>JAMKCF010000021.1:5088425-6386994 GCA_023634235.1 Pisaster brevispinus | reverse complement strand
GCCTAGCACATGGGTGCAGTTGCGAGCACCTGGGTGCCCAGTTGCAGTTGCAGCACCTGGGTGCCCAGTTGCAGTTGCAGCACCTGGGTGCCCAGTTGCAGTTGCAGCACCTGGGTGCCCAGTTGCAGTTGCAGCACCTGGGTGCCCAGTTGCAGTTGCAGCACCTGGGTGCCCAGTTGCAGTTGCAGCACCTGGGTGCCCAGTTGCAGTTGCAGCACCTGGGTGCCAGTTGCAGTTGCAGCACCTGGGTGCCCAGTTGCAGTTGCAGCACCTGGGTGCCCAGTTGCAGTTGCAGCACCTGGGTGCCCAGTTGCAGTTGCAGCACCTGGGTGCCCAGTTGCAGTTGCAGCACCTGGGTGCCCAGTTGCAGTTGCAGCACCTGGGTGCCCAGTTGCAGTTGCAGCACCTGGGTGCCCAGTTGCAGTTGCAGCACCTGGGTGCCCAGTTGCAGTTGCAGCACCTGGGTGCCCAGTTGCAGTTGCAGCACCTGGGTGCCCAGTTGCAGTTGCAGCACCTGGGTGCCCAGTTGCAGTTGCAGCACCTGGGTGCCCAGTTGCAGTTGCAGCACCTGGGTGCCCAGTTGCAGTTGCAGCACCTGGGTGCCCAGTTGCAGTTGCAGCACCTGGGTGCCCAGTTGCAGTTGCAGCACCTGGGTGCCCAGTTGCAGTTGCAGCACCTGGGTGCCCAGTTGCAGTTGCAGCACCTGGGTGCCCAGTTGCAGTTGCAGCACCTGGGTGCCCAGTTGCAGTTGCAGCACCTGGGTGCCCAGTTGCAGTTGCAGCACCTGGGTGCCCAGTTGCAGTTGCAGCACCTGGGTGCCCAGTTGCAGTTGCAGCACCTGGGTGCCCAGTTGCAGTTGCAGCACCTGGGTGCCCAGTTGCAGTTGCAGCACCTGGGTGCCCAGTTGCAGTTGCAGCACCTGGGTGCCCAGTTGCAGTTGCAGCACCTGGGTGCCCAGTTGCAGTTGCAGCACCTGGGTGCCCAGTTGCAGTTGCAGCACCTGGGTGCCCAGTTGCAGTTGCAGCACCTGGGTGCCCAGTTGCAGTTGCAGCACCTGGGTGCCCAGTTGCAGTTGCAGCACCTGGGTGCCCAGTTGCAGTTGCAGCACCTGGGTGCCCAGTTGCAGTTGCAGCACCTGGGTGCCCAGTTGCAGTTGCAGCACCTGGGTGCCCAGTTGCAGTTGCAGCACCTGGGTGCCCAGTTGCAGTTGCAGCACCTGGGTGCCCAGTTGCAGTTGCAGCACCTGGGTGCCCAGTTGCAGTTGCAGCACCTGGGTGCCCAGTTGCAGTTGCAGCACCTGGGTGCCCAGTTGCAGTTCTGCAGTTGCAGCACCTGGGTGCCCAGTTGCAGTTGCAGCACCTGGGTGCCCAGTTGCAGTTGCAGCACCTGGGTGCCCAGTTGCAGTTGCAGCACCTGGGTGCCCAGTTGCAGTTGCAGCACCTGGGTGCCCAGTTGCAGTTGCAGCACCTGGGTGCCCAGTTGCAGTTGCAGCACCTGGGTGCCCAGTTGCAGTTGCAGCACCTGGGTGCCCAGTTGCAGTTGCAGCACCTGGGTGCCCAGTTGCAGTTGCAGCACCTGGGTGCCCAGTTGCAGTTGCAGCACCTGGGTGCCCAGTTGCAGTTGCAGCACCTGGGTGCCCAGTTGCAGTTGCAGCACCTGGGTGCCCAGTTGCAGTTGCAGCACCTGGGTGCCCAGTTGCAGTTGCAGCACCTGGGTGCCCAGTTGCAGTTGCAGCACCTGGGTGCCCAGTTGCAGTTGCAGCACCTGGGTGCCCAGTTGCAGTTGCAGCACCTGGGTGCCCAGTTGCAGTTGCAGCACCTGGGTGCCCAGTTGCAGTTGCAGCACCTGGGTGCCCAGTTGCAGTTGCAGCACCTGGGTGCCCAGTTGCAGTTGCAGCACCTGGGTGCCCAGTTGCAGTTGCAGCACCTGGGTGCCCAGTTGCAGTTGCAGCACCTGGGTGCCCAGTTGCAGTTGCAGCACCTGGGTGCCCAGTTTGCAGTTGCAGCACCTGGGTGCCCAGTTGCAGTTGCAGCACCTGGGTGCCCAGTTGCAGTTGCAGCACCTGGGTGCCCAGGTGCCCAGTTGCAGTTGCAGCACCTGGGTGCCCAGTTGCAGTTGCAGCACCTGGGTGCCCAGTTGCAGTTGCAGCACCTGGGTGCCCAGTTGCAGTTGCAGCACCTGGGTGCCCAGTTGCAGTTGCAGCACCTGGGTGCCCAGTTGCAGTTGCAGCACCTGGGTGCCCAGTTGCAGTTGCAGCACCTGGGTGCCCAGTTGCAGTTGCAGCACCTGGGGTGCCCAGTTGCAGTTGCAGCACCTGGGTGCCCAGTTGCAGTTGCAGCACCTGGGTGCCCAGTTGCAGTTGCAGCACCTGGGTGCCCAGTTGCAGTTGCAGCACCTGGGTGCCCAGTTGCAGTTGCAGCACCTGGGTGCCCAGTTGCAGTTGCAGCACCTGGGTGCCCAGTTGCAGTTGCAGCACCTGGGTGCCCAGTTGCAGTTGCAGCACCTGGGTGCCCAGTTGCAGTTGCAGCACCTGGGTGCCCAGTTGCAGTTGCAGCACCTGGGTGCCCAGTTGCAGTTGCAGCACCTGGGTGCCCAGTTGCAGTTGCAGCACCTGGGTGCCCAGTTGCAGTTGCAGCACCTGGGTGCCCAGTTGCAGTTGCAGCACCTGGGTGCCCAGTTGCAGTTGCAGCACCTGGGTGCCCAGTTGCAGTTGCAGCACCTGGGTGCCCAGTTGCAGTTGCAGCACCTGGGTGCCCAGTTGCAGTTGCAGCAC
Organism: Pisaster brevispinus; assembly: GCA_023634235.1. NCBI lineage: Eukaryota > Metazoa > Echinodermata > Asteroidea > Forcipulatida > Asteriidae > Pisaster > Pisaster brevispinus. Next base: position 6,384,221 of record JAMKCF010000021.1, on the reverse strand, counting down.
CTGGGTGCCCAGTTGCAGTTTGCAGCACCTGGGTGCCCAGTTGCAGTTGCAGCACCTGGGTGCCCAGTTTGCAGTTGCAGCACCTGGGTGCCCAGTTGCAGTTGCAGCACCTGGGTGCCCAGTTGCAGTTGCAGCACCTGGGTGCCCAGTTGCAGTTGCAGCACCTGGTGCCCAGTTGCAGTTGCAGCACCTGGGTGCCCAGTTGCAGTTGCAGCACCTGGGTGCCCAGTTGCAGTTGCAGCACCTGGGTGCCCAGTTGCAGTTGCAGCACCTGGGTGCCCAGTTGCAGTTGCAGCACCTGGGTGCCCAGTTGCAGTTGCAGCACCTGGGTGCCCAGTTGCAGTTGCAGCACCTGGGTGCCCAGGTGCCCAGTTGCAGTTGCAGCACCTGGGTGCCCAGTTGCAGTTGCAGCACCTGGGTGCCCAGTTGCAGTTGCAGCACCTGGGTGCCCAGGCCATTTGCAGTTGCAGCACCTGGGTGCCCAGTTGCAGTTGCAGCACCTGGGGTGCCCAGTTGCAGTTGCAGCACCTGGGTGCCCAGTTGCAGTTGCAGCACCTGGGTGCCCCCAGTTGCAGTTGCAGCACCTGGGTGCCCAGTTGCAGTTGCAGCACCTGGGTGCCCAGTTGCAGTTGCAGCACCTGGGTGCCCAGTTGCAGTTGCAGCACCTGGGTGCCCAGTTGCAGTTGCAGCACCTGGGTGCCCAGTTGCAGTTGCAGCACCTGGGTGCCCAGTTGCAGTTGCAGCACCTGGGTGCCCAGTTGCAGTTGCAGCACCTGGGTGCCCAGTTGCAGTTGCAGCACCTGGGTGCCCAGTTGCAGTTGCAGCACCTGGGTGCCCAGTTGCAGTTGCAGCACCTGGGTGCCCAGTTGCAGTTGCAGCACCTGGGTGCCCAGTTGCAGTTGCAGCACCTGGGTGCCCAGTTGCAGTTGCAGCACCTGGGTGCCCAGTTGCAGTTGCAGCACCTGGGTGCCCAGTTGCAGTTGCAGCACCTGGGTGCCCAGTTGCAGTTGCAGCACCTGGGTGCCCAGTTGCAGTTGCAGCACCTGGGTGCCCAGTTGCAGTTGCAGCACCTGGGTGCCCAGTTGCAGTTGCAGCACCTGGGTGCCCAGTTGCAGTTGCAGCACCTGGGTGCCCAGTTGCAGTTGCAGCACCTGGGTGCCCAGTTGCAGTTGCAGCACCTGGGTGCCCAGTTGCAGTTGCAGCACCTGGGTGCCCAGTTGCAGTTGCAGCACCTGGGTGCCCAGTTGCAGTTGCAGCACCTGGGTGCCCAGTTGCAGTTGCAGCACCTGGGTGCCCAGTTGCAGTTGCAGCACCTGGGTGCCCAGTTGCAGTTGCAGCACCTGGGTGCCCAGTTGCAGTTGCAGCACCTGGGTGCCCAGTTGCAGTTGCAGCACCTGGGTGCCCAGTTGCAGTTGCAGCACCTGGGTGCCCAGTTGCAGTTGCAGCACCTGGGTGCCCAGTTGCAGTTGCAGCACCTGGGTGCCCAGTTGCAGTTGCAGCACCTGGGTGCCCAGTTGCAGTTGCAGCACCTGGGTGCCCAGTTGCAGTTGCAGCACCTGGGTGCCCAGTTGCAGTTGCAGCACCTGGGTGCCCAGTTGCAGTTGCAGCACCTGGGTGCCCAGTTGCAGTTGCAGCACCTGGGTGCCCAGTTGCAGTTGCAGCACCTGGGTGCCCAGTTGCAGTTGCAGCACCTGGGTGCCCAGTTGCAGTTGCAGCACCTGGGTGCCCAGTTGCAGTTGCAGCACCTGGGTGCCCAGTTGCAGTTGCAGCACCTGGGTGCCCAGTTGCAGTTGCAGCACCTGGGTGCCCAGTTGCAGTTGCAGCACCTGGGTGCCCAGTTGCAGTTGCAGCACCTGGGTGCCCAGTTGCAGTTGCAGCACCTGGGTGCCCAGTTGCAGTTGCAGCACCTGGGTGCCCAGTTGCAGTTGCAGCACCTGGTGCCCAGTTGCAGTTGCAGCACCTGGGTGCCCAGTTGCAGTTGCAGCACCTGGGTGCCCAGTTGCAGTTGCAGCACCTGGGTGCCCAGTTGCAGTTGCAGCACCTGGGTGCCCAGTTGCAGTTGCAGCACCTGGGTGCCCAGTTGCAGTTGCAGCACCTGGGTGCCCAGTTGCAGTTGCAGCACCTGGGTGCCCAGTTGCAGTTGCAGCACCTGGGTGCCCAGTTGCAGTTGCAGCACCTGGGTGCCCAGTTGCAGTTGCAGCACCTGGGTGCCCAGTTGCAGTTGCAGCACCTGGGTGCCCAGTTGCAGTTGCAGCACCTGGGTGCCCAGTTGCAGTTGCAGCACCTGGGTGCCCAGTTGCAGTTGCAGCACCTGGGTGCCCAGTTGCAGTTGCAGCACCTGGGTGCCCAGTTGCAGTTGCAGCACCTGGGTGCCCAGTTGCAGTTGCAGCACCTGGGTGCCCAGTTGCAGTTGCAGCACCTGGGTGCCCAGTTGCAGTTGCAGCACCTGGGTGCCCAGTTGCAGTTGCAGCACCTGGGTGCCCAGTTGCAGTTGCAGCACCTGGGTGCCCAGTTGCAGTTGCAGCACCTGGGTGCCCAGTTGCAGTTGCAGCACCTGGGTGCCCAGTTGCAGTTGCAGCACCTGGGTGCCCAGTTGCAGTTGCAGCACCTGGGTGCCCAGTTGCAGTTGCAGCACCTGGGTGCCCAGTTGCAGTTGCAGCACCTGGGTGCCCAGTTGCAGTTGCAGCACCTGGGTGCCCAGTTGCAGTTGCAGCACCTGGGTGCCCAGTTGCAGTTGCAGCACCTGGGTGCCCAGTTGCAGTTGCAGCACCTGGGTGCCCAGTTGCAGTTGCAGCACCTGGGTGCCCAGTTGCAGTTGCAGCACCTGGGTGCCCAGTTGCAGTTGCAGCACCTGGGTGCCCAGTTGCAGTTGCAGCACCTGGGTGCCCAGTTGCAGTTGCAGCACCTGGGTGCCCAGTTGCAGTTGCAGCACCTGGGTGCCCAGTTGCAGTTGCAGCACCTGGGTGCCCAGTTGCAGTTGCAGCACCTGGGTGCCCAGTTGCAGTTGCAGCACCTGGGTGACCCAGTTGCAGTTGCAGCACCTGGGTGCCCAGTTGCAGTTGCAGCACCTGGGTGCCCAGTTGCAGTTGCAGCACCTGGGTGCCCAGTTGCAGTTGCAGCACCTGGGTGCCCAGTTGCAGTTGCAGCACCTGGGTGCCCAGTTGCAGTTGCAGCACCTGGGTGCCCAGTTGCAGTTGCAGCACCTGGGTGCCCAGTTGCAGTTGCAGCACCTGGGTGCCCAGTTGCAGTTGCAGCACCTGGGTGCCCAGTTGCAGTTGCAGCACCTGGGTGCCCAGTTGCAGTTGCAGCACCTGGGTGCCCAGGTTGCAGTTGCAGCACCTGGGTGCCCAGTTGCAGTTGCAGCACCTGGGTGCCCAGTTGCAGTTGCAGCACCTGGGTGCCCAGTTGCAGTTGCAGCACCTGGGTGCCCAGTTGCAGTTGCAGCACCTGGGTGCCCAGTTGCAGTTGCAGCACCTGGGTGCCCAGTTGCAGTTGCAGCACCTGGGTGCCCAGTTGCAGTTGCAGCACCTGGGTGCCCAGTTGCAGTTGCAGCACCTGGGTGCCCAGTTGCAGTTGCAGCACCTGGGTGCCCAGTTGCAGTTGCAGCACCTGGGTGCCCAGTTGCAGTTGCAGCACCTGGGTGCCCAGTTGCAGTTGCAGCACCTGGGTGCCCAGTTGCAGTTGCAGCACCTGGGTGCCCAGTTGCAGTTGCAGCACGGCCGTGATTCGAACCTCTCACCTTCTCTCTTGTAGTCGCTCGTCCTACCTCTGTGCTAAGTTACTGCCCACCACCACCCTCTGTTTTTTTCCAATATATAGTGTCAACTTAACTTTTTTATGAAGGTAAAAAGAAATCATAGGTTTGAGCCTACCTGGGCTCGAACTCGGGTCTTGCGATATGCAAGACCATCACTTAACCAGTTTTGCTAACTGACTGATCTACTGGAAGTTTGCTTTATTTTAGATACAAATAATTTGTTACCTTTTATAGTAAGATAACAAAACAAGAACCCGCCAGGGCTCGAACCTGGGTCTTGCGTTTTGCACTACCTTAAACTTTCCACTTGCGCTAACTGGCCAGTTCATAAATTGTGCTGTATATTTACGTTATAAATAATTTGTTACACAACAGTTAAATAAATAAATAAAAAATGCTGCGCTTCGAACCGTGGTCTTGTACTATGCACTACCACGACCTACTCTTCGTATTTAGTTGCGCTGACTGTCCTCCCCGTAACTGCAACTGGGCACGGCTGCGATATGTTTTCCCGCTCAGTTGAGGCAGAACCAAAAGAGGGCGTTGTTTGCCTTCCATAGGTCATGAATATTAAAAGCTGCATAATACATATAATTTTCTAACATGTTACTATTTATTTTGATGCTTATTAGGCCTATACTGTCTAGAAATTAAATAAAATTCATGAGATGGGTTAATCTTGTTGATTATTTGTCATTTGTATGCGTTGTTCTATAAGATGAACATTAACATTTTCGTAATTTTGATTGGAGGCATCAAGGGAGTTATTTTGTTCATGCTGAATTGTAATTTTAATTTAAAGAGGTAGCTTACTCAACGGCAATGCAAATATGCCGTTATATATAGAAAATGGCGTCTGTTTAGCTGTGATTAATTAAGAAGTAATTTGTGGACCAAACTAGCCAGTTCAAAAATTTGGTGTGCCCAGTATAATAGTGTTCAAGATTCTGGGCTTAAAAACAAGAAACAATTCATAATGAAGGGTAGAAATTCTTTACAAGAGGTAGTTGTCTCAACCGCATATGCATTTGTGCCACTAATTAGTGGACCAAATTAGCCAGCTCAAAAATTTGGTATGCCCAGTGTATCAGTCTTTAAAATTCTGGACTAAAACTTCCACTTTTATTCATAATGAAGGGTACAAATTCTTTACAAGAGGTAGTTGTCTCAACCGCATATGCATTTGTGCGTGTTTTAGATGGAAAATGGCGTCTGTGTAACTATGTATTGTAGCGGCTAATTTGGTATTAATTAGTGATCCGAATTAGCCACCTCCAAAGATAAGTGTGCCCAGTGGTATGGTCTTTAAGATTATGGAATAAAATTCCATCTTTTATGCAACATGAAGGGTACATTTACTTTACGGCGAGTGCAGTCAACGTAGTAAGTATTTATGACAAGTGCCATACATTAACGTATGGTCGAAAATGGCGTGTATTGTAGCGGCTAATTAGGTATTAATTAGTGATCCGAATTAGCCACCTCCATAATTAAGTGTGCCAAGTGGTATGGTCTATCGGATTATTGAACAAATTTCCATCCTTTATATGCTACACGAAGGGTACATTTACTTTGGCGTGAGTGTAAGTTTTTTAGCAGTTGCGTAATATGGGCTTGATGATGAGGTCTTAATTGTGGCGGCTAATTACTCACTAATTATGCAGCCAAATGAGCTAATTCGGTCTACGAGTCTGGTCATCGATATGTTAGTGAAAAATATTGAAAATATTATACTGATAAAGCAAGATTATTAAAAAAAATCGTTAAAATTAAAAAGGAAGGGAGACAGAAGTTTCACCGCCTTTTACGGCATGGATTCTAATTTTCCTTGAATACGCAGATGGGAAATCTGGCCCAATACGCGGCTAGCTTCACTCTGGTATGCGAGAATATAGACGGGAACCACACTGATCTCTATTATACTGACAGTATAATAGAGATCAGTGACGGGAACCTATTCCGTTTTAAATTGTATGGTACCCGTTTCAATAAATTTCAAATATCTACAATCATAATTAGGTACCTATCTATTTGCGGGGGGGGGGGTGGGGTTACAGCTAATAACTGGGGTACTCTAAAATTCCAAGAGTTTAAGTAACTATGATGGCCGGCTTTGATCATAGAGCAAGGACCAGACTCTATGCTTTGATCAAGTCATTTCACATTTGGTGCTCGATATGGGGCATGGTGGCACCCCCCCCCCCATTGTCTCTTCATTGTGTGCTTGGAATCTCAGGAATTCTTCAGAGGATTTTAGGGGGGTACTTTTGTACAAGAGGAAAATAGTGTGTTAAAGTATGGGAACATGGGGGGGGGGTCCTCTGCCCCATATCGGGCATGGTATATCATTTCAAGACCAGCCTGGTGAGTTCTCCAGCAATGACCCATACTGACCCTAAATATTGTGCTTCGGGTTGGCCTGCCACTCTTGATAACATTAATAATGTGTAGCTAATGTGGTCTGATTCCACAACACTTTGAACACTGGATCGATGCCCGATTAGCTACAAATGGACATCGCCGAAAACACGACCTCACTGAGTTTGCAATTGTGCCAGCCTTGAACAAAAAAAAAACGGGGTGCGTTCCTACTCAACTTGTTTTGGTTAAATAAAACGCGAGAATGTTTTAACTTCACCCCCCCCCCTCTCCAAATTTCAAATTTCCAGTGCCCCCAGGTCCCCCCCCCCCCCCCACTGAAAAACGAGGAAAGTGCAGTGTTTGTATAATAAAAATGTAGTGAACAATCTCAATCGGGATTGCTACCGCGGCCACAAAATGCCATAACAGGATGGTGGCCCCCTGCAGCGTCCCCCTTCCGAAATAAAAGCTTGACACCCTAGAAAAAAAAAAGGTAAACGAACTACTATTCAGGTAAACTTCAAAATTGCGACTCGCGGCAGCTTTTCCATAAAATGAATCGGCTTTCTTGCACTACTAGTTCTTCCTTCAGATGACAACATCTTGCCGCTCACACCGAACGCTTTCTAAAATATTTCTCTGACAAAACTGAAAGCTATATAAGTCAGAGAATTGAAAGAAAGTCCACATCGTGACATTCCTTGAATAGACGTACTACACAGCGGAAATATTCGACGTTTTTCTTCAAGAAGAGCAGATGACTATAGTAGCCCTAAAGGGACATCAAACATATATATTTACGACTAAATATATATTTTTGATGTCTCTTTAGGGCCATCATAGTAGACAGGTATTAGACCCGGGTAAAAACATATCTGTTTAATCAATGTTATCGTAGTAAATTTTACTTTTCAACTTCTTTTATTCTCTCACTTTTCGGTGTTTTGTGAAATGTTGACTGTCTGGAGAAGACTTAAAATCTACTGAACTTGTTTGCTCATGTTTGTCTTTTTTTCTCTTTTCTCAAGGTCATAGGGGCCTCACGGATTGAAACGGGCCTAAAATCAACAGGCAATGTCTATACTTGTAGGTCTGCACTATTTACAGATCTGACCGTTGGTATTAGAAGCACTCTGCCTTATAGATGCTCAGGCGACCGAGAGGAACTACGAATAAATTAAGTTCAACGTCTAATAGGATGGGCTGGCTTCAAAAACCATTCATCAGATTATCATGAGACTCCACCACGCATGGAGGCTTTATCAAGCACTGAGGATCATCCAGCTTGGAGGTTTAGGCAGTGTCCGAAACGGCGACTTCGGCTACAGCTACGGCTATGATCGCGCGCGTCTGCCTATTCTTCAACACTGGCAGACGCGCTGATCTAGCTATAGCTGTAGCCGAAGTCGCCGTTTCGGACACGGCCTTAGAAACTATATAAACAGGCATTATTTATTTATCAACGGAGGAATAATGTTTGCCGGGAGCTCTCCCTTCATGCCTGAAGGCTTTCTCAGGTTCATTTTTTGTTGTGTGAAAAATTACCTCTTTCTCTAAAACTACATTACTGCAAAGAATGTCGTTTCTAACAATAATTTGTATATCAACAGCTCTCCACAGTGCTCTTTATTACCAAGTAAGCTTTATGGTCATTGGTTTTGTTTTTGAGAGTAGTTACCAAAGTACCTCCACTTTAAACCAAAACAATAATCCCGAGAGAATAAAGCCGAGACAGATAACTCTCCACCTCTTTGCGAAAACGATACTTGGGAACTTTAGGAACTTCCTGAAGATATACACGACGTCTTTATTCGGATAATAAAGTTGGTGGTGGTGGGGCCATGCTTTTATTTTTGGAATAGGGGGAACGCTGCACGGGACCACCATCCTCTTATGTTCTTGGCATTTTTTGGGGGCCGCATCATAGCGATCAATTGCGATCGTTCGCTACATTGGTTTATACAAACACGCATTTTTCTCTTTTGTTTTCCTTTTCCCCCAGCACTATCGCCATTTTTTCATGGTGGGGGCACTTGAAATCTGGGGGGGGGGGCACGTCCCTCGGATACGCCGCTGCCCCCCCCCCCCCCCAGCTCAAATTCTCGGACACACCATTTTCAAGCCCTGGCCGAATGCTCATGAAACGAGCAAGAACAAAACTTGGATTTTCATTCTTCCGGTTGACAAACCTGTATCGAAGTAGATTCACACCACGGTCACGACTTCCAAATTTCAGTATCTGTTGGCCTAATTCATTTTACAGCAGGCGAAATTTGACAGTTGTGCTGGAGGTCACAGTGCGGTACACACGTACGTTACACAAGGGGCGACCCATATATTGAACTCGTCACAGCCTTCTTCTTTTTTTAAATCTGTAGTCAGCAGTTTCTATGGGCACTATATACACACCGAATGTAGCTAATGTGTGTGCAGTGTGTGCAAGTATATTTCGTGTGACTACTACTCAATTCTGTGAGAATACTCATATAATCTTTAGAAGCAGCTTTCAACTCTTCTGCCGTTTTATTTTAAAAGCAACCGTTCATCTGTCTGGTCCACATCACTTGTGTCATTATTGAAACGTATTTTTGTTTAGGAGATTATACTTTCTGTGTGGATTTCTGTAAGACACGGTAAGAATTGCATCCAACACGACGGAGACACGACGATGCTGTTCATCGGATTTAGCCAATTTGACTTGGTTAATTGTATTTTCTCGTGACTTAAACGTTGTGAGACACGCAAGTGGATTGGATTCGAAGACGTATTGGGGTTTAGTGCCCGTGCACTAATTCATGGTCACAAAACGAGAGCCTTGTTGTGCGCTGTAGGACAGCTCCAGTCATTGACACTGTGTGTGTATCAGTCACATCAACAACACACGGGAAGTCAACAGACCTTGTAGCCACGTGTCAACCCTTGGTAAGTATTGACAGATCAATCTATAACATTTAATACCGGAGCACTCGGCAACTTACTTGTACAGTCAACTAGCAAGGACTAATGACATATAGCTCCGGTTTGAAATGAGTAACAAAACTGTTTATTCAATCAATCAAAACATGCAAACAAATAATAAAGGGTGTGCACACCATTGGTAAGATTTGGTAAATGTAAATTTTTGCATCGGGGATAATAATATAATTTGTTTATTATGTATTATTTATCCCCGATGCAAAAATTAACATTTATTAAATCATTGTGGTACCCGCTGCTAAGGATTCGGACCTGCCTCTAGCTAGTATCGGGCTAGCTCTGTGGTCTAGGTGGTAAGACATCTGCTCTAGCAATGCAAAGGTCGTGGGTTCGAATCCCAGCCGAGTGATTTGCCTGTGGCTTTTTTTTCACAGAACTTGGGAAAGTATCATTACTACACATCGGTGTAAGGGTATAACTAAATTTTATTGGTAAGATTGAAAATGTAAAATATGTCCACACAGACTTGGAGATGTCATGGTGGAAAACTTCCATTGAAATAAACGTTTGCATGAATTGCTTTTTTTTTTTAAGCAAAAACAAGTAATCCAATTAGCTCTGATCTCGCGATTCGAAAATCCGATGTTTGAAAACAAAGCAGTGAAAAAAAAAATGTTTTTGCATCTCTCGTGCCTCCGCTAACCGATTTAGCCTAAACTTACAGAGTTTGTTATCCCATGATTGTGTTTACTAATCCTTGACAATTAACATTGTTGTCCGTAAACGCTATTACCCTCTAGGCCTATTATCTGTGATGAAAAACAAATTATAATGTAAAGTAAACAAAATAAACTTTTACTGTGCCGTTTAACAAAGCCCATAAATTGGCTCGCGTGTACTCGAGCATTGGGGTTGCTGAAGTTCACGATTTGACGTCTTAAACACATTTTAGCGCAATTGGGTCGTATGGCTAAAAACAGTATTTTATTTTACTTAGAAACGTCAAGTGTTTACTTCCACCCACATGAGTAAAAGGAAGTAAAAAACCTTTACTGGAACATAATTACTAAATGCTAAAAGTATACTTTTACATGAAAAGTATTTACTTTTCTTTTTAGCGTTTACTTACTTCCTTATGAATAATATGAAGGGAAAAAAAGCTTCAACATGCAAGTAAGTACTGATCATTTTTTTAAGGTAGCCCCAGAGATACCTTGGGCACAGAAGTAAAGACACGTCTGAAGAAATGGCATCGTTTTATGAATGTACCTCACGGGATTAACGTTCTATGTTTCTGTCAATTCAAATAATAGAGCAACAATAGTAGTACCCCACAAACCGGATCCGTACGACTGTATGTGTGTGTGTGCGCGGGGTTGGGCGCGATTTGGTTTCAAAACACAAAGGAAACCTTTTGTTAAGAGCCATTGAGCCATGGCAGACAGCTTGATGGCAGAAGTATTTACTCCAAAGCATTAAGTGAGTACTTTGCAGTATAAGAATACATTTATTCTTACGAAATTTTAAAGATGCTGGTACTGAATGCTTCTATTCAGAAGTTGTTGCTTTTACTTTTTGGTAATGCTTGTCAGAATTTATTACTTGTTGTTCATATGACCCAGTGTATACTTAGGAACATGTTTGAATACAATCGAGACTCGGGGGCATTCTTGTGGGGCGCAATTCGCAACCGCGCCCCCTCCCCCACCCGGTATAATTTTTTTCGCTGACTGTAGAAAAGGACACCAATAGTTCAAACTCCTTTTACTCAAAGGATAACACGGATTATTTTCTCCGTTTTCCTGGGGCCCGGCCTTGACTAAGTATTAGCTGGACCCCGGATGTACCCCTTGCCGCGGTGTTCGCAATGTATACACTCGCAGATTCCCGCTTATTTTTGCCCACTAAATTAAAGAAAAGTGGGGTAAAAACATCAATATATCTGCTCAACAGACAATCTAGATAGGCTCAGAGCATATCAGTCTTTTTATCTCCCAAATTTTCTCAGGACGAGACCTCGGTGCAAGCTCCCGCGCAGTATCCGCCGTTGCTTCACGCTGCGATCGAGCTTATGGGTATCCGTCCCTTTACCCCCAAAATCCTTGATCACCCAAAAATAAACAAAGTGAAGGGCATACGTGATTACGTATTTCTTTTCCTCACATTGCTACACAAATTTTAACAAAATTCCGAAACTTTTCAACCCGGATCTTCGCCAAATACACGCTGCTTTACTATCTTTATAACATGGGCTTAGTTGTCACATGGGTTGTCACTACCCAATTTTTCTGTGGATTTGCAATATCGTTTCTTGAATTGATCGGTGATTTATATGAAGCTGTTTATACCATGAATGAAAGTTGTTACATGTCGGATGAAAGTGTGAACTATCTCGTATTAAATGTGTGATTGACATTATGTTGTTATTACAGTTTGGTTACTATTTCAACTTTTGTTGGACTTTTCGGGGTTTTAAATATCTTTGGGGGTTTTTTTTCATTTTAGTTGCCACTTTGTTTTTCTTTTAAGTTTAAAGGGTCTGCATAAGTTTGGTAATGACTCTGAAAATTAATGACAATAATAAGAAGTACAGCAGCTTTGGATAGTATAATGCAGTTTGAGAAGCAAATTCACTTCGAAGTACTGCGGTTAAGGAAAGAGATATCACTTTTTATCCCACAAAATTTGAATCTGAGAATTAAACGTTACTGCAGTAACGTTTCTCAGATTGTGTATTCCTGTTAGGGATTATTCTTCCGGCGTGGACATATTCGCTCCGGATTTTCGGCGATATCTCAAAACACGACCACCTTTTTACGTTGCCTTTAACTTTTAGTGTTTTGAGTAAATATTAATGATCATTTTTAAGGCCTATATTGTTTCAAATGAGCACTGTCTATAGGAGGGCACATTTTTTTTTAATAACATTTTTTTTTCCGTTCCCTGGACAGCCTCTGCTCGTATATTGTAATATCCAGGGAAGTAAAAAACAATACAAATGAAATTAATGGCTAAAAAATAATGTTTTTAATAATGTTCTGTCTTCCTTTAAGGTATTTTGTAATAGTAAGCAACCGTGAGATAACTGTCAGACTTCCACGTGAATACAGTAGTTGCACGGATGAAATGTTGGTATTTGACCTATATAGGGTTTTTGAGATCGGCAGTCGGCACTTAAGCCTTTCTTTCCTGAAGTATTGCTTCAATGGTTTGCTCTGTTATCCATTCTACAGCAGCAGCAGCTAGTAGCCAAAGGTGGTGTCAGCCAGCCGTAGATAATTACGTTAAAGGGTACAACAATATACGACGCCAGAATTAGAATCCGTGGCACTTAACAGCAGAAGACATCAGCCTAACTTATATGAATGTTACCATTCTGCGTTTTCAGGAATGTTCAATGACTTGCTCCTTCGTGCTCCATATTCATGAACCCAGTTCTCATTGAAGCTGTGGACCGTTCTCTCATAACGTCAAATATTATTCCATTTTGCAGGCCATTGAACGGTAACAAATTAAAGCTAGTAGCGTGCAATATTGAATTCATACAATGGTCTCAGATTGTCTTCCTGTCATCGATTTGAAAAAAATCTGACACACAACGTTGTTTAGGAATGTTTTATTGAATCTGCTTTACTTTTCTTATAAGAAAGTGGTTTTGGTGTACATTTTACAGTCCTTGCAAAAGGAACAGCTTTAACGGGCCTAAACCGTCTTACTATAAGAAAACATTAATAAATGGACAGGTGTACATTTTACTTGCTGTTAAGTTGCTTTCTTTTTGTTTGTTTGTTTGTTGCTGTTGCTGATGCTGTTGTTGTTGCTGTTGCTGCTGCTGCTGCTGCTGTTGTTGGTTGTTGTTGCTGCTGCTGTTGCTGTTGCTGCTGCTGCTGTTGTTGGTTGTTGTTGCTGCTGCTGTTGCTGTTGCTGCTGCTGTTGCTGTTGCTGCTGCTGCTGCTGTTGCTGCTGTTGTTGTTGTTGTTGTTGTTGTTGCTGTTGCTGTTGTTGTTGTTGCTGTTGCTGTTGCTGTTGTTGTTGTTGTTTTTGTTGTTGTTGTTGTTGCTGTTGTTGTTGTTGTTGTTGTTGTTGTTGTTGTTGTTGTTGCTGTTGTTGTTGTTGTTGTTGTTGTTGTTGTTGTTGTTGTTGTTGCTGTTGTTGTTGTTGTTGTTGTTGTTGTTGTTGTTGTTGCTGTTGTTGTTGTTGTTGTTGTTGTTGTTGTTGTTGTTGTTGTTGTTGTTGTTGTTGTTGTTGTTGTTGTTGTTGTTGTTGTTGTTGTTGTCTCTCCTGCCCTTTGAATAAAGGAACTGAGATCGGACTCTAGCAGTCTGTTTTCCACAAGAACGATCGTGAATCGATCAAACGTCATAACCAAGTAGGCTTTAACATATTCCGATTACCAACACACGTCTTCAGTGGCTCGATTGTCCTCGAATTATGACGAGGGAAGCAAAAGGTCCTTTTCGATATCAGTCTTGGAAATCCTACTCCAACACACCCACTTTAATATGATTTTGAGACATTTACAGTTCCACTGACGGGTCCTTTTACATACTTGCACATCCAAACAACTCACAAGTTGGCCTAACCCCTTTTAAAAATTTCTTCGGATCACTCTACCATAAAACACCCGACAGTGTAGCGTGTTTCTCAGGCCTATTTCAACGGGCGCGGAAACGCGTTTTTCCGGTTCCCTTAACCGATGGTAAGCCGTCGATTTAGTATTCGTTTACCAGCCAAATACCCCAGCCAACTAGTACGGGGGGGGACCCTGCGTGAAATTGAAGCTTAATGAAAGATTCTGAGTGGAGGTTCTTTCTATTTAATAAAGATGCTTCTAATGCCGTAGTTGAAGAAATATACCGGACTGATTGGCCCAGCTGAAGGGGGACATCTCGCCGCTCGGGCGGGAAATAGAAGTGCATACATAATTTGAAAGGCTGGATTGGCTAGCTTCCCGTTATTTATCTCAAGATCGGGACAATACTAGACAGCAAGTACAGCACAATACTACGCATTTTGGTTCGGATGACGCATTAGGTATCCGTGCGGTGGTTGACGGTGACTATGGGTGATGTCTTACTATACACTGAGGTGAATATACCTCGACCAAGTCGACCTTCCAATACATTTTGTATAATCTATGTGCAATTCGTACAAGGGGTGCATGCTAAACAAATGTCCGTTGCTTCGAATAACAGGTCTACCTGCTTTTGTTTTATGTTATTATTCTTTTATCTGCTTTCTTGATTTTATTCATATCGATACTTCCATATGTACAGTGGCCTAATCTAACTGTTAGTCCAATGATTCTGTTGTATGGCATGGACCATTATACTCTCTATTTAAGGCTCAGACGACTGGATCATTCAATGGTTCTGAGGTTACGACCTAAACGCCCAGTTCGCCCATCCAGTACATGTACATCTGAGACCGTTAACACAAATTACCCTTATTATTGCATTGTTATATACTTATAATTTAAACTTTACTCTATATTTCTGTATGTGCCACCTAGAGAGAGGCAAGTCTCCTCAACAGAAACGCTCTTCATGACAAATCCGTCGGTAGTCTAGCTGGTTCAATATTTTGCGTGTTGTGTCTAGTTACGTTCGTCATGTGTATGTTTTTGTGACTGTAATTTGGTGGAGAAATAGCTGTTGATCACTGCGCTTTTTGGGAATGTCGCCCTCTCTTGATCATTATGACCCAAACTGCTGTTGCGCTGTAGAGTACGGTATTAAATTTCGGTTTACATTACCACGTGATCCTTTTCAGTTGTATTCCAACAACTTTTATGAAATTGTACTTGACCGTATAGTTGACTGTTGAGGGTAGTTTTCAGCGAATTAACTGACCCTCATATTGCTAGTGAGTTGCAGCCAAATACTGTTGTAATAACCAGTATAATCCTGTAGGGCGAGTGGCACTGCCAAAGCAAAGCCCTTATGCGGAAACTCGCATCCGGAACAATATAAACCGCCAACCATAACAACCCATTAAATTATTGACTGATGATTAAACATCAATACAATGTTTATTATTCACTACCTGACGTCCTGAATAAATATGACGTAATCCCGTGACTTCTACGTGGAAGTCTACATCTTTGTTGAAGGATGTCGTCATCTCGATATTCACCTCGGAATATCTTGCCCACCGGACCATTCCGTACGCGCATAATGATGCGCGCACCGTGCCGCCATTGCTGGAACGCTAGCAGCGCAATTTTACACAAAGACATGGGAAAATCGTTGTCTTGTTTTATCTTTTTATGCGAATCGTCCTCTACGATTTACCCAATTTCCCTCGTAGCCGAGTGGATAAGATCACTGGACTCAAGCTCTGGTGTTTCTGATCAGCAGAGTGTGGGTTCGAGCCCCGGTCGTGACACCTGTGTCCTTAAGCAAGACACTTAACCATGATTGCTTCGTCCTTCGGATGGGACGTAAAGCCGTTGGTCCCGTGTGTTGTGTAACGCACGAAAAAGAACCCAGTGCACTTATCGAAAAGAGAAGGGGTCCGCCCCGGTGTTTCTGGTTTGTCGGCTGCATATTGCGCCACAGCACCTTGTAAAACCATTACAAGGTGCTATGTAAAGGAGTAGGTCTCATACTTCAAACGTAGCCCCAAATACCTTGCAGGAAATACTGAATGTTAAGCGCTTAGAGGCTGGCCTGCAGAAGGCGCTATACAAATACAATATATTATTATATTATTATTATAGCGATGTAGAATGCCGCCCGTAAATAATATGCAACTATAAACAGAAACTGAATCCTGAGAACGGCGCAGACAATGGGCGAGTTTGAGTCCGATATCGGTTTTAAAATGCCTTACTTTGGCAATTTTTTTTTTTTTTTTTTACATCATTTCAGTATTTACTTTCTGTTTAGTTGTAAATATTTAAAAAGTACGTTCTACATCATTAGTTCATGCTGTCCTGTCATAGGAATTGTGTAAATCGTTGAAGGAGAAACTTAATTTACGACCAAAAAGAAAAACAAGAAAAAAGAAAAAAGAAAAAGACAATAGTTTCCCATGTGTTTTTGAAAAATGACCTCCGAGTGTCCCAGTACTGTCGGTGCAGTGTGCAGCACATGCGCATGACGTTGTCTATTGAATATGGGCGTCTTGAATAGAGACAAGTTGGATTGCACTTTTAATTCCATATAACCCCTTTACGTCTGAACTAATAACAATGCCCATACAGGTCTCCGTAAAGAGGAATAAAATAATGTCTAGATTCGGTCAACGACATGGCACTAATGCTGCATACTGCGCCCAAGGCTGAATGGACCAATATGTACATGCAAATACACCGTCTTTTTATTGTATCAGTAAATTGCTCTTATTGCCGTTGGATTCCATGCTGTAGTTATGTAAAGGTCTCAGTGTACAGCTATGACACGTACGCTTGTTTTAGAGAATATTTCTCAGCGTTTGTTTATTCGAGTGTTAAGGGGGGACGACACGTTTTTTTTCCATTGTGATATCAAATAGACACGTGCCGCCCCTTTTGTTGGAAGTCCATTTTGAAAGTGTGGGCACTCCGCTCTGTTCACAATCCGACACAAGTCCATGTCGGTCATAACGAAGCTGCTTATACGTCTTGTGGATACGAATCGTGGCGCAGAGTTCTCAGGATTGCTAAACGCTTTAATTTTCTTGGATTCGCGTTCGAGTCGAGAGCGAAAAAAATTAATTAAATCTTACAATCTCATACTTGTTATGAATCTTATTCAAAATGGTTTTGTTTACAAGTATATATTTAACCGCAGACGGGGGGGGGGTGGTTCCGACGCAGCCACACTTTGCCATCATCGACGAAAGCTCTCAATCAAAGGTTATCAGATACTCACATGAACTAATAGCTACAGTTGTTATTAATTCCACGTTCTTTAGACGGAGTTCTGTCATTTCAAAGCCCCAATTTTAGTAGTGAAAGATAATCTTAAAATGTTCACTCTGTTGACTGTATAAGAACCCCCTATCACCTATTCACCAAATTATTCCATACAGTAAATCAGTTTCTACCTTTTCTCCTTTTTCTCCCACTTCTTTTTTTCGGGGGCGATGATGGGGGGGGGGGGGGTGATGGGGGATACGCATCTTGCTGATTGAGCGTCAATCCTATGGTACTATATTAACAGCAATCACGCAGAGCTGGTGTCTGTGACAAATTGCATGATTAGTAAATACCGAGAGAAAACATTGATTGGTTTCAATCTGACAGCTCACTAATTAAGTTCGTATGAGTGCCAAACCTCAAGAGAAAGACTCCATCTGTGAAATAATGTCAAGGTAGAGAAATTCGCATTGAAACCCCCCACAATCACTGATTGTCATTATCGATATGAGAACGTATGAACGTGCATTACATACCTGACCAAACAGAAACCATAGTTTGGTTGTTTGTTTGTTTTTAAACAGCTACTTGAGCGATTTTTATTTTTTTAATTTTTTTTACGGGGATGCTATTTATACTTGTTACAAGGTGTTTGCTTTTCATTTAAATATAGTTTTGATATTTGTACACTTCTGATATTTTTCGTAATACGATCCAAAAAGTAGGCCCCAACCTCAAGGTTTTGACAAACTAGAAACACTTCTGCTGGTGACGGCGTGCGTCAAAATGACAACAGGCCTACTTTAACGTTATGTGTGGGATGTGGCTTTGTTATACCTCCATGCTGCAAAAAAGAAAAGAAAACAATGAAGCGGCTATACAAAACGGAGCTCACACGTGACGTACCATGAGTGACGACGGAGCAGAGCTTTTCGCGAATCTCTCTGAAAAGCACCAGAGAAGTGTATTCAATATGATTGGGTTTTTTACACAAGTAAAATTTGGTTAAGCTCATGTGAACTCAATTTCCCTATTGATTGAAAAAAATGTCAAATGAATGTCAGCAAATATCACTTGTTGCCGTTTTCGTTCAAGTATGTCTTTAACAGGTGGAATTTTGCTTGGTGCTCGTATAGTTGTATAACATCAAATGGTGCAAATGATTTTACTCTTCCAACAACCAATGACATCACGTATGTGCAAGTGTTGCCATCAAAGGAAGACTTTGGAACGCTAGGTGGCAGAAGACTTACCGGGTAATGTCCATTATTTACGTATAA
Organism: Pisaster brevispinus; assembly: GCA_023634235.1. NCBI lineage: Eukaryota > Metazoa > Echinodermata > Asteroidea > Forcipulatida > Asteriidae > Pisaster > Pisaster brevispinus. The sequence continues at coordinate 6,366,064 of JAMKCF010000021.1, read as the reverse complement.
TTATGAGCATGCGCACATTGTCGAGAACAATGGATTTACCTGGTAAGTTTGCTGCCACCTAGCGTCCCAAAAGTCCCCCATTGAGTTATGGATTTGCAAGTTTGTGAATTGGATAAACCATACGACTGTTACTATACCTAAATCGGTTGGTGATTGAAGGAACCAGGCTAGTTGAAGTTTTGAAATGTACTCACTTATTCGCTAAACAATGTGAGGATAACGAAACAATGAAACACTTAGTGGTGCACACAGTGTCACCAATGACATTAACAAAAATGCTTTTGGACAAAACGGTACCACCAGAAGTGAGATTGGATTTATTTAGTTTAGTACGGGCTATTATGAGAAGTCCAGTTTCGTATTCTCTGTCACGCCTCTACCCCGAAGCATCCGTATCCGCTACGTCTGTAATTAACAGTGGCAATTTGAAAAAAAAAATACTTACACGCGATTGTCATCTGCAGAGTAGCGAGCGTAAGGGAACCCGAAGATGAACAATAACAGGCCCGTCAATAGAAAATAAAAATGAATCAGACTGGGAACCCTGACTGAAGTAGGTCTGTTGGTGGGTGGAGGGGCGTGGCGAGCCGGAGGTTCATTAAGAGTCACATCATAATAATCAATATCATTGGATTTATACGAACAAAGATTAACATCACTCAGATTGTGTTTATTGCCTTATTGTAACATGTTCATGTTGTCTATTTTAATGATGATTTCCTGTCATTCATTACAAAGGTAGTCTGTTGTAGGCGGCAGTCTTGGGTTGATTTGGGGAAAATTGCGACAATCTAAGCTGTGCATATTCATATACGTTTTTAAAAAAATGTCGCTGACTTTATAGCAACATGCCACACCCGCTGAAGCATGTGTGGCCTAGTGATCCAGTGCATCGAAGCTGTGATGGCTGGGTCATGAGAGTGTGGGGTCGATTCCCGATTGTGACACTTTGTTGGGCAAGACACTTAAACTGTGATTGATTCTCATCGCCCATGAGTAAATTGGCGCATGTGGGGGTATAGAGCGTTGATGTGAATGATTATCACGACGTTTTACTTCCGGTGCTGCATACTCCTAAGGAGTTGAGTTGGTTTCAGGATCGTTTTATAGCCCAATGAAATGGGGGTAGTGATGTCGTAAGGCGCTTTTATACATTTAAAAAAAGACACTGCTAAATTATTACTCGATTCCTACCGTGATCGTGCAATGATCCACATTGACTAAAAGTTAATTCATTCAACTGATTACAACCCAAAGTTCACGTTGTGAAATTCACAGATCACCAAAGCAAATAATTGTTACCTGTAGTGTTGTCATCTTCGAGAAAATATACCATATAATTGAACCTGAATGTTGATATCCTGCATTATGTTGATATTATATAATTATGTATATCAGACTAGTAGGGGAGATGGCCTTAGCTTTCGATCCAAACCGGACCTTCGTCAGAGGCATAAACGAGCACAAACAAAAATATATCCATTTCTAGCACAAAGAGGAGCAGAGAATAATCTATTTAAAAAGGAATAATTGCATTGCCGTCAGAAATGTATAATAGGCAGAAAGTTAAATGAACTATAAATCTTTCAGGCTAATACAACCATTGACACATACTGTTTACTCTGTAGTGTAGGTATCTATTTCAACAGGGGAAAAACCTGTCATAGTAGAAGTGTCTTGTAAACCAGAGAATGTGGTTGTACCATCAGAATCTACGCGAGAAAACACCGGGTTGTCTGCCAACAGACATGGGCGGGAAAGTTTTGTCTTTACAACAGTATGAATTTTAATAACGCAATCTGCTTATGTATGTGTTTTATAAATTCACTCGTTTTGTGTAGTGCAAGTATAATCCGTTTAACAGTTCTTTGACGTGCAAGAGGAGGTTTCCATATTCATTGCAAGGAGTACTTTATACACGGAATAACCAAACGCTTACTAATTACATCACTACAGCCATTGTGTGTAAATGAAACTGTTTGAAAATGCAGTTTGGACAGAGATGTTCCACTGTTCCTGGAATGATATTTTAAAAGTCATCGCTCCTTCATTGGTACAAATTATAGTACAAAAATTACGAATTATTTATTATGACATGGATCGACATTTGTAGGTGATTTGATTACTTACCTAGACCGAGTGAGCCATACACGCGTTCAGAATCAAATGATTTTTCAGTACATGTAATGTTTATTAGCTTGAATTTGCGAAAAAGACCTTGAACTTTAAACTCTGAACCTTGGTCGGTCACGTTAGAAGACTGGTTGGTGTGAACACGTCTACGCATTCAACCGAGGACTTTAACATTATAGGGATCCGGGAAAATGACATATCGGGGACAGTCCTCTGTTTGTTTTGTGTACAAAACCAATGGGAACGTCGCTAAAAAACTAAGTCCAAACCATGGGATGTCCTCGGTTTACACCATTTACAAACGTGTGCGTGTGTGCCTTCATATTCACTACCTTATGGAGACCGAGAACAAAACAGAAAAGGGAAAACAAAGGGTCTCCATAGGGAAATTCTAAAGACTTGGTTGCTCCACAAGGAATTTTGTGTACAAAGTCTATGGGAGGTTCTTAACTACAGGGACAAAGGAAAGAACAAAAGATGTCTCCACAGGGATGCAAAAAAAAGAATGTGTGTGTGTGTGCCCTTACACATGCCAACTTACGGGGTACTTTTAACAATGGAACAATGGACCCCGCAAGGCAATTTCAATAGGAACAATAGGGCCCCACAAGGGAATTCTTTAGAAAAGGGAACAATAGAACAACAATAGCAGTACCCCACAAACCCGATCCGTAAGGTTGTGTGTGTGTGTGTGTGGGTAGGCACACACACCGTTGTGGGGACTTTTACACAATGGAACAAAGGTCCCCACAACGTTTTTCTTTGTTAAACCGGTCCCCACAAGGTAATTCTTTAGAAAAGGGAATAATAGAACAACAATAGCAAGTCCCCACAGCTCTGCGTGCAAAAGACTGGGTGATTGTGTTTAGACATCTGGGACTCTTTATACCTAAGTGTCATCCCATGTGTCTCTATACTGTCTACTTACTGTTTATCTGCTTGTTTGTATGCTTGGGTTAAATTACATGATCGCTGGTAACCGCTCTGGATTATCTACAAACACGTGAGCGCCACGGTTTATCGGGCTGTTTACCTGTCTGTGAGGGTTGTCTTGCTGGACCAAACCACATGTGTTTCTATCGGTCTTTCCATTACATCGTTCCCATCATTCATTTCCTTTAACTCGCTGTATTGTTTATTTTAGTCCCCACAATCGATCCATCATCCCTTCATCGCCGACCTGCATTCTCCCATCACCCACTCTCAACGCTTCGCCCACTCTCGTATCTTCTCTACTCGTCCTTTCCTACGTCATTATTTCATCTTGTTTCCTTGTTATCCCATCCTCCTTCAACCTCCTCCCCAATCACCCCCCCCCCCACACACACACACACACAATCATCCTATAATTCGTCGACGTACGAAGGACACTCGTACAGAGCGTTAATACGTCAATCTAGGTTGACAGAATGTCTGGTTTTTATCAGTGCACCAGACTCCATAAAGAAAAATAATGATTATTTTCATCATAAGATGCTTGACATAGAATTTCACAACACAGAAGCACAACGTACGGTCTGAAACTTTCGTCAGTATCACCACCCAATTAACATGAAATGAAGGGGGTGGGGGTATATGTATATGCAGAAGCGCAATGCGTGACATGACAATCTCATGAAAGTTAAATAGACAGTGTTGTGTAAGGCGATATTAGTTGTAGAAATCACAAAATTTGGATCGAAATGTCAGTTTCACTCTTTAGAGGTTTTTGCGTGGTGTTTCAATAAGCGCGTTACAGGTATTAGAAAGTAATTTAATTGGACGGATTCTCTTACAAAATTGGATAATTAAGTCTTTAACAAAAATGTTTATGGCCTCACGTTTTGACCACAGCACACAGCAGAGTCCTTCTCAAAGGCTTAATGGGGTGTGTGAAAGAATTGGCTGGTGTAACCACAAAGATGGGTACAAACACACACAACAATATCAAGGTGCAAAAATGAGACAAACTAACTAATTTACGAATATCAGAAATGTATATAAATGACATCTGTGTGGGGAAAAAAACATGGCAGGCCAAAAAAACCTTCTTCTTTTTTCAATCTATTCAGTTTTAATAGGGATTGGGTATCCAGCTTTGACTGCTGTCTGCCCTCCCCATCCCATGTTGGATCTTCTTTAACTCAAAACACTGCAATAATTGATAAATTTAACCTAACTATAAGAAGAAAACAAGCTTTTGCTGTCACTCAAACAACAGCTTTGCATAAGTTGTTGCTGATTTGTTGCTCTCCTTATGTCTTTTGAAATTGAAACTGTTGTTTTTCTAACTTACTTTCATCCAAATTTATTTGGCAGTTGAATTGAATTTATGGGGGGGGGGGTCTCGAGAGTTAAAATAGCCATTGAGAGGGTAGCTGCAGATGTTGTTTTTTAATTGGCCCTTTCGTAGAATAATCTCGATTATTTCACACTCTACAACCGAATGATAGTCTGAAGCTCACATAACAATAAGTGACATTTTGTGGATGCTGATTTTAATTTATAAGCTGGTTCATCCGGTTCACCGGACACCGAGAAGATGGGTTTGTTTCCACCAGGAGCATCTGTTCCGGTCGGTCTTCAAACCTCTCTATTTCCTGAAACCTAATCTCTGCTGAAACGTCCATTAACTTTACTAGTGAAGGGTATTTCATTATCGGGGATACGCACTGACGACTGATTCTCAGGCTGATCTTTGTTCTTCATCTCCAAGAAGTCAAGTGTACATGTGGAGCAGTCATTATTACAGAAGATGGCGATGCGTGTTCGGTGTTCCGGTTGGCTTGACAGTAAGCCAACGTTCCGGTTTGGATTTCAACCCGGACGCGTTGTCTTGGAAGAAGGGGGACTCGTCTTCCTTAATAATAATAGGCACCCAAGGTGGGCCAAGCGTCACCATTTTTTTTCTATTCATTAACTTACACTTTTTGAATGAACAAAGACCAAGAGACAAATGTCATTAATGGGTGCAGCCATGCGAGCATTCACATCAAAAACTATATTGAAGGTTCTAAGGCAATCTAATACACGCTTTGACGAGAACACCAGCCAGTATTTTTGTCGATGTCCCATAATGCCATGCTTGGGGATCCAAACATGGTTTCATCCGCACTAGTATCAGCATTACTGTTTACCCATAGGTATATGACAACTTAATAACTTAATTAATTTTTCCAAACAGTTTTTCCGCACATGAAATTCATTACAACATAAGTATACCCTCATATCTAGTGTCATCCCGAAAACCAATTACTTCCCAAAGTCATTTAATCTTCCTGCAGGTACCATCTAAACAGTGTTTCGGAAAAGAATCAACCTCGCACCGCCTGTAAATTCGGTAAATTCAAGCTCAGTCCATTGTACTTTATATTCATACATTAAATTGCAAGTTCTCAGCATATACTAAAAAATAATAACTGCCTGTAGTATCAAGTATCACAGCTATAATCTACACACTACCTTGACTGTAACATCAATTCGATAAAGCTTTCCTTCCAGCACTTTGACTGGAAAAGCCACGTGCATTGATCAGAAACGTTGTACGAAAGGACAAAATTAAATCATTTTTAATTTCATAAGAGGGAAAGAGCTCTGAATGGAATATATGAAAAGTGCAAACTAATTTAATTATTGTATAAAAGAAAAAAAATGTTCCCCCCACCATTGCAGTGTTCACCCATACAAAAATGACCGGCTGCCATTCCATTAAAATTAAGATGAATATATCATATTTTTAATAGATGAAACATTCATACTTGATTTTACGAATCATCATAAGTCTGACTTCACTCCCTTGGGTAAAACAAAACCCATCTTATGAATGGTGAGGAAAAAGACATTGCATGGTTTTCATATGAAGCTGCCACTGGGTAAACATTTAGATTTCTGGAATTAAACTTAAAGCAGACAGTTTTGGGAATGCAATTTTCAAGTCTATACCAAGATATTGGTACTGGATAAGAGGGGAAATGCTGTGAGTGGAAGGTATGGAAAGTGCAAACTAATTTTATTGTTGTACAAAGTGTTCCCCGTCTACCCCACACCGTTGCAGCATTCACCCATTACAATGAACGTCTGCCATTCCAATAAAAATTCAGATAAATGTTATGTTGAGATAAAATGTTCAGTCAGTAGAGTAATGTATGTGATCATTTTTATTGCCCGATCATTGACAATTAAATGTTATTTACGACCCATGTGGCGTGCTCTAAAAAACATACACTACCAGTTGTTATGTTTAAGCAAACTGTTGCTACACATCTCATTCACACTAGAGCCATTTCACAACACCGAGAAATTTCCAAGGAAATAAATCCCCGGGAAATTCCTGGGGAATTTCAAACCCACCGCCACACCCCTATACTCGTTTTACGCGTAATGCGATTTTCTTAGGGGAAAATATACATTCGGTATGCTAGCCCTGGGGTTATCTGGCTTCACCCTACTCCAAACCTGCAGGGGTAGCAAGTGTTTTTTTTTTTTTTTTTTTTCTCGCGAGTTTGCCAGGGTTGTTAATTCAAATGTGACCGGGTCAAGTATATTAGTACATATTCCCGTGATTTCCCTCGAAATTCATGAAGTGCAAATCTCTCTCTTCTGCACTTTTTCGACATTATTAAATTACACTCTACAGAATTCTTCTGCGCACATGTACATATACATAGAAGAACGTAGCGCACGTATCCACCAAAGGTGCCCAAGGTGCTGGGACAAAGAGTAGACTCTTTAAGACGGTTTTTTTTTTTTTTACGTTTTTGAATCATGAATTATGTAGCACCTTGTCAAGGGTTAACAAGGTGCTGTGGCGCATTCAGAGGGCCACGGCCAGAAACGCCGGCTCGAACCTCTTCTCTTAGCAAGGGTAACTGTGGGTTATTTTACGTGCATTACACAACAACAGGCTTTACGTCTCATCCAAGGGACGAAGCAATAATGGTTAAGTGTCTTGCTGAAGGACACGAGTGTCAAGACCGGGATTCGAACCCACACCCTGCTGATCACAAACGCCAGTCCAGGACAATAGTCCGATCGGCCACGACACGTCGATGTGTTTAAATAATTTCAACAGTGACCAATGCTCAAATTCATAGAGTTGCTTACGCACAAAAAATACTATCAAATCACAAAAAACATTCTGCTTACTAAAAAGAAGGGTTACCAAACTACGTAGTATGTACCGTCTGTGACAATTGTCCTGCTTATTTTTGCTTAGCAACAAATTGTTCAGCACTATTGTCTGCTTTATGAAACTGTGTTCCGCTCTTGAGAGACAGAAATCGATTTGTGTACATTTATATGGATTATTTAGGAAACGGGACCTTTCCAAAATACAAACGTTCACTAATTTGCAAAAAATTGGGAATCCCTCCTTCTAAATTTACGACCAATACTCTCTGAAACAAATGCTAAGTTTATTCTGAAATATGACCCTCAGTTAATCACCGAAGCCTCTGTGCTGTTGTTATCACAAAACTGTATCAATGTCTCATTATGATTACGTCATAACTAATGTAGCTCACAACGGCATAATATTAATAAACGCACAAGTCTAAACTACAGCAAAGCATCGCCTCCATTTCGCGAAATTTAATATGTTCATGGAAAGCGTGCGCGTGGTGAAGAGCTATTTGGTCACAGCATGATGAGCGCCTGACCCATCGTAGATGAAGTATGACTACTACCTTCATCTGAGACGGTTTTGAAGAGGTCATTCTAGCTAAGCATCCTCCTGGGATCTCATGTACTACTCTACCTCACCCTCTGTCCTCATTTCCATCTTCAAGTCAACCCTTCATCGCAAACATCAAGACATTTGTCCTCGCTTATTACGGCAAGCGTTCAGCCCAGACCGCCCAACCTTCACTCGGTGCTTTCGAATCCCCGCTGGGTTCAGACGCGTACAGGGAGCCAAATAAAACCCGTAGCTGCCGATAACTTACAGTTTGAAGAATACGAAATAACTATACGTTCACATGGAGACATTAACCCCCAAAATGGAACCATTTGCAGTTCTTAATGTAGTTTTGAGACTTCATTTGATTGATTAAAGCATGAATATTAAAGGTGTAGTATTGTATGTTAGGAAATAGATTATTAGCTGACGAAGGTACCGTTTTCTAATGTCCAATGTGTTTACGGTTTTACTCAAGTAAAAAAATTCCTTTATGGGAATTTGGATCAGAATCCCGTTATCATTTTGTTCATCTATTTATCACTCTAAATGCTTGGATCTTTGTTGATTATCTTGTATACAAATATACCGGTAACATCCAAATTGTCTCTTATAGCGACCCAAATAGAATTCTGGGCTATGAATTAAAACCAGTCCAAGGTGTCCTGTCTTGCTAAAATGCTCCACCAAATCTGGAACATCCGTATAAGTATAAAAACACAACTGACATTTATGTCATTTTTTAATCTTGAGAGCGGCACCATAATGAATTGAGAAAAGTTCAAATCTGTAAAACTCGTAATAACATCCTGTGTTCCATCAATGAGAAAAAACAATTAGAATTCTGTTTTTTATCCCTCTTTCCTTTCCTTAATATATATGGGGTTTTTTTTCCATTATTTTGCCTAACCCCCAACACTATGTGCCAAGGGCATCATATATAATTATTTGTAAACTATATAATGATATATAAAAATGTAAGCTGTGTATATCTTTTGTTATCATTCATTTTCTTTAGCTTAATTGTTGTATCAAAGCTATGTTTTTGTTTTTTAAATCTATCTGATGTGTGAATGTATGAAGTATTGAAGTAAGATAAGACTTAAGGCTGTGCATGGTGGGCAAATACTAAGTAAGCAAGGCTTGCGGTGACAATTTGTAAGAGATCTCTTTTGTGAGTAGTTGTGGCTCTGAGAAGAGCCGGTTGTCTGCTCGACGTTTCGATCAGAGTGAGACGGTCAGAGCACTCTGATCGAAACGTGGAGCAGACAACAGTCTCTTCTCAGCCACCACTCCTCACAAAAGAGATTTCGTACACGGTGTCACCGCAAACCTTACTTACTTAGTATTGAAGTGTGAAATAAAGGAACTCCACTAAAGTTGGGGTTTGTGGTTACATTTTGCAATTTAAATTGAGCCAGGAACATTAATGACCTGCGAGTGCATTGGTTGGACTTCGTATTGTTGTAGCGCCTTGGGTGTCCGTTTGAGGCGGATTTGGCGCTAAATATAAAGTCGTTTTTATTAGCTGTGTTATTATCAACAAGGCTTTGCGACGCCAAAAGAGGATTACAAACATGTTGTTAGCTTTAATTGATTTAGTAATTGCACCGGGATAAAAAATGCTACTTTGGGTTCATCAGCGTAGGGTAAAAAATATATATATATATATATACATTGCTATGAGCTGTTGGAGTAAATCTTTAATAGGAGTGTATGGTCAGAGAAACACTCTGTGGAATTGCCTTTAGCTCAAAAGTATCTTGTTATTGATTCATAATTTCCGAATTCAGTGACTGAGACCGTGTGGCAATGTGGACTGACTGTATATACAGCGGTTATGTTTCATGCAGTTGTAATATAAGCTTATTATTGCAATCCATCAACAGTTATACGCCGGTTTTACCTTCCCATCTGCTTCTACTCTCTGCCAGCCGGTCTGTTGTAAAAGAAAAGCTAACAATTGCGGCAACAACAACAATCCATTCAAACCCGCTTGTTTTCCCGAAATTAATAACTCAACGTCCTCGGCAGTTTTAATGGCGCTTTTCAATTTAAGAACAATGACATCCTTGTTATTTAATAAGCCAAACATGAAAAGCGCATATTAATAGATTTCTTTTCTTTTCAACTGACAATTTAGACAATTTAGCTTCCAGACAAGAATGGTTGGCTATTTTAATCGGTTGTTGTACACTCCGTGGTAGGAATATAACTGTTTCCCTGTTTTGTAAACTGTGAAACATGTTCGTTTTGTTTGCTGTATTCGAGAAAATAGCTTCAATTTCTGAAGAAATGAACTTTAAGATGCAATTATTTTGTACAGAGCAGAATACCTTGAGTTCCTGTGAACGACAATGTTTTGTTTTTATATGCATTTTACAATCTCTCGGTTTGCACTTATTCTTTGCTTGACTGCGTTATCGTCGTTTTCCCACATTGGGTGTTTACTGCTTGGGGCTGTATGTGCCAGAACATTGACTCGGTTAATTCTCAAGAAGCCATCAGACACAATCAACCATGACTGACGTAGCTCATGTACAAAATGGAGTTTCCTTTAATAGCCTCAATAGTGTCGTGCGTTATGATACACCTTGCCCGTTATGTGGCCGAGGGTGTTGCCATCCCCCACTCCAACCTCTAAAGAAATCCTGAGATTCCTTTAACACAATGAAGACACAATAAGAGGTGGGGGGGGTTACATCATGCCACGTATCGAGGACCAAATGCATTATGATGCTTTGTAATTTTGTTTTTCAGGATTCGAGTGAACGTTTTAATGTAAAATGACAACGAAACAGCACGTGCGTGGTATAATGGTTTCGTAGCTCCCTCTACTCCCTCAAACACACATCTGCACATCGACAACTTTATTAATTACAACGATGACTTGTGAAACTGCAGAGCTGATATTTTTTTTTCTTTTCCGACAGTAGTATTGATTGAAGGAAACAGAAAGAACATGTCTCCAGTTGTAACCTTTGTTGTGTTCAGACCTCAAATGTAAAATTATATTCTTATGGGGCTTGTTCATTTAGATCACAAGACACAAAGCACCGGGGTTTTTTTTTCTCCATGAGCAGTGCATGGAAGGGGATGTCTCGCATGTTAACCCACGATATGCACGCATCATGAATGCCAAATGCTAGCGACATGCTTCAATTTATACCATAAAGCCACTTATATTAACCAAATAACATGAAAACAAACAGAGAACTTTGTCAAACGACATTTGTTGTCCTAAATCCTTAACCATGATAGTCTTGACTGGGTTGAACTTATAAAATTTGATGTTTTCCCTCACCTTTCTCTGTTAATCGCTTATGGGAGAGAGAGACAAAATAACCCGTTCCTTCTTAACCAGCCGTTAAAAAAACCAGTTAATTTTATTACTCTGGGTCTATATAAAAAAGGAAACTTTTTATTGAGCCATTCTTTGATTATTGATGCAGCTAGGTTTATTGGCACTTTGAATATTAAATACCGTTACTGAGTATGATATTAAATATTGTTCTACAATGTTTGGTGAGTGTGGAAACAAAACAACACCTCGATTCCAAACTTACTTTGTGTATTACTGCCACAAAAATAGGAGGAATCTATTTGTTCCTGTCCAACTGTTAAATTATGTCGATTGAACAAGCACTTAGGAGACATGTGTGTTTACCTTTTGCTCCTTTTCCACTTTTTAATCTTCTTCTTTGTTCTTTTTTCTTTTTTAATAATTGTAGGTTTAACAAAGAAAAATGGACTAGAGCAGGATTAGAACCAACTACCCCAGGATTAACGTGCCTGTGCTCTACCAACTGAGCTATCTGGCTCCATGTTGGCTTACCCTTTTTAAATTTTATATTTAATTTTGTTGTTTATTTTTTTCATTGTGGGTATTCTGTTGAAACAAACTTTTCCGGTAATTTTGCTGCAGGAATACGGAACGCTATTTTTTTGCTGGCAGTAAAATTACCGGAAAAGTTGTTTCATTCCGTAAAATAAGAAGACCCTTAACATGAGTTTGTACATGTGTACACGGTTGTGGGTGAAATAACAATATGAACTAACATGTACTATATTATGTGTAGGTGTTTGGGCAAATGTGGTTGATTGTAGTTACGCTAATTAGCATAATTAATATCTGCTTTTACGGAAAGTCCGAAAAATTAGGGCGAAAATACGGAATATTTCACTTAACGGAGTCCGTAAATTTACGGACATTTTTAACAGATACACTTTAGGTTACTACAAGAACAACATTGCATGTCACCAGGAGAACAGGCTGGCTGTCTGTGTGGTTATAAATTGAGTCAACCAAACGAAATTTGGAATTGTCATTACTAATGAATTATTTTTTGTACAAGTTCGCAAATATGTATATTGTATGCCACAGGTGTGCGCGCATACACACCATTGCGTTTAATGGATTGGACAAGGTACGTCAATACCTGGGCTATAATAACATTGATTCTGAAAGCCCACTTCCTGTACGATTCATACCAGAACCAATCATTCGGAGACAAATTTCAGACCCGAACCGGTTTAACTTTACGAGCAGCGGGTGGCGGTCGTGAAAATGAAACTATACCTTGCGTTCAGACAGCTCGAAGTTAAGCCCGATACGGTTTCTCTTCGGTTTTGAGAGGTCAAACAGCACCGTGACCCAACACTTCAACATCCGGTTTATTCACAAAAGCACGCGCACGGCCCTGTTGAGGTGCGCGTTGAGGCTTACGTAGGCATATTTACTTAGTGACCTTACACAGGTCAGCGGTCATCTGTTGTGAGTTAAACCGGGTGTTATCATTTTTATTCTGTCCACACACCGTGCTAAAAGATAAACCCGAAGTGGTTTAGAGTTAAACCACCCTCGCCGACCGATTTGACTCGTTCGGGTTGAACCCGACTCGGTAAAGTTTTAAGAGCGTTCAGACACACAACGTTAAACCCAAATAAGTTAAAACTGCCTTAAAACCGACTTTAGTAGGCCTACTGTGTCTGAGAATGTGAGACCCTCAAAGTCACCTGTAATTCGATTGCCACAACCAAAATAATCCCGACATAAAAGTGCGCGAAATCCGCGACAAAACGTAATCGTTGTTCTTACTTAAACCATAACTACCGTATCGTCGTATTGAATGATTTTTCTTTCACACGAATTTTGAGCTCGCCTACTTTTGAGACATTATTATTATTTTACGCGCTCTGTTGGGTGACAAATCGCACTGTGCTCCAACACAACCCTATCCAGTCTTCATTTATCTGACTATCCGCTGTAGCATGATTTGTTGTGTTAGGGAAGTAGAACACATCGCTGAATTATGGTCCATCAACTGATAAATCATAGTTAGATGTCTACTACATGTTTAATGAACTTCATTGGACAAAATAACTAACAAACCCCATCAATTATGATGTATAGTTGGTGAAACGTTATTGCATCTGTGTATGGTTTATGTACGTTCACTTTTCTCATCAGCATGATTTATACACACTTGGTACTCATTTAGCCAATCTCAAGGCAGATGGGACAACAGACGATCTGAGTACTGACAATTTTTATAACCCAATACATGACAATGATCCTCCTATTTTCTCCGTGATGAACCTTGAAACATCTCATTCAGAATAATTATGATATGCTAGCGGTATTCACCGACAGGCTTACAGGATCCAATAGTTCGTCACATTCTATCTGCTCAAAAGAAAGGTCATCGTATAAGGGTTCACTGTAAAACAAATCCCGGGTCAGAAATGACCCGGATCTTGGGGTCAATTTCGCGAAGCACCGAGGTTCATCTGTGAGTATTACCATAGTGATTAGTATTGTGACAATCACACTTTTCATAGCAATTAAGTCAGATTGATTTATCAGTTAAGATCAATCTTTTAGCTCTTTTGGGAAATCGGCCCCACTGGTCTCGCTGTGGGCCTTACCCCATTTCCGAGTCAGTATGACCCAAGTCAAACTGACGCAAATCGTGACAAATCGACGTAGAATTCGGGTCACATTCACGTATTTCGGACCAGTTTCCGGGTCGGCCTGACCAGAAATGGGTCTGACAGGGAACGATTTGGTCCCAAATTTTTGCATAGCAAAACTGCTATGCAATTTTTTTTTTTGCATAGCAATCTCAAAATATTGCATAGCAGTCCATAAATTTTGTGTAGCAAATTTTAAAATGCCTAAATATTGTTGAAAATTTAACCCTGTGACACAGGTTTATTTGTGTTTTTTAAGGCTTAATTTCAGGCCAAGGCTACTTTCAGAATGTCTTATAATTAAAGAATAAGACGCTCCAAAACTTAATATGAAAAAGGCCTATTCCCTTAACTTTTTTTTGACGTGTATTAAATGCACACGGTTTTCGTAGCGTTAAAAAAAAAAAAAAAAAAAAAAAAAAACTTTCCGATTTTTTTAATTTTTTTTTAACGATCTTATCCCCCTTTTTTCTGCCCTAAATAGTACTTGTTTTCATCAACAACCATTTTCATGGATTTGTAATTTGAGAATCGGTTTTATAGAACTTCTTTTGCAATGAAATCTTCGTGTTAACGATCGATAGACGACGCACATTGAGAAAAAATTCAAAGAACTTTGCCCTGCAACGCCCTCTATCGGCAAAAGTTGTCGATGCTTGAATAGCCTGAACCCAACGCTGTGTATAGTACAGAATCCACGGGCGTGCGCCGCGTTGTGCAGCAATTCTTTACTCGACTCGTGAACGTGTATGGAGTTGGAGGCTAGCCAAGCTTCCTTATGAATATGAATTTATTGACGGGCCAATCACAGCGTGCGGAATGTTGGTTAGGATGGACTTTGGACCTGCTGTTGTACTGAACAATAATACTACCATGTGTTGTGTGCGTGCGGGCGAACGTTGGCTACTCACTACACATGTGGTTAAGGGAAGTGCGTGCGTGTTTACTATGAATTGAACGATCGCGATCGCGGTCACATTAAATCTAGAAAATATCAAGACTTGCTAAACCATTTTGTGAACTTAAAAATAATCTCTCTTTGGGATTTTACAACTGTATCCCTCATTTATTGTGAAAAGGAACAATTTTTTGACTAGCCTGGCGGGCTACTAAGGGAGGGTTTTGACTCGCACGCCGCTGTTTTCACTCGCATTTGGCGACCGCTAATTTCGAACCCTACCGATGCTGCTTCCATCGACCCATCATGTGTGGGGGAATGTGGATCACAGCGCGGCGTCGTGCGCGAAATGATTGTTTCCCTTGCTCTAGTCTTAGGTTGTCGGACGTCACGCTAAATAAAAGGCAATTCCTCAAACACCCACCGCCACAGCTTAGGTAAATGTGAATCCGAAACCTTGTGGGTGTAAACTTATTTATATAACTATACAATTTAGTAAAACTTGCATCGCAAATTGCATCGCAAATTGTGCGATGCACTTTGTAAAATTGCATCGCAAATCGCTCCAATTGCATCGCAAAATGCGATGCGATACAAGGGAAATCGTTCACTGGGTCAGGCTCCCTGAGATCCGGAATTCGGTTCAACTCTGACCCGGAAGCTTTTAGAGTTGATGGTGACGAATGGTCACAATGATGAACAAGTTCATCACACACGAAGACAAGTTACGTTAAGGAACTCCGACTAACAACTGACCAGCAGAAACACATGCATGAATTGAGGACATGGAGTTCGCTAGCAATGTTGTAACAGCAAGAAAGAGCCCAGTTCACTATGAGAATCAAATCTTACAGTAAAAGTAGCATTCAACAACTAACGACCCTGCTTCTGTCTCGAGAGAGTTAATGGACCTTCCATGTCAAACTCATGTACACAGTGGCAACCCGGTTGCGTTCAACCAAACCATAAAACCTGCGTGCTTCAATGCTCAGTCACATGGAACACCATTGCTCAGTCATTGGAACCTCGTATACGCAAACCGTTTCTGACAGTCCTGTCTGTATATGGAGGGGTATCCAATAATGCTGACGTGAATAGTCACGAATCAAACGTCAATATTTGGCAGAAATATTTGATCCTCTTGAATACTAATGAAGACAGCAAATGTTTGAGAAATGTCCGCACAAGTTAGACTCAATTAATTTTGCATTGCTATTATTACAGAAATAACAAGATTTAAGCGTTTTTGTTTCAAATTGTTTATGTCTGATTACTGCTTCATGACTTATTGTTTTACAATGAATCTTAATGTACCCCCAAAAAGTAATAACAAATATATAAAAAGACATTGATAATTACGAGTGTTTAATCAACTTAATAAACATGTGTTTATTATTATGCTTCTCAAAACACTTCAGATTATTATTAACCCCTGTTCAACGGGCCTTGCACAACTCTATTTCAACCCCTTAGGAACACGCAGCACCGGCTTCCATCTGGACGTACAGGTTGCTAGTCATTCATACCACCATCTCTACCATTGCCTACTTCTGGATGATGGAATTAAAGAGTAACATGCAGTTATTAGTTAAGTGTCCTGCCCAAGGACACAAGCGTCCACGACCGGGATTCGAACCCACACCCCTGTGACTCTGCCACCAAGACCTCGAGTTCGGAGCACCAGACTTCTTGGCTATCCGACACTATTCATTTTCGCTAAATGAAAATAATGCTTTCGAGGGTCCTTACAGCCTGAGTCACTCCCACGGAGCTCGTTAGAGACACGCGCCTGGATTATTTTTGTTGTTGTGGGTGTTTTGAAATATGAGGTGATTAAAATTAGACGGCAACGTATTTGACGGAGATCATCTCGACCTTTTATATATGTCGTTTGATGGATAACGTAGAGATCAGCGCATATGACGACCGGGATCTCGCCTTCCACTGTTTGTATCTTTAAAAAAACAAAACGGTTTGCGTTGTGAATGGAGACAGGAAACAACGTGCTCATTAATTCATAGACTTGCATATAGGTATCATTTATTTACCACTTCAACATGTACACCGTGATTTGCAGTGGCCATTGGACAGCGATGATGATGGGACATTTGATGTGCTGTGTTTACTGTTCTGTCCTTGCCCTATGCTATTACTAATAATTTTAACCTTTTCAACTTGACAAGTGTTTATGTCCCAGACGCTACCGATAGGCACTCTCACGACGGGCGTCAATAACGGTCTCGTTGATTGACCAGTTGCATGTTCATTTCAATCGCTGCACTTGTTTTTGAAAATTTTTTAAGAGGTAATTACGTTTAATCAGATCAAGAAACAAAAGTCTGGGATGGGTTGAAAAGGGCGAGTCACTTCGAGAAGATTGGCAAAATGCAACATATCTCAAAGTGCTCAATTAAGGTTTCTCTGTAATTTGGGGGACATTACTGGTGTAGTGTATAACACCTTCAAGTCAATGCACAAATAAGCCACGCCCATATCGAACTCATTTTTAATACCAAAGCAAATTTGTATCACTAACTCGAAGTGATAGTTCTTGTCGCTAAGCACTTGACCAGATTCGGCGAGAAAACTGTTGTTGTTGTTGTTGTTGTTGTTGTTGTTTTTTTTTTTTTTAAGAGAATGAGCGCTTAAGCTACAGTTAATAGGTGCCACTTTTTCATAAAGCAACATGAACCTTAAGGTTTAAGAAGTGTCTGGCTTGATGTCACTGAGATGTCTTATTGGTTTCTGTCGTCATTGTTAATCCACCCACTCATATCATAAGCTCTACTCAAGGATTCAAAAGTGTGAAGAACATAAAGCTTGCATTCACATGCTGCAATGACATTTCCTATAAAGTAGATAGTGCGAAGGCGTATATTGCCGCTTCTTTTGTAGTTATCGGAATAAAAACCATGAGCGCATAATCTTTACAACTATAAACAAGTCAATGGGTTAAAAATTGTTCCTTTTTTTTGTCCCTCACGGAAGGCCTACCCGAAATGGTAGATAACGTGGGTTAGTTTTCCATTGGAAACCGTCATGCACTTTTCATTTTATTATTTGACACCATGTTATAAAAAGCGAAGTCGCTTCCGGAATGCATTGTGTGTATTTATTGAACTCGTAATGGTTAACCAATCCTTCCGCTTTATACATTTCCAATGGTGGGCCTAAAACACTACAGGCCATTCCATCTAAACCGCGGACTGACATTTAAAACGGTTTTCACATTGACATTTAGCGCAGTGGATAACGCTGCAAAGTAATGCGTAGGATAATAAAAAAAAAAATGCAGAGCACGAATTCGGAACCTAGGGGCATAATTCCAGAATAGACCACGGGGCTAATTTTGGAGAGTTAATCAACTTGTTTGTTCACACACTAGAAGTCAGTTGACTGGTTGGTAACGTGAATATTTCTATACCGTTTCTCGATTTCGACCTCGTCATCCTCCAACACTTCACGGAATAGTAAAATAAAGCACGATTATTTCAGTCATACCATCATTGCTCTCTGGCGAGCCTTTTTACGAGAAGTAGGCCATAGTTACATTTATTGACTCAAATAAACCTCATTGCAATTAATGCATTAGAGCCTGCCTACGCATTGTCCCGTGTCCATCATTAAGAACAGCGCCAACGTAACACCAGTCTGGCTTAAATGCTTTAAAAGCTCACTGTGCGAGAGTGCGATGACCATTCTTGATTTCATTATACCTCTCGGGTTTCTCGGGAAATATCTTCAGTTTTGGGCTTGCCTAACACATACACTTTACAGACAGACAAACAGACAGACAGACAGGCAACAGTAAAGCAATCGAGTAAATACAAATGAAATGAGGTTGGACAATGGTGTTGTGAATTATTTTTAAAGACAGTGTATTTTGTGTTCTCCAAAGAGCTAAATTTGACTTCTTGAGAGTGTGAACTCACTTCTGATATAAGACCATGTCACAATGTTGACAATGAGAGTGATCTGGGCATTCCTGTGCATTTTATGGCAGGCAAAATACCACACTGGTCATATTGTGAGAAATTTAACAATGTGTAACTAACATATACAAAAAAAAATAATGTAAACAATAACAGTTGAACAAGGTTTTGGATTTTTCTCCTTTTTCATAATCTTTTTCATAGTCCAGTTTAAATTAAAATCTCCATCAAATGTAAGCCCTTCACTCTAAAAGAAATCCTCGGTCAGAATTGACCCAGATTCCAGGTCCCAGTCCCGGGGGGGGGGGGGGGGGGGGTCTGAACCATTTCCGAGTCAGGCTGACCCGGGAAATAGTCAAAGAGTTCCGAGTCATTTTGACACAGATTGCGGGTTATGCTGACCCAGAAATGGATCAGGCTCTACGGGGGGGGGGGGGGTGGCCGTTAGAGTGTGTACAAATTGTGCCTGCAGGAAGTCCAGGCTCCGTGATATCCCATCTTACACGCTGCGTATGCTGATGGCGGAAGGGGCAAATTCCTCCTCGCTATTTGCAACTCGTTTTAATACTCGGACTATATAACGAGCGAGAATGGAACATTCTGTTATTCTTTAACCGTAATACGTTTACGCATAAAAGGTCTCATTATCACCAGGTATAACCGCAGCAAAGTCAACTGATTGATGTTGCATCAATTAAACATTATGCATCTGTCCTCTGGAACTAAACATACCATAAACGTATGCAGAATTGTACACAGAATTGTAGACATAAATTAATGACAACATTGTAGACAGAACGTAGATAGGACTGTAGACAGAACTGTATGACAGAATTGAAGACAGAATAGTAGACAGAAATGTAGACAATTGTAAACAGAGTTGTAAACAGAACTTTAGACAAAACTGTAGAACTGTAGACAGAACTAACTGTAGACAGAACTGTACACAGAATTGTAGACAGAGTTTCAGACAGAATTGTAGACAAAATTGTAGACAGAAACGTGGACAGAACTGTAGACAGAATTGTAGACAGAATTGTAGACAGAATTGTAGACAGAATTGTAGACAGAATTGTAGACAGAATTGTAGACAGAATTGTGGACAGAACTGTAGACGGAACTGTAAACAGAAATGTAGACAGAATTTTAGACAGAATTGTAGACCGAATTAAGTAGACAGAATTGTAGACAGAATGGTAGACAGAATTGTAGACAGAATTGACGTACAGCAGAAACGACAGCAGACATGGTAGTATTACGACTTGTTAACAGTATCAGAATAGTAATATGTACAGACGTGAAAACCTAGAGAATTTAGCACTATTTCACTGAAACTCACAGCGTAAAGTCCGATGACAAGATGTTTATACACGTTCCAACATTGTTGAAATGAATCGCCAGCTGGTGATCCATTCTGTTCAACAAGTTTCCCCTTTTCTTCTGAAAAGGTTTTTTTACCGGCTGGGAAATGAGTACTCTGGACGTTTAGTATCGTTCACAGACTTCACTCACAAAACATTGATTTAACTTTTCAACTGGAACCGTAATGCGTTCGGTAATGGTTGCGTGTGGTAATGCACGACAAACGCACAGAATACCGTTGAAGACTTAAGAAAATTTCAAACGTATGTTGATGTTTAACATTTTGCTGGTTTTGTGTGTGTTTTGTTTGTTTGTTTGTTTGTTGGGGTGTTTGTATGTTTGTTTGTTTTTCTTTTGGTTGTTTTCGTCCTGACTTCAGAGGGTATGATCCATGCCGGGTGATAATACGTGCGTGAATAATGGCACGAATCTCACGAATCTCTCCCTTCCCCCACCCCATCTTTGACTTGACGTCAGTATGTTTGCTTCCTATTCATGCCGCCACAGTTGAAGACAATCGAAGATTGATTTCGCCCCACCACCCCTGCCATAGCCTTGGTTTGCGTTCACAGGAGAAGACTACAATGTGCCACGTGCATTCGCATATAAGACCAAAAAAGAAAAAAAATCAACAAGATGTCCCAAAACTGGCGCAATAATTAAAAAGCATTATTGTATTTATCCTCAGTCTCCTGTAAAAGAAAATACTTACTTAGGGTAAAATTATTTGCTTTTGTTGATTATCCCACCTCTAGTTTTCGTTCGCCAATCTCAACGTCCCAATATAACAAAATGTAGTTCTGTACTTGTGATGTGAGGCGATATCTCTTTTTTCCCTTTTTTTTAAATAAATAAATAAATAACAAATAAACAAAATTTAAAAATAAATAAACAAACAAACAAACAAACAAATAAACAAATAAATACCAGACAGGTGCAGGTAAAGGCGCTTTCCTTAACAGTGTGAATGCTCGCTAACGTATGTTTTTAATAATCATACATCAGAGCTAATTGTACAAAATACACTAATAAAGTTATTCCACACTTATAACAGTAACATATTATCTGGTATTATCATTCCATGAATGGGTTATTAATAAAGACATTTTTAAATGTTGACAAACTATTCATCCACATGTTAGTGAAATAAATTTACACAAGTGAAAATTGACAGCGTCGTTTTCATTGACCTTCTGTGAGTAAAACTTTCAAAGAAAAGCTTGTACACGTGTGAAAATCTGAAATTGATTGAAATTTTGTCATCTCAAACACGATACGATGAAGTACATGTAAGTTAAAACCCACTGTGTGTAACATCACAGGTCTGATCAGATGGATAAATTTACACATATTTTACCAAAGGTGTGCGTTACGTTTAAATGCAAGAGTTGTTATTTATTTAGTGCATATCATAATTCAAAGAAAACAAGTATCGGCAACTCACTGACACATTTTTGTCAACTGATACTTGATACACCATTTGCAGACATAATTCCATTAGCATCAGAATAAAACACCTGTGAAGTCTGTCTGTTTGTTTTATTGTGCCCCGTTCTAGCAAATGACACCTTCATTACTGTTTTTTTTTGGTTCAGTCCGATGGGAGTAATCTGCCATAAATTATAGAATTTTTTTTAACGTGACAGAACCCAAGGCAATATTAGTTTCATGCAAATAGCGACAATCGGGTCCAACCGCATTAATAATTCAAATTGGGTTGTCATCTTATATAAACATGATTTATAGCATTTGTGAATGAATATCATACTATTCAGTATGACTGATAGAAATTGTTGAATCCTGGGTACCAGTTTTGTTGTCTGGTATTCCATTGTATACCATGCTTTGTTTTTATATCCACGTTACAGATGTTGTTGCTGGTTTTGTTTGTTTGTTCCCCCCCCCCCCCACCCCACAAATAAAAGTCTCATTCCACGTCAAATACTTACCATGGAAGATACGAGGTTTGACTTGTTTGCCTGTAAATTGCACATCATCTTTCCACTCTGACAAGTCACAACTAATTGGAAACCATTCTGGAAACATAAGTCTTTGGATAATTTCTTTGAAAGGTTGAAAATGTTTGTTTTTAACCATGAATAAAAACCCTATTATTAGGCCTGTCTTGAAAAAATAAATGAATAAAAATAAAATACATTGGGAAAAAAAAGACAAACATAAAAATAAGCAGTCTTAAATTATTTCTTTGATTAAGGCTTGTTCGCATGTTGTTTTACTCAGCCGTCACAATTAATAGAATCACGATCATGTAAGTAAATGTACTAAACATGTCATTAATGACATCAGTACAATGGCATAGCAGTAGTATGGGACCTAGCACCCGATATAGCAAACTAAAATTGCCTACATCAGTACAATATATCTATATTCAGTCACGTGCCTGGATTATTTTTGCGTATAGAGCCTTTGAATTGCGAAGGCCTATTGTGACATTGAACGTAAATTCAAATAAATTGAAGAAACACCTTGCGATATCCTCCAAAATGATAATAGCTCTGGATTGTAACGAGTACCCCCAAACAAAGGTGCAACATAATGTTTTCAAAAAGCCCGGAGAAAGGGAAAAAAACGAGAGATCGAGCTTCTTTAATCACACAATGGCAATTTCATATTTATTATGTGTTCCTCTTCACCACACCTTCCTGGCTTGTGTGCCCGGCTCAGTGTTTAAACGACAGAGGCTTTATGGCGAGAGGCACGCAACCGCTCGGAAGAAGTGTCTACTCGGCATCGGAAGCACGCCCCTCTACTGTGTTATCACCTGATGACGACGCAAGACCCCTGATTCCCACGCCACATGTAAATTGGACAAAGCCCTAGCAAAGGATTAGAAATTAATCTGATGGACATAGAGATACCACGTTGATGCACGAGGTGTATTTTAACAAAATGGCTGAAAATTATTATACATCGCTTAATGTAGGGATGCAGAAAGCAGTACAGTCTAATGAGAAGGAATGTGGTTGACGTTCATTAAAAGTGTGGTGTGCAAAGTTGAACTGGCTTTCTACCTACACCATTTCGTCGATTGAGGTTGAATTAAGGAATTTAATCCCCCACCGCCGTTATTCCGAAGTTCAGTAAACACCTTCCCATTCTACTTCACTTTGACAATTATACAGCTTCGATTTTCCTTTCACTTCGGGCAAAATGTCACAAAACTGTAGAATTCTTGCCATGCAAGTTGTCGATAATTATTTGGTTGATTTGGGAAGTGTTTTTTTTCTCTCTCTCTCTCTTGCTGCAAAGGTGACGAATTTACATTTCAGCGATTGACGCAGGAGACTTATCTTTTGCAATTTAATCACTTTCAGTTAAACCCAATCAGAATTGTTTGGAGAGCATGCTGCGCCTTAAATTACGTTTTTCTGGTAAATAATTAACATCATTATAATTCTTGTCCTGTTCCCAACTGATGGCCATGAAAAGATATATCATACTATAAATATATACACACAGAAATACACTCCATCCGGCAGAATGCTATCATTTTCCAATCAACGTGTGAATGTAACCACAGCAGTCACCTGTTATAGTCTAAGGCATGGTCCATTTTTTCAGCACGTCAGTCCCTCTTGCAGATTACAGCGGAAATCATGAAGTCAAAACAAATTTACTGTTCGATTTAACATCAGTTAAAATAATGGCTCTAAACATTGTATCTGTCGGGTAACCGTTGATTGACACACTCAGATACATATTGCCTGTACAAACATTGTCCTGCATTTCAAACCAATGTGAAAACTCACTAACACTGGATTGGCTTCTGCAATTACATTGCCCATACACAATCAGCGAATTTATTATAATATTTGTAAATCATTTTGTGATTCTTTTTGCTTTTTGAAACGACAAAAAGATAATTTTGATGGACCGGTATTGGATACAATTGGGTTGACTACATTATAAATAGAAGGTACCGGATACGTAAACGGCCGTTGTTGACGGTATCGATTGAAACAAAAGCTAAATTATTCATAGCGGGGATATAATTTGTATTAATTTTATGAGCAGTACTTTGACTAGGTTTACATTGATGTCGGAGTCAACACACCGGTAAATGTTTACCAAGAGTCATATGCCTTCGATGGGAACACGACAAACAAACCAGACATACACTGTTACCACATGTCAGAACCACGGTATATTTAACAATTTACTCTCGCATGGTATAACTGTTTCTTTCAAAAAACCCAAAACGAGACCCATTTCCTTTTTATATTATTTCCCCCCTCTATATATGTTTCTCAATTAGTTTGTTCGGGAAGGAGTAAAGAAAATAGGTCGTGATCAATACATTTTTTTTTTGTTCAAAGATTTTATTTTTCTGATGAGAGAATACATTGAGTCTCGTGGGATGGCATCTTCTCCTAGCTTTGTAAATAGAGTCCTGTCTTTGTCATTAATGAATATTCTTTAATAACTGACCACAAGAGTATGGGTGGAGGCGGTTACATTGAGTGCACTATTAATATGAAAAAAAAGGCTCACCAATTGTTTCCGGCGGCGGCCGCGGCTGTCCCGGCGAGCCAAGCGCAACCATTCATAGCCTGATCACGTGGGCGTTGTGTTCCACAGACTGTGATTGGCTGACGTCAGACCGCGTGGTGACGTCAGCTATTACGATGGTTGTAATCCTGTTTGTTATATGCCTGTCCACGGTCGCTCGTCACTTGAACCAGATCGTCTCGCTCGCGAGGACATTTTATACACGCGTCGCAGCCACGCGTCGCTCCTATCTGACTCCCCTTCTCACTAGCTTGCGAAGCACGAGAGAAGTACTAGCGGGTTTTACCAATAGGGGATTACTTGGTGTATCGGTCTATAAACCCTTGTCATAATTTGCTTGGGTGTTTTTCTTCTATACTGCAGTAGTTGAAGAGCCGTGTGTAATACGTGGACATCTACTCCGTGTGGCCACCTGCAGAACACCTGCAAGATTCCAGCGCCGAAGAATCAAGGTATGTGCAAGACTAGAATAAGCTTAGGGCAGTAAATTTAGCATGTGGCATAATTATGGAAAACAACTTTTCCCCACCAAAAAAAAATAAATAAAATAAAAGCAAAACAAGCAAATAAGCTGCGCTAGCTAAACTACCCCGGTTTAGAAACCATTGGTTTAGAAATCAATATATTTATGTTTCTTTTGTTATTGACATCTCCGAAATTCCAAATGGTTACAGCAAAAACCTTTTGCGGTATTCACATTATTCATTAATTTAAGTAATTTTAACTCTATAACTTGACAACAAAATGCAGTATAGAGGTAACTTTAACAAATGCAAATTGTCATGACTTTCTTACTGCAGCTTTCTTATCTGTAACTCCTTGAATTTACTGCATGTATATTTATATAACTCGGAATCCTATTCCAAGGTCCAGGCCATCGATCCTGTTAATATGCAAGGAGTCTTCAACGATCGAAGCCACAGACTCAATGCTTTCAAAATTGCATAGATGCGGCGGTCAAAAGGAATCAAACATCACCCTTGATCCGACGCAGTTTCTTTCCAAGCTGCACATTTCAACATGACCTTTAAAAAATGTTTATGACAGTAGATACAAAGTGTTGCCTTGGTTTTTTTTTATTTTATTTTTATAAAGTCCACTTACATCCTTTACAATGGGCGTGGGATGGATGGCCAACGGAGTACTATATTTATCCTCTACAAAACTCAGTCTATAATCTACACAATTTGGTCCATCTCATGTTCCATGCCAAAAAAATTGCGAAGTATTTGTGTGGGTTGATAATTATTTCATAGCTGTGATTCCTACTATATTCATTTCCATAAAGTAATGTTTATATAAATACTTATGGCTTTATGTGAACTTGAATACATTATCTTAAGAAGAGATAACTCCAGATTCATTTAGGTTTCTCTCTTGTGGCTTTGCATTAGTTCATATTGCATTTGTGCACGTGGAAAGCGTAAATACTGAAACCGCATGCGTGCATATCCGACCGGTAATAGCCTACATTATTGCTATAAAATTTTATTATAAGCTTATACTTAGATCTTCTAGCGAATTTCTGGACTGTGAATTCGCCAGCGATCGTAAATTTTTGTTGTGTATTTGAAATTGCTTGAAGGTCTCTGGGAAAAAAGGATTGTGTCACGCGTGTATGGCTTCCAATTAGATTTCAATGCAGTTCGCTTGGTTGGTATTTTTTTTACGGGCTGTGGCTCGATAAGTCCAATGAAGGAGTATTTTCTGGGACGGAATAAATGTAAGCTCTCATCACGAACGGAAACCACTGCAACCAGAGGCTTGAACTAGGCAGCCATCAAGTGCTTTCAGTTGGGGGATGCAAGACTATTATTTGATGTTGCCGAGTTGCGGGTGGGAGAATTAATTTTATTCATGAATTCGTTGCCCTCAGAAAATTACACTCCGTTAGGTGGCTGATCTGAACCAGTTAGGAGCAATTACTGATCTAGTAGTGAAGAATCAGAGAAATGGTAAGGCAATGGGAGCAGTGTTTTGACCGGGGGCACTGTGGCCACTTGAGCCAATTAGCCCGTAGTTTCCGCATATTAGGGTATGTTTGGGGGTTTTAATCTTTTGCAATCTGTTTCTGAATTACAGACTGTGTTTGCTTCACAATGTCCTGGAGTCAATTGGAGGAAGAGTTTCATTCTCGGGAAGGTTTGGAGGCGTGGTCGGCAGCTATGGAACAGCAGGCTGCCGCCAACGACAGACATCGTGTACAGAAGAGGCAGCTGCACCGAACAAACTCCGTTGAGGAAGGATCCAATGATGGTTCAGCTGAAGGAGAGTCTTCCACTGGATCCATTGCAGAGGAACCCGAGAGTATAAGCAAGCGCGCCAAAACAACTCGCAAAACAGGCGGGAACCGTCGCAGGAAAAGTGGAAATGCCCGAGAAAGGAACATTCGCCGCCTTGAAAGCAATGAGCGAGAGCGCATGCGCATGCACTCACTCAACGACGCCTTCCAGGATTTGAGGAACACCATACCCCACGTGACATGCCAGAGAAAACTCTCCAAAATTGAAACTCTGACCCTAGCCAAGAACTACATTGAAGCACTTTCAGACACCGTGGTAAAGTTGAAATCTGATCTGGATGACATTCAGTCTTTGTACGGGCTCAGTAAAGATGTAGACTCAAACATGAACATAGTCCCCAAAAAAGATATATTGAACGATCCAACCGACATGGAAGACTTACAGCTGAAATTCTAACATGAGATTTTTTGGTGGAATCGCGTCCGTTTGATCGGAAACTAAACGTCCAGCCAGCGTTAATTGGATCTATATTATTGAGCGAGCCTGATGGGAGAGATCTTCCGTACATCCGACAAGCCCTCTTGGCTCTCGCCTTAAACCCTGTCGGGTCACACACGATGGTTTGTCTCGCATTGCATTATTCCAATGCTTGAAGCGATTGAAGACGGCCTATCAAGTGAGTGACATTTAACCGTTCAGAGACCATGGAGAATAAGGGACAGGTACCCGAGCTGATGATGTTGATGTACTCAGGTGCGACAAAAAAAAACTCTTCCAGAAACCGCAGCCACAATGACAAGCTTGGCTTCGAAACTTAAGCAAGTTGTGTCTTCGGAATAGCGCCGGCCTGTGTATTCTTACACATTTCCTCATTTTTGCACGAGGACATGATGAAATAAACTATATTTTTACAAAAATGAATTGGACAAAATGTAAATTATAAGATGATGCAGAGGGTTCAGATTTCCGAAAGAATAATTGTAGAAGCCTTTTTTGAACAGTGCCACAATATGAACTCTCAGAATTCTGGTGTCAACATGTTTCAATTTCATCAATGAGCACAACGCCGTGCCCCGTATGTAATGTAATGCCGCAAACAGTAGTAGAGTACATAGCTACTGATGTACCACAGACGACTGTTACCAGTAGTTCTTCCTACCGTTGATGTATTATTGTCATCCCTCCAACCATCGGTCCGCCCGTTGAAGATATCCCTGACGCATCAAATCTCCTTGAATATGCTCGGCGATGTTGCCTGCATGGTAGCTCTTTTGTATGGCAGTCCTGCTATCTCACCTTACGATGCCGGAAGGTGTACAGACAACCAGCAAAGAAAAACAAAAGACAAGGGAAATGTCAGACCTGTCAAACACGGGCATAAGGGAAACGCAAGAAAACCCGTTAAAAGCTTGAGTTTCTCGTAAGCACCTTCGAGTTAATCGTATCATCACAAGAAGCTGTTAAAATAACCAAGCCAAACCCATGTGCGTAAGAGCACCGTGCTTCTTATGTTATTATGTTTTAATAAACATTGCGGGTGTTGTCAGTGGCTTGCACACTCGTTCATTTCAAGGGCCAGCAGAGCCATTTCAAGCAAGATTTTCAATGCACGACCTATCCCGTTACCGCTTGCAATTTACGAAGCATAAATAAATGGTCCGCGAAACGCATTCGTGCAAGCCGCACTAGCTACCAGATATAAGTTACAGTCAATGTTCAACGACTAGCTGCTGCTTCAATGACCGCAGTACGAAATATAATTTTGCATCTTAATTCACGCATTGTATTTTAATGGGTGTTCATTTACGATGGCGCTTCAAAACTCAAATTAGACCAAGCCAGTTTGTGGTTTATTAACCACGACATGTTACACCTGACCTGTATTTTGACTATTATGCCCCAAAAATGATAATTTATTTGACTGGCCAATATAATACTGCGTTCCGTTACTGCAGAAGAATTGACGAAGTCATATGCAATTCATTCAATTAGGTTTGAATTTTTAACCAATCTTGTAATTATTATAACCACTGTAAATTCCTACAAAAAGGTTTAATTCAATTTTGTTTTTCTCATTTTTGTTCACACTTTTTTTGGAAAATTTGATTGTACGTAAGTTAATTTGCGTATTTGTTTACCGCCTCGCTGTTCTGCAAGCGCTGTGGTTACCGCTTGATTTGAAACACGATATTTGTTCAGGCGTTTTATTGATACACACGATTTGCGCTAAGCAAAGTTTGTCCTGTTTTGATAATGAAATAAGCGACGATGTCTTCCGTTCAAGTAATGGTGAACCATGACTTCTTACATTTACAAAAAAAGCATTAACTGACACGGACCAAAATAAGTAATTGTCTCACATTTAGTGCGTCTGTTGATGCTCATGTTTTCTGTCAGCCCTAATTATTGTGACGTGTATTTGTCATTAGTAAAAGAAGCATGAAGTGTAGCCTGGTTTTTCTCCATACGATTTCAGTGGGAGGACTAGCTGTTTAAAGAAGCGAGTCTAACTGTCTATAATTAGAAATATCAAGGAAAGCAAGTCAATTGGTCTGTCACTGTTAAATGAAATCAAGTCTGAATCACATCATTGAAATGGAAATTAAACAATCAATTATGTGTACGTTTAGTGCCTTTGTTTTATGAGCTAGATTCAAGGGAAAGATATAACTAGCTTTCTATTTATTCGTTTATGTAGACTCAAAGTGTTATAACTGAGCAGATGTAAATTATTTTTTAAATAGTAACCGACGAGAGTTACTAACATGTAGCACTAGATATATGTTTATTGTATTTCATAGCTGTTCTGAAAATACACTGACATTAAACTTTTCAATAAAAATGCCATACAAGCGAATGTCATTGAAATGAGTTGGTCCAAACCGGTTGCCCTTTTTTTAGCGGAGACAAACGATCATAACCTTCTTATCTGTTGCCGTTAAGCCATTGAATCGGTTTGTTTGTGGCAACATCTATCATAATCGGTGTTGGGATGGTTTGACAGTTCTTTAAATGACTAATTCGGATGTTCTGTGATTCCAATTGTTTTGATCGCAAACAACCGAGCCAGCCATCCATACAAAACTGAGTCTTCGATTGCGCTGCACGTCTGAGAACGGAAAAACACTTTTTTTTATTATTAAGTTCATTCATAACATTTTATTTGAGTTGGATTTGCCCTTTGGACTATGCGGTTTAGACACCTGACAAGCTTCACACAGTCGTCATTATAGTAGCTTTCTAGTTCAAATAGATTGGGGATAAATGTAGAAGTAATAGGTTACAATGTACATACACCTTATCATTCAAACCTTTATTTTTTTGAAAATACAATTACACTGTAGATTCACACTTTAGATAGGCCTATGTTAATTTTCACTATCAGTTTTAATTTTTGCTTACTTTTGCTTCAGTACACATTCAACAACATGTTTAGCGTGGGTAACCAATTCAAATATAAAATATTGAATGAAATTAAATACTTCCAGAATATCAGTATAAGTATAAAGCCTTGAAAATTACGGATAATCTGGACTAAAACTTACTGTAGATACAGAATGAACAGTACAAGTTATTTTAACTATACATAAAGTCACATTTATAAATATATATTGATATATATTTATATATAACTGAACCTATAGGTAAATTCACAAAGATATGCCTCTCAACTGGGTGTTGTCAATTCAAATGGTTAAGAACAGTCTAGATGTTTGTTGGAAATTTATTTCGAAAAAAACCCATTACATTCATCATTCTATTTCAAAACTGACACGTTCATAAATATATATATCACGTTAAAATTAAGAATAAAGGGTAAATTCACTAAGTGAAATCGTTGGTCTTCATTGGCGGTCTTCAAATATCGGTTAAGTTATATCTGGTAAATGTTTATAAATTAAGGGGCAAGGCAACATTAGAAATCGCATTATTCTAAAACTGTGAGACATGCATGCCACGGTACAATAACAAGAAAACACGAAAACGCAACAAAAAAACCCAGCATTTTGTCAACTCGGTGTTCTGTATAAATAGACTCGCACGTTTTACCTCCCAACAAATATGGCAGGTTATAAGTATGTTTGTTATTAGCCATTCCTCAAATGTTGACAATGCTAAAACACAGCGAAAGGTTAATGTGTACCAGGCGATCTCATGGAATCAGTCCTTTGCACTAGTTTTGACTTTTCTTTTCCCCCCAAGTCTATGGAATTGCCTATTCAGCTGCTGGCATTTTAAACACACTTCTCTCAAAACGAGGCATGTGTTTTGTCTCAAAATATTCGAAACACAGAGTGGGGGGGGGAGGAGACCCCGCAAAGATTGTCCAGGTCCCGCCTATCGCGCGCAAGCCGTCCACGCTTTTTTTATAAAGCTCATTTCATTCGCGATAGTGATTGTGTGTTTAATTTTTCCGGGGAATTAATTTTTGACCTCAATGGTTTGAGTGTTCCATGTTTATCTGCTGATTATTTTGTAATAATTTAGTAGGTCAACATCAGTCTAAATTCAAATTATTGAACTCGATATAGAAAGAGGGAGAATCTTAAACTGAAAAATAATTAGTTTTTATTAATTAATTAATTAATTTATTTATTTGTTCTTTTTGAATTGACGACGGCTTTCCTGGAATCGTGCCGGTCTGAACTCGGCTGTCATTTCAAACAAAATGTCGCTGCATCTCCAAAATGTATAGGATACTTGTGACTCTTGTCATCATACTAAATCCAATGAGTTTTCATCATTTCAACCTTAATACAATATTGTGTTGGAAAAACAGAGTAGCGTATTGAAGTTATAACAAAACACCGTGCGTTGTCGTAGTTGTACAATAACGTTTATTAACGCTCAATGTCAAACAGTGGCGAAAGAATGTAATGATGGGTTTACAAACAAGTTTGAATTTCACAAACAAAGCTATAAAGTTATACACGCTTATAGGCAGGGTTCACTTTTGGTAACTGTCAAAGACAAGTATACTCACACTCAGTGTATCCCAACATATGCATGAGATAACAAACATGTGAACATTTGGGCTCAATCGGTCATCGAAGTTGCAAGAAAATAGTATAATTGAAAAAAAAACTTGTTGCATAGAATTGTGTGCTGTCAGATGCCTGAGAAAGGTTTCATGCCTGAAGTCTTTCTCAGATTCAAATTTTGGGGGTGAAATAACCTCTTTGCCCAAAACTTCATTACTTCAAAGGATTCGTTTCTCACAATGTTTGATAGTATAAACCCTTACCAAGTATTTTTTTTATGGTCATTAACTTGTAGAGTAATTACCAAAAGTACACCCTGCCTATACAGCTTAAAATGTAAGTTTTATATCACTCAAACTTGGATCTTGGTTATTTGGTATATATCTTCCACTGCTGGATTAATGACTTCAACATTACATAAATTATGAATCAAGCGCTGTGTAGTACACAGCTATGGCCAAACTGGGATTATTTTCGTCACTTTCATTTGACGCATTAAATATGAAACATTATGAACGACCAGCATTGAATTTGACCAGCTATAAGGCCCGTATGGATCTTCCACAATCCTTGTACAGCTATACTTGCTTGGATATACTTATTTTATTTTAAAATAAAATCCTTTGTCAATGTAGGAAGGATATATCTACGGATGCCGATACTTAAATATTAATTCGCGGTGTGCATCAATGTCAAGAGAATTGCGTCATTTGTGTTTAAATACCAGTGGATGTTTGTTTGAGTGATATAAATAATTGGAACGAAAGAAAGTTTAGTATGGATGGAATAAAATCGGTAATATTCTCGTTACGAAGTTGGTAGAATAATAATAGTCTGTTTGCATAAGTTAAACTCATGAATGAATGATTGCGTTCTGTCTCATTGTCAATTCATGATGATTTATTCAGGGGTTGTTCTCATTATGGGTGTAAAGACGCGATACAGAAATGTGTCTTGTCTTTCATTTATATTCAACAATTTCTGGTCAATTCAATTCAATTCTCGTTTAGTCCATGTTTCTATAATTACAATTAAACGTTATGTGTTTCAAATGAGAACGATACGCATCGTAGACAGGTACAAACCAACTCAGAAACGTCCATGTTTTACTTTTTTTTACTTCTTTTTTTATAGGTCATGTGCATGCACTCGACTTGTTATGTTTTACTTTGTCTGATTAATTCATCAAGCTTTATTTCGAGTGATACTGTAACGGTGGTCCTCCTGTACATGCCTTTCCTTCTTGCTAAGTTGATTGTTGATTTGATAATTACTTGATGACAATCAATAACCCGGTTACGTACAAACCCACTGTGTGACAATGCCAGCACACAAAAATTGTCTAGTATAAAAGACCGTCAGTGTTGTACAAGTATCTTTGGCATTGTCGGTCTGTTATCAGTCATTTTGACGTCTTGTGGCATTGAAGTTGGCACATCGTCTCGAAGGAGTATTAAATTCCATCGAATACAATAACACAAATCTTTGTTTGAATGTTGACTCCTAGTCTCGTCTACTTCAAGGCCCAAAGTGTCATACTTTTTGTTGAGAAATGGCGTCTCTTGAAAATGAAAGCTGCATGCCGCGTGGTTAGAAACCCACCTGCTGTCATAAACCTTAAATTGAAAGATTCGTTTTAATAACTTATCATGAACTTAATTATCAGAAACTAAATGAACATTCCGATGTAACTTGGATCAACCATAACTTGAACATAATGAAGTAGTAATAAATCTAACAAGTATTTTTAAACAGTTTGTATAGTTCTTTTATTCCGTCGTCTTTGTCGTTGTATTCTACTCAAGGTATGAAACGATGGGGATATCTGTTATACAGCAAGATATGGTTTATTGATTGTAAGTTGACATTATCCCCAGGCCATCCTTCTCGAATTTCTTTTTATGATGAGCCATGTCAGTTAGCAAGGCTTGTCATATAAAAGGGGTTTATCTGATGCCCGGGTCGCATTTCTGTTTGATCAAGAACAGTAAGAGAGAAATCAAGACGGTTGAACTCTAACCTCCAGACCAAATTACCCCCCCCCCCGTCTATACGCTTTTGATTTGTCGTCATCTTTTAGTCAATTTTATTCACAAAACAGATAACCAAGAATCATAATATTTTAGGTAATGTTGCTTTGTTCTCTTGTGGCATCTTTTTGTCTTTGATATACTAGGTATTGGTTTCGGTTTTAATGGGTAGGAAGAAGGTTTTTCCGGGGGGGTGGTAGGGAAACACCATCTGGTTCAATTTAAATGTAAATCTTCGTTTTAAAGGCAATGAAATGGATGGGTAAATGGGTAAATATTCACTAGATAGGCTAGATGTTATTTGGAGCCGTGATGTTGCTTTTTCTGATTTTAATTGAAAGTGTTCAGCATGGAGCTCATTTAATTCCAACCAATACATCAGAGCAACTGCCGTGGCCACAAAAGGCAATTTGTGGTGGTAATCCAGTCGGATTACCCGTAAGAGCTTATAGCAGCTTTAATTTGTAGTCTGACGATTGTTTCGCATTTCTGCAGGGTTAAACCATACCACAGATGGTGAACCGTCGCTTGTTTCGGAGCTGTATATGTAGGTCTATATGCTAAAAGTTCGCCGAGTTTGGATTCAGTTGAATCTGTTGGAAGCTCTGCTCGAGTTTTAAATATAGAAACATAGCCGTGGCAGTAATCTTCCTATATGCTTTGCTGAGACACACATTCATTTAAAGGGAGTGCATACCTTTGCTAATTGCTCCAAAAATTAAAGCCCACCAAAAACTCACTTGGTAAGAAGCACTGCAGCTGTTGATAATGTATAACATTGTGAGAAACGATTCCCTTCAAAGGAATGTGGTTTCAGAGAAAAAGATTCAAAAGAATGTTAATCTGAGAAACGTTTCACGCATGAAACGTGCCTCAGATTGTGCATTCCGATCACGGATTATTCTTCCTGCGTGAATAATAAACGCTCCAGTTTTTCGGCGATGTCTCAAAAAAAAAGCTACCACCTTCTGAAATGAAATTTCCACAGGTAAGTTATATTGCAAATGTCTATATTTATATAGGATTGAAACGATCAGACGAATCCCAAAACCAAAGGTATACTTTGCATTTAAGGGAAGGGTCTGGTGCATGAAAACAGTTGTTCCATACATAACATTAAATCTAACCTGCTGTTTTCACCTCATTAACATTCCATGGCTATATATATTTTGTATATCACTGTTATTTTCATGAAACAAATCAGCTCTCAACGTTAAAAAATTTAACTTTAGACACCGTTCGTCACCCAAGCCTTAAGTTATGTGTATTTGACGCGTAGGCAGAACCTTCCATTTATATCATTGCTTTAAAAAAAAAAAACTCAAGAGCCTTTCGCTACGGGTGTGAACAGTATATACAATGGGAAACGAAGAGAGGGAACACAACTGGGGGTGAAGGTTTTTCTTTTTTGCGTTGTATGCTAGATTACTTCACGAAAATGGCAGGACAACAATTATGACGTGTCCAAACGCCGACATATAAAATGTATTGTCTTCGGAGCGTTCAGAAGCTGTGGCGTGCCCCCCCCCCCCCCATTTGTTTTTTAACTAACGCGAGATTAAATTGTATATAAATGTGCTGGAAAGGTTTTTTTTAAGGAATGACAACCTTGTGCCTCCTAAAATGTTACCCCAGTTACGGCACTGTTCAGATTTAACTTAAACATTGAATCAAAATTGTCCGCCCTGGAAATAATGGCTGTATCCAGGATGTCGCTGTAGAAATACTAGAATGCAAAGTGAAAGCAGCCCGAAGGCTCATATCCACTGCATGGATACAATAGGACACACGAACAATAGATAAATAACAGACACAGAGGGGTGGAGACAATGGACTAGGGGGATGGGTGGACTTAAACAGTACACGTGGCACTCTTTGCAGTTTCTGATTTCATTTGATTGGTCATTTGATATTCTTGAAATGTTTTCAAAGCAGTTGTGCCTATACGTGGCTTTTGGGTTGGGCAGTAAAAGTACGTTAAATTGTGATGACAGTTTCAATCGATGGGCATTTATATCTCATCTGAATTACATTCGTTTGTTTTTTACTTGGTGTACCAAACAAATGCAATATTAAGTAAATAAACTGGTTAGGATTATGCCATTCTCGTCAATGTTACAGTGCTTCTAAAGAAGAAACTATACATTTGGAACCTTTATTACCTCTTAAAAGGGTTTACACCAAGCTGTTTATCAGACTCTTCGGTTTTCCATCTTTTATAAAATACATGCATTTTATTACAGATTCGAAGGATACCATATCCCATGTTGTGTTCAGTTAATGGAGCATTTAATACTTTAGTCAATTCACCATTCATTGGATAATTTTATGAAGGACAAAGTTTACTAACGATTGCTTTATAATCTGAAGGCAGATCGTAAAAATTATTCAACTGAATGGAAATGGTTCATCAAGTTGTGTTCAGTTTGTATAAGGAAGGTAGTGGTAGCACTTAAAGACTAACTAATTACATAAAAAAGTACAGGTGTATAACACAAGAAAGTAACGAGTGAATGACTCCAATAACAAAAGGTGGAGTCAGTGACTATTAAAGAGAATCTACTCATGGTAGTGGGACAGGAAACCACGTTTTTATATCGCTGTATTTAAAACAAAGGATAGACATCATCCGCTGGAAATTAATTGAAGTAGTCATTTTGAAAAGACAAGAACAATAATTGAAATACTAACAATAGGGAAGAGTGGAATGGAAACAATGAAGAGGAGAAGAGAAAGAAAGACATTACAATTTTACAAAACTAGTTACTTAATGGTGAATTAATAATAACAATCCAATAATGATTATCTCTCGAGGCAAGTTTAAGTTGTTTTAAGATAACATTTCTAAATATAATAATCGATTCTTATATAGCGCTTTATCACAGCCCGAGGGGCGTATCAAAGCGCTTCTGACATTATTACCCCTGGTCACTGGGCCATATTATTTCATTCCTTAAACCATCTCAGCTCCCTGGGGAGTATACAGCCGGTGCTGCGAGTTTACCGCGCTCCAAGCTAATCATTCACATAAACCATCTCTGCCCTCACAGGTACCCATTTTACCCCTGGGTGGAGAGAAGCAATTATGGTTAAGTGTCTTGCTCAAGGACACAAGTGCCACGACCGGGATTCGAACCCACATACCGATAACTTAACCACCAGAACTTGAGTCCGATGCTCTTATCCGCTCAGCCACGACACCTAATATATATAATATGTATTTTAATCTAAATAAGCGATTACGTTCTCGTTTTCCCCTTAATGATAGCCAACCAAAGATACTTCTTTTAAAACCTTTGCGTTTTTGGAAAATTTACACAAAAGACTTAGTTAATTAACATAAATAATTAGTGAGAGTTTGGAGTTGTTATTTCCATGGCTGAAGTCTGAGACCAATAAGTATACAATATTTTAACATGAGCTTGCAATTTGTTTTACTTCACATGAATGAACAGTTCTTGAGATAATCTACACTGGATCACTGTGCTGCATCAAAGATTGTGTACAACCAAATAACTGCATTAATTTAGCTTTTTTTTTTCCCCCTCAAAATGTCACGGTAGAATGCTTTCTTGTCTATGCTCTTCAGGCATGATTGCATGTCAAGTACAATTGGAAAAGGTGCACAGACCCTACCTACCGTACTTTATAATCAATGGTGAAACTTTCAAATCTACTCAATATATTAAATATGACACCTGTTATCTCTCTGCAGTCAGGAGAGGGCTCTCATTTGACAAATTTATGCGTTGCCCATAACTGTGGGTTTAAACGAGATATCCGACTCGTGCGTTTATTTGTACTCTATTGTTTCGCCATCTCCAACAACACGTTATTACCCGATGCAAGGTCAATTGAAATGTCTTGACGCTCCTTTAATCCGTCGGTTGCCGCATATAGAAATTCAATTAAATCGTAATAATAAGTGCTGTGTACAGCGCCATTTGAACGGCACACGTCTTGCGTTCACTCCTATGCTTGGCCTAGCCTAATGCGGTGTACATCATGGGCATTCAACTTCCAATTTCGGCATCAAACGATTCCCGTTGGTAGATTTTTGTTTGGTTTTCTCGGAAATATAGAGAGAATACCCTGATTTAGTATTACGCAATCACCTTCGATGACAATTCGAAGTTCTGAACTTGAATATAAAAAACATAGCAGCAGAATATTTAGTCACTGGTTATTGGAATTAACAATGGTGCAGTTAAACAAGTTAGACAAAACAAATAAAATAAATAACACAAAGAAAGAACAAATCGTAACACATTCCTGTAAATAGAAGCGGCAAAGAAGCTGAACTAAGTAATTTTGTAAACTGGAAGATTTGCCAGATCAAATAATCCTGCAATGAGTAACTTTTTAAAGACATTATGGCTGATTTGTAGCGAAACTAACACCATTCAAATATCTGGAGAGGTATAGATATGAAATTCTTATAAAAACGCTCAAAAAAAAAGGCAAGATGCATGGAGTTAGACCACCCCTTTATAACAAATTGTGCGGGCCTGTACGTCATGATAACTTACTGCACCTACTCTTATTATCTTAACACATTTCCAGTGATAGTTGTTTTATAAAAGTGAGTTGCAAAGTTGTTGATATTCGCGTACTGGGGGCAAACTTTGTGATTCAGTGAATTCGTTACACGCGTTATCCAAACAGTCTTGTCCTTATTAAAACCACGGACTATAAATACAAACTGCCTCGAGATCTCCTTAGAGCAACGTACTTCTAGCATATTAACATAGTCTAGATATTCAGGTTGCGTTTGTGCCAGTCATATTTAGCCTATATATCCCAGGGGACTCTATTGATACAAGCCTGAACATGGCGTTATGATGACACGTATAGCTAAGGCACGTTCCCCCGGGTAAGGGCAGATCTCTGCGCAGGCCCTGGCAGTGTCTCATTTGTTTTAAAGATAACGAAGAAGAGCCGGCCCTGTTAGCATGTCTTAATTTGTGGCCATCTGACCACAGGTATGGCCCTTGCCATGTCCCCCATTTCCCCCCTCTCTCGCAGAAAGAGGGAAAGTCCTCGTAAACGTGAGCCAATCTCTGACTATGTGAAGATTGAACCAAAAGCAGAAGCATACGGGTCAACGAGCGACCATGCGACTATACGATTGCCGACTAAAGTTTACCCATAGAGCATTTGAATGTGTAATATTAGTTTCAAGTGCGACTTGGAGTTCGTTATCAAACTCGATGTGACTTTTTTTTTAAAGAAATTGTGCATCAAAGGCAGGGTATTCTTTTGGTAACTGTCAAAGACCAGTATCCGCCGTTGGTGTATCCCAACATATGCATGAAATAACAAACCTGGGAAAATTTGGGCTCAGTTGGTCATCGAAGTTGCAAGATAATAATGAAAGACAAAACACCGTTGTTGCATTAGAACTGTTTGCTATAACCAGATGCCTTAGAAAGGTTTCATGCCTGAAGACTTTCTCAGATTCAAATTTGTGGATGAAAAAAATATCCCTTTCTCTAAAACTACATTACTTTAAAGGGGGTCGTTTCTAACAATGTTTTATAATATCAACTGCTCTCCAGTGCTCTTTACCAAGTAAGTTTTTATGGTCATTAACTTGTGGAGTAATTACCTAAAACCATTTATCACAGTAAAAACTTTCCAGCTATAGTCGAACAAATTAAGACAAGTATGGAAAGTTCATGAGATACAGATTATAAATATTTGAAATTTGTTATGTGAAGCGTTGCTTTGTTAAAATAAACTATAGTGACTGTTTTATTTATACTGTTCTTTTTAGGTAAATTTAAGGAAACGTACATTTAAACATTACGAACTTCATGCTATTGGTTTGCAGTAATACCATTGCACTGGATTTCGATCAAGTATTGTATGGTCCTGGGAAGAACCGTATAATAACTCGACGCTTCAAACAGAGTACGATTTGCTGAATAATTAATGACTGTTTATACTGTTCTTTTTGGGGAAATTTATGGAAGGGGTTTACGTTTAAACATTATAAACTTATTGTTCGATGTAGTGACACCACGTATTAAATCTAAATTGAGTGTATGGTTCTGTGAAGAACCGTAGATAACTCGACGTTTCGAACAGCATTTCTCTTTTCGTCATTAGATTTTCACGTTTCCATTATTTTAGCAGGAACGACAATATTTCATCGGGTTTTGTAGCAAATATCAATGATGACGGAGATACGTCTTTAAATTTCAAATAATATATAGGGCAACACTCACTTATAAAAACTATTACATACATTCATGCCTCTCGACACTCCGGGATAAAGAACCGATGCTAAGACAAGGGAGCTAAAATACGAACATTCTAGAGCAATTGACTCCGTTCTCTTTGAATAATGTGCGAAATAACTGTTGTTGATTCATTTTCACTGGTAAAATCACATCAACTGTCAAATTATGCGTAATGATATCTGTAGACGAAGTAGCATGTCTATATCTGTAAATTGAAGACAGTCTCTCCATTAAAAACACCTTGCAGTTCAACACAAGTATCTGAATGTTTAATTCATCATAATGTTTTATTCAATTTAATGTCAGGAACAGATCGGGTTGCTTCGGAATTACCATGAGCGTAGCTAATCATTATTCCAGGCATTCTTGCCCACACTCGTGGTTCTTGTCCATGGATTTTTTGTCTGGCTTAATACTCCCGTTCGTTTCTACAAGAAGACTGGATGTTTTCTTTTACTCTATAGTGTGTATTGTCGTGGGACACTGTCCCATGGAGCTGTCATCATTGCCCTTTACCCTAAGACTATCTTTAACACCCAAAGGCATTTCAGATCTGTCTCATTATCACACGGGAGCGTCTGATAATCACTGCTGTTATTTTTCATCCCAACCCTTCTGTTGGGAAATGGTAAAAGATATTGTCAAAATACCTCAAGGAAAATGATCTCAGTGCGAAAATTGTTGTTTCTCCAACCCGCGCCAAACTTGATGAGATGAGTTGAATTTCTCGTATCGGGTTTGATATAGCAAGACATGCTGTATAGATTATTGTTGATCAATGCACAGACAATTTGTACACTATATAAGATATACAATCCCGCCATCATGTACAGAGTGTTTGTCTGGAACGCATGAGTGAAATCTAATACCGAAGTACTATATGGCGATATAAGCCGAGTACAGAACACGTTTCCATTGCTTGCGTTTATAGTTTTTAATTTTCTATATCGGTTTGATATCCGAAGAAGAAGAAAGAAAAAAATCAATTTCATTACTGCAAACGAATTGAAGTAAATTCCGTCACGCGTGTACGTGCAAAAAAACATCGTGACATCCGGAATATGCACACGGGTATGTTTTCCAGCAAATGTTGAATTTGGTATTCAAGGCACGCTGGGATGATGACATCAGTCGTGACGTCAGCATTGACGCCCGAATCACTGACATTTACCCTTGATGTAGGTACTTAGATATCGGAGCCATGTTTTTGCAGATGCTAATTGCTTCGTAGTGCCAGACCGGGCAATTGTCTTCGCTAAATTTGCTGTCCTTCTTCGATATATTTGATTAAAAAACCACGATTGCGGTAACCGAGGCAGACACTAGAGAGTCCGGCTCTCATTTTCATCCTCAACTATACTTCAGACAAAAGTCACTCACCTACTGGCCTTTATACTATTTTATTTAAATACATATTTGATTAACCAGTTATACAGTTTGTTTCCTGTTGTGTTAATTTTCAACAATGTTGATGATTTCCTGGAGCATGCAGTACCCCTCTTTGTAAATCATGAAACATAATTACATTCCCGTGGTACTTTCTACCGGGTATCCGAGCCTGTGTGTGCTGCTATTTTTTCCCCTCTCAATACAAAACACCAAATGAATTTGATTATCCAGAGTCTGCTGCTATATTCTGCTCCCGTTTTATTTCCAATGAAGTACAAAGAGAGACTTCGCTAACCAGATATTACTTGCCTAATTTGTAAAGTCGTTATCATTGCATGAGGGCACAGTAACGCAATTGTGAACGGACTATCCGAGAACATCCATTTTCTTGACTATAATTGCGTTGCGTTTCGTTGAGCCACTCCAGCGTGTACCAGATACCATTAGTCTCTTGTTAGCTGACTTTGCTTGCGTTATCGTACAGACAAACTG
This sequence comes from Pisaster brevispinus, assembly GCA_023634235.1. Lineage (NCBI taxonomy): Eukaryota > Metazoa > Echinodermata > Asteroidea > Forcipulatida > Asteriidae > Pisaster > Pisaster brevispinus. Next base: position 6,324,202 of record JAMKCF010000021.1, on the reverse strand, counting down.
ACGGCAAATGTTAATTGTAAACATACTGTTTAAAAGGAAACTTGAGGAAAAAAATGTTTGATGGTGATGAAAACCGAAATATACAGACAGCTCTTTACATGGTTGTTTGTATACGGTCTGTTATGATATAGGCCTTTAGCTATTTATGAAGAAAAAAACCCTGATATGTTTTAGAGAAAGACGTCATCACGAGACTTCTAAATTGAATTTTAAAATAGAAACGCCTTGCCGTGAGATAATGGCGATGGAACTCTAACAAATCAGCAGATGTACTGAACAAATAGCAGAGGACTACCGAGAGTTGATGTATATGCACACTGATCAATCAGTACATCTCCTACAATAAAACATGGCATTTTGTGTTTAGTGAAACAGTACAAAATGACGCAAAATACCTGTCCATGGTTACTTTCCATTAGAGAAGTATTCCTTCCACGTAACTCATTATATTAGAAAGGAAACTGTGGATTCTGTACCAGCAGTGTATATACTAAAGGGTCTGTTCCGGTGCTAGAAAACAACATTTATTTATTTAACTAATCTCATTTCAGTTTTATGAAATGTCTTGATCAACGTGTCTCAACATAATAATGTACTGCATTAATGTATCACATTCAAGACATGGCGAGATGCAAAGCTTTCAAGAATTGCAAAGGAAGGTTAAACCACGTCATGTGCTTGGAAGTTTCATTTAAAAATTAAAGCAAATTGAAGGTGAACGTTGAAAGCCCTCGCTATAATGCTATGTTTTTTCAGGCATTTACATTAATGCATAGAAACACACGTGCATGAATGGATCGTGTTGGACAATTATTTAAAACAAACTACCGTGAAACCGATTTCTCGTGGGATTTCATATTTTTACGACCGTTTTGAGGTATTTTTTGATATTATTTTCTTGCAACATTGCCTGAGTTTGCAAACGTTCACCCCTGTCAATATTTTTTAAATGAACTAAAGACATGATTGTTAACAGTAATGTTATCTTTGTCATAGTTGTTTACATCAATACGCATGGAAATAGTATTATTCAAACAAAACTTAGATATTTGTTTTTGTGTGTGTGATGGAATGCTACACGGTAATCGTGAATTTAAAGTTTTCTGGTAAACTTTAATAATAAACTTTTTAATATTAAGAAAGATGTAACCAGTTTTCGGTCAAAAAGAAGCACAACCCAATGTGCAGTCTAATCTGGTACCCTGTGTGCGCACAAGCGTTTTGTTTTCGTTTTAGTTTTTTTACCGAAAACGACTTATAATTGCAAGTTGTCGCAACTCTGTCAATACACAGCTCTGGATGACGTCACTGTGCTCAGCCTCCCCCTTAACTCCGCCCCTGATAACTTTCCCAACAATTCCAGTGAAGATGCCATCAGCACAGTGTGCATAATTACATGTGTTAAACGCTCTGTGAATGAGAATTACGGTCCAATACAAAACGGGACTTCGAAAATTTGTTTTGAGCTCAGAAACCTCCTCGCCACGAGATGTGTTATTTACACTGGATAATGTGCACGGTGCATTTGTGGATGGATATTAATGTGTTAGCAATGGCCATGCAGTGTAACTATTCCTATACTCTATATATTTGCATAGATACAAAGTCAACTATATTCACCACACAGATAATTAATGGTACCAGCAACAACGAGTAACAACTTTTACAAACGCAGAGACCCGAAAATGCCAAGGCCTTGTTTTGTTAGTAAAATTGCAAAAAACTTGCATAAGTGCAGAATAACTATATATATCGTTGAATTCTCAAAATAGATATTACTGAATTTGTTTATACTGTGAAATGATAACTATATAATAGGCCTTGTTATTGTCAAAATAATTTATTTTTTAAGGAGTGGCGGTTAGTGATGCGTCGGTGGGCACAAGTGAACCTGCTCAAGAACAGGCAATTTGAATGATTGAGATAGCATTGTTGCCATTAAACACCAATGGTACCCTTTTTCTAAATGAATTACACCAAAATTACAACAAAAATAGATAGATACAAAGCAAAACATGGCGTGGTTGGGTTTATAAAACTCATGTAGATTGGAGAGAATTGGAGAGGTATCGAGATGGCAAGTCGCGTTACATTCACGCTATTCATTTTATAATTTTGTTACTATTCAAACCGAAAAAGAAGAACACAAATTTCCTGTTGGATAAATACAACAGTCAACGGGGTTCCACCGAGAGAATCGTGCCTGTCATTGCAATGAATAGACAGGATTACTTTTATCAGACCCACATCCATCCGTAGGTAGTAATGATATTTCGGAAGCGTGTTCTTCCATGCAGTTATGATCGAAACCACGTCTGTTGGGGGGAAAAAATAAGAATGGCTCTATATCCCAGCGAAGATAACAGTCGTAGTTATGGGTCTGCCACGATGAAACGTCTTTGTCCCCAAGCACAGGTTTTATTTGTATTGATTTTATTTCTCGTCTTAATACCGTAATACCTTAAAGTGCTGCGTGCTATTTTTGTGAAGATTTTGAGGTGGGTTTTATTGGGTCTTCATAGGGGACAATTTTGTGTACAATGTCTATTTGATATTGTTAACTACAGGGACAAAGGAAATAGCAAAATGTATGTTTTAGTGTTCAGGCACTATACATATGAAGTGTGAACCTGAGAACAAAAGAAGTCCACATAACGAAGAGACTCGAACCACTATGTGATTTCTGTTTGTTTGTTTGTTCGGGTTTATTGTTTTTACAGCGTTGAAGAATATGTATTTTCTTAAGTTCTCAGCAAAATGGAATGTCCACAGAGTGTTTGCAATACAGAGATGTGGGCTTATGGGAGTGACCCTGTTGGGTATTTCACACGTACAATGTAACAATGTAATCCATTGTTACATTGTTACAATGGATTAGAAAGAGGGAATTCTAAAGAAAGGGAATTCTTTAGAAAGAGGGAATAATAGAACAACAATAGGAGGATCCCAACAACCGAATCCGTAAGGTTGTGTGCGTGGTTGTGTGTGTTACCAAACGTTGTGATGAGTTGCGTTTCGTTTTATGTGCGTTCTGCAGAGTTGCGTTGAGAAGTACATAATAACAAAGTGTTGCTCAGTGTTTTGTCAATTTGTTGCTGCAACAGTGATGTGTGGTACGGTGCCACTATAATGTTTACGGTACGGAGACCTAAACAATAGAGACAACAATAGGAACAAAATGCTTCCACGCTGAATTCTAAAGAAACGGGTATTCCACAAGGAATTTTACACACAACGTCTGTGGGAGATATTAATAACATGGACAAAGGAAAGAACAATCAAATGTCCATCACCAGGCTGGATTTTTTTTAGACTGTGTGTATTGTTGTGTGTGTATTGTCTTGTTGTTTTACTCTTCCTTCCAATCTGTCAAGCTTCCTTTTGTTTGGTTCAATCCTATGTTCCATTTGGGGTCTGGTTTTTTTATTTTATTTTATTTATTTTTTTTAGGGGGGTTGGGGGTTCCCCCTTTCTAAAGAGTAAAACAATTAGTTTAACAAGCCTTGCCCACTAAAATTGCATGAACTACCGTTAGCTATAGGTACAGTACAATTAATAAATCAAATTAATTACAGTCGTGCTTAAAGGTGCAAAATACACTTTGTAAAATAATCGCCATTGTCCATTGTTAACGAGATAAAAGACAAATGGCTTAAGCACAAGCTAACAGTGGATATGTATACACTCAGGAAGCTTCCTCGACAATGATGGGTTTACAGTCAGTTTTGTTTTATTATTTGGTCGTTGCACCATTGTCAGAAATTCTTAAATTTAGTGAATGAAAATAAATAAATAATGTAATTAAACCTACAGAGGAAGGGGGAAGGCCTACATTACAGCTCGTACATCATATCCTTGTTTGACTTATCCTCTCCATCAGGAACGGTAAAATATACTGGCACCCGCACATACTAAAATTGGGTCTGGCTAATTGTAAATTTATTTCTATTAGCATTCATAGACGGTCGATGGTCGGTAACAGGAGCCGTAAAGCATGATATAGAGCACGCAGTAAGGGGGGCACGTTTGGGATATGCTTTACACTGTTAGTCATCGAATATCAATATTACCATTTTCGCTGCAAGCTTTAATTTACACGTGCGATCCTTGTATGTGAATACGGGCTTCGTGCAGTCAAGATGAACAGAGCGTATTTTATACAAATTGAGGGCTACCAGAAGAAAAGCAGAACAAAAAATGCTGGGTGAAAAATCCGGCTTTATGCAGTGCCCGTAGACAAAGTTAAAATTCAAACAAATTACTTCACGAAGTTTTATTGATACTCCAAATCCGTCAAGCGTAATGGAAAATTTTAGATCATTTTTCTCGATCGTTTTGAGTCTTTATTCATTTGAATATAGAGCAGATATAGATTCGAACCAGATGATGGGGAAACTGGAAACATACACTTTAAAAGGTGCTGTGATTAAATTTGATTCACTAAGTTCACTAACATTATTTGGGTTTGGGTGTTTGTGGCCAGCATACCAAGTCCAACTTTTGTTTTGAATGAATAAGTTTTATGATTTAATTGTAGGCCTACATTCAGGCGTAGTGCCAATTTTCGTTGTTTTTTCTTTTCTTTTTTCTTTCTTTTTTCCCCTTTCTTTTTTTGAACTGCAGCCTGCTATCTCAAATGAAGGTTTTAAACAGTTGCTCTTCTCCCTCTCGGTGCCTATATTATTGTATTCCACTCATTCTGAGATTAAGCTTTGTTTCCAACATTTCAAACAGTCACCTTTTTTTTGCACAGCGGCCTTGGGACTCCATTAGTTCCTGCTGATTGTCCATCAATCATACAAACAATTTTGAAAGACTGTGAACATTGACCTTAATAGATTAATTGATTACATTGAGGACTGTTTTCCAAGGTCCTAATTAGTAGACAAAAAGATCGTCAGACAAGTCATGAACTCATTGTCAATACTCTCTGAATCATTATATCGCAGTTTGATTTCAGCGCTAAATGAAATGACGAAAACTAAAGTAATTATACATCTTTACTGAGTGTAGAAAAATCATATCAGGTAAAAAAAGTAACCCCCAAAATGTACAGAAATGACACAGATATCCTTAAAACACTGCGATGCCTTACCCCTGTTAAATAACACAAGACTGCCATTACTGCAGCGTGCAGACCGTTGGGAAAGCGTGTATACCTTGTTTGTAATATTTATTTCATACTTTTCTCAAAGCTAATAACCTTTCAAGACGTTGTAGAGAAAGTATCACCCAACGGAAAGCTGGTACTTAATATTTGTATATTAAGTACCAGCTTTCCGTTAATATACAAATATTAAGTACCAGCTTTCCTTTGGGTGATAATAGTTTGGCAAATATACATATATCTATATATCTTGTTATTATTTTTTGTTAATGTGTTTTACCCTGTGAAACCGCAGTATTTTTGTACACAAGTCTATGTAGAAAGTGTTTTCTGTAACTTGAGGTTCCGAGTCCATGAGTCGAACTGCAGTCGATCAGGCCTGTCTGGAGATAGAACTTGAAGGATTTCACCTGTTTCTGCTAAAAACTGAAAGAGTCACTAACTAAAATGTGTTTTCGGTCTACTGGCTGCAGTACCGGTCAGCCATCGGAGGGTTTTAAAAAGGTTAGTGCTGGCATTCGTGAATCAAAGCAGGTAGCTTTAACCTCATTTTGACCAAGCAGTTTTTGGAACTATGTGTATAACATTGGGCTATGCATCAGAGAGCGCAGGAAAGGACTCTATGACGACACACGGTCACTGATGATTCGGAACTTTGTCGCACCAACGCGCCTTGAATATTTTGACAAATGTTGACTTGTCTGAACTAAATGGGCTGTGTGGCCGAATCGAGTGAAGACTACGTGCTCCGTCATCGTGATGCACTAAAATACCCTCGATATCATAACTATGTAGACGCCATCTCTCTCGTTTGTCAAAATGTGATTTTTGAGAAATCCCTCGTGTCGTTTCGGTCCTAAGTACTTTGTCCCGACTTATGGTTTATGTAATGCATATAAGATAATTTATAATCACAATTGGTGGTGGTGAGTAGTGTTCTTTATACGTAATACCATAACTCGTTTAACCAGCGTGTAGTTAAAAGCTTGCAAGGTCATTTCGTGCCGAACACTAGTTGTTCACACACGTCGTCTATATAAATGATGAATCTAATTGATGGAGTTGGCGAGCAAGTCTGGCCGGGGACAAGACCAACCACTCTTCAGATGGTGCCGGCCTGCCGCTCTGGGTCGTTTCTGCGGGTCTATTGACGATGCTAATCAGCACACCGATGGCCCCTCATCTTACTCTAGTATTATATTTCATACGACAGCGGAATCGATTTCCAACCGCCATGTTTAATAGCACTATGTTATAATTCGCAGCGCATTACAAAAATGTCCGGCAAACATTTAAAGGATCAAGTCAAAAGCCATCGTGACTAATTTTCCCCTACATTGTTCTTTTTGCATCCAGACATGCAAAACAACAAAAAATTGCCAGAATACAACCAACAGTTTTAACAATAAAACCAACAATTACATGACAGAGTTGCGTGAATTACTCCGATTGGTCAAGGTATAGTTACTACAATCATATTCAAGTGAAACACCAACATCTGAACCTCATGAGATGGGGAAATAATTTGTTTTTCGTCTTAAAGACCGTCAAGGAAAGGTAAAACACATTGACGACCGTCATCGAAAACAAGGTCACAAGGTACCACACCAATCTAAAAAGTATATACATTCGTATAAAAAACGGGTTATAGGGGGGGGGGGAGAGGAACCACTAAAAATGAGAAACTAAAAATATAACGTTGCGATAAACCATTCACCTGAAAAAACCAATTACGGCAAAACTATCACAACAAAAGTATGTCTACTAACGACCACGGGGTTAAATAAATGAGTGTAGAATGTTTTGTGTGTGTGTTTTTTTATTTATTTATTTATTTTTTTGGGTGGGGGGTCTGACAAACATCATGTGAGATTCCCTTGACGTACCCACGGGAAAGATCGACTCTTTAGCTTGATAACCATCAAATAACACAGCTGCATAACCATGACCGCGCATAAGTTGAGTTCGTTAAACCATGGTTAAACGTGGTTCTAAACGCTTTTATGGAGTTAAAGGCCAGTAATGTAAAAGCTGAACATGGAACCTGTCTTGTCCGCCGGCCATCGTATAGAGGCAACCTGATCGGAGCAGGGGGTTCTGATGACATTTAATTTTTCAGACCTTCTAATAAACTCCTGTCAGGATGTCCTTGTTTTAATAAAGCTATAATTTTTGCACATGCAAAAAAAAAGATACTTGAAAAAGTTCCAATAGGGAATGGAACCGAGAGGTTTTATGTTATTGTGGCACATGCACTGATGGTATATACAATTCGACATAACGCATATGATTGTGTGTCTTCTATTTCTAAAATCAATGTGTTACTATCATTATTATCGTTATTATTAGGATATGTATCTGGTAATGAAATCAAGGATGCTTCATAAGTGAAATTAGTTAATATTGATGGTAAATTTCCTATTTCTTCTCTCTCTCTTAAAAGGTTCTCCCACCCCCTCGTGAGTCTGTCAATCTTCATCCACTGCCCGCCTGGCCACGCGACCACAGCAGTCTCTGCCACACACACGACCAGCACGCGCGCACGGCACGCTCCAAACCACAATCCGACGAGGCTTAATAAAGGTGAATAATTTACGTTCCCAATTTATTTTAAGCAGAGAAGATTAAGTTTCTTAAAAATGTTTGTTGAAAACTGATTGAAGAGTATTTACGTGATATTAAGATTTTCAGGAAAGTTTGCCTGTTTCCCCTTTCAACGATTGCCTAATGAAAAAAGGACTGTCAATGTGAAACATTACATCAAATTTGCCTGTAGGTATGTTCCTCTTTTGTCTGCCCCCCCCTCTCTCTCTCTCTCTCCTTCTCTGTCTCCCCCTCTGTCCCCCCCCCCCCCTCTCTCTCTCTCTCTCTGGCCTATCGTTCTTTTGGGAAAACTACTGCCTTCACAATCACAACGGGTATCCGCATGGGGGCAATACCAAATTTTGTATTGCAAATCATTTGCGTGAATTCATGCTGCACAGTGATGTAGTGCGTAATCTACATCAAATGATATTACCGGTGGAGACCACCTACAAACGACACTGGCAAAGTAGTGACGTAGTAGACTCGACGCTTCGGTAGTTCCAACGTAATTCACACCTGAGTGCAACAGTGATATTATTTTAGCGCATCGCCGCATCGGCACGATGGCTGTTGCAAAAAGTGTTATTCTTGTTTCTGAAAACTGTCCTTTTACCTTTACCTTTTCTGCAATCTTCACTTGTTATGTAATGTAAAATATTGTATGTATTAGACCTAGACCCCTTGTTATTTCCAGTCGCTAGCCAAACCTATTTCGTGAGTCATGAACACTCCCATTGAGGGGGAATTAAAGTCATAGAAAAAAGTGTCGGCAACGATTGACTCCGTATTAACCCATGATGTTCCAAACAATTTCTAACAATGTTCAGTTTTTCCCATACAAGTCACCTTAGCACAGAATATCTTTGAGCTGTGCGTGTTTATGTATGCCACCATGAAACAAATTTGGAGGCTGAAAACCAGGTAAAACTGGCAACGCAAGAGTCATGAAATCAAAATAATTACATTCCAGCAGAAAGGCATGGGGCCCTTTGAAGAAGTGCCGCTAAAATACATATTGTTTAAACTCAGCAACTAGGAACTGCTGATTGTACGTTTCAAATTGAGATAAAAGTGATTTAAAGCTGTTTCCTGGTGTGTTTTCTTTGGAGAGAAGAAGATGAATCAAGTAGCGAACTGTATCTCCAGGCTTGCAATATACTTGGGGTCTCAGTTTCATTGTGTATAGAGACGCACAAGTCGGTACGGTCACTTTCTAATATCGGACCAGCTTGTTGGCAGATAATCTTACATGCATGACGTTAGGCTTTGATACCGGAGTCGTATCTTGCGGTCAGTATTAATGTAATTACAAATCAAGTGAATGCTTAGGCTGCAACTGATAGTTTCTCTGTGACTTGAAGCTAAGCAACAAGTCAGACTGAATAAGTGTGATCAAAATCACAATCTTTCTCAGAATATACTGACATTAACTTGAGTTTCAAAACGTATAGTTTAACTGTATTTATTTAAATATAGAATGACTCTTTGTTATTTTTCTTTTATATTTTATATACCATTCAATATATTTTTCTCGAGTAATAGGTCGAAATTGAATTTTCCCCAACCTATAGCTACATTACTTTTTATGACTATTTTATTTATTTCGGTATATTTATTGGAATCAAACAACAAGAAGATCATTTAACACACACAAATTCAATTTCAATTTACGTCTATATTTATTTTTCATTCTGTCGTAAACAAAGTAATAGAGACACGTACATTGTGTACCAGTACAAAATTGCTGTGTTCCCATAATTGTCTAAAGCTTAACGATAAAGTAAAGTGGGCCACGTGTATTACCTGACGTATAAGCAGCCTGGTTATTTTGGCAAAAACGGGACTCCATAACCCAAAATCAAGTCGAGAGCAAGATGTGACTACTGATGCTATTTGGCTGCACAGCAAGTTATTCGTCCATCCAAACCGATTTACCTAGCTTTCAATATACACAGTGAGAACCTCAAGATTGCCAACAGCAATGCAAAGGTCGTGGGTTCGAATCCCACCGAGTGTTTTGCCAGTGTTTTTTTTTTTCACAGAACTTGGAAAAGTACTGAGTATACAGTGCTTGGCACACATCGGTGTAAGGGTTAAACCAAATTATATTCTTTATCCCCGATGCAAAATGAACATCTATTAAAGCAATTTACTAGGTATTATCAGATATTTTAACCAGATCGCCCTTGTGTCTTTTATTGGCTGAAAAGAAGGTATAAACTTCAATTCTCCTCAACTTCCATTTAAATATGTTTTTTTTCCATACATAATTAGAAGAAAAAGTTATGGATATAACAAAAGCTACATGGAGAGATGTCCAAGGTAACCTAGCGCATGAAGATACATATTAAATTTGCAGGTATCCACGCGTATTGATCGCCTAAAATGTTTCGAGGTCGTCGTCACGAATTTGTCCCCTTTTAGTTTCACCCCTAATTTTGTTTGTTATTTTTTTGTGATATAAACCTCGGATAATATATAAATGTATATTTATTGTTTACATTATATGCTTCTGTGTTCATCTTTCTTTCGGAGTTTAAACTGGAGAGTTTGAAATTTATACGACCTTTAAACAAAGCAGTTTGCTATAAGCACACATTTGTAAATACCTGACAGTGTGGTACAGGAAGCATACGGCACTCTTTAATCCCAGAATGTGCCTTTGCATAATGATGAGACTTTACTAAAATTACGCTGGCTTTTTTGGTAGGCCATACAGTGTACATGCATTTCAACACGATGGGTTGTTGAAAAAAAAAACAGTTGAGTTTTTGTCATGTTGATGTATTCTCTGGTGTACTTGACTATGATCTCCAATGTTTAATTATCATTACAATATGACATTTGATATATTTTCCAACTGCATCGTGTGGATCTTGCACGCACCGAACTAGTTAGGAGGCCGATGTCGCCTTGTTACATGCACCCTGGTGTCCACAGTGCAAACTACAAACCGTACCGTACTGAAGAGTTCGACATGAGTAACGGTGCTTTAATAATGCTTTATTATGAAGCTTGTCATTTCCGCTCATCCAAGTCCCTTTTACGCTCAGTCATTCATCACAAGTTGACATTACATTTTGTTGTTGTAATAGATACGCAATATGCAGATGAGAACCGTCGGGCTTGATTAAGTATTCGATCATGTCACATCCACATGAACAAATTATGCATTGTCTAAATCAACCTTCATTTTGATAAGAGGAGGGGAAAACCAACGCCGCAAGACTGGAACCCCGTCGCTTCTTTACAGTCTATAATTAGCATTACGTCCATCAATGATGCACAAGTTTCAGTCATGAGCATTTACAGAGGTTGGGGCGAAATCTGGATCCCGGGGCGAAACGTTTCAGAGAACAATTTTGTAATTTTCAAATTTTCATATTCAAAACGGAGTTTGATGCATGTTATAAGAGTAGATGCAGTGGAACGGTTTTCGAATGTAGGGTAGGGGCAAAATGGGGCACACAACATAGTACCCTTTATGCTGGATGCAGGTATTGCAGCAGTGTTATACTTTGGAAGTCCTTTTTAACAATTTGTTGATTCGACGTGGAAGTGGCGTCACCAGATAGAGAAGGGGCAGCATCCCCTCCCCTACCTCTCATAACACCTGTGTGTCCCCTCCCCCATGAGATAGACGAATGCAAAAATGAGTGGTTTCATACATTAAAGAGCCCCCACTCCCACCCCAGCCCCAACCCCAAAATGGGTCTTTGCCCCCCCCCCCCCCCAAGAAAAAGGGGGTGAAGAAAAGAAAAAGTCTGGTTGACGCAATTGCACTGTCCGTTACTCATTATTTCGTTCACCAATGGGCACGTGTCTCCATTTTCGATCATTACAAAACTTAGATTCAAAAACTCTTTGAAACCACACCTGCCGACAAGTCATGTTTAATGTTTTTGGTTGTGATGTCTATGATTTCTTCAATAAATCTCTCAAGTGCACAGTAAACGTACACACCTCATACAGGCACGTTGCATTATCCTACATTAAACGCAAATCTTCAATGTGTTTTTCAAATGTCCTCATCTTCCATGTGGTTGAAAACAACAGCTCGAAACCTTTCAAAACCAGATCCAAATTAAGCCCACTAAAGAAGAATTGATCAATCTTTCAAATCCGACATATATACATTTTGTTTCCATCTCTACTGCACGTATCGGGTTCTTTTCCGTCACATTTACCCGTAGCAAGGAAAAATAGCCGAGGGTAAGTTCCGATCAATACTTAATAAACACGGATGACTTCTCGCAAATTATTCACACTTTTTTTCCCTATACAGCATAGCAATAACCCATATCACTGACCCTGAATGAAAAACACATCAATTCAAAATCTGCAAAACCAACAAAGGATGAATCATATCCGTTATTATAATTGTAATAATTTCCATAAAGAACATCTCTGTTGGCAACATATTTTCATGTAAAAAGAGCAGTGTTAAGGAGTGCATGCATTTTATGAAACATTTGCCTACGATATAACCTCTAGTTCTTGTAAATGAACATTCTTAAACTTAATAACACTGGCCGGTTTATGTTGTTCACTGTTGCTTATAGTAGAGAACACACAGACATGTTTCCTAGTTGTCAAGAAATATCATCATAGCAACCCTTTGAAACTATAACTGACTTCTGAAACTTGGCAAATTTTTTCGAGAATTTGTCATTGAATGGTTTCAAGTTCAGTTTTAAACTAAGTGGGTACTTTAACTTAAATGGATGTTGAGACCCATTTCATACCAGATTTCCTTGGAATGGCATCATTTCAGACTAAACTGTGAATCAGAAGTTTTGGAATAGCCTCCCCCTTATACGATGTAGTTATCATATTTGAAATAAAAAATGTTGTTGTTTGTTTTTAAATCTGATATTGTTATACAAATAGTGCATTCGATAGGGTTGTTGCAGAATACAATCAATAGTTGATAACTGGACTATTCCATTTCACGAGGCGAAGCTGAGTGAAATAGAAAAGCCAGATTTCACTGAGTCCAATAACGCCTCAAAATGTAATATAGGCGTTCTGTATGGACAACTATAGGACGCCGTGTGTAAGTTGTGTACAGCAATAGTGAGTGCATCTCGTTCGTATATTGAGTGCATTTCCTTCGTGCATTGTTGCAGAATCTAATCACTCGGTGAAATATGGCTTTTCCATTTAACGAAGCGAAGCCAAATGAAATGGAATAGTAATGATTTCACCTCGTGATTATATCTTGCGACAATGCCCTCATATGCTTTGAATTATTTGTATATTTATTCTATAGAGGTTATATACAAACTGTTTCTTCGAAACACGATTATGAAATTAATATTTCAGTACGCTTGCTTCATGTTACATGAGTATTACGGTTGTAAAAGTACAACAAGCTAATTATCAACGTTCATTCTAAAAGACTTATATTAATAACCTAATGGATGAAAAGCATTTAACGGGGCTTACAATTTACACTGGACCGCAGGACCGAGGCGAATGATGTTTGCATTTGGCCAGCAAACTCAGGACAGGACAAGTCTCCTGGTGGTCTCCTGTGTATTGAATTGAATAATAATATTTCACTTTGTAATATATGTCTTTCATTTTTATATGCTAACATTTTTACTTTGGGTCTGATAAATATCTTTTCAATCCCATATCAAATGTATGCTAAACTGGGTACATTTTGTTTAGGTCTTGTAAAATAAAATCTGGTCCTGGATAAATGTTGAGATACAAGTCACGTTGTCTCAAGGAACCCCCCCCCCCCCTCCCAACTTTAAGCACTGTAGTTCTCAGAAACTTGTGGCGACCACTTTTTGTCTGAAGTCACCACCTCATGTCCACAGTGTAACCTTTCTTTAAATTTGTACCAGGATATCCCAGGGCGTCTAAAAGTGCCCATTGTTGTTATGTTGTCAAGCATGAGTAGGCAGTACACTGAGGTTAGAAGAATGTGGCTGGGTGTGCCCACGCACACCTTCTCAACGAGACTACCAGAGAGCGGGCACTTGCATCTTAGTTTCAGTCCTGTCTGATTAATTTAAATAATGACTTTCGTAGGCATTCGAGTAACAGTCTCTTAGCATTGGCATTGCTTCAGTTTAGGGTAGTTGGACACCTCATTCAACGCTGTATATAATTTTATTCGCCGCAGTTTAGCTTAGTTTATAATAATTTGAGCAAGTCTGTTCACCAGGGTGTTGGTTGTAGTACACCAGCCACCCAAAGGCGAACTGGCGCCCACGCACCCGTCGACTCCGACCCGGCTACACCATCCAGAGTATTACCAGGCAGAGCACGATAAGGACAGGGTAAGTTAACCCAAAAACTAGAAAACCTTTCAAACTAAAGCACTTGTGCGTTTTATATATTTGTTTATCACGGTTTTATACTCTTGACATAATACTAACATGTGCATCAACGTTTATTAGGTTTTTTTTAATATACATCTGATTGAGTGCTAGGCTAAAACGTGGTAATTATTATTTTTTTTTTTCGAGTGTACTTGTCGGAATTCATGCGTTGTTAATGAATGGCATACTGATTATTTTATATGTTGTACAACCTCAGCCAAAAGAGTAATTCAGCTTTTTACGCCTGAGGGGAAAAAAGTGCATATAAGAGAGCACTTGACTTGATTACCAATATTAAACTTTCAGGCAGACTGATCAATATATAAAGACAGAGAGCAACAAATAAGTAAATGAATGTCAACAAATAACAATTTAAATATATGTACATACAAAGATCTGAAACTTTGCATGGTTGAAATACAATCTAGTAAGGTTTGAGGTCAAACACCACGTACATGAATAGGATTTGAAACTTTGCATGGTGGAGATACAATCTAGTAAGGTTTGAGGTAAAATACCACGTACATAAAACTATGAGTTCAGGTGGCTCTGAAAAGAACCGTTGGTTAACAACTCCGGTTCTTGCATTATACCCCGGTTCTTTGATTATACACTGGTTCTTTTCAGAGCTACCACACCTCATAGAGAGAACTGTATGTACAATCTAGCAAACCTAACATACATACAACTGTCGATTGCAACTGTTATGTGATGGTATCCAAAATACCAATGTCAGTTTAAATGAACGATATCCGCTATACTGGTATGCTTAGTGAGGTATTAAAGTTTACTATATTTAAAATAGAAATGCAACCAACCCGAAAGTAATATTTATGATATACCATTTTATTTATTTATTTTTTTAAGCTCTCCTAATCCATTCCAGATGGTCTCTGTAAGATGGATCACTCTTTGTAATGCCAAGCATACTTTCCAAATATAACTGCGAACCGGACGATATTTTATAGAACTGTGGTAAAATCGCAACATTCTTTAAGTATTAAATGATATCTATAAACTTACATAGGCTATGGAAATTGCGTCTTAACATCATTTCTCATTAATTTCTGTGTAGAGAGAGGGGGGGAGACATCCTAAGAAGCTGATGATACGCTGAATGTCTCCTATATAATGTGCACATTTCCATTTTATTTACTGCCTGACGGCACTGGAGCATGGTGACTGATCTTTCAGGTAGGGCTATACCTGCTACGTTTCACCTGTCTAAACGAACAGCTCTCATCGTGGACAACTGTGACTGGAGAAATGCTAAAGATGGACTGTGCGCTTTTGACTGAAATTTGAGAGTTTGAGCGTGAGAAGTAATCAATTTGTTTTCAAAAATAGTCATTTTGTAAAAGTTTTGTGTTTCAACGCAGGTGGTCACTTGGCAAAACAGTTTGGTGTGTATGTATATATTATTTGTGCTAGCACATAATTATGAAGCTATCATGAGTTTTACATGCAAATTCCATTATGAATTATGCAGTAGGTCTGGTCACGTTAGATGTTGCTTCTCAACAATAACAGCGCCAAAGTTAGTGTCGGCTAATTTTACATTTTAAAAATGGCTCATTCATTTTACAGATAATAACCAAAACTAAACCATTTATGTTATTTTTTGTCAAGCTTTTAAATATTTACTTGACATATTACTACTTTGCTTCAACTTAATCCTTGTTTCCAATTTGACAATGTTTTTGTTCGTTTTAATTTTAGTTTCTTTGTGAATATCAATGGGGTTTTTATTTTTTTTTTTTGGGGGGGGGGGTATTTTGAATTAACTAGACACGATTTTTCTGTTATTTAAAATAACTGATAATTCAATTGTTTTTGCTCAACACTTATTTATTTAAGAAATTGACACGATCATTAACAGTGTGATGACGCATCGAGCAAGCAGGAGATTGATCTAAACACTGCCAGGAAATATGAAACAGCTCGCATCACTGTCTGTTATTCACCTGCGAAGACAGCTGCATGCAAGCGAAGGGATCGCTTCATGGGGGAGGTAGACATTTCTTGGAGGGGGGCCTGGGGCTCATCCACCATATGTCCCCCCTTTGTAAAGGAAAATATTCACCATTACCGGTTCCAAGGGCCTCCAACCACCAGTTTGACCATCGGGTAAATTTGAGACCCCATTGTCAATGCTTGAGGTTATTAAAGAGGGCCACTGTCTACATTATACTTTCCAAGCGACCATTCAATCCACAGAATTCAAATTAATATTTTTTAGGAAAAAAATGAAGTCCTTAAAAAAAATTAACAGACGTGAAGCAAACTACAGAGCCTTTGTGTTCGAGCTCGAATTAAAATAATTGGTTGGTTTCGAAATCGCAATCTCCTTGGGAAACGAAAAACAAGCTATAATATTGTGTTTTTATTTACGCTTACCTCCCAAGGCACGGGTTGATGGCAGTTTACGGAGACAGAATTGTTTTCTTGTTATTACGTTGTGACGTACTCGTGACGGCAGTTAGTGAGAATTTAGAACTGTTTGCAAACTAGTGCTATTGCGCCCGACGGCTGTTTGCAAGCTCTTTTCATTTTATTTTGATTGTGCTCTTGTGACTTGCATATTGCAGTTTACGCAAGCGTCAAAAAGGGGGTCAAATAACGACATGAAACATTTGCAGAAACGGTTACAAAACATGGTTTCATTTCCAGAGGTAACCATTATTGTAGAACTATAGTCACTTTAGGGTAGGTTCATAAATTGGTTTTGTCAAGACCGCAATACTGATTGGGCAAAATTATAAATAAGGATACAATACAAGTCATATGGGAAAGTTTCAGTCTTAAAGTGTCCACTTGTTGAGAAAACGGAAAAAACGACTACGGTATTTTCACAAGAACGTCGAATCCATCCACGTTGGGCGAGGGAAGAGCGGGTGCCAACCGCACCTTTGGCCACAGCATTCGCGAACGGACACCAACCCTCAGAAATCCGAGAAACGATTCATGCGTGAATCGTTTCCTCAGATTTAAGATATAAAAATCAAATCATGTTTCGCATTGGATACAACCCTTTCGCTACTTTGCTTTCCATATTCACCTTTTCCTTAAAATGTTTTTAAAATAATGTCAGGGTCTACAGTCGGCCAACGTGGAATTGAGACTAAACCATGAGCTTTCCTGTTCGTTAATGTTTAGAGAAAGGAGGAGCAAAGCTCTCGAAAAATAAATTTTGTGTTGTCTATGAAATGTTTGTATTTAAAAGATTTATCATAACAAGCACTCATTGTCGTCTGGAATTTAAAGGTAGATTTTTTTATTTTTTTTGTCAAGGCTGATTGAAGCCAATTTGTAAATAAAGATACAACACACCTGTGAAAGTTTCAGCTGAATACAATGTCTAATTGTTAAGAAAACAGCCCAAAAATGTCACGGTAATTTCATCAAGAATGTCGAATCCATCCACGTTCAGCGAAGTGACAAGCGGGTACCAGCCGCATCTCCGGCGGACACAACGGAAATTTGAATCAGAAAGGGTTGCCAGAAGGCAATCTCCAAATTTTTTGACACACTTGTTATTAATTTTTAATCAACGGGGCACTTCAGAAATCTCGACGAAATAATTTCACAGGATGCTTACCAACTTTACTATTTCTATATGAAAATCAAGTTTTCTCTATAACAAGTAAGTTTTTCGGGTTACCAAAGTATAACACTATATTAATTTCTTGTTGAAAGTTTGTGACACCTCATTTTGAAATACGTATTTTTCTTTAACGTACTCGTTGTCATACTCGTACTAGTTCTCGGAGCTCCAAGTACATAATAATCGACTGCTGGACAAACTCTAGTGCATGCGCATCAGTAAACCTAATGGCTGCCCCCCAAAAGTGTCGGCTTGGGGATTCTTAATATAAATACTTCAAAACGAGCCTGGCCAACATCGATTGATTAGTCTCGCCAAAATTACGTAATGAGTAAGTGATTATTTGGAGGAAAGTTTAGGTATTTAAGAAGTGCATACTTTTATTTGAACAGTCATTTGAGTTCCATGCTCGTGGGGTGTAGGGCCAAGAAGCGGAGGCTGGGAGTCGAGCGTATAGCCACTATTATTAATGGAGCTAGCCCCATTAGTTCCAATCTACTTGCCAGACTCCCTCCCTTCTTGGCCCTACGCCCACGAAGTATCAAAGAATGGCATGACCTTTTGAGTGAGAACGCATGTTTGTTGTTTGTTGTTTGTTTGTTTGTTTGTTGTTGTTTTTTGGGGGGGTGTTTGTTTGTTTGTTTGTTGTTGTTTTTAAGGGGTTGTTGACTATGTGAACTGGTGGGCTTACGGAAGGGTCCTTGTGTATTATACACAATAGAGCAATGGATCGCTTTTTTATTTGTTTAACTTGGACCCCACAGAAGAATTCTTCAGAACAGGGAATAATAGAACAGCAACAGCAGGATCCCCACAAACCTGATCCGTAAGGTTGTGTGCGTGCCCCTGTGTTATACGATGGGTCAGCGTGTGTGACGTCAATGCAAGGTGTCTATAACTCAGGTACTATAGTCTATAGTACATTGAAATAAGATTTGAACAGTTCGTTCCACTTCCCATTGGTAGTTGTCAGACATTTGATGAGCCAATTACATACAGCTGAATTCTCTAGCAGACATAGGAATGGTGTCCGTGGTCTCCTCCTCAAATGTAACCCCACTGGACTCACTGATACCACTCCCAACCAGCTGAGCCTGAATTATGGGTGCACAAATCGATCAGACGCACAGACCTTCTTATAGATTGCTTTACTCTTGTTTTCCTTGATATTTTTTCCGGCTTTTCTTTGCAAGAACAGGACTCGATTTTTTTTTATGAAACGAACTTTAAGGGTTAATTTGGTTTATGGATGTAACAAAAGCAAATTTTTGTTTTCCAATGCAGGCAATAGCAGTAACTCTTCCAAGTAAAGTAACATTTTTACTTTTTCAGTGGTTAAGTAAATGGACGCATTGCCTTCAGATTGGGTACTTTTGGGCTATAAAAGCGTTTAGAACCAAATTCTTTACTCCAAAAATTACGGACTGTGTTATTTCAATGAGTAAAAGGAAAACCACACAATTTCGAGTGACATATGTATGAATTATTATAGTCTACTTTAAAATATATTTCCAACCAAAATTAGCTCACAAAAAACCCGCTTTTATAGCCCAAAGTGCCCAATCCGAAGGTTATATATGTCCGTTAATTAATTTCACTCATGTTAATAGTAGTAGTAATAAGAATAATAACAATGAAACATCATTTATAGTGTGTTATTGATTACACATCCCTTGATGCTTTAAAATATCAGTTTTAGATATTGTTTTTCTGATATGCGTTCATAGAAAGTATTCTTGCAACAGAGAGTTTTCCCATAGTGAAAGAGTGGCACAACAATGCTTGCTCCATAATTGAAACGCACATGTCACACATTTGTTTATAAGAAATAGTTTATGGTTATACTTACTACATTTTCCAGCTATAAACATTTGCTTACCAATTTGCTTTTGAAAAATTTGGCCCTTAGTAGCTTTTCGATAATAAGGTTATGCTTTTTCGTTTAGACTAGCCGGAAACAGCCTACATCTCCTCTTAATAGCATTTTGTTGTCACCCATTCATGAATTCATGCATTGTGTTTTATATCCTCAGAGAAAGTTCTTCCTGTCCATGTCAGATGTGAATTACAGAATAAGGCCAAGGAGTGCTAAGAAATCTAAAGCACTTAGCTTTTTTTTTTTCCTGAGGAATGTCGCACATCATTATACATGAATCGCTTGCCGTGCGTTTCGAAGGCCGGTCAAATTTCCATCCATTTTGGATGATGGCAATACCAGAAACAAAATGTCACTTCCAAGGCATCGTAGAATTTTACAGACGTCATTCAATGATGGAAGATATTAAAAGAACAATTATGTTCGTCTTTGCAATGACAAATGTTAATGTTTTTAATCGCCAGGGACAATCATTCTTAGAAACAATATTATTCTATAGATTGGCATCATGTTAATTACTGCCGATCCATGTGTAACTGAGCAAAGGTTAAGTAAACAATACGACACTGCGAAGAAGAATGTGGTGTTCCTAGTGTAATGAGGCGCTCCGGGTCCCACTTTGGTTTCGTTGGCCAATTTTAAAACACTAATACTGAAAACCAGTGCTTTACCAAGAATGGGTTATTATGAGACCTATAATGTCATTTTCAAAACCTTGGCTTAGGCCTGTAAGTTATAGGGACTGCCTGCCTGTTCGAAATCCCGTACCTATAAAGGCCGGGCCCAAGCCAGAACCTTAGCCCAAATAACATTTACTTGAATCTTCTATTGTACTGTGTTGTTGACAGCAGCAAAATTACCCGGTAAGCTATAATGCGATCAGCTCGTTTCAGGTTTGAAATATTGTGTTCTGGTTCACTGGAAAACCTTTAAGGTTGTGAATGGAAATCGTAATCACAAAGGTGTATTTTGCATAAATTGATATTCAAATGTCCTTGTTTGGGTCTATGAACCGTGGAATTACTATAAATAATCCAAGCCACATTCGCCACTTAGTTTATTAATGGGACCAATTTAAAGCGAAAGCACTTGGCAGTGCTGATGAGAAAGCTGGTTACATTTCCGAGTTGCATACTCGGCACAATCACGACATTGTGGCGCCTAGGGGGGAAGACATCGCTCCGGATAGATTGTTGTCTCTTTCCAGACTCCAATCAGAAAATAAAGTAGTTGCAATCTCCCCTATTTTGGCAACAACTGCACGTAGATGCAAGCATATACAAATAGTTCGTCTCATTAGACTTTGGTTGGGGGGGGGGGGGGTGGAAGATGGCCAGCGAGAATATCAATGTAATCCATGTAACGTGGGCTACTGATATCACACGCTTATACACCCACACATGATCGACACAATAGTTCTTGTTGTTTGCTGATGACGGTCTGATGAGAGACTCGCTGTGATATATTTCATTAAGTTCAGCAGGTAGTATTACTCCTACCACAATAGCGTGGCCAAGCTGCAAAGAGTTCCATTCTGCTCATTTTAATTAAGGCTACCACCCAAGGAGGTAGCTGCCTCAGATTCGTATGAAATCGTTTACAGATTTAGATGATTATGATGTTATTACCTTTCCATACAGACACTGGTTATAGGTTCTCTGGTGTATCTGCGCCTCGTACATACACCGGTAGGTTCTCCAGCGTGTTGGCGTTATAGTGTAAACATCCACTGCAATAAGTCCGCGTGCACCATTTTAACTTTATATTTACCTTAAAAAAATCATTATTTTATCAAGTCTTGTTAATAAAACCAAATTGCCATTGATATGGTTTATTGTTACTTAACAACAAAATTATCCTGTCAGTAAAATTGCATGCATTTAAAACCTCTGTCTATGTTTTTGTAATCGAACTTGAACATTATGTGCAATTATTGTTTGATTACTCCACCAAACTGCCAAACATAGCCAGTTTGAAATGTCTTGTCTTGCCTGTTATAGATTTATGCATGACTAAAATCATTCGAACAATTTTCTAACGGGTTTCTGTTGACGTTTTGTTATAGAAAGCCAACAAGTATTTAAAATATTGATGACATATAATCTGATCGACAGGATATCTTTTTCACTTGGGGCTCCATTTAACATGCTATTGCAAATTAATTTGTTGAATACAAAATGAGCAACAATAATGGTTTACAAATTCTCACGGGAGACTCTTGATGGTGCATACATTTGCCACTGATTAATTTGTATTTCAAAGGTATCTTATACACTTGTTTAATTTGTAATAATTATCTGGAAAGCCTCATTGTTTCAAGTTGGACTGGACACCAACGGGATGAATAATTTGTTTGTCTTCAGAGTAGCCATGTTTGAAACGATAAGTGGTAATGACCACGAGTTTCGACCCTAGTGGAGTCAAATTTCTCAGAGGCAAAAAAGACTCAGCTATAGAATCGAAACGTCGGGTCATTACACTTTTTGTATTTGCACCACGGGTTATTTGGCCAAAAGCAGTTGGCAACAGCTTTTTATTTATTTTTTGTTTAGACAGTTGTTGCTTTCAAATGCGTAATTTTAATTAAGTATTATAATATTCCCATGAAATACACACTCACACAATTATTGCTTTTACCAGAAACATTTTCGACGAACAATTCATCGGCTGTTTTGCATTCTGTTTTTACATGGTTTATGCCACTGTTCAGAAAAACTAAGAACATAAGATCATTTTACACTTCAGTAATGCATCCAAACCAGCAGACACAAATGCTACATTTTATTATGTACACAATGTCAGCGAAGATTGGATAAAATGATTAAACTGTTTTGTTTGATTATCTAGCCGCAGAACGTGGCAAATTAATATCTGCACCGTAATTAACCCAGGTAAATATTGCTATGGTAAACAGGTGCACGGTTTTGAAAATGTTTTTGGATGGTTTAACGCACGTTCACGGAACGACTGCACAGAGTCTCTGTTTCTAACGTGGTTAAATCGAGTAGATGGAGCTATTTATGGTAGGATGCAACTTCCGAAAGTTCATCCTTCCATTACACTCGAGTACAGTGTCAAGTCCCGTGCGCTTAGATTAACTTCACTCCTTCATTAACTGCACGTTACTTGCAGCAGATACAGCGAGCCGGTCGTAATTTGGGCACATTTAGGCCTAAATTTGGAGGAACCGCGGCACCGTCAACAAAGCGACGCTGCGTGACTCAACTACACGATGGAAATTAAACCATACAAACCCTAACAGTCACACCACCGATATGCGTTTCGCACCTTCCACACTCGAATAGCAAATTAGATGCATCAGACTGCTAGATCAGTTAGCAATGCAGCAATCGTGTGTGACAAACTTAAAAACGTCCTCCTGCAAAATGAAAACATATAGTATAAGACGAACACACTGACGGTGACAAACCATTATTTACAAGGTTTTAATTGTCTCTATCCAATCAGAATAATCAAATCAGATGATCTTCGAGCTTGTTTTTGTTAGGACGTCGCACCTTAAATGTTAGAAGGCAAATGAATACTACTTTAAATAAACATCAATTAAAGGGTGTTTTGGGTTTTTTTTTGCTTTTTTGTTTTGTTATCTTGTCAAGTCTATTTTACTGTATTATGTTTAGAAGTTTAGCTTAAATGACAATAAACACGTACATTATAGAAGCTGGCCTAATTAACATGTCCGAGAAGTTTAATCGAAGATTTCGTCTGCTGGAAGTATTCCCGGATAACTGTCACATTTCTCCAATACGCACTATTGCATCTTCATTTTGAAGAATTCTATAACAAAGAGATAAATCAAGATCCTTTTTAATCAACTTTAGTATACACACAATACTAAACATGGCTACACAATCCACAAAACAACACGGTATTACTGTCACATTCCCATCAACCACTCATCATGCAGACGTTTTGATTCAATCTCTTTAGGTCTTCGTCAAACCATTTTTTCCCCTCAAATTAAATTATATTTCTCTATATTATTGTTGGATGCAAGAACACGCGTTTGTCAGTGACTTCTTCTGTCGTATCGTCTTGGCGACCGAGACCCATCCTCATCAGGCTTGTGTGGACATTGACCTCTTACATGGATACGAACGTAGATGAGATGTACTGGTCCGTTACCATGGCAATGACATCCAAATGCCAGACATTATCATATACATTAAAGAGAGCTATCATCAAGTCAGGTCAATAATTAAAATCTTGACTGAACTTTGGATGCTGACCCCCCCAAGAAAGGGTCACATCCGTGATTGGAATCAGATCTTTCAATTCGGGCGGGTGAGGGTAATGATACGGGCTTAACACGTCTTAGAT
Organism: Pisaster brevispinus; assembly: GCA_023634235.1. Classification (NCBI taxonomy): domain Eukaryota; kingdom Metazoa; phylum Echinodermata; class Asteroidea; order Forcipulatida; family Asteriidae; genus Pisaster; species Pisaster brevispinus. The sequence goes on along the minus strand of JAMKCF010000021.1, from coordinate 6,300,350 downwards.
TATGAACATCTTTCGTTCAACAGCCACCTTTGTTATGTTTGTATCCCGGAGGCGTAATACTAGCCATGGTGATCTGCAGTCGCTTATGTGGGTCAATGTTTCTTATTTTGACCACTCTACGCTTTAGTGTAATGATTAACTCTATTTGGCTGCAGATTGATGGAGGCCCAGTTTTACAAGAAGCTCACTGAAGTGTGTATAAAGAAAATACCGGCGAATAAGAGCTTTACAAACAAGGAGTGCATTCAATGTCGCGGCACTTCTTCTTTTTCAATCAATATTAGCAAAGTTATCTCCCGTTAGTGTACAATTCAGTGTGAAACAACAATGACGTCATGGTTTGTTCATTTCTTAAATTTCTGTTTTAAACTTGTTTATTTATTTGTTGCGTTTTTTTAAATATATTTATTGGTGTGCTTCCGTTGCAATTCTTGCAAACAATTTTGATAAGGGACAGGGGCGTACGTGTTGCTTAGGTTGAAATCAATGTTGCGATGAACTCATTTTCCAATAGAAGGAGTCTCTCTGTGAAAGTGGGGGACATTACAAGTCTCCAACCTCACATTAAAACTGTGTAAAATGCCATTGTTATTTGACACCCTTTCAGTGTGAGTTTTGTCAACATCCTGAAACATCCAATGACGTCACATTTTAACTATATAGTATGTAAATTGTTGTACGGAATTTTCTTATTCAGTTCTTTCCTAAATATTGACGATATTCAATCAACAAGGCAATTCGACCTTTGGAATGTTCAGACCCATTTGATGTTGATATACATTGACGTCATGTTTCAAACTCCGCTCTGAAAGAGTATTTGTTTATAAAGACCAATTTGCACCATTTTAACGTGAGGTTGGAGACTTGGAGACTTAGATGAAATGTTTTCCCCACTTTCATGAAACTGAATTTGAACTCAGAAACTCTCATTACCTTAGCGTGTACGTATTGTGACCATAACGTATATAGTTTTACACAATGTTGTTGTACCCAATGCTCGTTTTACTGCATTTTAGATGCTAACACAATGTGCTCAAAACCATTTTTTTTAACGGCGATTATTATTTCATACACAAATTGACACTGCAGATTTCTTCGTTTTCGATAATAAGTCGAAAATATGCTTTGATAATAAAAGTTGTTATTTTGATACTAATGGGAACATCGAAACACTGCAAATTGAGGTTGTGCCTCTTTCGTTTATATTCATATTATCGTTTATTTTAACCATAATTATGTATTACATTTTTCCCAGAAATGTTAACCAAAACATTTGTAAATCAAAGACAAATATGGTTTTCATTATAGTAAAACAGATATTACTGATGCCGTGGGTTATATGTTTGCATATACATATGTATTTGTATGCTTCGGGTTTTTTACATTTTGAATAGTTCCTGAATTGTGACTTGATTGTCAGCGGAACCAAGGGATTTCTTGACCCACCAATGCTCTCAATTTACTTCTCATCAAAGCATTTACTTCGCCGTTTCTTTCTATGACCAGATTAGTTCAAGTTTGAGTAGATTATCGTGGCAGTAATTATATGGGAATTGTGTAGGGAATTGAGCAATTCCCTTGGTAAGTTGGATAGATTACCTGCTCATATCCTTGTCATTATCTCACACACCCTTAGAAAGTCTCGTTCGTTAGGTCTTTATTAAGACGTCAGTCCGATTTCGATTGCTCTTCTGACGTCATCACAGCTTACTCTTAAAGAGTTCACTACCATGGAACTTATTTTAGTTTTTGAGAAGAAAAAAAAGGTCCGTCATTAAAACCAAGTTATTCCCAAGGGAGCATCTGTCCCACTCTGTATGTTAAGTCCTTGCTCGGTTACACGGCTGCCACGACTAAGTTTAGACATCTTTTTACCTTATTTCAGGTACAAGGCCGAGAGGAGTGTGATTCCCAGCGGAATACGTATTGATCAAAATATGCGATTTAGCGAGGAGCTGGCTTGTGTGTCTTCTCTGAGTGTCTTGAAGCAATGCCTCATGTATGAAGACCCTACGGTGGGCTCCTCAGCGGGTAACGTAGGAGACGGCACGCTGTCCTGCCGAAGACACACCATTTTGTTTTGAAAGCTTTGGATGGGTATTAATGGTCCCACCGCGTCCATTCTTCACATGAAAGGTGTCGGTGCTAGTTGTGAAAACACCCTGTAGTCTTGGGCAAAGAGGATCAATTATTGTAAACCCTTGCCTTATGCTATCCAATTTCCGAGGAAATCCCCTCAGACTTGAACATTTTCATCTCGTGTCTTGAATTCTAGTCGATGGAGATGACATCGGATTTAGTTGGAGTTTTCCAGAATGGCAAACGAGTTTGGAGTAAAAAAAACAACAAGGTCCCTGCCTTTAGATCAAGATATTCCAACTGCTAGCCAAGCAACTCTTGATATTTGATTATTTACTTGATACACGATCATTTCATTTTATTTACCGGTCTGTCGGTAATTAGGGAGAATGACCCATGTTCTAATCTAATGGAAATATATAATACAGTAGTGAGAATCGATGAGGTCAGTATTTCGATTATTTCTATTTGACCTTTACAACAATATTTTCTGTGCTATTTGACAAGTTTGATATTTATTCATTGACCTATTACGTTTGCTGACCAATATTTACGCTGTAGCTTCCAGGACCAATCGATAAGTAGTACAACCTTCGTGAAAATAAACACCTTTTTATAATTATACACGTGTGAAAAAGGAACATTCACCGATTAACCTTAAGATAACTGGCTAAGCATTATAAAGTGATTGTGTTGATTGCTATAGCACATACCGCCTGACAAAAAAACTAACACTTGCACGGATGGGTGACTGCAAGCACAAGTAATTTCCAATCATAAAATACCTCTCGACCTGTTGGCTGCTTAGTTTCTTCTTCATCTTTAAGTTTTTCTTTAAAGGCAAAGTATACCTCTGGCTTTTGGAACCGTTCGAGTGTTTGAATCCTATAAGCTGACAACATTGGTAATTCATGAGCTAGACACTTCTACTATGTAGAAGCTACTTTGGTATTTCAAGGTTCGGGATTTACTGAAGCTATTAATTTTGGTGTTTCATGATACAGGAACTGCTGATCTTTAGATTTTTTTTTTTGTTTATGAGTCGAGTCCCGCTAAAGCTATTTTGTCACATCAGAGACTGGAACTGCTACAATCTACTTTAAACTGCGGGTATTTCATGAGTCTAGAACTGCTATTAGATGCTTTGGTTATTTCATGAGTCGGTGACTACTTTAAGACATTTTGATATTTTATAGGTCGGGAACTCAGGCTACATCATCAGTTAGATCATTTGGTACATCAGAGTCGGGAACTGCAATCTATTTGAATTGGTATTTCATGAGTCGGGAACTGCTATTAGGTATTTTTGGTGATAATAACAATAGTTAAATCTTATATAGCGCAAAACATAACTGGAAGAAATCTCGATGCGCTTGACAAGAGAATGCAAGTTGAAGTAGGTGGGATTTGAGACAGCAGAGTCGGGAACTGCTAATTTGGTGGGCAAAAAAGGCTATATTTCTCTGGAGGGGTTCTTACACATCCCCTCATAGTTTGTCTCCGTTTACAGTTTCAGCCGGAGAGTCATTTTGTTGGGCGGTCAAAATAGCTATAGTTTATGATTGTCTAAATTACGATCTGAGAAGAGCGCCCCGTTTGGACACGGTAGAATTCGCCAGAATCATTAGCCGGTCCAGCGCTGCTCCAAAGAGTGCCTCTTTTTCTAATCCAAGCAATAAATCCTTCTTCTGTCTATTCAAGCGATACGACACTCAATACAACATTATACTTAAAGCTGCACAACTGAAATAATAAAACTCAGCCCTATGTATGCATGAAATACAGTGAATAGCTTGCAATGTGGGTCGGTTTCGTAGGACATTGTCATGAGACGAGTCAAATAGTGCAGCACCGTTATGCTCGGAGTTTGAACAAGAAAAGAGCCGTGAGCGGACTTTGGATAATTTCAAATGGGAGAGTCAAAGGAGTCGTAGCAGACAGTCGAGAACACATTCCCTGGTCACAATTAGTTTAGGTTTTAGTTATTTAGTTCAAGTTTTAGTAGGGTGTTTTGATTGAGCTGGATACTATATTTGTAATGGGTGATCGACACAGGACTGTTCCGTGGAGGGTCGAGTTGCTCGAGTTTAGATGAGAGTGCTAAATTAGGTGGCATCGTGATTGGTCGAATGGGCATGACATTTGCGTCAAGGTCGACAGAAGATAGCCTCTGGTTCGGCAGTTGTTTCCCCCCGGAAGAATTTTTTTTTTCATGGGATGGTCGATAAGTAAAAGGGGAAACGTTTTAGAGACTTAAACTTTGTAATCTTGCACTGGAAATGAGTCGAACTGATTTTGAGTTACATTGTTAGAATACGAATATTGCGTTGGTGTATTGTGAAGATATGAACCCCACTTCCACTGCACGGTTGTTTTCATTGCAAGAATATAGTTCCTTTCTTTTCAGCCATCTCCACGGTGGGTAGACCTTTACAGCTCCGTATTTAGTTACAATAATCACCTTGTATCTCTTCCAATACACTAATTCTGTCCTGACTAGAAAGCTATTTATTCCCGCATTGTCCCAAAAAAAAAAAAAAACTCCGCTCGTCCTCCTCTAGTTGCCATGGCGATTCTTTGCCAAGTCTGCCTTGTGGTGTAGAGTCCCACGCATTGCGCATTCTCCTTACGTCACGGGAGGAAACAAGTACAATATTAATTACTAGTGAACAACCGCGGCCTATTATTATTATTTTTTTTTTTACATAGTACGTATTATTACTTATTACTTGTACATTCTTCAGAAGCTGTGGAGCTAAGAACAAACTGTCTCTCACGATGCTGGATCGAAGTGTAAGGGACGTGTAGGCATGTGTGGGCTCAATAACTCCCACATGTCAACCTGAGTATGTTATTTGACCCTAACCATGTCCTTTGCTCACACCGTGGGCTAACGATAAGGTGAATTGATTGTACATCTCCCTACGCAGAAGGTCCATCCAAGTCTTGAATTTTAATAATCGAAACTTGACATTTTGGCCAAGTTATCAAATATCTATTTTGCGATGTTTACACAATGTCTATATGATGTCTTTTAAAAAAACGCAGTTTAACAAAACTGTTCATGCCTCTCAAGTGGAGTTAAACATCCCAACGTTCCATTAACATTGATAGTGTTAAGAAAGAGTTGGAGTTGTCGGTCAGCCCACTTGGCAATGAAGTGAACAAAAATAAATGCTTTGGTTCTCAGAATGATATGGTGGTTATAGCAATAAGTGATCCCCAAATCATCAGGAAATGCAGGTAACGGCAATTGTTCAGGAGTAGGCCCCCCCCCCCTAAAACAAAATAAATAAATAAATACAAAAGAGGGGAATTACACAGCCTTGTTTATTTCTTTGGAGATTTAACACTATCTGAATACCAATCGATGTTTGTGAAAATTCAGGTTGAAAAGTGAAGGAGGTTCCAGTTTTAAACCTACAGAAAGAGTACACACGTTCTCATCCAATTCTCGTTGAGTTGCCGGCCTAGAATTACACGCAGGCCACAGAGGCTATGGCCTTTTGGTGCCCCTGGTATTGGCCTTGGCGCCCCCTTCAGAAGTATCCCATAGACTTTAAGATTTTCCAATGGAAGTGCCCTTTGCAAAATGAAAAAGGCCTTGCCCTCTCAAAGATGAAATTCCAGGCCTGGAGTTGTATATGATGAAAGATGCGAAGGTAATCATCTTAACCGATGCTGTACATACAGCTCGCCAAACTTAAGATTTACCTTTGTATTTTAATATTTCCGCAATGTTATTTCTTTATAGACTTCCCCAAGTGTTACCTTAAGTCTGCTTTTGGGTATCAGTTCGCGGAATTGTTGATTTTACGAACATTTATACGTCTTATTAAAGTGACATGTGATTAAATTGCTTTTACGAATCGTCATGTCATATACAATTAATTGACTACTTCACATTTTGTACAATTTCATTTGTAAACTTCATGTTTTTGACCAATGGAATGGGTGAGTCTAACAAAGTTGCACAATGGTTTCGTACAAGCTGCCTACGCGGCATTCTGTCTATTTATAATAATGATAATGTCTGCAGTGTGAACCATTAGTTCGTCAATCGTCCCTAAAATTGGGTGGCTGGTTTCAATAGAAGCATCTGATGAGCGAAGTGGACATCACCTTTAGCTCTTTGAATCTCATTCTAAGCTGCATGATTACCCTGGTCCCCTGTGTATTATAACATCGTGATCAGCACCCGTTTTACGCCAGCGATAACTTCAGACGACTGTTTTGTGTGAAGTGGAACGCAATAAATTTAAAACGGCGATTGATGAGGAATCGACGTTTCAAAAACAATCCTCTCCGCAATCATAATGCGCAGCTGTTATCTGCACTTGTATATAATCATGAGTAACAATGGAAGCTGGTCTACTTAAACTCTCGATTATACCTCCGTGGAGTATTAGAATTCTTTGACTCTTGCTCACAGATTTCCCCCCAAAGTTGACTTAAGGAAAGCGGATGTAAATTTATTGCCCTTCATATACAGAAGTTGGCATTTTCTTTATTTAAACGATTACTTGTTGTTTGGATGGTATCAATACGATGTATGTTTTCTGCATCAGTCCAGAGCATTTCAAAACCCGTTTATGATTGCCTTATCGATCGTAGCAAGGCAGTATTAAGAATTAATGTGAATTCAATGTACCTTATGTCCATCACGATACCAATCTTACCGTCAAACTGGGCCGTGAGGTAGGATTTTAAGGTCAAGCGTCAAGTGATGCAGTTAATAGACCTTTTAACTGATCACTGGACAAGTTCAGGTGTTCAAAATGTTAGACAAAAAATTGCGGTCATGAAATAGTCCTTTTCTACCTTGGTTTTGAAACCCATTACGCTGGACACAAGTGCGTGATTTGGAATAGTACATGAGATTCTATTTGTACCTATAAGCATCTTCATTACATGTCATGAAACAGATGAGTCGAGAAATGACACTTCAAGATTGCCAGCTATTATTAAAAAAAAAAGTAGGGAGAGATGATGAAATAATAAAAAAAAAAATAGAGCTAGTAAATTTCTCATCGCACGGAGCTTCGTCTTGGAACCCAACGCACAAATTTATTACCAAAAATTTAATTTCACTGGAAAAATAAACCTCGGGTCACGCCGAAGGTGCGTAAGACATACACCGTATAGGACAAAGGTGGATTCCTAACACACAGTCCACATATTCTACACATTAAGTACCAAGTGATATATTAAATTTGATGTTTTTAGAGAATCAAAGAGATGATTAGGAAAGTTTGATACCCCCAAATTAAAGGCGTGTGTATTTATTTGTTAATTTTAATGTCATTACTATCATTGCGATAGTGCTGTTACGAAAGAAGGGTATGTGGGAATTTGTTTAGGTGTCCGGGAGTGCACCTGAACACCTATTGTTTTGTTCGTTGTTCGTTGTTCGTCGTTGTTGTTGTTGTTGTTGTTGTTGTTGTTGTTGTTGTTGTTGTTGTTGTTGTTGTTGATGATGTTGCTGTTGCTGTTGCTGTTGCTGTTGCTATTGCTGTTGCTGTTGCTGTTGCTGTTGCTGTTGCTGTTGCTGTTGTTGTTGCTGTTGCTGTTGCTGTTGCTGTTGCTGTTGCTGTTGCTGTTGCTGTTGCTGTTGCTGTTGCTGTTGCTGTTGCTGTTGCTGTTGCTGTTGCTTTTTTTTCTTCTTCTTTCTTTTCTTTTTTGGGGTCTTTTTTTCTTCTTTTCCCCGTCTTTTTCTTCCACTGCTGCCTGTCATAGGTCCACAAAAAAAAACATAGGCCTACTTGAAAGCTGCATGAAAATTTGTCAGGGTGAATGGTGGCTTCACAAATTTAATAGCAAGTGATTTTTTTTCAAACATTTATTTTGTATAACTGTTGCATTGTTTTTATTTCCAAAGGCGTAAGCTCTTTTGAAATTTGTTATTGGGTAGTCACACCTTTCTGTTCGTTTGAGTTTGAGTAAATTTGTTTTGATATAAGGTTCAAGCTTTGTAATGAGAAGTTTACTGGAGGACAGTTTTAATCATTTCCGATCGAATAAACACATCTACAGCTATTGAGATGGAGGTTTCCTTTGTGAGAATGTTATTCTACATACTTCCCATGACCATAATGACGTGGATAATGAACGGTGATAAGTCATTGACTCAGTCTTCGATTAGATATTCCAGGTTGTTGACTTGTTGATTTTCTTTAGCATCGCTGTGTTCAAATCACAAATTCCATGTTTTTAAATGACATTAAGCGGAAATGTGAGCAGAGGTTGAACGGCAGGGGTGTTTTTGGTTTGTTGAAACATACTTTTTACTCTTTGAATTAGCATGAAGTATGATCACCGGCTGATCCCATAAAAACCATAAATCCCAGAAAACCGATTCTGAAAATGTCATCTTATATTGTCTCTCATCAGTCATGCGTGACTCTAGCATCATCTTGCTGGTATCCACTGGAGAAAAAAATACAAATGAAACTTTGGTTTCCTTTTTTACAATTTCTTTTAAGACCTACTGTAATTTATTTTTAAACACTCAAAAGTCCCTCATGAATGGAAGAACACATAATTGTGTTATTAGAGCTTATGTAATATTTATTCCTCCCGAAGTATAGTCTCATCAAACATTTACATACCGTGTTATGACTCATCATAGGTTACACTGCTAAAAAAAATCTTGAAATAAGAAAAACTTAATCCTGAGTCACTCCTTAGTCCATTTTACTTTTCAAAAATTTTGGGGAGTGACACAAGAAAAGTTTTCTAGAAGTAAGATTTATCTTATTTCAAGAATACAATTTTTAGCAGTACAGAATCGTGGTGAAAAAAAATGCACACTAATCAATGTTCAACATTACTTTCGATAGAATATGAAAATGTGTACGCTCACTGCCTTGTAGAGTAAAACGAAGCTCTGTTAGTTTTTTAGTTTTTAGTCTTTTAATCAAAATGGTGAATAACAAAAAGGGTGTACTTATCACTCAAATGAAAATGTGACACAATATTACATCACGTCGAAACGGTACCGCAGAGGTTTGGTTTATAATCATTGCCAATTTTCTCGAGGACAAAAAAATCAATCACCAATCGGTGAAGATTAAGGTGAGAAGTGTGTGTTTATGCATTGGTTGACACGTAACTGACTCTCAAAAGCTGCTGATGTTACGAACGTTGTACAATGTAATTAACCTAGTAGGAAAATAACTTATTCATGGCAAACAGTTGGTCTTAGTGAAGGACCCATATTTTTTAAAGCATTGCTTACGGCGGAATTCTGCGTCGTCGGCCCATATAGAGCCATGTGTTTTTTTGCAGCTCTGCAGTTAGCAAAGCCATGAAATTGGACCCGTTGAGTCCAGAGGCCGGGGCTAGCCGGGGTGCCGAACGGATCTGCAGTGAATTAAAACAATTCATAAATAGTTGAAAACTTACGATTACTCTAAAACAATGCACACAAATATATTTGAATCAGCACCATTTATACATGTGCTGCTTGTAGGCCTTTGCATGTTAATTAATTTGGTAGCGAGTCTAACTTTTACAAAATTACCCCCTCTCTCCCCTTCCTCATTTCCCTACCGCCTCCCCTCACCCCTCCCCTGACACACTCACACGGTCCAAGTATTTCCCTCCAGTCGTGTACCCACCTTGTTTAACTCTTGACAAAGTTGGACCCCATTGTTTTCCATTGTGATCGCAACCTATTGTCCCTGTCGTTGTATGTCTCGATTTGAATATCACTACAAACTCACGTTTGTCGATCCGGTAAGTTGACATTTTCTCTTTGTTCTCATTTGGACCTAATTTTGCTACATCACCATTGATTTTTGTACACAAATCATTGATCTTGTACGCAAAATCGAACAAAGGACGTTCTTGCTCAACCGGATCCCTTTTGTTACGGTTCTCGGTTTTAATGGGTATAGTCATTTGTACAAGTGCACCCATCCTCATGGATTGGGTTTGCGGTACCCTGCATATAGTTCAACCTATTGCCCCTTTTCTAAAGAATTTCTCTTCGTAGTCTATTGTTCCATTGGAATTGCCTTGGTCCATTTGGAAGGACACCCCCCCCCCAAGTTCCGGTGTGTTATGGCAAATCTTTATTACCCAGCGTATGGCTACGTTATACAAAGCTGTGAAAACGTTTCAAACCAAAATGAGTTAAACTCGAGGTTTTGTATAAAATCCAAACTGTACAACTGTTGTCTTGCAAGGTAAGAGCAATCAAAGATAATCAATTTGTTATCGATAATATGAGCATCTAGTTTTTCTCGCGTTTAACGTTTCTTCAACATTATTAGTTTGAATGGTTGTACCATTCTAGAAACCAATGCTGTGCCAGTTTACAATTAATTTGGGTCTATCCATGGTGCAATAAATGTAGATGTAACGATCTGTAATTGTTCTTGTATAAAATGCTAACGTGTGCGAATGAACTTTTAACATGGGAGAAGTCCCCGCATTGTTTCTCATACTGAGATTCTAGAAGTTCCCCGTAGGAGATAGACATATCAAAGAACATTGACGGATATATCAATAAATCGTACTCAGCGTGACTTTCTCGTTTAAAATGTCCCCAATTTTATACGTTCCTCACGACTTGATATTTACAATAGATAAAAAGATTATTAGCAAATCTGAAAGACCGTCGTGGAATAATCTGAGCTTGGAGAGCGGATAAGCCGGGTTTAGGTCGAGAGGCGAGGTAGTTCAATTTATTCCTTGTTTTAAGCACAGAGCAAGCTCAATGATTTAAGCATTCCTTCCCCTCTAGTAGATAGGGGGAAAGAAGACATGTGGACAACTCGGGCCCGTCACCTTAGCACTTGACGCTTCACAGACACCCTCAAGCGAGCTTTATCTCCTTCCAGCTATGACAGTACGACCAGCTTGATTGTTCTGCAGGCTCCCTATGATAATTCAGAACGACAGGCCATCGTGAGGAGCTAATATTGACTCACCGTGTCATTCCATAAACAGCTACAATGTCGCCTCCAGCCACTCGCTCCTGACTATTTAGCGGCAAATTTTTAATGCATACTTAACGACCGTTTACGGCGTGATCGCTACGTAAAATGCCACGGGACTCTGCTCGTAGTCCCCCTGGTGAGACACGGATACCGGTGATTTGGGAAGACCCAACCCCATCAGGGGAAATCATAGTTTCTGGGGCAGCGTTACATCTCTCCCCAGTGGTTGTCAAAACAACAGATAGAAAATTGACGTTTATGCCTAGCAGATTCACAATTTGCAACCTATCAAACATGTAATTTAAATTTTTATATCCCCGGTGAAGAAATAACACCTTCTTCGCTGCGCATGTTTGACAATGAATTGTTCCCGTTCAAAAATAACATCGTCAACGAATAACTCGATTATGCTTCCCTGTTTGTGCGTTTTTACTCCTAATTAAAATGGTTCCTTTACAATATGGTTCAATAGGCAATGATTTACATAGAACACACACAAGTGAAGCAAGAAAACTTGCATTCAGATAGGATACACTATAAAAACATGATCAAAAGCGAACGTATAAACCAATGAAAGCATAGAACTGCACTTTGCTCCACACTTTAGAAACAGACCGTCATGTCAATTTTTCATACTAAAAGGTTTTTTCCAGCAGTTTTGCACTCCAGCAGAAGGGATGATGACTCCTTCCATCAAAGTCCATAGAGCACAGTTGTGGGACACAAGAGGGGGTATGGGACTGCTGACCACACTCTCACAACATGTCCACGATTCGTAGTACTGACGCATAACCTCCTTTAGACGCTTACGGTTAAGAAATGACGTACGATGTGGAAATGATGTCAACTCACACAGGGTATCAGGGAGTAATCCAGACCACAACGTAAGCCACTCTATCCCTTGTTTGTAACACGAAGATTGTGTACTACTACCCCAAAAAAATATTGTACAACCCAATTCCAAACAAGACTTATTTTTGTTCGTATTCAACTGGATCGTGTAGTGATACCGATTACATACTTAAGCAATGCAGACAGTAATTTTAGACAGACACTTTCCAATAATGTAACCAACACCACCGCATTGTATATAAACAGCTTCCAGTGTACCCCACGCCACAATGTTGTTAGTTATTTCAACTGGACGCGTTGCGTTCGACCTTTTTTTTTGCCAAATGTTATTTAGCTACTCAGCTCAGTCAAGAGAGTGTAAGTTTTAAGTTGGCGTGCCCCATTTAGTGTTTGCCTAGAAATCAATACCTGTGTATGGTGGACGCACACGTTTACTATAAATATTCCAAAAGGCAATTTTTGACTGGCTTCGTTTTAGAACAGGCCATCTGGACTTTGATAATGTGAGCTCAACAAGATGTTCTGGTCTGATTATGTAATTTAAAGGAGGACGGCGGGTTAGGGGGAAATTGGTTGAAAAATCTTGTTGTAGAATTACAAGGTGCGAGTTACAAAATGAGTATAAGTTAGAATGATATTAGAATTGTTTAAATAAAATTTTATATAAGACTAATAATGATATAGTGAAATTTGTTTATTTTGCATAGTTAATAAACTCACAATGTTCCCTTTCCAGTCTTCACTTTATGAAACAAAGTAGGCATACGCGACTGCCGTAATTTGTACACTTGCATATTTACAATAACAAACTTGGTAACTTCACTTTAAACAAGAACAACGAAACGTCCTGAAGATATGACGATGGATAAGTTAAGAACGGATATGCATTTGCTGTTTACTGAAAGAAGGGATACAATCGAACAATCATAAATACGAGTTGTAGTGTTTAAGAAATACTTTGTAATAATCTACATTGAATATACAATGTGTACAATCATGTGTTTAGTTGACTGTGTTGTATTTATTTTAATACCATGTCATTTCTGATTAGCCAAAGGGGAAAAGGGGGAAAAAAGAATATAAATCATAGGAATTCTGGACAAGATGAATAGTATCTTTAGAATTCGTGGATCATAGGTAAACAATCGGGTTTTATTTTTATTTTTATTTTTTCAATTGCATACCTTTTAATCAGTTTTACCGATTGGAAAATAGATTCAGCTGATGTAAACTGCCAACCAAAAGGACCACGTTCCGACTGACAGAGTCCGTTTCTTAAAGGCTACATGACAACACAGCACTCGCATAATGTTTTATAAATTTACACAAATTAGTTTTGACAGATAATTGTGCAATTATGAGTCGTGTGTGTTGTTATTGCATTTATCAATGCATGTATACTGCTTATGTAAACAACAAGTATACAGCAATTTACAGAATGACAGACTCAAGCTTCAAGTTGTCACATTTTATAGCAAACCCTTGTTATGTTTTTCTCACTACCTCTTTACATCATGAACTAGTTGTTCAAGTGAATCGAGTTTTGATTATTTGCATCAATGCGGGATGGTAACGTATGAGTGATTCTTGACTTGTTTGTGTGGATTCGGTCTAATTCACACTCGTACAAATGCGATAAAACATCAAAGACACAAATTGCTAATTTTTTTTCAATCAAGTTGAAATTTCCTGGGCCATTTTTGCAATTGAAAGTGCTGTTGCAATCTTGTCCTACAGCGATTAAATTATGAGCACAACGGGGATTCCCCTATTATTGCGCCTCATAATGGTTGCTCAATTAACATTAACGGGAGAGGGCGCTACAGTATCCCCATCTGGCAGTTTTCGAATTACGATAAAACGTTCAGATTTCCATCTGTTCAAACGAGGAGAATTTTTCATTTGTTCAATTAAAGACGTGGGTCAAATTTTTGGCTGATTTGACCCCAAAGTTTACCTCTACATCTCAGAAATAGTTTTTTTTTATATAGATTTGAGAAAGTTGCAAGCTTTCATGTAAGATAATACCAGAACGAATCTGCCAATGTTAAATGTTGGTAATTAAAAACTAAAAATGATTTATTGTCACGCTCCCGACATTAAATCACGTCCATCAGCCATAAACAAACAACTTTGCATGTTATATGTATTTTGTGCTTTGTCCGTGGCATATGTGAGCGTGTTTGTTGATTTTGTTTGTTTGTTTGTTGGTTTGTGAAACAGCATCGTCTTTCAACATTCATTCAGAGAAAAAATTTGGGCGGGAAAAAAAAATATTATAAATAAATTCGGCAAATATTGGGCCATGCAACCTGTAGGGGGTCTTCGGTAAAATAAAAGACTGATTCATTTGAGAATCAAATGAGCGACAGGAATTAGAGGGAGATCATTTTGAACTTAATTGCATCATAATGGCGAATGAGTACATAGGCCTTATACAAAATACAACATTAAATCAAAATAGACATCCATCAAGAGTTACTTATTGACAGATAACCTTGAAAAAGTTTTAAATTTGTATGTTTTTTACTTCATTTAGCTCGTATTTATGTTAGAGTGTCGGTTCTTCCTCTATCTCTATTTTTACTTGGTTCCAACTGGGTTATGATGATATGGAAAGATATAACGGCAACAATTAAACTCTTAATCCGCAATGCAAACATATAGCATAGTTATTATGAAATTAAGAGCCTCTGCAAAGTATGACCAAGACGTTAAATAAGGACAACAACATCACAAAAATTGCGACCAAAAAAAATGCAATTCCAAACGGTGAGCTTTCGCTGTCAAAATGAACCCCAAGTGAATGATGTTACGACATTTGAGGTACAAGAAAGACTTATATAAGTGGAGAAAACCGAGCATTTCAATCCTCATCACAGTTGGACACGCTTTGAAACGTTATAGACTCTTTTAGTGTGCAAAGACAAATGTCATGGGAGCAGTTCCCTTTAAAAGTGGAAATGCTGACTGCTTGACAAGGCTTCAAGTCAACCATTTCATACATGGTCAAGGGACTTGAGCTGAAGTGTAGGTTGGCTGAGGTGACAGGAAATCTGTAATTACATATGATGGATTCTGTGCATGTACATACATCCTCGTCAACGCTCTGGTGACCTCATTATTATGATCAACACTCACCCGTAGATGATTAAGTACACTTTTCGTAAACACAAAATGGGAAAAAAATGATAATTACGTTATGAAACTGGGTATGTCTTTCCAAGAGATATTGAAGCTTAAATCTAGCAGAAAAAATATGGTTTATATGTTATTTGTTTTCTGGTATTACTTGATAGCACGCGAATCCTAATTATTTCAGATGCATTTTTGTTCCGGTCTTATTATGACTATTTGATGAGCAAATTAAATTGTGTTTGCTTATTTTAGAGACATACGATGTGGCTTTTCGTTGCACACCAAATGTTTAGATTACACGTCTACTGTTTGGCTGAGGGGGCTTTCTGGTTAGTTTAGGTCTATTGACTGCTCAATAGATTGTCTCTATAGGCAATTAAAATAACACATTCACACATGGCACTAAACATGACGTCAATGGACTTTTTTTTCAAGCCTCCGCCTTGAAATCGTGGTGAAAATGCATCCCTAACCCGAGCCGAGATTTGTTTGCTGTGAGATGTGAATTCACGTTCAATTCAGTAGCCACCCCCCCCCCATGCATCATTGATATAATTATTATTTGATAATGCACATGCAGATGCGAATGTGCCTTTGTTTTAAACTCATGTCTTAACATGCACAGCACTTTCTAATGGGTGACATTCGCCCACAGGCATTTGATGCAAAGACCGCAACGGTCATACAGTAATGTCCAGCACAGCCCTTACATTTACCACTTGGTACGGCGACGGATAGCGCCAAGCACAAGGGGAGTCTTTTTGTCGGTTAAGGTTAACAAAAGTCAGCGCTCTTGGCTTTTAATGTATGGATTAACCGGTCGTTGATGTGTTTTTTTCTGGCGAGAATGTCTCCGCTCACAACAGAAGTTGACATTTGACATTTTGAAGCGTGACTAAGTTAATAAAAAAATTATAAGTGAATCAAAACGAGTCCATGGTCTGTTTGATGCTCTCCTTTCATGTACTCGTCCCTTTGTTTACTGTAGCTTCTCCTGGATATTTGCTAACCTTAAATTGTCACATATATTCATAGATTTCAAACAGTCCATTATTAAAGGAAGGATTACCAGAAAAATATATTTAAATTCATCAACTGTGGTTCCCTGCTGGTGTTGTATATTTTTAACTATCGTTTATATAGCATACTTCATTCACCGATGAGATTTTATGCCAAATGTTTGCCAAAATCTAACCCCAGTGGTAATTAGCAATGAAAATGCCCACTTACTTTATACATTTAACAGTGTACGCTGCAAGAATCCCTAATGTCATTACCAATTTAAACTCAATGAGCAAAGATTGGGTGTGATGGGAATTATTCTGCCGAATTATTCTCAAGACCCCGAGGTATAGACTACTTAAAACTACATTTACGTTCTAACTACCACCTGACATTTATGTGAACTCATTTATATCATCAACTTTAATAATGTATGAGTTTTGCCTCTCTCGGTCGCCCACATTGGCGATTCCTCCAGTTGATGCTATTGCAAATTATATTACATCTAGTCATTGCAACGTCAACCAGACTGCTTTTATTAAATTTGTAGTTAATTCATCTGAAAGCTAAAACTGTATCAAATATCAACATTAGTCGACATTGTGTTTTCGGTATAGGCCAAGGTCAGGGTCCTGAGGCTGCGTTTGTTTGGTTGGCCTGTATAATTGAAACACCCACGAGTTTTGTATGTTGAATCATGTCTTGTCTTAATGGTAACTCCCTTGAAAACCTTTTTATACAGCTGCAAGATTATCCCTCCATTTTTAAGCTTGCACGTTCGTTTAGCATTGTGCTGAAGATCGGTTATGTATGGTTATTGCGCAATGATGTGAAACGCATTCACATGACATTAACATAGTTATTGAAATTTCTAAACTGTTAGAATGGGGATACTCACAATATAAATTATTGAAAAATAGTATTTTAGCTGTTGCAAACTGCTTACCAACCAAAAGGACCTAGTTTATGGTATAAATGAGAATATAAATCATTCATGAAACTTCCCACGGAAGACTCGCCCGATTTGAGCTGATTTGATGTCAGTAATGGAGAATAAAAACGAAATTGGGTTTATGTTATTCTTTTGTTGTCAGAGTTAAACACTTTTATTTGAAACATCGAATGAAAACTCAACAACCATTGTTGCTTTTTTAACATGATTTGGGATTTTTTATTTTTTATTTTTTGTCATTGACCTTTTTAGTTTGCATCATAAAGGTAAATAAAAGAAGATGTAATGTAGTTTGGTTTAAACTCATCATGTGAATTTCCACTCGTAGAGACTCCACCGCTGCGTGTATATGTGAATACAACAACCACACGGACAAATTAAGAATATCAAAAGAGATTGTTTTAAAATAAAACTTTGTTTATCTAAATGTTCCTGACCTTTCTTTTTAGCCAAAACAACAGACAATGCATCTTTTAATGTAAAATACATATTTTTCGCATGGTAAGTCCAGCACTGATATCAGATGACATTTTGACGAATGTTTCTAAACTAATGCGCGCGTGTCTTGGCTTTCTTGTGTACTTTCTAACTAGCTGACCTGAACAGACTACTGTCATGCCCAAAGTCACAAATATTGACGTCATTGTGTGCCGCGAGTTGAAGGTTTTAAAATTACTGAGGCGTGAGTTAATAAAATTCACGTGTCAGCAGTTATACAGCTAAGGGGCCATTCTGAACAGTCAATGTTAAACAATTTCGATTATTTTATTTTTTTCGAAATGTTTTGACCCACCCACCCACCCACTCAACAGCTTTCGATTTTTAAATACTGAATGGCTTCATAATAATCTATACACTGAAGAACAAAGTAATGCCTCAAATGAACAAGATATTTTAGACCAAAGGTCTCCAACATCAGTAGTTTTCAATGATTATTTTTCTGGCTTAAAAACAACTTTGTAGCTTATCAGGAATTAAATTGACGATCTTGGCCAGCTGGGTACTTTTTTTTCGTCTTTTTCGATTGTTAATTATATCTTTTTTTCTTTTTCTTTCTTTTTTAACTGAATTTCGATTTGTTTTTATGTCTTATGACCCACAAATCCACATTTTTGAAATAATTTAACATGACCTTACCTAACAAAACGCAAAATCACTGAGACGCGCATGTTAAGCGTCCACCCGAGGGGTCAGTGACGTCAACATCTACGACGTAGCGCCAAAGTATTGATATTAACATGGGACAAACTTCATTGTTTAAGTTCAGGAAGTCGATAACAAGTTGACATCGCATAACATAATCCAATAGCATTCATTCATTGCACTGTCTGAAAGGACACTTAAATGTATAGATAGTGACGGTGAAAGCCTTCCATTAGTTTTGCGATTTCAATCGAACCCTGTCACTTTAAAACATGTTGTAAAGTCCATACACTCTGTTCACACTGTACCATCGGTCAGTAGGCAATAATCTGTCATACAGGTAGGACAAGTGGCGTATGGTCTACTTCTCCAGCCGTACTATCGACGGCAGCCGACTCCTAATGACACGTTGCTACCGGCTCAAGGGCACTTTTACATGCTCCAATCAGTTGGCTCTCTTTTTCGGTTATGGAAACTATTGTCTCGGGCTAAAATTTCACATTGGGTGTCTCACTAAGTGTCCTATATGCATTTAGGTCTCTTCTGCACCTGGTATACCTTTGCACTTTGTGTTTACCAATAATATGACTAGGCAAACGCAGTAGAGTGGGGGTAATGCTACAGCCTACGGCCTTTTACCCGTTATATGATATGGACAACAGTATCATTTTAACACTTCCGTGAAAATGACTCGTGGGGGGATAGTGTGAAGACCCTTGAGGTAGGTCTGCATAAGAAAGATAACGCTTTCATCTCTTGGTAGTCGCAATTATTAATGGAGAAAATACATCAACTGCATCCGCTCTTTTCGTCTCCAGGGTAAAAGCACTTAAGCTTTCCGTTTTGACGTTTTCTCTTTTCGTCGGAAACCTATACTTTCCTGAAAATTCCACTGAAAAGTTTGATTTCAATTAATGTTTTTAAGAATGTTCGCAACAAACTTCATTAATATATAAAACACATATGCATGGGGTTGCAATCATTTCTGCGGCGACAAGACATGAACTCACAGTGTGTACAAAGATGGGTACAAAACAGACACTTGTTTGATCTTATGGGTGGATGAGTTGGTTGATGCATGATTTTGACCCATTAGATCAAAGCGTCGAACAACCACGCAACTTGAATAATCTCTGATCTTGTGAAAGTTTGTTGCTATCTGTATTACGAATTCAATGTTTAGACAGTCATTCGTTACCTTGAAATACATCTGTTACACTCAAATCTCAAAAGGATACAAACTGTAAGATAACTAATCAATCATTTTCTAAAACTATGACATTCCATATCAATGTCAATAATGTGTGAGAATAATTGCCTGGATAATACATATCTAATTAGTTCATTAACAATGGCATAAGTAGACGCTGATGTAGCTCATCGCTCCCACTAGGCCCCCTATGCCCTTGAAATGTAACCCCCTCATAAGAGTAAGTTTTTAAAAACCTTCCTTTCTTAAAGTGCTTTCAAACATTTGAATGCACCGACATGCTATGTAATTGTATATTGCATTTTGTCATCGAGTCAGAGCCCTGCACTCAACTCATACTGTGATTTTATGTTTTGTTTACTGCAGTTTACACCACGCAGAGCACAGGGGAAACACGAAAATATATTTTCCTCGGTGTCTCCCAGCGGCAGACGTGTCATCCCCCGGGTGAAGCGGGAAAAATTTGCTTCGCTCTTTAATTTTTATTGGCGGGAACAACAGTGTCATGTTTATTGCTGAGGGACAAAAACGCGTATCCCATTGAGTTTTCAGTTCAAGAAATGACCACAGATACACAATGTATCCGTCCGTGTAGAAGAAAATAGCGGTGGATCAAATTGACCTGCTTTTTTCGTGAAATTTAATACTTTGTATGGGAGATGAATCATGGCAAAAATAGATTCATTTAACTAATAGTATGTCGTACAATAGTTTATTTTTACATCAACTTATTTAACCGTGATTCTTCCTACTAAACCGGGAGTTACGGTTATTCTATTTGAATATCGTCAACCATTTCAGAACCTTGCCGTCTATGGCACAGTTGAATTGTTAATATCTAACGTTCCAAGAGCGGTGTATTGTCGACATGAACAAAAAAACGTCGCTCCTTGCATGATCGCATTCTGTATTGCCAGTAAAAAAATATCTAATAAGAATGGGTTGAAGGCCACCCGATATGTACATCTTGCAAAGTACACGGAAGTCTTTATTTACCATAATATCGTCGATAATTTACGGAAATAGAGTCTAGTACAGGTCTACCAGCATCTTAGGTTAAAAATGAAACAAAACATTAGATTAAAGTTAAAGGTGTTTCAACAATACCATCTTCACCATCTTTAACATTTATTTTATTACTGACATATAATGATGCACAATGATGATTTGTGATATTTTCCCCTTTAATTAATGCGAGCCACACGCTCAATCTTCACTATGCGCCCTATGCTCATCCCATGCTCATCCTAAAGCCACAAAATATTGACAACAAAAAGAGACAACAAAGGTTAAGAAACATCGATATGTCATGCTGTGAATGGCTATAATATGAACAGTGTTTGAGTTGGGTAAAGCTTTGTCAGTTCGAGTGAGACTGTGAATAAAGGCATCTATATAATGCGAAGTGGGGCAACTTTCTCTCGGATTCCATCTATACGAAGCTCTTTGCAATATTACACACAGACTCCAGAATTAGCAGCCAGAGACTGAGCAAGATCCGAAGGCAATATCGTATCTTGATGACACTTTATAAAACAAAATCAAAAAGCTTAATTATCTTAAAACCGCTTCGCTTCAAATTAAGGACAAATCTACTAAGAAACTGAGGTAAAGGTTTGTTGGCTCTAACCTGAGGACAGACATGGGACTACACAAACACGAGTGTGTGGGCAGGTGTTATTCGACTGGGCAACATGAAAAGGGGGCCCATGGATATGGTAGGCATTGTCATTCCCACTTGAGTGGGCACTGTTGACTGGCAACTACACAGACAGGGCCTCGCCTACTCTCCAGTCTTCAGTCCGCGCTGGTTAATTCAGTTATCAAACTTAACGAGTAAACAGTTTCTGTCTACTTCTCGTTGTTACCAAACACCTAGTCGAAAGTGTGTACGGACATAGAGGTACGGACGTTTGCAATGACCACCTGTGATTCTGAGCTAATCATCCTGCAAATCAAGTTCTCAAACCGCATAAATAATGCATACGTCTTTCCCGTTCGGGGAAACCAGATACAAGCAAATCAGAATGATGTATTTTTCTGATGAGCATTCGGAAATTATCAAAGGTCTCTCGATGAACTTATACTTTGCATGGAAACATAGAAACGTGGATGGCACTTCAAGCTTCCCGTTCGTCAGAACTCATACACAATCACTATATTATATCTTCGTTCATGTTTGGTATGTACAGATAGACCGCTTTTCACAACAGCATAAAACACTAAGATGCAAACTGTTGGGGATTCTTTGGGCTGATTGTCTGGCAGCTGATCGATGATGTAGGATGCATGGAGGGAGGCAAGACGGTCCTCCATATTTGACCACTGTTCTGACTTGGGTTTACTTTGTCAATTCAGTCTTGGGTCTAGCTCAGAACATTATTATTAAGTAATATCTATTTACGAAATGGTGTGACTTCTATTTAATTTTATCAAATAGCAATATAACTTTTCAATTAAAGTCGCTAAAATGTATTTATTGATTAAAATTATTACTTTAATTCTCAGGTCGAAGAGTGCAATCCTTGGGATCCAATTACTTTAACTTTGTCAGTGAGTGGCAGCAACATGCACGAGTGTGGGTGACTGTCCACGGAATGGCTCAACCAATCATTATGTAAAACAGTATTTCTACAAGATATTTTAGAGCATTTACTATCATTAACAATGTTACATCATGGAATACTAATTCAAGCACTCGTTTTGTATGTTTAAGTAATTGTTTACACCGATTCGGTTCAATTCAGGCCACGTGTTGGTTTTTTTTTAATTATACACTTACAGATTCATGTAATTTGCTATTCCCCGGAATCGCCCTTGTTTTGTCTGTTTTCAAATCTGCCAATTTGCAAAGGGTTTATCGGCTTTCATATAACCATGGCAACCGCAGAATCTCCGACGACTTGGAAGATCTGTGGAAGCTGCGCATCAATCATTTACGGGCAATGGTCTATCCCTCACACACACCAACACTGCTCGCTCGTTGCACTAAACACCGTGAATGCAGTAATGGACAAGCGTCTCCAACAGTTAAATCTGATGAAACTTGTCGAAGGCGTTCCTTGAAGGCCCGTCGCAAGGGGACGAGCAGTCTGCTTGCCGCAATAAACCAAGGGTCGAAAGGCCACTGGTAATAAATAAACCACACGAGCGGGACTTGGTGTCAGAGCTATGCGTGCCGTATTACCTATAAACTGATATGAATTGGATATGAGACTGTACCTGCCATTATGTGTCAGTGACAATGAGAGGATTGGATGAATAGGCGAGTTCAGAACGTGGTAAAATGATCAAGTTGACAACAAAGAACACCTCAGAAATGCCTAAAAACCTCATTGATTAAATCAGTGATGTGTGTGAGGAAATGTGGACCTTCTGTGATACATGCGCGTCAGGTGTGGATTACGCATTGTCAAATGGGACCGTTATCATATATCATGGTTTTATATTGATTTTTTTTTTCATTTATGACAGAAAACATTCACCATGCCTGTATTTGACTTTTAAAAATGTAACCCTGCATTATGACAATCGTCATTGAATGTTTCAATACTTGCTCTTCAATTAAAGAAAGTCAGAAAACACACCGAGGTATAAATGCACTCCCAGTGAAGTTCCAAACGTGACTTTGACCGGATAATAATTGTATTCCGAAGAATTCAAAGGAAGTCTACACTCCCCAATGACAGCCCGGAGAAACCCCTTTAGGCTGGCTGCATGCTATCCTAAACATGATGCAAATATTTGGTTGTAACTACCGACATTATTAATAGTCGTACGTGACATTGTGTCTGAGGTAAAATTTATAACTATATCATTAGTCGTATTCTAATATATAAAAAAAAACCTGTATTCAAAAACCATCAAGTTTGATGCATTTGACTACTTTTGTCAAAATAATTTCATTTGTAGCAGTTCTCTATAGTGTTTATAACTGATGCGGTCCAAATTACTGGCTTTCTGGGCAAACAGGGATACCATTTCTCGTGACTTAACGTGCGCGGTGTTCTTTTGTGTGTTGCACAACACGTGGGCCGCCAACTTCATGACCCCGTGTTTAGAACACTGATCCTGGTGGTTTTTGGAGTACCTACGTGCCCAATACTATAAGAATCCGTACCATCCCCAAACAATGAAAGCTCTCCACACAATCAATGGCGCTTAACCTGATGCCGTCTGCTCATCTATTGAGTATAGACTGCTTACCCCTGTGGTTTAGAGAAAGTGAGACTGGTCTCTCCTTCAGCAGTTTCCTTCGCACCAGTATGGCCTCGTGTTTGCAATCATGGTCACCACAATGGCACATCTCAAGTAAAAACAAACGCCATTTGGTGGACATTTTCAGCTTGTAGTCGTCAAGTCATAAAATAGTGTGCAAACCCCACTGTTGAGTAGATGTATTTTAAAGAGTGTGGGCCTATAAAATGTAAATGAGAGGCCCTCATGTATTATTCATCCTGACTAAGACCTAAAGGTGGAAAGTTATTGTCAAACAAAACAAAAATACCATTATAATAACATCAACTTTTCATGAAGTGAATGGTGGATCCATATATCAACTGCAGCAGTGTCATAATTTTGTTGTCAAAATGGCCAGAGCTGGTGAGAGCCTGTGTCTACTAAGCCAGTCGTACCAGTTCATAAGTCAAACAGTTGCAGACTCACGGAAGTGGGTAAGGATTACAGTACGTGTACAGTTCATCCCGTAATGCATGTGTCTTCGTCCGAACTCAGTGTGGGTGTCTTTCTCATTTTGCACATCTACATTTTGATTGGTTCGGGTCGGCAGACTTCCCGCCTCCACAAGCCTGCGTGTTGTGCCAATTTATCTCGTTTGTGTCCGTTAGATACCAGTTTTGGGGGTAAAAACAAAAATAGTAATACAGCACTTTGTTTTTCGTTTTTTGTTTTATTGATGCCTACGTTTATTTTTATTTCTTCAAAAGAGACACCTCTGTCCAACCCAATTCTCTAGAGAACCGCCTTTCTGGCTGAGCTATTCCCTCTCAAATCTTGTATTAAATTTCCGGAGTAAAGCTATTCGAAACGGTTAAAAATAAAACAAACAAAGTAAGGAGAGCAGTTTATCATCATCAACTATAACTACATATCCCCTTTAAAATGTGCATTCTTGTTGTTCACGCTTGCCATTTCAGCAGATTAGTTGCAACTCAAGTTATCTGGACGATAATTTCAGAGAATCAGTTTAAACTTTATCCGATGTGGCCCGAGCTGCGTTGCTTTCAAACCTGTTAGAGGGCACATTGAGCCAGTTGTTCAACTAAGGGAAACTATAGGCTGTCCAGTTACTCACTTTATTGGATTTATGGGACGGAACGCACGGATTGACTGTGCCAGCTCCCACTGTATTGTTAGATTGATTGCTTCGCTTTCATAGCGTCAGATCATTTTGTTCGGAGCAAACCGGCAAAAGATTGGATATTTGATAGAAAAGCTGGAAACCTAATATCCTATGATGCGATATGCTGATGATTTGTATGGACTAGTGGCTCCAGTCTAGGCTAGGGATGTCATTGCCGTCACGGTAATTTTCCTGTCAGCGCGAAACACAACGGGACCCCTAGTTAGCTACCCCAAGGCTTCAGCGTTTGTCATTTAGTACTGGCGTCTTAAATGCTCCCCCCCCCCCTCTTCATTCATTGAGTTCAGTCTCTATTCTGTCCGTAATGTGTATTTGGACGGAGAGTAATTATTTGTTGGAAACACAGTAGTAAATAAAAAAATTATAATTTAACAAAACACAATAAAATGTTTTTCTTCCTCAGCGCCAGTCACTTGAACATGCTTCATACTGGCAACCTTGCCACACACGAGTTTACGTAACATGGGGTCAGCAAAAATGTGTTTGAATTAAGTAAATGTGTAAGAAAATAGTTGTCAGTCATTAAATCCGCCAATATGAAGGCGAAAAACAAGCAGCCTAATGCTTGGTTACTGCATAGTTACAGTCTTGTCACTGCAGAAACGCTTCTAAACGCAAAAGGGTGTTTACGAGCGCGAAAAAGCAGCAATACAAAAGGTGTGACGTGATTACACCATAAACGAGACTGACTCCATGACCGCGTTCCCACTGGATCCACAATTACGAGATCCTGACCCCGCAAAAGGATTAGTCGCAGACATGAATCGCGGTCGCGTTCCCACTGGAGTATTATCGCGCATTGATCTCCCTTTTGGGAACGGAAGTGGATTCAAAGTTCACCAACGCAGGTCGACCAAGTGGGCAGTGCGCAGGCGCAACGTATCTATGGCGACCACACAGTGTGGGGTGGCTCCTAGCTCCTCGTCCGACCATAGTTTGCCACGCTTCTCATCTTTTTGGGAGGTTTTTTTTTTACGAATTTATGGGACGTTTATTGCTGGGCGCTGCCATCTTTAAAGAACGTGCACGTATGAATACAATGCATCCAAAATTAAAGCGTGGGTTTGGGCTTAGTGTGGATGCGTTGTACAGAACGTGTAGTTGGTATCGTCACGTGACGTCAATACTGCTTTATGCTTTACTTGCAATTCATGTCACCAAATGCGTGGTGCTTGCTGGGAATAGAAGAAAAAAGAACACCATTTTCGCGCCATTCGGGCCTACCGTACCGGATGTTCGCCGTCAAATTGCGGGGTCTGATCGCCCTTTGCGTTCCCACTAGACTTTTGATCGCCCATTAATCCACAAGGGCGATCAGATCCCGCATTAATCCTACTCCCGAGGTGGATCAAATTTGCGGGGTCTGATCCTGATCGCCCTCGCGTTCCCACTTACGCTTGATCGCCCTTTGATCGCCCTTTTCGAGAAATTGCGGGGTCTGATCGCCCTTTTCTCAAATTGCGCGATCAATGCGGGGTCCAGTGGGAACGGGGCCCATGTAGATTAAAGGATCGGAAGTCCACGGGACATACATCGGCCCTGTCTTCTCCCGGGCGCGCGAGATTGTTGAAAACAGTGAAATTAGAGAACAGAGGTTGAATTACACACAAACATATACCAGCCGTGCAGGCACAAAGTTACTGGAGTCATAGCAAATTTCGCGACAACCTTTTCCCCCAGCTTGTTCCATAAATCGACACCCACATTCGACCCTGCAGAGACCGGGGGAGGATGGCAACACTACCGCACACGATCAACACAAGGCTGTCCTGTTTGCCATTTTAATCCCGAAATGCAGTGGTTGGTGACGTCATTTTAAGGAGTATTTTATGTAGGTCCGAATTCTGTCAACAGGCCAACTGTTTATACAAGCTAATACTTTTCTTGAACTGGGTTTGTTTGCTGTATTGCAATGGATCGTTTCTCTCAAGCCTTATTCTGGCGCCACCAATGTCATCTTTCCATCGGCCTTCATATCCAATGTGCAAAATCAAGTGTCACCATACCTTTAATCTTTATGATATGATCGGTGTGGCAAAAGCCATTGCTTGCAGACCAACGTAATTCAACCTCCAACCCGACAGGCAAGATTGAACATGGTTATATATAGTGCGCGTACGTCATGTCATGAATTGTGGATGTGACATGGTCGATGGCAAATCTTCCCTATCTAATAACAGAGTTACTAGAGCGTAAGATCTTATTCCACATTTTCACCTTTAAGGGTATATCGTCAGGCAATTTAGGCAAAAGTCATCTGTTCTTTTCTTGGATAGCCTAGGTGTGCCATCCATCACTACACGAGGCCGTACAGCGATAAGCAGGAGAAGGCTTTGGCCAAATCTCATTGAGATTGTAAGTGCGATATTCTTTGTCAGGTTCACAGTTTAAATCTCAACCGTATGATTACCCACGGGGGCAACATCCTTCTTGTGATTTAATACTGTCAAGACCTAGCTTCTTAAAGATTAGTGATGTGCCTATAAAATCAGTGCTTCCTGACAGCTAGCTTGATATCTTAGGTGGACTAGCCAGTATTATCTATTTACAATAATACTCAGCTTCAACATTATAGGATATCATGCAAGTAAGCAAACTGCATGCCTTTTTTAGGTTCACAGCTGAGTGCGTAGGTTTATCATCTGCTGACTGTACCATTATTGATTAATGATCCAATTATAAGAATTTACGGGGCAAACGGGGTAACTGTTGTATTACTCAAGATCATTTTCCTGAAGATTTCATGGTAGATTTATATATCATCTACAGTATAGTCATATCATGTTTCTGCAGGATGGGTAATAAGCAAATAACTCTGTGATTGTTTTCGAATTAATACGGGACCTCCTGTACGTGACAATGTCACTTAATACACAGTCAATATTATTCTGTTTGAAATATACATAATTCTATTGCGACACCGTCTCTTTGCTATTGCATTGTGGTTAGATTACAATTGTGGGCCACTTTACGTTGTGTTTTAAATTCAATCGCGGATCTCTTCAGTATTACAATATTAAGAATATACCATGGTTTAAACATAATCGTCCATTATCCCGTCAGGATTGAGTCTATTTCCGAATTCTAGTACAGGCCAAAATGATCACACGTGGGCAGCTGAGAGACCGAGTTCCTCCTGATCATACAAAGCCAAGTCCTCCGGAGCGATACAGTCCGAGCTGTAGACTCACTCTGTCTAATTATCTACTGGATCCCCTCCCATCTTGAGAACTGGATCCAGACAAGTCAGGACCCTTAAAGTACATTTTTATCCAACTGAAAATCAACACCGAAGTAGTCCGGTTTGGTTACAGGTTGCTTATTGTAGAGAGAGTCCGAGTGTCATGCTGTACTTTGACTATGAAATGAAAACCTGTTTGCTGTTGGAACGAAAAAAACACAACATTATAATTTTGTTAATGATCCTTCCATCGTCTGTTGATCTGTCGCGTCTTTGTTGGAACTCTTGAACGCATCAAGTGCCCATGCGCACCAACGAGGAGGCCCCCTATTCCCGTGGTATTTACCAAAACAACAAATTGTGCAAATATTAAGGTGAGTTCAACTTTACCGAGGCACATTGCGTTGATCCGAGTTTTAATCAACAGAATAGAGTTAGAGTGATTGTCACCACTGGGAAGGAGGCATAACCTTTTCACTTATAAAAATCGAAGAGTAAAAAGTAGCCTGTGGAAACGAGGTTGTAATCAAGGTGACGTGGTAAATATGACATGATTGAGGTTTTCCTTGATTACAGAAGAGACCCCTGGGGCCATGCAGTGTTCACACTGCCGTTATAAATGAGTATAAATATTCCGTTACAATCCCCGAGCTTTTCTTGTATCTGGTCATACCTCTTTGCCCTATTACTGACAACATCATCAAGCGGCGAGTGATTGCATGACAGTCTGCATCAACACAATTTGGAATAAATAGATTTGGAGGCCACAGCATGCAGAGTAGGCGCTGTGGAGAGGAGGAAGGCCGGAAGATGGAACCGCTACGACCCCGCTGGGGCTTTCTTCTTGACACGGTCGTTGTTTGCCCATCCAGCCGTGGCTTTCGCTGTGGCGTAGATGGCATAGATAGCTGTTTTTGTCAGGTGGGCACGGGGGACATGGCTCCTGTATTAAGTGCATGAAAGCCGGGCTTTGAATATCAAATGAAGAGATAGATGCCCCCAAAATCAGGACTGTTGCAGCCAATGTTGGAGCGGAGACAACACAATTTACGCGTCACAATATACTGACGGATGGTGTTTACAGTGACCTAGATGTAAGAGTGCCATACTGGTTGACTGCGATAACATCACCATTAATATTCATACGGGTTCCCAGGTGGTCAGCTGCAAGTGGTCCATGATCGATTTGCATTTTATGACTCGATAGCATGTTTTTTAACTTGAGACCTTATTTCATTACCTCATACACAAGTCGTTTATACTTTGTGTAATAGCTTCACATACCGTGTACTCATATTTACGAGTTCATGTTGTTATATACTGTTAAGGGAGGGTTCATCTTTGGTAATTACTCACAAAATTAATGACCCTGGAAACTTACCTGGTAAAGACAGAGCTGTTGATTTTTTTAAACATTGTTAGAAACGACCCATTTTATGTAGTTTTAGAGAGAGAGGAAATGTTTCACCAACAAATTTGAATCTGAGAAAGGCTTCAGGCATGGAGCCTTTCTCATGCGTCTGAGAGCACATAATTCTTTGCAACAATTAGGGTGTTTATTATTTCATTATTTTCTTGCAACTTTAATGACCAATTGAGCCAAAATTTTCACAGGTTTGTTGTTTCATGCATATGTTGGGGCAGACCAAGTGAGGATACTGGTCTTTGACATTTACCAACAGTATACCCTGCCTTTAATTAATGATAATGTGCCAGTTTGAAATATTATCAGGAAAGAAGGGATTAAAAAAAAGAAACAAAGTTTTGTGATTCTCAGCTGAAAAGGGGTGAAAGGATTTATCATCCTTACAAAGTGTGCAATTTTTTGCTTTAAATTCAATCCATTAAAATTCAATGTGTACTCTCAGTATCGCGTGACAACTCACGTTGTTTTCTCGGGAGAAAACTGTGAATTATAAGCTGAAGCATTCACAGCTTACAGCCCAGTATCACTGATTGTATACTCTCAGTAAATAATTACTGTAGATGGTAATTTGGACTGTCTTGCTCATCGCATTAAGGTAACATGCAACAGTAGTGTACTACTGAGATCGAGGGGGCCACTAGCTCCACTCCCTCCAGCTTTTGGAACGTTTAGTTCTGGTGATCAAATACAATCAATATTTGGCCAATATAGCATTGACTACATTTGTCTTCAAAACCTTAAAACACACAAGGCATTTACAGTTCCTCTCGTCATCTGACAATACTCTCAGCGGAGCCAGCCCTTCAAGCATAACACCAGCGATTCTCCAGCCGTTTACATGACGTCATAGGAGTCCTTTACTAGACTACCGACTGCTGTTAGCTGTTGGCATTAAGGAAGAAACACCAGGCGTTATCGCAGGTTATCAGCTCAGTTATTAAATTTTCAGCTGTTGTGTTTTTTCCTGATAGTCACGGGGCGATGTTTACCCACTATACACTTTTACAAGAGGGATTGAGTGGTCATTGGCCTCTATGCAGTAAACATGGTTACCGTGCAAACACCTCAAGCAATTAAACCAGACTGTCTAAACGCAGGAAAACGATGTGCTGGCTTTAATTAATCCGAATATAGCCTATTTACCGGGAAAATTAAAAATTGCTTGATTCAATTTGGATTACTACTAATATTATTAAAATACATAAATCAGTCCTTAAGTTTAATAAAATATATTTAAATGTTTTTTATTTTTTTATTTTGTTACTTGTTTGCCGTTTTGTGTTATTCATAGGCCTATGGTTAAATCCAACTATAAACCGAATAATTGGTTTTTTTTCGTTAGGACAATAAATCTCGGAGCAGGTTCATAAACGAGATCATTTCCAATATTTAAACATTTTTCTTCCATTTGGATATTGCAAAACAACAACATGTTGTTAACGTGAGTGAAAAAGACAGTTGCAACCATACTCAAGATATTGATTTTAACAAGTTTAGAAGAACAACTGTAATCAGTTTATTAAGGGGGGTCTTCGTAAGTTATTTCATTGCTTTGCAGTTTGGGTAAAGTTGGGATCATAGTTTGAAATGGTTTTGCTTTCAGCGTACTTCTATAACGAAGTGATGACTGATTTGCAAACAATGTCTGCCTGACTTGTATAAAGTTTAACCCTATAGATAGGCTTACCCTGGATCATTCCTCATTTCTAACAAAATCCAACAACTTATGGTAACACGGAGCCCAACCTGTTGGACTCTGATTATTGCTGCGTGCCTGATTCAATAGCATAATCAGTTCACTATTAGTGCATTCCACAGTCGAACACCATTCAGTAACTACTACCAAAACTGTTGCACTCCGGTTATGATAGTATAAAAATGCCTGTTCTCATTAATCAACAGAATCAAATAAAACATGCAGTTGGATTCTGACGGGCTGTGGGTTGCTGGGGTTGAAGAATGGGAAACTGAATCTATTTCATTTTTTATTTTTGAAGAATTAACTGTTCTCAAGAGATCTGTTGGTTAGGTTTGCCTGATGAATGGTTTTTTAATTTTTTGCCAATCTTCAAGGAGACTGGAAGCAAATACTGTCGTATACGTAAAGGCCTATGTCTAAAGAAAATAACAAGAGGACGGAATAAATGGTTATAAACATCCTATGTAAAGCAATAAAACATTTTCCAAATTCACATTGATTTTGAATGTGCCTGCTGTAAATGAAAGCAAATTATTTATCATGAATAGGCCTAAACCAAGAACACAAAGTGACAACTTATTTCGTTGCGGAAAATTTTGAACTTCATTTAAACCTCTTAATTATGGTTTTTTTTTAAGTGCAATCCCTAACCTGCCACCGGACTGACAAATCAATGTTAGAAAGGCATTGTTAGATAGGAACCGAGCTTGACGTCACGAATCAGACATGGGGGAAAACGACGTAGTTGATAGGGCAGAACAATTCGTGCTTGCATAGAAAAATTATACATATACGGTGGCTCCAAAAGACACCACAAATCGCAAATATGTGCGCATTGTAGACCATGTAACCTGTGACATCACATGTTTACAAAAAGGGCCACAGTGCCTGTGCTTTACGCAGGCACGGTTTGTACTCATCTCAATAGATCAAAACATTTTGTTGACAATTAAGTATCAACTTTGTCAACGGGATCTGCAAACTCGTCCTGCCAGAGTTTTTTTTTTTTTTTTTTTTTTTTTTTACAATTTTGTAACTGTCCGACAAAACAAATGTAAGGTTCCTCGAACCAGGTGTAGCATTCTGCCCGCCAGGAAAAGCTTTGCAATTTACAAGGTCAATGTTTCTGTGAAACAAAGGTCACACGATTTGTGGCGTCGTGGAAGCTCGCTGTGTGAGTAGGCGTACATGTTTACTTATAGGATGTCACACATTTTGTTTTGAATGCACCCACATTATTTACGCTGTCATATCGTGAGGCTTGCCGTAAATGTCTGCTCATACTTTTTGTGCCGGGGATGTTTTTGGTTCAATCCTGACTTTTTTTCAGAGCGATGACGTCATCGGATTTCAACTACTAATGGGTCTTTACATTCCAAGGAGGAATGTAACGTCAGTTAAAATGTCAAATTTGAGGCCGTTTTGATTGAATGTCATTGAAAGTCAGAAATGAAGCAAAAACATAGACCCATTTTTTTTTCTCAGAAGGATATCATCGGATGTTTTGGATGTTGACAAATGTTGCCTCGGAAGAGTGTCGAACGTGATGGCAATTTACACCATTTTAACTTCAGGTTAGAGACTTGTAATATTTTTCGCCCACTCATATGAGGACTCTATCTATTGAAAAATGAGTACATCACAAAACTGAATTTGACATTACCCTTGCTCTTTAACAACAAAATCAAAGACATAACAAAATGTATGCGCAGATGTCTGAGATTTGCCGTATAAACGTGCTCTGAACTACACTAATACGTGGTTAATGGATGGTTAAGCGGATTTGTAACAATAAATCATAGCCTTGACAAAGATTTCACTTCAGTAAACAAATAATTATTGTCTTGAAACTCTATAATCTTACCTAAATTGGCAAATAATACAACCCTACGTCAACTTTATTGATTTGTCAACCGCTTAAAGAAAATAATGTTGCCATGGAAATGCGTGCAGAATTGTCGTCACTGCAAATGAAACCATTGATTTTTTTTTCCACAAAACGGTAATTCATTTCATTGTCTTATTGAAGGTTGAAGTAATTATGATTAAAATAATTTCTGGCACTCACGTAAGAAATTTGAGGTCACACAAA
This sequence comes from Pisaster brevispinus, assembly GCA_023634235.1. Classification (NCBI taxonomy): domain Eukaryota; kingdom Metazoa; phylum Echinodermata; class Asteroidea; order Forcipulatida; family Asteriidae; genus Pisaster; species Pisaster brevispinus. Next base: position 6,267,248 of record JAMKCF010000021.1, on the reverse strand, counting down.
GATCTCTATTTTGAGTAATATGGTGGTTCCGAAAGATATACTCTGTCCGTCGTCAGGAGGCGGACAGAGTATACTGTCCGAAACATCGAGTCCCCCGGTTCTTTTGGGAACCACATTACCCAAAAGAGACCTAGTGTCACTGCCAATTTCTTACGCTATTGTCTCTCCACCATGCAAACCTTCCAAGACTTAACATTTAGCACAAGCGTGACAAGATTTAAATCTTGGCATGCTTATAAAAAGTTAAAAATAATGATTAGTTTCATTCTGATAGCTCACTGATGATAAAGCCTACCAATCCTCCGCAGAAATACTGCCGCAGAAATACTGTCAAGAAGTAGCATTTCAAGATACCACGAATCACAATCGTTCTTTATTTCGATGAACGCGATGAACGCAATAGAAAAATCAGCCCATTGAGGACGTGCATAAAATCCTGACAAAACCGCGTTCCGTGTTTTTTTTATATTTTTTTTTTATTTATTTATTTTAAACATAGGACTATGTATGTATTAAACATACCCACCACAATTATAAATTTATATTTGGAAGGTATTTGTGCTGCAAACAGGATCGAAATAAATTTAGTCTTCCCTTGCATTTTACCTTTAAACACTCTAAAGATTAATAATTCATCACAAATTAATAATGCATGTATTTTCTTTCAACAAAGTAAGCATAATGCGGTGAATTGTGTACATAGTATAAATATCATATTTCTGAGGCAGGACTTTTAACACAAGTAAAGTTCCTCTATACGTGATTTGAAATGATATTATCACGCATCACTGAGGTATAATATCTCAAACATAATATTATTGACAAGGTGGTAAGTACATTTATTCCAAAACTTGATTTTTGTGTTTTTTTATTCACCTAGTATTATTTAGGCTCACATAGAATAGTATAGTCTAAAAGACAGTACTGTGGTCAATTAATAGGATGGACGAGGTTTTTTCTTCACTGTGTTTGTTTCCCTGTGTTTCATACCATCCCTCGCGCATTATCCTATTCGCCCCATGCACGACCAGCTATTTGCGTGTAGAGCTTCAAAGAGGGGACAGCAGTGAAAATAGCATTATCTCTGCATTGTTCGGTAATGTAATGACACTTTCATCCAAACAGATATATAAATACAATACAAATGAAGCATGAAGTCGAGGCTCTACACGCATATTGCGGATCTGTACGATGAGCCAATACCTGATTGTGTTACAATGATCAACCTGTGTATTATTATGAAACATAAAGTCACAGGATACTCAGTGTTGCTGTAAACCATAATACCGGGAATCCACTGTCCATTTTTCTTAGTGATAAATTAAATGATACCGTCTTGTTTCTGATTGATAACACGTTATTAATATTCTCCAGAGTCCGGCTTACAGTAAACCTTATGGTCAGCGTGTACCATTAATCTTCATCTCTCCCTCTCTTAATAGGAAATACAAGGCCCCGATGTCAAATCACTCTAGATAATAATAATATTAACCCTGAAGCTAGAAGTCCGTGGTCTCGTGGTACTGGGTTAACCCTAATATTCAATATGACATGTCAAATCACTGGAAAGGTGTAATCAGTTATACGTTACAGGCTCCGAAGTCCGAATCCCAGGTGAGTTGCAAACTGATCAAACTTATGAATCAAACTTCTTTTTCCCTTTCTTCTCTATAAAGGAACATTAATTGACAGCAGTGCTGGTAGCCCGGAATGAAATTATTCAAATTATGTTATCGGGTTATTGTGGTTGATTTGAACTGTCAGGGTCCATTTGCAATGGTGTAAGCCTATAGCTTAAGTATAAGTCCTGCCGTAGTTTTAAGACAAATGGCTTATATTACCGACACTGACCGAGTGGGCAGGTTCTGGACATTTGAAACTATTATTATTGAAGTCAATATTGGCGGAAATGTTCACGACTTTCGCTAAAAAAAACGTGAAATTGTACACAAATTGGATGTCGAAATTGACGTCAATATTCAAATCTGGCATTCGAGCCGCGAAATTTTACGTAAATATTTGATGTATACTATGTGAAAACCATATAAATTCTCTAGGAGGTATTGTGCCAACAGGCCAATAAAGGTTAAGTCGTTTTCAGGGACAGTGCAAACGAAGATAAAAAGGGGATGTGAAACCTTTCACAGATGATTGGATGAATTTGAAGTTAAAACCTCGAATTTTTCGCCATTGTCACGTTAGACATTATTGATTATCAGAACACCTATAGGTTGGTTGGTTTAAACACAAAAGACCCAGGCATTAATTTACAGATAACGCTTGCGTATGACAACTTGGGCAAATGCAGATGTGTTGCACAACATTGGAGCCACAGACTTTTATGCCGATGTACTTGACGTTTCAATCGGTGGGTTATCAGTGGCCGTCACTGACCGTGATCCTTGACTCTCCACTCAATAACGAATGTCACGATTGTTTTTAACTTGAACAATCACGGTCTGTTGGAGGTCTTGGTTTTATTACACATGCCTAGGCCTTGTAGCTTACATATCCAGTAAGCAAACAATCAAGATAAGCGTAAAGAAAAATACAACTCTTTCTATTCTCAAACCCTTGAAGGTGGGATTGTTTTGAGGGTTTTGTGTGTGTGTGTGTGCCCTTACACATGCCAACTTACGGGGTACTTTTAACAATGGAACAATGGACCCCACAAGGCAATTTCAATAGGAACAATAGGGCCCCACAAGGGAATTCTTTAGAAAAGGGAACAATAGAACAACAATAGCAGTACCCCACAAACCCGATCCGTAAGGTTGTGTGTGCGTGTGTGTGTGTGTTTGTATTGCCAACCCTCCGCGGACATTTTACAATAGGGACAATAGGTCCTCACTAGTCGGTTCTTTGTTTTCAGGTGTCCTCACTAGTCATTTGTGTACAAAACCAATGGGGATTGCTTCAATACAGGAACAACAGAAAGTACAATAGGTGTCCTCTAACGTATAGGAGTGCTGTACCTGGGTGTGCGTGTGTGTGCCCTTACACATGCCAACTTACGGGGTACTTTTAACAATGGAACAATGGACCCCACAAGGCAATTTCAATAGGAACAATAGGGCCCCACAAGGGAATTCTTTAGAAAAGGGAACAATAGAACAACAATAGCAGTACCCCACAAACCGGATCCGTAAGGTTGTGTGTGTGTGTGTGTGAGTTTGTTTTCACATTCAAACCGGGGACCTATAACAAAAGAGGACAATAGGGTCCCCGGTTGGGTAAAGGTCCCCAGTCCCCAGTCCCCAGTCCAAACAAAAGAGGGACAATAGGAGGTCCCCGATTGGAGGTGTTTACACACTTGTGTGTGTGTGTGTTTTTGTTATGTGCACTAGGCCTATCTATCAGAATATTTCATTCAAGTGCTTCGATCAACAAGACCGTTTATGTTTATTGTGTTAGGTTATTGTTGAAGGAAAGGATTGCAGTTTTGTACATTTTGAAAAAGCTAAAGTGGATATGTTTAGTGTCAATTCATGAGATAAGTGCATATCGTTTACTCTGACCTGCAAGAAAACATACCTTTTCATCATTGTACCTTTTTTTCCCCTAAGTTTTTATCTCAATATTTAAACCAACATTATACATTACGGGAACTTTTTTTTCCAGGCCCATCTCTAGTGGGTATACCCATAATGTGCTGCATTAAGACATCTAACAATATCCCGGCACTTTCCAATTGACTGGGGTCCTTGGAGACCTGAGCCGGCGTGTCACCCGATCTCATACCGGACCGCTCCTTGATCTTTCCTCACTCGGGGCTTTCCTCAGCTCGATTCCTATTACCCAGCCGTCCCCTCGAGAAATGTCACATTTTCATCACCATCCATTTTCTGACTGCAGATATTTAATTGGAAATAAAACAATACATGTAGCAAGCAGAGGCCCAACTGCGACTGGTCTGTTGGGTAATTAGTTACGCGTCCCAAATGGCACAGATGTTGGGTTATTATTTTCCTAAGTTCGGCCTACGTACTGAAGATCAAGTAAACTCTCCGATGCCTCTGAAATGGCTTGCTGGGCCTGTGTTTGCGGCTTCTCCCCTGTAAACAGTGTTAATCTTTTGAGACTCTCGGCCGTAAAGCAAAGTTTAGCTTCCGGTGAATATATTTGGCTGTCTATACATGTAACATTGTTGTATTTCAATGTTAGATTTGGGTTTTTTTGTGATCGAAGACAATTCTAAGTTTGTTAACATTTTATCATAATCATGATAGGCTGTATCATTTTCAGTGGCGAGAACCCCTCTTGCCCCCCCCCCGATCAAAAAAAAAAAAAAAATAGGTGAGAGTAAAACCAGAGGGAAAGAAAACTGAAGAACATTGTGATGTGAAATTTAAATGCACAAGGACCTCAAGTTAATCAAGTGAAAAGAATCAGTAAAACCTAAGAGAAATAGGCATATAGCATAGAGAATGAAAAAAGTAATTATTTTAAAAAAATAATTAAATCACTTAATAGGTAAATAAGCGAATAAATTTGCAAGTAGATAAAGAATAAAAAGTAAAAACAAAAAAATACCTAAAGCATTAAAATAAGTGAGTGAATATCTAAGCAAACAAATGCAAATGAATATTAAATAAGATAAAAAGATAAATAAACAATTGAAATAATAAAAAATTAAACAAATAATCGATATGTAGATTTTTTAAAATAATAACTAAATAAGTAATAAATAAATTTTGGAATTGCCCATTAGATATTAAAAGACTGTATTTACGGGTAAATAACTTTAACTGTGATGTAGTTCGGGTTCCACAGAGGCATGTACAACCGGGGAACCCCCGTATCTTTGGGCCTATTGTCGTGCAGTGACGAGAGAGGGCGGTATTCACATCACTAATAAGATCTGCGCTGCAGAGTTCGATCACATGTCATTGTAAAAATGGTAAATTTATTCGAAGGATCATTTGTATGAACTAGATTCAGCTACCCCAAACCACTAAAAGTTTCTTCCTTGAGATTTTTTTCACACAGTTGCTCTAGAGTTACACCAGAATATACCAAGAACTAGACTAAACTGCAAAAATAATAGCCTAATCAACTATAGCATATTGGAAGACATTGGGTAATAAGAAATGTACCACCCACCTCCACCGCCCCCACCGTAGTGTACTGAAATAATATACTTTAATTTATAATGCCACTGATGGCGTCAGTAGTTTCGATAGTGCGGGTAACTTCTGCAGTTTATAGTTTATGGTAGGTTAGCGTGTTCATAAATTGTTATCAACGAACACAAACTAATAATAGACGAAAAACTTTCCTGCAATTCTGTACTGATTACTTTATTAGATCAAACCATAAGTCACAATTACTTCTTTTACTGAGCGGAGATCAGGTGGGACCCGTTGATTTGACTTGGAGACGCCCAGTGTTTTTCTCCCCTCCTTGAGTTTCTGATGAATCGTTTGTCTCACCACTAAAGCGAGTACACACTCAATAAAATTCTAGACAGTTTTCCCAAAGGATCAAGTATCAATTCATGTGTCAGCAACCTCAGAATTTCTTGATTTAAAAAATATACATACGATGATGAGCATTGACCCCTCGAATTGAATTTATATGGTGCATGGGTCTGGCTTCATGGCCAAGTTAAACGGGAAAAATTATGTTGGGTTTTATAAATATATTTATAAATTTTGATTTACTCCATTTGTCTTCATGGTCAAATTAAACGGGAAGTTAATTATGTTGGGTTTTAACTTGTTTTGTTTTTCTCTAGTGTTTTACAACAGACCATTATAAGGAAGGGGTTGGAACATTCACACAACTTAAATGCTTACAGAACGAGTGAAACAATTTTGATTATGAGTTCATGAACCTAGTCTGCGTTATGAAGATAAATCATCGACGACTATTTTGTTCGTTCTATGTAGTTGATTTGCCTTTCAAATACCCTGGTTGTTAATTCAATAATGATGAATTGGTTGTAATTTTGGTACAATTTGGAATATAATTTTCAATATTTTGTTCATGAAAAGACGTATACTATTATACATGAATATATTTATAAATTTTGATTTACTCCATCTGGCTATTACAAAAATAGACAAAAGTACATTCAATTCAAACGATGACAGGCGTAACATTGACAGAAGGAAAGAGTTGAACCAATCAGAGCCTAACGGATTGCCTAAAAAGTAACAAAGTCTCCGTTGAGGAGACTCTCCACTACCGCTGACACATTATACGGTTTTACAGTTGCATATTATGTTGCTGTGTTCAGCATCAGTGAACATAATCCGCCAGATTTGTTATCATTTACAAGTTTTAAAATGGACGGTGATCCATTTCCCCCGGACGTCACTGTCACCATTGTCGCCATTTTGGGAGTCATGATTCTGCATGTGTTTTACTACAGCGAGCCTTTTAGACAACGCGCGTGTGTTCACACATGCACCATTTTGACCGTGTCACAGACAGTCTTGTGTGACGTCAGTGCAAAGAGCCTGTAGTGAGTGAATTATGTCAACGCAATAAAAGCAAGAATTTAGTATGTGGATATACTTATAAACAACAAATGCACCAAGACCCGCTTCTTGACAAATATTATCCATTGACAGATTACCAAATAATAGACGGCATGGCAGTGCTCACAATATGACGGCATTCGGGCTTTTTGAAACCACAGCTTCGGCTTAATTAGGCTCTGGCTTAGGCTCCATTGGTTAATTTAAACACATTGCACTTCACGTACGGGGCATCCAAGCCAGAGCCAAAGCCGGAGCCCAAGCACAGAAACCATGTTTTCGAAAAAGGGCCATGCTTTGAGCTGCAAGACCACAAGAGGGCGCTATTGGGATAAAGGTGTAGCAGACTGAGGATCATTTCAAAGCAGTCGCACTTAAGTTTGTTGGAGTGTTACGGACGTACGTTTTTGAAAATGTTGAAATCATTTCTCTCCCCACAAGTTATGTGTGTTGCTCCTGCCAGTGTCTGAGCTTATATTTAGATTTTGTATCTGAAATACGGTACATTTATCTTCACGGATTATTATGAAGTGTTACTCAGTCGATATCAAATAATAAAACATCTTAGTTAACAAAGATTTTTGCTAATCATTGCTTTAGGTGAACGTAAATGCCGAATAGACGATTCTGTCATTCACAAACAAAATTAAATGACTTTTACTTCTTTTCACAACAACGGTCATTCCATGATACTTGTAATTCTGAAGGAGAATTGATACCTTTGGCAAGTTTAGACCAAAGCTTTTACACGCTGTACACTTAATATAGCTGAATACAATGATATCCCTCTACCTTATAAGAATGATATGTCATATGGTATTCGTTGTACCTTTGTACCGTTCTGAGCATGCTCACATTTCCAAGAATAAAAAAATTACCTGGTAAGTCCACTGCCACCTAGATTCCCTAAAAGTCTCCCATTGTGACATTGATAACTGGATCACGTCTTGGGGAAAATGCTATGGAAGAAAAAAATACCACAGAAAACATTGTTGATGCATTAACAGTTGTTACCAATCACAGTTGTTATTCATCATTAATTGCAAACCAATTCAATGTTTACAATGTTTTCATTTAACATCTTTCCGCCCGCATTTGTCTGTAAAATCACATGATTTATTATTCATCTATTTATATCTGTTTTAAATCTTTAGACATATAAAAAATATGCCAAATGAATTTAACAATGATTATTAAAAAAATAATACAAAGCATTTTGTGCTGTTGTTTCTATTTTTGAGACGAGCGGAGATTGATCCACACTCAGGTTTTACTCTGGGGTAACGTCGTGTATAATCCAAGCTCAAGATGATTATCCACCACGGGACAGTGATTATAATCCCAAGAATGCCAGGGTTTATCACACGGTACTACAACAACAACACTTAAAGTCCGCATCTCTATTCCCTAATCCATCAACACAAACTCATGGCAAATGCATCCGCTGTCAAACATCGTGTGTGTCAAGCACCAAAGAGCAGCATTCATAAACATCCTAATGTTTATCAGGGGCTACCAATCATAACTTGCAAATCAATTATTCAATGATGCAAAGTTGTCCAAAATGTGGGACCGGGTCCTGACGGTGGAACTTGTGCCCTTTGGCAAGACACTAATAACTAATGCTCAGTCCATCGGATGTGACACAAAGCCGCAGGTCCTGTGTGTTTTGTTTTAAATAATACACACCTTTTTTTATAGACAGCAACGCTTTATCAACCGGGCGTCCCAAAGCGCTCTTCATTTTACATCAGGTTTACTATTAAACAGCGATATTTTTACGAGACCCATTTTTATAGCATCTTGTAAAGTTGTAGAAGGTGATGCGTCGCATTTTGTATGCAACACAAGTAAGAAACACAAGGGCAAACCCCTTCTTTTAACGTTAAGTGCACCTATATGGCTATTTACAACCAATCCAAAGGGCAGATCAAGTTTAGCAGGACGATCATGATACCATGTGATATACGAGGTATACGTTTAAGTTACTTTTTTTTTATATAATGGTGTGTGTTAAAGAATGGAAGCTTGTTAAAGAGACAATGGGGTCGCCACCGTGATTCTAGCATGGTGTGGCAGTACCTTGTTAAACCCTTACAGTGTTGCTTTTCAATGGTATATGCTAATAGCGATTATTAAATGATAATGCAGTTGTGAGTTGGGGATGTGCAACAAGAAAAATGATTGAGTTGTTTTTCCAATATGGTTATTCCCTACAGTGGTATTTGTAATATCCCGTGGTTCGGCCCAGTACACGTCAAAGGAAGCGCAGGCAAACAGCGGGCATTTTGTTCGGTTATGATACCCCCTAATGTTCCCGGTGACGTCATGATGTTGTGTCGTTGCTAAGAAAGGAGTGTTTCCCTGTGGATTTGACACAGCCAGTAATTGAAATGACTTCATATTATATTTTTACATTGCAAGGTGTTAATGGTATTTGGAGAGATCGTGTTTGGGACAGTGACGTAGAGAACGAAAGAATAGTCTTAAGAGTCTGGTGAAGGTCAATGCTTCGGTCGAGTCTGAAAAGAAGACATTAGTCTGAACACTTCCCTCACCCGAGAACGGTGGATTATCACAGATACATAACTTGGGTTGCAGTCAAATAGAGCTGCCACAAGGAAACGGGTGAACTGACTGACTGACACACCGAATAGCTGATGGCTGGCTGACTGGGTGAATGGGTGACTGAGTGACTAATCTGGCTGGCTGGCTGACCGAGTATTGACTGGCTGGCCGGCTGATTGGCTGGCTGACTGGCTTACTGGCTGACTGGATAGCTGGCTGGCTAGCTGGCTGGTTGATTGGCTGGCTGATTGGCTGGCTGACTGGCTGATTGGCTGACTGGCTAGCTGGCTGGCTTGCTGGCTGGCTGATTGGCTGGCTGACTGGCTGGTTGGCTGACTGGATAGCTGGCTGGCTAGCTGGCTGACTGGCTTACTGACTGACTGGCTGGCTGACTGGTTGGCTGCTGGCTGGCTGTCTGGCTAGCTGGCTGCATGGCTAGCTGGCTGGCTAGCTGGCTGGCTGGCTAGCTGGCTGACTGGCTCACTGACTGACTGGCTGGCTGGCTGGCTGGCTGGCTGGCTGCCTGACTAATTGGCTTCGTGTTTCATTTTGTTTGGTTGGGGGTGTGGATGGTGGTTTGCTGGCAGTCTGGCCGGTGACTGGCTGATTTACCCGTCTCACCGGCAGTCTGACAGACTGGCTCGTTTAAGAGTAGGTTTGCTGAAGGTCCGGTTACAAATACGAGTGCCAAACGTCTCAGTAGTACGTAATCATACATTTAAACGTGTTACACAAAAACCAAAATGGATACAATTGTAGATTCTGACGTCGTTTATATGACAGCAAAGGTTTCATATCGCGAGTGCCAGATAACTTTTCCGTTCTATGTCTACTTGAAAACGTCAATATGTTTTACCATAGTCTGAAGTCTGAGGTGTTTTCAATGTAGATGAGAAATAGTGCATGGCCTCCTCGAGCGATCGGTGTTCTCATCCTGCTCGTATTAACTAGCGCCCTCATGCGGAAATCATCCGTTAAGAAAGTATTCGACTTTAGAGGCACACGTTTTGCGTAAATGCCTTTAAAATCATAGAGCCTGTGGCGGAGACGAGGGCATGATTTCGAAACTAATTGAATGGCACTCATTAGATAGTTCGCTCTTATCTAAAAACACTTGCAGGTGTTCTCATTTTGAAGTTACAAATATGCACGGTTCTAATATCTGAGAAACTTTTTAAAAACATTAAAATTAAGACAACAGATTGGTTTAATAGATAGAAGAAACATGTATTTCCACACTGACAACATAATGCATTCTTAAAATTCTAAAGACAGCAACACTCATTGCGTACAATATTGTGTATACAATAAAGCAACACCTAATGAAAATACACTTATTGTACATTAATGTTAAAGGTCAGTACGTAGAAAAATAGTGCAACAAAAAAGCTGTTTTACTTTTCCATTTTGGACAGAGAATTACATTCAGGGGTTATGTTTGCAGCTAAGAACCACATAGTTGGTTTATAAGGAGACTAAAGACATATTTACAAACAATTGGTTAAAGATTATTGTTATACTTTTTTAGAAAAAATGATAACTGTTACAATTTGCCTCAATTCCTCATGAAGATTATTCGCTATTTAGAATACGTCATTACACAGCGTGTACTAATGGATCTATTTGCTATAGACTGGGTAAGTTTTTACCTCTTATATTGTCATTAAAATGCAGTAGAAGCTTCGTAAAACGGTAACAATTTCTTTTCTTTGACAAATAAAGGGAAGACATCGGGAATTAAACGAATGGCAATTGTGCTGCTTTTTTTTAACTCCACTTTTCAATCGAGGCAACGGACACCCTACCTCCCACTCCCCAACTTCATGTTCCCAGGACGCTTGAGTGTCTGCAGTGACATCTATTGATGACATTAATAATGTATTATTGGTGTCGTGTTTGTTTGTTTGTTTGTTTGTTTAGGATTTTTGTTTTACTAATTAGGAATCCGTAAATAGACATTTTGAAAGAGTTACGTCATGCGTGGAGGCCCTCGTTATGTTATGCGTACGTTACAGCTATGGCAGCTCGCATAGTACCTTTGCCATTGTATTATAACATGCATAACTGCACGTCACTTTGGTCACACGGTGTACCACTGTCAACGCGGTTGTACACTTTATCTAAATAAAGACTCCACCCTCAAATTCAATTCGTGACGCACTCCGAATTTCGGCTGAACCCACATCGGGCATTGTTGACAGTAGATTTCCCTCTGTACACGTCAGTGCATTGGCCCATGCAGCACCTTTGTGAAACACAATGAAAAGTAAAATCCGATTTACATCTGAATTGATTCAGAGGCTTTCTCCACGCTTGATAACGTTTTGCTTTGATGATGGAGACTAGGTTGGGTCCAACACAGGTACGTTGTTACCCAATGACACATCAGGCAGTACAGTCTGTATTATTGCCCAAGCACGTTTCATAACTTGTTACTCAAGAAAAGACGGAACCCGACCAGTATTTTCATCAGCAGGATTCGAATTTTTCGCAGCGTCTGATCGTTAAAGTACCTCATCATCGAGCGATCGTCTTCGTGAGAAATAATTTCCTACCAGTCCAGTGTTCCACTGACACCAATCTTAGGACCGGACCGTATCCGCTGGCGGAAGACGGCCGGAATTTATATCACCTACTTGTTTATTATATTAGTACAACTCAGCAAACTGGTAAACGATTATGGAATATACACGGACCCCCGGTGTCGGAATTGTAGTTTTCTGGATTTCTCTAGCGCTGGCGCTTCTTGGAGTCCACGCACAAAATGGTAAGTAGACTTAATCGTGGAGCAATATTGCTCCATGGGAAAAATTTCCGTATCCTGCCACCACTTTTTCACTCATTTTTACCCAAAGGAATATCTCATTTGAGTAAATTAGATACTATTTTATTTCATAACGAATGAAAAAGTGGTGGCTGGATACGGACATTTTTCCGCTCCATGGTTGTTAGATAACATAAAAACTCAAATTGTGTGTTTTTCATCATTTTTATGCAAAAATGTAGGTTAGACCACTACCTCCATGGTTAGACATTGCAACCCCACCAATATGCAAAACCCAATTATGCATTCTCATGTTGGTCAGGGCAGCCTTTTGTTATCATATTTTAAACATCGATGTTAAACTGTGGTCCACTATACTAAAACAGTGGTTCATTCTTGTTTGTTTCTTCGAAGTTCTTCCGGGAAATGTAATGTTCGTCACGTGTTCACTCTTTGTTACCTCAACAAAAATCTCATTTGAGTAAATGAGAGGCTATTTTGTTTTATAATATATGAAAAATTGGCATTCACGGATACAGAAACTTTACAATTCTTTCAATTGTAGTACATTTAATTCATACACATTCCTATCTTCTAATGGGATACTGTGAAAATGGAACTTTGGTTGCTCCATGCGATGGATATTATGTATTGATGTACCCATCAATAAAAGGAATACATTATGGTAAGATGTTCATTATCCACATTTTCATGTCGTTCTTTAAAAAAGGTAAGACAAAATTAAAATTCGCAAAACGCATGCAGTTTTATACGTTAATTGACATTTATACTTTCAAATCAGGTTGATATTCATTTTTGAGACTTTTTATTATGGAAGGAGAATCCCTTGTCCATTAAATTATTATCTATTCGTGACTCATCCGGTATCATCCCCCAAAAAACTAGTTGAAGTTTGTACCATGCGAAACCATCTCTACTGTTTGCTTCAGTGGTTCTATTATCGTAGACTGTTGCAACAACATCTGTAAAATTCGAGTCACGCAAACAAAATATTGTCATAAAAGCTGTACCACACAAAAATGCACACGGCTGCGATTGGCAAAACATAGTTCACTTTAAATGTATTTCTTAATGAGTCCACACAAATGTATCTCGTTAAAAAAGATATGGGAGTAGTTTTTACAAGAATTGACGCTATGTTGGAGTAAAAGTGATCTTCAGTGAAAACTGTTCGCAGTTATTCCACCATGGGAAAACCAGGCCGCTGTGTGGTTTTGTATGATCAGATAGCTATCTAGCTATAACATTTGGCGACTAGGTTTAATAACTACCACTCCAAAATAAATTGACAATGATTCAAGAATGAACTTTAATTCACTCCATTGTCTTCTGGACCCTTTTGATATACGTTTAAATTCACAGAAACACGGTTAATGTTTATTGATTAAGTTAGCTGTTTGTTCAACCAATTTCTTTTGATTTACCTGTATTCATCAGCAGAGCTAACACCTTACTGTACGTGCATGGTGGTATCAATTTGATCCATTAACTAGATAAAATTATCCAAGTATTAATTGTTAATATTTCACCGGTATTTTTAACAATGTTTAATAATTGAACTTTTATATTGGAGGATTCAGTGCATTTGTCTTAAAATTTGGGTTCATATATTTTAACAGAATGCAATTCACAGAAAACTCTTTCGTAAAGATTGCTCCCAATGAACCATACAACTTGTCACATGTAGGTTTCAAATGCAGTAGGAGAGTGGAACCAGGGGCCGGTTACGCAAAGAGCTAGAGTCGGTCTTAAGATGTGTATCAAATCTTAATTGCAGTGACAGTTTCTGCAAAATGTTTTTTGTTGTAGTTTTTTTTTTTATCAGATAAAGAAAAGAAATAAAAGGTAATAACGACGCCATACTTACTCGTGAAATGAATTAAAGCATCATGTACAATAAAAACAGATATGTTGAATATGTGCGCTTTGAACTTTTAAGGCTCTATTCAAATTAATTATTTGTTAAATGTGTTCAAACTGTCCACAAACTGTCAAAATCAGTTTTATACAACGCTTACAAAAGTGTCGTATCACAATATAAATCACTGTGGTGATATTATTGACAACTCATCTAAAGATGTTGTGCAATCAATCTCTTGTTGACTTTTGGTCCCATGAGAAGGGAAGGTAACTTGCAGCTCTATATTGAACGATTATTGTCTGGATATGAATACATCAATTTCGTTTTTCAATCTGCTTAGGCCTATGTATGGTTTGTATAAACTAAACACATGTCTGGAGATCATACATGCAAAAATATTTGGTACAAAGAAAATAACTAATATATATATATATACGTAAAACGTTTGTTGGGTTATTTCCAACCCGATGAACTCTTGTCGCATTCACTTATAATATAATAATTCTTAGAATATCAGATGCCAAATATTCCGTTTTAACCTGGTGTTTAGAGACTTCGAATCCAATCTCACGGGAGGAAATTTACGTGGCAATTACTTCACTGAATTGCAATTATTTATGTTTCTATTTGCATTATAATGACAATGCATGTTGGTCGTCAACAAAAAACTCCACTTAACGGGTCTAAATGAATCAAAATGGATGGTAATTGCAGCTGCATCTGTTGGGTCTACTCTACGCTAGAATTTCCGACCAATCTTCATTGCATTATTCAGAGCTTCCTCCGTTGCTAGGTGACCCATCCGCCATTTTGAAGAAATTCGATTACATTTGCATCTGGCTATCATAATAATGATGATAGCATGGGTAGGGCTGGATGGTAAACAGCCATTAAGCAGCTACTGTGTGTGTAAACACACATTTGTCGACATGTTAAATTAAAAATGTAATTTACTGTTAAAGTACCGGTAGATGTCTGCTTGTAAATACATTATAGAATGGTAAATATAGACAATTATTATCTAAAATGGTCTGACTTTATGTTGTGACCAGAGTCCTTAAAAGCTTGAAGCACAGATATTCAATATACCTGCTTTCCTATCCTATCTTTTCTTGTACATGTACCTGTTGCTATAATTAATTCCACGGGTAAGTTTGCTTCGTTAATACCCTTTCTTGTTTTCATTTTGATTACGAAAAAGCATGTGTTAAAACTGTCACAATTTGTTTTGTACAATACTGAACCAGGAATACTTAGGTTTTTTTTTTTTTACTTTGACAAACGAAATACAAATTGTGTTTGTAGAGAACCTTAACAAAAAACCTTATTGGAAAACAATAATGTATTTTCGGTTATGAATTTAAGCTAAAATAGACATGCTTTGATACATAAAATGCAAATTCTCATCATGGCTCCTGTGGTTTGAAATATGTAGGGGGCCTACATGTTTTATTCAACAGTGATCATTTATCTCATAAGGTGACGTATTTGTCTACCCCATATTTTACGAAGTTGTCTTGCTTTCAAATGGTTTCATATTTTCATTGTACACATGTATGTAGACTTCAAGGCTCAAATCACAACTACGTGACATTTTGAATGCCTCAATTTAGCCAACGCGTACTTTACCACATACGTCACTGAAGAATTCTCGGTACAGTTATTCTTCAAAAGACCCACATTTCTGGAATGTTTTGTTTCGTTTCGGAGGTTTTATTATTTGTATTTGTTATTATGGCATGGGAGGTTTATTCATTTTCGCTCTAAAAAATGCGTAATTTCAAATTATTGAAGTCACTCAAGCGAATGGTTCCACCAATTCAAATGATTTTTTTTTTTTCCCAACGTTTGTGTTCAATACACCGTATACATTTACATGTATATGGATCATGCTCTCACCATCTTGCCGACAATGATCGGGGGTTACGGTGCATTTTACTAGAATTGAAATTATTGTTAACAATTTTGTTATTGGATGTTAACACTAAGTCACGCACTACGCATCCTTATAATTTGGTTTCCATCTTCAATCAACCTTGCCCTTCTCTAAAATGCATTAAGTTTGGCCTAAACACACAAAAAAATCATCAAGTTTTTGTTTTGAAAACAAAGTCAATTATTCGTCTGTTCCTCAAACTTTGTTCTCATTATCTTTCTCCATCTGTTAATGATCGAATAATGAAACACGTGTTTAAAGTCTTGAACAGTTCATAAAAGTTGCATGACCCCGCTTTTCGTCTGTAGAAAGGTTTTGTTTTTTTTTCTTCTTCTTTTCTCGAACGTATTTTGACAGACGGTGCTGTTTTTAAATCGCATGCCATGGACAATATTGATGCACAAAATACATGTATCATTAAAAAAAATTGATTATACATGGCTAATGGACGTGAGATAATGTCGAGATGCCGACAATAATTAATTTTTAGATTGTAATTAACCACCAATTATCATCGGTGGATTTTTGGTCGTGCAATACCTCAAATGAAAACTCATAGCTTTGACAGCTATTTGTCAAATCGGCCAATCTCACTTATAAAGACACAATATACTTTGGTAATTGTCATAGACCAGTATCCTCACTTGGTGTATCCCAACTTATGCATAAAATTACAAACCTGTGAAAATTTGGGCTCAATTGGTCATCGAAGTTGCAGGAACATAATAACAAAAAAAGCACCCTTGTTGCATCAGAATTGTGTGCTTTCATCAGATTCCCGAAGCCTTTCTCAGATTCCAATTTTTGAGTGAAAAGATTACCTCTTTTTGTTAATCTGCATTACTTCAAAGGGGTCGTTTCTTACAATGTTTTATAACATCAACAGCTCTCCAGTGCGTTTTACCTTTTTTATGGTCACTTGTGGAATAATTACCAAAAGTAAACCCTGCCTCTAATAAGAGTCAAAAGTCATATTTCCATTAATATTATTATATCTAAAATGCTTTTCTTACTTTTTCAGACATCATAACTTATATCAAACTTGATTTCATCTTCCTCAGCTTGCCAGCCAGACCCCTGCCGTGGGTCAGGAATATGTTTTGAGCGGCCGGGAAATACACCCGACTACGCCTGTCAGTGTGAAGGGATGCTCATGGGTTACGACTGCTCAATAACATCAAGTAAGTAGACCTCGTTCTTGTTATTGGTTCATATCTGTCTTTGTTTCCCTCCAATTAAAATGAAAATGTCAGCTAACTCTCCGGTACTGCAGTTGCAGTAAGAATGACTTCGTTTTTTATTTAATGCATAAATTAATGAAATTGACTTTTTTTTAGGCTTGCACTGACTGTCTGACAACAGTAATAATTTATGACTGCTGTCAGACTGTAAATGTCCTTCTGGGGTATTCCAGCATTTAGGTCATTTAAAAAAAATAAAAATAAATAAATAAATAAATATGAATAATTGTCAAATTAATTACTATTATTGGTTGCCTTTGGCTTATTACACGTATTTCAATAGATTACATAAGGAAAGAATGTGGCATATGGGCAAAACAAAATTTGTATTTTCTAAGTTGATCCCTTGAAGAGATGTGAAATGCAATGGAATGGGCTTATCTGGAAGGATGGGGTCGGCCTAAACTTAGTAATTGTTAAGACAGTTTTGCACTAATAATGGTTTTTGCTGAGACTGTTGCAGTGAGTAGTCGTGCTTCCCTGTGATTATTTTCGTGTTTGGGTTTTTGCGTTCATTTCTAGTATTAGATTATTGTGTCGCCCAAATGAACTTATAACTTTTCTTTGTTTCTTATTTCAGATGTTTTAATATTTCACGAGACTCCCATTCGATGTTTCGACTGGCCCAACACATGCACTACAAATTCCTTCCAGTCGCCTAACTATCCCAACCTTTACAATGCACGCTATACTACGTTCTACCAGCTGTACATTCCATCCGCTATCTCCATCACACTGACATTCAATAACTTCTTCCAAGTGGAGGAGAATGAAAAAGATGATTTGTACATCGGCACGGGGCTTGCTTTCCCGGATGACATCTTTACTCTGAATGTCACAACGGGCGACTTTCCCAAAAGGTTTGCAGGAATGATGGCTCCGTTACCACAAACACTGGACTCCGATACTATTTGGATATTGTTTGCTACCGACAAGAACATCGAGTTCGGCGGCTGGAGAGTTACTTGGACGGCAGGTAAGTTTGGTTTGGGATGGGTGGTTTATCAAGTGGAGTGTCCTTCAAATTTGTTCATGTGTTATTTATACAGTCGTCTTGCAACTATTAAAGATTCAAACAGGCTTATTCAGTATTGACGCTATAACTAGGATGTCTCGAGGACACTGCCTCTCCACGCGGTGGGTTGAAGACTCGGTCACAGTTTACTGTTTTGAGTTTGTTCATTGTTGGCAGAAATTAGTGATTGTCTTAAAGTCTCTTGGGGGCGCCCTTTTAAGTTAAACGCTTGGCGCATCTGGAGATGAGCTGTGTTGTCAAAATAATTCACTACACCAAGGGGATTTTGAACTCAACTAGTGCATTAAATTATAAATAAGACACCAAACGGCATAGGAACGGTATAGTATTGTACTATTGTGATGTTATCTTGAGGTCAAATATTTCCAGACTTTTGCAAGCCTGAGGCGTTGCAATGCTCCTCGTTACTTCGACAGTCGGCTCTCGCACTAGTTTAGTTAGTTGAATATTACACACACACATTCAATGTGACATTGTACTATTTACTACTGCTACATACATGTAGGGTACATTAGCCTAATGGAGTACTGAGTAGTGTAGTTTTCTAGTACTACTACTAAGTACTAGTACTAGTACTACTACAGTACTAGTAGTAAGACTAGAATTGGCCCTTATTGGACTCCTCCGTTGCAACCATTGTGACGGTGTTGTGCAACGCTCTACGATCTACCAGGGCCATAGAGTAGTAGTAGTACTAGTAGTACTACTACTTTCTATTTCTACTTTTCTAGCAATACTCCCAATAGCATGATTATATATATCCCGCCCAGTGTATGGCTGTAGTTAGTATGATAAGACTGATGAGAGCCATAACATTAATAGCCCAACAAGGTGGTCTAGCTCTCTAGCTAGGTAATCTTGGTGGGTCCAGCATCAGGCAAACGATTGTGGAATATAATAAATATGTATGTACAGCTAAATAACTTGTGTCAAATGGTAAAGTTAAAAAAGATAACTTTATGTATTTGGTCTGGACATTAATTTTTAAACAATGTTAGCCAATTGGCCATATTAGTTTTTTCTCTTCTGCTATTAATAACTTAAAAGAATGGGGTCAATTTTTCCCTTTGTGCTTTTTAACTTTACCTTAAGTTCACTCGTCCAATTTTATATATATATATATTTTTTTTTTCATGATCATGTCACATGTGTTTATTCAAATTGTCAAGAAAAAAGGTAAAAGAAGAAGTCAGAATACATTTAACTATGGTTTGCTTCCATTGTGCAGCTTTGACAAAATCAAAATTCCTTGTACCTGAAGAAATGAAAACACAAAAACGAACCACCAGGTCATTGGTCAAACTCAAACCTCACAGCACTACTTGCAAATAAAATCGCCACTACCCTACCGCAGAAACTGCTTTCTTTACACGGTGCCTATAGTCACAATTAGCTCTTTCAACCTGAGCCTTTCAAGTTCAAACTCCAGCAGAGATTTGTTCCTGAGGCCGGAATGTTGTTTTTATGAACAGTCGGTGATTTTCAATTCAAGGCGTCCAAGATTATGGCTGGTATAATTGACTGGGCCTTGTAATTTGTGTAAAAAAATATATATCCAGGGCTAAGGCACCCATTAAAATAACTGCACATCAGAACGGTTTTGTGAGAAAAAAGAAAATAGCTTAATGATACAAATTTTGCTGCTGCATAGTGTACTAACCTCACTTTAAATGAAAAAGTAGAACGGTATTAACAAAATACAAACTGACAAAAGCATCATTTGGAAATTTGATGTTGTCAAAAAATACTGTAGTTAAATAAAATTGTACTAATTGTCTTGTAAAATTATTAAAAACATTTGAAGGTCTAACAGGGTATTTTCACTTTCTCAAAAATAACATCATTCATTATCGACTACAACTTGCGCTTGCATCAGGCAAAAATCACATTGATTTAAACAATATTTTCTTTGGAGGATTACATTTGTAGTATTTTTGGTAACGTTGGTAGCTATGTTCCAAATAACACATAACTTTGAATGAAAAGTTGCTTTAAAACTTTTTTAATGAATCTTGGTATATACATTTTTTTTCTTTTTTCTACAGCTATTGATCCATGTGGATGGGAGCCATGCCTAAATGGTGGTCAATGCATACCAAACTTTGCCTCCAACAGTTACACATGCCAGTGTCCATCTTGTTTCAGAGGGACAAGATGTGATCAATGTAAGTATTAAAGTGATCCTGTAATCTGTTTAGTGATGTTCGTTGATAACAGAGAAGGTACAATTCAGTACTCGATATCGGTAGCCAAGATATATGCCTACTCATGAGACGTGATTATAGGGGGAACAGGCCTGGAATTACATACAGTTGACTCTCGGTATTTACACAATCACTGGGAATGGCCAAATTACCTCTTTATAACAAGAACATTGTTGTAAGAGGACAGCAAAACAAACAAACAACAAGCAGAAATGAGTTTGGGGGCTTCAGAATGTACTCTTTATAAGCAGAACCTCTTTATAACACAGTGTTCTTTATAGTGAAGGGTTAACCGTACATTGTAGTCCAAAGTTTCAATCAAACTGCCCTTAGCAAAATGAAACTGACCTTGCCCTCTCTCAAAGATATTAAGCCAGGCCTGGAGAGGAGATTAGTTGCCTTGATGTTTTGAGATATTTCCCTTGATTGTTGACTTTGAGTCTGATAAATAATCTTTCAATGAGACAAATCAGATCAATATTAACTCTTACAATGTATTAGTGCTTGTTGAAGTAAAAACAGTTGTTTGGTTAAACTGTGTAGAGAGTTTTTTTAAATTTATGTAATTCTGGTCTTAGAAACACAATTCTGGTCCAGTAAAAATTTTGAGCAACAAGCCTAGCAGTCGGATGGGTCATAAAGCCGTAGGTCCCGCGGGTGTGTACCACCAATGCACCTAAAAGACCCCAGTACACACTTATCGCTAAGAGAAGGGGTTCGCCCCGGTGGGCCTGGCAGTGCGTCTATCTTTGAACATTTGAAGGCTGCACTCAAAAGGAAGAAAGAAAGAAAGTCTTGTGGCTTCTCTTCCCATATTGCGGTAACATTTTGATATTCTGATGCCTTATTCTACAGCCTTCGACCTATGTGATACTGCCGATCCATGTTTGAATAGTGGGACGTGCTTTCAGAGTAACGACTGCAGATCTACATTCTGCGTCTGTACTGAATGCTTCCTGGGTGAAACCTGCCAAGAACGTAAGTACATGATTATTGCACTATCCATACTCCAGGTCTTGAACTTCGCTCTTGAAGGGGCGCAGCAATTTTCCTCTGGTAAGGGGCACTCCAGGAGGAAAATGTAAATTTGTATTGGAACTTTGCAAAGGGCACCACAGCAAAAAGCACAGGGCACCACGGCAATGGGTGCCGTGGGTTATTTTGGAGCCTGATACTCTAATACTATTAAGGCTACAGCTTCATTTGAGATTGCATTGAAAATGTCACTTTTATGAAGATTTCAGAAAAGTGTCATTGTTCACAGTTTTTGTTAATCTCCTAGCATAGCATGTCTTGCACGCATTCAGGCATTAGGAGGAACCTGGGTTTCCCAAGTACATTGCCTTCAAATTTGAAACGAAAACAAAATGGCACTCCTCAACGTAAAGTCTGTGTGAGGAATTGGCACAGTCTATTAACACATACAGTACCACTATCATCATCATCATCTAGGTTTTATTAAAAACAAAATTTACAAAATCGCGGCATCAGCCGAAATGCAAAGCTGCTCAACAGCATTACTTTGTTAAAGATACATGTATGTAGAGAACACAACAAGTGACAAATTGGAGTCACTGAGAGAGCTTTAATATGCCATTTAATTAGTGTTTACATCAACCTCATCAGTTCCACTACATGGGTACTCAAAGTAAAGTGCAGCCCATGATAGCCACAAGTACAGCCATCATAGTTCTCGACCGAAAGCTTTGAATTTATGAGAACCTCAACTATGTGACCCCATAAGAGTATTAAGCATTTGTTAAATTCACTGTTGCGGAACTTCTTTGTGCCAATAATCCGGCTTCTGGATTACTGTCAGATGAAAAAAACAGGTTGAATGTAGATTTTTTGTCATGAACATTTCTCAGGCATTGGTTCGAGACTTTGTAAATGAAGTGCAGTCAATTTTTCATGTCGGAATGCCTGAACTAAATGCCAGGGGGTAAAACGCTTTATTGTTAAAGGACCCACTGAAAAGGCCAGTGGGCGTTAAACTGGATTTAGATCTCCTCTGCAAAGCTCTTCATAATGTGTTCACCTAGATACATGACTGGTGAATACTTCACAACAATTTCAACAATTGTTGACTGTGTTGAAATATGAAATATGAATTGTGTGACTGATTAACCACGAGACAGTCAGTGTTTGCAGGAAGACTACTCAAGTGGGGTTCGAACCCATGACCCCACCAACCCCCACCTCCCCCCAAAAAAAATTCTAGAGTGTGCCTGGTGACAAAAGGCAAATTTGTTTGCAGTATACGTCGCCAAGTACAGGATTTGAACTGGCCTCTCATCAGCGAGCACACTTGGTGCATGGTGGTCTTGTGGTTAAAACGTCTGCTCTAGAATCCTGAGGTTATGAACTCGAATCCTACCCAAGTAAGCCTGTGGGTTTGGTTTGGGGTTTTTTCCTGGGGGGTGGAAACACTGAGTAGACAGTGCTTATCACACATTGGTGTAGGGTGAAATCAAAATCATTGTATAGGCCTACTTCTTCCCTGATTCTATTATTTCATCTATTTACATTACATTGTAGACTACTTTTAAATAATGAGCCACAAACTTCCTGAGAGTCATAATATAAATTGATGATTAAACTTGTCCAGTGACATTTCCAGCTTCTTAACTGTGTAAAGTAAAACAAAGAATAGTATTAACCATATTATACAAAAATAATAAAACATAAGGTATAAATGGTGAATCCACTGGGCTCCATTTTTAGTCTGAATGCAGATACCTGTACGGGTGCTTCTGTATTCATTTTGACTAAGAACTGGCTTTGAACCAAATGTATCTGATTGAAAACTTCTCCGTTTGTATTTCAGGAAAGAACCAGTGCATGAACCCCAGTAATCCCTGTTTGAATGACGGTGTGTGTATCTTGCAAGGCATTGGATGTGGGGATGGAGACCTCATCTGTCAATGCTCATCGTGCTTCCAAGGACAGATGTGTGATCTACGTAAGTAGTCCAATTCCTGATAGAGATCAGTGTGAGGTGCTTTGCATGGGCACCTCAAGGCAATTGGTACCTCCTGTAAGGCAATGGGTACCTCCTATAAAAGGAGAGGGTACCTCCAATATGGCATTGGGTACCTCCTATAAGGCAGGTATAAGGTAATGGGTACCTCCAATAAATCAATGGGTACCTCCAATAAGGCAATGGGTACCTCCTATAAGGCTATGGGTACCTCCTATAAGGCTATGGGTACCTCCTATGAGGCAGGTATAAGGTAATGGGTACCTCCAATAAGGCAATGGGTGTCAGATAAAGAATTCTTCGAACTATCAGCTTCTAGAGACGATGTTGAATGCATCTAGACCTCTTGAAGTAGGTAGTATTGAGGTATGAAGTGATAACAAAGAGGAAGCCATATTTAAGATGTACTTAATTTTATTTAATACTTCATCTGCTTGTGCATTTAAGCTAACAAGTTGTGTCATTTTTAAGGTGTGTAATCCGATTCAAATTTGAATTATTGGGGTTGAGGAGAAGAAAGGAATTTAAATATACCAAATTAAGCCAGTGCACATTTACAAAAAACAATCGTAAATGCACTGGCTTAAGCCAGATAGACAATAATAGTTAATGTTGAATAATGGCTTATTGTCATGTTAATTAACAACTTTTATGCAGACTTCCTCAAATTCTGCCATCGGGCAACACAGTTCTCTGAATTGATGCTATTGATTTGTGTTTTTTGTCTGACAGCTGTGGATCTCTGCCAGACCAACAATGTGTGTGAGAATGGTGCTCAGTGTGTTATGGACTCTACATGTTCAGAGACGTCTTGTACCTGCGCTGGCTGCTATGCTGGACCCACATGTGGAATATGTGAGTTCAATTCCAATGCTATAACAATAAAAAACACCCGTGCAATTTAACATTAACAGTATTTATACAGTACATAGTAAAGAAGCTCATGTATGTAATATGTGACTGTTCTCGCTCAAGCTATACATGATCTCAGAAATGTTCTAGTGGTTTCAATTTAGCTAAACTGGGGCACATTTTGGCGACCGTATTCAGAAAAAAAATTTCGCCCTAAAATTCACCTTTAGAAGGCAATGTGAAAACGTGTCTTTAACCAGAAACAAATGCAATTTATTAGTAAAGACTTACATGTATGTTCTAAAAATAAACAGTGCCCGTTATTTTAGTTTCACGATTTGGAATGCACTCCTATCAACATTACTGGATTGTTAAGCATAGCAAAAGTCATTTTGGATTCAAGTCTGTCACTTTGTAAAAACCATCATCTTGAATCCAAGCCTAAGCAAGTCATTTTGTATTAAATTCTGTTACTTTGTAAAAACCATAATCTTGAATCCAAGCCTAACCGAGCCCAATACCCGGTTGCAGTTGAGTTTGGTCGGAATATTTACGCCATCACACCACAACCAAAGTCACGACAATGCACAACCAGCGACTGAAATGATCGGTCTCTGGTCATAGTCGCCAAAGTATATCCCAGAGTACCGTAAACAAGTTCTTTGTAATCATCCAGCGAAGGATTTTTGGCATATTTTTCAAGGCATATTTCTATTCTTCCACAGCGCGCAGCCTTCTTGTTGGAGGATTAATGTCAATATTTGCTCAATTTTAAATTGGTTTCAGCATGAAACTGCACAAATTTTATAAGGTCGGTTCCTAAGAACTCAAAAGTTTCCGTGTTTGTGAAGACTTTAAGGTACTTACCCTTTGTGGCGAGATCTTTCAAGGCCAGGTTGTTTTTCTAGTTGGCCCATTACAATAATAGCAAAGCATTTCATCATTTGAGACTGAGAGATGTTTTCTTACCGGCTGTGTTGTGTTTACATTACTACAGTTCCTTGTGGAAATGTTGAACCAAAGTAAACAAGCTAATCACAACGACACTCTAACAATCTCCAACAGACTAATAATAATAAGAACTGCACCGTTCTGTACCCTTGTGTTTAGTTCAAGATGCATGCGTGAGTTTTCCTTGTGTAAATGGCGGAGTCTGCAACGCTGTACAAGGCTCGTGTACCGACTATACCTGCGATTGTCAAGGGTGCTTCACTGGCAGTAACTGTGAAACGAGTAAGTTGACAGAATTTCAGCCTTAAGATTTTGTTAAATGTACACAAACTTGGTTATTTCTGTTTGAAGTTTTTCCAGTAATAGAAATCGGAGCCTGTCCATTAAAGGAAATGTTGGTAGGGTTAGGTCTTGGGATGGGTCATGTTGTAATGCATGTTGAGGGCTGACTTTAAAAATACACCAACACTTGTAAAAATAATTTAGACAACAAGAAAATATTTCTATGCATACAACAAACTGATAAACTTAGTTGCTATACCTATTCATTTATTGTTGTACATACTCATATTACTTATCATAAATCTGCTTAACAAAAACAAGCAGGAAACCAGCCACAGATGGTGCACGTGGTGTGGTATTATAGCTGGTAACCTTATTGTGGTAAGGAAAATAGTTTGTTCTTAGCTCCTGTTTGTGCATAAGCAGCTCTATGAATTTAGGTCCGGGTCATACATTTACTTCTTTTTACCATTGAGGAATTTGAATCAATGTTTGTGTGTATTACAGATCTGAATCCCTGTAACCCCGATCAATGTGTGAACGGCTTCTGCGTACCGTCTGATGCTGATCCATGTAATCAGTATCGGTGTGTCTGCGACTTCTGCTTTGAGGGCACCAACTGTGATGTCCGTAAGTTTTTACTGCATCAACTGTTCTTTTCAACTTACATAATTATCGTTCTTTCTCATTGTGTTTCTCTTCTGTACAATATTAAACTAATGCTTTGGGGGGGGGAAAGAAGTTAAATATAAGAACTAGATGGAGCACTCGCTAATTCTTGCATGAGACTTTGGTTACTCGCCATGGGCAGAAATCCCTATAGGTCATTGGCATGCCAACATCCACTTGGCAAATATTTGCTGTGTAAAAGTTCTTGATAAATGACCAGTTTAATATGATTTGTCAGCGTCATTGCAGTTCAATTCAATGGACAACAATTTGCTTGACGGCAGGTTTTGTCGCATGGTTTTGTAAGCTCTTCTAGTTCTTACATACAACTCTATGGACAGTACTACATAGCATACGGGAAACTAGACCACACTGCTGCTGTTTTCCATTTGAAAGAAAGGAATAAGCCTGGTGTATGAATGAATAAGGAGTTGGTCTTCCAGTCTGTACATTGTGTGGTACTAGAAATCTGTACAAAGTAAAACCATTCAGATTATGTACAGTGGGGGGCCTACAGCGGGGCAAAATTTCATGGCTCTGCTTACTGCCCAATTCTGCACTTACTATCACCATTCTCCGCTTACGGTGCAAGCGCCAAATTTCTGCGGTGGCTGTGTTATCTAAGAGTGCCTAGTAGCGGGGAGTACGCATGTGCACTTAAGCTAAAATTTCCTGCTAACCCGTGAAATACGCTTGACGTAAGCGTGGATTTCTCTGCTTCTCAGGTAAGTGCCGATTCTTTGCTTACAGTAAGCAGAGCCATGAAAATGGACCCCTGTTGTTTGATATGTTGCTACACTGTCTGGGGTTTTTTTACCACTCATTTATCCTTTAGAGTAAAGATAGTGTCCACATTCTAAACCATTTACTTGTGTTTTGATCCAACAGCCAAGAACCCCTGCAATGTGAATCCATGCGGCAATGGTGGGCAGTGTGTTCAGGATCCCAACTTCTGTTTGAGTTACTCCTGTACATGTCCCCCTTGCTACCAAGGCGTCAATTGTGAATTCAGTAAGTAATGTTACCTTCTTTATTTGACTTTAGCAAATCATTCAATAAGCTGTATTTAGGAGTGTTGTGGCCGAGCGGTCAAGCGAAACGGACTCAAGCTCTGGTGTTTCTGATCAGCAGAGTGTGGGCCAAGTCTCGGTCTTGACACTTGTGTCCTCAAGCAAGACCATTATTACTTCGTCCTTTGGATGGGACGTAAAGCCAGAGGTCCTGTGTGCTGTGAATACATTTAAAATAACCCTGTACACTTATCGTATCGTAGTTGGCTGCAGATTGCGCAACATCACCTTGTAAACCCTTACAAGGTGGTATATAAATGGGTCTCTTCATTCACACTTAGCATACCTGTCTTAAAAACAACGGCTCTTTGAGACGCCTGTAAATGAAGCATCATATAAGAACTGAGTAGTAGGATTATTATTATCATTCTGTTGACGATTTAGAACAAGTTTTGGAAGTATTGCCCAAAATGTACATTTGGTCGGCTCGATGCTATAACGCCATTATTTGTAATTTGTATTGTATCTGTTAACATATCAGAAGAAAAATATCAGACATGCTGGAAACTCATTTTCCTCACAAAATTTGTGTATCTCTTTACCACACAACCGAATTTCCTTAAAATTGTACAGATTGTAAAAAGGACCTCTTGGTAACGTTGGATAAAAATGATGTATGGTTTTTTTCAAATTATCCAGTAGATGTTGCTCTGAAGGTCCCCTTGAGTTTGTTCTCTCTTGAGGGATATTTTGATTAATCCTTGAGTGTTATTTATGCAGGAGTGGACCAGTGCCGGACCAGTCCATGCCTGAACGGAGGTCAGTGTGTTGGTTACGCTAATATATGCACAGATTATACATGTGATTGCCCAGAGTGCTTCTTCGGAGACAACTGCGAAACACGTAAGTACCCAATCATTACGCATTGACACTTCAACCTGATTAACTCAACCTAGTGTGTTTTACCGTGCACTAGCAGTGCTGGTTGCACAGTTGTCCTTTTGTAATCATTACAGGAATACGCATCATGTTCCATGTGATTGTCTTTCTTAATTGCTATTATTTACCATTCAGTTCATAAATTACCAAAGCTGTTTAACAAATGACTTGTAATTTACCCAAGAAGATGTCATTATAATGTTTGAATTTATTTTAAAAGCAAATAACTTTTCCTATCTAGAACCATGTATTTAGCTCCCATTTTCCACATTATATTTTGGAAAAGAGTAAATGTTCACCCTGACATTCCAAAACCTTATAGACCCCTTGCATAACGCAAAACCCTACAGGCACGCTGAGGTCACGCCCACGTTTTTTTATGCACAAAGAACAGCTATTGCCCAATGATCCGCCTCATTTTGCCTAAGTGAGGGCGCTTTTTGGCCTCAGTGAGGGTGCTTTTTGAGGGTGTGACGCCATATGCTAGGGGTCTATTTCGGAGGTCACCTGACAGTGTAGAATATGGTATGGTAGGCCCAAATAACAATTGTTTATCATTGGACCAGGGACTGGTTTCACAAAGAGCTAAGATTGATCTTAACTTGGTAACAATCTTAATTGCTAAGCAAAATGTGATGTCTATTGCCAACTCATTTTAAGATGAATCTTTAGTGCTTAGTGAAATCGACCCCTGGCATAGAAATCTTATCCAAGTTCACATTGAGTTACCATAGAGTGGAGTAATTGACGGGTATTGTAGGGTCTCATAGGCAAAGACAGTAGGGAGTTTATAGTAATACGAAAAATGTGTCTACTCAAATTAAGGATCTGTAGTTGTTGGGAAAGTATTTGTAATTTTTGTTATGTCACTTTGTGGTTATATTTCAGGTGTCAACCAATGCGTGCCTAATCCATGCAACAACAATGGTTTCTGCTCACCAGTGGCAACATCATGTACTGATTATCAGTGCACATGTATTAACTGTTACACAGGACCTACTTGTGATATACGTAAGTACAAACGACTCATCTCGCTATCACTGATTTGGTCCACGTTCTCTCATGTCGAACAGTAGTGATCACATTCTAGTCAAGATTAGTGTTTAATGTGTGTGCAAAGAAATAGTGTCTTATTATTATATCTTTTTTTTTCGTAGTTGGGTTTGTTTTTTAACAGTGTATTTTGCAACCTTAGCTGGTGAGTTGCAGCAATGTTTGGAAACCTTAATTATGATCACTAAATAGTCACAAATAACTCTTTATAGAACAATATTTCCAAAGACAACTACAAGACAAGTCCAAGTTTTCATGCAGTTACATCTGGCATTCTTTTAGGGCATTGAGGTTGGCCCAGTGGCTTCTTACCCGGTTTGATTACGCGACCTGAGCCTTGCATGTGGATTGGGATTTCAGTCCCTACCTGATTGCATGGGTTTTTCCGAACTG
This sequence comes from Pisaster brevispinus, assembly GCA_023634235.1. Classification (NCBI taxonomy): domain Eukaryota; kingdom Metazoa; phylum Echinodermata; class Asteroidea; order Forcipulatida; family Asteriidae; genus Pisaster; species Pisaster brevispinus. Next base: position 6,238,003 of record JAMKCF010000021.1, on the reverse strand, counting down.
GGGTTTCCTCCCTCATCTAAAACTAATGTTTCCTCATCATCTTCTCTACACGAGTATCTTCAGGCCTACGGGTCACAGTGCTAGTCACTATTGAGGGTCCCTTGGGTTTCCGTACCAGAAAGATACAATAATAATCAAAATGAACCATCTGAGAAGCAGATATGATTTTGATTCTGATTGTGATTCTGATTCTAATGTTGGGCATCTGCCTGGAGAATGCCCCACAAGAATTTATGTAATTAAGAAAAATATGGTGTGTTGTGTATGGGACCACCGAGGAATCTTTTCTTGGACTTAAGTGTTATAAGTGTTATATAGTATATAACGCTATAAAGAAGCACTTAAATTGAGAAAAAAAAATGTATCTGAAATGTAGAGTTTGTTCCATCTTCTGAAAATTATTAAAATTACTTGCATTTTTGGGGCAAGTTGGCTTAGAAGAGAGAAAGTACAAGTGACGTTTTGTAAATTGATTGTACCGTTGTGAAAACACCATTAATATCAATGATGTTGCAATTTCCTTTTAGTGCAAGATCCATGCGATAATAATCCCTGTATGAATGGAGGAAGCTGTACTGGGTTGTCCTGCACGGATTATAGCTGTACATGCGCAGACTGCTATGTTGGACAGAACTGCGAACAATGTGAGTATTATTTGTTATCAAATTAAGAAGAAGGTAACCTTTCATGATGTAACAGGACTGGAACTTACAATCCCTACTTCTCTTCTGATATTTTGAAAAGTTTATATGTAGTGTTAAAAACTGAATTTTTTAATAGTTTAGGTGGTCGGTTAAAAAATGCTTCATTTGTTGACTGTTCTTGCTTTGAGTATGATGTAGGACTCAAACCTCAGTATTGATTGTAAATGCTGATACTGTGTTGAGTTTGTGTTTGATTGTTTGATCTATGTCGTCTTCACAGTGATGGACCCCTGCATACCCAGCCCATGTCTCAATAATGGTGTATGTCAACAAGTGCCAGGAAGCTGTGACCTCTCTACCTGTGACTGTCAAGGCTGCTTCGAAGGAGAATTCTGTCAAACATGTGAGTAATCTACAAGAGTACTTCTCTTAATTTGGTTAAATTTTCAGTTTATTCCACCCCAATTAGTTTGAATTTGAAAAGCAAAATAAAGTACTTTTATGATTCTTGAAGTAAAAGCAATTGTATTGTCAGGAAAGCATGTGTTCATTCTGAGATATAGAGCTGAATTATTTAGACAGAAATTAATGATTACGCAGAACACCGTCAAAACTGAGTCAGAGGCATCGAACAAGGGAAAGTTCTGCTGAGTTAAAGAAAAGAGTCAGACAACCGGAAAGGAATGTGACCGTGAACTTGTTTCTTTTCCTTTCCTTCCCACTAGTAATTGACCCCTGCAGTCCCAACCCCTGTAGATTTGGAGGAACGTGTACACGAGATCCAGTCAACTGTAACGAATTCACGTGTGCTTGTACTGGATGTAATGCTGGTGCTACGTGTGGAACAGGTATGTGTGTGGTATCAGAAGGAACTATTGTTAGTAAACCTGCGGGTTCAACCGTGTGTAAAATCTCTTTTGGGAAGTATGTGCTGGCTCCGAGAGGAGCCGGTGTTGTGATATTGTTGTGTGATGTTGTTTTCTTCTGTGAAGTTTTCTTCTGCAAACAAATAGTTAATGGCCTGACGTTTCAATCCTATAGAAGAGTCTGTTTTTCAAAGGCTAAATGCCAACACAAGACACATAAACAGGTATACAAGTTTAACAGAAGCAGTCTAGTGGAAATACATGAATAGAGAGAGAGAGAGAGAGAGAGGCAGAAAGCACACAGTAAAAGCAAGGGGTAAACAATGATGAGGAGAAGGGGGGGGTTAGTTGGTGGGAAGGGGCTGTTTGACCCCAAGAGGTTGGAAACCTAAAGAACAAAATTAAAGGTGGGAAGAGAGAGAAACTTAATCAATTAGTGAATGAGGTAGATTAAAAATGCTTGAACATTTCCATTGTTTGACCTCTGCGATTGCGGCCATGGCAAGGAGGTATATTGGTTCAAATACAAATCATATTTTCAAAGTATTGAATCTAAATACAGGGCAATTTTTTCAGCTATGAAACATTGTGACTAATTTCTGCTTTTGTTTTTTGTCTTTTTAGTTTTGGATCCTTGCTCAAGCAGTCCATGTGATAATGGAGGCGTCTGTAGCCCTGACTCCTGCAGTGACTTTTCCTGCAGCTGCCCAACATGTTTTGTAGGCACAACGTGCGATGTCAGTAAGTACCGGCCATACACTGTTACAGAGTACTGTAGACCAGGGAAGTCTCATGTGTGTTCAATTAATTCAAGAATTTCTCTGTAACATCCGGGAAACCAACACACTCCAGCTTTTCAAATATAGACTCAAAACCCATTTATTTGTGTAGTCTTGCCTTATACCATGTTGTATCTATATCAATGCATTGTTTGTTTTTATTTGTATTTTTATGTCAGCTTTTGGAAAGCGCTCCGATCTTTGTGGGGCGCTAAAAAAAATGCTTGTATGTATGTAACTTTCACTTCCCACGTACATTGTTTGTAATGCGTGAAGGAAATAAATCAACAGACTTCAATGTTCAACTATGCACAAGATTTGCACAGTCCGTTACCCTGGGTCAAATTGACTTCATAAAACTTTGACTTCAATCCAAGAATAATCCCTTGAAGGGTGTGCACAACATTGGTAAGATTGAAAATACAAATTTTCAAAGATTTGTTCACATAACTTACATGGTGAAAAGATGGTCATGGTGGAGAACTTTCCTTAAAATGCTGCAGTTTTGAATGAGTAAAACAATTAGTTTTGATCTTGCAAGTGCCAAACCTGAAGTTTAAAAGCAGTGAAAACATGTAATGGGTTTTTTTTTCTCACTATTTTCTAGTGACTCTGGTAATCAGTTGAGCTCAAACTTTCACAGGTTTATGTTATTTTGTTTGTAGACGTAGGGTCACATCAAGTGCGGATACCGGTCTTTGACGATTGCCAGTGTTGTCCGCACCCTTTCACGATGAATATAACAATGGTTATTATTGACTTTCAGGAATTGACCCATGTGCCTCCAATCCATGCAAGAATCAAGGAGTGTGTACCTCCGTTCAAGGTTCTTGTACCATCTTCCAATGTGAATGCAATGGCTGCTACACTGGACCTACCTGTGATATTTGTAAGTCAGCATCAAAACTTCCAACTTTGTCTTTATTTACAAAAAAAATAGTTAGTGGCCTGACAGTGCGACCCTAGCAGAGTCTTTTGTCGAGGGCTTTCATTTTAATCAAAATAAGGAAATACCATGTTTTTTAGGATCCGGCCTAAAAAATAATATAACAAGCGCAGACTGAAATATATGTTTTAGAATGTTTGGTTATCGTAAAGTTTGGTTTTAAAACTGATGATTAAGAATGATAAGTGATATGCATTGACTTAATAGATTGTAACACGCTTGTTGCTATTTTTGTTTACAGTGCAAAATCCTTGCAACAACCACGCCTGTCAGAACAATGCACAATGTGAACCGTCTGGTACCTCATGCTCAGAGTACACTTGTGGCTGTAATGGCTGTTTCACTGGACAGTTCTGTGAGACATGTAAGTATTGTACACCTACCAATCAATTACATAGAATTCTTTGTGTAATTTTGACTTAGTTTATCAATCACTCAAAAAGGTGGGTGACATTGAGTGGTCAGCCAGTAGGAGGGTTGACTGTGTACTGTGTGGATGCATTGACCACACGACACCAGGCTGACACTGTGATTTAGTAATTGACTGTAGAACTATAAATAATATGTCAATATAGTTTAACCATATAAAAGTTTTACATTTGGAAGTAGAGCCAAAAAGGTGATTTATGTTTTAACCATAAGAAATTTTATGACCTGAGTGTAACCAGTTCAAATAATGACATAATGATTGTTTGTATTCTTGCAGTGACTGATCCATGCAGGAGCTTTCCATGTCAGTTTGGAGGTCAATGTATCAGAGACCCCAATGATTGTAATGCATTTACTTGCTCATGTCAAGGTTGCTTCTCTGGTGCTACATGTGATATGGGTAAGTACATTATATAGAAAGTCTTGTTGGGAGCACTTTCATTTTAATACTTTCAACGATTTCAAACTTTCCTCTTTTTTTTCTCTTTTTTTTTTTACCCCAACCCATCAAAATCCAACTGCATGTTTTGTTTGATTCTGTTGGACTGAGAACTACTCTAGTAAACTGATCATGCTTTACATGGGATCAGGCATACCAGCATAATCAGAGTCCGAAAGTTTGGGTGTTGAGTTTAGTGTATGGTGTTGGATTTTGTTTTAGAGTGATGAAAGATCCTAGTAAATCACTTCAAGGGCATAGGGTTTTAGGGCTTTTTTTTTTTACAAAGAACTCAAAATCTAGACGTATTCAGGCTTTTATAGTAGACTTCCAATCCTCAAGTCTGACAACAAACTTTGTCTTTTGTCTTGCTGGTTGTTCTGAATATTATCAGATAGTGTCGTTTATGATATCAACCATCCTGACGTGTATTTGATCTTTACGCAGATATCGATCCATGCAGACCTAATCAATGCCAGAATGGTGCCTTCTGCTCACCACTGACATGCACTGACTACTCATGTACTTGCGTTGGCTGCTACAATGGAACCAACTGCCAGAACGGTAAGCTAAAATCAAATAGAATCATTTTTCTCATATCTAAACAGGGTTTAGCTGCTAGGTTTTCAAACACTACTAAGTTCTACCTGGTTATCATTGTTGTGGTCAATAGGAGAGGATGTCAGAAGTGGGAGTGACCATTATTAATTATAGTTTATGGAAATCAGCAGTTGAGTGATAAATGTATCAAAGGTGATCTTGTATTCATACATTTAAAGGCAAAGTATACCTTTGGTTTTTGGAACTTTGATTGTTTTTATCCTATATAAATGTAGATGTATACAATCAAACTAACCTGTAGAAGTTTCATTTCAAAAGGTGGTAGCGTTTTTGAGATATCATCGAAAAATCTGGAGTGGTTATGTCCATTCAGGAAGAATAATCTGTAATACACAACCATGAAACATGCATGAAACGTTTCTCAGATTGCAATTATTTTGAATCCCATTCTCAAAACCACATTTCTCAGAAGGGAATCGTTTCTCAAAATATTATACATTATCAACAGCTGCAGTGCTTCTTACCAAGTGAGTTTTCTTATGGTCATTCAATTTTGCAGTAATTACCAAAGGTGTACCCTCCCTTTGAAATTGTCAGATTATCAGTTAATCCATTTCACTTATGGTTTTATAATCACTTGATCCATCTTGACCTTCATAGGTCAGCTTTCATATAGGTCAGCTTTCATAGCATAATACATGTATTCAAACTTGTCCAGGACCAACAAGGTCAATTTGAAACTGACAGAATGGATTGGTACAATCAGTAGTAATTGGAAGGTCAGTAATCCAAATTCTTGTTGTTACCCGTGTTATACAGTGATTGACCAATGCCAGCCGAACCCATGTGAAAATCAGGGCATCTGCAGCAAAGTGCAAGGTTCATGCTCGGCGTTTACCTGTCAGTGTCAAGGATGCTGGGCTGGACTCAGGTGTCAAATCCGTAAGTACCGTGCTCTCTTCTATTCACAAAACAGCGGGGCACTTCAAGTCTTAGTTATACTCTTGCTAATTTGCACTTTATCATTTCATTGTCAATAATTGCTTTTCGAAGATTGCTAATTGTATGTTCCTGTATCCTGTTTACTTCACCACTTCACTGTGGTACTAACAATTTTGACCACGCCTCTGTGTGGTATTATTTTTTTGTTAAACTTCTGTTGTTGAGAATATTGTTGTCACAATGAAACCCTGTGTAGAAAAAGTAAAGACAGCAAACAATCTTAGAAAATGCATCAGGTTTGAGAAAATATGGACTGTCTTTACAGTTAGTTCTCCAACCCTTGGCTGAAAGCCACGATTGATAGCTGGCCATGGCATGCTAGAATTTCCGACTTTCCTCCCACATGCTGAAAACAGTGACAGCCTATCAATCTCTGGTTATCTTAGTTGTTGACACTACACAGTGGAATGTGCGGGTGAAAAGATGGCTCCCGACTTTCACCTCGTAGACAAAATATTGTTCTGTATGTGTGTACAATAACAGGTTAATCAGTCATAGATTTTCATAGACCAGCCAGGCTCCTAGTGGATGATACCCATGCCTACATCCTTACGGACTGTGACGGGGGTAACCCCGTTTCAGCCCCAGGAGTAGGTGGCAACGTGCCTCTGGTTACAGTTGATTTGGGTGGACAGCCCAAATCAGTTAAGTGTAGCCCTCACCTTGAAGTGGCCGTTTGGACTTGTGATGTTAGGCGATATCTCATTAAAAAAAAAACATTGTTCATATTTATCCATGTATTCGGGCATTAACGAGTTAGCTGTGCATTGTTGATTTCTAATGGTAGCCATGATTAATTACATGAATGGAGTAGAGATTGAAAGCTGTGTTTTGTTTTGTTTTGTTTTGTTTTGTTTCGTCCGTGCAGCTCTTGATCAGTGTGAGCCTAACCCGTGTTTCAACAATGGACAGTGTGTTCCTGATGTCAACTCATGTGCAGATTTCTCCTGCCAGTGTGATACATGTCATACTGGACGCTACTGCCAAACTGGTAAGTCACGTACAGACAGATACAGATGAAGCAAGCATTGAAAGATCGTACTTTTGCAGTGTTGTTTAGATTGAGTTGAGTGTCGTGGCCAAGTCGGTTTAGTGCATCAGACTCAAGTTCTGGTTGCTGAGTCATCAGGGTGTGGGTTCGAATCCCGGTCATGACACTTGTGTCCTTGAGCAAGATACTTAATTATAATTGCTTCTCTTCGCCCAGGGGTAAATTGGTACCTGTGAAGGCAGAGATGGTTCTTGTGATTGATTTAGCTTAGTGCGTTACATACTTGGCAGCACAGGCTGTATACTCCCCAGGGAGCTGAGATGGTTTTAGGAATGAAATAAATAGCCCAGTGACCAGGGGTAATAATGTTTGAAGCGCAGTGATCATTCTTTGGAACTGCGCTATATAAGAGTCAATATTATTATTGTTATTATTATTGACAGGAAGAGGATAGACAAAGTATCTGAGGGCTGTTCGCTATGTTTGCTATGAATATTCATATTTTTCATTATGTATTTGATTGACAGCTGTTGACCCATGTCAGAGTTCACCGTGCATGGCCGGAGGTGTATGCTCAATATCTACTGACTGTCTGACCTATCAGTGCTCTTGTGAAGGTTGCTTCACTGGGGGCATGTGCGAGACCGGTAAGTGTGCATGGCTCAAATTTGGGGAAAAAATCCACAAGACTGCAGGGCTTGTAGCTCTAAAACGTTTTCTGGACCAGAAAATTTGTTACAAGACCAGAATTGAAAATGAGAAGAACACTATCTACACAGTTTCACATTCGAGCTGTTTTTTTGGAACAAGCATTAAGAGAAATAAATACTGCAATACTCAACAGAATTGAAAGATATTTGTATTGATCAGTTTAAATAAAAAAATACAGTGAGGTGTTATTATTCAAAAACATAAAACCACCGGACTTGTACGGTCATAAGTTTAATGGCACGACGCTAAAATCACTGGCCTCGGGCCTGCGGTCCAGTGTAAATTTTGAGCCCTGGTGTGTACCTCTTCACCTCAATGCAACCATGGACTGATCGATTGTTTCAGTTTAAAGTTTCTCTCGTTGTAACTGTATTACACAATCCTAAACAAATGATTGACGACACACTAATGAATCAAACGTTGTTTTACAGTGTTAGACCCGTGTAATCCATCTCCATGTCAGAACAACGGCGTCTGTTCTAAACGGGGCGGAACATCTTGCACAGAAGCAGTCTGCATTTGTCAACCCTGCTTCGTGGGTGACAACTGTGAAATAGGTATGTCATGTTTAACGTGCTGATTTAGTATCGAATGATAGTGCAATAGTGCAAAGATAGTGTTGCAGGCTTACGGCCGAATTTGGCAGCTATGGCTACGGCTCTGGCTTGACCGCCAAGTCATCATTTGTTGAAGTATATGATGTCCTTAGCAACACCCTTGGAAACAGTCGTAGCCGTAACCTTAGCCGCCCTTTCACATACGGCTGAAGTATCCATGTCAAAGTCGGCCAGTTCTTAGAAAAGAGAAATGGCATTCAAAGTGATACATCGTTCTTGATATAAATGTGATGTGAGGTCTTAAACATTCTATACGTTAAGAATTACTTACTTTATAGGCGTATTTGGGATTCATTCGAATGCTTGTATTCTCATCGATTTGATGAGCAAATAAACTCTGTTTTGAGTTTGGCAGGAAGTGCAAATATAATATAAAACATGAATTGCTTAAACTGAAAGAGATGACACTGTAGTTGTAAAAAGGGTCAAATAGTTGTTTCCATGTTTGTTTAACCTGTACTGTTGTAATCCTCAGCTAGAGTTGGCTTGGTTTTTGTGTGTATTTTTTATTTATATGCTTTATAGAATTGAATTATATACTAATCTTAAACTTTGACAGTTTTCTTGAAATACACTGAGGTAATAATTTCGCGAATGAACAATACATCATGATAATTCCGTAACATCTGAGGATATGTAGTACTTATTGAGATTTTTTTTCCATTGTTTCTTCAGTACTTGATGCTTGTATTGATAGTGGCAACCCATGTTTAAATAACGGAACCTGTAGTCTGGTACCGGGATCCTGCTCTCAATTTACATGCGCTTGTGATGGTTGCTACACCGGATCCAGATGTGCTACATGTAAGTTGGGAAAAGAGAGTAAAGTGTGTTAATGTCTCAAGTTTAAACTTCCATCTCTTTTTAGGACGTTATATTTCAACAGAGATCATACAATACTTCTGCACACTTAAATCTTTAAGTCCTAAAAACTACGGAAACCTGCAAATTTGTACATTCTAGGAGATGTAATGGTGAATTCTGTGGCGAAAGTGCTTTATAAATGACTGACATTGTTGTCATGGTAGTGATACATATATGGAGCCTGTGACTCTTGTGTGCATTCCAACATTGGGGTCAGTTAAAGTGCAGAATTGTGTGTCCTCCAGCATTGTACTTGTACCCAAGATTCCTAAAAATGTTCAAATCATAGAGCTATATAATTGAAAATATAGGGAGCACTCTTATTTACATACACGTAACCGCGCTGGCCCAGCATGGGTTCGAATCCCTGTGGGTAAATTACATACAGATGTCCACTTACAAAATGTTGGCTGTGTGAACTGGTGCGTGACCTGTGTTATATGATGGGTCAGCGCCATTTTCTCAGTGGCCAAAAGTGCTTCTTGTCGGGCGGTGTCACATGGTGTTGTACGCCCTCTAATTCTATTACATAACTCTATGATTCAAACGCACTTCAAGACTTGCACAGTCTGTTGACGGATTGTTGAGAGGTTTCTCCTGATACACATCCTAGAGTTACATCATGTCTTTGGTTCTTTTTTGGTTTTTTTATCCCTGACAGTTTTGGATCCATGCGCAGGGAACCCTTGTTTGAATGGTGGTCAGTGCCAAGCTACGTCATGTACAACGTTTCAATGTCAATGCAGTGGTTGCTGGATGGGCGATAGATGTAATGACTGTAAGTATAACGTTATGTTCTTGAACTTTCAACACTCTAAATAAATTATGAACAATGCAAACACTATAACTGTGTTCAGAATTGAAAATCAGATGTGTATACTCCAGTCAACATTATGCCAGATTTCCAGTCAGTATTAAGCATTTTTATCACTCTTTGTTTTGTAGTCATCAGTCAGTGCGAGCCTAATCCGTGCAGCAATAACGGCTTTTGCCAGTCAGTCGCTGGGTCCTGTACAGAGTACACCTGCAACTGTGCCTTGTGCTTCCAAGGAGCAACCTGTGATATACGTAAGTCATCTCAGATAATGTAATTATGGAAATTTATTCACCTTGGAAAAAAAAGACACTCCAGCTGCTTTAACTTACAGTCTTGTGTATATAACTTAGATCATTCGAGACCTTGTTGTTTATATGGTACAAACACAAAGGTCATGTGACCTGTGACATCACATTCACAAAAGAGCCACAGAGTCTGGACTTCCTGCATGCACAGTCTGTGCACAGCCCAACGGAAGAGAACTTCATTTTTAAAAGTGTTTTAGTCCTTCAAAATTTTTTGAAATACTTGCAATATTACCTCAAAGACCATGCCCTCTATCTGACTTCCTGAACACTAACCAACCCAGCCCAGCCCATCAGAATTCAATGGCATGGTTTGTTTTTATTCTGTTGGACTGAGGTTGTACATGGTATCAGGCATACCACCATAACATATTGTACGAGTCCAACAGTTTTGGTGTTGACTTAATTACCATAATGGTGTTTGATTTTGTTAGAGTGAAGAAAGATCCTAGTCAATAATTCAAGGGATTGAAAGCTTGCTTGGTCAATGTCAGCAAAAATTAATTCAGTTTCATTAAAACACATTCAAATTCATGTATGTTTCACTAATCTTTTGAGCTACTTTTCGCATTCAATTTGAATTACTTGTATTGATTGTTGAATGCTGATGTAAAGAAGCATTAATCCTCAAATGAAATGGAACGAGCCGGGAATTAAATTGAACGAGGTTTTTTTAGCTGGAATTGGCCGGGGTAACCTATAAATTGGCATTGGTAATACCCTGGATCAGTTGACTAAATACAGAAGTCATTCAGGTCAGAATTAAACAGTCGTTGAACTCACATTATTTGCTGGTTTGGTTTTTTTTTTCAGCTGTGGATCCATGCATCAGTAACCCATGTCAGAATTTAGGAACATGTAGCCAAGCTCCTAACTCCTGTACCCAGTACATCTGCACCTGCCCTAGTTGCTACAGAGGTACCAACTGTGAGATATGTAAGTAGGGATTACATTGGCTGCGTTGTGTCGTAATTGTCGTAATATTCCAGTGAATTAGCTGAATGAATGCCTGTGGTCAGTGCTTGGATGGGAGAACGTCTCTGTATTGTGTCAGGTAGCTAGTCTGAGGCCATCACATCGTGATAGATTAAGCTGTTTATAAACTAATATACTAGTTTTATTATTAAAGTCAAAGTATACCTTTGGTTTTTGGAACCATTCAATTGTTTTAATCCTATATGTAGATATGTACATTAAAACTAGCCTGTGAAAATCAAAAGGTGGTAGTGTTTTTGAGTTGTTACCAAAAATGTGGACCCCCCCCCCCCCACCACAGGAAGAATAATCCTTAATTTGAACACACAATCTGAGCAACGTTTCATGCAGAAACTTTTCTCAAATTGAAATTATTTTGAATCTCTTTCTCTAAAACCACATTCCTCTGAAGGAAATTATTTCTCAAACTGTTTTACATTATGAACAGCTGCAGTGCTTCTTTACCAAGTAAGATTTTATGGTCATTATGTTTTTTGGGATTCATTACCAAAGGTAAACCCTCCCTCTAATGCACTCATTGCAAATTTTTATTTTGAATCTAGATCAAGATGTGTGTGACACTCATCAATGCCAAAATGGCGGTTCATGCCAGCCGAGTCCCAATGCATGTGGGGTTTACACCTGCGTCTGCCCTGAATGCTACGCTGGTGAATTCTGTGAAACATGTAAGTACGAAGTTCATGCAAATAAAATTAGTTAGTGACCTGAGGTTTCGACCCCAGCAGAGTCTTTCTTGAGGCTAAAAGACCAAGGTTGAAACGTCAGGCCACTAACTATTTTTTTTTTTTCATTTATACCATAGGCCCTTTTGGTTGATAAGCTGTTTGCAACAGCTAATTCTATTTTTTCTGTGAAATGAATGCATCAACCGCTATCACTGACATACATGTATTTGGGATGTTTGCAGCTTTCTGCAGCTTTCTCCTGAAGACACTTTGAACATACTGATTGAAACTTTGAGTTGTTACACCACCGGTTCTTTTCAGAACCTCCACAACTCATAAGAGAGATTCATGTAGATGAGGCTAGATAATAGGTCATTTTAGTAAAATTTGAAGACTAAAGCAAAGTTGGGAAAAGGAGAACAAGTTTTCAGTCAATATTACTATAGAACTTTAAGGTCTTTCTACGAATTGGTCCATAACGTAATTATTGTATGTTGTGATTTTCAGATCTGGATCCATGTGTGAGTTTTCCGTGCCGTTCAGGAGGTACCTGTAATCAGGTGGCCAACACCTGTACAGCGTATACGTGTACCTGTCGAGACTGCTATCAAGGACTCAACTGTGAAACATGTAAGAATTTAACTCCTGTACGAATCAACGATCCAAAACTTCCCCTGAATTTTATGTTCAACAGATCCATCAAGATGTGAATAAGTTTTCAATAGTTTCTAACAGCCACACACTTCACAAGTGATTGTATCCAATATACAAGAGTGATAGAACACCTTCAAACAGTTTTGCATCAAGCTATTGAACTGCTGTTATCGTATAATTGTAGTTTGTTTTAATTTGAAGTATGATGGTCAAACTCAAAAGAGGATCAGGTTAGCTTGGTGGTTACTTCCCTGCCTTTCACCCCTGTGGACCCCGGTTCGAATCCCACCAGAGCCTTGCATGTGGATTGGGTTTTCAGTCCCTACCTGATTGCGTTGGTTTTCCTTCCACATCTAAAATTTAGAATTTTTTTTCAACATCTTCTCTCCTCAAGTTTCTTCAGGTCTACGGGTCACAGTACAAGGCACTTTTGAGGGTCCCTTGGTTTCATGAAGAAAGATATATTGAGAAAAAAATAAATAATAATAACATCAACTTAAAACAGTATTCTTGTTTCACAAACAAAGCTTTGGTATGGGTTGCCAAGAAAATGTGGCAAACACTATTTTTCATAACAAATATTGGTCGCTATCCCAGTGTTCACACACTTGGCTGTCATTAAGTACTTTCAACAATGAATAGAAGTGTCAATGGTGTGTTTTCTTGTCTTTTCTTATCAGTTATGGATCAGTGCAGTCCCAATCCCTGTCAGAATAACGGGTTCTGTAACGCAGTAGCTGGGACCTGTGATCAGTATACGTGTCAATGTCAGCCATGCTACACTGGAGATAATTGTCAAACTAGTAAGTCATTGCTCAATTCATCTTGCAAGCGGTTATCGCAGAATGCCTTCATTTATATGTATAAGCTTACATGCAGATAATGAATCTATTTCATACATGTTACTGACATAAACCTGTTCAACTGTATTTAGAAGAAGTGTAAATTTCTACCTTTCTATAAGTTTTTCCTTTTCTTACTTGGTAACCAATTCTGTTAACCCTATTGATACTCTGTGTTAAATACATGTGAAAAAAAAATCAGAAATTGCAAACACCAATTCCAGAAACAACGACTGCAGCCGAGGCAGGCACAAGTTCAAAGCTGACTGCCCAAACTTTATTTTAGTCACAACTTGAACTTTTAGGTCATTTTAAGGTCAGGTAGTGTGTTGTAACCAATACAAAAAAATGATAAAAGTGAATTATAAATATGGCTGAGTTAACAGCCCTGCCAAAAAAAAACACAGACTGAAAATTGGGTCAATTTAATCGGCCCAAGATCCTGCTAGATGGGATTATTCAAAATGTGTGGATCGCTGCTTCATTTTCAATATCTCTATAATAGCTCATAAGCATGTCCCAATGCGCGTGATTGGCGCGCAAAAGATTATGAGTGAATTCCGAGTCCAAGCAACGTCCGCAGCCATCATAGTGAGCGGATTTTTCAAGCATTGCAGTGCACAACTATAAAACCTGGTAAAGCTCATGTAAAGCACAGCACGGCGTCCATCTCGGCAGCTTGATTTATTTTAACTGTACTCTGTTTCCCAAGATGCATTGCAGTATATTTTCAAGACGGCACTTGTGCATATGGTATATTGCTACATCATGTATACCAGTGATTCTTTGCCGTGGTATCTTAACTGTGCTTATTTTCCATTGTAGGGAAGGACCAATGCTCTCCTAGCCCATGTCAGAATCAAGGCACATGTCAGCCAGTAGGCTCCGTATGTGAAGATTTCATCTGTCAATGTCCATCGTGTTTTATCGGTCAACAATGCGAGACACGTAAGTACACAACATGGGTTACACTCCTTAGATTCCCGAGACATAGTTTGTCGACATCGTTGGAATTATCGTTTGTGCCATGAATGTTGTGTGGAGCATTGTGGTCGAGCGGTCTGGTGCTCCGAATTCAAGTTCTGTCTTTAACAGAGTGTGGGTTCCAAAAGCCGGCCTGGCTGGTCAGGATGCTTGTGTAGTTTATGCAAAATACTTAACCCTAGTTGCTTTGTTCTTTGGATGGGACGTAAAGCTGTAGGTCCCATGTACTAGGATTGGTTGTGCACGTAAAAGAACCCAGAACACTAAATTGTGGAAGAGAAGGGGTTAACCCCAGTGTTTCTGGTTGATGGCAAGCACCCTTGTTTACAGGTTTCCTCGGGCTTACGAGCTACAGTGATTAAGTTTGCTTTTGAGGCATCCTTGGATTCATTACCAGAAATTAATAGAAACTATAAAATTGTGCAAATAATTATTTCACATCAAGTACTCTTCATATGTAGCTGATATGTAACAAGTTTGTCTGCGATGCAAAAATAGCTTTTTCTGAAAGAAAATTATTCTTTTATGCAGAATAGTTTCTCAAGTTTGAATGTAGGATTTGTGAATTTTGTGTAATTTGTTTTGGTTGTAGGTGTTGATCAGTGTGCACCTAATCCGTGTCGCAATGGAGGCATGTGTGTACCAGATCCAGGTTCCTGTGAAACTTTCACATGTGCTTGCCCCGGATGTTTTGTTGGATCATTCTGTGAAATCTGTGAGTATACAGTACTGTCTGATTTGACCCATTTCAAAACTCAGAGAGAAAGGACCCATTCCTCCCCTAATTAACTTCCTTTCAGCGTCAACCTCCTACTGTGTATTAAAGGTTGGTGGGGTGGGGAAGGGGGGGGGCTATGCAAGCTGGAAGCCTTTACAGCTTGGGGTCTGTGATAATGCTCTGTGATCATGGTGATCTGCACTCTGTGGTGATTCCTGATGGCCACTTCCCTCTTGACTTCTTTAAGTAAAGGTTGCATTTGAACTCTAAGATGCATGAACTTGACAAAAAAGTGGAGAAACAATTTTGCAGATGGATTTTAAAACCTTGGCAGAGACTTCTTAAACGTGGCAGGTGCCACAGACAGCTTGGTGGTGCACCAACCTTTTTCTTTTATGCTGGAGAACACTGCTTTTGAAATAGTGACATTAATAAATAGCTCCATCGCCTACAAGTTGATTCCCATTCTATGTTAAAGGCCAAGCATTCTTTGCGGTTTATTTTTCTAGACCCTTCCAGCACTTTGCACATTTGACTTGCAAACAGTTGTCATAAATGCAAAACACTCTGTGGGAACCTTTTCCTAATTCTTGTTCATTTTGTGATCGTTCAGTGCAAGATCCTTGTGCCATACAACCCTGCCTGAACGGAGGTGCCTGTTCTAGACTGGGAGGTACGTCATGTACTCAGTTTGAATGCCGCTGCCCAACGTGTTACAGAGGAGATGTATGTGAAGAAAGTAAGTGATACCCACAGGCCGATTAGGCAGATTCTATCAACAGCATTTGGATTATGTACTTAATAATAATGTGGTTCTAAAGCAAACATATTTTAGTAGCTAGATCAAAATGCTTTACCGGTGCTTCTGCAGATCCTTAACAAGTCTTTAAAAAGCCTTAAATTGAACTATCAAAGTTTAAGGCCTTATAAAAGCATTTAAAATTATTAAATTCAGTTATTTGAGGTCTTTAAAAAAATGGATGAAGCATGTAATGAATTTTTCATATCAGCGTGTAAAGAACCAAATTATGCTGCGTGTCAAAAAGTGCGAGCAGGCATAACTGTTTCTTCCCTGCTTTATTCACTTACTTTTAGTCTAAAAATTTGTTAAAAGTAGCATTTAAAAGAGTCTTAAAAAGTCTTGAATTTGACATTTTATAGTGTGCAGATACCCTGTTTACAAAACTATCCCTGTTTATCACGTATACTCCAAGATGTGTATACTAGTCATAAGTGGTTCATCCAACAGAATACTATATCAGTCCTCCCATGAATTCCCATTTATACACCTGGGTTAAGAGAAGCAATTTATGGTTAAGGTTTGGCTAGACCTAGATCATTCTGTGAATGACAGGGAATCGAACCCACACTCTAATGACTCGGCCATCAGGACTAGAATCCATTGCATAAGGCCACAATATGCCACAGTCAAGGAATGTGTTTTGATATCAAGACTGCATTTATTGCTGTATAATTGACTGGGGTGGTTTTTTTGTGATTTTCTCTCTCTCTACAGCCATCAATGCATGTGAGCAGTCAGCATGTCAGAATAACGCCCAGTGTGTTAACTCCAATGAGATTGGTAACTGTGTCGACTACACCTGCTCCTGCAGAGGATGCTATGCTGGCACATTCTGTGACATACGTAAGTCAACATTGCTCTGTAGCTGAATTTTGTTTTGTTTGTTGGGTTTGGGTTTTTTTCGACTTGAACAAGAAATCAACCCAAGACTAACTATAATCATCATTTCTATCAGGGCTTGAATTTAACACTGGACCACAGACCCGAGGCCAGTGATTTTAGCATCGGGCCAGTAAACTCATGACCAGACAAGTCTTGTGTTTTTCTATTGAAGAATAGGGCCCAATAGGCCAACTCATTGTGTATTTTTTTTTTTTTAACAAATGTTGACCATGAGTCTGATGATTTTTTGTTTTCAATTCTTTCAGTATCAAGTACTACGCGTAACACAAATGAGATAGATTTTCTCTTTAGTGCTTTGTTCTGATTCTGGTCTTATAAAATAAATTCTTGTCCAGTAAAAATGTTCAGCTACAAGCCCTGCCTATCATTGCACCCATTCTTAGTATCCACTAATTGTTGACATATCTTGAGTATTATTTAAGTACACCAAGATACCCTGGCTTATGCAGGTGCTGAGGTTTGGAATATTTTCCAATACACAAACATTTGTCTAGTAAGAACTTCCTTTTTTTCTTGTCAAAGACTTCATTTAATAAATACATCATAATAAATGAGTGCAAGATTCTCCTATGACTGCATCAACATCATAGTGGTTGACCAACTTGAACCCAATTAAGTTTTTTAATGAGAGACGCATCACACAACCAAGACAACAAGATTTGTCATGGATTCAAAACCACTAGAGGCAGTTATTAAACAACCACAAAAATTGAGTGAAAAGAAGTTGAACACATGTTGTATTTTGTAATTAGAAACGTCTGTAGCACACAGTAATGATTTGCCGCTAGATCTAACCTTAGTCCCGTGGTTTGTTTTTATTTCATAGCTACGGATCCATGTTTGACTGCGCCTTGTGAGAACGGTGGAATATGCTCCCTGGTAGCCGGCTCTTGCTCACAGTACACATGTGACTGTCCAGGCTGCTATTTTGGCAACCGGTGTCAAGTCCGTAAGTAAATCAGTAAAGAATGCTACAACTGTCAAACGGGTTTCAGCAGTATTTGTCAACAAATTATTTTGTAAAAAATTGTTGTGAGTTTAGAGCAATATTATATCATAAGTAAATACATACATTATGTCTATCTATTGCAATTTATGCACTCTCAGAACACCACACTGTTATAACAGTTTGGACCAACAGGTCGCTGTCACCGAGGCAATCTCAGTAAAGTTAGCCAAGTCTGTGGCTGCGAACGGGTCTTGTGATTGTTGATCAAGTAGCTATAATGATTCAAATTAAAAAATAAATTCAAATCAACTTTTGTTTCATACTGCTCTTTTTAAAATAAAAAAAGCATACGAAAGATCTCCTCAATGCTTAAGAGTTTTAGCTTGAATTGCCTCCATTATTGCCCCTTTCTGCAGTGTTGAACCCATGTGAGACCAACCGTTGCGCTAACGGTGGGACGTGCGTATCCACCGGATGTACAACATTTGACTGTCAGTGTTCCGATTGCTACATAGGAATCAGCTGTGAAACAAGTAAGTCTATTCTATGACAATGCAATGTTAGATTTAGTAATCTGTGCACTTGATGACCCTGACTGACGAATACCGGTGATCTATGTCAGTGGCTTTGTGTTGACCCCCTTGCACTGGACTCGCACACTGCTACCATCTATTTTATTTAGTTATTTTATTTCCCTCTACACTGGCAAAACACTAGAAGTCATAACAATGTACAATCCACAAAATATAACTATGACTAAGAAAATAAAAGTATATTTATACAAATTTTCAAAATTGTATAAGATACCAAGCCAGTTAGTGGCAAGGAGTAACAGGTGACTAACCACAAAAATTGTCAACAAATACCTCGCCCCTGGAGAAAAAAAAAGAAAACAAATTGTGTTAAGGTAGAACAGACAATCACATTGGACATCAGGGGGCAACAGCAGTGGGACACCCAGGTACACACACCATCTGCTGAGGAAACCAGTGGCAAATTTTTCTTGATAAAAATGAAACGGATGAGTCTGAAATGGTCTGCCATCTCGGGCGTCAAAGTGCATGCAAAGATATGGAGTGGGTCGATCACTATGCATGCAAGTGTGAACACAACAGAAAATTTAATCTCAAAACGATGCAACCACGAAGTCACCGTGGCCAAGTGGTTAGAATGTTTGACTTGCTACCACAAGAGTGTGGGTTTGAATCCAGCCAAGCTAACCACCGATTTCACAATGACTGGAATAAGTATTGTCCTCTAGTTTACTGAATCACAATTTCGTGAGTTGTGCAATTCATGATCATAGTCGTTAAACCAATGTTTGTATGAGAGAGATTGGTTGTTGCCGGCTCGGTGTTTATATCCCTTTTGTGGGAGCTTTGCCAAGTTCCCTTGACTAGAAGATCATCTAAACAAACAAACAAACAAACAAACATGGGTTATAACGTCAGGTGAGTTGGGTCAACCACAACGAGAGTGACTGTTCAAATGAAACTTTCCTAAAGCCCTTCTCAAAATATTCTCAATACCGAAGCAAGTCAATATTTTGTCGTGCAGTTGCTAATATATAATCCACTTTTTCCTGTTTGTTGTAGGGAAGAACCAGTGTGAACCAAACCCTTGTACTAACGGTGGTTTTTGTGTACCCGATGCAAATTCCTGTGAGACCTACACATGCCAGTGTACAGGCTGCTTCACTGGTAACCTCTGCCAGACCAGTAAGTCTTATATCTACTTTCTCAAACTTTGTCTTCTAGTCTACGTCTACAAGTTCTCATATTATATCATGAAAATACAAAATGTTGAGAAACTTGTATTCCATTGGAATAGGTTGAGGGTTTCTCCTGCAGAAACACTAAGGCAAACTCTTTCTCTTACGCTAAGTGTGCTGGTTTATTTTACGGCATTGTGCAGTACATGTGACCTACGGCTTTACATCCCATCTGAGGGGAAGCAATTATGGTCAAGTGTCTTGCTCAAAGGCAATCTATACCTAGCTCGGCTAGGACACCTCATACTAATGCAGTATACGAATGTTTTTGTCATTGACAGATATCGATCCGTGTCTGAACAATCCATGCTTAGCCGGAGGGGCTTGTACACCGTTGAGTGGAGATTGTTCCAGATATTCTTGTGATTGCCCTATGTGCTTTCAGGGCTCCAACTGTCAAGACAGTAAGTAGGAGTACAGTCATTTCTATTTCTATGATGATTCCCATCAAAGCCCATTCAGCATCTTGGTGAGGCATAAGCGCATTGGGTGCCAGACGCACTAGGGTGAACCCTTTCTCTTAGCCATAAGTGTACAGGCGTCTTTTTACATACATTGATAGTTTTGAATACAACACACGGAACCTACGGCTTTGCATCCCGTACGACAGACGAAGCAATTATAGTTAAGTCTTGCTCAAGGACACAAGTGTCGGGACCGGGACTCGAACCCGCACTCTGCTGATCAGAAACACCCGAGCTTGAGTCCGGTGCTCTTTACTGCTCGGCCACGACACGCCATCATGAATGTCAGTATTCAAACTTAGGGTTTTTTTGTGTCTCACATAAAAATCAGTTTTGAGCAAGATTTGGTTGATGTTTGAGCAGTTATCTCTAGTAATTAAATTATTTGGAAGCCGGTGATAAAATTCAAGTAATTACTTAATTTATCAAAATGTTTTTCCATCATAGGATGTATATCTCTTTGTGTTTGTCTTTAGAGTAACCAGTTCATCCATACCTCAAGTTACTGTAAATCAACTATTGAGCAGTGTTGGATTTAATGACTTTGTCATTGGCTTTGGCTACATTGTCATTGCAGCCAAAGCCGTAGCTGAAGCCTGAGTCACATGATTCGGACTTTGCCTGAGATATATTTGATGTTCATTTCTTAATGTTTTGCATTTTAAATGTTTGGTTTAAGTTCATGTTTTGCATTTTTCTATTTCTACTAGTGGTTGATTTATGCCAGACGTCCAACTTCTGTCTGAATGGAGCCACATGTAATCAACGGACTGACTGTACCGGTATTACGTGTACATGCTCACCGTGCTATTCTGGAGTCTTCTGTGAACAGCGTAAGATATGAAATGTTACATTCATTGGTTGTTCTGTCTGTGGATTCTCTGCCTGTTCAGTAGATTGACACACTATTACTACCACACAGAAAGAACAGCATATACTGCATTACAATGGACTTGTTACTGCAGTTTCATACCAATAAGGGCATCCTCATATTGTATCAAAATCCTTTTCATTTTCATGAAATGAATTACTAAACAGGGCATACTGTCAAGTGAGGTTTGCATAATTCTCTTTTGAGTGGTGGTGCTTTGAGAACTGCAGCCAATTTCACGAAACGCTAGGATTAATCCTATAACTTAGGATTAATCTTAAGGTTTACATGTTACAGTGCAGGGCTGGGACTCGTCCTAAGTCCTAAGATTAATCCTAAGTTAGGAAGAGTTTGGTGGAATCGACGGCTGGTGGTTTAACAACTCAACGTTTTGATCAGTATGGTATGATAGTCGTCAGAAGCATACTGATTAAAACAGCAAGTTGTCAAACCATCGGTTCTTCTCAGAACCACCACTACTCGAAAGAGATTTATTGACATGGACGTCACCGCAAACCTCACTTGGTTGTACTCCCACCGTGCAAAGTTTTCAAATCCTACTTAGCAGGGCATACTGTGTAGTGACTCGCCCGGTAGTGCAGCCTACATCTACTATAGACATGCAACTCAAGAGACTATAACTTTGTCATTACAGGTATTAACTACTGTGCTGCCAACCCTTGCATGAATGGTGGTGTTTGTTTGAATGGCTGCCCTGGCTTCACCTGTCAATGTAGCTCCTGCTGGACTGGTCCAGACTGCTCCACGCGTAAGTAACTAACACCAGGTTCAGACAGGCACTCCAGAGTCGTGCCGAAGAAACAAATACATATGGAGCGACTCTAGGTCGACCAAAATACATTCTGGTTTCAATCTTTGGACTACCCGGACGTCTAGTCACTCCTAACTTTCAGGAAAAGAAGATTCAACAACTCAAACAAGTGGATGCCAAGAGAGTTATATTCAATTTTTTCTGCAGAAGTTGTTAATGGTCTCATGTTTTGAACCCTAGCACTACAAGTCAATTGGGTTGGTAAGCAGTTTGCAAAATCCTGTCTTTTTTTGTCCTTTTTTTTTTTTTTTTTTAAATTAATGTCTTATTTAAATGATATTTTGATTGGAGTTTGTTTTTCTTTTGCAGCTGTTGAGGCTTGTAACTCCCTTGTTTGTCAGAATGGTGGTGTTTGTGATGAGTTCTGCTCATTCGCATCCTGTTCCTGCCCTAAATGCTATGTAGGACTCAACTGTGAAATAAGTAAGTTGGTCTGTGTAATGTGTTGACCAAATACATTCAGTTAGATTTGTTCTGCGAAATGGTCTATCATTTTTGACCAGACTTTGCTGTTTGATATGATTGATGTGTGAAAAGTTGGGTAGGTAGTGCATTCTGCTCTACCAGCCAGGCTCTTAGTGGATGATACCCATGCCTATATCCTTACGGACTGTATAGGGGGTAACCCTGCTTCAGCCCCAAGGAGAAGTGGCAACTTGCCCCTGGTGACAGTTAATTTGGGTCGATGGCAAAAATCAGTTAAGTGTAGCCCTCACCTTGATGTAGCCATCTGGCCTTGTGATGTTAAGCGATTTCTCATAAATATAAAAAAAAAAAATTTAAGCTGGTGAATACATGTAATAGTTGTATTGATTCCAAAATTGTTTATGGCTTCACGTTTCGACCCTAGCAGAGTCTCAAAGGCTAAATGACCACTACTTGGCCATTGAGAAAGACTCTGCTAGCATCAAAATGTGACACCAATAAAAGTTGTTTCCGTTAATACCATAGGTCATTTTACTTGGTGAGCAATTTGCAACAGCTTATTCTACTTTTCACTTGTATGGGTTGTAACATGTAATTTGACTTGTATCTATTTTCTAAGGATTGAATGCATGCTCTGGTAACCCGTGTATCAATGGAGGCCAATGCTT
The DNA here is from genome assembly GCA_023634235.1 of Pisaster brevispinus. Classification (NCBI taxonomy): domain Eukaryota; kingdom Metazoa; phylum Echinodermata; class Asteroidea; order Forcipulatida; family Asteriidae; genus Pisaster; species Pisaster brevispinus. Next base: position 6,215,487 of record JAMKCF010000021.1, on the reverse strand, counting down.
TGAATCAGATGATTGTCTTACGTACACCTGCCAGTGCCCAAACTGTGTTGAAGGAAACAATTGTGAAATAAGTAAGTTTTCATAATCTAAAGTATTACCTTTAGTATATCACACACACAGATCCTTGTCATTTGATTGGTTGAACATGCCTCACGTGTCATTCATTATTTTACCCATGTATTTACTGCCTCCACGCTCCATGCTTTCACAGCGTAGTGGTCAAAATAGTCGTTTGCCTGTTTGGTAAAAATGAGGCAAGGTTGTGACACTGCAGACAAGGTTGGTGTCTACATGGTTTAGAAGAGTTTTTTCTTTTTTTTCTGAGTGTGGAGAATATTCTGAGTTTGTTTGGACTTCCGACAAGATTGAAAAGTATACTTGCTGTTAGTTGTTTGTATACCTAGAGGAAATTTTAACAACAAATAATGGCCACACTAGGTGGCAGCAGACTTACCAGGTAACTCCATTGTTCTCAGAAATGTGCGCACGCTCAGAACTACACAATGGAAATTCGCGTATGTCTGCTGCCACCTTGCTTCCATATTGAGTTGATGTTGCTAATGTTTGTGTCTGTGAACCACTCGCTGTTGATTCTAACGGAATGCCTGATTCGTCTCAATTTCAGTATTGAATCCATGCAGCAATCGCCCCTGTCAGAACAGTGCGCTCTGTATACCTGATGCCAGCGTCTGCACACTCTACACGTGTCAATGCCAAGGATGCTGGCAGGGGAGTCTATGTAACCAAGGTAACACTTACTAATTACTTTGTAAAATCATAGCTAGAAAGGACTCGTTATGGTGAAACCGAGACCTGAACTTAGTCATAACTTTTTATCTGCGGCACTATTAGTTGTCTTCAGCTTTGCTTCCAGTGTTACGATATCTCAATGTGACACATAACTAATGATGGAAACACAGGTCACTCTAACGTTAGTCTTGGTTTTTTTTATAACAGAGATTAACGCATGTCAACCTAACCCATGTCTGAATGGTGGTCAGTGCCTACGCAGTCAAGATTCCTGTATTGAATTTGCTTGTGTGTGCAGTGGTTGTTACCAGGGAGATCAATGCGAACAGCGTAAGTAATTTTACTAGAATTCACGTACGGATGACATATAATAAAGGTATACTTGCGATTTAAATGATTTAGGTGTCCAACTTTTAAGCTTTGTTAACATGAGGCATTTAATGTTGATTCAAAGAAACCTTACCAAGGTTTTTTTTTTTTTTTTTTTAATTGTTTACCATTTCACATACAACTTGTATCTGATAAACAGATGAATCGAGTAATAACAAAGATGTAGACAAATAGGGAGACCACCAACATAGGGCTCGTTTGCTCAGTTGGTAGAGCACCGGCACGTAAGCCCAGAGGTCATCGGTTCCAATCCCACTCTAGTCATTTTCTCATTGTCCAAAATTTGTCTGACCTCAACATGTGTTCATATTTGACATGTTTTTTTTCTCTCTTCTCTTGATGCAGTGATTGACCCATGTTTGTCTAGCCCCTGCCTCAACGGTGGGCTGTGTAACACACAAACAGGTAGCTGCCATCTACACACTTGTACATGCCCTGCTTGCCACCAGGGCTTCAACTGCCAAACGTGTAAGTTTCATTTCGACTTCCCTTTCTTCAATCCTTCCTTTCACACCTCTAGATAAGAGTTGGTTGGCAATATGCCTGCCATAGACAAAGCACTGGTAATACAAAAACAACCTGTGATAGTTTCAGGTTATGATGTGGTTTGATTCATGAGAACAAAAATACAGCTGCATTCTGTTTGCTTGTATTCAGTCTTTAGATATGCCACAAGTGTGATTGGAGTACAGGAAAAAACAGCGCTTCAGCGTCCATTATCAAAAAGTCTGATGACTGAGTTACTTAAAACATCATGACTTTCAGAGTATTATAAACTTTGAAAGTTTAGCTGAAGTCTGTGGGGCTGCAGTGCCAATAAACATTGCCAGTCAAGTTTTTATTTTACAACCATCACCTGCATCGTTCATGTTCCTACTGCAGCCACTAACACAGGATGAAATATAGGATTTATCCAACAGCTATTGACCAATCAGAAGCAAGGATTGTAGCTTGCTGGAGGTTAATACTTCATACCTGCTAACCGTAGTTAGCTGTACAATGTACACGATTTGATCTTAAGAAGTAACTCAAACTAGTAAACTTGCGAGTACAACCATGTGTTAAATCTCTTTTGAAATGAGTGTTGGCTCTGAAAAGAGCCGGTGTGATATTGACGTTTTGAGCGGTATACTCTACTTTGTCTCAAGGAGCAGAGTATACTTTTCGAAACATCAAGACCACTACGGCTCTTTTCAGAGCCAACACTCATTCCAAAAGAGATTTTACCGCCAAGTTTACTAATTTTAGTTACTTCTTATTTTCCACACTTTGCAAAGCTTCAAACATCACTTAGTGTTTTTCTCGTTATTAAACCGATCCCTTGACTCTGTCGTCCACAGTGATTGATCCATGTGCTAACGATCCCTGTCAGAACGGTGGTACCTGCCAGCAAGTTGCTGGTTCTTGCACCGAGTTTACCTGCTTGTGTACAGAATGCTTCTCAGGATTACAGTGTCAACAGAGTAAGTGAAATCAATCAATCAAGCATGAACGCACAACCTTACCAATCAGGTTTCTGGTGGGGTCCTGCTATTGTTGTTCTATTATTCCCTCTTCTAAAGAATTCTCTTGTGGGGTCCAGGTTGAACAAAGAAAAACCTTGTGGGGTAGCATTGTTCTATTGTGTAAAGTACCCCCGCTAGGGTACATACATGTATGGCCAGAGATCATTCGCATACACAGCCTTGAACTCTGGAACCCGCATCCCAACCCATGTTGGCAATGTGAACTCACTAGGGCCCAATTTCATAAAGCCTGTAAGCACAAAAACTTGTTAAGCAAAGAAAAAACAGGTTACCAGCCAACATTCCGTGTTTACATTGTTGCCATTGGTACACCCCGCTCATTTCTTGCTGAAGTAAAGAAATTTACTAAGCAGAATTTTCTGCCTGAAAGCTTTATGAAATTGGGCCCTGATATGTTCAAGACTTCACCTCAAAACCCATCTGCTTAGCGTGTGACTTTTAAACACTTCTCCTGCCAGTCGTTTCACTTGATCTTGTCATCTTGTGATACATTGTTTTTGTATAACAATATGTAGTTTAAGAGTTGTTCACGTTCATTCAGTAAGATTCACGCCTGTACAGCCCATTGAGGTTTTGCCATGGACGGAATGCACTATGACAAGAATGATTTATTATTATTGTTATTATACTAAGGTTTATTCTTTATTGGTTTTACTCTTTACAAACTTCACAATGTTTAAGAAGTTTCCTGTTTACAAATTGCACTGAAACCAAAGAAGAAGAGATGGGATATCAAGAATTTCACTCATTTTTAAAGGTTCAAACTACGTTGATATTAAAGTTATTTTGTGATTGTCTGAATGCAGGTATCAATCCATGCTCAAGCTTTCCATGTAATAATGGAGGTACGTGCATCCAATCTGCAACATCCTGTCTGGATTATACGTGTGTCTGTGTGGGCTGCTTTACTGGAGATACGTGCGATCAATGTAAGTACTGCTGAGAAGCGTTACCTCAAGACTGTTGAAAACTGAGAGTGTTGTCTTCTTTTTAATGTGTTTTTTTTGTTGTTGTAAGTTTGTTGATGTATACTTTATCTTTTTGTGCGTGTTGATGTTTTCTTTAGCTTGTTTTGTACATTGTAAAATTGTAGTTTATGTAAGTTTGAATAGTGTCGGCCTTTTAGTTGTTTTATGATTCAAATGAATAAAAAGAAACCAAAGTTACATTGCTTTTCATTTAGTTGTTAATGATAAAATGCCTTATGCTCAGTGACGAACATAGTGGTTGGCTGTGCCTTGCGGTTGTTGCTGGCTCACATTTGCAGGGCAGGCCTGCCCTCCTTTCTGTCACACACAAACGCAGGCTTGACCTGGGGGAGGTAAAATCAAGGTCATGCATTGCTGCTGTACAACTTTATTGACTTCTTCTTGTATCAGGCTTGTGGTGTTGCACAAAAAACTGATACTTGTAGCCAATCATGGCTCTTGCTTTATCATCGGCAGGCTTGTTTGGTGGAATAGCTGTCACATTTGTTACAATCAAGTAACTCATTGTCTGTGTTCCATTTGCATTACAGATGTCCATGTGTGCGATAGCAGACCCTGTCAGAATGGGGGATACTGTCTACGTAAAGCTGGATCTTGCTCTGAGTATCTCTGCACCTGCAGTGGATGCTACTCTGGAACCAACTGCCTAACATGTGAGTCTCATCTAATTTATCAGTTCTTATTGATTTATTGATATTGAAGTATTTGTTTTTATAACACACCTCTCGCTGGTTCTGTATTCTGGTCGGCTGAAATAGGGTTCTGTGGTTTTTTTTTTAAAAAGGCCAGTGCGTAACATTTGCGCCAACGTGAAGTACGTGTGCATCAAGACATCGCGGATGCATAAATTGCGGGAAGTGCTACACGAACCGAGCGTGAAGTTTTGACTGGTTACAGCGCCCTCTCATAATGTGAACAATAAACAGCAAGTAAAAAATGAACTGGAAAAAATTTAAAAGCGTTCCTTCAATTGTTGGATTGCTCGTGATGTAATCGTCGGCTAGTACAGTGATTAAGTTCACTTTTCTGAGAGTCCTTGGCCTCACAACCAGAAGAAATGAAATAAAATGAATATCATCTAAAAAGAAAAACAGCTCCAACTTAATTTGGCTGTTGCCAGTAAAAAAAAGCTCCCATATTCAGAGTATGTGGTAAATCATGCAATTCCTTTGGGGTTTTTTTTTTTCCTCCAGTGGTGGATCCATGTAGCAACAACCCGTGTCGATACAACGGCGTGTGTCTGCAAGACAGTTGTACTGAATACACATGCTCCTGTCCATCATGTAGAACTGGCGTCAATTGTGAAGTGGGTAAGTTATACGCAGAGTGTAGAGTGGTTCTGTACCCTGAACCCCTGTAGAGACCATTCAGTTCTGTGTAATCATCACCACACGCCCCAGATATGGTTTTACTGTTGCTTTTTGAAACAATGTTTTCTTGTAAAACTGTCTGGGAAAAAAATAACGTAAAACATAATTTTTTGTTTTTGATTTAGAAATATAGATACTATGGGAAACATTGGAAAATGTAAATTCAGGTCATGACCTTTAGCTTGACCATTTTGGTTGAGTGGAGGTAGGTCAGATCTTGCAGCCCTTTGCGTCCGCTGTGGTCTATGAAGGGTTAATGCATACCCATTGACTGATCATTCAGTGGCTGTTTAGTGACAAACGTTCTATGTGAGACAGTAAGAATAGGATATGTGAGGGGCCATTCATTAAAAGCAATTTTTTAAGTATGCGGTTTTTAGTTAAAATTATAGAAAAACAAATTTTGAAAGGGGGGGAAAAAAAATGCCCACCGGCCTCTTCCAGATCGTCTGTCATGTTTGCCTTCTGTTCCATTGTTATCAGTCATTGTGTCGATCAACCTTGTTTTGATAACCAACCTCCGCTTGAATTTGCTCTTCTGTTTCAACCATAAAGTTGCATGCATGGAAGCCAGGAAAAGCCATTGGAAACTCCCGAGCTGGGAGAGAGTTGATCTAAAATATCTGCTTCATTTGAGGCATTATTTTGTTCTTCAGTGTATAGGGTGTATAGTCTGTCAATATTTAAAAGTCAAAACTTAGGTGGATGGCTGAGTCAAAACAATTTTGAAAAAATTTTGAAATGTGTAACCATTGAATATTCTGGTTTGATGACTAAGTGTTTATTTCTTATCACCTTTTGCAGAGGTCGATCTATGCGGAACACAAAACTACTGTCTAAATGGAGCAACGTGCTTCCAACAGAATGACTGTACTAGCATCACATGTGTCTGTGACAGCTGCCATTTTGGACAATCATGTCAAGAACGTGAGTATCACACAGTCATGTGAAAAGCTTTTTTTATCTTAAATCTATGAATACCAGAGAAGAAACATAATCACTGAATCTAATTATTTTACAGAGACTTCTGTTTATAGACAACAACAAAGGATAATAGCTTTTGTAATAGACGTTAAATTTGCATCTGGGATAAATAATGTTATTCGGTTTTTACCCATACAACGATGTGTGATAAGTACTGAGTATACGGTGCTTACTAGCACACATCAGTGTATGGGTTAAAAAAACAAATAATAGCTGCTTTTTTGTTGCATATTTCATGTTAATTTTGGTTTTACCCTTACACCAATGTGCATAGGTCGTGGGTTCGAATCCCACCCGAGTAATATGCCTGTGATTATTTTCACAGAACTCGGGAAAGTACTGAGTATACAGTGCTAACACACATCGGTGTAAGGGTAAAACCAAAATTAATATTCTTTATCCCCGATGCAAAATTAACATCTATTAAATATTTCATGTTATTTGTAAATCTTTTAAACACCTTTGGAGTAACTGACGTAACTTCAAGCTATGACAATATACTAAGTTGTGTGTGATGAATGTTGTATTATTTATTGTGTGTTTTCTTGCCGTATTTCAGGCATTGACGTGTGTCAACGGATGAACAACCCATGTCAGAATGGTGGCATCTGCGCAAGTAACTGCCCCGACTACACCTGCACATGTCCAGCATGCTGGACAGGACAAAACTGTGATATCCGTAAGTCATAACCATTTTCTCAAGTTATAAACCACAAGGGAAACTGACTGGGTAAATGTGTTAATGATTTGGGGTTGAACAAAGAAAAACATTGACTAGAGCGGGCGGATTCGAACCAATACCGGCCCTAACTCAATGCTTCTTTGTTCAAATCATCAACCATATTCTGCATGACATCAACCATGGGCAATTGCATGCATTATCGACTAGAGCTGATCAGAATGGCATTCCTACATGTTACAGTGTGAATATAATTATGACGTTAAAGGTTTGAACCCCCCAGCACTGATGTTAAATGGGGTTACTGTCAACCCACCATATCCTCTGCCATTTTGGAAGTCAAACTGCATGTAAAGACATGGCGAGCATGAACAAGCACACCCGTCGCCTAAACAGCATAAAACACCATGCATGCCACTTCCAGCATAAAACACTTTGTTAAATTGTTCGGTTATTAGGTTTGTATTTACCTCTATCCATTACCTATATGTTACTAACTCCCTCTGTTTCGTAATTACAGCTGTTGACCTATGTGTGAGCAACCCATGCCAGAATGGAGGGCAGTGTGTTAACTACTGCTCATATTACATCTGTGAATGCCCCTCCTGCTGGAGTGGAGATGCATGTCAGTTGGGTGAGTAGAAAGTAATTTTTCTCCAAACAATCAAACGCACTCGCACCTCAGACTGGAAACCCTGCATGTGGATTGGGTTTCCAGTCCCAATTTCATAGAGCTGCTTAAGCACCAAAAAGTAGCTAAGCACACGAAAATTATGCTTACCAGAATAAGGTAACCAGCCAAAATACCATTTCACTTGTACCATTTGTGACTGGTAATCCTGCTGATTTTTGCTTAGCAGGAAATTGTTATGCATTATTTTTCTGCTTTATAAAAATGGGCACTGATTGCACAGGTTTCCCTGAACTGGGGTGTCCTCTCTCATAAAAAAAAACTGATGCTTCTCTACACGAGTATCTTCAGGCCTACGGGTCACAGTGCTAGTCACTTTTGAGGAGTCCCTTGGTTTCCGTACCGGAGAGATGTAATAATCAATCATTTGTATTTGTTTGCATGTAGCTGTCGATCCATGTTTCAACCAGCCGTGTCTGAATGGTGGACAGTGTCAGACGTCTTCAGATTGCTTGTCATATTCCTGTGTTTGTTCAAACTGCTTTACTGGCTCCAACTGCCAAACATGTAAGTACAGTTGTCTTTGGTTTTACCCATACACACAACCTTACGGAGCGGGTTTGTGGGGGTCCTGCTATTGTTGGCGTATTACTCCCTTTTCTAAAGAATTCTCTTGTGGGGTCCAGGTAAAACAAAGAATTCTCTTGTGGGGTCCAGGTTAAACAAAGAATTCTCTCGTGGGGTCCAGGTAAAACAAAGAATTCTCTTGTGGGGTCCAGGTAAAACAAAGAATTCTCTTGTGGGGTCCAGGTAAAACAAAGAATTCTCTTGTGGGGTCCAGGTAAAACAAAGAATTCTCTTGTGGGGTCCAGGTAAAACAAAGAATTCTCTTGTGGGGTCCAGGTAAAACAAAGAATTCTCTTGTGGGGTCCAGGTAAAACAAAGAATTCTCTTGTGGGGTCCAGGTAAAACAAAGAATTCTCTTGTGGGGTCCAGGTAAAACAAAGAATTCTCTCGTGGGGTCCAGGTAAAACAAAGAATTCTCTTGTGGGGTCCAGGTAAAACAAAAGAATTCTCTTGTGGGGTCCAGGTAAAACAAAGAATTCTCTTGTGGGGTCCAGGTTAAACAAAGAATTCTCTTGTGGGGTCCAGGTAAAACAAAGAATTCTCTTGTGGGGTCCAGGTTAAACAAAGAATTCTCTTGTGGGGTACATTGTTCCATTGTTGAATATACCCCCACAAGGGCGCTCCTGTAAGCCCACCAATGTGGGTAAAGCATAGTTTACTCAGTACTTTCCCGAGTCATGTGATAAAAAAAAAAAACACGGGCATGGGGGTGGGATTCGAACCCACGACCTTTGCCATTCTACAGCAGATGTCTTACCATTAGACCACCAAGATTACCCGGTAGCTAGAGACAGTTCGATTCCTATATTTTAGCAGCGGGTGCCACAACAATTGATTGGATATTAAATTTGCATCAGGGGCAAAGAAAATTATCTGGTTTTACCCATACACCAACGTGTGTAAAGGACCGTATACTTTCCAGATGCAAGTTTAACATCTATACAGTTATCATGCTATCTGCAAAGGTAGAAAGATACTCAAAATAGTTATTAAAGGGAAGTGTGGTTTACTTTCATCACGATCCTCGAGTTTCTATTAACCTTTCCCCTCCCAAATCCTTCCATATCCTCTTTGCCGAAATGAAGGATTCAGAAGGACTGAAGGCCCAAATAAAAATTGCTTTTCACTGGGTCAGGCGTTCCAATCTTATCCAAGTCCAAACGATTTGGTGTGGAGTGAAGAAGGAGAGGAGGATATTGGAAGATTGAGGCCACCTGGTGCAAGTGGGCATATGGAATAGGGATTAATACTAAAGTGTTGTAACATTTTGTGGGGAAAAGTACGTCTTCTGTTTCTTTAGTTTGTGATTGCTATACACTTATAAGTACATCTTCTGTTTCCTTTAACTTTTAATTGCTATACAATTATAAGTACATCTTCTGTTTCTTTAGTTTGTAATTGCTATACAATTATAAGTACATCTTCTGTTTCCTTTAACTTTTAATTGCTATACAATTATAAGTACATCTTCTGTTTCTTTAGTTTGTAATTGCTATACAATTATAAGTACATCTTCTGTTTCCTTTACCTTTTAATTGCTATACAATTATAAGTACATCTTCTGTTTCTTTAGTTTGTGATTGCTATACAATTATAAGTACATCTTCTGTTTCCTTTAACTTTTAATTGCTATACAATTATAAGTACATCTTCTGTTTCCTTTACCTTTTAATTGCTATACAATTATAAGTACATCTTCTGTTTCTTTAGTTTGTGATTGCTATACAATTATAAGTACATCTTCTGTTTCCTTTAACTTTTAATTGCTATACAATTATAAGTACATCTTCTGTTTCTTTAGTTTGTAATTGCTATACAATTATACGATTCTAGTTATAATGATGTGATTATTTTTCTGCAGATGATGATCCATGTATTCCCAGCCCATGTCAGAATAACGGAATATGTGCTCAGAGTCAAAGTTCCTGTCTGGATACCATCTGTTTGTGCTCCGGTTGCTACTCAGGCGACCTCTGCGAAATACGTAAGAACAATCTTGAATCAATCCTCATCACAGTTAACGTTAACGACCATGAAGGCTCAAGTTCTAATACTCTTCTCTCTTTTCATTCTAATGAATGGTTAATTAAGTGAAAAATGTAGGAGATATCTTATGTGTTGACCTCTGGTACAAATGTTTGATTAACACAATGGGAGCAGTTGATGGAACTGATTGCCAATACTAGCGCTATGATCATACTGGCATACTACAATGTACTAGGAACCCTATACAAGTTTCAAGTACTAAGACTGATCCAAGAACAACTTATCCTTATAAAACTGTAGACAATACCTTTATTTTATACGTATTGGTTTTAGTTTTGTCAGTGTCCTCACCAGCACTCTAGCTATAAGATTCCATTTAATTAGTGCGAAAAAGGCGCGCATGATATATGAAGCTCTTCTTTCTATAAAAACCTGCCTAGAATTCTCATAACTCCCAAATATTGCAAGAAACAACTTTCACAGCTACCCCTACTGGCACTCACCCATATACCAACCCAGAGTATAGAACTTCATTATGCTGCCACCATCTTGGTCATGTTCCCTGTATCCAATTACAGTAATGAATGCTGATATATGTTATACAAAAAGGAACCAGACTATTTTCTCCTTCCAGCCTCGGTTTGGTTGCATTGATTTGAATGGGAGAAAATCAAGATGACCCCACCATGATAAAGGTCTATACAAGTAAGAGAGATTAGTGAACTCTGGTCAACACATATGTATTCCTACAGGTCTGGATCCCTGTGTATCTAATCCCTGCGGTAATGGAGGTCTGTGCAGTGAAGTGTCTTGCTTTGAATTCACCTGTACCTGCCTAGGATGCTTTACTGGACCCTACTGCGAGACAGGTAATAATGGATAACACCTTCTCTGTTGTTTGTTGTTCATTTATTTATTTATTTTTGTCTTATTTCAACTGGGTGGCCCACCCATTCACTGGTAACCACTGGTCTCACATGGGTCCCAGCATGTACCAAGGCACAATGAAAATTTTAAAAAGAAGAAAGAGCGCTTGTTTTCTTCTTTTTTGTTGAGTTTAATGATAATTGGTTTGTATATAAGTCATTGCCTGGTGGACTGGGCAGTTTTCAGTTGTCTGCTGTTTGCTTCAGTCCTATGCTTGGCAACCCACAAACAAAGATATTGACAAAATAGGGAGACCGCCAACATAGGGCTAAATAGCTCAGTTTGTAGAGCACCGGCGGTTGGTTGAAATCCCACTCTAGTCAAGTTCTCTTTGTTCAAACCCCAACTTATTTAGAATTTACCCAGTCAGCTTCCCTTGTGGTTTATATAAAACCTAACTTTTAATAAGAACGGTTGTAGTTTTGAACAAAACATGGCAGTGGATCTCATGCATTGATGTAATCCAGAGGTAAACCGATGATGAAACAATGGAAATTATTAGATTAGTACGCCCAGCGCACAGGACTGGTCAATGTACAACTTCCTTTTGACCTCCAGGCGAGGGCGCCCTACTCAAATGACGATCTGTAAGTAAGTTCTACAATGCCAGGTGTTTTAAAATGAATAGTCTTTCCTCAGCATTTGTCTGTGCAAGGTAGTATCTTTTCTGATTATACTTAATGGACCAGTCAACCAATAAGAATTTGTCCAGTATTTGTGACTGTCTTTCTTTGATGTACTGATGGCGTATGCATCTTTCTATTTCAGAGATCAATCCGTGCCGTAACAACCCATGTGAGAATAACGGAGTCTGCTTTAAAGGCACATCATCGTGTGAAAGCTTTCTATGTAGGTGCCCCGAATGTTACACGGGCACATTCTGTGATCAGCGTAAGTAGAACTCTGTCCTGTGTCAGACTCACAGTCATGATAGACCTATTTGCACTGTGCTTTCTCCTCTTGTCAATAATGCAGCATGCTCGCTTAACAGTGGTCCGCGGGCCAAATGACAGTTAAAACACCTGAGGACCAGTCAAAATTATCTCCAGGTGGTCCGGCAGGATGGTTCAGTGTTGAAAAGCAACCCTATTTAATATGAACTACGGACAAGTGAGAAAGCTGAAGTGAAAAGGCCTATTGCTCTTGCTACCACCATCGTGTACTTGTACTCGAGTGACTTAATGATGGTGGCTAATGAATATTCATATTCCTGTTGCTGTAGGTACTGATCAATGCGCTTCTAATCCATGTCAGAACAACGGCATCTGTTACCCATTTGCAAACAACTGTGTGAACTACTTTTGTGACTGTGTGGGATGCTTCACTGGATCCGACTGCAGCGTTGGTAAGATAAATTTACTTCTAATAGAACAAGGGTGTCCTGGGTAGAGTGTCTCTACAGTGATTTGACACGAGATGGAAATACAGTATGGTTGTCTTCATTGACTGAGCTGGGTGAGACAGTCGAAACAAAATTGACAGTTAACACGTTAACTGCCGCCTACGAGTGTATTCGTAGTAACAGGTGTAATGGATTCTGCCACTACGAGTATACTCGTAGAGAATGAAAGGTTTTTGTATTGTTAATTGAATACACTGGCATCACTGAGAACGCAACAAATACGCTTCTGGCAGTGGTGAGGGTTAGGGTTAGAAATGAACGTATTACAACATGTAGACACCAAAAAAGTACCTATTTGGTATGCACGCATGCGCACCACACTTGGCAAATGGAAACGCCCTACGAATCTATGACCGGCAGTCAACGTGTTAAAGCAAAAGTTACCAAAAGAAGGAAAACCGAGCCAACATGTTTGCGTTAACTGCACAGATAGTATGCCCTTAGCTTCATCTACACCTCCATGGTTTGAATCCGTACTCGCACACAAACAGCTCACTCCATTGGAGCTGTATATAGGTCCGTTGCGTATGAAGTCACAAGCTCAAAGAGCGCCCTCACTGAGGTCAAAGGACGACCTCTCATTGGCTGAGGGTTGTACAATGCAGGTCATACAGACATGCACGTTTCAATTTTTTTGATCTCAGTGATCGCGGCCAATGCAAAGGGGTCTTTTACGTCACTGCTGTGAAGAAGATGAGCATTTATGCAAGAGAGGGCTGCTGTTGATGCATTTGTGTTTAGACATTTGCTCTAATTGTATCAAGGAATGACGGTGTAAGAACTAATGGTGTAGACTCCTTGCATATGATGCCACACTCTCAAAAAGCGCCCTCATTGAGGCCAAAAAGCGCCCTCACTGAGGCAAAAGGAGGCAAATCAGTGGACGATAGCTGTTCTTTGTGCGTTAAAATGTGCGCATGACCTCAGCGTCCCTGTAGCGTTTCGCGTTATGGAAGGGGTCTATTGTGTTGCTTAGGAGAGGGAATGGTATCAGGAAGTTTAGATTCTAAAAGAAGAATGTCGGAGAAGATAGCGGTTGATGATCTTCTTTCATTCTACATCAACACAGAACCTAGTTGTGTGTGAGTACAGTTACAGAGCAGACGTATTGCCTGTACCTCAGTAAATATGCATTTACTAAACACAAGTTCTTATATTTGCCTTATTTTTGTTCCTTATTTGTGCAGCTATTAATCCATGCGATTCCAATCCGTGTAAGAACGGTGCCTTCTGCCAACCGGCATTAACCAACTGTCAGAACTATCAGTGCTTCTGTAATGGGTGTTGGTCTGGACCTACCTGTCAGGACTGTAAGTATGCTGTCTCAGGCTACTCTAGTTTTATCGTAACACCAATATTGAGCAAGTGTATGTTCACAGTCACAAAGTATTGCTGCTAAATTTTAAACACACTTACACGGAATGTTATGTTTAGTGTTCTAACCCATCCAACTTAATCCATTTGCTATAAAAACAGCAATGTATAACAGTAAGTGGGGAAACATCATTTTCCTAGTTATTTGTGATGTAAAAAATGTATGCTATTAATGTGACAAATACTGACAGCATTAAGTTTACGGATGTTGCGGTTTTCATTTGTTTGTTTGTTTGTTGTTTACTTGCAGTGATTGATCCATGTGCCGATAATCCTTGTAAGGGCGGTGGTACGTGTACTGCAACATCTTGTACTGAGTTTCAATGTGAATGCCCACCCTGTACCCGCGGACCAACATGTGCAGAAAGTAAGTTGTCATTCTTTGAAATGGGAAATGGAGGGGAAGGTGGAATGTCGCGGCTGGGCAGTGTTAGTGCATCGGACTTGAGTTCTGGTGTTGTCAAAGTGTGAGTTTGGGTTCCCATTCGTGACGAAGGTGTCCCTTAGCAAGGCACTTAAACCCTGACTGCTTCATCCTTCAAATGGGACGTGAATCTGTAGGTCTTGTGTCATTGAAAGATAGAATGCTCCGTTCAACTCATCTTTGCTTCATTGAATGGAGCATTCTATAATTCAACTCGTCTTTGTTTCATTGAATGCAGCATTCTATATTTCAACTCGTCTTTGCTTCATTGAATGGAGCATTCTATATTTCAACTCGTCTTGGCCTCATTGAATGGAGCATTCTATATTTCAACTCATCTTGGCCTCATTGAATGGAGCATTCTATATTTCAACTCGTCTTTGCCTCATTGAATGGAGCATTCTATATTTCAACTCGTCTTGGCCTCATTGAATGGAGCATTCTATATTTCAACCCTTCTTTGCTTCATTGCATGGAGCATTCTATATTTCAACTCGTCTTTGCCTCATTGCATGGAGCATTCTATATTTCAACTCGTCTTTGCCTCATTGCATGCAGCATTCTATAATTCAACTCGTCTTGGCCTCATTGCATGGAGCATTCTATATTTCAACTCGTCTTGGCCTCATTGAATGGAGCATTCTATATTTCAACTCATCTTGGCCTCATTGAATGGAGCATTCTATATTTCAACTCGTCTTTGCCTCATTGAATGGAGCATTCTATATTTCAACTCGTCTTGGCCTCATTGAATGGAGCATTCTATATTTCAACCCTTCTTTGCTTCATTGCATGGAGCATTCTATATTTCAACTCGTCTTTGCCTCATTGCATGGAGCATTCTATATTTCAACTCGTCTTTGCCTCATTGCATGGAGCATTCTATAATTCAACTCGTCTTGGCCTCATTGCATGGAGCATTCTATATTTCAACTCGTCTTTGCCTCATTGCATGGAGCATTCTATAATTCAACTCGTCTTTGCCTCATTGCATGGAGCATTCTATATTTCAACTCGTCTTTGCTTCATTGAATGGAGCATTCTAGATTTCAACTCGTTTTGGTCTCATTGAATGGAGCATTCTATATTTCAACTCGTCTTGGCCTCATTGAATGCAGCATTCTATATTTCAACTCAATAAAATATTCTCACCATTGCACTCGTAAACATTCATTATTTGTACACAATCAGCATTTATGATAACCTTTGTTTCATCTTTGTCAAAAAAAAAACCCTGATTGTCATGAAAGTGAACTCATGGTGAATTTCTCGATTGTCGTGTTTGATATCTTTAGGTGTGAACATTTGTGCTCCCGATGTGAACCCATGTAGCAGCAGCGGTTTGTGCTTCCAGAATGCCCAATGTACATCGGTATTCTGTGTCTGTGAGGATTGTTTCAGGGGAATGTTCTGTGATGTCGGTAAGTAAAACCAATCTTGATTCATCCTAGGCTGTCATGACCGAGCGGTTTAGAGCATCGAATTTCAAGCTCTGGTGGTTAATTCATCGGGGTGTGGGTTCGAATCCCGGTCATGACACTTGTGTAGCTCTGCATACACGTTGTAAAAATATTGAGTGCTTTGGGAGACGCCCGTTTTTAAAGGGCTATGTTTAAACTGAGTATTATTGTTATTATTTAAAATGACTACGATAAAGAATGCTGTTGATGTTTGTTTGTTCTACAGCTGTTGATTACTGTGAGAATCATCAGTGTACGAATGGTGGTATATGCAATAACGGATGCCCAACGTATAGCTGTACATGCCCTGTGTGCTTCACTGGAGACTTGTGTGAAATACGTAAGTACACAATAACAAGAAGTGCATTTTTTTTAGAGTGCCTGATGTAGAAACAACCCCCGACGCACTGAGCAAAATGTGTTATTGTAACTACACACACAAAAATACTTCATAATATGTAAATATGTTCAAAATTGTAGCAGTACAGCGGAAAAGCCAGTATAGCCCCCAAAAAACCTCTAGATGTATCCTGCTGTCAGGTTTTGCATACTACTGTTTGCAATATATAAATCATATGAAATGTAAGTTAGGATATCAACACAACACTAAGTACCACTCCAAACTGAAAAGTGCCACGTTGATATTACTGTACAAAAAATAACACATAAAAGAAGAATAAAAAGAATTGTCAGCTTCATGTACTTAACTCAACGACCAATCGAACATTGATCATGTGGTCACAAGGTAGCAAAGTGGAGAAACTTCAAAATGCAAAGTCTTTGACAAAATGGCGGGTTCATTCCTTTCATCTTCAGCTCTTATTGAAAACTTCAAGTTTCCATTGCCTTTACTTTTCTCACGGGAAGATGGCAATTTGACAACTCAAAATAAGACCTAGGGAAACACATAGATTCCTTGCATTACCTCACCATTGCTAAAGACATACAATGGAAGTGCACTCTTCTTTATGCCTGACACACAACTGTCGGATGGAAGAGATCTTCCTTTGACCATAGTGAGGGCGCTGTTTGACCTTGTATCTAAGGACAGTGCTTTCTTTGTTTGTGTTTGTAACTTGACAAACAATTGTGTTTATAATGTTAATACTCTTTGGTTTATTTTAGCCGTTGATTTATGTGTCAGCACACCCTGCTTTAACGGAGGTACATGCGTCAACCACTGTAACAACTACAACTGCCAGTGTCCACCTTGCTTCTTTGGATTCAACTGTGAACGATGTAAGTTTTTGTCACTCTTTCTTATCAAATAAGTCTTTCCTTAATTGTAGAGCTGCTTATGATTTGTATGCAATGTTCATTTCAGTAAGTGCATGTATATTTGAGGACTTAACTTAAACGCATGTTCAAAGTACTTCATTTGATTTACAACTGCAACAGTCTACAATTATGTTTTGCACATTAGGTTTATACTTTTTTCTGTGTGTAAATGCCATGACATAAATAGTTCTGTGAAACTTTGGGCTCAATTTGTTCATCGAAGTTGCAAGAAATTAATGATAGAGAAGACACACTTGTTGCATAGAAATGTGTGCTTTCAGATGCCTGAAAAAGGCTTCATGCCTGAAGCCTTTCTTAGATTCAAATTTTGGGGTGACAAATTACCTCTTTCTCTAAAACAAAATTACTCCAAAGGGGGGTCGTTTCTAACAATGTTTTATAATATCAACAGCTCTCCAGTGCTCTTTAACCAAGTCATTTTTTCTGGTCATTAACTTGTGGAGTAATTACCAAAAGTACACCCTGCCGTTAAAAGCCCATGGTTATCGGTCTGCATTGTTGTTTGATTGTATTGTTTAGATGAAGGAGGATGTACCATCAACCCATGTGAGAATGGCGGTGTGTGTGCTGAGGATCCCTTGGCATGTAATCAGTATACATGTACATGTCCAGATTGCTGGACTGGACCAACATGCTCACAGCGTAAGTCACTTCTTCTTAATTGTCAATTTACAAATTCAGAACAATTCAAATATTTAGTGTCAATTTTTTCTCAATTCCTGCATGTTTTTGATACATTAGTTACAATTTGCATGCCAATTGCAAAATAAATCATTCTTGTACTTTCTTTAAGGTAATATGACATACTGTACAAATATTGGATGCCTTAGTGCATTGTTGCAGAATATCGATAGAAAGCCAAATGAAATAGAAAAGCCAGATTTCACCCAGTGATTATATTCTGTGACAATGCACCAACAAAATGCATTCAATATTGTTTGATGTAAGTCACACATAGGTCCTTCCTTGTTATTTGAAATTTGTTCACAATAAACACAAAATAGGCACAGAAACTTGTCCGCCCCCACACTCTGAAAATTCTAAAGACTTCTTCTAAAAAACATGGCCGACTCCATGTAGGCACCAACTTAGTCCACTGCGACACGACCTTGCCTCATTTCAACCAATGGGCGGGGAATGATGATTTGGAAATGACGCTACAAAGTGGCCAATAGTTATCCATATTGGACTCCAATATTAAATTCTGAAGGGTCAAGGCAGTGTGCATGGCAAAATTAGGATGACGCCTGACGCATGTTCCACCAGTCAAATTACAAGGATCTGTTGGTGTGAAATATTATTTGTACATATTTACATTATATGTCATCAATAAATGTTGTTTATAAATACCTGGTTTGTAGGTTTCCACAGCTATTTACGCTGATGCATTATTATTACAGGAAAGAGACGTAACTTTTGTTGTGTCTGATTGTCTATGTAGGTAAGAATCCGTGTTCTCAAACCCCATGTGCCAATGGTGGCCAATGCTTCGCTAGTGGTGTATCCTGTGAGAGGTTTGTCTGTGATTGCACGGGATGCTGGACCGGAGATACATGCCAAGACTGTAAGTTATCGTCATAATAGACCTTATGCAATGACATCATCCAGCCGCCATCTTAGAGGTAAACCGATGACAAACAATGGAAAACGCGCAGATTTGTACGCGCAGGGAACAGGATCGGCCAATGAACAGCCTCCTTTTTACCTCTAGGCAAGGGGCATCCTACTCAAATGACGTCATGTGCATAAGGTCTGTTACATCAGACTGGATTCCAACTTGTCATTCGGTGGTCTAGTGGTTAAGACATCGGCTCTAGAGTGGGGAGGTGGTGGGTTCAAATCTCGCCTGAGTAGCAGGTGGATTTTTTTTCCTGCAGGACTCGCGGGGGAAAAGCACTGAGTATACAGTGATTACCACACATCAGTATAGGGTATAACCAAAATACTCTATTAGCCAAACAAAAAAAATCCAAAAACACAACAAACGTCTTGTTATTTTCCAAAGGATACGATGCTCGGTAAACAAGAGGATCTGACATTTCTATTTTTTGAGAGAACATTTGTCTATTGCAAGTAATATATTCATATGTAGAAATGACGTCAATTTTTCTGAAGTTTTTTGATGAATCTGTGATTGCAACACTTGTTGATATTTTGACTGTTACAGATAATAACCCATGTCAGAGTACACCGTGTAAGAACGGTGGCGCATGTTCAACTGATAGTACGTGCTCTGCATATTCCTGCGTATGTGATGGCTGCTTTTCTGGTCTTCAGTGTGAAACACGTAAGTATTTATAACCAGCAATATTCAAACAGTAGACATAAATATCACGTGTGTATGGCGAAATGATACCAGGTGACATCGCTTATCTAGTAGTTTTAAATCTCAACTCAAAACTTGATGTCTCAAGCCTATTCTTGCTCATTGTAATTGCATCGTCATTTTCATTTTCCATGTATATATTTGTACGTTTTAAAAAGTTGTTGTACTGTATTCTTTTAGACCCCTTGGGCACTCTATCGATGGAATATGTGCGCATTATAAGTTTTGCTATTATTATTTTTAACAAAATTATGTTCTAATAAGGTTACATTCCATTCACAAATACTTTTCAGTTGCGTTTTTTCTTTGATGCAGTTTGTTTTCTTTGCACACATTGCACCATGCTATGAACTATTTGATTTACCTCAATCCACCATCCTGCTCTCGATGTGTGTTTTCATTTTTGCAGCCACGAACCCTTGCAAAGTAAACCCTTGTTTGAACGGTGGAATATGTTTTCAAGGCTCTGTCACATGTAATGCCTACGTCTGTGGATGTCAAGGCTGTTATACCGGGACAAATTGTGACACTTGTGAGTATATATACCCAACCCCCCATTGATGATAATAAGAATTACAACATTTATAGGGCGCTTGATGCGTATGTTTCTAAGCGCTGTAACCAGACTATTCAAGTAATGATCTGAAAGTATCCAATGAAGGTGCCGCCTGAATGTGGGTTGGAAGCGTGTTCCAAAGTGTTCATTCCAGGAAAGCTCCATTTAAACAAAGAGGCTCAAATGAAACATCCTTTTCATCTGACCGCTCACCTGTCATCTCCCTGTAATTTCTTTTCCAAACAGTGGACATAATTGGATCATGCACAGATCAGTAGGGCTGCTGACTGCCGATAAACTGCTCTTCCATTAAGTTTATTGACCCAAGTAATTCAATGTAAACACACCTAATTGGTGAAAAGGATAAATAGTTTCCGGGTTTTGTGGTAAAAAACTTGGAAAGACTTTAATGGAGCTTTCTCGTAATGTTGGAGCTATGACCAAAAATGCATGGTCACCATAGCGTGTCATGGTGCGGGGTCGCAGTGAAAGCTGTAAATGAGCGGTGGAAGAAGAGTGAAGGCGTCGGGTAGCTGATGATAGTGAAGATGATGGAAGGGCTAAGAGATCTTGGAGATGTACTGAAGGACCTTCATACATGATACTATTATTATTATGATCTTTATTATGATATCAAACTAAATAACAATGCATGTATAGAGTAGCAAGAAAGGCATTCATTGACTTGTACATAGTAGACGAAATTTGTGTTAGTTGTGTTCAGTATTATCATCACTGTCGTCTCCCAAAGCGCCCTCAAACTTTGATCCTCCAGAGAGTCATCTTTCAAAATCTCCCCTTGTCCGTGGATACAGCCCTTTGTTTAAAGTGATTTAGTGACACAGTGAAACTATGAAGATACATCAGAAAATAAATAAATGAATTAAATGTTTGGGATTTTGTTTGTAAAAAATACTGCGATTATGTCAAAGTATGCAAAAGTACTGATGCGGACAGTCCTAACTTTGTTTGAGTTGAATGACACTGACTGTCATTGTTGATGGTTTATTTTCCAGTGTTGGATCCATGTGTTGGTGACCCATGTCAGAACGGTGGTAACTGCATGGCAGTAGATTGTACTCAGTTCACTTGCAGCTGCAGTGGGTGCTGGAGTGGGCCGTTCTGTACTCAGTGTAAGTCACTATAATGTAGTTTATATCATAATCTAACCATGCAAACAAAAATAGTAAGTGGCCTGACATTTCAACCGTAGCAGAGTCTTTTTCTTTTAGCCTTCGAGAAAGACTCTGCTAGGGTCGAAACGTCAGGCCACCAACTATTTTTTTGCATTTATAACCATAGGTCCTTTTGGTTGGTAAGCAGTTTGCAACAGCTGATACTATATTTCATAATCTAACCATGTTGCATGTACAGAATGAATTAATTACTGCTTCAATGAAGGAGGAAGCACAAAGTGAATGCAGATTGATTTCATTATACATATTTTGTCAACAAGGATTGTCCATGTGATGTAGCCCACCATGTATCTATCAGGGGATACTCTTATTTTGCTCATTTCACCCCCCCCCCCCCCCTGTTGAAATGATCATGGGTTATGTACAATTGTATTTTCATGAATAGTTCTGTTCCTTTATACTGAAACCCAAGTAAGGACACTCTATGTGCAGTAGAGATAAAGGAAAAAGTTTATCTGGACTACAAAAAACTCAAGACGTTTGTAGTGTGCAACCGTTAGGTTGAGAAGACTCTGTCAGAGAGAACAATTCCCTACTAGCATCAAATATGTGTGTTTGTTTAAGAGAACAAAAATAACAACTTTCAACTTAGTGGTTGTGATACTTACATGTAATCGGAGAGTTTCATTTTTGTTATTAGCTAATTTGTTTGATAACGTTTGTTGTCTTTCCTGGCTGACATTGGCATATTGGAAATGTTTTTTAAAATAATGACTGTTTATTTATTTTTTTCAGTGGTGAACCCTTGTGCATCTGATCCGTGCTTCAATGGTGGTTTGTGCCAGCCAGTTGCCGGCTCATGTGACAGCTACATGTGTGAATGCAGTGGTTGCTGGACTGGAAACAACTGTGTCGTGCGTAAGTACAAATTCAGTCCACATTTTTTATTTGCTGAGATTATCTTTTCTATCTATAATCTATCAATGCCGTTCACTCCAACTCCAATGGGTTCAGTGTTAGCATCCACCT
Source organism: Pisaster brevispinus (assembly GCA_023634235.1). NCBI lineage: Eukaryota > Metazoa > Echinodermata > Asteroidea > Forcipulatida > Asteriidae > Pisaster > Pisaster brevispinus. The sequence continues at coordinate 6,193,622 of JAMKCF010000021.1, read as the reverse complement.
CATGATGTTCTGTCATCCTCGTCTGTTTTGCACCAGTCTGCTAGCCACTGCAATAGACCGCTGCATTGGCCGTCCATCTTTGATGACAAACAAATGGAAACGTGAGCACGCTGAGCCAATGATAGCTCTTCATGCATGCACGTTTCATCAGCGATGGCGGCCAATGCAAGGGGTCCAGATGAATTCGGTCTCAGACAGTCGGCTTTTTGTGCAGCCTCTCTTCGGTAGTCATCATCCTTTCCCATCATCTCTGCATACTAGTTTGAGAAAGCAGGTTAAATGCATTAATCAGGGAAACAACAGTGTGAGTACTCGGTCTTTATTGCGTTTTAATGACTGGGTTGGAGGCTGGCTGCTGTTACAGGACCAATAAACTTAGTACGGGGGATCTCTTTCCATGAGATTTACCTCAGGATTTCGTTTGTTGCGTATGTCATTATTTGAGTTTATATTTGCTTGTATTTCCAGCCATTGATCCCTGCCTAGCCAACCCGTGTAATAATGGCGCTACATGTCGTACCATCCCTCAGCAAGGTCAATGCTATACCTACATATGTGAATGTGATTCTTGCTTCAGTGGAGCAACTTGTGATCAAAGTAAGTGCAGAGTTTTTACCTAAAGTATTAACATCTGCCCGGGCCCAATTTCATAGAGCGGCAAAAATAAGCTAAGCACAACAAACTTATGCTTACCAGCCAAAGTACCATGTCACATGTTACCATTTGTGGCTGGTATCCTTCATTTTGCTAAGAAGGAATTTGTTAAGCAATATGTTCTGCTTAAGCAGCTCTATGAAATTGGGTCCAGGACTAGTTCATCCTGTCGCTGTAACCAACTTGTGTTACCTTTGTCCTAAATTTTAAAGATTTGGCAACCGCTGTGGGTGTTTATCAAGTTTTCAACTTGTTAGTCTGCCACTAAAACCTGCAGGCAAAAGTCAGTCACTAATGTGTAGTAACTTCCTTAACATCTAAATGTTAAGATTTGGCAACCGCTGTGGGTGTTTATCAAAATTCACCATTTTAGTCTGCCACTAAAACCTGCAGGCAAAAGTCAAACACTAATGTGTGGTAACTTCCAGACGTTACAGTTCCTGACATGTGAATGTTGGGAGCTCTGGAATTAATATACGATACTTGAATGAATTAATATATAAATATGTAAGACGTGAATGATTTTGTTATTGTCTTGTCCTCACAGTTGCCAATCCCTGTTCCAGCAATCCATGTCAAAATGGTGGGTTTTGTGAAGCTGGTAACGTTCTTGGTGATGTTTGTCCAGTGCATACGTGTGTCTGTAGTTCATGCTGGACTGGACGTGACTGCTCCCAACGTAAGTCATTACATTTAGTGTAGGGCGCCTATCACATTGTTTGATTGATTGATTGATGGATTGACCTTCTTTTTTTTTTACATTTCAAACTTATACTTTATTCAATCACACTGTATTGATTAATACAAGACAACCTGTGCAGAGAAGACAATGAGGAAATGTTTAAATAAATGAAGAGGAGTTTAAATGTTTGATGTTATATGCAAAAGACATTCAAATATTTTTTTGAGTTTGTGTCATTTCATAAACGAAAACTCTAGACTTGTTAAGGGGAAATTATTGTGTTTGCATGAAGTGAAGATTGCTATTAATGTAGTTGTTGACATTGGCATTTTTAGATTATTCTTTTTTCCACTTGTCAACAAAACAGATCATAACAAGCACGAACTTGTAAATGACCGTTTGTATTTCTAACTTCACAGCCATCAATCCCTGTACCAGCAGTCCATGCTCTAATGGTGGTCAGTGCACAGAGATCCTCAGTACAACGCCGGGCCAATGTAACTCCTACGCATGCCAGTGTAGTACATGTTTTACTGGACTCAACTGCCTGGAATGTAAGAAAATAAGACTCTTGAAATGGGTGACATTAATCTTGCCTTTTGTTTGTCAATTAGCTGATGTAGAACGATGATGTTGATAGTTTGAAGTAAATCTTTCCCATTGTACCTATGTTGACCTCTTTGTGCCGATGTCACACAGGGCTAATGTTTGCCCATGGTCTGCCATTTTGGAAGTCAAATTGCCTGTAAAAGGTACGGTGAACAAGTAAACGTGCACATTGCCTAAAAAGACGTGTGCACATTGCCATGGGCATGTTGCCTAAATTGTTCACAATAACACATGGGTGCACTGGCTCCCAGAATGGCGCAACCAAGATTGATTGCGGTTGATGAATCAGTTGAATGGGGTCAATACCTGAACAAAGTAATCTTACTCATAATATTAGTAAATCTTTAAAAGATCCATTGACTGTTTTTTTGTTTATTGACGCCTGGTACCAACGTCACAATCGGCTACCGTCTGCCATACTGGCCATTTTTTGAGTCAAATTGCACGTACAAACACTGCATCATGTAAAATGTGCACTACCCTGTATAATACAGAGGAACATTGACTCCCAAAAATGGCGCAGCCAAGATTATTGTGATGATGACATCGCCGGGTGAATTGGGTTAGTATTAGAAAATAATATTTTGATTATAATGTTTAATGTAATTGTTTATTTCCAGATGTGAACCCATGCCGCAATAACCCGTGTGTTAATGGAGGCACATGTGCACAGGTGTCTGGTGACTGCACTCGTTACATATGTCTATGCCCAACCTGTCTGACTGGACCTAATTGTGAACTGTGTAAGTTGACATGATCATTAGGACCGGTTTGTAAACAAACTATTAATCCTAGGTATCCAAGATAATAGAGTATGATGTACCTCCATCATAGACTGTGCATACTATTGAAAAACTCTACAGGAATTCATTATGGATTTACACAAGAACATGGACAGCTGTGACTCCAATTTGATTGGGAATTTGTGACTTTTTTGGAATACTAGTTGGCAGCAGACTTACCAGGTAGATTTCCATTGTTTACATCGTTCTGAGCATGTGCTCATTCCGAGAACAATGGATTTACCTGGTAAGTCTGCTGCCACCTATTGACCACAAAAGTCTCCCATTAGACGATTCTAGCTTTATAAGAGTTTTGTAAAAAATATGAATATTCATTGTAAGTATGAAGAGTCCATGTTCAACTCTAAAGCTAAATACATATATCAGTATTGTAGTTAAGACATAGAAAAGAGTACACATTGAACCAACGCCTGTGTGTAAGTCATATGAGCTTAGAAACCTAGTTACATGTGTTGGGTAATTGCAATGATATTTTATAGATTTGCTGTATTCGGTCAACTGTTTACTGTAGACTGTGCAAGTCTTATGCGTATTCGAAGATTGGGACACATTAAGGCACACGACTTTGTTTCCTTCACACTTTAAAGGAATGTGCATGGGACCAAAGTGGTCCCAAAAATAATTGACTGCTCACGAGACTTGCACGGTATATTCTGGTTAAAAAAATTGTATTTTCTAGAAGGACTCAGAAAAGCTTATCATAATCGGTGTAGGGTCAAAACTTAAAATAATATTCTTTATTCCTGATGTAATTATGACATCTATGAATGTGTTTTATATTACAGCCATTAATCCTTGTACAACCCAGCCATGCTTCAATGGAGGGACTTGCTTCATCAACAGCAACTCCTGTACATCCCGTCAGTGTCAGTGCTCAGAATGTTTCACTGGAGAAGACTGCACTCAGGGTATGTACTCTGATTCGCTACCTTATGGAGACCAAGGACTAAACAAAAACAGGAAAATGAACGGTCTCCGTAGGGGAATGCTATAGACTGGGGTGCTTCACAAGGAAATTTGTGTACAATGTCTATGGGAAAATGTGGGACAAAGGAGAAGAGCAAAAGATGTCTCCACAGGGATGCATGAGAATGTTTGTACATCTGGTTTAATATCAGGAACCACTTTCATGAAGCCAAAAGTCACTACTTTTTAACTAGCGTCAAATTATGTTCTTGCATTAGTGTAAACCACAGCTTAAAGAGAGTTTACAGCATTGGTGAGAGTGAAAGGAAAAACAGTTCACAGATTTGCACATAAAGATGTTCTGCACTGGGAATTTGATATGGTGTTTTTGTACGGTATTATATTTTTCAATACATAAACCACAAAGGAAACTGACTGATAAATCTTTTGAGAATTTGGGGTTGAGCAAAGAAAAATTTGACTAGAGCGGGATTTGAACCAACAAGTTCGTTGGTTTTAAATCCCACTCTTACAAATTTGTCTTTGTTCAATATTGTTCATGTGTGTAATTTGTTGACATTGTCTCTTTTTGTTTTGCAGCTGTTAATCCATGCAACCCTAACCCATGTCAGAACGGTGGTTTTTGCTCAAGTCAAGGTGGATCCTGTCTAGATTATCAATGTCAGTGTTCGGATTGCTATGAAGGACCAGATTGCTCCATACGTAAGTCACTCTCATAAAATACAACCAGTTTAATTATAAACGAGGTCCACTTACCTGTCCCAGTTAGACAGTTCGTTTGATGGAAGGTGAATTACGTGGCCGAGCGGTCTAGTTCACCAAGCTCTGGTGTTTTCAGCAGCAGAGTGTTGGTTCGATGCCCGGTCATGACACTTGTGCCCTTGAGCAAGGCACTTAACCACAATTGCTTTGTAAAAAATTGTTCATTCTGCTCTACCAGTGGATGATACCTACCTATTCCTACATCCTTACGGACTGTGAAGGGGTAATCCTGTTTCAGCCCCAGGAGTAGGTGGCAACGTGCCCCTGGTGACAGTTGATTTGGGTCGCCAGCCCAAATCAGTTAAGTGTTAGCCCTCACTTTGAAGTGGCCATCTGGACTAGTGATGCTAGGCGATCTCTTATAAAAAATAAAATAAACAAATAAAAATAAAAAATGTTCTTACTTCAATTGTATAACAAAGTTATTGTTCTTTCAATACAATTTCCACAAGTTTCATATAAGTTTGATACACAACATCAAATAATTATTTGAGAAAATTCATCAGTGTAATTTGATGAATGAAATTTTTTTCTGGTTGTTATTATTTTTAGTTACATTACATGTTATTTGTTTTGTTGTTTACAGCCAAGAATCCCTGCGCTGGTAACCCGTGTCAGAATGGTGGCCAGTGTTCACCAGCTCTCATTGGTTCCCAGCAGGACTGTACTGAGTTTACCTGCAGATGTAATGGATGTTGGGTCGGTGCTCTGTGCACACAAGGTAAAGCTTGACTGACTTTGACGTTCTCACTTTCACCAACTTATACATATATTATTGTATTGTTTTCTTATTGCTGTGACTATAGATAGTCCCAACTTGATGTCATCTGCAAGATATATGGAAGAAACATCATATTCTAAAAGAATTTGATCAATAAAATGACAGAACATTTTTCTTTGTTTGTATGACCTTTTTGATGTAAGTTCTTGCAAACATTGATTTCTACATGAGTAATGTTGACCTGTGTCTTGTGCTATTCATAATGATGATTTGTTGTTATTATTGACAGAGTTTGAGCCTTGTGCCGCCAATCCATGCCAGAACGGAGGTCAGTGTCTGACAGTTGCTAACAGTTGCTTCTCATTCGAGTGTGTATGTTCTGGATGTTGGATCGGGGCTACATGTACTGCAGGTAAGTTGCATTACAATAGCTAGCTTAATCATCATGTTCTATAGCCTGAACTTTTGACGCCACACTTTGAGGCTCAAGAATATTGCCTGATACTGGCCTTTAGCGCCTGACAAGATTCTTTGACCTCGCGCACTCGCTACACTCGTCACCTGTCATGTGTGTTTTAACCATCAGTTCTAATGTTTGCATGTAGCCAGGGATCACACCCAAGTTTGCGATACAACCTGGGAAGCGGCAGCCAGGGGATCACCTCAAGGGGATGCAACTTTTTTATTTCATTAAGAAATAGAAGCACTTGTGTGAAATAGGATGCAACTTTTTTATTTCAGTAAGAAATGGAAGCACCCGTGTGAAATAATCCTGGCTGAGTATATTTTGTAATTGGTTCTTGCTTGCTGTCGTTTTTTTTAGAGCTGAATGTGTGCGATCCTAACCCATGTGCTAATGGTGGCCAATGCTCCCTGCTGCCTGGAAGCTGTTCTCAGTATTCCTGCCAATGTGACGGATGCTACACTGGACTCAACTGTGAAATCGGTAAGATCTTGTTAATTAATCTGCTTAATAAGCCAGCCAGTACCGGGTACCAGTGTATTTTGCCACCACAGGCATCTCTGACTAATGATATGGCAAAATGACAAAATTGTTAGACAAAATGCCAGCGTGACCAAGTTAAAAACTGGGAGATGGCGCAATCGAGCATACATGCTCCCCAGTAATGCTGAATAAAAGCTGGTTCGGGCTATTAGGCAATTGAATGACCCAAAATGGATTGGTTCATAGCAATAGGATTTGTTGGATCTTGTGAATGAGATGGCTTCCATGACTTTGTAATGGGATTATGTAATTATCAAATTCCAACCAATCTGAAAACAGCTATAGTTCTTCAAAGTCTGCATTGGCCGAAGTGTTTTTTTTGTTCCAAACGTGGATTTGAAAAATTAATTTATTCTTTCTTACTTTTTTTTGTACACAGAAAGCAATGGTTGCAGTGGTAACCCGTGTGAGAATGGTGGTACATGTACACCTAGTACCAATGACTGTAGTGGATACACATGCCAATGTGAACCGTGTTATAACCAACCAACATGCACTACACGTGAGTATTCCATTGCATCAGTTTGTGTTACAAAAGGGTGAACAAAAAAACAACCAAGTGGTTATTTTTTTGCTAGATTGAAATGGCCAGAAGATTTGAGAGTGGGACATGTCCATCTGTATATTACCCAATCTTGACAAACTGTAAGGTTTTATCAGGTGCATCTCATAGCTCAAATAGACAGACTGGTTTTTTTTTTACCTCTGGCTCTTCTGAGATCAACCTTTCGTGTTATCCCCATTGTTTTATTTGCTTTATTTTATTTTATTACCTTTATTGCACCACATCAAAATACAACTTAGTGCAAATGGGAGACCCTGAACAGGCACGCAGGCCTACTACATTGGGACCCTTGAGCACACAGCAGAATAAAACATAGAAACAAAGACAACAGCAAAACAAAGCAAAAACAACAGCAGAAAGCAAGGAAGCATATGTAAAGTAAAAACGGTTATAAAATAACAATAAAAATATATACACACATATGCAAATTTGTCTCTCGTTGCAGGTTTTGATCCGTGTCAGACCACTGACCTATGTAACAGCAATGGTAGATGTGTACCAGATAGCATCAGCTGCTTCCAGTTCTCATGCCAGTGTGATGAGTGCAAGGGAGGTCAACAGTGTCTGACATGTGAGTTTATTTCATTTATCGCACACAGTCATTTCAGTTTCTGAAGCTTTATTTTTTAAAGGTATTTACACAGGCTGGTGATTTGCTAGGATTATTTTCATACATCTCCGATTCCTCTACCCAATCTTCAGGATATATAAACCAGTTAGGGGCCATTCATCACCATACGCCAAGAAATTGATTGATTGATTGATTGAATTTATTCGGACAAAATACAGCAAGAACATGGCAAAAAACATGCACAACATCAGGAGGTTGAACAGTGAAATAAACCAAACCAAAATAGAACAAGGATAGCCCAAAAAAGCCAATAACTTAGACTTATTGCCATTGGGGTCATGACTTTGGGTTTTGGTGGGGGGGGGGGGGGTTGACAAATTTTCCAGTGAAAATGTCTGAAAAAGTGATATCAAACAGAAAGTTGTTTTTGAAGATTGTATGTTAAAATAGGAAACATAGGAATTTCAATTCAGGGTATGACCTTTACTTTGACCTTTCCGGTTGAGTGGAAGTAGGCCAAATCTTGCTGCCATTTGTGGCTGCTATCGGCATGTTGGTACCAGCCACTTGCGTCCGCTATGGCCTCTGAAGTATGCTGTGCATTTGCAAAAGTTTTATTACAGCCCTTTTTTAGGAAATGCAATAAGATGTTAGATGTATGTCAAGATCTGCATTACGTTTTTCTTTCTTTTTTTTAACTGGAACAAGCTCCCTGTCACGCTACGTCTAACATCTTTAAACATCTTCAAGAGAGAATTGAAGTCTCATTTGTTTTTTGCTAGTTTTTCTCTTCACTTGTTCTGAACATAACTTTTGTGTCGCTCTGTTGTTTATTTGTATGCACCTTGATCGGTTTCTTGAGATGTGCGCATTATAGGTCCATATTATTATTATTATTAAATTGGTCTATATTTAATTATTGCTTGTTTTGTTTTTTTACTATTCAATTCCTAGCTACTGATGTATGTGACAACAATCCCTGTAGTAATGGAGGTGTATGTAGTCACATTCCTGGTGATTGTACCAGCTACATCTGCTCATGTTCAAACTGCAGAACGGGCGATAATTGTGAAATCCGTAAGTACCTTTAGGAAGTTATTGTATGTCAATAATGGTTCACACCGCTGAAAGAGGATCTAACAATTCTTACCAGGTTTTTTTTTGTGTGTGTAAAGTTTTACTCAGCAATATTTTAATTTAGATTATTGAGTTAAATTACCCCAGGAAGTCAGAGACCTATTTTTAAGATGTCGTCATTACTGATTAGGTTTTATAGGGAGTCACTGGTCCTATTTCCAAGAGCTCGTCATCATGAGATAATACTCTCAGGATCTCAACAAGTCAGATGGCACTTTCAGTGCTCCGTAGAATACGCATCTTCTTCAGCTAGAAACAAAATTCACTGCTTCCTGTAAAAGGCATTAAAGAAAGAGTGACATTATGGTTTGCAGCTATCAACGCTGATAAGAAATCATCTGTCAAACAATCTTAAAAGTTAGTTTTAATGCTAACCGTAATGAACATTATGTATGGATGTGACTGTAGACCAGTGGTGAATCAATGATGTTACATCCAGTAAGGAATAACCTGGCTTATTTTTGGTATCCTTCCAGAGCAAGACGCATGTACCATCAACCCTTGTGGAAATGGAGGTGCGTGCACACCGGATGCTAATGACTGTACAGCATTTACATGTCAATGCTCAGGCTGCTGGACCGGACCTACATGCACAGATTGTAAGTTGTTCATCTCAGATCCTGTCAAAACCAATCTGCGCTTTTTTCCTAGGGCCCAGTTCCCTTAAAGCTGTTAAGCAGAAACAAACGTCTTTGCCGAGCAAGGAATGAGTGGGGCACCAGCCACAGCAATGTAATCTCTATTGTAATTTGACTGGTAACCTATTTCCACTAAGCATGATTTTTCTGTGCTTAGCAAGTTGTTATGCTTACAGGCAGATTAACTGCTCATCCATTAAGTTTAATGACCCAAGTAATTCAAACACACTCATTCAGTGAAAAGGTTGTATACTTTCCGAGTTTTTGTGACAAAACTCAGAAATTATCTAATGGAGCTTTCCTGTAATAACTTGACTTACACTATACTTGTCACCCCTGGCTGCTTTTGCAGATCGTTACTTAGGAACAAAAAAATTTGGATTTCTGATCATAAAATAAAGCAATTGTCTACAAATCAAGAGTGATTTTGAATCTCGTGTGTGTGGTTTTTTTTTCAGCATCTGCAATTTGTGACCATGCCAACCCATGTCTGCAAGGGGGTACCTGCCTAACCAGTGGAGCTAACTGCAATCACTTTGTGTGTGAATGCCCAGTGTGTTACAATGGACTCATATGTGATACAGGTAACCAGACTTAAGTCTGTCTCCATAAACATGATAAAAATGAGAATTATACAGTTCTACAAACGCTACAGGAGAAGTTTTCAAACCATTAAAGAGCAAGTCAATTTTGTTTCCGTTCAAATGAGGCGTGCAACTTTATTTTGAAATAATGCAATGAAACAAGACCCAATGAATTTAGCCCATATCACTGTAAAAGAGCCATGTGTTTAACATTGTATGCCTTATATGTACATATTCAACTAAATATCTAATGGCTCTCTAGCTAGTAATCCATTTCAATGTTGATACCATGCCTTATTTTGGGTGGCATGGGTGGCTTGTGTGTATTAAGCACTTGCCTCTCACCAATGTGGCCCTGGTTCAATTCCCGGCTATAAGGCCATATGTGAGTAGAGTTGTGCGCTGGTTCTCTCCCATGCTACAAGGGTTTTATCCGAGCCCTCCGGTTTTGCCTCCATCCAGAAAAATCAAACACTTTCGATCTCTGGCTGTGCTCCGTGATCATAGATGGGTCGATGTGGTAGGCTGCCAAAGGGCGCCCTCGCATACCTGCAGCTTGAACACATTGTAGCCACATCCTTCACAATTCAGCTTCTCAGCTGCCATTTAGGATGATTAGTCTCCCAAATTGTTATTATTATTATTACCATTTGTATTGGATATTGCAGAGTAAATGAGACAGTAACTGGAAGTTTGTACAATTTACGTCTTTTATGTAAGCAAAGTTATACACAGAACCTCTAACAAGAAGCTTTATATTTGCTTTTTGTGAATGACTGATAAATATATATATATTTTTTTTAATTTTAGTCCAAGATGTGTGTGCACTGAGCACCAATCCATGTAACAATCGTGGTCTATGCATCAGTGAATGTCCAGACGTGTATACGTATCGCTGTGCATGCAACGCTTGCTGGACAGGACAGGACTGCTTAACACGTAAGTGTGCGATCAATCATGTACTCTCATCTTTAATAAGCCTGAAGTTTCTACACTAGCAGAGTCAATTCTCCTGTGGTTTTGAACTTCTTACGGATTTGCAGTATTTCAAGTTTGGAGGTTATAAAAATCACTGCTTTAATGCAGTGCCTTTCTGTGTTCTGTGGTGTTGCAGTTATTGAGAAAAGAAAAGAGGAGTGGAATATTTCGGATTAGTTACTTTGATTTAATGGCAAACTTTATGTATTATTTGTTTCTTGATGTCGATATATCTAACAAGAAGTCATGGATAGGTAGAAAGAACTTTCAACTTATTTTAATGTTATCAAAAGAAAATTGATTGGGTTGACATAAATCAATGTTTGGTGAACAAAGAAAAAAATATTGAAGGATTTGAACCTGTAACCTCTTATAGATGAGCTGACTACCACGATGGTGGCAGTTTCCCTATTTTGTCAATATCTTCATTCAATTTCTGAATTTGTTTAGCCATGATTTCATTTTTATATGAAGCAAGAGATATATTTTTAAAGTTTATAATAGTTTTGGCTTCCATAAATCTTTGTTTATGCTCACTCCAGTGAGCCATGATGTCAAATCCAGAGTGATTCTGTCATCTTCTAAGTGAAGGATATGGTATTTTGATTAACACGATTGTTGTTGTCATTATTGTTTTCAGCGGTTGACAAGTGTACATCCAACCCATGTCGCAATAATGGAATATGTCAGAACCTATGTACATCTTACACGTGCGACTGTTTGGACGGTTATTCCGGCAGTAACTGTGAGCAAGGTATGGAGCATTCACATTAGTAAACAACTCAACATCTAGCTGTGTTGTTGTTGTTGTTGTTATTTATTGAAGGCAGATGTGTTGTCCATTGAGATCAACGATTATTGTCCGCTTCTCGCTCGTTACACAAGAATTGTTTTTTAAGACTATAACATGAAGAGTTTCGCTGAACATGAACCAGCAATCACTTAGCTTAGTATTTGCTTGGCTACTAAAGTCTACCATAACTTTGTCGCAATATGTAACATGCAGTTGAAGTCAATGACTGTATGACACTCTTCATTAAACATGAACCGCACGTTTACCAATTAAACCGTGTGAAACAAATAATGTTTGCATCATTTTGGGGCTGCAAAAGCCAACACACTTGAAAATGTAATTCCACAGATTATTGGTTGCATTGATGACACCCTGTCTGGACTGATTTCAATGCCATTTTTTGACTATTGTGTATAACATTTGCAGATGATCAATATGCAAATGAGGTCTTTATTGTTCACAGAGAATTGTGTTTAATGCTCGGTAAAGTCACCAGAAAGATGCCAAAATGATTGAAACAATGTTGAATATAACAAACAAAAACCAAAAAAATAAAGCAAATTTGGTATTTATCTCCGCACTATTCCATTGAAGTAATTTGAATAAAACAAATGGTTTGTACACGTTTGTATATTTGACAGATGTATGCAGTTCTGATCCATGTAGTAATAGTGGAATCTGTATCCGGTTACCTTCTGGCTTTAGATGCGAATGTGACCAATGTCATGCTGGATTGTTCTGTCAGATCGGTGAGTATATATATAACCCCAACAAATCTATGCTGTTCAGATCTGAGGGTTTTCTTTCAGGACATTGCTTATCATCTATAAATATGCTGGAAATTGTTTCATTTCAGAACAATATTGTTGTTATACCCTTGCACTTGTGTGTGATAAGCACTAATAATAATCAAAATAATTTTGTAGTTATATATAGTGCACGTGTCCACCAATGAGGTGCTCAAGGTGCTTGAACAAAGAGAGATACTTTTTAAGGCGGGTTTTGGAGTTTTTATGAATTAGGAGAGCAATTTATGCAGCACCTTATAAGGGTTTACAAGGTGCTGCGGCGCATTCAGCAGCCACTGCCAGAAACACTGGGGCAAAGCCCTTCTTTTTACGCAACACACAGAACCAGCGACTTACACTCTGCTTTTCCGCAAACTGTAAAAAAAAAAACTCTGCAGGCATATTACTCGGGTGGCATTCGAACCCACAACCTTTGCCATTCTAGAGCAGATGTCTTACCACTAGACCACTGAGCTTGCCCAGTTACAAGTGGCCAGTTCAAATCCTGTATTAGCAGCACAACAACTTAATAGGTGTAATAATTTCACTAGTGATCATTTTGATATAAAGAATGTTTATTTGTTACCCTAATTTTACTCTTTTCATGGTTTTCCTTTGATCGCAAACTTGTATATCCAAAACAAACTTCAAAAAGTCAGATTTTTTTTATCACTTCCAATCTTTCTGTATATTTAAGTGTGGATATGATTTTCACAAACATACAGCAGATTTGCTTGCGAATTGATGGAATCAGTAGCAAGGAGACCAGGCTTCTGTGACTCATACTAAACGTTGTTATTTGAATGTTTTTATTATTTGCAGATGTGGATCTGTGCAGTAGCTTTCCGTGTCAGAACAGCGGTACATGTCGAAACATGTGTTCACACTATACCTGTGACTGTCAGCCAGGCTATGAGGGTGATGATTGTAGCATACGTAAGTCATATATCATTCACTTCAGTCCGCTTACCATGGGTTCAAACTGTAAACGGATTAATAATAATCCTGTTTGTTAAGTCAATATGTCACACACACATATGCAGCATGCACAAAGTGTTTTACGACTTCCAGCTCCAATCCTGGCATACATCTGTGTGTAAATCTCACCAAAAAGTAACTAGTTCATCATTCATAGGCATTTCTAATGATAGAAACTGATAACTCTGAGAAGCCCTTGAGTCTTTGCGAAATGTACGTGAAAAGTCCAAATTTGTTGTTGGTCTTTTTGTGCGTAAATCCTCATAACCAAACTAGCTGAATACATTTCCTATTGATTTTTTTTTTAATCATTTGAGCCAATTAGTGTGGACGTGGCTTAAGCCACAAGTTCCATCAAGTTACAATAAAGCATTTAAACCATTACAAAAACATATTTAAAGCTGGTTGGCAAAATTGGTTATTACGAGTATATTTGTTTGAGTATCTTAGAAGGTGAAGCTCTGACGTTTTGCACATAATCAAAAGACTAACAGAATTATTGATAGCCAGAGCTGCCAAGTCTCCCTGATTCTGCAGAAGGTTTCCTAAAAATAAAACCAATCTTTCCATGTTCTGATGAACAAATTTGAAAAACTCCCTGATTATAGAAACTTTGTCCCCATTACGCCGAATGTAATTCTAAACATCTCCTTGATTGTTGGACAAAATCTCCCTGATTGCATGATGTAAAATGTTGGCAGCTGTGGATTACGTTGATCTATTAACATGGATTCTTGATCTATAGGTATCAACTATTGCCTGAGTGGTCCATGTATGAATGGTGGGCGGTGTATCAACAATATTGGCTCCTTCACATGCTCCTGTCCTACAGGCTACACTGGTGTTACATGTGAAACAGGTAAATTTATATCACTTAGAGTGGTAACATGGTGTCCAATCAAGTGACCTCGGCTAGGGCTCATGCCATTGGCTGCTGCAACAACATTGAAGAATAGGCCTTTTCATCAAGCCAGCCACAGCCACTGCCGAAGCCAGCAATGCGGACACCGACATACACTCTCTTTTTCCAGCTCTATTTCTCTCTATATATATCCACTTATTTTGCAAAATACAAATGCCTTGAAATATTTATTGCATAATATTGACTTCTGTGAAATATTGATTTTTATTTGTTTTTAAGTTCCATCAAGTTTCAACGAAGCATTTAAATGATCGCAAAAACATATATTGAAAACATGTTGGTCAAACTTTTCATGTAGAGTACTTTTTCTGAAAAGTGTCTTACAACGACTGGATTGCAAATTCTCCTCATGGTTGGTAATGAATACATTTTGCCTCAAGTGAATTGTTACTTAATCAAATCTCATTTGACATAAATTTTAACAAATTGGAACAAAAAGAGTGACTATTGAAAGACAATTGTCTTGTTACTTTGTAGATGTTAATGAGTGTGAATTGAAACCATGTCTGAATGGAGGCACTTGTCAACAGCTCCCTACCAGCGGATACCTCTGCAGCTGTATCAAAGATTTCATCGGTGCTAACTGTGAAACATGTAAGTCGCTTAACAAACCAGGAACATTGGTTTCCCCGGAACATCGTAATTGTAATTAAGGTATAGACCATGTGACATTTGTTTGAGATCTAAATCACTGTTTGAGGGTGTTCTGGCCAAGCAGTTTAGAGCATCAATTTCAAGTTCTGGTGGTTAAGTCATTGGGGTGTGGGTTCGAATTCAGGTCATGACACTTGTGTCCTTGAGCAAGATGCTTAACTATGATTGGCTTCTCTTCACCCAGGGGTATAAATGGGTACCTGCGAGGGTAGAGGTTGATATTGTGTTTGAAAAAGCCTTCTGTATACTCCCCAAAAAGTCTGAAAGTTCAATTATGCAAAATAAGATGTGTGGTTTACCTTGAGTTCAGAGGTAATGTCATGTACATTTTTCCCAAACAGCTGGTCCATTTTGGAACATGTTGGGAGTTAACTCCAGTAAGAAGTATACTTACCTTGACTTATATTTAAACAATTATTCTGACGCTGTCATCTCTACACAGTGGCTTTCACTGTGAATTAAGTTAAAGAAGTTTTTTAAAATCTAATTGAAAGTGCTTGGGCCTCTGTCAAATCAGTATTTGTTTTGCTTTTTGATTCAGTTGTACACTGTCAAGAGATGTTTTCGTTTTGATGAAACTTAACATTGTAGTGAAAGAAAACTGATTGTTTGTTTCAGCCACTGGATGTGTCGTCAACTACACTCTTCCCAATGATGGTCTGATTACAATCTCCTCACCAAACTACCCTGAGAATTACGAGAATAATCTCAAGTGTCGTTGGATCGTGGATATTTCCCTTGGACGTCGCCTCCGTGTCATCTTCACTAATTTCACCACAGAGCTTCATTACGACTGGCTAGAGGCTGGCAACGGTAGAGATCCGACTAACATAGAGAATCGTATCATCAGACACTCTGGGGTGGTTGTGCCCAGTAACTTCATTACACAAAGTAATCAGCTCTGGATCACGTTCACTACCGATGATAGCAAGACAGTCGCCGGCTTCCAGATTGAGATCAAAGATAATGATTTGCTATGTAAGTAACATCAAGAGCAAAGTACGACATTGGTTGTCTTGCCAAAGCTTTCTTATAATATTTAGGATACCCTTCCTGGAAAGGAGAATTGTTTCACTTACTTTGCATCACTTAACCACTTCTTGTCGGTGTCTCAAAAAAGTTTCTGTGCCTCTACTTGGTATTATTTTTCAACTAGTAAACCGCAAGGGAAAATTTTAACTGACAGTTGCTGGCATTATTTTTTCGGAACTTTTTTGAGCTTCAGGAGTAATCATTTACCTTTTGAAATATTGTCATAATGAAACCGTGACTTGACAACAAAGTCAATAAAGGTTCTGACAATAAGCAGCATGATTTGTTGAATTCTCTTGTGAGAAAACACGAGTACCTGTCCACCGTGTATAGCCAAGGTATCTGCCATGGCATGCTGGAATCTCTTGAGTTTACTTGGTTTATCTCTTGTGCTTGTGAATTACAGCTGACGAACCGTGTGCCAGCGATCCCTGCATGAACGGAGGCACTTGTCAAGATACTATAGAAAGCTTTGTATGTGTTTGTCCATTCGGATGGGGAGGTCCACTCTGTGACAAGCAAAGTAAGTATATAACAACCTTCACAATCTACTTCTTCCATCCCGTGTTTATGTTCCGTGTCCAGTCAAGTGAATTGTGTTAACATCTATTCATGACTCTGACCTTCTACTTATTTATCGCATACCTTGCTAAATTTGTTTGTAACTTTTGATTTGTTTTTTTTTTTTTTTTTTTTTTTACACTATAAGGTAATGTTTTCTCTCTACAATATTTGACACCATTTTGATATTGTGTTTGTGTGTGTGTGTGTAGGTTTCTGTAACCCCAATCCATGTCTCAATGGGGGGACCTGTAGCCAGTTATCAGATGGTACTATCTCATGTATGTGTGTGGTCAACTTCATTGGCGACCGATGTGAAACACGTAAGTATCATATATGTCATCTAACAGTTGCCCTATATCTATATATGCTTGTAAATTTTGATATCATTTGATTGTTATGACATTTGAATTATCACTGTTGTAATTAATAATTTGTTGTTGAAAAATCTGGGCCCGATTTCATTGAGCTGTTTAAGAAGCACAAAAAGTAGCTAAGCACAACAAAATAATGCTTACCATAATAAGGTTACCAGCCAAATGACCATGTAATATACACCATCTTTGACTGGTATCCTGCTAATGTTTGCTTAGTTGAAACCTGTTAAGCAAAACTGTCTGCTTACAGGCAAAGTATACCGTTAGTTTTTGGAACCATTTGATTGTTTTAATGTAGATGTATACAATTAAATTCAACCTGTGAGAATGGTGGTTGCATTTCTGAGATATTTCGGAAAATCTGGAGCAGTTATATCCATGCAGGAAGAATAATCCGTAATTAGAATACACAATCTGAGAAATGTTTTTGAAATGTTTTTGAATCCCTCTCTCTAAAACTACATTCCTTGGAAGGGAATCATTTCTCAAAATGTTAGACATTATCAACAGCTGCAGTGCTTCTTACCAAGAGAGTTTTTATGGCCAGTAGTTTTTGGAGTAATTACCAATGGTATACCCCACCTTTCAGCCCTATGAAGATGGGCTCTGATAATTATAAATGAAGCATGCAGTGTTTTAGTTACTGAGCTGTAATTTATGATTGATGTTTTCACACAGTGGTCACAGAGGATTGCACGGAGGATACATGCTTCAATGGAGGACAGTGTTATACAGTGGGAGGTATTGTCACATGTAACTGTACCAGTGGTTATATGGGAACACTATGTGAAACTGGTAAGTATGGCAAAGATTGCTAGAGAGAGCGAAAGCTTTGCAGAGGTATCATGTTAATTTGTTAAGCCAGGTTCATACTTTGAATTGCAAAAGCCAAACAAGTTAAACATACTCATCTTTTCTGGGCTAATTTTTCAGCAAAATGTTAACCCAGAAGCCAAAAAATACTTGACTCACAGGCAATTTTGTTCAACTGTCTTTAAACCTTCGTGGAGCTTCAGCCAACGAACCAATCAGATTGCAGCATTATCTGTCACTTGAGGGCGCTCTTTAGTGGGCCCTTCAATCAAACAGGTTTACAGTATATATGATTTATTTCGTAGTGTACATTATTAAAGACTATTATTGTAAACAATATTCATAAAATGAAACCAAATAAAATTAAGAATTAAATTTGTTCTTTGCAGACATGCAAACCTTTCAGCGAATCGGTTGATTTCCTTTTTGGGGGTTTCTCGGCTGTACCATTGAAAATTGTAAAGAAAAAACAATTACAAAGTCTAGCTATCCCTAAAACATTGCTCTTTTGTCAAACTGCAGTTGTAAGTCCGACCTTAATCCTTGGTAAATAACGACACATTGAATCGGAGATATGTATATTTAATTTCATATTTTCTGGTACTACAGATGTAGATGAGTGTGCCTCGGATCCCTGCTTGAATGGTGGGGTATGTATCAATGGCATCGACCAGTTCTACTGCAGCTGTTCTAATGCGTTTGCTGGAGACATATGTGAAACACCAGGTGAGTTATCTAACCAGCATTCAAACTGTAGGCACTGACCGTAGAGTTATAGAATAGTACTGGAGGATGCACTCTAATTGCACAATCGTAACCGCGCTGGCCTACCGTGGGTTCGAGGCCCACCGTGGGTTCGAATCCCCTGTGGGTAAACTACATGCAATGTTCCCCTTGGCTGTTTGAACTGGTGTGTGACCTGTGTTACACGATGGGTCGGCACCATTTTCTCAATGACAAAAAATGCTTCTTGTCGCACCGTGTCTTGTGGTCTTGTACGCCTCTTATATCACTCTATGGCACTGATTCACCCCAAATTATACAACTAACCTCATGAATAATTCATGGCCTATGTAAATATACAACTCCATTTCAATTCTTCTGCTTCAATTTTGGGTTTAAACAGATGGTTGAAGGAAAGTTTAATTTTGTTTAGGATTCATTTGGACAAACAGTCAAATCATCCCCAGAATCTGTAAGGTATTGTCTTGGACTTGGGAAACCACTTTTTAAAAATGTAAATTAACCAATGTACAACTTGTGTTTTGCTCAAGTTCTAATACTGTATGCATATTGCTAAGTCACTAGGTGGGCAACACCTAGAGAAGGTCTATATCTCTTATTCTATGTACATGAGATAGTTTGTATTATACTCTGACCGCCTCGTATTACTGTTTCCCTTGATGTAGTTGCCTGTGTGGACAAACCCTGTTTTCATGGCGGTGTGTGCATTCCATTGGATGATGGCACCTTTGTATGTCAGTGTGTACCGGGGTATATTGGAGATCAGTGTGAAACAGGTAAGTACACACTGATCATATGTAGATTCTAGATTCTTTTTGTATATTCAGTCTGACTGAAGAAATTGCAAGAAGAACAGTCAACATTGTTTTTCTTCTGTTAATGTTAGTGTGCTCATTTTCGGTACCTTATGGAGACTAAAGGACAAAACAAAAAAGGGAAAACAAAAGGACTCCACATGGAAATTCTAAAGACCGGGTTGCTCCACAAGGAAATTTGTGTACAAAGTCTACGGGAAACTGTTAAGTGCAGGGACAAAGGAAAGAACAAAAGAATGCTCCACAAGGATGCATTTTTGAGAATGTGGGTGCATTCATTTAATGTAGTTTGAGTCTTGCATATAAAGTAATCAAACCAGCAATAGACCTTATGCAATGACGTCATCCAGCTGCCATCTTAGAGGTAAACCGATGACGAAACAATGGAAAAGGCACATCTATGTATGCGCCGCGCACAGGATGGGCCAATGAGAAACCTTCTTTTGACCTCTAGGCGAGGGCGCCCTACTCAAATGATATCATGCGCATAAGGTCCATACAATGTGTTTATGATAAAGCACGTGCATTAGTTTACCAAATGCCCAGATGCATTAACAAAGAAATTATTGTACAAATAATGAATGTTTATAAATGCAATAGTAAGAATATTTTTATGAGTTGGGAGATTGTTCCATGCAACGACACGATGCCAAGTTAAATGGAAAATTCCATTTTTCCGTTCATTCCATTGTTTTTTTTATATATCATCCAAGTAGATCTTTGTCATTTGATTGAAGGATAAAACTCTAAGAATAAACAAACTGTATTAGGCTGTTGTCTGGCATCCTCTACGTCTGTGTATAATTTTAATGTGACCTAGCAGGCAGTAGATAAAAATGGGATGGGACAAAAATGCATGGTGTAGTACCAAACTGCACGTTGAATGATGTGGGCCATGTAATGGTGTGAATAATGAATGTCATGTGACCCATAACGCTCCAATCAAATGACAAGGATCTTCTTGGCTGTTTTAGTGACATGTTACTTGTATTTCCATGAGGACAACTGATTTGAATGATTATGCTTCGTAATGATGATGTTTTTTCGTATTCTGATTTGACAGACCGGAATGAATGTGCAAGCTCACCGTGTATCAACAAAGGCACATGTATTGATAAACTAAATGAGTACGAATGTCTGTGTGAAGCTGGCTTCATGGGCAACAACTGTCAATTCCGTAAGTTATATCATGACTCTCTCATACACCCCTATCAAATAATGGTATCACCCATGAGCTTTATGGGCAACAACTGTCAAACGGTGCGTACCGATTATTGCATCACCAAAATTTGATTTGCATTCCCTTTCGCGCGAAGAATGAACTTTGCTTTAAAAGAAAAAACATGCACCCAATGCTAGCTTAGAAGGTATGGTACTTTGTGGCAGTCTGTGGTACCAGTGTCAGCTGTACAAACAGAAGAAACCCATGTACCCAATGCTAGCCTAGAAAGTATGGTACTTTGTGGCAGTCTGTGGTACCAGTGTCAGCTGTACAAACAGAAGAAACCCATGTACCCAATGCTAGCCTAGAAGGTATGGTACTTTGTGGCAGTCTGTGGTACCAGTGTCAGCTGTACAAACAGAAGAAACACATGCACCCAATGCTAGCCTAGAAGGTATGGTACTTTGTGGCAGTCTGTGGTACCAGTGTCAGCTGTACAAACAGAAGAAACACATGCACCCAATGCTAGCCTAGAAGTTATGGTACTTTGTGGCAGTCTGTGGTACCAGTGCCAGCTGTACAAACAGAAGAAACACTTGCACCCAATGCTAGCCTAGAAGGTATGGTACTTTGTTGCAGTCTGTGGTACCATTATATAGGAGGGCTGATTGTAGAGACCCAACTGACACACACTAATCCATTGTGCTTATTATTGCCTGCTAGGACCTGGACAAGGTTGTACATCCAACCCATGTAAGAATGGAGCAACATGCAATGCTACAGGAGTTGGTGACTACACATGTACATGTACACCAGGCTACTCAGGAATTACATGTGATATCAGTAAGTGCCTACAGTCTTAACGCCTAATACTTTTCAATTCGGGGTTTTTCAATCCTTGCATGCTTGCCTAAAAACTTTTCCAATGGACCAATATTGGCGTTTTGTTTTTGCTGATGACATCATTCCCTTTGTTTCATTTCACTCTGTAGATTCTTCAAAGTATTTTAAACCGTTTTATTATTATTTTTTTTTTTCAAAGTTATATCAATCAGTTAATTCTACATAATGTGAGGGGGAATTTGTACATAATCCCATGATACTCGTTGGTGCAAGGTTTGAGATTTAAGATGCCAAACGGAAGCTGCACTTCTGCCCTGACTGGTCTCGGATTCCTGCGTTTTTTTAATGAACTGCCTTGATTGGTTTTTTAGTCATACATAGATTCCAAGCAAAATAAATTGTGCATTATCAACAAATCATTCAGGCAAGTTTATATGTTCTCAACTTTACCAAATGGTTTATGATGATTGCAATGATTTGCTGTGAGGGTGTGCGTGTGAACATCATGATTTTTGACTTCAGACGGAGTTGTGCACCAGGCCTGGAATGACACCAGAGGCTATAGCCTTGGTGCCCCTTCAAATGTTTCCCATAGACTTTTAAGATTTTCTAATGGATGTGCCCTTTTCAATGCCTTGCCCTTTGGAAGACGAAATTCCAGGCCTGGGTCTCGTTTGGTAACAAGTACTTAATAATGACCTATTTGACTTTTGTATCTGTAGATGTGAATGAATGTCAGAGTAACCCGTGTAAGAATGGCGGTTCCTGTACTGATCAATTGGGTGGTTTCCAGTGTGACTGTCAATCGGGATACACTGGATTTGACTGCAGTCTAGGTTGGTATTTAGTCATTAACGCTGACGTGAACTACACTCTTAATATTCAAGTATATGAAACTGCCTCAGCGTTCTCCCTGAACAGTGGTCCGCTGGCTAAATGCCGGTTAAAACACCAGAGGACCAGTCACAGTTCTGTCCAAAGTGGTCCGACTAGATGGTTCAGTGTCAGAAAGCATCCCTGTTTTATTTGAAATATGGACTTGTGGAAAAAGCTGATGGACTAGCGAAATGACAAGTTAACCTGCCTGCTGGCAAGTCACTAAAAAAGGTTAAGGGCAAACCCTGTAATTGTGTTACTCACCAGTCATCCAAGTAAAATGCCATTACTAAAGAACAACTATGTTAGATAAACTGTGGGAAACGCCCTCAATAGATGAATAAAACAACATCAGCTCTTTGTATTGTTATGGACGGAAGTCAACAAATCTTCAAGTTGTGTAATCTTGGTCTGAGTAAATGACTTGATTGGTCACAAGTGGACACTCACATACGTGTCCCCAGACTAAAGACAGTGTTGCTGTGTCACGTGGTTTGAGGTAAGCATTTGTAAAGCTACCTCCAGAAGGGTAACACCTGGTACCATTGTGCCATACACATCCGTTTAGAACTGTGTACGCGCGTTCGCCGTCTCTTGCAAAACTAAGCAACAGCTTGCCCCGAATCATGTGACATAGCAACTGTCTCTAGTCTGAGGAATTCAAATGTTAAGAGGCTGCTTGCAAGTCATGGTACCAGACATTATTCAAATCTAACTCCATCGTTGTCAAACTAAAACATGCATTATGTTTTCTTGGCTTGTCCAAAGTGTACACGTGCATGACTGTCTTAGGCAAAATTGCAATCTTTAATATCTCTCTCCATGTGTGACCTTTTATAGATATCGATGAATGTGTGAGCAGCCCATGCTTGAACTCTGGAGTATGTTCCAATAACATTGACTATTATAAGTGCATCTGCAAGACTGGATACTCGGGAACAAACTGTGAAATCGGTAAGTTATGGCTTCATCACGATGCAGTAGTAGTAGGAGACCAACATGCTTTGCAACAAGGCTGTTTTTTAGTCATTATTTTCTTGCAACTTCGATGACCCAATTGAACCCAAATTTTCACAGGTTTGCTATTTTATGCATATGTTGGCATACACCAAGTGAGGATACTGGTCTTTGACAATTACCCAAAGTATACCCTGCCTGTAAGCTCAAGTGTTTAACGAATGTAGTGTTCAGAAATTCCCAAGTAATTCAACAACAAGAAGTAAGTCTGCCATCAGCCTTGTTGTAACGTAGAAGCATTGTGTTGCTCCTGTATTCCAATCACACCTGTGGGATGTCTGAAAACTGAATACAAGCAATCAGAATGCAGCTGTACTTTTTTTTCTCTCATGAAAACAAAACCTTTAAGCCCAAGCTTTCACAGGTTTTGTTATTTGATGCATAATGTTGGGATGCATCAAGTGAGGATACTGGTCTTTGACAATAACCAAAAGTTTACCCTACCCTCAACACCATCAAGTCTTGTTAAAATTTCGGCACTCAAAATGGACTTGAAGCCTTGGTCCCGTTACTTAAATACAACAATCAATTGATTTGTGTGTTTATTATTTCAGAACCCAATAACAATCCCAATCTGCCTGATGAAGGACAGTTGAACACGTTTCCATTGGAGCCGTGGTGGATCGGAGTCATATGTGCCCTCGTCATTCTCATCATTATCTTCGTCGTTATACTCTTATGCACCTACAGAAGGAATAAGAAGCCGTTTGAAACAGTGTATACCAAGCCTGCACCCGCTCCAAAGAACAAATTCATCTCACCTTACAAGAGATGAGAATGATCCTCAATATACTAAAGAGTTCTTTTTTTTTAAATAAATGACAACCAAGACATTGTTTATATACAACAACGGATTCGGACTCCAAGTCATACAGACTGAGACTCTCTCTGCTTTTGTTGTGTTTTAAAATGGCAATTATCATGGTTTTTCTTTTTAGAAGTATTTATGGTTTTGTAAAAGCTTTTAACTTGCAATGAATGTTTAATATCTGCAAGTTACATACACTTTTTACTTGTCACTTTGTTGTACATTTTCATTGTAGATTTTGTATTTTTAAACGGCTGAGAGCATATCTTGTGATACTTACTTCTTATTTTTACTACTGCCCCTACATACTCTGAAGTCTACCAATGTTCAGGACCCTTAGCGACTATTGTATACATGTACTGGTTTGTTGTGTCTGTGTTTGATCTACTATTTCCAGCAGAATTCTTGAATGGTGCAGAAACTGTGTACATGGAGAGTCAGAAAGTTTCAGAAAGAATCAGAAATTTGCATCTTGCAATCAGGGCGATACTAAGAATTACATTCAACATAAAAGGAAAAAGGTTTCCATAGTCGCGGAGATTTTTCAAATTTGTTCATCAGAACATGGAAAGATTGGTGTATTTTCTGCAGAATCGGGGAGAGTTGGCAGCTCTTAGTGCATGTTACGTTTCCCAAGAGAATGAGAGAAGGCCGAGGGTGAAAAAAAGGTGAGGGCTCCAGCACCTGGGATAAGTCCAGGAAGCTAGTTTGATTCAACTGCTCAAAGTAGTTCATATTTGTAACAATAGTTTGTACTTGACGTCACACAGCGTTAAGTCAGCCATCTTTAAGGGCATTGTTCATATTTGTAATGATAGTTCGTACTTGACGTCACACGGTGCTAAGTCGGCCATCTTTATGGGCAGTGAGTTTTATCAATTCCTTGTATGATTGGGCTGGGATCCACTTGGCTGCACAGACAATATTTAACACTTGGCGCAGCTCAAAGCCAAAGATGGGCTCACTTAATGTATTACCTTCATTGATTATGTATATGATATACACTTGAAGATGCTTTACTATTTAACAAATATTTATCTGCATGAGTTGATTTATTAAGGCAGTTTGAACTATAACCATGATTTTGTTGTTAATGTCATTTAAAACAATTTGTTTTTGTGAGTTATAATGTTGTAACCAAACCGACCTTTTGTCCAACAACTATGCATTTTTACGAAAATAAAATGATTCACAGAGGAATTCAAATGAAATCCACCATAATAGCATGAACTGTTCTTATTTCTTGAAGTAATGTTTTGAAATGTTTCAAGGCTTTGAGCACTGTATCCAAGCATGCACAGCAACAGACATAACTTTGAACTCTGGTTCAAGCAAATAGCAATGTTTGTTAGACAAAGGCAAGATCTCAACATCTATTGTTGAATTACTTGGGACTCTAATTCCAGCTGTTGGCCGTGTTTGTTTGAGAAAGGCAGTCTGCCGATATCTCAGTCGCACTAGTCAATGATCACACATCAATGATCACACATTTCAAAATACTAACTCATTCTAGAAAGAAATAAAAAAAACACTTATTTTAAAACCAAATAACAAATTTACAGTGTGTAGGTTGGACAAAATTATTTTTATTCAGAAATTTACTCGAAATTAAACATTAAAGTACTTGGAATTCTTCCATAGAAATGAAGACAATGTTTTGAAGTGGTAACATAAAAACATGGAAGTACTACACAGTAGAACAGAATGTAAATAAAATATTTTTTAAATCAAATATTTTAATGCACAGGAACTGCTTTTTTCAGGTAATATAGTAGAGTACAACCAAATGAAATTTAAATTATTTACTTTTATCAACAGGTGCCTGTGCCTTACTAACTTCCATTATAAAAGCCATACGGTCAGTCAGTTTTATATTTTATTGTAGTATAAAAGTTATTGTAAAGAAAGTTTGAAGTAAGTGTTTAATATCGAGTATGGGGTATGTATTAAACATGACCTAGTACACTCAACAGGTCTATTTCATATAAGATTAGAGAATAGTTCACCACCTAGCATTATTATTAGTCTCCTAGTGCTTATTTGACCAAAGCTCTTGACATACATTCTTTTTCACCAGTGTCTTTCAAATAACGGACATCAGGGTCACAAAAAGCAAGGCGCTTTTACACGCACATGCACATTTCCATAGTTTGACTCTAGCGATGGATTGCAGAAAACAATGCAGACGGCCTTGCAGGGTTTCCCAAAATGACACATTTACATTGTAGCCTATAAACTAGACATAAAAGTTATCAGTCCTTGTAAACGAAAAGTGAAGTAGCAAGAAAGCCTGTACTTATTCTTAGCTGGCAACTTCTGTTTGTAACTTTCTGACAGAAAACAGAAATGGTTTTTCCCTTTATTCCTTTAACAGGTGGTCAAACTAAGAAATTATAAAAAACATAAGCCATACTTTGACAGCTTGGTATTTTCAAATAAGAAATAAGAAATAAGTTTTTGTTTACTTTTACCTATATAAGCTTAAATTATTTTATACTTGAAGTTTTATTATGTATTTGCAAAAACTGTCAGTGCACAGAAAGAAGCATTTATCCACCAATAAAACGCAACTTCTTTTGATACAAAATTACAAGCTGTTACGTGTATTTATTCATGTCTAGTCCATATAACTCTTCAATAGAATGTGCACGTCTCGTATATCTTCAAACGTTTGGACCCATTAAAGTGCATGAGTTTTGTTTCATTCACAAATTAAAGCACTGTACATAGAAACTCTAGATTCCCCCCAGAAAAATAATAGAGTACATGCAATACTTGCAGTCTACATTATATTCAAAGGTTTGTCACCAACATTAGTAGACGCCTTCCCATGAAATTATGTAAATTGCATATCATGCATACACACAATAACACTAACTGTGGGCAAAGGGAGGGAACATCATGCCTTTTTGTATGGGGCTTTTTGTATGCGTTGGTGCGTCTGCCAAGTGCACAACTCAAGATCCTTTGCCAGCCAATAGCGTCCGTACGCATGCATGAATGTGATTAGCATATCATTGGAAGGCAACACAGTAAAGCACTATATAAAACTTCCCGGGAATAAGTTTTAAAATACCATTAGCAACTTCTTCTATGAAAGACCTCACTGCTATAGATATTGCTATATTTTATACATGAAATGCATTATTATAATCTTAATGTCTTTTTTGTTTTCACTTCCATCAATGTGATATACAGTTGAATTACATACTTGTAATTAGGGTTCCTTCAACAATAATTAATATACATCGTAGCTAAAATAGTCTACATGTCATAAAGCAACATGTAAAATGAATGCAAAATACAACTGGCAGTACTGTGATGATAACGGAAAGCATTCAGAGAATATTTCAGCTAAAATGTGAGCCAAATTTGGTTCTGCAATCTCCACAAATCCTCAATTAGCTTTCCATGAGGGAATTGAAGGATAAGGCACATTTTGAATAAGAACAAATTCCCCCAAATCACAGCAGCTACTCCAGCTGTGGTGTGAATAACCATTCTACCTCCATCCTGTCCATGCAGTAACAAAAATACACACATAAAGCCTGTGCAGTTTACATGGTTACCTGGTTAACCGTTTATCCCGTTAAATGTTTACGAGTTTTCGGTTCAGTTTATCGCAAAATAAAGCCATTTAAAAGGTTCTAGGTTGAAGCTTTTTTTTTCCTCTGTAAATTGCGATCTGGCTGTGGCTAAATAACAAATTAGTTCCTTTTTTCTTTTTTTTTTCTTTTTTTTTTAAGCACTTACTGATCGGTAGGATTTTTTGCTTATTAATATTATAATGATACCTGTTTATGTTTGTAGTCTTGTCATTTAGCCTTCGAGAAAGACTCTGCTAGGGTCGAAATGTCAGGCAACTATTTTTTTGCATTTATACCATAGGTCCTTTTGGTTGGTAAGCAGTTTGCAACAGCTATTCCTATTTTTCCTTTTTTTTAAACTAATATTATAGTTACAGTGAGACTGTGTTGACCTGTGTTATTATGTATTGTCTGACAGTGGCTAATCGTGAAGTCGCAGGGTTGGGGCACAGCAAGCAGTAACAACGACAGGAATGGAAAAGAATCGCAACACTTTTTACTCAGAGGAAGTCAAGATAAAACCGGAGGAGTCTAACTGAGTGTCTTGAACCAGGAAACGCCATCCCATCACAGCCACACTTGAGGGGATGTACTTTGAGAACCAGAAATACGAAGCAATGACGACAGACTGTTGGACTTTAGCGGAAACAGGAGGGATTTATGACTGTGACCGCTCACTTCATGGATGAAGAGTGGTCTCACCAGTCGGTCATCCTAGAAACCTCGCCTTTAATACTTGAAAGGTTGAATATGAGGGCGCTGTTCATGCGGCGACCACCGGCCTATTTTACTGTCTCTGTCTATATCGTTTATGTGTCATTTTATCCGTTTTGTTTTGTGCCTATATTTTTAAAATGATGTATCAGAAGATGTACCATGACATGTGGAACCCGTTGTTAGTGACCTTGGTCCTTTTTCTGACCCTTTCATGGAACACCAGGCGGATATGTTGCATGGGTTACAGTGGTGCTGGAGAACGTAGGCCATTGTTCGTCTACAACCGTGAGTTTTTACTGAGTCGTCGTGCTTTTCCGACAGACATAACATTCCCCCTACCTGATGAGTGTAAACGCACTGAAACCGAAGCACCCAAGATTCGTAAACGAGGTAGAAAAGGAGGTGTGAAAAATAGGTTGAGGAAATACAAGTTTAGAACAGCGCTACCAACTATCGTTCAAGGAAATGTACGAAGTATTCGTAATAAAACTGATGAACTAAGGGCAAATGGGCAACATATTCGCGAGTATCGTGAGTCTAGCCTGATATGCTTAACAGAGACATGGTTATCCGTTAACGACCCGGATTCTTCGGTTGACCTTGAGGGCTATCAATTTCTGAGGATGGACAGAAATCAGAATTTGGGAAAGACAAAAGGTGGAGGGGTTGGTGTTTTTGTGAATGAACAGTTCTGTAACCCATCGCACATAACAGTGAAACTAAAAATATGCACAAAAGACATTGAACTTCTTGCCGTTTATATGCGGCCATATTATCTGCCAAGAGAGATTCCTCAAATCCAGGTGTTTGTTGTGTATATACCACCTTCAGCGAACACCCAGATCGCTGCAAACACTATTCATCATCTAGTATCCTCAGCCGAGACTGACTCACCGGAGGCAGCAAAAATAATCCTTGGAGACTTCAATCAGTGTACACTCTCTGACTATTTACCATCTTACCATCAATACGTCGACTATCCTACACGACAGGAGGCATGCTTGGACCTGTGTTATGGAAACATCCAGGAGGCTTATCGAGCTAAAGCACTACCTGGTTTGGGAAATTCTGACCACCACATGGTTCAACTCATCCCGTTGTACCAGTCAAAACTGCGGAGAGAACCAGTGAGGAAGATGAAGATCAAGAACTGGTCTACTGATAGTACTGAAACCCTACGGGAATGCTTCAGCTGTACAGACTGGAGCGTCTTCATGGATGCTGCTGAGGACTTAGACAAGGCTACGGACACTGTTACAGACTATATTAACTTTTGTGAAGAGATGATTGTTCCTAAAAAAATCAGTTAAAATTTTTCCTAACAACAAACCTTGGATTACTAAAGAATTAAAGAGTCTGCTAAATGAAAAAAAAGAGAGTGTTTCATACAGGTAACAGAGCAGAACGTAAAAAGGTTCAAGCCAACATTAAGCGTAAAATTAGAGTCTGTAAGATGGCATACAAGGGTAAGATCGAAAGCTTTTTTCAGACAAGTGATACAAGGAGCGTATGGCAAGGCATACAAGCTATTACCGGCTACAAACCCAAAAACAAAAACATGTGTGTAGAAAATGAGATTATGTATGCAAACGATTTGAACGAATCTTACAGTAGGTTTGATAAATATGATAGTAGCTTTCAACAAGATAGCGTTGTAAATGGTTTGCACGCATCTCCACATGCTGAAAGTATTGTAATCAATGAAAGTGAAGTCCAGGTGTTATTCAAAAGATTAAACACACGAAAGGCTCATGGGCCCGATTCAATCAGTTGCAGGGTACTGAATTTCTGTGCTGAGCAATTGGCGTCGCCATTTCGGTCTTTATTCCAGGAATCATTGAATAGGGCGTTAATTCCAGCATTATGGAAAAGGTCAGTGATTGTTTCAATTCAAAAAAATGCCCACCCTAAAGTCATGAACGATCTTCGTCCGGTAGCTCTCACCTCGGTACCCATGAAATGTTTAGAAAAAAATAGTTAAGAACAGGTTAATTAATGAAGTTAAGGGTTCCTTTGATGAGTATCAATTTGCCTATAGACCACGAAGAAACACAGAGGATGCAATTCTGGTTTGCTGAAGCAGCATTATAGGAAGATGCCTGTGTCAAGCTTGGAGGAAATGGTTGGTGTGGTGACAGACAGCACTCCATCAGGAGTCAACATCCCTCAGTTGGTAGGAGACGAGGCTGGGAACATCAGTGTCCAACAATATGACTGGCAGGAGTTCCTGAGTCCTTTCTTCAAACCCCTCATTGGAATTAAGAGTCGGCAACATTTCAGGTCAGTTGTTTTAAAAGCACCTGTTAACCAAAGTAAAGGAGGAATCCGAGTTTCCCCTATTGCTTCATTACATGCATAACTTGAAACTGAAAATAAAGAGATGAACAAACAGGTGCGGGAAAAAGATGAATGCATACAGGTGCAAGCTGAAACACTTGGTGATGTAAGGCAAGAACGCCGAGATGCCTTGAAAAACCTCGGTCAAATAAAGATTAGAGCTGACAAAAGCAAGTGTGACCTACTGAAACAAACGGCAGCCAAAATAGAGGAACTTGAAACAAAAATGCAGGAAAGTAACTTATACATCAGAGAACTGGAGCAGTTAAATGCATTGCTAGAAGATAATGTAATACACACTTTCGAAGGGGGAAAGTTCGTAAATGAACACAGGGAAACCATCATGGTCCTCCTCACAGAATGCAACATCAGTATGTCAAAGGTATCCAGAGTCATCACTACTGTATGCAAGAATCTCCTCGGCAAGCTTCCAGACTGACTTCCATCTCAAGGAACTTTGCATAGAATTTTGAACGAGGCAAAGTTTGTTGCTCAAAATCAAGTTCACCAATACATGGAAGAGGGAGGGGACCCATCAAATTTAACGGGCAACACTTTGCACTCTGATGCTACAACATTTCATCACCACTACCAAGGCTTTCAAATCACACTAAGAAATGGGAAACAGATAACAATAGGGTTAACTGAAGTTGGAGCAGGAGATGCAGAGACGTACCTGGAAGCTTTCAGAAGCACAGTTAAAGAAATTGCAGAAGCTGTAAAAACAGAAGACCGAGACAATACAATAGCCAAGCTTGTTACATCTCTTAAGAACACGATGGGTGATCAGGGACCAACGAACCCGCTTTTTTAAGCTAAACTTCAGGAACTTCGTGAAGAGCTTCTTCCTGATGTTATCCAAAACTGGGAGTCACTGTCAGCATCATCACAGAAAGCCATCCCAGACATGGGCAACGAAAGTGACATTGTAGAGAGTGGACGAAACCCCTTTGCTTTCGGAAATGAGAGTGGTGCCGGGAGGCTTGTAAGAACAGCAGCTAAGGCTTTCACAGCGCCGCCATTTAGGGCGTGGGAAGATGGCTTGTAAGAACAGCAGCTAAGGCTTTCACAGCGCCGCCATTTAGGGCGTGGGAAGATGGCTTGTAAGAACAGCAGCTAAGGCTTTCACAGCGCCGCCATTTAGGGCGTGGGAAGATGGCTTGTAAGAACAGCAGCTAAGGCTTTCACAGAGCATGGATGCGACAAGTCAGGAATTGCTTCTGATTGGAACACCTACCTACAGCAAGAAGGCACCAATAGTAAGTTAGAAACATACCGAGCCAACCGATTCAACATTTTTGTTTTATGATGCAGCGGCAACATATTATCACAGGCATCACATCTACAACTTCATCTCATCACTCCCAGAGCCAAATAATCTCCTCAAAGCCGTCCACTTTGACATCCAACAGAAGGTTTATGGCAGGTTCTTCAAAAGATGGTCCAATATATAACAATGGGAAATCGGCTTTCAAATTTCTAAAGATGTGCGGTGTAAAACAATTTTTGTCCAAAAAACATAGTTTAGTTTTTTTTTTCAATACGTCACCCTAAAGATATATAAAATTGTTGGACCAATAACTTAAACTTTGCTGAACTATAGGGGATGATAGTAGGTTCTTTATTCTCTTAGCTGTTTTTGGTAGCCTATAAATTGACCCTATCACCAACCCCAATTACCTCTTTTTCTTCTCAGTGTTGCACTGCACTTCCCCCTCCAACAACCCATCTGCTTCTGCACCTTTTTCTTCTTACTGTTGCACAGCACTTCCCCCTCCAACGACCCATCTGCTTCTGCATTGCACCAGTCGCAACATACATTTTACTGCAAGCCACCTGTACCTTTCACATTCCCATTTATTTTATCTCATCTTTATCATGACGAGCAGGTCAAAACGTTACCGCGACGAGTTAAAGAAAAATAATCCCCCCAAAATATGAAGAATATCTAGCCTCTCAGAGGGAGGCTGGTAAACAACGAAGAGCTAAATTAAAGGATGAACTCCAAAAACGTAAACCATCCAGAGAAGCACTAGCACGTGTAGAAAAACAACGCGAAAAGGGGAGAGCACGGCAGCAACGATATATGGAGAGGACAAAAATGAATCTAAAAGGCAAACCGCAACGAGTCAAAATAAAGTTTGGGACACCGAATTGCACTGATAGATCAACACCCAATAGACCGGCACCAAGTACAAGTACAAGGGCAGCCGCAGAAGCAAAAAGAGCCTACTGGCGGGAAAGGAAACAGGCTGAGAGACAGCGACTCAATGATAAACCACAGAAATTAAGAAGAATAAGGGAAAAGGATAGAAATCGAAAAAGACAGCAAAGGGCCGAACTTCTAAGAAAACAAAAGGCAACGAAACAACAGAACCCGACAATGTTCGGATATCAATCAATCAAAACCCTAAGAAACCACACAACAAGGGCCCGAAAGGCTCTTCCTAAATCACCAACCAAATTTGCTTCAGTTGTCTCTGGGCTTGTAAAAAACAGGCAGTGCAAAACACTGGATTAGTACAACCAACAATCTTCAGTCCAAAAATACGGGACATTGCAGACAAAATAAAGCAGAAAAGGAATGGCAGAGATGCATTCAAACAGTTTGCATGCGCATCAGTTAAGTATGCCACACAAGTCCAAATTAGTAAGCAACTGAAATTATCGACAGGGACAATCCGAAGAGCTCTGCGTAGTGGGCAGCGCCGCCATTTAGGGCGTGGGAAGATGGCTTGTAAGAACAGCAGCTAAGGCTTTCACAGAGCATGGATGCGACAAGGCAGGAATTGCTTCTGATTGGAACACCTTCCTACAGCAAGAAGGCACCAATAGTAAGTTAGAAACATACCGAGCCAACCGATTCAACATTTTTGTTTTATGATGCAGCGGCAACATATTATCACAGGCATCACATCTACAACTTCATCTCATCACTCCCAGAGCCAAATAATCTCCTCAAAGCCTTCCACTTTGACATCCAACAGAAGGTTTAATCTGGCGCAGATTAGGGCACTAGGGATTATTGACAAAATAATAACAGGCCCATTCTGGCGACTCGTTGAAGGTACCGCAAGCATCCTCGACCTAAATGCGCCGTTAAACGAAATGCTTGGTAAACTCAAACTGTGGGCGGTCAATGCGAAATCGTTGTTGGAAGGCGAGCCTCTCTTCGATGTCACCAAGGTGGAGTTGCACAAGGATGAGTTATATGAGGAACTGTTCTCAGATACTGGTGATGTCGATATGGAAGCTTTCACTCAGGCAGCATTAGAGATGATTGTCACTGGTATTGTCCTCATCCTAGACAGGCAAGCAAAGGACCAATTGGAATTGTTCTTTGGACCTTCAGAAGAACTTCAAAATTCTGCAAAGAATGTGCCCACAACAAACACCATCTCAGAGAGAGACTTTGCCATACTTGACATCTTGGTGAGACTAAAGCCTGCAGCAATATGCCACGCTTATGAAACTTACCTGCTATGGTTGAACAACAAACCAAGTGAATGGCTCGATACAATGGATGTACAACAAAAGAATAAGCTCCTCGACATGGCACGAAACCACTACCCCAAAATAAGAGAGCAATATTTGGCAAGAAAGGATAAGCTAGAGCAGCAGCAAATAAGAGCTCTACAAGTCAAGCAAAAGAAACAGGAAGGGAAACATCAAAGAAGTATGCTGGGAAAAGTTGCTGCGACTGAAGGCATTTTGCCTTTTGGAGGAGCCTGGACGACAGACACTCTCTCAGACAAGTTGGCTGTCAAACATAAATGTTTATTAGTTTGATATAAATTTTGAATTTAAATTGTTGTGTGAGATGTTTTGAAAAAACATCTCACACAAATCTCAACAAATTATTTTTTGAATTTGAATCAGAGTCAGGTACACAAATCTAAAGAGTTTCACAAATTTATTTTGAATTTAGATTGTATTCCATTCTATTTTTTTCATACATGTATTTATGATTGAACTTCAGGAAAAAAAAGACCATCCCCCGAGCAAGGCCCATGACCAGAACTGCCAGGAAGCAGAACAATTACTGACATCAATCCAACGTAGATTGGACGACCCCGAACAGTTTAACGAGAAACACCGAATGGACGACGGTTCTTTTGGTAACAAGCACCCATCGACCCTGTCATGGAGGCGATATGTTCACCATTTTTTTTAGTCTGAAGGACGATACATTGGTCGTCTTTGGTTGTGGCATAAAATATACATCGGCCTCGGGACTGGTTTCTCACATACATCGTAAACATTATGAAGCAAAAAATAGTTGAGGGGAGCTAAATGACCATTCAATATGTTGTTTATCACCACAGGTCTTGTAAGAATGTTGGTTGATATTTACATTTGAATAAAATAATATACATGTACACCACTTTTAGTACTTTTGTTCCTGTGTGTAATGAGTGTATGAGTAAGGATGAGTACAAGAATCTGGACCAGAACATATCAAAGTACCTCACAGGGAAAAGTTTATCTATTCATATCACCATACGGTGGAATATCTACGAATACGAATATCTGGATCCGACCAAAAGTCTGGTATTCAAGGACACGGTCTAGTATAGCCTGGGTAATATTTCCAACAAATTTCAGGCATGAGTTCACCATCATAACTCATCTGGATCTGGTCGAAAGTTTGTGGTATTCAAGAACACCATCTATTATAGCTTGCGTAATATTTTCAACAAATTCTAGCCATGAGTTCACCATCATAACTCATCTGGATCAATTCTACACAGCTTCTGTAACATTCAAACTAGAATTATAGAGCACGGTTACACTGGTTACACTGCGATCAATATTGCCATATTGAATGCATTATTTTCACCTTTCCAGATCATGCTAACACCTTACCCCAACACATTAAAAAAAAACTTGAAAAAAAGGAACCCCCAAAAAGAAAAGACACAAAATATATAATCCCACCCCACTCTTGCCCACGACACTGTAAGAAAACATCATTAAAAATTAAGTCCCCCCCGCCCTCTCTCAGATGTATTTGTGGGTATTGTGTCATCCAACTTCTTAAAACCAACTGTCTCTGCTGTCAAGAAGATGATGACATGTGACAGATTTTGGGAAAGCATGAATGTTCAGGACCATTGTTTTAGACAGCGTGAGTGTTTTGAAGCATGCTGCTTGCATCAAGCAGTTTTGCAGACAGCGCATTTACAGTACCAAGCTCAATATTGGAGAAGGGGTGCACAGGGAACAGTTGACCAGTAAGTACTGTTTCAAGACAAACGTAAATGTACGTTTAAAATGTACATTTTTGTTGGGTTTTGGTTTTTGTTTTCCCTATGACTTAGTCTTGTAAAAGAATTTGAAGATTTTTTTCACTGAGGTTTTATTTTCAGATACGGGAGTTTCCGAGGAATTTTGACGTCTCTGAGACGGAGGAAAATTTGACAGATAAAGTCAACTCTGCCAAGGGTCTTTGAGGTCTTACAGATGGCAGTTTTTATGTAGTATTTGCCAAGCCAGGATGACTCGCCCAAAGAGACAGGCACAGACACCAGCATGGCTAACATCATTGCCGATGAAGAAGTCATGACAATGAGGACGGGGTGGGTAGTGGACGTCCAAGGCAGTCGGGAAGCAGGGTTTTTCAGGGCGGCTCAACACCAAGAGCTGCATCCAGTTCATCGGCTGAGGAAGGCCGTGCAGTCACTGGCATCATCAGTGCTCCGGCTACCGGCACTTCCAGTGGGGATCAGTTTAGTAGGCCCACTCCTATTCAGCCAATGCAAGATGTTGGCCCTTTAGATTTGGCATAGCATGCACCACCAACAGTTAAAGAAACAATTTGGAAGAGCCAGTATATTGATTTGTCCTTATTACACCGTGACGGTACAGTGGTTGCTTTGACTTTACCCGATCATGGGTCAGCATTGACTTAGCCTTTAGTCAAGGCGCACCGCGGTACCCCAGCCCAGGTATCACGCACGAAAAAAGACTTGCGCGAGCGGCGAAGCTAATCAATTATTCATGATCATGAAATGTTTATATATGCAATTTCTTGTACACAATCACCGGCAACTAGATGTTGCATCGAACGTCGTTCTTGTGACGTCATGCAAGTAATTGTGTTTTCTTATTGGCCAACAACTCATCACGCTAATGCATTATGCATTACATTTCTCCCACCAAAATCCGTAGCAAAAAGTAAAGAAAAACATAAAGCCCCAAAACGAGTTGGTAAAGGCGCTTCGCGGCTTCGTCGCTCGCGCTAGTCTTTTTTCGTGGGTGATGACTAGGCTGGGGGTGCCGCGGTGCGCCTTGACTAAAGGCTAGCATTGACTATGATGGAAGAGAATGGCAAAGTTATCTTTCGGCCAGCGGCATCATTGCATCCACATAAGTTTGACACGGTTGACAAATGGAGGACGGAGCATTTCACACATTTATGGCCATTTTCACTGCCCGCCACCCTTAAGGTTTTGAAGAATCGCTCAAACTTACAGAAACTATTCGGTTAGCTGCTGTGCAGTTTCCTGGCTTGGGGTGGCGTAGTTATGACCAGCAGTTTCGCATGCGACAAGAGGCCAGTCCGTCATGTTTTGGGGCTGTTATGGATATGGAACTTTGGGCATTCAGTTTGTTACCTTCAGGACATGCAATCCTCTTCTTTTTCAATAATGTTTCGTCGATTGTTTTTATGTGAACTGTCTCAGAATAATAGAATATGACTGGTTCCTGTAAAGTTTAAGAAAATCCCAATTATATAAAATCGATACATATTTTTTTTGTTTACTAGATGTTTCAAGCAGCTATAGATGACAAATAACTCTTTTCAGTACAACAGAAAGTGCAGCATAAAGAAACTGAACTGCATATTCAAACTTCATCAGATGAGTTGCTGCCTCTGCTAGCAAAACTGCCCACTGAAGAGTGGGGACAGTGCATCATCAGTCATCCCAACCATTAAGAGTCAGACATCAAGTGACAATGACGACAACCAGAATACACTCAACGTCAAGTTTGAACGGAGACACTCATTCATACGCACTCAGAGGGTATTCCAAACATCCCTCGTCAACCCGCACCTGCCGCAACTCCAATGTACATGTAGGGACCGGCCCCTGGATAGATAAGTAGTTTTGTTCCACCCCCTAAATTTTGAACAGCAGCCCACTTTCACCCCCATTCTTCAACAGCCAAACTAGACCCCAAGCAGATCAGCCAGACTGGGTACTGTAGATGCTCTCTCACCCAGCCAGACACACTGTGGATGACTGTTGGTGTGTAGAGTAATAAAACATTTGATTTACCAGAAATCTGTTCTTCATCCCTTTATTCCAGAACCCTCCAGCCCCTTCACCTGGCCCGGGGTTTACATTGGCGATCTTGCCAGGACAGGTGCGTCTGCAGCAAAACCAGATGATGTGCGCCTGTCCTGTGACTTCGAACTAGAAGTGAGAGAGTGAGAGATAACCTGATGTGCGGAGTAGAATAACGGCAGTAGAGATGGCAGCGTTGGGCGACCTTCAACATGAGGTGCACTCCCTTCTAGAAGCTGCGGAGAGAGAGGACCTGCTGAAGGTGTGTACCATAGTAGATATTGAAGCTGGGGACAAGTCTGCGCCCGCAATCCTCCACCAAATCCGAAAATTCCTGTACAGTGCTGCGGTGGAAGATGCAGAGGACCAAGGGATGTCCACACTGAAAGAAGTGGTACAAGCCCTGAAGACGGACCCCACCCCAGAGTGGTGTGGACGGACTGGAACTTGACATAGTGGAGTTGCAGTCAGGAAAATGGCATCAAGAGCATCATCAGAGCCAGACGCAATGGGAAGAACGCTCTACTCAATCTTCTTGCAGAAAGAGTTTTTACTGACGGTGAGCTTGCCCGTATAAACGACACAGGAAAGACAAGGAATTAGGACACAAACTAACTAATAGATATACCCAAGCTACACCCAATTCTAATTCTCTAACATCATGACAAAACACACGACTTAACCAAAATTTAACACTTCTACCAAACCATTGCTCAGGTGAAAGACACATGATAATTGTACATCTAAAAGAAATTGGTTTGATTATTTGTGGCACATTTTAAAGAACATTGCATTTTTAAAACAGCATGCCCAACATTTCCACTGACAGTCTTGCCTGATGGGAGTGCATGACAATGTCACCCCCTGCTAAAGACTCTGCAGAGTATGCTGGAAGTGACAGAATTTTGTAAGCAAGGGTTGGTAGTTTCCCGAGACCGGCAAAACTGGTCTCAAGACCTACAACACTGTTGACTAGATGTTAAATGTTCAACCAGACTCCCACTATACTGCACTGCACTGCGCTACACAACGGTGAGTATACAGGCTGATTTCTAGGAAGTCTAGCTCAGCGAGGCCACAATGAAAAAAGAAACAGACTCAACGGGAGAGCATTGCAAGTGCTATGAAGTGCTACTTGCACAAGAAATCACACAAGAGCACATGCCTCCCAACAAGAATTTTGTAAGGAAGGTTTCAGTAAGACGCTCAGGTAGTGATGCTTTTTGTCAAATGCATTTTAATCCTAACATATTCGTGTCTTAAATGTCTACTACTTTGTAATAATCTTAAATCTTG
The DNA here is from genome assembly GCA_023634235.1 of Pisaster brevispinus. Taxonomy (NCBI): domain Eukaryota; kingdom Metazoa; phylum Echinodermata; class Asteroidea; order Forcipulatida; family Asteriidae; genus Pisaster; species Pisaster brevispinus. The sequence goes on along the minus strand of JAMKCF010000021.1, from coordinate 6,154,573 downwards.
TTTAGTCCGCCCTGCACCGTACCATGGTCAGCTCTGCTGACCATGATACATAACCTGGGCATTTGTGTACAATATCATTTTTTGCCTATTGTTATTATGTATGTATTGTTTTTACTAAATAAAGATTGATTAAAAAACATTAAAACTAAACTGAAATTTTTCCCTATTTATTGTTACTTTGTAGGGATGCAGGACGTCTGAATTGACTGCACAAGCATGCACCCAAGATAATCAAGTGTGGGGAATGTGGAAAGCCACGAGTCATTTACAGCTCTCTGATGCCATCTTCCACAGATCGGTCTGATTTCCAATCTTGTATTGAAGATTGTGAGTGCACATGTGGGAGAACGCCTGTTAAAATTTGACACAGGCTTTACAAAAAAAGTAGGAACTAGTTGGATTTTACATGAACATTATTTCGTTATTCAATTATACCCATTTAAAGAAAACATTTTAGTCTGTTAATGTTAAATGGCAGTCAGGTTGGTGTAGTGATATCTTGCCTTGCCTTTCACCTCTGGGACCCGGTTCAAATCCCACCGGACGCACTATGTGGATTTGGTTTTCAGTCCCTGCCTGATTGCGTGGGTTTTCCCTGGAATAATTCTCTGGGGTTTTCCTCCCACGTCTAAAACTGAAACTTCCTTCCTTGTCTTCTCCCCATTGGGTTCTTGGCTAGTACAGTGATTTAGTTCGCTTTTCTGAGAGTCCTTGGTTTCACAACCAGAATCAATAAATGAAATGAAATGAAATGAAATGACGTGTCTGTGTTGAATGGTTACCCCTTCTAGATGTTTGTGCGTCTCGCCTTGAACTGTGCAGATCCTGTAGAGTATCCTTATTACAGCTCAGGAAATTTCCTGTTTGGAGTGTGTTTTTTCTGCGACGGCAGAGACAACTGGTGGTCCAAGGAGAGCTTGTACATTGTACATTGACCTCGCTGCCCTCCGGGTCATTCATCGATTAAAGCAGCGAGGGATTAAACATCTTACAGTTTCTTCATGCAACATAGAATTATGTGGTCATTCGACCTTATATACATCCCAACCAAGGATGAAGAGAAGAGACCAATATTGTCACTTTAAGCATTAATAATCCTCAACGTGTAAATCGATCATTACGAAAGAGAGAAGAAAGTGTGTTTCTATGCAATGACCTTATTTCTTTTTTCTCCGAAGAAATTCAACGTGGGAAAAAAAATAATAACAATAATAACAGAATAATAATGAGGGGCTCCATCAGGGATTGGGGTATCGTACACTCATTTAGCAATTTTGTAAAAGCTAAAATATTCATATAACAGTTCCATCATTAAATATATACATCATTGCTATTTCCTCAAGCAAATGACTCAATACAAAGTCTGCCAAAAATAAACTATGAACTTTCCCAAATATACAGTAACAAATATTCTTGAATTCAGAGAGAGAAAAAAACAACTTATACTATCAACACAGAGTGATTGTATCAGTGCATTGATTTAACATACGGCCCAAACAGCTTGCATGAATATTAATGAACCAAGGTAGACACTACCTTGTTACTTATTACACCAAAGTACACCATCATTCATCTTGTATTACAGCATTGCAAAACTGGCTCAATGACAATTACCCCACTGAGCTACTCCATCCTTCATGACTTACGCTGTTTAGGGTGCTCAATTGCCTTGGTCTTGTCGCATGTGAAGGACACAGTGATAGCGTACCTTGTTCCTTTGCTGATTTTCTCCACAAAATGGGGATTCTCCGAACCAGAGGTGAAGAATGACAGTCTCCCTGTCGAGAGAATAAACCAGACATTTAATTTTAATTTAAAAGAATTACTAGAAACAGTTACTTCTTAATGACAATGTATAAGTGATGCTTGACACTTTGCATGGTGTGAATAAGGAGTAGATATTTCTAGTCATTCTTGCAGGAACAATCAATGTGTAAAGCACTTTTGACAGGAGTTTTTGTCTCATGGTTGAATTGAGTTGAACCTGCAGAAATGACAACAATAATACCAACAGGGCTTGAGTTTGACACTGGACCGCAGGCCCGAGGCCAGTGATTTTAACATTGGGCCAGTAAACTCATGACTGGACAAGTCCTGCGGTCTTGTGTTTGTGTTCAAAACTTGATTTTCAGTCTTGTGAATAAAATTGTTGTTCCCTTACTACAACTGAAATAAATCTTCTCTCGATTCTTTTTCAAATTCAAGCTGTTCAATCGTTAAACTGTGAAGGGACTTTTTTCTTCTCGATTCAATTCTGGTCTCGAACACAACATTCTGGTGCAGTAATTATTTTGAGCTACTTGACCTCCAGTCTTGGTGGATTTTTATCCCAAATTCGAGCCCCGATATCAATCACACCACTCCAGAGCACTCAGTGGCAATCATTTCCCAACTAATCTTGTGTCACAATGGCTTGAAGTCAATCATCCCAGTACCATGCTCAACGTACTTAGAGAAAACTATCGGCTTGTCCTTGCAAAAACAGTGTAGTATCTAGATGTTATAATTTTGGTTTGACCCTTAAATTATATTATTTATCCCCGATGCTAAAATTAACATTTATTATATCTTGCTTTTGAAATAAAAAAATTGTCATATCTTGCACGAGACGATCGGTGGAAAAACGCCATATGTTGCCGCATGTAAATTCAAAGATACAGCCGTTTTGCAAGAACATACCCACACGACATTTGTTATTTGCTACTTGTCTGTACCTAGCTTAGGTTCCACCGTCATGTTTGTATTGCTACTTGTCTGTACCTAGCTTAGGTTCCACCGTCATGTCTGTATTGCTACTTGTCCGTACCTAGCTTAGGTTCCACCGTCATGTTTGTATTGCTACTTGTCTGTACCTAGCTTAGGTTCCACCGTCATGTTTGTATTGCTACTTGTCTGTACCTAGCTTAGGTTCCACCGTCATGTTTGTATTGCTACTTGTCTGTACCTAGCTTAGGTTCCACCGTCATGTTTGTATTGCTACTTGTCTGTACCTAGCTTAGGTTCCACCGTCATGTTTGTATTGCTACTTGTCTGTACCTAGCTTAGGCTCCACCGTCATGTTTGTATTGCTACTTGTCTGTACCTAGCTTAGGCTCCACCGTCATGTTTGTATTGCTACTTGTCTGTACCTAGCTTAGGTTCCACCGTCATGTTTGTATTGCTACTTGTCTGTACCTAGCTTAGGTTCCACCGTCATGTTTCTACTCCCATCAGTAAAGACAAAACGACCGCCTTCAAAGTCAGTCCCGTAGTCAGCCAGGTACAGTAGGGATGTGTAGTCAAATGTCTCATATGTTTCCTGTTATGTAACATTCATCAAGCAAAGGAATTTAAACATTAGGTATACTTATATGTTACTTAGGAATGGTTCAACGTTTCCACAAGCTTAGTGTACTCTTTTTTTCTCACTATGAAAGATTGAATGAAGAATGGAGCCAGGTTGAAAGCTTAGGTTCAACATTTTCTTAAAACTGAAAAAAGCTTAGATTGGATAGTAACACCTGGTTCAGACAGGTGGTCTAGAGTCGCGCCGAACCAAATTGTTGAATTAAGTACATGAAAAGTTCGACCTCTGAAACAGTTAGGAGCGTCTGGACGGGCTGAAAGTCGAAAGATTGACTGTTGCAGCGTCTTGGTTTCAGACGTCGATCTTGTCATGAGCCGAACCTAATGTAAATGTTATGTTAAGTTCGCCTGTCTAAAACCAAAAGTTTATTTGGGTCGACCTGGAGTCACTCCTAATCTATTTGGTTTGGTGCGACTCTGGAGTGCCTGTCTGAACCGGGTGTAAGTCCCTTCCCCTTAAAAGAAAAGGTTTAAGGGAATAATAGAACAACAACAGCAGGACCCCACAAACCCGAGCCTTAAGGTTGTGTGGGTGTGTGTGTGGGTAGGTATACACACCTTCAAACCGGGTACCTATAACAAAAGGGACAATAGGGTACCCAAATGGGTAAAGGGCCTCAGTTGGAGAGTGCAAACACACACACAGCTTAGTGTTACATACACTCTCTGGACATTCCTTTCTTTTGTGCACTTAAACAAACACATATTCTTCAACACTGGTGAAAATACTGTGTGGACATAAAGTGTTTTAAGCCCCTACATTTCTGGTTCTCGTAACTTATTGCATAATCTTCTCAACTGGATTGTCACATGCACAGGTGCTCGTCCACATTGTGTGGAATTGTTATTGTTCTCAGGTCCACACTTCATACGTAACTTTAACACCTTTGCTCATTACCTAAAGTGAATCATCATAACGTTTGCATGTGCTGGATATAAAAATATAACTGGAAGGGATGGTGTGACTGGTACCTTGTCAACATGTACGTGCCAATATTCATCGTGCACCGTCTTAGCTGGTTTACTGGTCATCCGTGAAAAGAATGTCGGATGGGTTAAGTACAGCTTGCTCGGTTGGATGTTAAACTCCCTTGCAATGGCTTGCTTGATTTTTTTAGCTACTGAACTGTGGAAAGAAAATGCTATCATTAGAAACAAGGTACACAAGTAATAAACAGCGTCTGTGACTATGATTTCAGTTTATACCTTCTTTTTTAACAATGAAGCACGGTCAATATCGCCTTTTTTCAACAAGCTTCAGCAGTTGAAGTCCTTTTAACACCAACAACGTTACAGCCATTACTTTTTTTAGCATTGATAGAGATAACTGTGTTAGTCTGGTTCATAAAACAACAAAAGGTGGCGGCAGCACTGAGTCACTGATCTCAAACAATGCAAGTAAAGCATGAAACAAATAAGCCGGGTCATAAATGAAACATGCTGATCATTTACTTTATGTTTAATGGTCAATACAAATGTACTGCAGTTGGAATACCTGTATAGTTTGAAGTCACCATCATGGAAGACGCTGCCTAAATCTTCTGTTTCTAAATACCTGTACAATGAAGAAAACAACGAGCATCATCCATTAGAATTATGCAACGTTCAACCATTCAACCAGAGTTTCGATACATTCAACCAGAGTTTGTAAAATAGTTTTGAAATTATGTCAAACTGCAAAAGAGAAAAAAAAAGAAAACTGCAATTGACTTAAAAACAATTTCATACGCTAAAACAGAAATGAATTCAAACAGTAGTACAAATTACAGAATGTATTCCTTTTTCCGCATACGTATATGTATAGTATCAGTGTGATCTTGTTAACATTTTAGTATGAATGTTGATAAATTGTTGCATTCTTTCAAGCATTTTGTGTTTTGGCAAAGTAGTTTGCTTTCACAATGAAGAAAAGCTTACCTGGGGAATTTAACTTTCATTTTGAGCATGTAATGTGATCACAATAATGAAAATATCACCAGATCAATTAATTTCCTAGGCTTGCCTAGACTGACTTCATCTACAATGTACACTAACCTCTAGTTTTAACATTATTCATACTCACTTGTAAATATTGATAAAAGAGTCACCCTTAGAGAGTGCGCCTGAATGTAGATCAAGAATAGACGCCTAAAAGCAATCACAACAACACTGCGTTAATTAGTTTGAATAATGTCGGGTACAATGGTTTGTTTCTGGATTTATTTCAATTCCAATTCTTAAAGAGGCTAATGGAGATATTTCGGCTAAACATCATCTCAATAGACCCTTCCCATGAAATATGTAAATTGCACATCGTGCACGTGCACGAACACTTTGGTTGGCAAAATGAGGACACATCGCGCCTTTTTGTATTGGACTGATGGTGGCGTGACGCACACGCGTTTGTGCGTCTGCATAGTGCACAACTCTACAGCGTTTGCCAACCAACATGACCACGTATGCATAAAGGTAACTAGCATATTTCATGGGAAGGGTCTATTGAAGAGCTCAACAATTTAACGCAAGTTCAAAGAATCTGTGCAGGGTGAAACCGGCTTGGCCACGTACTGAGAGCAGAGGACAATGCCCAATGCATGACTGCCTTGACATGACAACCAGAGGGCAAGAGAAAAGTTGGATATGTAAGGCATGGTTCCTACTCACCCCACCATTTGAGCCTCCAAATTTCAGTCCATTTATTGCGACTCTGTAAAGAAAAATAGATTGAAACAAATGTAATAAGTTCATTTACATTAACTCTAACTAGTAACTCCCCTTAGGGACTTACTGACAGTGTCCTTCATTCTAACAAAATCCAACACACACACATTCTACACTCACTTATGTGCAGTCTGGTATCAGTGTCAATGCATGTTTGTTTATCCAATGAAACCATTGGGTTTGTGAGACAGGGACCAGTCTACACTATATCTACAAGGTGGTCAGAAGCAAGTAATTGTAAGAGAGTAAACAACCAAGAAAATAATGTGCTCAATTCCTTGATATCACATACCTGTGCGTACATGCACATACACACATGGACATGTACATTCTTTGAGTTCACTGCAAACCTCTTGTATTTCACCTACATCAACATGCCATGGGAGGTCCTATATACAGCTGTAGTAGCCATAGTGTTAGCCAGAGGGGTGTATGGGTGTCTTTTGGACACCCTGTTTTAAATTTGGACACTCTCTTTATCTGAATATTGACATGTAAGTGTATTGTAAGTGAACAACTTGGACACAAAGTTTTAACATTTCCAGCAAATTAGGACACCCATTTACAAAATCCTGGCTAAAAACCTTGGTGGTAGCCGAACACAAAAATATGGACATCTACATTTGTACAAGATTGAGATGTTAGCTTTAGTCTTACTGTCTCAGTTGGCTTGCCTCACTCTTTGATATAAGTCCATCCATGACAACTCTACCACACTGAGTTGGTGCACAACCTGTAACAGGAAGCAAAAATCACCACTCTGTACTATGCATTATTCACAAAAGATAACACAACTCAAAGTGTGATTGGTGTGCAACTGACCCTGTTAGTGCATTATAGCTATGGGAGACTTGAGTTTTGAAGGGGCACCAAGGCCAAGACCTGGGCCCAATTTCATAGAGCTGCTTTAAAGCAGAAAATACTGCTTAACAATTTCCTGCTAAGCAGAAATGAGCAGGATACCAGTCACAAATTGTACACGTGACATGGTAGTTTGGCTGGTAACCTTATTCTGGTAAGCAAAATTTTATTGTGCTTAGCAAATGTTTGTGCTTAAGCAGCTCTATGAAATTGGGCCCTGGGCAACAGAGACTATGGCCTCATTGTAATTCCGGGCCTGCTGTTCATACTGTTGGAAAATCACAATTACCTAAAAAGCATCTAATCCTTCAGAGTATCTGACTTCAAGTGACACGTATGCAGAATAGAACTTGTCTATCGCTAACGACATTTCAGTGGTTTACTGAGTTCTGACTATGCTACAGACATGATATAATTTTGCCCCAGCATGTGCTGCTCGCTCATAACCCCCTAGTATTGATTCATTAAAATGTTCCACTATAAGGCAAATTTTAATTAGGCCTGTGGCTGATCCACTCTATGCTTGCGCTCAAGTATACAGGGCTCGAATTTGACACTGGACCACAGGCCCGAGGCCAGTGATTTTAGCCTTGGGCCAGTAAACTCATGACTTGACAAGTCCGGCGGTCTTGTGTTTTTCAATTTAATAATAGCCACTGTGTAGTATCTTTATGAGGAAGAAAAGATGTTCAAATGTTGACCTTGAGTCTGGTATTTATACAATTCCATTGAGTAACAAAATATACTTACCCAATAGACAAATGAGAAAAATCTACAATTTACTTGTCAAACTGTGCAGAAAGCTCTTTCTCATAAAGATTCTGGTCTTGTGAAATAAATTCTGGTCCGGTAAACATTTTGAGCTACAAGCCCTGGGGTCTTGCGAAATTTTATCCCAAATTCGAGCCCTGAATGTATAAGCTTGCAAAAGAGGCATCCATTGAGTCATACAGCAACTGTTCCCTTCTCATTCATCTTTGATCTTGTGACACGTCTAACTGTATGCAGTTCAGGGTGACTGTATTGAAACTTGGTTCATTTGTTTGGAATCGCGTGCAAATACTTGCATTTTGACACGCGCGTACCACTACAAAGCATTCTACAAGCGTCAAACGCCCTCAATTTTTCAACAAGCATAACAAAGCAGTCCCTTTTGGTAGCCAATGAGCATTGTTCTTTCAGCACATACCTACCAGGGGTTAGCGGCGAGAGGTGCGATACGGCACACTTTCCATGGTGGCGAGGTTGACAATATGTATTCTTGCAAATACATGTACCTTGTATGTATAATGTCTGTAGCATAGTCAGAACTCTGTAAACCACTGAAATGTTGTTAGCGATACGAGTTCAATTCTGCATACGTGTCACTTAAAGTCAGATACCCTGAAGGAACTTGATGCTTTTTAGGTAATTGTGATTTTCCATTAATATACGAACAACAGGTCCAGAATTACAATGAGGCCATAGTCTTCGTTGCCCTGGTCTTGGCCTTGGTGTCTCTTCAAAACTGTCCCATAGGTTGTAAGATTTTCAAATGGAAGTGCCCTTTTCAAGGCCTTGGTGGCCAAAGATGAAAATCCAGGCCTACAACAACATCTTTAATTACTTAAATAGACTTTATTGTAACAAATTGGCTGCCAATGAATTGTTTTGAATTCAATATTTTAAGAAAATTATTATGAACAATGGATCTTACCCTTGAATTTCTTCAAGTCGTTTTTAAAATCCGAGGAGCACGTGACATTGAATCGTCGTATAGGAATGGAATCCGACTGTTTAGCAAATGTCTTGAGATCGTCCTCCTTGGAATACCAACTGACTACACCTATGAAGATGAAGATGACGATCATACGAACTGCTAAAGATTTGAAGGTCACTCTGTGTCTGGGTAGACCCTCATTACTGCATTACAAGAGCATGAATAGAGAGATTTAAGTTAATCGAAATAATAATTAATAAATTAGGGAATAAAAGTGTGATGACCAGCCGTCGATTTCACCAAACTCTTCCTAACTTAGGATTAATCTTAGGACTTAGGACGAGTCCCAGCCTTGCACTGTATAATGTAAACCTTAAGATTAATCCTAAGTTAGGACTAGTTACTCGTCCTAACTCGAGATAGGATTAATCCTAGTGTTTCGTGAAATCGGCTGCAGGTCTTTACTGCATGGTCATGACCGGGTTGGTGGCTGGCCGGCCGCTGTTTTATGGACCAAGCTGTAGGCTTAGTCCATCAACAGTGGCCAGACACCTATTTTATTAGTCTATTCATGCTGTTTTACTCAGCGCTGCTTGCTGCTGGTTTGTATTCCGCAGTTCGGGTGGCACTGTTTGTTTGTGATGAATACCGCCTTGACTACAATTGAACTACCGACTACTTATTACAACTTCAAAAACAGCGTTGCGCACAGCAAACCATCGATTACAAATGACGACGGCAATATTTGTTCTTGGAAGGCGAAGATTCTGAATAAAGGTGAGAATTTCTTTTTTTGCAACTTTTATTTTTTCAGATTGGCTTTTCTAGACCAACCACGCCGAGCTCACTGTGAAAAAACAAAGAAAAATAGAACTCAAGGTGCGAAGGGCAAAAAGTTTCGAATAGGATTTGTACACGATGAGTATTAATTATGACTGTGGTTCGTGGAGAGACGATAGCGGAATGACCGCATAGTTCTTACTATACTATTACTAGTTAGGACGTAGGAGTAGGACGTAGGAGTAGGTAGGAGTAGTATAGAGCAGTCACATGGGATGGGACGGGTTGGGGCTACTCACTCAGTCACTGGCACTACTGTAACTGTGGGGAGTGTGGCGGCCACATATCATGTACAACATGCAATAATGGGGCTGACCTAGACTAAAGTCTAGGTACCATGGAGGGAGAAATACCATGGAGGGAGAAATAGAAACAAACCCTCGATCTTGATTTTATACTTTATACTATCTATAGCATGCCATAAGCAATAGAGAGGGTAGAGCAATGATTAAAACCCCAAACACCTTTGACCTTAAACTTACACTTCTTGTTTTCCTTCTTCATTTTTGTCAGACTCAGCAGTTCGACTTGTGCTTCCTCGACTTGCTTCAGAAGAAACTTGTTTTCTCTTACGAGGTGCCATAGCATTAGTAACTTTGACTTATTATTAAGCAAGGCACATAATTCGTATCAGACTTCCTCAAGTCATGCAAGTTGGCCTTTTGAATTTGTGTACAGTCAGTCAAGCCTCTGCAGCTAGCTCTAGCCACCAAACAGCATGAACACGAGACGGGACACACGACGGACGGACGCAACGAAGTGCCAGTGATAGCCCCCTCTGTTGGCCAATGGTTGGCCGCACTCGCTGACATCGTCAGGGCTGCAGAAAGATGCCGAGATGGCTTGTCAACCGGGAGTTGATAATTACATAATCATAGTTCTTATTGTCTAATATCGTTTCCTGATAGCACTTTAAACTGTAAATGACCAATGGTTATTGACTATCCATAAATAAAATGGTGTTACAAACGGGGTCAAAGTGAGCACTTTTACAGTGGCCGGGGCGGGGGGAGGGGGGAGAGGGGGGGACATAGTGCCTGGTTCTGTTGGCAGACAAAATTGGGGCAACCCATCAATGAACAGGTGAATTTTAACATAATTTTGTGGGGGTTGGATTCTTTTAATTGTTCATTTGATTTTATATTTTTATCTGGAATGAGATTCAAACAGCGCACAATAACTAAGGTCAAATTGTAAAAGTTTAGGGGGTCACAAGGGGGTGCACCATTTTTTCTAGGGGGGCACTTCTGGCCAAGTTTCCATTTGCTTTTTTCTTTAAAAATAAATGGTGTTACAAACAGCAGACATCAATTATTGGGCCACCCCCCCCCCCAAGTTACGACACTCGATATAAAAACCTCATGATCAGTTGGTTATACCAAGCTAGGCTATAATAAAACTGACTGTAGGAAGTTCGTCCAACTGACCATCATCATTGCCAGTCAGTTATTCTCTTGGTGTGGAATAGTGACTATTACTTTCTCAATTTATAATGGATATTACTTCCACCCCCCCCCCACCCCACCATTAAGTTTATTCAATATTTTCTCTCGAAAACAACTCTTTTGCTCAGCAATTGCTTGAAAATGTTAATTAAAATGCTTTATAAGAAATATGAATGTCATTTAGCCGTTTAAAGGCAAGGTATACTGTTGGTAATAGTCAAAGACCAGTCTCCTAACTTGGTGTTTCCCAACATATGCATCAAATAACAAACCTGTGAAAATTTGGCCTCAATTGGTCATCGAAGATGCAAACAAATAATGAAAGAAAAAACACCCTTGTTGCATAGAATTGCATGCTTTCAGATGCCTTAGATACAAATTTGGGGGTGAAATTTACCCCTTTCTCTAAAACTACGTTACTTAAAAAGGAGTTCGTTTCTAACAATGTTTAATACTATCAACAGCTCTCCAGTGCTCTTTACCAAGTAAGTTTTTATGGTCATTAACTTGTGGAGTAATTACCAAAAGTACACCCTGCCAAATGACAACCCTAGACTTGAAATAATGAACTTGACTTCCATCCTGCCAGCCTGAATGATATAAAAGTGAGCATAGCCATTTATTTTGGATAGTTATCATAATTTCAGTATCCATAGTTACTCATTCATAACTGTTCAACTATTAATAATTGTCCCTCAGACAACGCATCTTCATTAGGAGATAATGCCAATATCATTAATCTGTAACTGTACTTAACATTTTTACACAAATTATAAGGCCATTTGTACAATTTGCATTGTTTTATACAAAACAATTTCTTTAAATAAAAAAAAATCACAAAATGTGGTCTATCATGTCAGGAATGCAAAAAAGCAATTTCAGATTAACACCAGGGAAAAGATGGTAATGCGCTGATGCAATCAAACAGTAAAACCAAATCTGATAACAGAATATATACTTTTAATCATTATAAACTCAAGTATAACTCAATTTGAACTATACTTCCCCCCCCCCCAAAAAAAAAAAAAATACAACTGCTTTTATAGTCAAGCAACTTAGAACAACTATTTTCAGTGCAATATTGATACACATTGTGCTGAGGTGACAGCTAAACAAGCTTATTCCATAAACTAGAAGGGTGTGTATAAGACTACCTGTGATGTCAAGTTTTTCCCTTTTTCGTTTACTAGAAGAAATAAATATTAGCTGAAAGTAGGTATCCAATTTTGGGGTAGACAAAAATATTGACTTGCCCAGGCTTCTGACTGGCACTCCCCCCCCCCAAAAAAAAAAGGGTACTGACAAAATTGAGAGAGCCATCATAGGGCTCGAGTAGATAGCTCAGTTGGAAGAGCGCAGTGGACGTACATCCGGAGGTTCCAGGGTTCAAATCTACTCCAGCCAATTATTTTCTTTGTTTGCCCCCAAAATTGAACTAGAATGACCAAGTCAGTTTCCCTTGTGATCTATAACTTGAAATGTTGTTATCATATACAAAGTCCATGTGCAACTGATTTTGGCTTGCTAATTAAATATATAATTTAGTAACTAACTACTAGCCAAGAAAGGAAGTAATATAACCACGTCTATAAAATGCCAAATATGAGTTCCCTGCATTATAAGATAAAATACTGTTGATACCATTTCAAGAATTGAATACATTTTTTAAGCCTCTCACATATATACTGAAATTGATCACATGAAACCGTGATGAAAAACTTGGTCATGGGGTTTGACTTTATGATCTTATTACAAAAATGGTTGTGTGAAGTTTATGGTTGCATGATGTACACCACAGACAAACCAAGACAAAACATTTATTCGGTTGGGTGACATTGGTCTAGTATGCCATTAACAAGGTATAAATAATTCCCAAACAGTGAAGAAGGCGGCCATCTTTAAGCGCAATGATAGTCTTTTTTTTTAAACATGCTGTAAGCGAAAATACCACATGTGGCACGAGGGAGTTTTATCCAATCCCTTGCATGATTGGTCGATGGACCACTCGGCTGTGTTGAACATATGTAACACAGGACGCAGCTCAATGCCATAGCAGAAGTTGCCCCAAAAGATGGGATCAATATATCAGGATTAACATTTGGATTAATTTTGCTCCAGTGGGGGGTGTCACTCCCAACTGTCAGGATTTAATTTATTAATTAGAATTTTTTTTACAAGGACAGAGAGAGAAACAATACATACATAAGGTCCATATAACATGCCCATACATACATCAGTTCAAATAAATGAAGGCGATAATCATCTTCTCAATAGTAATTCCAAAAACAACTTCAATGTCAAACATACACGTACATCTGTTTGATTTAAGAATGGGTGCCCTTTCCTAAATTAAAATTCGGATAGAAATCTTACTGCATTTTCTGTTCCCGGCACTACATCTTCACTTCAACTTCCTCAGTTGGTGGTGTAGTTTGGAGAAGAGCACTGCTCTCTGTAATGTCACAACCTGGGCCCAATTTCATAGAGCTGCTTAAGCACAAAAGTATGCTAAGCACAATAAAATTTTGCTTACCAGAATAAGATTACCAGCCAAACTACCATATCACGTGTACAATTTGTGACTGGTATCCTGTTCATTTCTGCTTAGCAGGAAATTGTTAAGCATTATTTTCTGCTTAAAGCAGCTCTATGAAATTGGGCCCAGGACCCCATTTGATAAAAACTGTTAAAGACAAAGTATACCTTTGTTTAATTATCTTATCCCACATAAATGTAGCTATATAAACTAACCTGTGAAGGTTTCGTTTCAAAAGGTGGTAGTTTGTTTTTTTAGATATCGCCGCAAATCTAGAGCGATGGTGTCCACGCAGGAAGAAAACAAACAGAAGACTAATCGCAACACACATTCTGAGAAATGATTATATCAGATCGAAATTTGTTTGAATCCCTTTCTCTAGAAGCACATTCATTAACTTAGGGAATTGTTTCTCAAAATGTTCTACATTATCAGCAGCTGCATGCAGTGCTTCTTTCAAAGTAAGTTTTTATGGTCATTCATTTTTAAGGTAATTACCAAAGGTATACCCTCCCCTTAACCGGTAAGCACATTTGTTGAGCTTAATATTGAAGAAATACTTATGTAAGCCTTTGACATTTTATGATCATCGTCTTTATTTCTGGGGTCATCCATTGTTTTCATAAAAGACAAAGGCTTGACAGTGTGCTTGTCCACAATGGGTTTGCATTGTTGCATCACTAACCTGCTTACAAGAGCCGCCGGCAAGCTAGCATGCATTTTAGTGCCACAGATCACTCTGTAAGCAGTAATTTCTGCTTAATAACTTTAAGAAATTGGGCCTAAGTTACAAATCTCTTCTTCTTTTTTCTTCAAATGTAACATTTGTACAAACAAATCCTAATCATTTTAACGAAGAATTTAAATTTCCCCTGAAAGTGAAACTTCACAAAAATAAAAGCATTTAATTCTGAAATTAAAGGGAAAAAAATCAGAATCGAAACCCCTTTGCCGTTGACAATGTTGGTCTGGCAGATACTAAAATTACTTTTATAAAAATGTACATCGATACGATTAATAATATTTACCGTAAAACAACATTTGCTCATGTTGTTGACAGGAAGATATTGTTTGATGCAGACTGTTAAAAAACACTTGATTGGGCTTGCCAATTATTCATGCATTGTTTAAGGTTGTAGGGTGGTCTATCTCAAGTTACGGCTTTGTTTGCCTCATTTTGGTCTCAGATATAGAAAACTTAATATAAATTTGAAGAACAAACTCTTTTAAATATCAGAATAATTTGTTTAAAACTTAACTATGAATGTTCGACAAGCTGCATCCTCTACACTGTGCAAATGATAAGGTTAAATATTGTGTACTCGTTACAAATCAAATTAAATCAATTCTGCACTTGAATTACTTACTTAAGGACAACTGGTGCACTTGTATTTGTCAATCTGTGATTTGATTCTTTACATGCATTTAATATAAGGAAACATATGCAACCGATCTTTAACAGAGAAATAAATCAGCACAAAAATGTGTGCCGTATGCATGCTGTGATTTACAAACATGTGCTTCCAATTGATTGTCCGCCAATTCCGAGTTCACTTAACCGTAGCCCTGCTGGAAAATACACGTTCTGAATGTCACAGTTTACAACTGGCCGTATGTTCCCAACCTAGAGACCAAAGTTCAAATTTAGGGCATCACGGCAGACGCAGTGTCGTCATTTTTTTTATGGTTTGTAAATTTGTCTCACCTTGATGGCTTATACATGCAAGAAACAGAACTGTCATGCAGTCAGAATGAGGTTGCAATACTACATTGGATCTGGCCGTGCATATCGATATCTAATATAGATATCTTGGGGGTGTAACCCCCCCCCCCTTTTAAGTTTCTGTTGTAAAGTTTCTCAGACGCTCCTAAGCACAGCTTCTAACAGAGGAAGATAGATATCACAATTTAATACATACACGTACCAAGGTGTCACTTGAAACTATTGGCTTCTTTATCGCTAGTACATTTTGTCCACAACCAAATCGTAACTTCACAGCTAATACAAAAATATGCCAATAGAAGATTTACAAAGAGCGGCTGATATAATAGCCACGATAAAAACATCGGCCTATGTACAAATCTAGGGGCATAATACAGTACAAATCACAACTAAAGTCCCACAGCCAAATTAAGAAAATTCAACAAACAAGTTATTTAAGTACATCAAAGATTGATACTCGGTTATCTTTGAAGGTTATTATTCCTTACTAAAACAAAATGTGTTATTGCAAAAAGAATTGTGGTTTACATTTTTAGTGAATCATATTTTCTTTCATTTTCTTACTCTAACAATTTTGCCCTATGAAACAAATGTTTGCCCAAGCAGCAAAGTAACACTTTTTTGCAACGTTTTAATTTTGTTTTAAAGTTGTGTATTTTCATCTATTGTCTCTTCACTATCGACACTTTTTTGTGGTGGTGGAGGTGGGGGTGAGATGGTGGGGCGGGACAGACTTGTGGATTTAGGTCTCAGCGTTGGTGACGGTGGGACATTCTCAACGGGAGTGACGGGGGGAGGTGAACTTGACTCTCTGGTTTGACTGGTCTTCTTGGCAGGCAACGGCGGGCGGGCTGGTTTCTCCAACACAGGTGGCTTGTCTCCCTTTGGAGGTCTTGTTGGTTTATCCACTTTGGCTGGTTTTTCTGGAGTGTTTTTCTCTGCTACACTGGAAGGAGTGTTCCCGTTGACATTGTTACTGACTTTAAGGTTTGACGGTGATGGTATCGGAGTGTTTCTACTTAGGGACGAGTTTGGCGACAGGGTGGGTGACATTGCTGGTACAGGAGGAGCCGGGTTCTTCTTGACCGAACGTCTCGGGAGAGAGGCCGACTTTATCCTACAATTACAGCAAGACATGCACAAATCTATTAATTCAACGATTTAATTATGAGGATTCATTACGTTCAAATTGAGTAGTTTCGTAAGATTTGAAGGCACGATGACAAACACTGAAGACTTGCAACATGCACTCCAAAATATCTGACATTGTGTGTCTGACATTCAACTGTTCAACATCGCAATTTATACACAGCATCTAATAACCACCGCATATCTAGTTGAATTCATTAAGAAAACGTATCAATCACTAATCCACTGAACTTTTCTTTTCTGCGAAAGTTTGAAAGTGCAAGTGTTTTTTAACAAGAACAATATTTGATTTGTTTTCTTTTCTGAAACTGATACTGTTTATCTTCCCAGGATAGTGCACATGTACAATGAACATCGTTATAACAATACTTAAACAAGCAGGACTAATGAAGTTAGTTGCCACTGTCCCATGAACGAGCTGCTGGGTTTTGAAAAAATTTGCGCTTATTACTTCCTATGTACAGGGTTAAACGATTACGTAATCCTAGTGTAATGGTTAATATGAGAGGACCAACACTGAGTACCAGTGAAATACCCACAATCAATACTTGCATTGATCTCATTCCAACCACCTTGTTTTCTTTTGGATATTAAAAAAAACACACACAAAAACACACAAAAATGGGGCATGATGCTGAGGGAGCATCTTTTAAGTAAGGATGGGTATATACCCACTGGAACGTTCCTCTGGAAACTGCCCACTGGAGCGTTTCCTCTGGGAATACTGCCCACTGGAACGTTCCTCTGGAATACTGCCCATTGGAACGTTTCCTCTGGGAATACTGCCCACTGGAACGTTTCCTCTGGGAATACTGCCCATTGGAACGTTTCCTCTGGGAATACTGCCCACCGGAACGTTTCCTCTGGGAATACTGCCCATTGGAACGTTTCCTCTGGGAATACTGCCCATTGGAATGTTTCCTCTGGGAATACTGCCCAGTGGAACGTTTCCTCTGGGAATACTGCCCACTGGAGCGTTTCCTCTGGGAATACTGCCCACTGGAGCGTTTCCTCTGGGAATACTGCCCACTGGAACGTTTCCTCTGGGAATACTGCCCACTGGAGCGTTTCCTCTGGGAATACTGCCCACTGGAGCGTTTCCTCTGGGAATACTGCCCACTGGAACGTTTCCTCTGGGAATACTGCCCACCGGAACGTTTCCTCTGGGAATACTGCCCACTGGAACGTTTCCTCTGGGAATACTGCCCACTGGAACGTTTCCTCTGGGAATAGTGCCCATTGGAATGTTTCCTCTGGGAATACTGCCCACTGGAACGTTTCCTCTGGGAATACTGCCCACTGGAACGTTTCCTCTGGGAATACTGCCCACTGGAATTCCTCTGGGAACACTCCAACGATCCAGTGGAGCAGTTGCATTTGCTCAGCGGATCGCCAGCGTGTTCCCAATGAGCCATCCTGTGGAAACACGCAAAGCATACTGTGTTTCCGTCAGAACATTCCTACAGAAACATTTCCCATTAGAAATTGCAGAATGATCTACACAGAATGTGAATTGATATAATGTACTCGTTTGTGATATGAAGGTGAAGGTATGTTTCAGTTTTCTTGCTATTTTATTCTATTGTGGCTAATCTGAATATATTTAACAACAGAGGTGGTACAATATGTTCATAGAATAAGGTCTCCGTGAAAACAGCAACCGCTAAACAATTCTCTGAAAAAAATATCAACTGCCCCAAAAGATTATTCAAGTACCGGTGGTGGCTTTCCTTTAAGCATTGTAATTGTTCTCTCTTCGCAAATTGTGTTGAGTCAATAACAATTTGAAAATATTTTCTAAGTTATGGGTAGACGGGTAACAAAATGGCGTCTGTGACTTGACAAGATGAACAATAGGCATATCATAGCATTAGGTTAATTCTGTGTTCATTTTAGTTGTGGTTCAACCGACAGACTTGTTGCATACGGGCCATCCCAAACCTTCTTGCAAAGTCTTTAGTCAGTAATAAACGTGTGTAAGACTTGCCCAAAATGATTTCACCACAAAGAGTTTGGGTTTAAATTTTACAACGCGCAAGTTCAATGCATGATTGTAAACAATTAGTTTTTTGACGTCATTGATAATTTATAGATTATTCCTAAAGATTTGAGACTGCAGTCGCCATTCCCCCACCAAGCTACACAGTAAACATTTCACAGCCTGCACCTAGGCTCAGTGTGTGCACTACACAGTTTACTACATGTAATAGCTGTGCATATTGTGTGTGACGCATGCTACTGCAGTATAAAAACACACTCAATGCCCATTCACTGTTGGCGGTCTTCACTGTTCCCGAAAAGGAAAGTTCCAGTGGATCGTTTCTCATAGCAGAGTATGTCCCGCTTATTCCCAGCCAAACATTCCAATGGGCATGTACAACTCCGTTCCAACAGACCGTTTGCTTAATATGCCCGGGAAGATCCCTTCGAAAGATCCAAGTCAAACGGACTGTCCATCCAGACTTATGAGACAATCCCTGTATCGCTAAATATGTTTGAATCAGGGCCCAATTTCATGGCTCTGCTTACCGCCGAATTCTGTGCTTGTGATCACCATTCTTCGCTTACTGTGCAAGCGCCGAATTTCTGTGCTAGCTGTGTAAAGCAAAGAATGCCTAGTAACGTGGAGTACGCGCACAAGCAAAAAATTCTCTGCTTACCCGTGAAAAACGCTTGATGTAAGCGCGGAATTCCCTGCTCACCGTAAGCGCCGATTCTTTGCTTACGGTAAGCAGAGCCATGAAATTGGCCCAGGAATGACCAATGTACAAAACCTCTGAAGCCAATGATGCCGAAAACCATTTCAATGGGACTCTGTGCTGGCTCCCAACACCTACATAGTGTTTTGATGGGTTGGGGTGCGTGTAGGTTCAAGGAGGTCAAGTGTCAGAGATGTGGGGTTTGGGGCAAGCCATACGAGGGGTAGGGGATGGGGGTTAACGTTTAAGAGATCTCAGGAGGGGTAAAGAATAATTTTAAAAGGTATGGGTTAGAAGAAACAGGGGTTATGTTACAACCACTATTTAGCAGACAGTGCGGCAGGCAAATTGTGCAGTCAACTGCATGTAGTATCATGCAGTATCAGGGTTAAGGGCCATATGCATGTTGCTTACAAACCCCTTTTTGTCATTCATTTTTTTATCCATAGTTTTTTCAAAGACGTCCACTGAATTGCTGAAAACTAACTCCCATTATTATTTTAACATTTCCTATGTTAGTACATTTCCTTCCTCCATGGTACATGTATGTGTTAAACCAACTTGTCAAACAGAATTCTTGGTTGTTGTCAGCTCACATTCACCACGTTCGTATCAATCTAATCATGTTTCCATGCACGAGAGAGCTGTGCAAGTTGAGAAAAAGTGGCATTTGTTTAACGATGAAATCTCAATTTAAGAGTGGTATCTGTATGTCAATCAAAGAGAACAGCTCAATGGATGAAATGGTAGAACATAGTCAGGCTATACAATTAATTGGTAAACTTTGGACAAAGGTGGACTGGTGAACTTGAAAATATTTTCGACCAAAGGTCTCCAACAGCAGTAGTTTTCAATGCTTTTTTCTGTCTTAAACAAACAACTTTGTAGATTATCAGGAATTAAATTGACAATCTTGGCCAGCTGGGTACTTTTTCTTCTTTTTTTAATTGTTAATTTTGATATACTTTTTACTTTTTTTAAATAAAAACTGAATTTCGATTTTCAGTTATTTCTTGTGACCCACCCACCCACAATTTCGAGAGAAAAAAAATCACATTTTTGTACACATTGACTATTCTGTATGGCCCCTTACACAAACATCAGTTTGTTCTCTGCTTGGGAGTGGCATTGATTTGTCTAAGAAACTTCTTTTGACAACTGTATATTATTTTGTTTGGGGTTTTTTTGGGGGGTCATAGAGAGATAAATTTCTGACGTAGCTGAAAGGTGAACAATCTGCCTCAGGGTCTCAGAGTACAGGTCCGTGGTGATATATCACTACAAATCATTAGTCATATTAGTAAATGGAATCACTGTTAGGAGCAAAAAAACCATGATGTGTGAGAAAGTGCGTCTGCACCACTTGTAGTTAGCTCAGTTAGTAATGAGTTTCAGACATGAAATGCACACCAAAAGAAAAGCATCATCAGCATGAGTGCCAGTAATAGTTTATGCAGCTTTCCACTAACACCAGCTATACACTGACACTAGGTATCAGTAACACTGCTAATGCACTAACACTAGTTAGGCACCGACACTAGTTAGGCACTAACACTAGTTATGCACCAACACTAGTTATGCATTAACACTAGGTATCAGTAACACTGCTATCACACCAACACTAGTTATGCACTAACACTAGTTACGCATTAACACTAGGTACGCAATAACACTGCTAATGCACTAACACTAGTTATGCACTAACACTAGGTATGCAATAACACTGCTAATGCACTAACACTAGGTATGCAATGACACTGCTAATGCACTAACACTAGTTATGCACTAACACTAGGTACGCAATAACACTGCTAATGCACTAACACTAGTTATGCACTAACACTAGGTATGCAATAACACTGCTAATGCACTAACACTAGGTATGCAATGACACTGCTAATGCACTTACACTAGTTATGCACTAACACTAGTTATGCACTAACACTGCTAATGCACTAACACTAGCTATGCATTAACACTGCTTCTACGGCCGTGTCTGAGCTATTGTCTGTCACTGTGGCTTGAACACCACGTGAAGTAAAGTTGAAGCACAGAATGCCCATAGCATCAGTGACAGCCGAAGCTGCAGCTGCCACCTCATGCATGGCCTATTACTGCAAACAAACTTTTGCAAAGTTTACAACGAGGCACAGAGACAAGTGGGTTTTTACAACTCCATTAATCGGTTTATAGTGACAACATTATCGCTTGATGTCCATCACAGTTGAGACTGTTGGACACATACCGACATGTATATTTCAATGTACTTGTACACTGCACACGATCATGGGTAAATGCAACCAATGCAATAGTATATCATTTCAATTGATTTGTAAACTTGAATAGGGTACAAACGACAGTGATACTTCAGTAGGATTTTAAACTTTGCATGGTGGGAGCACAAGTCAAGTGAAACTACCACGTCTCGTCATGTCACTTGGCTTTGCCTGCCTCATGATATGTAAAGGACGTCAACAACACCGAGGAACCAAACAACGGAAATCAAGTTTTTCAGTTTCACTTTCAAACAAGAGCTCTATTACCACATGTAAATGAATGTTAGTGAACTCGAGTTCAAGTTTTTTTGAATTTCCCATGAACTTCTCATCCATTCAAGTTAACAGACAGGCAGTGTGAGAGTGTTAATCTTTAGCAATGAGGCAAAACCAATCGGAGCATTTTGCAGTTCACCAGCAGGCAAAAGCATGATGAATATATATTATTAAAAAACTGAAAACAAAGGTTGGCTGATAAACTACCTTGTCATGCATCATGCTTAACATAGTGACTATGCACTCTCCGAAGACTAGTTTTAGGGGGTATTTTAGGAGGTACCTTAAGCCCCCTTTCCAGAGATCTGGACCTTTCTAGCATGCCCTCTACTGGTGCTTCTTGAGGTGGGGCAGGGGCTCTCCGTTTGGTATGCTTCTGGCCAGAGGGCGATTCACTACAGGAAATACCATAACATTAACAGTCACCCAAATTCTTCTTCTATGCAGCGGTCCTTGAATAACCTAAGGTTTCGTTAGTCTGGGTTTTGTTTTTCTTTTTTCGTTAAAATTGATGAACATCAAAAGACCCAATCGGCGACCAGAGTCACGTGACTCACATAGTGGGTATACACTGTGAACAAACCAAGCGAGCATCGCCAGTGTGCATGGAAAAGCATGGCTACTTCTGCCGTAAGGGTGCACCCCACTAAATAGGAAAAAAAAACAAGGGCGTCGGCCACATTCATATGTTGTAGGCCCTAAAAATGTTCTATATTAGACAGATTTGAGAGCCCCAAAAATGGCACATTGTAAAAATGTTGCCCAAATGAGACCACAGGGTTGTTGACTTCCAACTTGAGGTATTTTGGAAGACAAAGACCCTAAACAAAATTTCTATTTGTCCAGAGGTGTAGGGACATTTTGTTCAAGATTGATGCTTGGACGTTTGAAAATTTACATCGGTGTAGGGGTGTTTTTTATTTGGAAGGAGAAGAACTCGACGGGGCCTTTGCACTCCCCATGTCAAACTGACCAGAGGATTAAAGTTCAAGAGTCAATGGATAATTTTCCCTTTACTGTATAAAGCTGTGAGACTTCTAAGTATTTTTTTTTTAAGGATTTTTGAATATTCAGCATTTTGCACTGTATGCTATGGGAGTTTATTTAGTGGGTGCCCCAGTCGCTTGCTTGGTTTGTTTACATTCTATACGCACTGCGAGTCACGTGACTACGGTCATCGATTGTGTCCATTACACTGGTATTGTCATTCATATTAGACTTCTCTCATTCCTTTGGTTAAATGAAATCAACTTGCCACCGTAATAACCTTGATATTGCTAGAGAGGTCAGACTTGATGCAAGTTTACAAAGTCATCTTTTTCAACATGTGAGAGCTTTATCGTAATGGCTTTGTTTAAAAGAGGTTAAAAACATATTTCTTAAATAGTTCGACCTGAATTGGTTTTTTTCCGTAATGGAGGAAATTTAATCAAATATCATGGCCACTACAAAATTTGAAAACCTCAGAACAGGGGAAGGTTTGCATTTTGTGGTCTCAAAAGCGGAGTATCTTTGTGATCATAATGCCTCACCAGACCACCTGAAACTAAAAACAAAAACTAAAGAATGAAATCAGCTTTGAAAATTTGCATTTCCCAAAAAGCACAGATTCTGATAGTTGTACCCTCAATGGATGTGAATTTCTGTGATGGCAGAGTCAGCTTCTTGCCTAACCATGTCAGGAGGTAGAAGGACCCATTGCAAGGATATATCTTTGAGTGGAAGGCTCGCAATGCTAGGGTTGCTTGCGAAATGGCATTTTACTAATCACATGCGCAAGCAGCAAAGCTGCCTTTTGTTAATTAACAATCCAGGCACATTACTTTTTACAGCCAACTCTCTTAAACAAATGTTAACTTCCATAAACTAAACTTCCCCATGCAAGTGAAACAAAAAATCATGCTAAAGTTAGTTGGAAAAAAAAAAAACAACAACAATAACATTTTATGCATGATTCAAAATTCTACGAGTTTAAACCATAGTTGCGGAGGACACGTGAACAGAACAAAGATTTTCCCGACCAACAACAGGTGCATAACATGCATAAAGATGTTTCTAAAACAAACTATAAGCTAATATTGAAATTACTAACTTGTCACTCAACAGACTATGCTGCAATGGCGAGACGCTCATATCGAGCTGTGGTGAAGTTGCTGCTTGACCAAAAGGTTGGGCTTGAGTATAATGACCCTGGCTTAGGGT
Source organism: Pisaster brevispinus (assembly GCA_023634235.1). Taxonomy (NCBI): domain Eukaryota; kingdom Metazoa; phylum Echinodermata; class Asteroidea; order Forcipulatida; family Asteriidae; genus Pisaster; species Pisaster brevispinus. The sequence goes on along the minus strand of JAMKCF010000021.1, from coordinate 6,130,822 downwards.
TACAGCCGGACTGTGATGACTGTCCACATGGGATGCAGGGCTTGCCGTCGTCACACCTACAGCTGGGGCAGCATTGTCACTCCCTTCCACGCTTGGAGTTGTTTCCGAGAATGAGTTACACTTTGGTCTTGTGATAGAGAAATTAATTTCTACAGACACAGAGAAAAGGACATTGCTAATACCACATACCAGTGATGGTTATACGGGAGTGCTGAAACACTACGTGAACTAGCGGTGATTCCAGTTTGGGGGGGGGAACCCTTTCAATATAAATTTATTTAAGCCAATCCAGAAGTGTCAGTCCACAAACATTGACTGTTCAGGGTTTATGAATACTTTAGTCTTCATAGACAAAGTAGAAAGAATGACAATTACCATGTGTCTAAAATGGCGGAAATGTAATTAACAAAGCCATTTCCAAAAGCTCAAAACAACTCAAATTAGTTACAGAATGTGAAGCATGCTCACAGGTCTTGTCAACATACTGTCCACCACACCAGTATAATATTACCTTCATTGTGTGTACAGCACAACTATTTTTTTAAATGAAGTTTGCCGACTGGAACAGACAGATCAAGCTTGACTAATCACAAGTTAGAAGTGAAGGGTGATAATAATCTAACTAGTGTCATTTGTACATGCATTGCGATAATAAGAAAGCATCCTTTTTCATAGTTTTTAATAATTTTACCAAAAAAACTTGACAGGAAACAGTTTAAACGATTGAAATGAAGTGATTTGTTGGCGTTCTCCCTCAAATTTCTCCATTTCTAGCATCCTCCCATTTGTAATGGCTTTAAGAATGTTACTTTCTCATGTTAGAGTCAAGCTACTTTGGCTACGGCCAATGGCTCCAACAACAATGCTGAAGGATAGGCCCTTCTCAGCAACCTGGCCATAGCCACTGCTGAAGCCAGAGCCACTTCTCAATACCATTGATGTTTACCTTCAGGGAAGAACCAATCAGCATATGAAATGAAAGACTCGATGATGGTGGCACTCACACCAGTACTTGTGACAGACATCCTGTTGGAGTAAACGATCGCATAAGGTAACATTCAATGCAGATGTAATCCGCTCAACAGGAAATAATGTCATCTCTGGCTAAATTGTTGCATTTGAACATGTTTGGAGTATGTTACTATCTGTGTGTACTTTTGGTTATTACTCCACGAGTTAATGACCATAAAAACTTACTTGGTTAAAGAGCACTTGAGAGTTGCTGATATTATAAAACATTTTTAGAAACAACCCCCTTTGAAGCAATGTAGTTTTAGAGAAAGAGGTAATTTTTCACCCACAAGTTTGAATCTGAGAAAGTCTTCAGGCATGGAGCCTTTATAAGGTATCTGAAAGCACACAATTCTATGCAACAAGGGCGTTTTTCCTTTCATTATGTTCTTGCAACTTTGATGACCAATTGAGCCCAAATTTTCACAGGTTTGTTATGTTGTGCATATGTTGGGATACACCAAGTGAGGATACTGGTCTTTGACAATTACCAAAAGTATACCTGGCCTTTATAAGCCATTGTCACTATGTTGTAGGATGAGGTCTTTGAATCATTACAAGTAACACAGAATTAGTCTTTACTTTGTTCCTCTCGTTAACGTAGACCGTGGACTCAATATGAGCAGAGCAGAGTGTGAACAATTAGACAAATCAAATGTATGGTCAAACCCTTATTTCACTTTTAAGTTAATTGTAGTACAGTGTTGATAACAGGGTTCTAGACCTAGTTCATAGGTACAATTGTAGTACAGTATTGATAACAGGGTTCTAGACCTAGTTCATAGGTACAATTGTAGTACAGTATTGATAACAGGGTTCTAGACCTAGTTCATAGGTACAATTGTAGTACAGTGTTGATAACAGGGTTCTAGACCTAGTTCATAGGTACAATTGTAGTACAGTATTGATAACAGGGTTCTAGACCTAGTTCATAGGTACAATTGTAGTACAGTATTGATAACAGGGTTCTAGACCTAGTTCATAGGTACAATTGTAGTACAGTGTTGATAACAGGGTTCTAGACCTAGTTCATAGGTACAATTGTAGTACAGTATTGATAACAGGGTTCTAGACCTAGTTCATAGGTACAATTGTAGTACAGTGTTGATAACAGGGTTCTAGACCTAGTTCATAGGTACCATTGTAGTACAGTGTTGATAACAGGGTTCTAGACCTAGTTCATAGGTACCATTGTAGTACAGTGTTGATAACAGGGTTCTAGACCTAGTTCATAGGTACAATTGTAGTACAGTATTGATAACAGGGTTCTAGACCTAGTTCATAGGTACAATGAGAGGTGAGTCTTGAATGGGGCCACAAAGGCACAAGGAACGAGAATGAGATTTTTACAACTTTTGATGGTTGGGGATATCTTGATTTAGAAATGATGTCACACAGCAGCAACAAGTATAATGACATCATTTCCAAGAGCAAGGCTTTGTGATAAAGTGGTCAAGCCTTGAACTGACCAGGATAGATTTTATGGGCAACCTTAAGCAGCTCTATGAAATTGGGCCCAAGTTAAGCAATTGCTGACCTGCTTCAAGTCCCACATGGAAAGAGTACATTTTCAAAAATGACTGACACAGCACAAGCCCAGGCCATGAATACCGACTGACTCACCCTCCGTCTTCCTCTGACCAGAGGCAATTTGGACCAACTACTAGAGACAGGTTGGAGGCATTCATCTTATTTTGCTCGCTCCTACCAGCAACTTTACCCAGGAACTTGATGAGGTATTTGAAGTTGTTGTAGTTGACTTTAGGAAGATTGTTGACTATAGTCCAAAGAGCCTGTAACTTCTGGTCTTTGTCTTTCAATCTGAATCAATGCACAATGGAAATAGTATAATAAGACACAAGCATGTTCAGTACGTTACAACATGTAAATAATAATAACAATAATAATAAACCATTCTTATAGAGCGCGTATGGTGAGGTCCCTATGCGCTGTCAGTAATTTCCTACAAGGTATGTGGACTTAAGTGTTAAAGTATGAGACCTATTTCTTTACATAGCACCATGTAATGGTTTACAAGGTGCTGTGGTGCAATGTGCAGCCAATCAAACCAAGAACACCGGGGCGAAGGCCCTTCTCTTTACGATAAGTGCACTGGGTTCTTTTACGTGCATTACACAACACACGGGACCTACGGCTTTACGTCCCATCCGAAGGACGATTGCAATAATGGTTAAGTGTCTTGCTTTTGCGGGCTACCATTTTTGAGCATGCGCATGGAATGAATCAACCACAGGACTACGTAAAATACCCAATAAATTTGACTACTTCAAAGTCACACTTCCAGGCATTCTGGGGGGAAGGAAAATGGCACGGCTGTTTTGAATTATTTAATGAAAGGGTTTGCAAGGTGATGTGAGACAATCTGCTGCCAAGCATGCCAGAAATACTGGAGCAAACCCCTTCTCTTAATTAGTTTTGTTTTGTTTTATGTGCACTACACAAGACATGGGACCTACAACTTTACGTACAATCCAAAGGATAAAGCAAATAATTATGGCTAAAGTGTCTTGCATAAGGACACAAGTGCCATGACCAGGAACGGAACCCACACTCTGACACTGAGCACAGAGCTTGATCCTGGGTCTACTAGATCGCTTAGTCACAGCACACTCTACAATACTTCTTATATTCTTAAGCGGCTAGGAGACCAAGTGGAATACTTGTTACATTGCATTGGAAGGGGGATCCCGTTCTGTTCAGGTAGCTGCAGGGAAGGTCTGGGATGCATTCCAGACTTGGTCTTCCTCATTCCATCATTCTCATGCCGTCCAGACAACAAACATTTTTTTTAAACATCCTTGAAAACACATCTCTTTAAAGGGAATGTATCTGTTTGGTAATCACTCTTAAAATTAATGGCAATCAAAACTTATTGGTTAGAAGCCTACACAGCAGCTTTCGATAGTAAAAAGCATGTTGAGAATCATTTCACTTCGAAGTAATGTGGTCATGTAAAAAGGTATCAGTTTTTTGTGCCCTAAAATTTGAATCCGAGAAGCATTACTGTCAGAAACGTTTCTCAGATTGTGTTTAACTAGTAGGGAATATTCTTCCTGCGTGGACATTTTACGCTCCGGATTTTCGGCAATATCTCAAAAACGCTACCCCCTTTTCAAATTAAAATTTGCACACGTTAGTTTTATTGTATATATCTACATTTATATAGGATTAAAACAAACCAAATGGTTCAAAAACCCAAAGGTATACTCTGCCGTTAAGGAGCATTTGTCCTAATTCCATAGAGATTTGGGGTTACTGTTTATTCTGCTGCTGTTCTTATGCAGCAACCCCCCTTTTTCACCTTTCCTTGCTATTGCACAATTGGAAGACAGCCACAGAGGAACTTTATTAATTGGAGCAAGTGCCACGAGCACTTTTGTGGATACCGGCGCAGTCATTATTATCATTATTATTAAAGGCACTCCCATGTGTGGATTGGCTTGGGTACCGGGAAGTCTTCATATTTAATGGAGAGTAAGAATCTGGTCAGGTTTGCGGTAATGAGACCTTGTACTTAACTCTCTCTCATGAGTTCTGGTGGTTCTACAATAAACCTATAGAGAGTAAACAATAACAGGATGAATATACATTTCCTGTACGTCCCAAGGTCAGTGGAAGTATCATTTCATGTTCAAATAGCTGAGATGAAATATACAAGTGGTTTTTGTTTGCATTAGAAGAATCAGATTAGAAGAATAAAACACGCAGACGGAAACTTACGTCAATGTTTGGATGAAATCTTGATACAAGTTAAACGTGAGCAAAGGTTCTGGAAGCTCCCTTAGATACTGTTTTAAGACACCTGCAGAAATGTACAACAGATAGAGAGTTTAAATTTGAAATTAAATCTGTTATAATAAACCAAGAAAAGAAAAGGAGAGCGTCGGCTACATTTTATCAGGCACTGTCTGCGACACCCAGAATTACCCACCAGCCAAATCATCACCTGGGAACCGACCCAAACCATGGTCAAGACCCCGGTTGAGGACAGTGGAGCTACGACTGCTAATCAAATGGAGTGAGACATGTGATTCATCCCTCATCATGCCCAAAGCAAGCGCAAGTTGTCATCTATCAATGATGATGATGGTGATGACATATGGGCCTTACTTGCAAGTGTGCCTTCCTAAGTATCATTATGGCAGGTGCAATCCTTGTGGTGTAGGACCCAGTAACTGGGGTGCTGTGCTCCTTTTAAAAAAAATTAGTGCCCCAGTTACTGGGTTCATTTTTGGTGTATGATGTGAAAATTCTAAGTGATGGATAGTCTGCACAAGTAACCAATGCACCCAGCATACAGCTTTTAGTACTTTTTTGACATACCCATTCAGGTAACTTTTTTTACATACCCATTCAGGCATCCAGACTTATTTTGCCTAATTGTACTAGCAATCTCACTTTTAAATCATCAACAATTTAGGCAAATACAAGGTTGCATTAAGTACTTTGTTAATGATGTCAGAAATGAAAAGGACATTGTTAACTTTGTTCACTGATGTGCATTAGCCTGGGGGAGGGATATATGGCACCCTGACTTTCAAATCACCTGTGAAATGGGGGCAAATTGCGGCATGAATTCACATGGCAAATTCCAAATAGGTATGTTGGTGTGCAACACAGCAATGCTTGAGTCTCTTAACAAATAAGGCCAAGGTGGGTCCAAGAGCTCCAGACCTCTCCCAGCTCTCAATTACTTTTTTTCTTTTCTTCATTTTGTATCCCCCCCCCCCCCCTTCTTGTTTTTAGGTGTTCGGGCATTCAGCCCGGAACACCTCTTATTATTGTTCGTTTTTGTTTTGTTTTTTTCTTAATACTTCTTCTTCTTCTTCTTCTTCTTCTTCTTCTTCTCAGTGTCCCTTGTCCGCTAACAAAAGCACCCTTTCCAAGCTCATATGAACTTGAAACTTCACATATAGTTAGATATTTATTAGGAGATGAAACTGCTTCAGTTACGTCATGATGACGTCATCAGGTGTTGAGTTACGTCAAATCAAAGTTTAATATTTGAAAAAAATCATAACTCCAAAACTACATAATGGATTATCACAATCTATACATCATCGGGTAGGCCTGGTATAACTCTAAAAACGCTACACTGAACGCGACCTCATTTGACCTTGACTTCCGGTTCAACCCGGAAGTTGAATATTTAAAAAATTCATATCTCAAAAACTACTGATCATTTCATCACAATTTTTACATCAGATTGTAGATCTGTGATCCTTCCGAAACTTTTGCACAGAAATGATGCCAATATGACCTTAACTTCTGGTCCTAAATGGGTGTTATAGCCAAAATTAGTATTAACTGCAGTTTATGTGTGTATGGAGAAAAGCGCTGTAACTGACTGTCCGCTCCATTATTCATAAGGTTCAAAGTCCACGAAGCCTGTGCACACAGTCCCACTCAACGGAAATGTATCATTGCGTTGCTTATTCTTGTACCTTGTAACAACACGTGTCCCGCACATAAAAAACTCAAACTCATTCAAAGTTCAGTGTGAATTTAGTTCCGCTGTGCTCGTCTGATGGCTTAATGGAAAACAAGGAATAAAAGAGGAGGTTTTACTGAGATGTCCACCTGCTTTAGGGATTTGTATGACTTTGACTAAATGACAAAAACTTCAACCGAAAAAGAACGACATTGGTTTGTTTCTAATCAAACACCGAGACCCACGTCACGTTGATCGACGTGACCATGCCTGCCAAAGGCGCTCTAGGCCCTCTGAGTATGCCCTTCAGACACGGTGATAAACATGGTAAGCTTTATTTCAAAATCACCGTTAAAAAGAGGGGGCATTTCTTTTTTGTCTACAATAATGTTGATATGTTTCATCCATGAACTTGCCTAGTGTTTTTTGTTTTGTTTTTTTACTTTCAAAAATCATTATTTTGTCATGGTTTAATTTTCAACTGTCGGATTGAATTGATGCTAATCCCCGCTCAGGTATATATGAATATGTACTGTGTATGGAAAAAAACATAACTCGTGAACCAAAAAGTGTGCAACTTTTTTGGAGTTGATTTTAACGATGTTGTAGTCTGACAAGGGTCTGGTTAAAACAAAACAAGATTTAAGAGCGCCATCTGGCGGCAGGTTAAAACAGTTCAAAATACAGTTTTAATAGAAGCCTTTTGCAGAGTTTTTATAAATGTTCAACATGGGCTCCACATACTTCACAAAAATGAATAAGTTGGTAACCTTGTCTTGACCTTTTAACCTGTCTAAACTGGAAGTTCTGTAAAACGCTTTAAAAAACATTATTTAATAGCTATTCATTCTGTTTTCACAATAACAAACAGCACAGCTCACGATTACTCCAGTCAGCTTTACTTGAATCCGAACACCTCGAATTTGTTATTAAACAAATTCTTATGTCTAGTTCCTTTTTAAAATTGTTAACTTGTGCAATCAAATAAAAGATGCCATATTTCTCGCTACATACGTGTATCTGCCCATGATCATTGTTGGGGTTTTTTTTGGGGGGGGTGGCTGGGACCCCTTCCTGGTAACATTCCTGGATCCCTACCTGAAGGCCATTAATCTTACGCGCAGTACATGAAGGACTGACACTTTTATTGTTTATGTGTACATGTACATGTACATCAAGTCTTTTGTAAACACAATAACCAATTACACGTACTAGTAGCCGATAAATACTAAAAGAAACTTGTGCTTGCGTTTTGTTTCTGTTGTAATCCAAATGCATGGAATGATACAGTGTATTTGAAAAGTCAAAACCAAGTTTTTGTAAATAACTACTTATTTCAAATAATTTTATATGACTGATTTTAACTGGCTAGTCAACCAACTAGTTGATGTACATGTCCATGTAAGTAATAACAGTGAAGTTAATGAAAACACGGGGCTTGTTTTAATTTAATGTGCATTATTCAACATAATAGGGAAAAGTTTCCATCATCAGGGAGACTGTCAAATTTGTTCACCGGAACATGGAAAGATTGGTTGATTTTTCAGGGAACTTTCTGCAGAATCGGGGAGAAGTTGGCAGCTCTGTGAGCCATTGCTGAATGATGATGAGCCAACTATGCTCTCGACAGCAAACAAAATCAAGTAGTTGTGAATTGTTTTTACAATTCACTAATGATGAGCCGAATAACAAATATGTGCTGGTCTAATCCAACGGAGTACATCACTTTTGTACCCCTCCAGCTACTCCAACGATCTTAGTGATAACCCGAGTGCTTTGTGTAATCATCAGGTGTAACATCCCAATACATAAGATAATCTCCCTATCTCCATATCCAGGTACCTGATACAATTCCAAAATACAATGTGCACTAACTTCTAGAGTTGGTTTCCTAATTTATCTTTTACAACTATCAGATAACCATTGGATTAGAAACAAAGACAGTTATGACCTGTTTTTTTCAAACGGCCTCTGACGTTTCCTTCAAGTTATCTAGAATTTCATTGAATTATTTCATTGATTTTTTATTTTATCATTTTAATTTTTTATTTATTTAGTTAGTTATTTATATGCTTATCTATTCTTAAAACTTTGAGAATAGCATAAACATTTAAAATTGAATTTTTTTTTAAATAGCATAGTAAACTAGTCAGCCCCATCGAAACCTTGACAAATGAGAGATAAGAAACCTAAAAAATATATAATAAATTTGCCTCCTAAAATGGGGAGCATAGCAGACAGTAGCCGCGTGTGACAAGGGGGGGTCAACATCAGCAAAAACAAATAATCAGAAAGATGAAACTGTAACACATAAAACTACACACGTATGTTAATGGACTTTAATGACCCCATTACTGGTCTCTTTTTTTGGCCTAAAAAAACATCAGAAAAACCATCTGGATATCAGGACAGTAAATTTCACAAACCACCTAGGCTGAAAGGCAGGGTATAGTTTTGGTAATTCTCAAAGACCAGTATCCTCACTTGGTGTGCCCCAACATATGCATGAAATAACAAACCTGTGAAAAGTTTAGCTCAATTGGTCATCAAAGTTGCTTGAAAATAATGAAAGGAAAAACACCCTTGTTGCATGGAATTGTGTGCTTTCTCAGATCCAAACTTTTTTTGTGAAAAAAATACTTCTTTCTCTACAACTACATTACTTGAAAGGGTGTCATTCCTAACAATGATTTATAGTATCAACAGCTCTCATGTGCTCTTTATTAAGTAAGTTCTAATGGTCATTACATTTTTTTAATTACCAAAAGACTCACTGCCTTTTAGTTGTGAGTAGATACATTGTAACTGACTGACTGATTGACTCACCTGCCAATGCATGTTCCATTCCTAGGTCCACATCAATCTCTACATTGGCATCTAAAGCTGCCTGTAAGTCAACAATCACAATAATCACAACATATTATACAACAAATATTTCAACTGGTGGTGGTGTGACAGTTGCTTAAACATATTAAAGGCAAAGCATGCCTTTGGTTTTCGGACCTGTTCGATAGTTTTAATCCCATATAAATGGTAGATGTATACAACACAACTAACCTATAATGAAAATTTCAGTTCAAAGGGTGGTAGTGTTTTTGAAACTTGCCAACAGTATCTGGAGTGGTCATGTCCTTGCCAGAAGAATAACCATCTGTGCATGCCGCAGATACGCCCTCGTGTGACCCAATGATTTAACAACAGTATTGAGATGATGTTAATAACCAAACTGTTGCCAAGGATGGTTTCAAATGTGAATATGATCATGCAACCGAGGTATTATACATGTGTACATCTACTTAAGAAAATGATTGAATCACACTCATGGTTCGACTTTAATGTTTTCAGTGCCTAGCCAGCAGCACCAGCTAGCTAGTCATTTATTTAGTCTGCCAGCTTTTCCCACTAGCTCATATTGAATAGGGATGCTTTGAAACACTGAACTGTCCAGCTGGACCACTTGGCAGCTTGGGAGTGAATTTTGACTGGTCCTCTGGTGTCTGAACCAGCATATTGCCAAGCGGACCACTGTTTAAGGGAGAACGGTGCTATTCAATTCTTGTAGATGACACAGCCATTACAGCCACAACAACGAGTGAGAACGGCAGCCGATTTCACGAAACGCTAGGATTAATCCTATCTCGAGTTAGGACGAGTAACTAGTCCTAACTTAGGATTAATCTTAAGGTTTACATGTTACAGTGCAAGGCTGGGACTCGTCCTTAGTCCTAAGATTAATCCTAAGTTAGAAAGAGTTTGGTGAGATCGACGGCAGTATGCTGTAAGAGCTATGTATGTATTACATACCCTAATCATTTTCATCCTGGATGCACTGCCAGCAATCCTGAACAGCCCCTCCTCATCAAGACCAAGCTCCATGATCCAGAAGATACAAATCTCTAACGGTGAGGCGATCTCTCTACCCTGAAGTCTTAAGTGATCCTCCAGAGCGAGACCAAAGACCCCCTGGCTCGGTGCTGCAGTCAGGTCATCATTCAGCTGAGGGATTAGCTTCTCCAGACGAGCTAAGACATTGCGATGGTACTGTGCTTGAGACTTCACCATCTGTTATTAAAACATATCAAGCCAAGTTATTAAAAAAACACACAAAAAAAACCAACAAATTTCAGATGACTTTAAAGTGTGTGACCTTGATTGACAATGAATCAAACTGATGCATACATGATCATTAGGCCATGTCCGAAGTAGCAGCTATGGCTGTTGCTAAGGATGTTGGTATGGGCATCCTACATGTACATGTATGCTTCAATGCATGTTCACGGGACCATCAAGCTGCAGCCGCAGCCGCAGCCGCAGCCTCAGCGGCAACTGCAGCCGCAGCCGCAGCCACAGCTGGTAAATCAGACACGGCCTTAGAGTTTCATAATAAGAAGCCGATGTCCAAATGGTACAGACCAAACACTATGTATGGCAAAGCAATCATACCGGTTAGATCAACCTTGTGCATTAATAATGATAGTCCCCACTTTAGGCTTGGGCGGTTCCTTCACTTTTACCCGGTTCTACCCGGTTCCAAATTGAAACCCAGTCCCGCAGGACAACTCTTCTGCAAAACCAGGTACCCGCTTTCGTTGATTCTGCAGAACTCGTTTGCAACAAGGAAGGGCTAATGTAAGAGGTGCGCTTGACTTGTTGGGCATTTCCAGTTAAAATAAATCAGCTCAATTGAGTGGTGGGGCTCAGGACTAGGACCAGGACTGCTTATGTTTTTTTATTTTTAAATTCAATGGAACCAGATCCAATTCAGAACCAAGTCTTTTTTCAAGACAGGAACCAAGTCAAAAATTATCCCACTTGATCGATGTCACTCAATGTAAATGCCATCTTTATGGGCAATGATATACTTTTTTAATGCACAACTACATGTATGCATTTGGCATGTAAATACCACATGAGGCACGCAAATGTTTGGTCAAATTTCTCTCATAATTGGTCGGTGAACCATTTAGCTGTGTAGACAAACTAGAGCGCTTGGCGCGGCTCAACGCCAATTGCAAGTTGCCCATAAAGATAGCATTTATCAGGAACTTTCTAAAATTGATGATGTTACAAAAGCTCCTAAAATCACATCAATCCAACAAAGTTTGAATCATGAAGTGAACTGTTGGACAATACCCCCATGAGCATTCAAAGACACTGAATTGATACACAAACTCGTACCAATGGGTAATATTCAGTCCAACAATTCCAACACATCACCACAGGTTTCACCCTGTTTTCACTGCGTAATAAAAACTTATTAGAGTTTTTCACAAAATGAAACTATTATCTATGTACAGGGTATCTGCAGACTTTAACAAGTCAAACTTAAGACTTTTTAAGACCGTTTTAATGCAACCCTTAAACAAATTTAAGAAGAAAAAAAAGTGAATAAACGAGGGAAGAAACAACTTTACCCGCTCACACTTTATGTTACTTTTTTGTACCCACAACGTAAAATGGTTCTCTACCAGCTGATAGGAAAATTCATTACACGGTTCATCCGTTTTTTAAGACCTCAAAAATAACTGAATTTAATACTTTGTAATCCTTGGTCAATTTGAATAGTTCAATTTAAGACTTTTAAATACTTTTTAAGGACCCGCAGAAATCCTGATGTAAAGCGGATGCCAGATTGATAAGAAATACAAAGACACTTACATCAACCAAACATCTAGCAAGCATACCGTCCTTAGCCACCAAACTCATCATCTCTGTTGCAAGACTCTCCTAAATATAAGAAGCATAAGAAATACGTTACCTTCAGCACAGTCCATTTGAACTTACTTGGTATAAGTTTGTGTGACGTTTGTCAGTTAAGTCTTTTGAAATTTTCTGAGGAAGAATACCTCTTTCACCAACTAATGATGTAGAAGTTTGACAAAATACTAAACGTCAACTATTATGTACAGGTACAAATGTACTTTGTGTATATTACATGAATACGTTGGAATGTGTATGTACATGTATATCACAAAGAAAACTTCAACTGTCTCCACTGTACATAAAGTCAAAATGATATCGTTTACTCAATCAATGGACTTTCTCTTTGTCTCATTCAAAAACATGGCGCTGCTTCAGTTACAACTTTCTGTTTCTGTTGTTTGTATCACAGTACTACGGATCATTGGCTGGTGATCAGGTTTAACAAGTACATCTGTACATGATATTAAGTTAAAGTGCAAATCCAAGTGTTATAGGCTAACTAATCATATCAGTCGACATGTTTGGCTTTTGAATGCATTGCTATGTTTTATGTGGCGTGTTGAGGCCGAGTGGTCAAGTGCATCAGACTCAAGTAGTGATGGCCGTGTCATTGAAGTGTGCATTGAAATCATAGCCATGACATTTGTGTCCTTGAGTAAGACACTTCACCATAATGTTTTCTCTTCGCCCAGGTGTAGAAAAGGGGAAACCTGCGAGGGCTGAGACAGTACTATGTAGGATTAACCCGCTAGGGCTAACATAAGCAGCTTAAGGTTGTATACTCCCCGAAGAGTTGATACAATTTTAGGAACAGTACATGTAAGTGCTTGATAAACAGGGATCATAATGTTGTAAAGTGCCTTGATTTTGCTACCAGGATATGTGCACCATTTAAGAACTACGTATATTCTTCCTTGTCCAAAAAGACGATTGTAAAGAAAACAACTATCCCTTTGAAACAGAATAAGTTAAGATTGTCACTGTTTATTTGTTTATCCTTTTTTTGTTTAAATTCAAGTATCAATACAATAATATCAGAGGGTGTCGTGGCCTAGCGGATAAGAGCACCGAACTCAAGCTCTGGTGCTTCTGTTCAGCAGAGTGTGGGTTCGAATCCCGGTCGTGACACTTGTGTCCCTGAGCAAGACACTTAACTATAATTGCTTCTCTCCACCCAGGGGTAAATATGGGTACCTGTGAGGGCAGAGATGGTTCTTGTGATTGATTTAGCCGAGTAGCGCATTATTTGTTGCACAGGCTGTATACTCCCCAGGGAGCTGAGATGGTTTAAGGAATGAATTAAGGCCCAGTGACCAGGGATAATAATGTCAGAAGCGCTTTGAGACGCCCTTCAGGTGTGAAAAGCGCTATATAAAAACGGGTTATTATTATTATTATCTCATTTTGTTAATGTATGAATTTGCTATGAGTGTATAAAGTTCACGAGCTTACGATCATCCATTTCCTTATTGAGATTTTGCTAAACCATTTGGACTTTCTGATAGTCAAGAGGTACAGTGGGCACAGCTAGTGTTGCTCTTGTCAAGTGGTGTGCATGCTTTATCGAAAATCTTACATGTAAATCAAACATCCCTAGGTAGCAAAGTATCATGCTTTATGTGGTATGAAATCACGTATCAACATTAATTGTACATACCAGAAGCTCAGGTAAAGACAGATGAGAATTGAGAATTAAAAATGGTGTAGTTTGCTTACCTTACAGGCATCTACCTTCCACTGACATTGTTCCATTTCATCTTTAATGGCATCAATCTTAGCTAAATGTTCTCTGTCCAAACCCTTACTCGATGCTGTTTGGTATCTGACGATCAAAATCAATACCAAGTTATAAACCACAAGGGAAACTGACTGGGTAAATTGTAAATAATTTGGGGTTTGAACAAAGAAAAACTTACTAGAGCGGGATTTGAACCAACGACTTCCCGTTTAACGTGCCATGCTCTACCAACTGCGGAGACCGCCAACATAGGGCTAGATAGCTCAGTTGGTAGAGCGCTGACACGTTGAATCCGAGGTCGTTGGTTCAAATACCGCTCTAGTAACTTTTTCTAAAATAGTAAAACAAATTCAACCCCAAATTAATGAAAATTAATATACAAAATGAAAGGCATTTAAGTTAATTTCAGTGTGGGCAATGTGCATGCAAATAACAAATAGTTCATAACCACAATACTGTTTGAAATGCAGTTCAAGCCAAGTGTTGTAGTACTCGTACTAGAATTGAAGTACCATGTACTTGGCTAGCAAAGTACTCACAACTCGAAGTCCATACTTAATAACTGACTTAAAAAGAACTCGTTCAGGAGTACTACTCTGCCACATACTAGCCAGCAATTGATACTCAGCTGAAAATTACTTGACTACAACACTACTAATAGATGCCTTGCAACATGCTCTACTATCATTTTGAAGATACTCGAACTTGTACATGTACTTGGCTGAAAAGTAGTCACATCTCAAAGTCCATACTCAATAATTTACTCAAAAAGAACTCAAATCCCATCCTAGTCAATTTTTCTTTGTTCAACCCAAGACTATTTAAAAAGAACTCATACACGAGTACTACGCACCCATCTTTGTACTCGCCAGCAATTGGTACTCAGCTGAAAAGTACTTGACTACAACACTACAAATAGATGCCTTGCAACATGCTCTACTATCATTTTGAAGGTACTCGTACTTGAACTTGGCTGAAAAGTACTCATACTTGAAGTTTGCACTTGATACTTGACTCAAACAGGACTCGTACTGGAGCACTACTCGGCCATTGACATTGATTCTAATGTGGTAGTAGAATATCTAAGTCCTTACCTTCCTTTAACCGAATCTAAATCCAACGTTAGCCTGTTCAGTTTCTTCTTCATGGACATTATACTTGGGATCTCATTCTACAAAGAAATGGTGACAACAAATTCATGAGCTTAAAAATCAAGTGATTATTTTTGGGTGCAAACATGTTTTGGTTTTTTTACACTTTTAAGAATAGAGAGTATTTATAATGGAACAGATCTAACGACGGAAGATTTGGGAACGAAATCAAACAAATCATAAGATCAACAGGTTGATCATTCTTCATACATGTCATATGATATAGAACAAGGAAGGTAGTGGTAGCACTTAAAGACTAACTAATTACATAACAAAACTGCATGAACTTTCATAGCAGCAACTACTTCATGCAATGAAGGGGACAAGCCAAAGAGTAGGTGTCCCCTTCATTGCATCTGATGAAAGCGAAAGCTCATAATGCAATTTTTTATGTAATTAGTTAGTCTTTAAAGAGCCACCACTACCTTCCTTGTTTTATCTATCCTGAAGACTAACACGACTCTTTTTTTAGTATTGTCTACCATACAATCTAGGTAGGTTTTAGTGGGGTGATAGACCTTACGCACATGACATCACCAGAGCTGTGTATTGAGAGAGATGTGACATAGAGGGACTAAGTTGTCTTCGGTCACGTGGTTGCTGGACACCATTTTCCAGTCCAAAGGCAGCACAACCCAAAGAGCAGACTAGTCTGGCACCCTGTACTCGCCCATGCATCTTTTTTAGACACAAAATGGCTTCTAATCGCAAAGTTGTTGCAACTCTCCCCATATAGGGCTCTGGACGTCACTGCAATGCGGCGCCCTCATGCAGAGTTAAAAATGCAGATTTTTGCTCATTAGCCAATCCTGTACGCAGCATTGTAAAGCTGTGTGTTTCCCATTGTTTGATCGTCATTTTACCTCTAAGATGGCAGTGAGATGACGTCAACGCATAATGTCCGTCCAGCAGTCATCCTGCCATGTTCCCTGACCACTCTGAATCACATCTACACTCAAAATGTCACTGTGATGGTTACGTAAACCCTAACCCTCCCAAATCCTACATCCTCTTTGCCGAAATGAAGGATTCAGAAGGACTGGGGGGCTGTTAGCTCAAATAACAATTGCTTATCACTGGGTCAGGTACTCCAATCTTATCCAAGTCCAAACAAAGTGGTGTAGAGTGACATAGGACAGGAAGATATTGGTGGATTGAGGTCCCCTGTCAGTAAAAATATCTAGGAAATCAATCTTTCAATTAAACTTTAGGATGGGGACACCTTATTCCTAGTTTCACTCTAACAAGCATGCACTACAAGTCAAGTTCACAACATTTACCAGTCTTCACTCCATCCTCTCGTCAACATGAGAGCAGTATGAGAATGTATTTTACGAATTGAGCCAGCTGTAAACACAGCGACAATACATGTACTTACCTCTAGAAGGCCATTGAATGGTACAATAACCAGGTTTTCCAGTCCCATCTCATGGCTGGTAAGCTCCTGGCCAATGTTTGTCCACACCTCCGCTGATTTACCAAGAGTCAACCTGATTGTCATGCAAGAAATCAAATCGTTTCAACTGCGTGTCATGGGCAAATCTTCTTCATTAATTTTGGTTTTACCCTTACACCGATGTGTGTTTTAAAAGCACTGTGTACTCAGTACTTTCCCCGAGTTCTGTGAAAAAAAATCACAGGCATACTACTCGGGTGGGATTCGAACCCACGAACTTTGCAATTCTAGAGCAGTGTCTTACCAACTAGACCACCGAGATTGCCTGGTAGCTAGAAGCAGTTTGAATCCTATAATTTCTTTCAAATCTTCTTTGTTTTCTTCTTTGTTTCATTTCTCACTTCCCCATACCCAATCATTTGTGTTTTTTCTCATTTACTAAAGAAGACACTGCTTCAATATTTTTAATTTATCCTAAGATAAGAGTCTATGGACTTGGATTGTATTTAAGTCTGAAATGATAAAAGACATTCCCACATGCCTGCACAAAATATTTGGTCTAAAATGCGTTAATTTTTTATTAACAACATAATAATACGTGTCCAAAACCATTCTCCAAGGAGCAGTTGAAGGCAAGCAGAGGAGAGGCGGACAAAGGAAGCCCTGGGCAGACAAAGGAAGTCCTTGTCTGACAACATCCGAGACAGGACAGGCCGAAAAACTGCTGCCCCTGTACCCATGACAGGGATAGAAAACAGAGAACTACGGAGAGCCATGATAGCAGATGTATCCGCCATGGTACCCCAACGACCAGCACGACGATCTCGAGATGATTGATTGATTGATTGATTGATTGATTGATTGATTGATTGATTGATTGATTGATTGATTGATTGATTGATTGATTGACTGATTGATTGATTGATTCAAAATAATAATCTTGGTTGCGCCATTTTGGGAGTCATTGTCCCTGTGTGTTACACCATGTACACAGTGTAGTGAGCATTTTGGGGCAATGCATTGTTCACACGCTTACTGCTATATTTTTATGTGCAATTTGACTCCCAAAAATGGCGCGCGAGACAGAGAGTAGCCGCATGTGACGTTGGTTCACGGGGTCAATGCGCACATATCCTAGTATGTAATGTAGACTAGATCAGGGTGCTTTACAACATTATCCCTGCTCATCAGGCATATTTAGACCATTCCTCAAACTTTCTCAACTTTCTGTGGAGCACACAACCTCAAATTACCAAATATTAGCACTAAAAGGTTAATCATACACAATAAGTCTCGGCCCTCACAGGATCCCATTTATACACCTGGGTTAAGAGAAGCAACTATGGTTAAGTTCCTTGCTCAAGAAGTGTCATGACCGGGACTCGAACCCGCGCTCTGATGATTCAACCATCAGAGCTCGAGTCCGATGCACCAGACCGATGCACCAGACCGCTCGGCCACAACAGGCCAAGTAATGTATTAGACAGCAATGCAATGGTAGGTTTCCTTTAAATTTTGACGATTCTATAACAACAGCTGCAATAACACTAACAAAAGCTTATAAAGCTAAATATCTGACATGCTTACCCAAAGACGGAAGTTTCTCCCAATGCTTGGCTTGAATCCATCATACTCTGTCCCAATACAGTATGAGGAAGCTTCCTCTGAAACAAGATGAAGAAGGAACAATATTATACTCTCCACAACTTCCAACTTCAATAGCCTAACAATCCTGACAGTTCTTAGCCCTGTTCACACCCGAAGGGCGTCTCAACGTGCTCGTTATTTTTATCAACAGGGCCCAATTTCATAAAGCCTGTAAGCACAAAAACTTGCTAAGCACAGAAAAATCTTGCTTAGCAGAATCAGGTTACCAGCCAATATTCCATTATGTTTCAAACATAATGGAATATCCATTATGTTTCAAACATAATGGAATATTGGCTGGTAACTACATTGTTGCCACTGGTACCCCACTCATTTCTTGCTAAGTAAAGAAATTTGCCAAGCAGAATTTTCTGCTTAACAGCTTTATGAAATTGGGCCCTGGTATGCTGATCTCCATTTGGAATTATCAGACCCATTTATACATGACGTACTTTGTAACAGTTTACAAGGTGCTGCGGCGCAAAGTTTAAGCAGACAACAATTCCAGAAAAAAGCAGGACAAAACCCCTTCTCTTAATGTTTTATACATGCGTTACACAAAAGGATCTATTGCTTATCATCCAATCCAATTGCTTATGGACACAAGTGTCAAGACCAGGACTCAACCCATGCACTCAGAAACACCAGCAACCTAGAGTCCAGTGTGCTTGATCACACAGCCACAACAGCACTACGAGTACATTAAGTACATGTATAGCAACGTGCATTAAAGCATGAAATAGAATCTATCCAGTTTTTATAAGTTGCCATAAGAGGCAATTTCAATGCATAATTAGTACACAAACCCAAAACATATCAAACTTAAATACCATTCTCACGTTTTGCAATTTAAAGTGGGAAGGGTTATGTACAGTGTATTATATTCCTTCAAAACCTATGGTTTAAAGAGTGTGTACAAGATTGGTAAGATTGAAAATGTAAGTCTTCATAGGTAACTTACATGGTATAAAGATAAAGTCGTGGTGGAATTTTACCTAGAAATATTTTAGCCTGAAATGTTTTAGTTTTTGAGAAATGCGTAAAACAATTAGTTTTGATCGTGCGAGTTCGAAATCCAAAGATAGTAAACAATGAAAATGAATGATGTGGTTTTTCAATACTTTCTCGTGATTTCGATGACCGATTGAGCTTAAACTTTCACTTGTTATTTCACGGGTATGTTTGGGTTACGCAAAGTGCGGTACTGGTCTTTGACAGTTACAGTTAAGCAAACGTTGTCTGCAAGCCTCGAAAAAACCCACGGCACTTACAGCGATTGCCGTGGTGCCCTGTGCTTTTGCTGTTGTACCCTTTGCAAAGTTCCAATACAAATTTACATTTTTCCTCATAGAGTGCCCCTTACCAGAGGAAAATTGCCGTGCCCATCAAGAGCGAAGTTCAAGGCCTGTGTCTGCATGCTTGAAATGGCTTCAAAAACCGATAGGTTTACAATCATAAATGTTACACAGATAGGTATGTATTCAAAGTATGGCAGATATCTTGTTATCTCAACACTCCTCACAAAGTAAGCAACAGTACAGGTGTGTATGTGTTTTATTTCTTCATTAACTGAAGGAATGAGTGCTCACACTGCGTCAATGCACTAAGTTGCACAGCAAAGCTTTGCCAAAATTTCTACATAAGACAATCAATCTGTATTTGTTTTTACAATTACATGTACTGAGTGTATTTACTAACGTCAAACATGTTCCTAATTTGTGTGCCATAATTTCCTCAATTATTATATTTCCTTGATGAACTAAAAAACAATCTGACAATCACAATCTTTCAACGAAAACACTTGTTAATCAATCTACACTGGTAGGTTTAAACAAGTGTTTTTGTTAAAATATTTTGATTTCTATTCTAAAAATAAGATATAATTCTTGCATCCTTGTTGGTCTGTATTATTTCCATTTGCAAATTAATTTGGTAACAATAAAGCTACACGTGTAGGTAAGAATTACAATGAAATATGGCACAATGTTGTGTAGGTCTCTCCTCATAATACAAACACCTGATAACTTTCTCAGTAATTCATGGGAGAGTGGGATAAACACTTGAAGCATTTCATCTACAATTTGTTCCATTTCATTCTAACGCTGTTTTTATCCAACACAAGGAACTAGAACAGCGAGGGCTGACTTGGCGAGCTGCCGACGGTCCCAGAGAAGAACAATGACTTACAAAGAAAACAATCATTTGATCAACTGATATTAATCCAGGAAAAGTTATTTGACCCTCTTGTTGCTGAGTACCCTGACTGCTACATTTGTGTAATAGATTAGAGTTGATAGTAGCATGGTGCTAGAGCATAGACCTTAGATTGCTTCCCCACCATGCAGAGTTTCACATTAGGAATATCTACATTTATATGGCTTTTAAAAAAAAAAGTTCAGTTTTCATCAACAAATATTTTTGATAATTTTCCAAGAGGCTGTTATATTTGTTGTTTTCTATTTCTGAATATTGAGTATTTCACATTGGTTGCTATATGAACCTTATTTAGTGGGGTGCACCCTGCTACTTTGCAACATGTTTGCTCATTCAACAGAGTGTAAAGACCGACAAAGATGGTACACACAACCCTCAGGAGTCAAGATGACTTGAAAGTCTACACTTGAATGCGGAAGGTCATAAGTTCAACCACCGACACACAGCCCCTGTGGATTTATTCTCCGCAGCATGCAGGATAATCCCAAAGCAGTGACTACGCAATGCTGTCAACATAGTTAATCACATATGTGAACTGTTCATGCAAGAATCACACAACATACCATGAATAGAGTGCAGAGCGCACAGGAAAATCTCTCATTTATGTAGTGATTATGTAAAAAAAAAAAATTAATCGTATGAGCCAGCTGTTTGCAAAGTACGAGCACCTGTGTGCGGTTGGTTTCTTTTTATAAATAATAATATTTTGATTTGGAAAGTGAGGAAAAACAAAGATTGGAGGAGAATAAGGAAATGTAATGAATAATTGAAGTCAGTTTTGGGGAGATACTGGAAAGGAGCAGAGCTCGTAAAAAAAACCTTGTTCACAAATTAGAGATATCATCTGTTGCGTCAAGTCATTTCATTTGGTGGTCACCCGATTATCCATAACTATTCTGCACGTTGGAAGAAAAGGACCCAGGAGAAATCCTACCCAGGCTCAAGACTCTACATTAATTCACAGAGAGCTCTACAAACCACGAGTTACGTGAATTCAATGAGTTTACCATTTTATCAAAACGTGTCTAGGTCTCAATATGTTCTTAATATTTCCTAAAAACTATGTTTCCTACATTGTGTACCACATCAGGCTTGGTACTTCCCGAGGCAGTTTATCCTAAGTGAAGGATACAGTGTACATCCAATGAGGGAAATGTCAATTTCTACTGGAATATTTCAAGGGGTAGAACAGGGGCAGAGAGAAAACAGCCTGATGTTGCTTCACTACAAGAATGTATACACTGCTTTTACTGTTTACAAAGTGCCATGTAAAATGTAACATACATGGTAACATACACAAACAAACACTGAATGACCTTTGCCCTGATACCCCAGGATAGGGAAACACCTCCACTGGATATTGAACTTTCATTCACTGCTTATCCTATAGAAATCGTATGTACTACGCTGTAAAGTGCATATTGCTAGCAAGCTCGATTCTTTGATACAATGTACAGACCTTTCTATTGTTGATAAACATACCATGGTGGTTGGCAAGGACAGCCAAATGTAAGCAAAACATTCAATTATTAGCCCGTTAAGTGCTGCTTTATTGATGTTAATTGGACTTTCAATTTTTGCTTTTTTAATCCATTCACTAACTTCAGTCTGTACATTTACATTTATAAACTAGACATCCTGTTACCTATCCTATTCTATATTTTATTACCCGTTCACTCTCATGTATGCCTGTTTGATTGTTGCATATTTTGGTCGAATAAATAACAATAATAATAATAATAATAGTGTTAACAGATGTTGTGACCAAACTCAACATTTCTGCAAACTTTCAATAAAAAAAATCCTATGATTGGTTGCTTTGATTCCAACAAACTCAACACTATTTTTGAATGTTCGTGTGATATTGTTACAGACCTACTGTATCTGTTTTTGCTTTGAATTCATGGATTCCCATGATAGTTTTTCCAACCTTGGTTGGTAATAACTCGGGGCTGTGACGTTGCAATAGTAAGGATACATGTACTCTAAAACCATTTTTTTTTCATAGCTTCTGGGTCCAATTTCATGGCTCTGCTTACTGCGTGCTGTAAAGATAGATGGGCTGTATTTAAACAGCAGAATTTCGCGGGAAAAAAAGTGCCATGAAATTGGGCCTTTGTCAGTAGTTGACATGGTTGAAAAAAAGTCATTTTAAATGCCTACACCGTAGGCCCATTGTTGCACTTTTTGCAATTTATTGTATCAAAGTCATGACACCGCCATGCAAAATTATAATAGCACTCACATCTTGGTGAAAGTTTCCTAGAAGATGCATTTATTGTGGAAAATTAGTTACAGACGTCAGATTTTGGTAAAAAATGTATGATTCCCCAGGCATTGGGAGTTGAGCATATGTCCCTATACACAGAGAAGGTCTTGTACGCTGTGTCTGAATTTGCGGCTGTGGGCTATGGCCGTTGCTATGGGTATTGTTATTGGCCTCCTATATGCTTCAATGCATGTTTATGTGACAATCAACACGCAGACTCGGTGTCCCATATGTAAAAGCACAGGTCTGAATATTGGATAGTGCCTAAGAGATGCAGAACTAAAGATGACCAGTTGTTTTATATTCCACTTGTGTATCTATCAAGTTTAATCCACAGTATTCCTATCAAGGCCTTCCTTCATGTATCCACACAAACCGGGCCCAATTTCATAAAGCAGAAAATTCTGCTGGGCAAATTTCTATACTTGGCAAAAAAATGAGCAGGGTACCAGACCAGTGGCAACAATGTCAACTTTATGGAATGTTGGCTGGTAACCTGTTTCTGCTAAGCAAGATTTGTCTATGCTTAGCAAGTTTTTGTGCCTACAGGCTTTATGATATTGGCCCTGGGCCCATTTTTCATGTCAAATTTGTGCTTGCTATCACCGTTCCTCACTTACTGTGCAAGCGCTGAATTTCTGCGCTAGCTGTGTAACTGAAAAATGTTTAGTATTGTGGAGTACGCCCGTGACAAAAGCAAAAAATTGCTGCTAACCTGTGAAATACGCTTAACGTAAGCGCAGAATTCCCTGCTTCCGTAGGGTGCCTATTCTTTGCTTATGGTAAGCAGAGCCACGAAATTGGGCCCAGTATCCTTCATTGAACATGTACACAGTCATGTGCTTGAACTTCACATGGCCCTGGCCTAGAGTTTCACGTTTTTGCAAAGGACACTTCCATTGGAAAAACTTATGGGAGGAAACTTTCTGAGGGGCACCAAGGCCAAGACCAGGGGCAACAGAGGCCACGGCCTCCGTGGCCTCCATGTAATTCAAGGCCTGATGGCTACAAGAAATCGTCAAGATCAACAGCACCTTGAGTTGCTATAACGCTTCAAAACTTTACATTACAAGTATTATAATCACAACACCAAGGGAAGTGCACCACAAACTACACAAAAACATTATTAGGTATTAAAAACATACAAAAAGTTCATTGGACTCTTAAACCTTGATGCTGTCAACCCAAACTCCCTGTACATAGTTCTAACCACATGTTATGTATATGTACAGGTTTGATCTTTTAAAAGATGATCTCTGTTATTTCCTTGTCACTATCTGGCAGTATTTTCCTTGTACCAGGAAAGCTTTTTTTTTTTTTCCCAGAGTGTTTTAGTTTCATGTTAGAACAGGAAGATATATTTCAAGAATAAACTATACACAGAGAGTTAAAAAGAAAGAGTTGAAATTTTACAACATGGACCCATGCATTGCCAATACGCCAAGGTTGTACACAGCTGTTGGGAGACTTCTCTACACAGTACAGAACATGGTCATCACAGGGAACCAGCAAGACATATTCAAAAAAATTAAAAATCTGTAACAACACACACTTCTTATTGTTTAAACCTTGTGTATTAGATTGTGAAAACTCCTTTGTCAAGAAGTAATCACGATTATGGCATAATTTCAAATAGTGTAATCGTACCACCTCTCAGTGACACTTCTTATCATTCACACAGCTTTTCAGGGCTAGAATTTGGGGGAAAGAAGTTCCCAAGTCTGCAGGGCTTGTAGCTCAAAACTTCTCCTGGACCAGAAAATTGTTCACAAGACCAGAATCAAAATGTGACACAGTGTCATGATTGTACTTATGGGTACAACTTTCATAAAGAATCAACAGAATTGAAGGATATTTATCAGACAACATTTGAACCTAATTTTTTGAAATAAAGATGGGGTGAGGTATTATTATTCAATCAGACTGGACCGCCAGACTTGTCCAGTCATGAGTTTACTGGCCCAATGCTAAAAACACTGGCCTATGGCCTACAGTCCTGTGTTAATTTCGAGCCCTGACTTTTGGGTATTAAGCCCTCCCAACTCCTTTGCTCCTAACTGTTTAAGACGTCAAACTTTTCATGTACTTAATTCAATAATTTAGTTCGGCGCGACTCTAGAGTGCCTGTCTGAACCGGGTGTTAAACTCACAAACTCGACGCAAATTAAGTACAGCGTACATGTATCTACTTTACAAAGAATAAACTTCCAAAATATGGAGCCTAACGCAAATAATGGAGGATGTGGGATTCTTAGCACACGAACCCATCCTCATTCTGTTTAGATGTACACGTGCACATCAGTTTCTTGGAACAACTTTTAGTTTTACATTCTGACTAGGAAATCATAACCGTGTAAAACATCTGAACAAACTCTAGGCCTGTACATGTACTTTCAAAACTCTACCTAGAGCACTCTATTGTCTCTATTGGTTTCAACAAAGCCACAAAGATCGGCAGACAAAGCAGGGAGTCATCAGGGAATAACGTTCACCTTTCTACAGTATTACAGTTTCAGATTATGAGTAGCAGTGTGCATTTACATGTCGCAGGCCTTGAACTTCACTCTTGAATGGGCACGGCAATTTTCCCCTGGTAAGGGGCACTCTATGAGGAAAATGTAAATTTGTATCGGAACCTTGCAGAGGGCACCACAGCAAAAGCACAGGGCACCACGGCAATTGCTGTGGATGCTGTGGGTTATTTTGAGGCTTGCATGGGCGATCATACTTTAAGAAACCATGATGTCAAAGTATTACATCTGTAGTTTGATCTTCATGGTTACTTGTGAATTATAAAGGAGTCAACAGTCTCACTACTGAATCATCTCACAGCAACCATCAAGGCTGATATACATGTAAACTCCACCATGGAAAATTTCTCTCCCATTCCTTAAAGAGACACTGCTGTCCTGATCAAAGCAGGCCCCCCGGCTGCACATGGAAAATTAATGAACTCTCACCAAGTTACTGCACCCGCGCGTGCCCTCCGCAGATCATAAAACGGAGGGAGGGCGCGCCCATGCAAGAACTGGGTGAGAGTTAATTCCATGTACAGCCACAAGCCTGCTTTGATCGTGGCAACAGTGCCCCTTTAATGTACCCTATCATTATAACAAACATGCAGAGCCTAATATTTTATAGCTCTGTTTCCTGTCATGAAACATAATGTTGGCTGTGTACATGGTGTAAACTGAATGATATTGAAGGATTCAAGACTTAACCAGTTTACACTCTTTCCAATCGAGGAAAACTGGAGTTTCGAGGCTACATTATTTATTATAAAGAGTACTTTAAAGACAGGGTAGACTTTTGGAAATTACTCCACAAGTTAATGACCATAAAAACTTACTTGGTTAAAGAGCACTGGAGAGCAGTTGGTATTATAAAACATTGTTAGAAACAACCCCCTTTGAAGTAATTCAGTTTTAGAGAAAGAGGTAATTTTTTCACCCCAAATTTGAATGATATTTACTATGTACAACTTCAAAGATCAATTGAGCCCAAATTTTCCCAGGTTTGTTATTTTATGCACCTGTTGGGATACACCAAGTGAGGATGCTGGTCTTTGACAATTACCCAAGAAATATACCCTGCCTTTGTGAAGGGGATTGGATTTTTTTTTAAACACAAGATCTTTTCACCTTCCTGTCATTAAAAGTAAACATCTGGAAATTTGAGTAATATGGCGGGAATTCGGTTCCCATTATAATTTCATGTTAATTTATGCACCCATTATAATTATGTTTTTCTTCATTCTTAAAAAACAATAACACTATTTAACGCAAGGTCATATTGCAATTGTCCAATTTATCCCAAGTCTGAAAGGAAGTGTAATTATTACCGTTCTCCTCTCCACATCTTGGCCTGATCCTTGAAGACAAGCTCCTAGCTTCTTCACTGTTTTCTGACATGCATCTTTGATAATGTCTACTTTCTTCTCACACTAACAAAAAAAAGGACCAGAAAAGAGAATTAATTTCAATCACAATAAACAAAACATGATAAATTACTATAAATTTACTTTAAAATGAGTGGGTAAATTGACACACGTACACTATGTACTAAATATGCAAGCCTCCCTAAATGTAATACTGTAATAACAACTTTGCACAATTTTTTTTTTGCTGACAACCGGACAGCTGACGTTTTTTTTATCCACGCAGACTTTCCAGTGTGTAGCGTGTTGAGGCAGGCACCTACCGTGATACGCTTTTTTTTTCACCTGCACAAAGAGCGACAACAGGTTCTAGAAAACTTGCCAAGTAAAATCCCTTTCCAGAGGGGGGGTTATTGTGTAATCCCAAATTCCAGACCTTTGTTCTATTCTTGCACAAATGAGGCAAACAAGAATGGACAGGCTGTCACCATTGTTTGTTGTTAGGCTCAATGGGAGGCAAGTCTGAGCATTCCGAGATTCTAGCATACAATGCACCACGGCAGATTTTCAGCCGTGGCTCACAGCCGAGGTTCTGCGAATCACGGTGAGTGCCTACTCAATTTTCTCACGCGCCAACATCAAATGCCACGACTAACTATGAGACCCTTTGTCGTCTTTCCTTTGTCAAGTCAGGGTTTCATTGAGGCAATGATATTTTCAAAGGAAAACAATTACTCAAGAAGCTCCAAGAGGTTGCAAAAAATAATATCGCGGGTGGGCGCAGTAAATAAACCCCAAAAAATTCAAACGTGAAGGGGTTAACAGTCAATGATGCTAAAAAAAAAATAACACTTGTTTCTACACATTTAAACGCATTGAATACATATCCTTGTTTGTATACATTGTACAGGTACATGAACAATGTATACAACCTTGTTTGTATACATTGTACATGTCCCTGTAGGTACATTGTGTATCCGTGCATTCATGTACTGTAGATAAAATCTTTGGACTTCCTGGTTACAAGAAGTGTAACAATCACTCTCATTGTTCATAACACTACATGTACATGTGTGTACACAATAGCAACGACAAAGCAGTGCAGAAAGAGTAGGCCTTATGTTTAGATCAACCATATTACCAATTCACTTTGCAGTATGCATGAATTAACATAAATTATGTACCTGTTGAAGGTCATCGTTCAATACCTCTGTCTTCTCAGCTCTGTAAACAAAAACAAAAACAAAAACACACATTTGTCAGGTTAGCATGAAATTTATGTCTTTGTGCTGCCATTAAATTGTTGTTGTTTAACCTACATATTGCTGAAAATTTATCGCAAGGAAAAATAAATGGGGAAGTTTAATTCAATTTTGGGGTAAATCAAGAAAAAAATAATCTTAGACCTCTGGGCCAGAATTCCACAAATTGAGTTTTTAAAAAAATGTATTAATTTTTCTTGTTCACCCAAAGAATAATTTAACAATAATGAAATTTATGATCTTCAAGGCACTTTTAAACCATGTATCAAAGCGCCTTACTCTGTTACTACCCCTATCCATTGGGCCCTTTAAGCATTCCTGAAACCATCTCAACTCCTTAGGAGTATGCAGCACCGGTAGCCAAATGGGCACTCAGGTGTTGCTAATCATTCACATCAACAATCTCTACCTATGCAAGGAACCTATTTACTCTTGGTGATGAGAAGCAATTACAGTTAAGAGTCTGATAACTATTAGCCATCAGGACTTGAGTTCGATGCTCTACACCACTCGGCCACAGTCACTGTTCTTGTAAGACCTTCAAGTTTTAACAAAGAAATTAACTTCTTTACCCATGGCCGGAAATAAAATGGCCTACACTACAGACTGAAAAATATATTTAAGATGTTAAGGTTTGCACTGTCAGTTAAAAAGTTGATCAGAACCATAGGCCCCCTTACTACATTACATTCAAAAGAGAGAATTCACATAGTGTCAACTGCAAACAAACTGTTCATCCTTACTGAAGCATGCCATTGGGGGTTATTCAAGGCTGTGACCCTTCAACTTACATGTAGTACTTCAACTTGAGGACTACATGCATAGTCAGACACTGGCATGACAATCATCAAGTATGTGGGCGTATCACATGAATACTACTAGTACACAGGTTATTTCTGCTGACTTGTACTGAGAAATGAGTAGCATGGTTTTACCCCATGCACAAGCTAACGTATCGGGCCGATACACGCAAATTGCGTGCTGATACGCGCAAATTTCAGCAGATACACAAAACTTATTAAAACAAATTAAACAAAATGAATGTAATTTCTCAAGAAAAATCAAGAGATAACCATAGAATGCTCCAGAATGCACAGTATGACTTTTAAAACCAAGATTGAAACACCAAGTAGAAAACAGTCCGTAGACCTTGTTTCAATTCAGCGTGCTTCGGCCAAACATCACAAGTTTTGGGTCCTGAATTCCCCACAGTTTGGCAAAAAACGTGGGGAGATCCCTGAGTAGTTATTGGCTTCGGTTTTTTTTTTTTAACTTGTTAAATTGGCATAATACCCCCATAGAAATCTGACATTCATGTGATATCTAGTGCTTCAATAGAAAGTTCGATCAGGCATGTCAGGTATGCATTCGTTCCCTCTGGGGGTGGGGTCTTGTATAAAGGATTGGCATTGACAAAGAAATATAGGGTATTTTTCCAATCAGGAGCCTAAAATAAATAGGGTCAGTCTCAACTGGAAATATAAAGCTGACAAGCGCAAACTCTTGCACAAACTCTGCTTAGAAGAAACAGATCACCAGCCCAGAAAGTTTACCCTAAGTACTGACATTGTTTTCCCACTCACGTTTTGCTTTAAACCTAAGCAGGGTCATGGAACAATTTAATCAGCTTGATTTTCAGACTGTGTGTGGGCAGGACCAATTGAATCAGCCGGAGAGCCCTCTTTTTTTTTTTTACAACCCTCTTTTAAAAAAATAACCCTCTTTTTAAAAATGGATTGGTTTTTAAAACACACCAAGTGACCTTAAGATGACCTTTGTGAGAGTTCAAATAATTGTGATCAAAACAAAGTTTTCACAAAGTCAGCTTTGAGCTTGTAATGCCTTTGACTCAAGTCATTGTTTCTAGAACTGTTTTTTTACAATTTGGGTAATAAAGAAACTACCACTTACATGTACGATTTCTGCTTGTAACAGCTTTATGTAAAACTGATACAGTAAGGGGTGTGAATCTAAAGAATCAATTTTCATTTCTGCAAACATGTACATGCACATGCACATGTACAGGCTTGATAAAATTAGCAACTGATCACAATATTATCAACGTCAAACAACATGCACAAAGAACAAACAGTGATATCAGGATACAGTGTGATTTCAACAATTCCCTACTGTAAGTCGAGAGTTCAAAAAGGTCACAGTTCAGCAAATATTAAAGATTTCATTAAAGTAGGCCTAAATGTTAATCGTAAGTGCCACAGCTACAACAATGGTTGTCAAAGTATACAACAAGTAAACTGAAAGTCTATTCTGAATGTTCTGGTGTGTATTACGAGTTGATACTGTGGCTTGTTGGACCAGGGCTCGAATTTGGGTTGAAAATTCCACGAGACCACAGGGATTGCTGATCAAAATGTTTACTTGACCAGAATTTTTTATACAAGACCAGAATCAAAATGAGAAAAAAAACTTCTTCTCTTTATTTGAACAAGTGCTAAAAGACACGTAAGAGAGGATTTATCTCATTTGACATTATGGGACAAGTACACTTTGTAGACAAGAATTATAACTGTATAAGGTCATTTATCAGACTCACAGGCAACATTTGAACACGATATTACACACAGTGAGGTGTTGTTATTCTAGAAAAACACAAGACCGCCGGACTTGTCCGGTCATGAGTTCACTGGCCCGACACTAAAACTACTGGCCTGTGGACATTAAATACCATCAACCAAAAAACTACTTGTATGATCTACAAATTTACAGCACCTTGTAAACCATTACATGGTGCTATGTAAAGGAGTACATGTAGGTCTCATACTTCCGAAACGTTGCCCCAAATACCTTGCAGGAAAATACTGAATGTTGAAGTGCCCTGTTATTGTACAGCGCTTTGATCCTTGTTAAAGGCGCTTTATAAATACCTATATTATTATTATTATTATTAAATTCATGCAAACACAATTGGAATAACGTCATGGTATGATATAAAGTCAAAATAATAATTAAAATATATCATCATCCATCAGTCCAGTACTTGAGTGTAATATCCAAACAAGTAGGCCCCCTAGACCTCCTATTTATTTTGGGAACCCTGGCCTCGAATTACAATCAGGCCTCGAATTACAATCAGGCCTCGGAGGCCATGGACTCCGTTTCCCTAGTCTTGGCCTTGGTGCCCCTTTAAAAAAAATGTCCATTCAGCTGTAGCCTTAAAGATTTTCTCATGGAAGTGCCCCTTTGCAAAATGAAAATGGCCTTGCCCTCTCAATGACGAAATTCCAGGCCTGTATTTGTTACTGTATTTTTGATGATTTTTACTGTTTACAATCCCCGAAGCCTGATTCGAATTATAAGTGATGTTTCATGTACAACTGCACTTAATGCCAAAATATGAACACTCGGAAATCTACACTAAAGACAAATGCATGCCAACTGTAGCTTGACAGTTAAGTTCTTTGGTAACCGAAAAATCCCAGTTGGTGTATTTTTCTGCATGCCATACTTTTTATTCCCAATGTATTATATTCTTACCGTGAAGACTTGAAAATGAAACATTAATGAGTTGGGACTGTGTACATGATAGACAGCTAAGTTATGTACCGGTACATGAAGTACAGGAAATTTCTATTAGACTTGATTTAATCAACTTGGTTGTTAATTGCAATAATCATAACCCTCGATCCTCCAGACGGTCGCAGACCTTCCTAGGTCTAAGGGATGTGACCAAGAGCTCTGATTATCACTACATTTAGGTTTGACATTTGTATAAGTGTGTAAACAAATGCAGGCCTCTCTTTCACTGAGGCAATAGTGGTACATGTCATTGTCTCTAAGCCCTTACCATTGCTATGGTGCCCCTTGAAACGTTCCAGTACAAATATACATTTCCCTCATAAACACAGTGTGCCCTCAAACAATGTGAAACTACGTTTACACTGGACCACAAGCCTGAGGCCAGTAATTTTCGCATTGGGCCCAAAACAAAAAAGTCCAGCAATCTTGCATTTTTCAAGTGAATAATACCTCACGGTGTATAAAAAAACGGTTGTTCACAAAATAATCATGATTTTGAGTGTAATTGATAATCTTTCAATTATGTTGCGTATCGGAGTGTAGGGCCTACTTTCTCCACACACAAAAAGAAGGAAAAAAAAGAAAGAGATATCTTCATTTAGTCTTGGGGCTTGTTCAAATACAAAAAGTTTAATGTTGTTCAACGCATTATACTAATGAAAGATATATTTTTCTCATTTTAATTCTGGTGTTATAAACAAAATTCTGGTCAAGTTAACGATTTTTAAACTATGATAAGTCCTGCAGTCTTGTGGTGGTAATATTTCCTTCAAATTCAAGCACTGATTTGCCCAAACAAGAACAATATCATGCCTGCGAATGTTATTTTAAAAAAAGCTTTAAAATGCAAAGTATCAAAGATACCAACCTATTTATTAAATAGGGAGCAGATGTTAAATTAGAATTTTACTTTTGTCAGAAAGATTGCTGTATTCAAGCGTTGGCTTTTCCCTCAACTATGACTGAATACATCACATCACCAGGGATGCGTTCCACTTGCGCAAACAGATTGCAACCGTTTGCGCGAACCGTTTGTGATCGTTTGCGACCGAGTTGAACGATTTGTTGCGCACTTCAATAATGGCGGCGCACTGTAATGGAGATGGAGACACCGGAGTGTATTTTTTGTAGCGTTGGCTTTTGGTACCTCTTTTATACATCACGACATCAACTTATTAAGTTGTTATTTCAACTCCACTAAAAAAAAAAAATAATTGTTTTCGTTACAAGAAAAAAACCGTCGTCTGCTAACCTTTCGGTTATCTACATGCTGTCCGCCATTTTTAAAACCACCCACCAACACCTCGTAGATACGTTCGCTTACGGTTGCTAACGTTCGCCAACGTTGGCAGCGCACAACTCGTTCCACTCGAAATTGTTGGCAAACGTGCGCAAACTTGGCAACGTTTGCGCAAGTGGAACGCACCCCAGGTATGATTTATGATCATAATGAGTGAAAAGATGGCAGTCAGATTTTGCCCCTTTTCATTTTAGTCTACCAATTAGGCTTTAAAGTAGCCTGACAAACTACTTATAATCCCAGCAAACGTGTCTAACTAAGCAGGGCTAAAATCCCGCATCCAGGCACAGCTTTATTTTTACCAATTCCGTAAGAGGAATATTTTTAAAGGGGCAATAAAGTCTGACATTCATTTCAAAAATCAAATAAATTTCTTAAAAAGTGGTGACCATTTTTTTTTCTAATAATATTAATATTCTTACCTGAGAATTTTTTGTTTTCCAAGTTGTTTCATACGATTATACTGTTTGCCCATCATTTTGAAGTATTGGTTGTTATGCCTCACATTAGTCACAAAATCTTGATATAATCACTGGATAGCTGGCAAATGATGCCCGATTGAGCTATTTGCGAGAACTAGAAAACAATGCAACACGGCCTGCTACTGTCCTTCCACCTGGCTTGCTCATCAGCAGGCCGCCGACACCACTTTTCCTGCAGAGTGTAGTTTCTTTGGTTTGGTTGCAGACCAACAACCAAGTTGAAAATATCCGCGACTCTACTCCCTAGTGCATCATAAACATAAAATAACTACACTGGAATTAGCTGAACCCATCCAATGAAGGAAGTCCGTGCAGTTTTTAATCAAACACAGTCCCCAGAAACCGGAATTAAATGCCGATAAATTCGGTACGTGAGGCTTTCTTCCTCCCACACTCATAATCAACAAGGAAGTTAATGCCGTAGTCGGGTTCCCGTACCATTGTGTAATATGAATAACGTGGGACGAGAAAAGATCAAGACAACGTACAGGGTCGATGACTTGCGTCCGACAACGCCCCCTTGCGATAAAATTCTTCCTCTGTTTTAAATTGTACGCGCGTGGGCATTTTTCAGAGTCTTCGTCGGATTCCCATCTCCCAGCTCATCAAATTATGCTATAGGTATCACTGACCCATTTTGTAAACCAAGATCATTGATAATTTTGTTTTTCACTTGTTTTTATTTATTTATAGGTAGACTGGGCATATCCAACCGACTATTTTGTTACATTCCGTTGTTCCAACCCAACCATCGGATCTAGTAGTTGTGTGGACAGGTGACTCTCCAAACATATTTTGGGGATTGAACGCATTTTTCGTGTACGGGAAAATACTTTACAACAAGACGTTATAATCCGACTATCCCCCAGTAGCCGTCAGTCAAAAAAAAAAAAGAAGGGAAAAAAAGTTTGCAAAGCTGTATTGGCCTAGGCTTTTCTTTCTGATCACGAGGGAAGTTGAGTGGCTTCAATACTTAAAGTTCACTGATTGTAAAGTAACACAACCTGAACTGACTATATCCATCTGAAGTAGGCTGCTTTCAAAGTTGAGAAACATTGCATACGAAGATGTTCCCCAAAACCTTCGTTACTTATTTTGCTTGCCGCAATTGAAAGTGCACAAAAAATCAACCCTGTTAACAACAAAGCGGTGTTAAGTTTCCTTAGACCTAACAACCATCTAACGTACTAATAGTTATTGACATTAATTTCATGATTGGATTTGTGAATTTATTGAAAACGATACCGTTTTCCACAAAACAAAAGTGTAGGCCTAAATTTCCCTCTTCATAAGGCGAAAATTAGGCTTCCTGTTCGGAACCATTTAAAAAAAGTTTTCGAACAGGTTGAACTTCACTGTTTTTCCGAAGGTTGAGACACGACACCTGGTCAGGAAAGTGGCCGCACGACAACATCTGGCTGAGCTGTATGCCTACCAGTTTATCAGGGACCCGTTATGTCATGCGAGTACATGCATGCCGCTGAAAGCTGTCCAGGACTGAGATGGGAACCGTGCCTGCAAAATCGGCGTGGAACCGTTGCCGGCCAGATGGGAGTGTTGCGTAAATTCTACACAAGATCAATAGCACGTGCCCTATTATGATCAGCAACACCCAGGCTTTTGGACCCTGGTCACCCCCATCGATTGGCCAGAGATACCAATCTAA
Organism: Pisaster brevispinus; assembly: GCA_023634235.1. Classification (NCBI taxonomy): domain Eukaryota; kingdom Metazoa; phylum Echinodermata; class Asteroidea; order Forcipulatida; family Asteriidae; genus Pisaster; species Pisaster brevispinus. Next base: position 6,096,117 of record JAMKCF010000021.1, on the reverse strand, counting down.
TAATCTATGCTCCTCAGATAATCGTCAAGCGAACGACGATAACGACACCTCTTTTTTGTGTAGTTTGGAATTGAGAGTTGTTGATCCCTGAAAAACTACAACGCCGCACAATAAATCATTGAGATTTGTTTCTACTTTTTCGGTGGGCATTTCAAGGGCGTCCGGAACTCCACGCCGCAAGGCTTCCCGCCATCATTTCTGCTCCTCAAACTGATTTATGTATTCGAACTATAATTTCTAACAAGTTGAAAGATTTGTTTGGCTTAGAATCTCAGGCAACAGCTTAGTTCCTCGACAACAGGAAAATAGATATCAAATAATAAGTTTAATTGATATCAATTTTTACCATGACATTTGGAATTCAAATCGGTTGCCTTATGAATTATTACAACGGTAGTAATAGTTTATGAGAAAATCATGCAAAAGTGCTGCTTCACTACCATGACAATAACAGTTTGCGTTGACAATATTTTTTTAGTCAAAATTTTAGTGTTTTTGCATCCAATTGACACTACTTGTTTCTCATTTCAGCCCCTTAACACATCCAAGATTTTTGTGAAAAATTCCCGACCCTCAAATGAAATTGTACAAAACGACCAATTAAATATTTAGCGTTTTCATTAGAAATGTGGCGGTGAGGATGAAAGTGAGGTCAATTATTAATAAGACGCACGGCCCCATTTGACGCCTAAAATTAATTGAATTATTGAACAGCTTTCACGTGATCCAGATAACCGGGTTGTTGCAAACCTCCATTGGATTTTGAAAGAACTGTGAAACAACCTGAAGTGAAACGAACAATCCCGTCAATAAACGAACTGAGGAAATTGTTCGGAAAATAATAGGTTTTTTTAGAACTACACATCACTAGTCCATTTCTCATTAAAAATAAATAAATACAGTAATCATTGTGCATCATGCTTTCTTTGATCCTGAAGACGACCAAAGCACAGGGCTTGCCTACCGTCTGTTAGTTGCTAAACTTGGCTCAACAAAACCGGCTAACATGAATCAAGGGCCAGAGCGAAACCTACATAAAAGCCCCAGTGTAAACGACAAGACATTATCATTTACTGGCTGGCTACTGTGAACCTCTGACGACACTATTAAAACAAACGGCGCCCAATCGTGGGCTATTCAGACTAGGTAATCACAGCTTGCAAAACTTGACTTAATTCGATTGTAATCATTTTTCCTGTTGGTGTTCCTAGCTAGAAACCTAGACAGACTGTTGGAAATAAACAGCAATACTGAGACAAACATCAAACAAACTACAGAATGTACACACTTCGCATAATTGTTTTTATTATTAAAATGAGATACAATTTAGCAAAAAGTCTTTTGTTTTTTTTAACTGACCCGACTTCAAACGGAGGAGAAATGTGTAAACCTCAGAATTAAAAAGGGACATCATACCGTGACATGCGTTAGTGAACCGGCCAATCTGGCACTTATTGTCATTTCAGTTGCTATACAAAAACATAATCCCCACGTTTCGAGCGTGTCTATGGCCCTTAGCTTAAGATTTGACTTCGGCTTAGACACTGTCCATTTACATGTATTTAAAGTCCTGCAGCCGACCGAAACTTTTTGTTTTGAAAGTCACTGACGGAACCCCAAGCCGGAGCCTAATAGGTGGTGTTTGGGTGACTGAGTAGGGGAAGTGACTGTTGTAAACTGAAGGCACTGGGAAGCCCTGTTGGACAGGTAGTTGTAACTCTACAGTGACTTAAAACATGCTATTAATACACATTCTTGCATTTAAGTTGAATAAAAAATAAAACATTTACACGGGTTGGGTCGATGCAAAGTATAAATAATCCTTGATCAAACTTATTAACCAAATTGCAAGCCACATTTGGAAGGTTATATGTAACACCTATAGTTGATACACATCGTAGCAAATAAAATATCTACAAATGCTATGTACATTAAAAAAAAAATCCAACATAAATTAGGAATGTAGAACTAAAGTAGTCAATGGTGTAAGTTTTAGACTTAATTTTCAAGTCTGAGGGCGTGGTTATTTTTGTCTGCTTCAGCCATGCGAAATGCTATCTGGCAGACAAAAAACAAGCAAACCACCATCATAGACTTGGAACCAAGTCTAACATGTGAACAAAACAAAATCGCCCACTCGAATGGCTCCCAATGTTGGAATATGAGCAAGACCTGCAAAGTCAGTGGATACTCTTTGCGATCAATTGCAACTCTTTACTTAACTAGAAAACTAGTTTCTCGATTGTACAAGAAAATTATCTGATAGCCTTGAGATTTCCTTTCATTCCTACAAGGTAATATCTTGATTCCAATAAATAGTATCCCATGGTCACAATATAATATCTCATAACTGTGAGCTCAAAATGCCTTGTGGCCCTAAAATAACATATTTCAGTCGATAATAGATAATATCTCAATCCTTAGACATAAATAAAATCTTGTTCCCTCAAGACAAAAAGACTTTCCAATGTCACTTCCTGGGATCCGTAGAAAACTGTTTCCACATGATCAATTCACAAACAAAATGGCAATTGCTTCAGTAAAGTGATGACTACTATAAGGTGAACCATGCTTTTGACTTCTACTGTCAGCAAAATAGAGCTACAAAGAGGCAGATTTAAATTTAAGACCACAATACACGTGACAATGGTAAAAGGAACCCTAAAAATATCGACCAGTGAAAAAGGCTGGTGGGCTCGTGAAAGGACGCGCCAACTGGTCCTGGCTAGTTTCTGAAAACAATAAGATTTTTCAAAAATCCAGATTTCACCTCGTGATTGTATTCTGCGACAATGCACTGATAAGCACCCAATAGTTGTATGATTATTAACCTGTAGCCTGACACACAAGTTAGTTCCTGGATGGGGAGCGTACAGTAGATGTGTATTTTCTTCCCATCTCTACTTCCTCTTGCAGTATGATACTTTTTTGCTGAAGGGCATTCACTTGGGCTTTCAATGATTCAATCGTCTCCTCTAGTTCCTGTGGGGGATTCATTCATCAAATACACAGACTCGTTTAGTTCCATGCATAGCTGGAGTCAAGTATATGTTATCATTTAATCCAAAGAAAACAAGAGATACCAGTCACAAATGGTGCATGTGACATGGTAGTGACCTTATTCTGGTGAGCAAAATTGTTTGTGCTTAGCTAGAATTAATGCCCAACCAGATCTATGAAATTGGGCGCCAGACTCAATTTTACAGAGCTGCTTAAGCACGAAAAAGAAACTAAAATATGCTTACCAGCAAAAACAAAAACCCCATTTCATTAGTAACATTGGTTTCCTGCTTAATGTTTTACAATAAATTGTCTGCTTAAGTAGCTCTATGAAATTGGGTCCTCAAGTCATCAAGAATAAACTGCTGTACTAGTTTTCTTACCTGTCTTACACTGAGTGGCATCATTCCCTTGAATCTAATCTCACATTCTTGCTTCAGATGAGTCATCTAGCAACACAAAAATATCAATCATTAATATTATCTACCTTGTATGGAGTGAAATAAACAGTGTAAATGCAGGTGTTTAAATAAATTAGCGATTGAAACTTGCTTGTTGCACTCGTTTCGGCTCCAAGAGAAGAACTAGTGTTGAGATCAAGTAGAATCTCGATATTTCAATCAAGGTTCTCTGCTCGTCTTCAGGAGACAGGAAGAGCACACTGTCCAAAACACAAAGACTTCAAAGTTATTTTCATCACATGGTTTCTACCCACAAACCTACTTAGTTCTTATGAAGCCATCATGGTTAAGTGTCTTGCCTAAGGACACAACCATGACCAGGAACGAAAACACGCTGAGACAACATCTTTCTGGGTGCACTGGAGGACCCAGCACGGGCCACATCACTCCATACAAAGAGCCTCGATTGTCCCCATGTATGGCTGCAATCTGATTGGTAATTATGGAGTTACTTACTTGATCTTGATGTTGGAAGTCTCTCTGTTGTAACTGTCTATCTAACTGTCTTGCTTGACTCCTTTGCTTATCCAGATCTTCATGTAAAGTCTACATAGAAACACATACAACGAACTCCTTAATTAATCTCTGTATAGACTGGAAAGTATTGCACACGCCTTCAATTGTTAGGACCTGTTGAAGTCAGCGATTTAGTTTTCTTCTAATACTAAAGCAATTTACTTGGGATTCTGAGGTTCCCGGAATGTTTTTAGTGAGCAGCGAGATTTGCACAGTCTGATGACTGATACGACTAAAGCATGTTGATTCAATACAGATTATTCACATTTCACAATACAATATGCTCTCCACAGTTAAAGGCAGGGTATAGTTTTGGTAATTGTCAAAGACCAGTATCCTCACTTTGTGTATCCCAACATATGCATCAAATAATAAACCTGTGAATTTTTTTAAGCTCAATTGGTCATCAAAGTTACAAGAAAATAATGAATGAAAAAAAACCAAAAAAAAAACCACTCTTTTTTCATAGAACTGTGTGCTTTCAGATGCCTGAGAAATTTTTGGGTGAAAAGTTATCTCTGTCCCTAAAACTACATTACTTCAAAGGGGGTCGTTTCTAACAATGTTTTGTAATATCAACTGCTCTCCAGTGCTCTTTAACCAAGTAAGTTTTTTATGGTCATTAACCTGTGGAGTAATTACCAAAAGTACACCCTGCCTTTAACCAGGAGATCCAATTTTCCTTAAGGTGGTCGATTAAAAAAAACTTTTTAAACCCCATCTCAGCACCGCAAAGGCAGTTTAGGACCTTGAATTGGCTGACATAAATGTGAAAAACATTCACTGGTCTTATAAAAAAAAACATCTAATGCCGCAAACACAGCAGAGAAATATGACCTTGCTGCTTTATCAGTATGCAAACCACAAAAAAACAAACAAACAAACAAACATAAATGACCATCGCACAGCACGACCAAATTTTTTTTCTTCCCATGATGCACTGTGGAAGGCACATTGTACTGTGAAATAACTGTTTTAAACTCAACTAAGTTTGCTTACAGTCATTGATGATTGTGCAAATATATTCTTAAAACTACCTTCACCCACATGTTGTTAAACCGGGAGAGATATCTAAACTATTCAATATAAGAGACAATTGTAGCTGCTACACCATCAGTTTACCCATGATGTATCTGTCCCAGTGGAGTATAGTGAAGAGCAGTGTTGTAGTCTAGACCTGTAAGTCTGAGACCAAGACCAAGACCGAGGCCTTGATATCTGAGACCTGCACCAAGACCAAGATCAGCCCAAGACCGAGACCAGCCCTCCCAAGACCGAGACCAGCCCTCTAAACCGAGACCAGCCCTCCCAAGCCCGAGACCAGCCCTTCCGATACCAAGACTTTTGCAGGACGAGACTGAGACGACGAAAAAGGGTCTCGAGACCAAGACCAGGTCTCCAGACCTAGTTGGAGAGTTTGCATTTCTTACTCAGGTCTATAATAAAATGGTTTATATAATGGTAGGTGCAAAACAATTTGACAAAACAAAGACTTTTACAGAAGATTCGTTTTTCTAACCTTGATGTATGCTATATGTTGTTTCTTGAGGAGCTGTTTCTCATCTTCTAGTTTAGATATGACTTCAGACATCTCTTGCTGAAGTTGACTTCTACGACTAAAATGAAACAATACAAGAATGATCAGTGGACAGCATCAAAAGCAGACATAGTTGTATTATTTGGTTCCACCCATACACATACACATATGTGTGTAAAGCACTGCATACTCGGTACATTCCCGAGTCCTGTGAACAAAATCCAAAGGCATATGTGCACAGATGTTGTTCGAACCCACGACCTTTGCCACTCTAGAGCAGATGTCTTACCACTTTATCCCTGATGCAAATTTAACATCTGTTAGACATAATTATGTTAATACAGCACCACATACAGCACTCTGTAAACAATCGGGGACCTAATTTGCAAATTGATAATTTGCCCGTGTTGCACTAAGTTTGCTTACACTAGTAGATGAATTAGGAAGAAGTCAGATTTTAAGTTAATTTGATTTAATTCGACCTGTATGAGTGACTTCAGTCGTGAAGTAGGGTCCCATCCCTGCGACAGATAATCTGTGAAATTATACTTTCCAGTTTGTTGGCTTTTGTTGTCCAAAATGATGTACAAGTATTGTCATACAGCTAATGACTTCAACTGACTGTTACATATTGCATTACAGTTTCGGTAGACTTTGGTAGCCAATCAAGTACTGAGCTTTTTAATAGTGATTGCTTCTGTGATGCTCGGCATGTACTTTGCCTTCCTTAATATTTATGCATGATGTCACCATTGTAATCGAAATTGAGGCTGCAGGCGCAGCGCCAAATGGTGACCACAGATTTTGCGGCTGTGATTGGTCAATGGAAAAATGGGGGCTGGGAGTTACTGGATCGGAGTAATGGTGGCACTGCTCCAGTAGCCTTGTTTTGTATTACAATGATGACATCATGCATAAATATTAATAAAGGTGTGTGGTCTGTTAACACTGATATGTTCATAAATACAATTATGACAGCCGTCACTCAGAGCTGCATGAAACTATGTTTCTACGTAGTCAAAGCAATGTTTTACCAAGTCCTTCGTGCATACACTTACACACAGGTAAGCTCACAATGTTTTTAAAATGGCACCTCGTTGGCCTATACAAAACAATATTCAAACATTCAAATTGGTTGAAATGTTTGTTTATGCAAGCAACTATTATTTTCACAATTGTTTATATAAATTAACAACTGATTCATACCTATGCCATTTCATTTAGGGATGGCAAACTTGGGAGTAAATTTGTATTTCACAATGAATACATAACACCCAAAACAAACCTGCTTGACTCGTGTTTTAGCGTCTCAATTGTGTTCTGCAATTCCTTTGTGCTCTGAAAAAAGAGCGGAAAGAATAAGTTGCAATGATTTGACATCAATAGTTAGCAAAGAGAAATTCTTGTGGTTCAAACAATAAATCCATGAAGACTCCAAAGAAAGAATGAGAGACAGGGCCTTACAATGTCATTACACATTACCATTGTAATCAACAGACTGGTCACATACAGGCAAAATGCAACTCATGAAGAGTTCATCCTATTATTTGATGAGACAAATACCTATAGTATTCACAGTATTTAACTAGGTTGACCATGTTGACCAAAAGATCTTAGCATTATCCCTTAACGGTGGTGCCCCTGGCCAAGCCAAATGCTTGATTCTATTCAAGAAGACAAGCTGGCTAGGTCATTGCTTCCCAATGCTACCTACATAGATTGTCCGTGTGCTTTTAAAGTTTAGTTCATAATACAAATGACAATGATAAAGGAAATCTTAAAATATACACCAGTGAAAAAGGCTGACCAAACTATTGAACTTTCACTAAGAAAGTTAAAGGCACACCCTAGTTCTGGGCCCAATTTCATGGCTCTGCTTACCGTAAGCAAAGAATCAACGCTTACAGAAGCATGAAATTCTAAGCTTATGCCAAGCGTATTTCACAGGTTAGCAGGGAATTATTGCTTGTGAGCGTGCATACTCCACGTTACTAGGCATGCTTCGCTTACACAGCCAGCGCAGAAATTTGGCACTAGAAGGTGACTGTAAGTGCAGAGTTCTGCAGTAAGCAGAGCCATGAAATTAGGCCCGGGTGTGTTGATGGTAGAAAGCTAGTCTTACCTCTGCTGATGCAGCTAACCGTTCAGTATAATCTCTCTCAATGTCCTTCAATGTTTTGTTGGTCTGTAATAAAAAATACAAACCACAAGTGACTTAACATATGCATGTAACAATGGATGTACCTTCCTAGTTCATACACAGAACCTCTTTCCAATTTGCACATTCTCAATGTTTTAGAATATCAACAGCTTTCCAGTGCTCTTTACCAAGTAAAATTTTATGGTACCAAAAGTACACCCTGCCTATAATAGTGCTTGAGCGCTTGAAGGGTTCATCGCATACCTTTTCCAACATTTGTTCTAACTCTGCACTATGGTCCCTCTGTAGTCGTAATCGTTGCTGTTCCATTTCTGACTTCAGTTTAGAAACCTAAACAATCAAAACAGTGTGAGAATTTGAATGCAAGTATTTAAGTACAAGTTTATGAAATAATTCTAGAATGTACATTATGACATTGTTAGTCATAGCTTCAATTAAACTCTGAATTTTTAAGCATAAATTTAAGAAGTGTTTTCCACCACAGAGGAAGGTTTCTTACAGCTTTTACACGTCTAAACATGATTAATCCAAAGCTGCTTACACTCCCATTTTTCTTCTTATGGTGAAACTTAATAGTCAAAGTTCCATTGATATTTCAACACAATTACAACTGTCTCACACAGAAATACAATTACAATTGTCTAACACAGAAAAAGGTAATCATTGAATTTGGACTAAACTGCCATCTCAAGCACTTGAAGACACACTTCTTCTCAACTTTAGAGTATTTTTGTAGTTTTGATGTTAGATCATTCCATTTTCTGGAATGTTCTATCTATCTGATGAGGTTTGATGCTTGTCACAGCACTGTGCTTTACAAGAATTTATTATTATTAGAGACCTGGGCCCAATTTCATGGCTCTGCTTACCGTAAGCAAAGAATTGGTGCCTACGGAAACATGGAAATTCCGCGCTTACGTAAAGCGTATTTCATAGGCTAGCAGAGAATTTCGCTTGTGCGCCCGTGCAATAACGCTACCAGGCATTCTTCGCTTACACAGCAAGCGCAGAAAAACAGTGTTTGCCCTGTAAGCGAAGAATGTCAGCATAAATTTATAAATTGGGCCCCGATATCCAATGACAGCATTCGTACTTGAGTGTTCCTTTTATGTAGGTTGATTACATTTCAATTGCTCACAAATTGGAGAATATGAACAAAAAATCTATATCCTGCATTAGAATTAGTTTTTTTGCAAATTGCTCACCAACCAAAAGGACCTATGGAATAAATGCAAGAAATAGTTAATGGCCTGACGTTTCGACCTTAGCAGAGTCTTTTTCGAAGTTCACACTTAGCTTTTGAGAAAGACTCTGCTAGGGTCGAAACATCAGGCCATTAACTATTTGTTTTTATTTTGTAGCTGTCAGCAGTCGTGTCATTTAATCTAATGGCACATCAAGGTGACTTACTGTTGCTTCACATTGCCACATTACTTTCTGTTTCTCATCTTCTCTGAGTAATCCTAACTCAATGAGTTGTTGTTTCCGTAGTGAGTTACTCTCTATGTTGGTCTCTCTCAGCTCACTTACTTGCTGCTCTAGCTCAGCTATCAACTAAAAACAACAACAAAATTAATCATACGATTAAATTAAGCCCTTAATATTGATTCACACTTGGTCATTCTTATGCATATTTAACCAGTTCACTTCGGGACTACACCCATGCAGGATTATCTTTAGTCAAAAAGAAACTGTCTTTTCTGGCCATTAATAATTTGTTTCTTCAATGAAACTTAGTTTGGACATCAATATAAAGAGGTTTCTCATAGACATTTACAGATTTTAATTAATTTTTTGACGGCTGTTTCTGGGGCAAACTTTGACATATTTTGGCACTATGTACATTGTACAAACTTTCTGATTATTTCGTTAACATTTCCTGCAACTTAGAACTCAGACATAAGATCTTAATTGCTCTTACCACTATGAAAGTGTCAAACACCGCATTTACACTTAATCCAACAAGGGTGATCAAATTTAAAGGAGGATCAGATCCTGCAAGGGCGATCAACAGTACAGAGTAAACCCAAGAGCAATCAGGATCTAATCCTCCTTTTTGATCCCCCACTTTCAAGTGGGATGGATGCGAGATCAGATCCCGCAAGGCAGATCAAAACCCAAGTGTAAAACGCAAAGCAGGATCAGACCCTGCAATCTGACCTACCGACTTCCAGTCTTGATTAGAGAAGGGGAGCAGGCGAGTTGCAAAATTAACCTGTGTTTGTTCGTGTGTGCTCATAATCAATGACCTTCTTCTGTTGACCTTTCACGTGCAGTGTGAAACTCCTGTTCAACAGGTGCTGGGGCAAGGGGGATCAATGCGAGATCAGGCTCAAGTGTAAACAGATCAGCGATCAGCTTCATCGCCCTTACAGGATCTGATCCAACTATCATTGCCCTTGCTGGCTCAAAGTGTAAATGCAGTGTTAAGGTGTTTTTAACTGAAGCAATATTGACTTTGCGCTGAACAACCCATAATGTCACCTTTGAGTCTTTGTCCTGTTGGATCCTGCTTTGCTTGTGTTCATCCTCCAGCCTAGTTTGCAATCGCTGTGTCGTAACTGCTAACACATGTTCATGTTCTTGTTGCATAGCTTCATGGTCAGATTGGTGCTGGTGAAGCAACTGGGTGTACTTCTGATTATGAGCAGTCTCTTGATCTGTAAGCTAAAAATCAGTCAATAAAACACAAGTTAATTACTTAAAAGAGAGGCTCTAGGGTTAAATTCAGTTTTATGATAATAATAATAGTAACAATAATAATAGTGGCTTCTTATATAGCGCTCAATTCCATCACTCAGTAACGCTCATGGCGCTCAAACATTCAGTACTTTCCTGCAAGGTATAGTTGAGCTATGTTTTTTAAGTTTGAGATCTTTTTCCTTTACATAGCACCATGTAATGGGTTTACAAGGTGCTGTGGCGCAATATGCAGCCAATCAAACCAGGAACACCGGGGAGTACCCCTTCCCTATACGATAAATGCACTGGGTTCTTTTATGTGCAATACACAACACACGGGACCTACGGTTTTATGTCCCATCCATTCTCTATATGTTGTACTGCACTGTTAAAAATATTGATGCTGTCTTAACTCCTTTTTCTATTTTTCCTAATGTAATTTTTTTTTACTGTCCTGTTCTAGACTTGTAAAATTTTTATCTTTTTAAAGAGTGGGCAATAAAGAAAGAAATGAATGAATGAATGAACGAACGACTGAATGAAGGAATTTGACCTGAAATGCCCCCTTTGTAACAGCAAAATTATGGAGCTTACTGGGTGACCTGAATCCAACTAGAGCTCGAGAACTCAAGGTGGCTCAGTGGTTTCTTTCCCTACCTTTCACCTCCGTGGCCCCCAGTTCGAATCCAACACGAGACCGGAACCTTGCGTGTGGATTGGGTTTTCAGTCCCTACCTGATTGCAAGGGTTTTCCCCATGCTGGGTTTTCCTCCCACATCTAAAACAGAACATTTCTTCTCGTTTCCTATGCATCCTGTTATTGGCACTAATCATGCTGTTGATTACGTAATAATTAAATAAGTAGCTGTAGGTTTTCGCAGTGGGCAGCATTTTTGCAATTAGAATATTGGACAATTTTTATATATTTTTATTAACAATAATGTGAGTCCTCATTCTATTACCTGCTTCTGAGAGTGTTTACGTTCTTGTTCCATTTGTTTTGTGAATTCTTTACTTTGGTTTTGCCGGAGTTCCTTGGACTGTGCAAGATCTTCTTCTACTTTCTGCATTTGCTGTTTCATATCATCAAACATCCTGCCAGAATTACGCTCCACCTGCAACTTGAACTCTTCCAGTGCCTTCTCAGCATTCTGGGACTGCAACTTCTTGGCGTCTTGAAGTTTCTGTATTTGCTCATCTTTCTCCCTGTATCAAAATGTCACAAGATTTTGATTTGATTAGACCAATTAGTAGATGTATATATTTGCATCGGGGATAAATAATTTAATTTGGTTTTACCCTTACACTGATGTGTATTAAGCACTGTATACTCAGTGCTCTCCCAAGCTCTGTGAAAACAATCCACAGGCAATCACTCGAGTGGGATTCGAATCCACGACCTTTGCACTGCTAGAGCTAGCCCGATGGCTAGAGGCAGGTTCGAATCCTTAGCAGCAGGTACTGCAATGATTTAATAGATGTAAATATTTGCATCGGGGATAAAGAAGTTAATTTGGTTTTACCATTACACTGATGTGTCCAATTAGTCCTGGGATTTCAAAATATTTTCCGCTACGTGGATGACACCTTCATCGTTTGGCCCTACGGACCGGACTCTCTCCTCCAGTTTCTGCAGTATCTCAACCAGCAACACCCCAGAATCAAGTTCACCATGGAGCAAGAGCAGTCCGGCAAGATCGCTTTCCTTGATGTCCTCATCACCAGGAAACCAAACGGCAAACTCCACCACAGCATCTACAGGAAACCTACCCACACCGACCGATATCTCAACCAGCGATCCTTCCACCACCCAAGAATCAAGTCTTCCGTCAACCGCACCCTGGTTCAACGAGCTTACAACATCTGTGACCCAGACAGCCTTCAGCAGGAGTTACAACACATCAAGACTACACTGAAGTGCAACGGATACAACGCAAAACAAATCAAGTCAAGCAAGCCTGTCCCCAATCCTGACCAAAGGGTCTCCTATACCCAAAGTTAACCACCCACACCCTCAGTATGTTTGCCCTACCTAGGCCCCCCCCTCCCATGGTCTACAGCGTATCTTCCGGCAAGCAGGGATCAAGGTTTACCACTCTGCTCCTAGGAAACTTCACAGCTCTCTTCAATCTCACAAGAACAAGCAAGATCCCTCCACACGTGCAGGAGTTTACCGCATTCCCTGTGAATGCGGGAAGGTTTATGTCATGGAAACCGGGCGTAACCTTCCCACAAGACTCAAGGAACATCGAGCACACGGAAGGAGGGGAGATTATGAGAAGTCAGCCATCATCAAGCACTCCAACATCACCGACCAACGAGTAGACTGGGAGGCTGCAGAACTCATCGCTCCCATCCAGGCATGGCACCCAAGACGAATCAGAGAGGCCATCGAGATCTACAAGCACGACACAGTTCCTCAAGACATAAGCTTCCACATCAGTGACATTTGGCTCCCACTCTTCCCGACCAATGGATCTCCAATATCCAAGGTCACATCCCCTACCACTTAGACTTGGGTCTTCTATACCCTCAGTCTTCCCTAGGTTCCCTCACCTCCCCTGTGCTTGTCCACAACTGATTCAGTTCAGTGAGCACACACTCCCTACCCACCACTAGTGGGTTTCAGTTGAGGCTTAGCCCCAGCTCCAGCCTACACGCTTCACCGAGCTAAGCCCAGCTTATCCAGTTCCTGTTCCCGCCTTTGCGCACCACCGAGCCAAGCCCAGCTTCCAGGTAATCCTTCAAGGCAGTACTTAAGCAGCATCCAGCAACAGAGTCCAGCATTCTCCTGAAGATGATCAGAGCATACTGATCGAAACGTTGAGTCGTTAACTCAAAAGAGATTTCCACATGGTGTTACCGCAAGCCTTACTTAGTTAGGATAAACTTTTCAGAACTTTGGGAATACTTTGTGCCTGAGAATATCGTTGTCACAATGAATCCATGACTAAACCAAGTAAAGACAACAAACATTCTCATAAAATGCCAGAGGATTTGTTTGTCCAATGGCTCAGTGCTATAAGGTTGTTAATCGCAACTCGTAAATACCCGTAATACTTAAAAGGGCATTAAGTGAAAAATGCAAACAAATTTGAAAAAAAAAAAATCAAAATCCACAAGTAAATGTTTTTCTTTGAAACTGAATGTTTTTTTGCCAAACAGTTACTTTGGAGACCACTCTTGATCTTTTGATCAAAAAAAAAAAATATGCAAAACCAATTTATGAAATCCGTACAAACTGCACCAACGACCTTATAGTCCTGAGGTGACGATATGGAATGTGTTCACCAATATCGGCCAAGCCTTAGCAGTAAGCAACAGCCAAAAAATAATCAGTTGTGGTAAGCTTGAATCTCAGACCGATAAATTGACAGGAGTTACGCTGAATGTAATGTACCCGAGTGTCTGTTGCTACTGAAGTGAATGGCTAGCCCGGGGAGGGAGGGAGGGGGTTGGGGGGTTCTGATTGATTGAGTGGAGTAATGTTGAATGCAAAGCACCTGATTGTACACATGCTGCATGTAATGTACCTGATTGTCTGCTGTGATTTGAGCAGGTTTCTTTGGTGTTCTTGTCTAGTTTGTTCTAGTTCTGTCTTGATGCTATTAATCTGCTTTGTATGTAGAGTTTCTAGATGAGCCTTCTCCTGCCTCTCAATAGATTCTGCATCCTGGATAAAACATCAAGGAACAAAGTTGTTACACGCAGTGTCAAATATGTCTTAATACTACTGTGGTTAATGCTTTCGGAATCTCAACCCAATATAGCGTATTGTTGAAAGCATTGTGGCGTGTCGTGGCCGAAAGGTCTAGTTCACCGGACCCAAGTTCTGGTGTTGTCAGCAGCAGAGTGTGGGTTTGAATCCCGGTAATGACACTTAAGTAATGTGTACATGTAGGATACTGACCCTTAGTTCTCGTTGTCTCTGGTGATGACTATCTTGCAATGACTGTTTCAAGTCTTGTACATGCTGCTCCAACTCACGTATATTCTCTGAAGACTAACTCACAAAAACAAAAACATAATACAAGGCATTTATACAAATTTACATGTGGTCAAAGACTTTGAAAGCTGCTATTTTATTTGTATACCACAAACACAGATTCTTGTCATTTGATTGGTGGAACATGCGTCATGTATTATACCTTATTTTGCTACGTATACTGCCACGAAACTCTTTTATATGAGTCCTATATGGATAATTATAGGATGCTTTGGATGCTTTGCAGTGTTGTTTTCAAAACTTCCTGCGTATTCCTCCCGAGAAAGCAAAGGTCATGTCATGGGGGACAAGGTTGGTGTCTACATGGAGTCATCCACATTGTTTAGGTAAAAAAAAAAGGAAGAAGAATTTTCGGATTGTGGGGTGGATGAGTTTCCGTGACTATTTTGTGTTTATTGCAAACAAATTTCAAATGACAGGGATCTATGTGTGCGTTATATAAACCAAATGCTAAATACATTTTGCAGAACATAATCACTCTGTGAAATCTGTCTTTTCCATTTTAGTTGGCTTTGCCTCGTAAAATGGTATAGCCCAGAATTCACCTTGAGATTTTTTTCTGTGACATTGCACTTACATATGTTCAACAATATTTGTGTAATGAACATCATTGGGCTCAACTAGAATGGTCTCATTGGGAATAAATTACTTGTATTTTTGTCCACGTTTTACATTTATTGCCATACGCATTTCACAATAGTAAGCACAAACATCATTATCATTTAGCAGTTGCAACTAAGAACCCGTTCACAACGTCACGCCTGGAGTCCTTATCCCTCATCATGTTTGGAAGGCCCTTAATTTCAGATTCTGTGTCTCTGTCAATCATGTCAATGTAGTTTAAGGTTTATGTCCTCTAATAGGGCACGGACGTCTCCAACATAATACATCAGGTATGGCTAACAGATACTAGCAATAATGTGCTTGGAAAGGAACGTACATGTTGCTACAAGATCTAGTGTTGTGGTCATAAATATTAGCATTAGCATAAGTGAAACAAAGAGGTGAAGATGTGAGGGACATTGTTGTTTGTGTAATTCTACATGAAAGTACCTATTTGAAGTTAATTAACATCAGAAAGTGTGACAGTGTGAAAGATTGTGATCACATCGTTAATGGACAATGTAATTGTACTGCGCAGGACTGGAATTACACGGAGGCCATGGCCTCTGCTGCCCCTGGTCTTGCCCCTGGTGCCCATTCAAAAGTGATCCGTAGACTTTAAGATTTTCCAAAGGAAGTGCCCTTTGTGAAATGAAAGTGGCCTTGCGCTTTCAAAGATGGAATTCCAGGCCTGATTGTGTACCATAGTCCTCACTTTAAACATCTTTGTACTTGAGACTAAACAACAATGGGATACAATACCTTCGCAGCAGACAATGCATGTTCTTGTTTCATGAACTCAATAGTAGCATCAGTCTTATTTCTCATTGATCTGGTTTCCATGTCATAATCATCTTTAGTTCGCTCGTATTCCTTCTCAAGAGCTGTGAACCTAATAAAAACAAGTCAAAGCACCTTACATTATTACTAACCCTGTTCATTGGGCCTTAAGTATTCCTGAAACCATCTCAACTCCTTAGGAGGATGCAGCATCGACAGCAAAAGCAGTTAACAGCATCGACAGCAAAAGCAGTTTACAGCAATGACAGCAAAAGCAGTTAACAGCATCGACAGCAAAAGCAGTTTACAGCATCGCCAGCAAAAGCAGTTAACAGCATGGACAGCAAAAGCAGTTTACAGCATCGACAGCAAAAGCAGTTAACAGCATCGCCAGCAAAAGCAGTTAACAGCATGGACAGCAAAAGCAGTTTACAGCATCGACAGCAAAAGCAGTTTACAGCATCGCCAGTAAAAGCAGTTAACAGCATCGACAGCAAAAGCAGTTTACAGCATCGACAGCAAAAGCAGTTTACAGCATCGACACAAAAGCAGTTTACAGCATCGGCAGCAAAAGCAGTTTACAGCATCGACAGCAAAAGCAGTTTACAGCATGCTAAAAGATCTCACTAACAATCTCAAAACTTGCATGAGATGATGAAAAGCACCTAGTAGCATCTTGCCCAAGGAAACGAGTGTCATGACCGGGATGTGAACCCACACTCTGATGACTCAGGCCATCAGAATATCAGTTCAAAGCTCTAGACCGCTCGGGCCACGACACGCTACACGTATCAACTACAATACTCAACAATGTGTATCGACTTTATTTGTGGCTCCATCTAGCACACTCTATATGACACTTTGGAGTTAGGCTTCCCTCATTACCTTGCATTGATGTTTTCAAGCTCAGCAGAAAGGAGTTCATTTTTTCTCTGTATTTCAGCCTTTTCTTGACTCAGTTGAGTTTGTAAGATCAAGTGGTTCTCAGAGTCTTGACTCAGTTGTGTAATCCTCGCCTCTAGCTCTCTGATCACTGCAGCCTACAAAGCAATGTCAATTTAATAATCAAAGGTTCAAATTGCTTGCTTAATATCAGTTTGCATAATGGTTGTATAAATATATAAACTGCACATATGAAGGGAGCTTAACCCATATCCCCCTGACTGGTAAAAGTATAAACACGGTTCCTGCCTTTTAAGCCCGTGTAAGGCTTATTGCTGCATTACAATAAACATTCACTATTTACTGCCTTGCAAATAAACGTTACCCAACAATCCGTATACTGCTGGAAAGACCCCCACTTTTATCACCGAGGTCAAACAATGGAAACGTGCACGCGTGTATGCGCCACCCACAAGTTTCAGCCAATGGTAGGTCTTCCTTTGACCTCAGTGAGGGCACTGTTTGGGCTTTAGATGTCATATGCAAGGAGTCTACCTACGGGTTTTCCCGTAGTTAGTTGCTAACATCATGTGTGCATTCTATCATGTCTATGGGAAATCCTGTAGTTAGGCAGATATCGGTTAAGATATATGAAGGGGTTTAACTTTGCAACTAATGCTCAGGATATCACTGCAGTATTCATAGGAAAGTGGAAGTCTATCAAGCCTAGATATACAGTATATATTGCCATAAACGGCAGATAGATTAAAGCTACCCACATGATTGTCCACTTGTGTGTTATATTCAAGTTCCATTTTGTGCAGCCTGGTATTTGTGTCATCAAGGATTTCTTGTATCGCCTTAGTCTGCTGTTTCTGCATCTCAAACTTCTCCTGCTCAAAATCAGCCATGTTCTCATGAAGCTGCAAAACAAACGGAAAGAAGTTGCCATGATAAATATCTTAAAGTCATGCACTGTTTAGATGTGGCCTCCTCCCACCGAATTAAGAAGCATCCAATCGTTGATTCTGCAAGTGCCAAAAAAAGAGTGAGCTCTGTCTGTGTTTTCACTGAAAATCGTAACTTTTCTAAATTCAGTGGCACTTCGAGTGACACCATCATCATCATCAGGCTGTATTTATCCTTTGTTGTCATGGCTCTGCTTACCGTAAGCAAAGAATCAGCGCTTCTTACGGAAGCAGGGAAATCCGGGCTTACGTCAAGCGTACTTCACGGGTTAGCAGGGAATTTTTGCTTGTGTACGTGCGTACTCCATGTTACTAGGCATTTTTTTTGCTCACACAGCTAGTGCAGAAATTCTACGCTTGCAAAATAAGCAAAATAAGCGGAGAATGGTGACCGTAAATGCAGAATTCGGCGGTAAGCAAATAGAGGGTAGTTTCTTTGATTAATGCCCTAAATGGTTGAAACGAAACTCACCTTCTTTTCAAATTCATTCAAGGTTGATTGGTCACTATGTTCAACCATTTTTTTTAGCTCTGTGATTTGTTGATCTTTCGTCTCCCTTATGAGTGTTGATTCCTTCACCATGGATTGGACTAGGACAACAATAATAAAAACATGCTTGATAATTTGGTCTTTGGGAAAAAGTAGGAGCATTTTATCGAGTACAAGGCAGGGCACGAATTTGGGGTAAAAGTCCACAAGACCCCAGGGCTTGTAGCTCAAAATGTTTACTGGACCAGAATTTAATTCACAAGACCAGAATCTTCATGAGAAAGAGCTTTCTACACAGTTGAACATGTAAATTGTTTTTATTTGAACAAGCACTGAGAATCCCGCTCTAGTCAATTTTTCTTGGTTCAACACCAACTTAAAATACCTTTCCTCTCCAGTTTCCTGATAGATTCCTCCATTTCTTGGTTTTTACTTCGATAGTGGGACTTGATATCTTCCATCTCAGAGTTTTTACGATCAAGGATCTACAAAGCAAAATTTAAATAAACAATAAATGAGAGGTACAGAGCAAGCTGATCATGTTCACTCATGTTAGATGGTAAAATGGTGTTCATCAGTTATTTGTTTCTCTTGAGCTGTCTACACTGGTAAGAATCAAATTCAAAATGCTCCTGATCATCTGGAAATCCATCAACTCCCAAGTCCCATCTTACCTCTAAAGCCTCTTATCATTTAATAATTAATGGACATTTTTAAAACGCCAGTATTTGCCTCAAGCAGCGCTCATGGCGCTGCTTTGCAAAAAACAAACCCAAAACAATAATTGAAAGTAGCATCAGATATCAGAAATCTTTATGCAGGTAGGATTTGAAACTGTTCGTGAATGTGCAAAGTGAATTTGAAAGTTTCAGTTTCATTTTATCACCATCACAGTAGACAAAGATCAACTGGTGAACCACTCACCTTGAATAACCCTACCTGCTTCAAATATTTTGGTTTTGGTGCCTTTGCCCTACAACATCCGCTCTTCAACCTCAGTCGCTACATTTAAGAAATTGCTCAAAACTGAACTGCAACTAATTGATCTCCTACCTAGGTTGTGTGCGCTACATGAGAGCTTTAAGAGTAACAGTGAGTTCGCCATGTAGTTGATTACCCTCTGTATAGCCTGATTATTAAGAGTACTAGTGAGTGGCACATGTCTGTGATTACCCTCTGTATAGCCTGGTCAGTAAGAGTACTAGTGAGTGGCACATGTCTGTGATTACCTTCTGTATAGCCTGATCAGTAAGAGTACTAGTGAGTGGCACATGTCTGTGATTACCCTCTGTATAACCTGGTCAGTAAGAGTACTAGTGAGTGGCACATGTCTGTGATTACCTTCTGTATAGCCTGGTCAGTAAGAGTACTAGTGAGTGGCACATGTCTGTGATTACCTTCTGTATAGCCTGGTCAGTAAGAGTACTAGTGAGTGGCACATGTCTGTGATTACCTTCTGTATAGCCTGGTCAGTAAGAGTACTAGTGAGTTGTACATGTCTGTGATTACCTTCTGTATAGCCTGATCATTAAGAGTACTAGTGATTGGTACATGTATGTGATTACCTTCTGTATAGCCTGGTCATTAAGAGTACTAGTGAGTTGTACATGTCTGTGATTACCTTCTGTATAGCCTGATCATTAAGAGTACTAGTGATTGGTACATGTATGTGATTACCTTCTGTATAGCCTGATCATTAAGAGTACTAGTGATTGGTACATGTATGTGATTACCTTCTGTATAGCCTGATCATTAAGTGTACTAGTGAGTTGTACATGTCTGTGATTACCTTCTGTATAGCCTGGTCATTAAGAGTACTAGTGAGTGGCACATGTCTGTGATTACCTTCTGTATAGCCTGGTCAGTAAGAGTACTAGTGAGTGGCACATGTCTGTGATTACCTTCTGTATAGCCTGGTCGTGCTTCTGTTGTATCTGTAGTTTCTCCTCATGGTATTTTGCTTCCGTCATTTTAGTTCGTAATTCCAGCTCCTTTTCATACTGATTAATCATCTCTTCTTGTAAACGCCCACTAGCTGTCGGTGAGATAGCACAAATATTGACCTCATAGTAGTGATGTGGGGCTAGTTCAACAGCGAATGACGCCTTCACTCACATGGAAGGCTCATTGCGTAGCCTGCACTCAGGGTACAAGTGGCACTGGAATCCATGATCTAATTCACGCTTTCACAGGAATATTTGTATTATCCCCAATTCCAGACATTTGTTCCTCTATCTAACAATATATCAATATAGCAAGATTCCGATAGACCAAAATGCTGCAACAATTATTTCTATTGCTCTCAGCACTGAGGTAAGTACAAGAATCCCGAGTGTCATGGCCAACAATCGGCAGTGGCTTGTGGCCTAGAGACCACTGAGTCATGCCGAAGACCAAAGACCACCATATTTGGTATCCTTCTTTTTGTTAAGTCATGGTTTCGTTTTGACGATAACATTCCACAAAAATATATTTTTCGGATTGGTCACTACAAACTATCTTGTGGGCGGGAACAGAGAACATTGACTACAGTGCCGACCCTCTGAAAGCATGCTCCTACAGTAGAACTAATCCAAACACAGATTTTTCTTGGGCTATGAGGTTCGTTTTTTGGAATGAAAAAAATATGTAGATTTTACTTAAATATTGTTTTAGTTCTGTTTCACTCCTAAGCTCATTACGGGAAAGCTCCATTGAAGAAAGAGTTTTTGTGGTGAAGCTCAACATTTTTGAATGGAGCTTTACCATAATGTGAAAGCTTCATCAAACTGGCAACCATGTTCTAGCTCAGGAGTGCAATGCAACTAAAAAAGTATGTAGGAAATATCCTCATTTTTGGTGGTTGTTGTTGTTGTTGTTGTTTTTTTTTAGACTTGCCATTCAAAACAAACCTCATAATCCATGATTTGTCAACAATCCAGATGAACTTATTTAATGAAAAGATGTGTTCTACATTACCTGATCCAAATCCTGATGTGTTGTTTTTTGAACCGGCAGCAGAAGGCAGTCCCCAATCCTGAAAAATTACATTAATATCACTCTGAATATCACTCTTGTTGCAGAATTTAATATTGAGGTGAAGCAGAGTAAAATGGAATAGCCAGACTTCACAGAGTGATTACATTCTGTTAGCCTTCTAGAAAAACTCTGCTAGGGTCGAAACATCAGGCCCCTATTTTTTTGCACTTATACTATAGGTCATTTTGGTTAGTAAGCAGTTTGCAACAGCTAATACTATTATCAGTGATTAAATTCTGCGACAATGCTCAAACGAAATGCATTCAACGTTTTATATAATTTTTCAACATTTTATATAACTCACACATAGATCCTTGTCATTTGAAATTTTTTCCCCCACAATAAACACAAAATAGACATGGAAACTTGACCAACCCACACTCTGAAACTTCTAAAAACCCCTTCTAACCAACTTGGATGACTCCATGTAGGTAGACACCGACCTTGCCAGCCATGACATGACCTTGCCTTGTCGTTTGGATGAACGGACAGGAGTGATTATTTTGGTAACAACGCTGCCTCGTTTGGATGGACGGGCAGGAATGATTATTCTGGTAACAACGCTGCCTCGTTTAGATGAACGGGCAGGCTGGCAATGATGCTGCAAAACCTTCGAAGCATCCTATAATTATCCATATAGGACTATTAAATTTTGGAGTGTCGCAGCAGTACATATTGGAGCATATAGGATGACACGTAACGCGTGTTCCACCAATCAAATAACAAGGATCTGTGTGTGTGTGTGTGGTACATAAAACATATCAGAAACAAACATAAATCAAACTCTGCAAATTTTTGCAAATTCCAGACATTGTCAAATCTCATTAGTGACAAATGCCTGATGTTCCCTTTCAGAAATGAAGGATTTACTACCGCTGTATTCCTGGC
This sequence comes from Pisaster brevispinus, assembly GCA_023634235.1. Taxonomy (NCBI): domain Eukaryota; kingdom Metazoa; phylum Echinodermata; class Asteroidea; order Forcipulatida; family Asteriidae; genus Pisaster; species Pisaster brevispinus. Next base: position 6,074,125 of record JAMKCF010000021.1, on the reverse strand, counting down.
TGGTGACCTTGTCTTGCGAGTCCTTCTAGGTCTGTTCTCGTCATCTTCATCAGACGAGAAGGAAAAAGACCGTCTTTGCCTCAATCTTACCTCCTCCTAAAGGGATGTTTAAAACAAAAACGTGAACAAATATCTGGCTACCTTGACCTGGGATGAGGATGCCTGGGCTCGATTTCACAAAACACTAAGATCCATCTTAAGACGAGTTGCCAATATAGTAATTTATACTGTGACGTCACACTTTGCTTTACAATTAAGATTGACACGTGGTTAAGATCAATATCAGCTCTTTTTGAAATTGGCCCCTGATAAGTGTTTCATTAAAAAAATAACTTTGTTCATTACCAGAGGATGCTACTCAACATTAATAAAGTTTGGGATGGAGCGAAGCAAGTATGAGCTCTTAACAAATATAGCAACTATATACATGTAGGGCCTTCTCACTGACGTCACAATTCTACAGGAAGAGCCACTTTGGATTACCATGCACATGTACGATACATTGCATTTCATAGCACGTGTACATGCAGTTCTGGTAACGCGATGCGTGTGACATGTGTGTGCATACTCCAGCATGGGGAGCGATACAAAAGTCAGTTATAATGAGAACGATCTGTTGTCTTCTGCCCTGACTCTGCTGCTTCCAATCTTGCACTAAGCGTTCTGTACAGATTTGACTGCATATCATAATAGCAGCTAAATATATAAACTGGCTGAAAAAGCATATACTTGAAATGGATCGGTACCACTCTAAAGTCATTGTTTCTGGGACAATCTTCTGCTAAGCGAAAGAAAGCAGGGCCAAATTTCATAGAGCTGCTTAAGCAGAAAATAATGCTTAACAATTTCCTGCTAATCAGAAATGAGCAGGATACCAGTCACAAATTGTACACGTGACATGGTAGTTTGGCTGGTAACCTTGTTCTGGTAAGCAAAATTTGATTGTGCTTAGCAAATTTGTGTGCTTAAGCAGCTCTATGAAATTGGGCCCAGGTCAGCAGCAGGGGGCTACATGCGACATGATATTTTGGCTGGCAACCGTATTCTGTTAGGCTTAAGCAGCACTGTAAAATTGGGCTTCCTTACTATTAGCATAAAAGCTGTTGGTATCAGCAGCTTAGGACTAGGGTTTGAGTATAGTTTGAGTTGTTTTCCAATTAAGTTGATCCCATACTGCAATTGTGTTGGTTACAACACTTCATGTGACCTTAAAATTACCTTTGCGAAAGTTCAAGTTGTGACCAAAATAAAGTTTGAAAAAAAAAAAATCAGTTTTGAACTTGTGTAGGCTATGCCTTGATGACTGCAGTCTTTGTTTCTAAAATTATAATATGCAATTTCTACAAAAAAAATTTGTAATTTACAGCTTAAGTGTCATGTCACACGAGGCAATTTACAGAAAACCAGTTCCAGGCAATTTCCAAGAAGAGAATCCATTCACATTGGAATGTTCACTTATTTTTCTTGGAGATCGTAAGACATTGTTTGATTAATTACTCCTGTGCTACCAAAGTGGTCCTGTACCATGCACTGCAGTTGGTTGCCTCCAAGTTGCCTGTAAAAAATACCTCATGTGACAAGGCCCTAAAATGCATTGCATAAATGTGTTTAATACAGGACACTACTAGATTCAAACATACCCTAGATTTCACCATATGTCCAAGGTATTCACGATCACCTGTCGATTTGGGCGACAGCAAACCATTCTCCGTTCTTGTTCGTCTGAAAACAATATCAACTCAAGATGTAATTGACCAACACATTAACTGTGTGCAGGCCCCCTACGGAGTATATACAAAGCCAGCAGCTATCAGAATGGGCGGGAAAATATGCATTCAAAACAAAACACAACCTTTGTTCTCTCAGTGTTCAATATTCAAATAGCATACATCCCACAATAAAGTTCTGCTTCTGGTTACTCGATTGACCCTTATTTTACGCTGCATTTAACTCTTTTTGGCAAGTCTAAAAAAACAACAACAACAACAACAACAACCACCAAGACAATCTTTTTGTGCGTGTTTTAAACAAACACTAGGTGTTCAGCTGTGATGGTGATAGTTATCTCAGGTTTGTGATAAGACAGCCTAAGAGTTGGAAAACATTTGCTCTATTCCGATTTCGCTGGTAATGCAAATCTAGCAAGACATCCAGTGGACAGTTCAGGAAATATATTGGACGGCTGTTGGTGGGCAGTTGAATGGCTTCGGACAGCCAACAGGCCGAATTCCATTGAAGAAAATTACTGTGCAACATACCGCTGTTAGACTCACTATGGGCACTTAAAAATGCCAGTTTTTACACAATGTGCTCAAAGTTCAGTGGCAGTGCATACACAATATACATACACACACATTCGTATACATGTTTATAGATACAAGAATAAAATTCGTAGCTAGGTACCAGTGGTATATTAAAGTACTTTTCAGTCGAGTATTCATGGTTTGGGTGTAAAAAAAAATGCTGTAAATGATGGAGGATTGAGGAAAGACTTCTAACAATAACAATGTAGTGGAAAATTCTGACATGCGCGCCTCAAATTCAGCAGACTAGGCTGCATGTCTCATGTAACAGTTTGAAAAAAAAATGGTGCAGCAATCTTGGACATGTTGAGAACTTGATGAGCAAGCCAGAGTTGTTTAGAAGTGCGATTTGGTGGTCTTAACTGTTTTGATCATTGGCCATTAAACCAATGGCCGATTCAACATTGGTTCCCCCGTCAAGCACGTATGGTTTTTACAATTACCTGTTTGACTTTGAAGGGCCTGTTGTTTAAATATTCAATTGGGCCATGAAATTTGTGCACGCTACACAATCATCCGATAGCGCCCTCTTTTGACTCAATTCCCTCAGGCCATGTTTACACACTCTTTGCCGCGTTTATATCCCCAGTACAAAACATGGCCACATGATCTCCTCTTGACCAATCAGAATGGATAAACTGTTCCCGGGTATTTATGAATGAACAGCCGTACCTGTGCTGGCTTTTTGTAGATTGAGTTGTTCTATATCTATCGGCTCTTAATGTTGAGGTTGCAGCGGGAGGATCTACCAGTTGATGTGAATGAGCTGATGAACTGGAGTAGTGATCACTAAGTTCACCAGCCACCCAATCAGGCACTGTGCGTGTTACACCCTCATTCATTGCAGCTGGGGCATGTCCTGGCTCATCGAAGTAGATGGACTGATGATTGGATAAAAAGGTACAAAGTAATGCACAACAACAAAAACAGAAATAAATAAACAAAACACCGTTATAAATAAGACCTTTGATGGTATGTTTCTAAAGTGGATTTGCATTTTTATCATCAAAGGCTTGCAATGTTTAATTTGATAGAGAAAAACCCCCCAAAACTGTCTGGACTATTCCAGTTACTGATTTCCCCTGTATAGACCATGTAACCTTTGCTTAGGTGAGTGGCATTGTACATTCCAAGGCATTTCCTGGCAGGCAAGATACTACAGTGGTGATATGGGAATTTTACATTTTGTACCATAATTTCCACACAAATTCAATAAAATAAAAAAATAACAGATGTAAAAGTTTTAAATGGCCCTCCCTTTCTTCATATCAAAAGTTGAAAAAAATAAGACAATGCAATCTCCATGATATGTGAGTTTTTATGCTTTCTTCCCTTGGGTCGTGTACAAACTGCTTGTTTGAAGTCAAGGCTCCGTGGAGTTTGTAAACATGTGGTATGGTATCACAGGTTATAGTAAAGCAAAATTATACACAAAACGTATCAGTTGCTACTCAAAAAATATCATTTGCTACTCCAGTATCTGTATGCACAAAACATGTTCAGTCTAAAATATTATTTTGTTATGTAAATTGACCGAATCGGTCCCTGTATTCTTCTGAGGACGATGTGAACTTTTGCTCTATGGAGAATGCTTAGCTCAATTCTCATTTGTGTTTACCGTTCACAAGCTCCATGCCAGCTGTGACTCCATACCATGTGAAATGCCTCCCGGCAAAGTTATCCACACCAACCAATGGGAAAGCTGAAATGTGCAGTTGGGTACAGATAAACTGCACACACACACACACAGCATTCTCCATATTAAACTTCCAATGGGTCTCACTTAGTGATTTCAAACTGACTTCTTACCGTGTATGCAGGCAACGTAGGGAGGGGTCCAGACTGGGGTCTTTGTACAAATGGGCCTTCAACCACACCCTTTTGTAGCATATGAAACAAAAGCTTGCAATACATGTTCCGATTCTTCCTGTTTGAGGATAACAAAAGTAAGAATATATAAACACTGTACAATATTTCTCATGACGTTACGAATATATTGGAATACAGAGCTTATAATAATAATAATACTTATTTCTGAAAAGCACCTTTATCTATGAGCATCTCAAACCAATTATTATTTAAGCAACAGGTATGCTAAGTTTGAATTATGGGACCCATTTATACAGCACCTTGTAAGGGTTTACAACTACTTTGTAAGCAGCCAACTACGCCAGAAACACTAGGGACGAACCCCTTCTCTTAGCGGCAAGTGTACCGGGTTCTTAAACATGCATTATACAACACGCGGGACCAATGGCTTTAAATATACATCCAATCCGAGGGGCAAAGCATTTATGGATAAGGGTCAAGACCGGGACCTGAACCCACACTCTGACAAAACCAGAACTTCAGTCCTGTGCTCTAGACTGCTTGGCCAAAAGACACTCCATAGCTTATGAACTGATGGCTGAAAAAGAAAGAGACAAAACTTTCCATACCCTCCATAAATTTCAAAATATTAGTTGTTCATTTACAAAAGTCAAACATCAGCAGGTACTTTTTCGGATTGAGCACCTCCCCACCCCCCCCTTGTTGCAGTACCGAATTGACTATTAAACTGAATTAAGTTCTATGTAATAATTGCACCAGGGATAAAGGATACACCATTTTTGATTTTACCATACAATGATGTGTTACAAGCACTGTATAGACACTTAGCATATGACGTCAGAAGTTCAAAACAGCGCCCTCACTGAGATCACTGGAGACCTTTGATTGGCTGAGAGTTGTGCGCAGCACGTACACGTTTCCGTTGTTTGACCTCAGCGATGGCGGCCAATGCAAGGGGTCTATTAAATTGTTGCGTTACCCAACTGCTCATTACAGATTTCGACCTAGCCTCTTGCCACTGGGCAAGCTCAATGGTCTAGTGGTAAGCCAACTGCTCTGGAATAGCGAGGGGGTCTTGGGTTCGAATCCCACCTGAGTTAGTATGCCTGTGGAGTTTATTTCCCAGGACTTGGGCGAACACCAAGTATACAGTACTTACATCATTGTAGGATAAAAACAAAAAATACACAAAATACTCAGTTAAATATCGAGTAATAAACCACAAGGGAAACTGACTGGGTAATTTTGAAATAATTTGGGGTTGAACAAAGACAAATTGACTAGAGCAGGATTTGATCGACCTTTGGATTAACGTGCCAATGCTTTACCAATATCTTTCTTCGAGGTGCAAGTCAGAAGCCATATAACCTTTAACTACAGTTTAGCCAGGGATGAAAAAAACCCATGGCTACTGACTGGAACCCCTAAACAACATTGACAAAATAAGGAGACCGCCATTATAGTGCTGGCACGTTAATACAGACGTTGTTAGCTAAAATCCTGCTCCAGTCAATTTTTCTTCGTTTTACCCCCAAATACTATAAAGTTGTACCTCGCCGTTAGCGAAGATCCCGTTGGTTCACATAGCTTCTTGATCCAACTTGCACATCTTTGTCTCTCTGTAACAGACACACCACAACCACCAAGTAGTCACATTAGAATTAATTAAAAATTGTTAGCATTGTGATTAGGAAAACAGTATCAATGGACTTAAAACTTACAGGGTCAGTATCACTGATTTCATTATCTCGGGACGCCGACATTATAGATTAAAATGTCGTCTTCCCGATATAATTTATCTGAAGATGTTTACATCATGATAGAAAGTTGTCAACATCCCGAGATAGTTTATCTTGGGATGTCTTTTTCTTGAACGTAGAATATCAAATTCCCGAGATAATTCATCATGGGATGATAACATCCTGGAAATTTCGAGAACCCAAGATAAACTATATCTTGGGAAGACATCATCCTTCTTTCAGAATTTTTGTCATCCCGAGACAAAATATCTCGAAAAACTACATTCTACTTTCAAGAAGTCCACGTTCCAGATAAATCATCTCAGAATGTCGTCATCTTCTGTTTATGTCATCATCCTGCTGTAAATTATATCAGGATCTCAACAAGTTGGATGGCACTTTCAGAGCTCCATAGGGTCCAATATGGTAAAAAAAAACAACAACAACAAACAACAACAACAAAAACACACAAACAATATTATTCTGTTAGTAGTACAGCTTTTCATATTTACAAACAGATATCAATGTACATTATTTGCATAATTTGTGTAAGGTGTTGATGTATTTTTACCTGATTTATGTGTGAGGCGTAGAACATGAGGCTTCATATCTACAAGACACCCGTCAAACTCATCATCCAATTCTTGATGTGATGGTCCACTCATTTCTGTCATTCCCTTAAATCGATTAAAGGTTTAATTAATTAATAGTTCATTTATGATTGATACATTTTGATGCATCTAACTGTCTTGGACTTCTGGGTTAAGAATTTACCAGGCCTCGAAATAACCCACAGCACCCCACAACAACTACCATGGTGCCCTTTGCAAAGTTCCAATACAAGTTTACATTTTCCTCATAGAAGTGCCCCTTACCAGAGGACAATTGCTGTGCCCCTTCAAGTTCAAGGCCTGATTTAGTAATCCAGAATAATGCTAAATATTGAGTTTGACACAACATAGCTGTGATAATCATAGCCTCTTGGTCACATCCCTTCAAGTTTTCAAGACCTAAAGTAAAACAATTTCACAAAATGTTTTTTTCTCAACATTTACAATGTATTTCCCATCATTTTAAATGTACACAATAGACCCCTTGCATTGGCCGCCATCTTTGACGACAAACAATGGAAATGTGCACGCATCAAGTACACGCTGCGCACGACTCTCACAGCCTTCATGCGTGCACGTTTCATCAGCGATGGTTTAAAATGTTGGAAAATACGAGGTAAAAACGGGCAATAGAGATGGTCAATTGCAACCCCTCGGTGTAGGGTTATGATTAACTCTTTTGATGCAACTGCAATAACAGATCAGTGCAGACAACGGCCATTGTTATATTTTTTTAATTAAGCATTAATTGTTGAATCAACAGATCAATAACAAATCAATTGCTTGCTGTGTGAAATGGCGCCCATATAAAGACCCAGTAACTGGGGCACTGTACTCCTTTTTTTCTGTCGAACTAATTACTGTACTAACTTAGTACGACCGAATGGGAAGATGTAAAACGAAAAAGAAAAAAAGGAGTACAGCGCCCCAGTTAGAAAATGAGTTAGTGGTAACTGCTGGGTCTTGCGCCCATGGCCATATGCGTATTTCACACATTCCAGTGTAGTAGTAATACTACTACTACTACTAGTTTAGTTAATGTAGTTACTAGTTACTAAAAGTAATACTAGTAGTACTAGTTACTATTACTAAGTACTAATTAGTCATGTTAGTAATACTACTAAAAGTACCTACTAGCTACTTTTTACTAGTACAGTACTAGAGTACTACAGTACTACTACACTAGTCTAACTCTACTAATAGACAGGGTTCTAGTAGTAGTAGTACTTCTCTGTTTCCTCATCTGTAGGCTATATAGCAATCTAAGATATAATCTTTGGCGTAGGCTCATCCCCGTTCCCGGCCCAATTTGATTGTACTTCCTTGTTGAATTGAATGGAGTTGTTTTGTATCTGTATGTTATTATATGTGTAGTGACTTTGCTACAGTCTGAGCGGGCTGAGCGACTATCCACTCGCAGTGGTGGATTTCCAAAAGATGAAGTGGCCTCCTCAACGGACCGAAGCGGTCCATTGGATTGGCCCTAGAATGGGATGATCGACCACCAATATTATCATGTCATGACTGACCATCATTTTCAACCTACCACCAGAACAACAGTAGCTAACGTAGCACTCAGCAATCAGCAGTAGACGTCTCTTGACGAGTTGTTTTTCTTTTCAAACAAGCCGGTAGAGTATGTTTTCCTTGTTTATCAATGGTATCCTGAACGCCTTTGTGTTTTGACAGTAAATCCTGTTAGTGTACCAACGAAGTAATGGTGATTGTCTGTAGTTGTCACAAGAGGGCGCTCAAATCAATCCGCTCCATTTAAGGGGCGCGGCGCAGCCTCGATTCATGTCCATGTCCAATGTGTGTGTGGGGGGGGGGGGGTCCCCTACGTAAACAGTGTGTAGACCCCCACCCATCCCAACGTAAACTGACACATTAGCCGATCCAACTTATTCGGGTTGATATATGTATGCCAAAGTGTTTCATAGCCTTATTCTGATCTTTATAGTTTTACCAAAACTTTTTCCTTCTCAATGCGGGGGGGGGGGGGGGGAGATTGATGGTGCCATAATTTTTCAAGGATTACTGCTTTGTGTTCCCAAACCCCCCTTCTGGCAACCCTATGTAGTTCCGACAACCCGCCTACAAGATTGTTTTTTAGCCCTATAGACTGGTGCGTTTATGCCGGAGACCATCACCGTATGTTTACCCCTCCCGATCTATAACGTAGGTTTAGGGAGGGTTGGGATTGGTTAAGATTAGTAGGAACGTGCGTGGGAGTGTCGGAACAAAGGAGGAACATGCGTGGCAAATTCGGAACACAGGAGGAACATGCATGGGAGATCCGGAACACAGGATGAACCTTATGCAAGGGAGTGTCGGAACAAGTGTGTCAACACTTTGTAGATATCCTAAGGCGCACTCTATTATTGAATCATGGCCCAGTGCACGAATCATTCACAGTTGTTTGCAAGTGTAGTTGTGTTTTATAGGTTGACCTCCGTGCTAGGAGTTTGTTAATAGTTGGCGTATACTCAACTACCAGATCATATAATGAGGAACAAATAAACACTACGCCTAGATCTAAAAAACAAAAATGCAACTAAATTTGGAAACATTATTATTCGGAACTTAGTGAAGAAAATTACGATGACCTTAGAATTTTTAAAGTCAGGCCTACACTTGACATTAAGAATCTGCAAGTCTGAAAAGATGTTACAATAACTAAAACCAATGTTTGCATTATCTCGATCAACAACTAAATTACTGGATCGAATGAAGTGCTGTTATAGAAAAATAATTTATAACACACCATGTTGCCATAACCTTCTCTATCATTATAAGTACAAGTATGCAATGCGGAAATAAATGTTGAGTTGAATTGAATTGAAATTACTAAATTACCCGCCGTAATGTTTATCACGTATCCTGGGAAAAATGCCCCTTTTTTACCGTAAAGGCTCTGATTTTTTAGAGCCATTTTCATCATTCTCAATGAACGACCCACCAATCATTAAGTGGTCAAAATTGTTAAGCATGACTACATCAAAACCAGCTTCATTTGTACCTTTTCTATAGTATGAGAGCTTTATTCCTCTATTTCTTGCATATCAATGCCATAAATTTACATTAGCTCCACTACAGTTCTTGCCCAATACCAACTAGGCCCCATTTGTTTAATTTGATAAAGAAACATCAAGTGTTTTCTCAAAGATAACTCATTCTCATTGCTTTCAATAAACACATCATGCAACCAACCTGTGTTTTAAATTAAAACAAAACAAAACACAATCCCTTCGAGAAAACCTCGAATGAATGGGGTTTTGTGGTGATCTAGTGTATTTTTACCAGTATATAATCTCCTGCACCCTCTCAGTGCACCTTATCCATACTCAGACAAGATCATTATTCAGTTTTGTTTTTAAAGTATAGGCTAATGTTTTGAAATGAATATCGTTCTTGCTGGGACTGTGAGGATGGATATCATGGAGACATAATACAAGACGACGGGTTCTCTCAATTCCCGTTATTTTAACAAAAATGCAGCTTTTTATAAAAGTAAAAAAAAAGAGAGAAGAAAACAAGAAAGAAAAGCAATCTTTCATTCTTTCCCCCTAAAAAAATAACAATCCTGGAAATTAGATATGAATTATAAAAATACTGACGGGAGCTGTATACTTTGGTTATTTTTATTATCCGATAAAATACTGCACTTGAGTTGACTTGAAATGAAATGACAGCTTGTTAACATTTTGAAATCATGCAGCCGTTTACTGCGCCTCCGCACAGGAGTCCGATTACTAAAGAAACCCGTCTTTTGAAAAATACCGATCTCAGAAAAGGACGCATGCGCACTTTGGGAATCAGAAAAATCGTCAGGGGGAAAACACATGTTAACAAATTATTAGTTAACCATCGTTAATTGGACAATCTAACAAATTATAGGAATGTCGAAGGGACAGTGACTGTCGGAAGTTGTATACGCCCACTCACTCGTAGGTTGATAAAAACAAAATTGTATGGATTTGTGAAAACACTTGGGAACAAGCGAATACCAACCCCCTTTTCTACAGCTCGAATGCGCTGAATCAATTAAGGCCATTACTTTCCATGCAATCCATGATGAAGTCGTTTCTAAAAATCGACTTAGCACAGAGTACAGACCTAATCTGTTGCATTTCCCTGCGGCACACTACTCTATGTTGTTACAGTATATGAAAGAAATCATAACACACCTGAGATAAAGAAGCTATTTCCTCAATTTTTCCCGGCGAGCCCAATCCCCTTCAGAGGGTCTTCATGATCCTACAAAGCTTTGAAAAACTTAAAAAAAATAAAAATAAAAACAAAATAAAAAAAATGTCTCTGTCGTTGCTCCGCGCTAGCAGACTGGCAAGGCTGGTCATTCAACTTTGGTGTGTTTCTTGATGCTATAAGGGTGGATGCTGAGCTGGAACAATGTTTTGAAACATTCATGAGTAAAAAAAAACATCTGCATGATCATGCACTAAATAAAAGTGGGCCTCAACTCAGGGGAGGGCTACTAACTTACCATGATATTTCTCTATAAATTATGGCATATAATATTAGGCTTGGTATCTTTCTCACTTGCATTGTAAATCGCAGTCTTTGAAGATTTCCAAGCTGAGACCCACATAGACAAGCTAAATCGCGGGGGATTTCGCCATAGTATTATATCCAGTCTTCATTCTGTTTAGTAGTAAACATGTACATTTACTGTTTTGCCATTATTCTGAATTTTGAGCATTAGTCGGTTCACGCTACGTTTTCCGGTAGGCTTCTTATTTGGTATACATAAAGCGGCAAAACTAAGGTATTATTTTATGGGGCTGGGGTACACATTAGGTGCACCATTTTCCAGAAGTCAGTTCTTCTGATAAATTAAAACTGTTTCCACAGCATTTTTTTTTTTTTTTTAACAAACCATTTAACTGTTTGCAAAGCGAAATTGACATTATTTTGCAAAGTGGTAGTTCACATAATCGAATGGTTATTATTCTTCATTCAAGTGTATCCTTACTCGAACTAACAGAAAACATGTTTTATTGTCTCCTCGTTCTATACTCTAATCAATTAACCTTATTCAGTCACTGTTTATCAGCACGTTCTTACAGGTGATTTTCCCCATTCATGAAATCATAGTGTGCTGTAAAAGAAACGCAACAAATACGTTTGAGCTTAGTTCCATTAGAAAATCTCCAATGGGTCTGTAAAGTCGTTCCATTCCCTTTATTTGAACGGTCTGCGCAGGGGTATAGCATTGGCGCTCGCCCGCCCTCTCGTGTCAGAGATCATGCCCATACTCGAACTGCCTGTAAAAATAATGTGTGCATGGGCAGCGCGGTGAGATTTCCTACGGGATGGCGTTTTTACGGACACAGAGTCAGCAGAGTCAGATGACCAAATAAGAGACACCTTTTTTTTCCTCTCACGAGACCCTGTCTCTGGACTCTGACTGTCCCCTCATACGCGACCAGCAAATCAGGTCAACTGACTCAAACTCCATCCACATTCGACCGATTATTGCTTTGCATTATGGTTCACGTGTTGCATTATGAATGACGTTCTCTGAAGTTTTAGATGATCTTTTTTGAAAAATGTTTTTGAACTTGCTGTTACGTCTCGTTCAGAGAATCGTATGGAGTTTAATATCGCCACAGTCATAATTGAGCTAAGGCTTAAATATAACAGGAGCTGAAATTAATCCTTAACCAACCGGCCGGAAAACTATCGATTAAAAAAAACCCACCACTATTGTTTACAAACGGTCTAATGGAAATGTACGCCTTTAAAGAGTTTGGTCCGAGTTATACTGCAAACAGTGTTCAATTAAGGGACTAGTTAAAAAGAAAAAAAAAATGGCGAAGCTCTCAGATCTCATTACAAAAAAAAACGAAGTTCAATGACACATTATTCTGAACACGTGCGCCTGGCATTGGCAATGTCTACGCTAAAATGTCAGATCAAATGAATACAACAGTAATTCCAAATGAGAAACCAGATATCATTCAGCGATTGGCCGTAAACCTTGCCGTTTATTCCTCCAGCTACAAATGAAGACGCGGGCCCTTAAAGAGGCAGAGATATGCGACTTCGATCCAAGCGGACCAGGTTAGCAGGGAAATGCATCACTTCCAGTTGCTTTTTACCCGTTCGATACAAAACTGGAGCAGAGCAAGGCTTCGCGTAGTTAGAGACATTAAGTATGCAGCAAGTTCAGTCAATTACGAATCAACTATTTTTCACTGACGCTCCGGCAAACTAAAGACTTTAATAAAAGATGAACTTAACAACGGAAGCCAGTCTGCATTATACAAACGGATGTTATTAACAGCATTTTGACAGAGTCACCCTTTGGCCTTTCAGTGCCATTTCCCGCGTGGTTCAGAGGCGACACTGCAGCGAACCCACATTTTATCCGATAAATCTCCATTCTCTGATAATACGAATAGTGAATAATTATTCCAAGGAGCAATGTCGACTTTTATTTAGCAACGAACGAAAACCACAGTCTCAAGATCCTATTAGATTTTCATTGTATTTGTTGACATCGTGATGAAGGGTTTCAATTCAATCAGCTTCAATACACAGTTGGCTGAAAGGTCAGAATTTGCATTCATACAGTTGTTCATGCAAAACAAATTTGAAAAGATGATTTGATATTTCACCCAGCCCGTGACTTGAAAGATACTTGTGCGCAGTAAACCGAGTCTCGTTGACAGATATACATGCTCATCATTCAGGTTCAACTTCAATTATATGTTGGATGTTTCAATGTGACAACTTAAACAAGGTTTGCGTCTCATGTGCTATCATTCATTCCATAAAATACAATGTTTGGTCTCACGTAGTATACATCATCCCGCAAAACACATCAGAATCAATGTGTTATGCTTCACCTCTGTAGAGTAACCGGGGGGCGGGGGCAGGGTTGCAATAGACCCCCTTGCTCATCCTTGCCCTCCTCTTGCCCCCGAATAAGATCGAGAGAAAAAAAAAAGCACAATTGAATTGTACGATGCATTATTAAATATCCCCGTCCCAAATTATGTCTTTGCCCCCCCCCCCCCGCTTCCCCCTCCCCTCTGCTTCATCCAATAAAACACAACAAGGTTTGGTCCCATGTGATACAATCAATCCCATAAAACACATCAAGGAATCGTCCCCATGTGCTAAGGGGCACATTACTTAAAGCATCGTCTGGTTCATAGTGGCAACACGCATTTTGCTTTGTCGTCAAACGTTGTCGAGTTTTAAAAGAATCGCGTTCGACACGGTAACACACCTTCAGTACTGCACTTACCTGCATGGAAATTCTTACCAGAACTAACAACAAACGAAGAATGTGGTAGAAAAAAAATAATTTAAATTTCACAGGCAATCGAACTGCAAGGCCTATATCTTTGTAGAAGGGTTTAAAAACAAAGATGACTAATAAGATTTTTGGTTCGATGAGCTTTTATCACTTTGGGTAGTAATGGAAAATCACTCATGCGTTAGGCACATTTCAAATGAAACAAGTTCCGGGTGTAGGTCGATAGACCATACTTTAGTTGTCAGTTTTGTATAATGAGTATAACATCGTGCTTTCATTAAAGGGTACATGTACATATTTTATTTCTGAAAATGAAACGTTCTGCCGAGTTCAATCAATAATGATACATCGGCATTCCTGCACAATGGTGTTGGGATACGGATGTATTTTGACCGAACATCATGAGCAAAAGTTACATATAGCTTACTGATGTAATGCACAATAGGTGTCTGACAAATGAGGTTCGTGCTTTCAAAAATTTCGAACAACCATCGTACCCCACTATGAAATCAAGATCTGGAACTACCCGCTGAAATCTATGTTACACAAACTCAGTGCTTTTTGTGAGGACCCTCAGCCTTGAAAACGTTTACGGCGCTCTCTGCAAATATGCTTTAATATAATTGCAGATTTGAAGTTATACGAGCAAGCTCTACGCGTTCCCATAAGCCATAATAGAGAAACTTATGTTGACATATGCAGGGAAAACAATTCTAGAAACAGGGGGGCCGGATGTAAAATACTAGGAAAGTTGCATTGGCATTGAAGACGGTACGTGGCACAACAACTTGGCATTAAAAAAGTGGACAATTGTGGACCTACCTTCCCTTGCCAATCCACCGTCCGAGTCTGAAGAAACCAATCTTCTACCTGTTTGTTTTGGTACCTAAGTATGTCGCAGGAGCGATTCTGGCTAACATATTTGATGTTTAAATTTCCCCTAGGATGCCGAGGTGGCAGCACCTAGAGTGGTAATCAAAAATGTCTGAAGGAGATGAAAGAAGGCACTGGAAATCATTGTATGTAGATACAGAAGGGTAATTGAACTATGCACTTACGTAGATGACCTCACGCCAGAACTGACTGCACATCCATTCTCGTTCGCGCTTCTTTACACACTCAGATACTGTTCTGGTTGGTACCAAAATCGGTTAGCGCCCTTAAAACGAGAGGGAAGTGATTTTACATTGGTAGTTAAACCGATGCAAATGTGTTAAAGGCAGGTATACTTTTGGTACTTGTCAAAGACCAGTATCCTCTCTTGGTTTTTCCCGACAGGCTCAAAACGAAACAACATGAGAAAAGTTTGGCTCAATTGGTCATCGGAATTGCAAGAAATAATGACAGAAAAACATCATTGTTGCATAGAATAATTGTGTGCTTTCAGATGCCTGAGAAAGGCTTCATGCCTATAAAGCCTTTCTCAGATTCAAATTTCTGGGCGGAAAAATATACCTCTTTCTCTAAAACTACATTACTTTAAAGGGGGTCGTTTCTAACAATGTTTTACAACATCAACAGCTCTCCAGTGCTCTTTAACCAAGTAAGTTTTTATGGTCATTAACTTGTGGAGTAATTACGCAAAGTACACCCTGCCTTTAAGCTTGGTGCTAAGTATCAAACGTCATGGAAAGTGTATATCTCCAATTGTTCATAGTATTTTTAAACTAATGAGAGCATTTAATGATCTCATCAGTTTAAAATTTGTATGACAAAATTTTACAGTTATTCACAAACAAAAATAACTGCGTACGCAGACCCTTGTAAACATACAAAAGGACTTTCCTTGAATTCAAAAAGTATTTATACGAAACCAACGTTCCTTAAATTCAAGGGTGGCACAAAGTAATACGGGTTTTCCCACCTAATCTCAACAAAAGCTCATTCAATTTAAAACCAGACTCATCCAGTTTCGTTTGAAAAAGAATGCTCCGTCGGATCAGCGTTAAAACAGTCAAAAGGAGTAACTCAATTTCAACAGTTTAGCAGCTCACTTGTCAATTAAGATCATTCAAATTCATTGGGTCGCAAAGATCATACAAGCCAAAAATCGTGAAAGCCAGCAGCGAAAGAGGCTGGTCAACCATTCAGTTTCAACCATTGTAAGTAGGTTTTAGAAATGCAACTATAAAGAATGGTCAAAATGTAGTCTGGAATGTCTAGAAATGAAATAGAATGACTGAAACGCACCTGATTGAGAAGAACCAAACCAAGTGTGCACAAAAACGAAATTGAATGCAAACGTATATAAAAAAAAAACTTGATCAAATTAGGGGGAAATGTGCGGGCTCATATCGGTACTTTATGGAGACTAAAGGACAAAACAAAAAAGGGAAAACAAAAGGTCTCCACATGGAAATTCTAAAGACCGGGGTGCTCCACAAGGAAATTTGTGTACAAAGTCTACGGGAAACTGTTAAGTGCAGGGACAAAGGAAATAACAAAAGAATGCTCCACAAGGATGCATTTTTGAGAATGTGTGAACTTAAATGCATTTTAATGAAATTGAATAAAACCTATAATGAAATATTAATTTGGTCCATGAGTCCCAATAATGTACTTTGGTAAGACACCTTGCTTGTCTCCACCCAGGGGGTAAACGGATACCTGGTGATGGCAGAGATGGCTCTTATGATTGATTCACGTCGGTCTGCAACATGAAAAGAAAATCCTGTGAAAGTTTCACGGGGAAATTGTGGAAAAAACCTGTTTTCACTGTTTTCAAACATCAGATTTTGGACTCGCGAGATCAAAACTATATTGTTTAACTCATTTACCCCCAAAATATAACATTCCAAATAAAAATATTTCAAAGGAAGTAATCCGCCATAACCATCTTAGTATACCTAAGCTTGTGTTTAAAGTCTGTGAACATTTATATATTAAATAAGTTTCCATTTTTGTGAAAACCCTTTAATGCTTACTCATAATCAAACAAGTAACAAGCAACGAATAGTCTTTGAGGCTAGGGAATTATCTTGAAGCCCAAAATAGTTTATTTGAAACTGACAACATGTTAATTGAAATTGACAACATAATTTACTGACATAATAACATATCTTGCTGTATGTTGAAACCTGTTGTGATTAAAATATTGTACTATAATTTTAGAAGCGTGTTCAGTGCTTCTAAGATTTCTAGCATTGAATGAAAATAAAAAGAAAAACAACGAAATGAAAAGAAAACTTAACTACGATGTAATTTTTAAAACATAACAATCAAGTAAATCCTTGTCAATTGATTGGATGATTGGAGGTCACGTGGCAGGTCATTAGTCAAACCATTACATGACCTACGTGAAACCGTGCATTTCGGTACTATTTACCGTGCCTTTTTGCCATTGCACGCTACGCCCTCGTAGTGGATGCCAGAATACAATCTTGTACAGTTTGTTTATTCTTGTACTTTTACCCTCCAATTAAATGACAAGATCTACTTAGATCAAACAAAGAGTGAAGCGAATATTTTCATTCGCTGACAGATGGCGTATGTCTTTGAATGGAATATTCCTTTCATCGAATGAATAATTCTCTCCATTGCGCGAACGCACAACACTCCTTATTTGTTTCATGTAACATTCATGTGGATCTTTTGGAGGAAAACCCCCCCCCCCCAACAAAATGTACAAGATTGTATAGACCTTATGCATTGACGTCATCCAGCCGCCATCCTAGAGGTAAAACAGTGACGAAACAATCGAGACGCGCAGATTTGTACGCACGGCGCACAGGATTGGCCAATGAGAAACCTCCGTTTTACCTCTAGGCGAGGGCGCCCTACTGAAATTACGTCATATGCATACGGTCTATTCTAGCAGCATCCATTCTGTACGAGTGCGTTTGTACTGCTGCGTAACGCGTGCATACACGTGGCATGGTCTAGCGTGCAATAATAACCATAAGGGATGAAAAGAAAGGCCCTTTGCATACAAGTATATGTAATACTGAAACACATTGTGTTTGGCGTAGATACATATGGTTTGAATAATGAATGCCACGTGACCAAAAACCATCCAATCACACGACAAGAATCTACCAGTGTGTTACATACAAAATGTACCACACGAACGAGTGTTGCCGACCACATGAGCACGTTCAAGTACATTTGTTTGTGGTACTGGCATAGTCTGATGTTCTCATCTTCACCATGCTTATGGTTATTTTAATTAATACACACATACTTTAATAATATTCATGGAATGTTAAGGTAATATATACCTCTTTTGTTTTTTTTAAATACATTGCTGTAACAACTCTTACAAATCGACACTTCACAGTTAATTCACTTTGGTCCCTTATAAAGATGCGCGTTCGATGCTCGTTATAAGCACACTTCTGCATTGGCTTAAGATTCATTTCTCATCTTTTCGCCAAAATTGTTTTAAACTTCAACACTAAGACGTGTAACCATCTTTATGAGTGTTATTGATCAAATATCTATCAAAACGGAGTCCGTATACTATAGCAATACTGAAAGTGCCTTTCTTACAAGATCGGACATCGCATACCGAAAATAATTCACCCATTTACTTACCACTAATACTACGGGGCAACACTCCTCGATCAAACAATAAATGGAAGATAAAAATTGTGTTCGGTACCTTAAGAAGAAGAAAAAAACTACCTTACTACGAAAAACTGCAAGCCCCATTTATAAAATACATTGAAACATTCTGGAGGGGCGGGGCGGGGCGGGGCGGGGCGGGGGTGGGGGAAGGTTTAGGTTCCAAGTAGTTTGTTAATACCACAATCAATCCAGACTTTTCTGAGTTCGCTGCCAGTGATGCTAGTTTCTGCAATTTGCTTTTTTTTATTATCTCTATTCAGCACTGACCTATGAACTTTATGATCCGTCCACCACCAAATACGCAGCTCGAAATGTATGTACATGAAATGGAAATAAAACAGTATTCATTTTGATACTACACATCAACTATGTTAAGAGTTTGGAACAGTGATCGTTAATGACTGCACTAGGTTCTAGGGCGCAACAAATTGTACTTAAAGCTTACAGTGAGAGAAAAAAAAGGCATTGAACACGATCATTCTGAATACCTATGAGATAACACAGTCACTCTTTGTAGGATCTTGATTCTGTTTGACTTTGGGTCTACCTGTACGTCGCATAAGACTTCTACTACGAGACATCTCTTTGTCACTCTCTTTGAATGATCCCCGCCCGTCTTTGCGACGTTTGTATCCGTACTCACTCATTCGTCGCTTCAGCACGGGGCTAAGCTCACGGGCCACTGGGATTTTGGCCATTTGCAGGAGTTTCTGAAATATATCAAGAACGCCTAAATTTTCCATGGCGGAAACTTCCAGGAAGGCGCAGTTCCATGCCTCGCGGACGATCAGATCGTGCATTTCTATCTCCTCCACTGCCCGAAAATCCGCTCGGTCAGTTTTGTTTCCGACAACAACGATGGGCAGTTCATCAAAGTTGGTTCGCTGCTCGCGGATTTGCTCATAAATCTGCCGAACCACCTCCAACGAATTGTGATCATCGACGGAATATACGAGTAAAAATGCATTAGCTGTGGAGATTGATAAACGACGCATGGCCGGGAACTGTAGCGTACCAGATGTATCAAGGATGTCCACCTTGATACAGTGTCCATTCACATTGTATTCCCGACAGTGTAGGTCTTCAACTGTCTCTTTATATTTCTCATCGAACTTGTTGCCGAGGAACTGCGAAATGATGGACGTCTTGCCGACTTTACCAGCTCCCAGTACGACGAGACGGTATCGTTCCCAGTCATCCATCATAGCTCGAATAACACGATTAACAGTCGCAGGTACACGCACTATATATGGATCGTAACATGTAGTCGGATTTCACGGCCTTATGACAGTATTAATGGTGTAGCCCGTGCATGCCGAATACCGGAAACTTCTCCTCTTTTTGGGTCTGATTTATGGATAACTTTCAATTCCGGATATCCCGTAATCCACTGGTAAAGTACGCCACAAAATGCTACTCCATTCAATGACTGAGAATTTACACTTCTTGAAGAGGCTGTGTGTAGAGGGTTGCGCGTATGAAACCGTGACAATGTCAGAGTTATCCCACTAGTAGGCCTACAGAATGTACAACTCACAGCGATTTGCCGGTCTTAGTACACCACATCTGTTTGTACAAGAAAACAAAACAAAGGAACGCATTAATTTATTAATAACTTGACATTTATATGCGAGTTGGCGGGACGTCCATCATTTCGCAGTTCGTTGGCTGTGGGTTTATTGAACTTGTAATACGTCATAATATTGTATGACAAGTTTTTATGAAAATGAAACCAAACCAACGTCGGTAAACATTGAATGGGTTAACTATCCATCAAAGCTTCTAGACGTTAAACACTATTTGAAAACGGCTTTTTTAAATCAGCTAATACTGAGCACCATGACGAACTCTAAACAGATGCGGTATAACTTCCTTGCAAAAGAAAAACAAAACACTGACCCAACCATTAGAAACGAAATAGAATTGTTTCTTTATTATTCCAGTAAGACCATGGATTTTAGTGGTTCTAAGAAGGAAAAAAGATTGTGTAATAACCGACGTTTCGATCAGTAGGCCCTGACCGTCTTCAGGAGAAGAGCCGATGCTGCAATGGTGCCTTTTTGGTACAACCGGGATATAATTTCAATTGATGTTGCTGCATTACCTTACTTTATCACCGCGACCATACAAAAACCTCATAAAAATAATCAAATAATAACAACAATACTGACAATAAAGCACAATTTAACGTATTGTTTAGTATAATACAAACATAATTATTAAGAAAACAAACGCTGTGGTAGCATCTGTTGTGCTCTGGTATGTACACAATTCATACAACATGAAAATTTTCATACGCAAATTGCCACAATATAAACCAGTCATACCTATATAAACACTTGCTTATAACAATAATTAATAGAAATAGCCCTTGGGTGATGACTTTGTTTATGACATTCAGTATCGGATCGTTTTTATTTCGCCATTATTGTTCATGTCAATTTCAGACGTTTTAATTTATTACATCTATTTTACGCCCCTTCAATAACGACTACAATATGAACAGTGTGCTATACTGACAGATTGACTGAAGTGTATGACTATAGGAATTCTAATATTGGTTTAACATTCATAAAGGTGATACTTTGGCAGAATAATGGACGACATGACATAAAATAATAACCATGTTGTTTCAACTCCAGGCTGTCTGCCAGATGATGTTCCAGAAGTGCAATATTACATGCTTTTTTGTGTTAATTTCTTACTAGTGAGAACTGACAGCAGTGATAAGCGTTGCGGCTCGGTATTAATTGGCAATTTCGGTTTCTTTTTTAAATAAACGTTGTGGAGTTTGTTTAAATCTTAAAGCAAACAGCATGCCAAGATGCTTGAAAAAAGAGATCAAATAGGCTGGCTGACCGTCCTTTCTTGAATAGACGGTCGTATTGATTGGGTTAGTAATCCACATACAGATGAACATATACCTATGGCAATATACATGTAGGAATTTGCATTGCTTTTCGTAAACTGCATCACTACAAAATTACAATCTCTCCGGGTTTTTTTCTTCAAAATTTAGCAAATCTCAGACCATCACCTTTACGTTGGATACTTCGTTTAAAGAATTCCGTTTATCTTTTAGCTTACTTCAGCTTACATTGAATAGAGGGCATTCTCATTGTCAATCATAAGTCATATCAATAACTACTTTTTAAAATTATTATTAGGCCTATGCCACATTTTCAACCACAGTGATCAATACATATAGCTCGTGTGTGAAGAGTACTTAATTTTGTAAAATTTCTCTCGTGGACCAAAATACAGACTCCTTACGAGCTCCAACCATGTAAAATTACCACAGAGGGTACTTAGTATGTTAATAATCTGGTTTGCCTATTTTGATCTTCAATAGACCTTATGCATTGACGTCATCCAGCCGCCATCTTAGAGGTAAACCGATGATGTAACAATGGAAACGCACAGTTTTGTACGCGCGGCGCACAGGATTGGCCAATGAACAACCTCTTTTTGACCTCTAGGCGAGGGCGCCCTACTCAAATGACGTCATGTGCATAAGGTCTATACAAAATTAAATCAAGATGTCGTCCCATGTGTTCAACTGCGTTCAACAATCGACACGAATTATAACCAGTCACGGCATTACCAAAATGCACCACACGACCCCCTTGCATAACGCGAAACGCTGCAGATACGCTGAGTTCACGCGCACGTTTTTATGCACAAAGAACATCTATCGTCCAATGATCTGCCTCTTTTTTCCCTCGGTGAGGGTGACGTCATATGCAAGGGGGTCTATGGGTTTCCAAGAGCAGTGTGGGAACATGAATATTGGCTCTTTGAAAATCGGGGATTGAGCACAAATGAGAATGGACGAATGTATACCGTTGGATCTTGATAGCCACCAAAACGCCATCATTTCCCAGTCTAAGAGCAGCAAAACTGAAAAGATAACAGATTGGCTGTGGACTTTCACCTCTACGACAAGACCGCTGATTTTGGTGCAGCAGCATTCTCTATAATTGTGTACATATTGATAACAATTAATACACAAGTTGCTCGCGTATTGTTACATGCACGTCCTGGCATCGGTTTCTCAACCCAAGTATACTGCCCCCCCTCTAGCTCCAGGATGAGTTTACCTTGCGACGATGCTATGTCCACAGACTAGACCTGAGGTCATTGCAGAGGTAGGGGCTAGAAAATCATCATCTTTTAATATTGACAGTAGCTTAATAATGACAGCGAGTTCCAACCGGGATAGAGCATACAATGACATAGAACTTAACACGTTTTGTTATTCCGTTTTATCATTTGAACTAACTTAAGTGGTTATTCCATCACAGCAGTACAATTTAGCTTCCAGTTCAAGGAAAACAATCGCCGTTACTTATTAACTTCAGTCATTAGTTCATATATCCTCGAAAAGACACAGCTTGAAAATGCTTTATTTCGTGTAACTTGAACGATTCTCTCAAAAACTTTCTTTAAAGAAAAAAAAGGGAATATGCATTGCGCACTTTTTTTGGGCAATGGCGCTTGGGTCACTCTCTGTAGCAATAATTCAATACTTCATATACGTCTAAACTTATCGCGTTCCAAACAGTCTAAGATACGTCTGAATTTCTTTGAGGACCCACACGCAATAAACACCTATACCTCAAACTTGTGTGGGTTCATTCATACCTCAGACACATCTGAACTCATTGCACATTCATACCTCAGACACGTCTGAATTCATTGAGCACTTATACCTCAGATACGTCCGAGCTCATTGAACATTCACACCTTAGGTATTTGTCTGAACTCATTGCACATTCAAACCTCAGACACATCTAATCTCATTGCACATTCATCCCTCAGATACGTCTGAACTCATTGAACATTCATACCCCAGACACGTCTGAACTCATTGAACATTCATACCTCAGATATGTCTGAACTCATTGAACATTCATACCTCAGACACGTCTGAACTCATTGAACATTCATACCTCAGACACGTCTGAACTCATTGAACATTCATACCTCAGATACGTCTGAACTCATTGAACATTCATACCTCAGACACGTCTGAACTCATTGAACATTCATACATCAGATACGTCTGAATCCGCTGAAGATTCTTACCTCATATACATGCTTGTATGAACTCCATAATCGATCATACCTCAGACTCATTAAAACTCTTTTGTTGTGTCGAAAATGTTTATGGTTGTGTCCTGAAGTAGTTTGCAAAAATGGTGCCCCATGTTGATTAAAACCAATCGCTGTTGGGGGAAAACCCGTGAGTCAGGCCTCCCTTGTTAATAGCAATATTGAACGTCACCACTGCAGCAATCACTCGATGCAAACATTGCTTAGTTCTAAATATTGTAACCTTGGATTTGCCTGAGCTCCCTGGTATGGTCGAGCTACCAGACGTAACTTGTGATCGATTATACATGACACTCATTATAAACTATTTGTTGTGTCATTCCTCACATTCGTCTGAGCCTCCTGGTCGATCCAATGGACTCGTGTGTATCGACTACATATCAGACAGGTCTATACATTCATTATTATTCTTACCAGACTTGTCAAACTTTTGAGTGTCGTTCTGAGAGACAAATCCTTTTACAATATCTATAACTCTGAAGCAACATTGTTTGCCACAAATGATTACTTATGACGTTTAATTGCCTAACAGGGATAGCGTGACTCACGGATTTTCCCCAGCAGGTGGTTTTAACCAAAGCACAATACTGCAAAGCACTTCCTGACACAATCTTAAGTTTAGTCGTTATTGTACAATATCGTTTCTCTTTTCGATTTGTTGTGTTATTAATTGCAAATGATGTGTATTTCAACAGCCCTGTCATTTTACCTGACAGGGCAGCAGGGTAATTGGCAAAGGACAGAACAAGTTGAGAACTAAGTCGAGAAGAAACAAAGAGAAGAGTGCCAATCATCCCCCATAAGAAACATATGCAGACCATTAATAAGATTGGAAACTGTGTGTTGTTAAAAAAAAACAGCCACGAAAATAGCGTCACAAGGATACAAGGGGCATAGACTGGTCCCCTGTCTTTATCCGCAAGGATAAAGACAGGTACTGGTCTTAAGGCCCAATGATTTCATTAGATACATCACTTAGCGTTGTTTTTGTTCTGCGAGTGTCCGTGTGAAATGAATGCTAGGTCAAAGGTACACCTGCCAACATCCGGTCTGGCAGGTATCTGGCGTTTAATATTCACGAGCCTCGAAGTGTGACGTCAGATGTTCGGGCTACAAGGGGCACACCACTTTTTTTCCCAGAGGGCGCTTCTGGCCAATTAAAACTATAGATGCCGTTTTCATTTTTCTTTAGCAAGCCCCTTTTCAGCCCCCTATTTATGTCATTTACAATTTTGTGTAAGATAATCTGACGTGGAGGTCAGAAACAATAATTTGTAAAACATTGAAATTACTGCCTCATGGTCAATACTTCAAAGGGGAGGGGTTGGGGTGGGGCACGGACATCAGGTGAGAGTGCAAATTAAGATATTGCAAACTCAAGATTTTAAAAGATGCATCTTTACAAATGTATGGATGCAATCTTCCTGTATTCATCCTATCAGTTCCTTTCACAAAACTAAAACCCAAGTGTATTTTACTTGAAGACATTAATCTTGTTAACCTGTTTGTGATGATGCATCAGTTGATTTCCAACCCAACCAGGGTGACAATCATTTCCAGTATTAATAATGATCATTATGAACATTAATCAATTATTAATTCATGCAGGCAACATGATTAGTCACGCTTCCGATCATTGAGCAACTGATGCCATTGTAGAATATTGTAGAATTTGAAACTTCGCATGGCGGGAAACAATCTTGAAACTAATGTTTGCAATGACACCATGAGCTAAAGTGTCTTCTGAGCTTTTGTGGTTCTGTTAAGAATCACTGGTGTGTAGCAAATCGATGTTCGGAGCAGCGTATGCTCTGGGCCCGATTTCACTGAGCTGCTAAAGCAGCAAATATTGCTTAACGATTTTCTGCTTAGCAATAAATGAGCAGGATACCAGTCACAGATGGTACATGTTACATAGCATTTTGGCTGGTAACCTTATTCTGTTAAGTATAGTTTTGTTGTGCTTCGTAAATATTTTGTGCTTTAAATGAAATTGGGCCCTGGTCGCCTTTGGGGGAAGAAAAAGTACTGCAAATCATTAGCTCATACTTACAGCGCTATAAGCACAGAATTTGAAGTGATTCGTTTGTTTCCCTCTCTCTCTCTCTATATATATATTTATATAGGGTGCGTACGATCTGTAAATCTTATTTTCGCTATTTTGAATGGGCTTCCAACAGAAACAAGCACATAAGAGCTTCCTTTGAAATTGCTTTTTACTTATTTGTTTATTTACCTGTAGTTTTACCTATAAACAACATTTTCCAGAAATTTGCAGTTTCGTCGTATTGGTATACACTGTGCACGTGTGTGGAGGGACAGGCACTGGCGGTTTGTTATTATGGGCTATACTATATAGAGTTTAATATTGTTCAGTGATTTCACTTATGATAATACAAATGTATTTTTTTATTTTCTACTTTATTCTTTTTACCTTGGGTAATAAAACCAAAGCAAACCATCGTCATACCTCAAATAGACAGCAATGGGTTTGAAACTGGGCATTGAGTCCACAGTTAATCACGGAGATCTCCTCGCAGTATACAGCAGGATGAGGACATAAAACCCCACACAGGGACGACAAGTAACAGAAACTGAGATTTCTATGAAAGATAGACGTCTGTGTCTCCGGAGTTTTGCAGTCACACTAAGTTGCAATTAACTTGTCACGTTACTGCACAAACCTTCTGCATCATACTGCGGCCACACTGTATCAATAACAATTCAAGTGCGCCGCCTTCTGCAGTCGTAATGCTTCGAGAAAACTCAAATCTGCATGTCAATGCAAAAGGCCAATGCGGTTCTGTGTACTAACTGTGACTTTTAAAACTGAAGAAATTCATTTCATGGGTAAGCCTAGATCCTTAAAAACGAAAAGACATCTGAAGATGCATTGAATCTGAAGCTTTCTTTGTGTGGCACGTGATCTTAGGTGGAGGTAGCTAGTTCGCTGTGTCGAGTAGCAGCTCCTTCAACTCTACTCATTTGACGCTTGGAGGGGAAAAACTACAACAAAATGTCATACAGGATGACATATAGGATTTGCCTGAAACCATGAAATGCCCTTATACCTGAAAGTGGCTGAGGGCATGAATCATTTATTAGCATCGTGTAGGACGGGGGTGAAACCGGGTAATTCAATATCACCGCAGCATCTTCACATCAGTGTTGGGTCAGGCATATAGTATTGGCCGCCACAAGGGTACAAACATGTCAATTTTCTCCAATTATCAACCAGTTGTTTTCACTCGCCTCTATAAATGTGTATACCTTTGTCGGGTCGTTTCTTGTAGTCATAAGTCACCAGCGTGTGTGCAGGAAAGCTGTGGAAATTGACTTTTCACCCACGTGGAAGAATTGGATGAAGATTCACCAAAACAAGATGATTGCATGCCTACCCTCGAAGTGTGGCCCCCACATTGCAATCGTGATAACAGGCGGTGTAAAGATAAACATCTCATCACATTACAACTCACCAGAAACTTTGAAATAACAACATATTCGTCAACTTTCTTTATGCTTCATCCATGAGAGCGTTTCGTTTTTAGGCGTTCGTGCAACATGTGCACGAACATCTCTTGTTATTGTTTAAAATAAAATAATAATTTAATTTTTTCCTTTCGGCACTATTCACAGGTCTTCATTCCAACAATTATTGATAGTAGGCGTACCAGCGTCAGATTTAAATGACCCCCCCCCCAAAAAAAAGGGAAAGAAACAGTAATACCCGTCGGTATAAAGGAATTCTGAAAGTGACATTTCAGGTTGTTTTATAAATAAATCCAGGTCCTACATTGAATAAATCTTGACAAAATGGCCGAGTCTTTTTTAGTCTGGCATTAAACCTCAACATCTATAAGAATGTTCTTTCCTCTCAAAAACAGGTCCACCTATTCCACATCTGGTTGTGTGATCACTTGTTTTTGTGCTGAGCAGATGATACTAAAACTTAATATAAGTGCCCCTCGGAATCGTGACTAAAATTTAGCCTAATATCTCAACATAATAGATTTTCAAAGAAAAAAGTGAGTGAAGGGGTAATATACCATACTCTAGCCGTGCCTTTGGCGCCACGTATGTCTACAAGTTTGATGAAAATATAGAATGAATCAGAAGACCTTGACTTCTTTTTTTGACAGTGTGTCCAAAGATACAATCAATAGTCACCTGCCAACACGCGAGCCTTTAAAAATGATATCAGAAGCAGGAGCATATTTATTCATCCTCTTGTTAAAACTGTAATGATCTAATAATAATAATTATTATTAATACAAATAAACGGATTTAAAAAAAACAGGCAACAAGCAACGCACGTTCTCCCGTGGATTAAAAATATTTAAGGGTGTGCCCCTGGAGATTTCTCTAGTTTGCATCAACTGGTGAGTAAACTTTACAAACATCAGTAGGCCGCTGCAGCTCTCGCTCTCTCCTCTCTTCTCGTGCAAACTGACTTTTTTTCTATAGCATGTTTTGATTTAATCTCTACATTGCCATAGTATAGATTATCACACAATCTCCCGTCTTTAACTTCACGTTGAGAAAAAAACCCCGTATATTTATATCCATGTGCAAAGGTACAGACTTCGAAATGAATAATTCAAACAAACGTTTCCATTGCCGGAAGAAAACAGAATTTCCTTGGATCAAAAAAAAAAATCAAAAAAAAAAAAAAAATCAAAAAAATCAAAGACTTCCCCTGTGTTTTAAAACTGATGTTAGTTTGTGACTTGGTTTTTATTTGATGCATACATCTCACTACGTCAAAGATTACATTTTAATGATGAAAATGATGCATCAGAACTCGAGTTAGTGAATTTACATTTCTGACTTTAAGCCATCTCTTGTAGGATTCTCATTCAAATAGTGTTTGGATCTCTCTCTCTCTCTCTCTCCACGTCGGTATATGAATGTCCTTTAATCTCAGAGGGAGTAAAAGGTAGTGTCATTCATACAATGTTAAGCCAGGCGCAGATGGTTTTTGTCGTCTTGAAAAATTAGCCGTATAGCAGATGATGATGAAAAGAGAAATGAATTTGGCTGCTAGGTATGTCCGTCCATCCAAGGAGAGAACAACTTAGCCTGAAGGGTGACATCATCTCCATCACTACAGGATGTTCTAAACATGCAAAGTGTAGAGGGAGAGATGTAGCCGGCGGACGGGCAGGGCACATCTTGTTATTACACTAACCCAGGCGACGGGCTGTGTTCCGGAGTAGTGAGGTTTGATTATAAACAGGGGCTGCTTCCTGTTTGTAGCGCAACTACAGAGTGCGGTGTCGGGGTGAAACAAAAATCGTTTGGATGGCTCATCCCAACCTCGTCTCCATGGGTGATTGATCCCGCAGTGCACATTTCCCAGCATGCTATGCTTAATCAAACACACCGATCATCATTATTTGTGTATTATCACATAAATATGGAGATCAAAGTCATGACCATAGAGAGAAGCCAGGCATAACCCTTCGAACACTCGCCTTTACGGGGGTGTGAAAGTGAGACTGCCAAGTCACTGTAGCTAACACGCACTGTGCACGTCAATCAAAATAACCACTATTTTGATAGTTCTCGAATTGTCGAAAAAGATTGCTGTTTTGAAAGCGATGTTTCCCCTGCAAGCCATGATATTAGCTAACTATTGTGTTGCTGTAAGGCAGACAAAATAGGACTGGGAGAGCTAAATATGTAGGCCTACTGTGAGTAGTAACTTGATTTGGCGCGCTTACTGAAGGACGGATAGACGAGGTATTGTGCAATCCATTGTGTGATCACTTTGTTCGTTAGATCCTATATCAATTTTGCAAATACGGGGTGAAAAAAGAAAACTTGCAATTTCTTTTTAAGTGTTTGATGGAAAATGTCTGAAAATGAATTGATCCACCAACGTTCGGCACCGACCACTATACGTTAACCAAATGCAATCGTTACTTTGGAGAAATATTTCAACACCCTAAAACAATGTAAAAAAAAAAAAAAACACCCCAAAAGACCAAGACAAAACAAAAACCTGCATGCACCACTCAACCCGATAAAATATTCTCACCTATAGGTTTCATTTGATGATTTTCGAAGATTACGAATCTTATTATTTCCGGAACTTAAATATAGCGATA
This sequence comes from Pisaster brevispinus, assembly GCA_023634235.1. Lineage (NCBI taxonomy): Eukaryota > Metazoa > Echinodermata > Asteroidea > Forcipulatida > Asteriidae > Pisaster > Pisaster brevispinus. Next base: position 6,044,563 of record JAMKCF010000021.1, on the reverse strand, counting down.
TTAACAGTTTTCTTTGTAGACATATTGTACACAGTGACAAACTGAGTCCTTACACTAACCGGCGATACTTACGCGTTCAGGCTTAGGTACACACGCATATAGCTATATACAATAGCAAGTTTACTGCACGGTTGCAACACTCCTGCTGATGCAAAAACTACTGCGGCAGTTTATGTCCCCCCCCCCGTGCTGAATTGCCTGGAAGTGTCTAGAAAATGATGTCCCCAGAGACAGATCACCTAAGAATGCTCTAGGTAGATCCGTCCTAATAGGCTTTTTTGGTCTCCACCGGAGATTGTGTCCCCTACTGGTATATATATACAAAATTACAATTCATTCACAATGCTTCACTTCGCGTGTTTCACAGCGTAGCGAATTTTTAAAAAGGCTTTTGCATGCAGCTAAAGTTTAAGAAGTAGCTCCAAGTCCTTGCTTATGTAGATATACGTGGGAATAACTCCGCTTAGAAGAAAGGATTTTGTCGTAAATCTAAGGATTCCGCAGTTTGCAATCAGTGCAGGCGGTGTATATAACTGCGCGCAAAACGTGGATTTCCGATTCCTATAAACGAATTGTATATTCAAAATGAAAAATAAAAACAAGGTTGAAAATGTAGAATCATTTAAGAAAGTTGTCTTGAGTGTCGGGGAACAAAAATCCCCGAAGATACTCTGTCCGGCCGAAATCAGACTTTATTGAGGACTTTATTTACGTAAATAATTGCAAATTTCGGGGCACAAATCTTGAATATTTACGTAATATGCTAGGTCCTATTTTTTGCCGATTTGACCACAAAATTTTGATTTAGATTGTAAAAGCTCCCTTTTTATAGATTTAATCCTCCCAGAAGGTAGAGAATTCAAAACTAAAAATGAATTATTGTCAGGATGCCGACATTAAATCCCGTCCATCAGCCATAGACAAACAGTTTTGCATTTTAGAAAAAAAGCACAAACAAAAACAGTATCAGAAAGCAATCCAAACGGATTCGGAACCAGCTCGTGGTGTCCCAGCAGTGTTCTTCAACATTTACGTTAGTAATTTGTATTGTGTTTGACACATTTTCATGTTATCCAACTTACTCATTATAGAAATTACAATTAGGTTGATGTAATAGTGTTCTATCATTTACTGACATAAATCCATAAAAAAAATGTCCGTCACTTTGTAAAATCCCAATAAATTACCGTCATGGCAGAAGAACCGACCTCGCAAAACGCCCGAGGCTAACAATAATGTTTCTGGCTATGCTGGGGAAACGGGTGCGTTCATATCGTGCACAAAATGTGAACGAGGTTACACGAGGGGGGACAGGTGCGCCTTGTCTGTGGGGACGAGGCTGGGAGTGAATTCATTATAGAATTTAGTCCTACACTTCCTTTGCTACTGGATAAGGCTGGTATCATCGGAGACACTAAAGGTATTTAAACATAATTCATATTTCAAACTTTGTATGGAATGTTGTCGTCAGGAATAGTTTAGACTTCCTAATAAAACTACTATGCAGGAAGTTCAAACCGAAGTCTTACCTCCTTTTACCTTTGCAAAAGATTTGTATTTTTTTATTTAACACTTATACTTTTGCCATATGATCAGTAGTCCCACGCTTAATATCTAAATCTTTGAGCAGTCTGTTGAGCAGTTAGTATTCAATATCCCAAAATCATTTGGATTCATTGTATATTGATTGAAATAATGTGTGTGTGGTTCTTTCTGGTAGACTTGCATAGCGCATTAATTGCGTTACAGGTTATTTGGCGAGAGGTGACCTGCCTCCTGCTGATTCTGAGCAGAGAAGAACACTTTGGCTCTGTTTAATTATACAGTACTTATTATTATTAGTAGTAGCATTATTATTATTATGATAAATAGCATTATTTCATCGTTGTCCTTGCATCTTACAGAATTCAAGTACATAGTTTAACATTACATTCAGTAATACGCAGTGACATAAGGATGGTAAAGTATAGGCTAATAAAAGGCATACGCAATAGCAATAATTAGTTAACAGTAATTATACAGTATGTAATTTTGTACGGAGCAAATGCTCTGGTCGTACTCTTATCATCTTACAGAATGTCCTGGAGAACCAAGTAAGTATAAGTGGGTTTACGTTAATATTGTATTTTGGGGGGATAGGTGGGTCATCACTTATTGTAATGTATTTTTGCAGTACTGGTAGTCTGGCAGCATACGGCAAGCCATGTGATGACCTTTGACCTTCACATTGTGTACACATTACTGTGCTGTGCATATTATTATGTTTATTGAGCATAGGCCTACTACTATTTGTTGATGATTAAAATCAGGTGTTTGAGATTCTTAAACGTCGTCATGTGGATATTTTGAATGCTCGTCCGCTTTTGTTAAAGGACCGTTCCCTTTTTCTCCCGCCTTCAATCTTGTCTTCATGGGAATGGCATAATTACAGTCATTTCATTTTTTTTTTTTTTTTTTAAATACAAACGTGTGCCAAGTTACTGTGTGCGTTTAAGGTGACTGGCCACGTACCTGTACACTCCAGTCACTATTTCGTCCTTCGGATGGGACGTAAAGCCGTTGGTCCCGTGTGTTGTGTAACGCACGAAAAAGAACCCAGTGCACTTATCGAAAAGAGAAGGGGTCCGCCCCAGTGTTTCTGGTTTGTCGGCTGCATATTGCGCCACAGCACCTTGTAAAACCATTACAAGGTGCTATGTAAAGGAGTAGGTCTCATACTTCAAACGTAGCCCCAAATACCTTGCAGGAAATACTGAATGTTAAGCGCTTAGAGGCTGGCCTGCAGTAGGCGCTATACAAATACAATATATTATTATTATTATTATATAATTAATTGGATTTCATAACAACACTTAAACTGAGGTCAGATACATTTTGTGTGTGTTTGTGTTAACCATTGAAAGTTGCAAACGTAATTAGTAGCTTCAGTGTAAATACACAGGAGATTCTAGCTAGGTTTAATTATCATTGGATACATTCTACTGCAAATATACATCACGGCTATAACTATTGTAAACAACGTCGGTATCGACTGGTGCGATTGTTTTTTTTTATTATTTATAAATAGGCCCATACTGCAGCGCTATTGAAAAAGGGGTTTCCCGATGAAATGCATACGGTACATTACTTTTTGTGTTTTTTGCCTGTGATATATATATATATCTTTGAATGCCAACTTTACATGTCAATTCAACATGAGTGTTTTAACAGAATGTGTGCAAGTGGTACAAAGCTTTCTGGACCGTCCAAAATGTTGCCAGCATTATACGTCTATACACCAACTCTAGGCCAGGTCAAACAGGGCAATTTTTACAGGCAACTTGAAGGCAACCAATCACTGCATGCTAAAAGGAACAATTAAGGTAGTGCAACATCAATTTTTTTTTCTAACAGTATCTTACTGTTTCAAAACTATGATGTGAAAAATTAACATGTGAATGTTTTTTCCTTCTTAGAACTGGTTATCTGTAAACTGCCCTGGCCCTTATAATAATATACAAACAAACACCCAAATAATTTCCTTAGTTATGATTATAAATGAATTTGAATTCATATTCTCGATCTAGACAGTATAGTGTTACAACTCATTATGAATAATTAAACGTGACCAACATAATAATAATAATACTACACGTTGACTCATAAATTTGGTCTTTGTTAACGTGGCCCATCTCATCCGTTACAAGTCACTCAGCAAAACGAACGGAGCGTTGAAGCAACAAACGAACTCGCGTATAGTTCTGCCCTTGTAAATTGAATCTGAATATTGACTGGTCGAACAAAGTCCATACTACAGCTTTGATGAATGATACAAGTTAAAACGGTCCACACAATACATGTACATCGCGACGACTTAGCAAAGACACAAGTCGATATTATGTTAATTATTACTTCCAGTACAATGAACTACACAAAGACATAAGAATTCCTATTGGAATATCTGCAAATTAATGCTTACATAAAGAAGTAAACTGTTATTAAAGCAAGCACGGCATCGAATAATGCCCATACAACTTTCCCTGATACTCACCCAACAAGGCATGGAGGTGTCATATCATTTGAAATAAAGACGGTAACAAAAACTAGGGATTATGCCCTTTCGAACTGCTTTGAAGCAGTTTATTGAGTTTCATAATTTCTGAACGCACTGGATGTACAACAAGAGTATAAAATGATATCGCGTATTTGTGCACGGGGACCGTGCAATGGGGAGTCATGGCAAGAAAAGTGGTAGCGAGGGGCGACAAGCTAAATATTGTCCAACTTGTTTTAGATTTATAGATATCTCCTTGGTATACACTGCTTCTTTCCAGAACTGCTTTTTCCAAGGAAAAAAACATCATTTCCGTGTTACCCACAAATAACATGTATTTCCTAAACTTGTATGACTTGTATGCAACCATACCAATTCATCGAGTTTTAGAGCTGCTTACGTACAGCCGCGAATATCCATTGCAATTATTACATCAGCCAGTGATTTTCTGAGCTTCGTAGCCCCCCTACAATGCTTCGAAGTTGACTCCAGGTCAGCCAGTGGAAATGGAATATTTTGATGCTAAATAATTCAGAAGACAACATTGAATACTTTGGACAAATTTTATGTTTTAAAACAAAAAAAACGTGATAGTCCCTTGTCAGTCAGCCTTAAGGCGTCGGATACAGAAACGAATGCAAGAAGTCAGGCGTGTTGACAACAATCGATAAAGACCAAATTATTGAAGAAGAAAAAATTCAAGCAGATGTAGGAAGTCAATTCAAATAACAACTGTCAAAGTATTACTTGTGTTGATGATGTTGTTTTTTTAGCTATAGCTAAAAAAACCACAAAAAACAACAACAACAACAACAAGTATACATATTTAATAAGGCTCCCCATTGAGTACAGCTATAGCTGCGTTTGGGGTAGGTAGAGTTGCATGGCTGAATAGCAATGTCTCTTTCTATCATCACACATCATCTCGAGGACGAAAGTATATACACATATTTTTGACTTTTAATATTTGCATTGCAATAAATCATTTCGTGTAGGCCTACTACATACACACATTTCAAAGTCTATTACGCGGGTTTACACTTTTATAAAAACTTTGGATTTGTTTGAACAAAGATATTACAAGATGCTCGGCTCTCTCTGCAGTCTGTTCGACGAATTGTGGAAAAACGGGTAAACATTAGGCCTGAACGCAGTTTCCTTTTCTTTTGTTGATGTGTTTAACAAAGTGTAGTCATGTTCAGTATACTCAACACTTGTGCAAGGTTCTATGGTATAGGCCCTTTATCAACCATTCAAGGTTCCATGGAAAAAGGCAGAATAACAAGTCCTTCAAGTATGAAACTCCTAGAATGTCCCATGGGATAGGCCCAGTACCAATCCTTCAAGTCTGAAACTCCTAGAATGTCCCATGGGATAGGCCCAGTATCAATCCTTCAAGTAGTGAAACTCCTAGAATGTCCCATGGGATAGGCCCAGTATCAATCCTTCAAGTATGAAACTCCTAGAATGTCCCATGGGATAGGCCCAGATCAATCCTTCAAGTATGAAACTCCTAGAATGTCCCATGGGATAGGCCCAGTATCAATCCTTCAAGTATGGAACTCCTAGAATGTCCCATGGGATAGGCCCAGTACCAATCCTTCAAGTCTGAAACTCCTAGAATGTCCCATGGGATAGTCACAGTACCAATCCTTCAAGTATTGAATCCCTACAAGGTCCTATTTATGGGATTGGCCCAATATCAACCATTCAAGTACTGCATCCCTACAAGGTTCCATGTGATAGGCCCAATATCAACCATTCGAGTACTGCATCCCTACAAGGTTCTATGGGATAGGCCCAATATCAACCATTCAAGTACTGCATCCCTACAAGGTTCCATGGGATAGGCCCAATATCAACCATTCAAGTACTGCATCCCTACAAGGTTCTATGGGATAGGCCCAATATCAACCATTCGAGTACTGCATCCCTACAAGGTTCCATGTGATAGGCCCAATATCAACCATTCGAGTACTGCATCCCTACAAGGTTCTATGGGATAGGCCCAATATCAACCATTCGAGTACTGCATCCCTACAAGGTTCCATGTGATAGGCCCAATATCAACCATTCGAGTACTGCATCCCTACAAGGTTCTATGGGATAGGCCCAATATCAACCATTCAAGTACTGCATCCCTACAAGGTTCCATGGGATAGGCCCAATATCAACCATTCAAGTACTGCATCCCTACAAGGTTCTATGGGATAGGCCCAATATCAACCATTCAAGTACTGCATCCCTACAAGGTTCTATGAATAGGCCCAATATCAACCATTCAAGTACTGCATCCCTAAAAGGTTCCATGGGATAGGCCCACTATCAACCATCCAAGTACTGAATCCCTACAAGGTTCCATGGGATAGGCCCACTATCAACCATTCGAGTACTGCATCCCTACAAGGTTCCATGGGATAGGCCCAATATCAACCATCCAAGTACTGCATCCCTACAAGGTTCTATGGGATAGGCCCAATATCAACCATTCGAGTACTGCATCCCTACAAGGTTCCATGGGATAGGCCCAATATCAACCATCCAAGTACTGAATCCCTACAAGGTTCTATGGGATAGGCCCAATATCAACCATTCGAGTACTGCATCCCTACAAGGTTCCATGGGATAGGTCCAATATCAACCATTCGAGTACTGCATCCCTACAAGGTTCCATGGGATAGGTCCAATATCAACCATTCGAGTACTGCATCCCTACAAGGTTCCATGGGATAGGTCCAATATCAACCATTCAAGTACTGCATCCCTACAAGGTTCTATGGGATAGGCCCACTATCAACCATTCGAGTACTGCATCCCTACAAGGTTCTATGGGATAGGCCCAATATCAACCATTCGAGTACTGCATCCCTACAAGGTTCCATGGGATAGGTCCAATATCAACCATTCGAGTACTGCATCCCTACAAGGTTCCATGGGATAGGTCCAATATCAACCATTCGAGTACTGCATCCCTACAAGGTTCCATGGGATAGGTCCAATATCAACCATTCAAGTACTGCATCCCTACAAGGTTCTATGGGATAGGTCCAATATCAACCATTCAAGTACTGCATCCCTACAAGGTTCTATGGGATAGGCCCAATATCAACCATTCAAGTACTGCATCCCTACAAGGTTCCATGTGATAGGCCCAATATCAACCATTCGAGTACTGCATCCCTACAAGGTTCTATGGGATAGGCCCAATATCAACCATTCAAGTACTGCATCCCTACAAGGTTCCATGGGATAGGCCCAATATCAACCATTCAAGTACTGCATCCCTACAAGGTTCCATGGGATAGGCCCAATATCAACCATTCGAGTACTGCATCCCTACAAGGTTCTATGGGATAGGCCCAATATCAACCATTCGAGTACTGCATCCCTACAAGGTTCCATGTGATAGGCCAATTACATTATGGATATGTACATTTTGATGCGAGAACGTTAAACCTATTGAAGCCTAAATGCATTAATTTGACAAAAGGTTTTCCAAAAAGGAGCAGATTCAGATCATACGCCATCGGCAGATTTGGATTCAATCATAATGTAGTATAATATTCCAAAACCGAGCTCGAGAAACATCTAGAACTAGACTCAAGTGAGTCTAGGTTTTTTTTACCTACGTTGTCATAGCAATTTGCAGATCATGTTTGGACAAGTTTGTGCAAGACTGGACTTGCCGGTTTTTAACATCAAAACGTAGATTATCCGAAGTGTATGACAATTTCTCATCTATTCATTTATTTATGCACTATTTCAATTCTTGTCACATCTTTATTATTTCAAAGTATTTGTTTATATAAATTTGCCTAATAAGTCCAATTTGATATAATACGAATTTGAAATTGGCTTGAATATGGCTTTAGGCTTTTATTTTCACGGGAATGATAGCTTTCAAAATACTAACGGAAATAACTTCATATACGTATCCCTCACCCACTTGCTACGTGCAATTTTTGAGATCGGGTGCCTGCCATTCGAATCGGCCACCTCCACACAAACCCATACCTTGGACGAGTTGCCCGTACGTCTGCACATTATACCCCAGTCTTGCCACTGCGTGACTATACCTCATTGAAACACAAGTTTAACCCACATATAGTATTGTAGACAGATGTGGGCAGAAAGTGGGTGAATTAACATCCCAGTGTACACAAAACAGAACAGCTTTAACAGTCACGGATTGTCCAATATATACTGCCAACCCAACACGAACAAAAGCGCAAGAATTCAGACGAACGTGTAATTAATATTATGCAACGCACTCCGCATATCACACCTCGCTAGAATGCTTGGCGTCAATGACGTTCCAGCAATTACTCAACTCATCCAGTTTTATTATTTAGCAGAACTGTTATATTCGTCACGGGCTCCCGACCCAGCATTATGAGCCTGTGCACTTATCCAACCTCTGTAATCATGGTGGATTGGACTGGAGAGGCAATAGCCCCTTCTCACACTGCGCCGTCACTGTAAGAATTCCCCATGCTACGTGATGATAAACGCTGGTTCAAGTGTATCCGTTCTTCACACATTCTTTTTTTAATCGGAATACCAGTACCGGAGGAGAGGGGTGACATATTCTCCTGTCTCACTGGCCCCTAATATGATTGAACTTTTAAGCATGGCTGACATCCGTCAGTTAACCATATTCTCATATCACAACTTTAACCTTGGGATCGAGGACGCTGTAACAAAACTATATATAGCTACACCGTTAGGAACTTGGTTGATGGTTTAAAAACCAGACACACGGTCGTAGTTTTTGAAATGACAAAACAAGGGTCATAATATTTTCTTAAAGAGAGAGATAGAGAAAGAAAAAAAAACCCGACACCGATTTTGACCAATCGACAGTGGGCTGTTAATGATTTGCCTATATAGTGACAACCAATGAATGTTGACGAGATCAACACACACAAGGAGTCGACTGGGACTGAGATTGGTCTTGCGGCCTGTGCATCATTGAGCAATAGCCTGTGCTAAGGTACTCTCCTCTAACGGAGTTAAATCTGCAAAATTAGCTGTGAGCAGATTGAACTAGGGGCCTACAAAGTCAAGGCAATACAGTCTACTAGGGGAACAGAAAACTTGGGGGGGGGGGTTGACAGAATCTCCTGCCTAATCGGCCCCAATGTGATTGAACTTTTAAGCACGGCTGACATCCGTCAGTTAACCATATTCTCACATTACTACTTTAACCTTGGGATCGAGGATGCTCAACTCGGCCCGATGCCTTCCCTACTCATTACAAATACTCGTCTCAAGTTTCATCTTAATTGTAACTGAAGACGATATTTAAAAGTACAAGGATTTATCAGCGGAGGGTGGGTCCCATAGAAGCATTTCAGAGGCAAAAATAATTGTCTTGGTTTTAATAGTTTGTTCACGAACCACACAAACGTATTTGGATGCGAACATGCAGACTAATAGATACGTTTGCCATCAGTACAAGTTCTCACCTTCCTTAACGCACGGAGTGATACAGGACGGTCTTTGGCCTGTGCGGCTCGTCCCCAATGAGGCGCAATACGAAACCCACGAACCGTGAGCAACAAGGTCATTGCAATGGCAACATCGGCATGCCGTGAAATGACAACATTTGAAGTAATTAAAATGATGGTCATGGGCAACCCAGAGAATTTGTAGTTACATAATATTAACATACGATAAACATGTAAAACGAAGGAATAACTCACAATAGGACAAAATAAAAAGATAGCCGTTTTCGGTTGCAATCTGAGATGGGTGTTTATTTTGTCGTGTACTAAAGACGCAGAAGAGCTTCTTGAGTCTATGATGGTTTATCATCATACGCACTATGATGAGGAAGAGAGCATTATCGCCATGTGTTGCAAACCAAGGAATGACGTTGGTCAAGACACCAGTGTTCAGCCCATAGTTGCAAAGCAACACCTAGGCTACCTCTCGTGCAGAAATCCTGTACATTTATGACCATGACGACTTAAAAAAACAACAGTCCCTCAAAAATGACGTTCCCCACTAAACACAATGTACGTTCTTGTCATAGACACAACTTGCATCAATGTTCAATACATCTTTCAAAAACAAACCAAAACGTCCATGTTATGAATAACGGTGTAGATGATGGTATAAATTATGTCCCACATTAACAGGTGTAATAATTGTCACTTAGCTTACCTTCATTCCAGGTTAATGTTATTAGAAGACTGGCTAGTGTACTGTGCTGCGCAAATCACCATCTGATAATGAGGGTTACGAGTCGTTGTGATGAGCAAGTCCATGCGCCTGAAACAGCCGTACATTTATCGTTCGATCGCTACGTGCGGAACAGTGCCCTCTGTTGAAAGTAAGAGTAAAATAATAGATAAATACGAACTTCTAGTACTGTATAATCCGTCAGTGATAGCATGCTATGATCAGAAATTCAGTAATCTAATATACATGTAGTAGGGAGAGGTGTGACCATTCTTGCCTATTACCCATCCATACAGATCTTTATCATGTCTGGTTCCCTGTGATAAGCAATAGTTAATATTCTTAGAAATTAGGCTGTCTGACTGTTTTCCTTAGTTTCCAGCATTGGTTTTTGGTATCTCGAGTCGAGTTGAAGAAACACGAGATGGCTGCATCATTAACGAAGGTGTGTTAATATTAAAGGCATGCAACCACCTGCACCTATCACTAAGTATCTTGCAATAATAATATTAAAACTAAGGGTGGTTTTGCCGGCGTCCCATTGGTAACATTACCCGTTTGTGATCAATCTAAAGTAGTTTGAGTTTCACCAATGTGAATTGATTCCTCAATGTTAATAGCAAACCACGGGAATTGTGCACTGGGTACATGTTTTAATTAGAATGGACTTGGAATTAATAACAAGTGAAAGTAGTGGAACATGCCCTCCAGACGTAATCCATGCAGAAGTAGAAAATGTACCTAAAGGAACAAATATTGATTGGTATTGAACGCGTATTCCGTCCAGTAAGAAAAAAATGACCGTACGGCACCGAGAACGTGATGAAGTTTTATTGCAAACAATAAGGGAAGACTAATATTTGCAGTGCTTGGCACCTGCGGCATTACACAAACCCACATCAGAAATAACAAAGGTAATTTAATTTGAGTGACGATTTTATAATTTGATATTTTATTAAACTCAATAGGTCAATTAAAATGCCATTGGGAATACTGTAGCATTGATGACCAGCATCACTTCTATACTCAAGATGTAGGCTCGGTTCAATTCAACAAACAGCTCTCTGTCACTGGCAAAGTCGTAGCTAGATGTTTTCATTAGGGGCGTGGCTTCAAGCCCCAGGCCTGCCCTCCCTCCCCACCCCAGTTTCGCCAATGCTCACTGGAAAGCGTATACCATTTTCAACGCAGCACCACTGGTTGTTGTGGACACTTTTGATAATAATAATACATGTGATGAACAACAACTAGTTTTTATATAGCGCTTCCTACGGGCGTCTCAAAGCGCTTTTCATTATTTATTGCAGGTTTTTGAGGCTAATGAATTATGAGACCCCTTTTGTGTAACACCTTGTAAGGATTTACAAGGTGCTGCGGCACATTCAGCTGCCACTGAATTGTGTAGCTTGTGTACAGTTATAATCATGGTGTATTGTGCGCACTTGAAATGGGGGGGGGGGTACGGTGACATACACTTCTCACCGATGTAAGCTCCAACTTGGCGTCCATGTGCTACAAACATGAAGTAACAAACTCAGACACTGACATTCATCGGTCAGCCCAGATAGCGACAGCTGAAACCGAATAGGCTACACAGGCGTATTTGGGGGGTGAGAATGAGAATGGGCGGTTTGACTATAGGCGTGCTTAGATTCCTGGACGGGCACCGAGAAACAGAAATCTAATCGTGTTGGGTCGTCTCCCAAATGCAATTTACTTAATTGCATTGACTCCGCTTTACAACAAGTCGGGAACAAGTCACCGGCGCTCGTGACTTACGCTTTGAAATTGTCCCCTAGTCGAATTCGGCTTCCAGTCATGAAATGCTTGCACGTATTAAATCTGTAGGCACTCTATTTGTTGTATTAGTTGTGCTAGAGGGAAGGGTAGCGGAGTTATTCAAATTCTCGAGTTTCAAGAAACGATCTCCATTAATTTGAAAGTTTCATTAGACCGAGTAGCAATTACTAACACGTTTCATAAACGTAGGCCTAATGTTAACTGCTACCCATACGGAATTTGTATCAGGTAAATTGAGTCGCATGCTATACTCAACTTTCATTTCATCTACTTATTTGATTGTATTATAGCAACAAATGATAACGAAGCAATCAAGATGATAACGCAGGGTGCCTGTGTGTCTTTCTATAGTCTTATCGTTGATTGCGACGTGAAACCAAACTCACCTCAAATACCGCATCGCTTGGATCCACAACGAACATGTTGGCATACCACTTGTGACCACAAATTATACAGCACATCAATGTTTGAGCTAGCAGAAGATTGTCTTATGAACGCGTTTGAAACTGTGCAATGTAAACTTCGTCAAGATTGCTATGACCAGAAAGGCATATACATGACCCGTATTCGAAAGCTATACACAGAGCAGCTACCGCGTGAAATATTCCCAAACATAGCAAGGAAAATACGACATGACAAGCATGGTCAAAAACAAACCTAGGCAATATCCTTTCAAAACAACCTCGGAGAGATCAGGTGGAACAAGATAAGGGAAAAAAAGGCGCGCGGCATCAAGGAATTAGCGGTGCATTACAGAGAATTAGAAAGGCCCAGGGGGGATTCCTCTTCTCTGCACACTGCTCAGCCAACCCGAAGATGAATGAGTGGGTGGGTAAATGCTCAAATGTCTCCTTGGCCAGATTCAACGCGGTGTGCCGATCAGAATCGTCGTCGTCGGAGAAACTGCGGTCCATGTGAACCAGCCATTATGCACCGTGTGCGTTTACTACACCCCCACAGCTATAAGAGCCTGATAATTGCCTAGCTTTTGAAAATTAAATTCTTTAATTGGTGCGTGGTCGAATATTATTACAGAAACATATTGCTTGTTTGAGGTACAGGATCCAAGCACAAAACAAAAGACACAATTTATGTTATTGAAGTATGGCATAATCGGGGGGGGGGGGGTTCAGGTGCAGAAGCCCCTCCACGGTCAGAACCATTGCCCCCCCCCCCCCCACACAAAATAAAACATTGAGATCGAAAAAAGCATGATACATTAAATAGCTCCCTCCCCCAAATGCTGTCACACCCCCGCCATGCCCCCTCCCTTTCGCTTTTGTGGACTGGTGGGAGTGGTTGGAAAGTCAGCCAACAAAACATACAAGAAAAGAAAGGCTACAATGTTGGAGTAAAACATCAGCATTACGAGCGCGCTGATTAGCTAAGCACACAACATTAATTTTTTTTGGTAACCAGCAAAATTACCATTTCACATGTATTTTACTGGTTTCCTGCTAAGTTGTGCTAAGCAGAAAGTTATGAATCAAAAATTTCTGCTTAATTAAGCAGCTCAATGGAATTGGCCGAAAATGTTAAACGCATCCCAACATAACGATGCACGCGTCATTCGTAACATTGCGCGTTGCGCAAGGTGATGTCTCTACATTGTGCGACACGCAATCCTAAGAATGACCATGAATTGTTATTATAATATTATTAGTAATAATGTCATAAAACGGTTATGGGCCATAGAAAAGTTACAACAACTGTTAAATTCTCTTTATTACGCTATTATGATCGTTTTTGTTTGTTGGTCGAGGACAAAGAGGATCTAACTGTGTTTAGAGCACGGTATACTGATGGAAAGGAGAGGAAAGACAGTGTCCATCTCCAGTTCAAAGTTAAAGCAGAATGGTGGTATAAAGGCAGTGTGTACTTACTCCACCGAGTAATAACCATACAAACTGGAGAGGTGTTGAAATTAAAAAAAACATTGCTAGAAACGACTCCCTTTGAAGTTATGTAGTTTTAGAGAAACAGGTAATTTTTCAACCCAACAATTTGAATCTGAGGAAGCCTTTCTAATGCATCTGAAAGCACAGCATTTTATGCTACAAGACTGTTTTGCTTTCATTATTTTCTTGCAACTTCGATTACCAATTGAGCCAAAATTTTCACAGGCTCGTTTAATTTTATGCATCACTATGTTGGGATACACCAAGTGAGGATACTTGTCTCTGACAAGTCCAAAAGTATACACTGCCTTTAAACGCACAGGTCGCAACTTTATGCGGCAGTAATGACCGTACACTTGAGGCGCGAATCCTTGGGCGCATCCAGGTCCTCTCCCTGCTCTCTAGACGGCGTCTATCCGGCTTTAAGTTTGACACGTTCAATACCATAAATTACCCTTTCGTGGTGCAGCAGCCTAGCACTGCACAACAACAAAAATGGTTGACAACGAGTTTTTCCCAATAATCAAATGGCAGGATCTCTGTGTGAGTGACTTATGGAACAACCAATGCGAGAGGCTGGACTTGGAATATTTTACCGCTACACCGTGAGCTTAGCTCTGTAATCCTATTGCCTGCTTACGTTGAAACCATAATCATCCAGACCCTCTCGTGACGTTGTTTTACCCAGTCCCTGGTAACATTCTTGGATCCACTCCTACTTATGAAACGTACGCCTACGTCTTTGATCAACATACCTACCTCCATGTCCAAATGTCCAAAAAGGGGGAAGTTTACTTCAAAATTCAGTGCACGTGTGTTGCGCACCAATACGTCCTACATGGACCATAATGTCTGACTTAATTTTTGAACCATTGTGTCCGCCCCATTGTGTCCGTAAAACCATTGTGTCCGCCCCATTATGTCCGTAAAACCATTGTGGGCGGACACAATGGTTTTACGGACATAATGGGGCGGACACAATGGTTTTTGTGTCCGCCCCATTATGTCCGTAAAACCATTGTGGGTGGACACAATGGTTTTACGGACATAATGGGGCGGACACAATGGTTTTACGGACATAATGGGGCGGACACAATGGTTCAAAAATTAAGTCGGACGTTATGGTCAATGTAGGACATAATGGTGCGTAACACATGCCTTTGAACTAATTTCTGGACCATTCTTCTGGTGTGTTATGAGCGAGCTTAATTGGGGGAGGGGTCACGCCTCCCCGGTGGTATTATGTATTATTAGGGGGGGGGTCTAGGGCCATTTGTTTACTTGTTTGTTTATTTCCCATATATCACAACTAGGCAATCTGTTAAGTCATTATTTTTTAGATACAAAATGGTGACATATGAAGGGCATCAGGAAAAAAAGCCAAGGCTTTTTGCATAGGACCTCCCTTTAGTTAATAAGTGAGTTAATAACAAAGGAAGAACAACAATAATAGTTATTGAACAAGAATAAGGAGAAGTGTACATATTGCAATCAATTGCTCGTTTAGAAAATTAGTCTTAACATACAGTTTAGAAACTAATATAACTATTTATACAAAATTAAATGAATGTGTGACAAAAACGAATAAGGCGACGGAAAATAAAAGAAAAGTGTTTTAAAGTTAGGATAATTTACAAGAATTACCAAAATTGCATGACGGAAGAGGGACATGAAGCCATATTTTGGGGATAAACAATACACAACGACGCCAATGTCATAATGTCAAGGCTGCTGATGATGTAACCTTTAAAAAGTTTGACGACTTGGTAGTATTATTATAGCGTTGTGAATACTGTATCAAGCTATGACTACAGTACTTGTACGGCGCTGAATCGGAGCAGCCTATATTGTCAAAGTCAAATTCAGGTTTTGTTTTGTTATCCGTGTGCAGAATTTCCCTAAATGAACCGCCACAATTTCAGCAATTACTGCTACATGTACATGTAATCTATAAGCATGCAGGAAGACTCTTAGAAACAACTCCCCCCCCCCCTTATGAAGAAGTTTAGTATCTTGTACGAGCCGTGGGCGGATCTAGGAAAAGGAAGGGTTTGTTTTCTACCCTTTCGGTTTGCAGCGACGTGAATTATTTGTATAGTTCATTTAGTTCACAAGGAGAGTGGAAATTCTAAACAATTCATCACCCACACCTACCTGAAGAATTGAGCGAGAGAGATAAAAACTCGCTGGGAAAAAAAGGCTCACAATATAGCAAAGAAAAACATGTTTTCGCACGCAATGAGAGGCGTTTACATGAACTCGACAACTGACAACGTGTAAAAAACATTTGAGAAGACTACCGTATGATCGTCCAAGTGATGGAAAGATAATTACACGTTAGTCTATTTTTTCACTCCGACTGAATATTATTCTCAGACACCTTGTCAATGCGTCGATTATGCGGACTGCATAAAGGTTCACAAAAATGTAAAGGTCAACGTGTAAAGGTCATTGCAAAACAACACAAACAACAATTTTCCACGCTCCGTATCCTCGGAGCTAGTATGACACACTTTGTAGAAATAATAATATCTTTTTATTCATCTGTCAAAATACTTGCGTCTTCCTACAGGCCTACCATGAATCAGTGTATGATGGTGTACATTCATTCAAATTATATTTTAATATATAGTTCAGTAAGCACTCAATACTGTCCCCGTAGACGTGGCATTATAAGGTTGCGCGTGGGCCTCTTATCAACAAGGATTTTAATCACACTTTTATTTTTAACCCCCACTATAATGTTTTAAATATTGAATATTACATTTCGTTGTGTGTATTTGCACGACAGCAATAACCTTTCATTTCTTCACTGAATGATTTTAATATTCTGTCAAACTGCCCGAGGCATGTGGCGTTAGAGCTTCGAGGTAAATAACCATCTACAACATTGCCTATAAAGATTTCCAGCTTGGGTGGGAGTGGGTGAGAGTGTTTAAGAGTAAAGTACGAAGCGTGGACCTAAGAACCCAAGAGGTTTTGAAACACATGTGGACTTACACACGTCCACACAGTGTTTTTTCTCCAGTATTGAAGAATAACAAGTTTTTTTATAAGTGTACAGAACAAAGGAATGTCTACAGAGTGTATGCAACACAGAGCTGCGTGGGTGAGAGTAGGTTAGAGTGGATGGACCAATCTCACCAAATAATTTGTTTTCTGATGGAGAAAATTAGCAATGATGAATTCCAATTTGCTTGACATTTTCTTTGAAAAAAAAAAGTATCGTGTTTTCCGTTAAGTTATTGTGCCTCATACAAATAATGAAATAGAGGAGAAAAAAAGAAGAAGACAAAATAAAGATAGGCTGTGTGTCTGAACACAATTTCCATCAGGTGCTTGCATTATCAGAAAAGACGACCATATATCAGTCATCATACTGTTCATCATGCTATATATATATATAACAAATCCGAATCGATCAACTTCATTGGTCTATGAAATATTTATGTTAAACATGGTGTTGTTGTGATTGTTTTAAAAAATGTGTTTCACCTTTATTGCACAAACATCAAAATAAAACGTGGTGCAAGAGGGAAACCTCGAACAGGCACGCACGCAAGCCCATTACAAGGGGACCCTTGTTCACACATCAGAAAAAAACAAAAGCAGACAAAGACAAACAGCAAAAATGCAAGAAGGCACAAACAACTGTAGACAACATGGAAGTATATTATAAAGTTAAAAAAAGGTGATAAAATCACACACACAAAAGTACACACATTCCTGTTTTTGCATCCCTGTGGAGACATCTTTTGTTTTTTCCTTTTGTTCCTGTAGTTAAGAACCTCCCATAGACTTTGTACACAAAATTCATTGTGGAGAAATCCATACAGTCTTTAGAATTTCCCTATGGAGACCCTTTGTTTTCCCTTTTCTGTTTTGTTCTCGGTCTCATTAAGGTAGTGAATATGAAGGCAAACGTGTAAATTTATAGACAATTCAAAATACAATAACGGCAAAGATGGTATTAAAAAGAAGAAAAAAATACCGTACCCCAAATTACAGGTCACTATTGAGGTAGAGGTCACGGAGGCCAGATTTAAATTGAGAAATAACTTCCAAAGTTCTGAGGTCAGATGCCACACTTTTATTATACTTCCACTTGATTTGCAATAAAGTAATTCAAGAGTCCACCAATACGTATTGATGTTAATGAGTAGAGGAGGAACGATAAAGGATGCCAACTGTAGGATACCAGCTGTAAACATCACTTGATACGAAGTTAAAACAAAACAACGTAGGCGTAGTGTTCACTAAATTTACACTCATAAAACAGTCGCCCAATGTGTGAATCATCACGCGTATTATGCCTATGTTGGTTTTGCTATTCAGGGACCTCTGACGTCATTATGTGACATTGTTATTAAGACAAACCAATGAAGTCGTAAAACAATCACAATATCAACTTGATATACGATGAGTTCCCTAACATAAACAGTTACCTGTATAACCCTGATGTCATTGACCTTACCGCAGCATGTTGGGACTTGCAAAATGAAAATGAAATAGTTGAAGGTAAGGGTATCTATAAAAGACAATACGTACCGATTGCATGACAAGTACTGATTGCCTGCTACATACTGATTGTCTAATGTGTGATACATTTGCAGTTTAAGTTTGGTCATTGAATAGAATGTCCCGGTATTTAAGACTAGTTTTCTTTCAGTTAATGACATCTTGCTAATTAATGGTTTGTGGGTTTCCCGACCGAGCGGTCTAGCGCATCAAAACTCAAGTTTTGGTGGCAAAGTCACCGGCGTGTCATGGGTTCGATTCCCGGTCAAGACTCCACCGTGTCCTCGTGTAAGTGTTTTTACTATCATTGTTTCTCGCCAACCCATGAATAAATAGGCGCCTGCGAGATTGTTGATGTGACTGAAAGCAACCTGTGGCACCCATTTGGTTTTCGGTGCTGCATACTCTTAAGGAGCTGAGATGGTTTAATGCATGCTTTACAGGGCCCGATGGACAGGGGTAGTAACTGAAGGCGGTTTGAGGGGTCAACTTGGCATAGCTATTTCTTCTTTCTGTTGCGTTGACGTTACACACCTTTATTTATTCAAGATACCCATCAAAATGAACATAGTGAAGATGGACAATCAACTAACCCAAGAAAATTTAATCAAACATGACAAAATGAAAGCATGACAAATGAAAACAAACAACAATTAAAACCACAAATATAAACTAAAAATTAATATGAGAACATATATGGCACACAGTATGTATCTTTGAGCAGGAAAATAATGAGATATCACAAACACTCTAGGGAAAACAACCAAAACCCAAATGAAATTCTGATTTGTTATTATTGTTATTCATAATTGGTATTTTATTGGCTTATTTTTATCGGTTGTGTTTACTTTTGGTAAATCTATTATCTCTCCAATTTACATTATTTGTTTGGGAACTCACTCAGTCGTTCTTTTAACGACTGTTGAAGTGTAAAGCTGTTATTGCACACTCGATAGGTTTTTCTTCTTCTGCACATAGGACAGTGGTCGTGTTTATCTGCCCACAGATGCCCAAAGGACCAAGTTATTTCCCTGGATTATTCTCTGTCAGGTCGTCTACTCAATTGTACTCAAGAGTGTTTTCACGAGTATGTGGTTTATTAAGCACCTGTTCCTATCACAATACACCTGTTGTTACATATAGGTCTAAAGCTGCGCATTGGGAACGGTCATTGTCCGGCTTTGTCTAAAACCAAGATATTTAGACGTAACAAACACGGACTATAGCCACACAGCTAAGACGTTTGATCTCACCATTATCATGACTTCCGTACATATCACCTGCCACAGATGTTCTTTGTGATTTGATTAACCTACGGACTTAGCCAAACCATGCCTAGTGTTGCCTGTAACCTCTACCTTATACGCAAGAACACATGATATGAGCTTGAGGGCTGCCGCTGGGCCCCGGAAAGATGGTCTCAAACCTGCGAGTGTGAATTGGGTCACTCAAGATGTGTTTTCCTTTTCTCTCTCTCTCTAAAACTATTGACTTCAATAACGGCGTTTTTTTTTACATTGCCCGTGGCACCAGCATGCACCTATCAGAGAAATACAGTTTTCCCAACCAACTAATGACGTCATAACTGGACCCTTTTTGAACAATCATGCGTTTTCGTCCTAAGTTTGATGATAAAAAAGGCACAAATCAAAATTGTAAAGATGAAGATGAAGACTTTGGATGTAGTTCCAGATGGCGCAGCAAATGAGCAAGTTGTAATAATTATGTAAAACAAAACAAAAACCTCGAAATTTAACATTCCTCATATTTGAGGGGAACAAATATAACATCATAACAAAAATAACAATAATATATCTTGGAGACAAAGCAATTTTGTTTTGATTGCCACAACTTCACAAACACTTTTCGTGCACAATTAGCACACATTAGTACATTTTCAGAACATTGTTTATCATTGAATTTTAGTTTATGATGATCTTCGTCATTAGGTGAAGTGTCTGAACGTCCGGATTTAAGGAATATAGAAAAATGCGTATAAACTAACATTAATTTGTTAAACTCTAAATTCGCAAAAAAAACCCCAAAACCACAATGTGTGATAAGCAGTGAATCTTTCAGAACACGGGAAAGCACTGAGTTTACATGCAGTTCACTGATACAATTATTACATCTATTAATTGGTATCTCTTAATCATAAATTAACGGTCAGCCATCGTGGTGGCATCGTGGCAGAGCGGACCGTTATGCCATTATTCAGGTTCAATCAGAGTGTGGGTTCGAATTCCGGCCTGGCCGGTCACACGAAGCTCGTGGCCCGTCGGGGGGGAGAGACACTCGACTATTATAATTGTTTTTTTTTTCCTTCGTAAGGGATGGTAAGCCTTTTAGTCCCGTGCATTAGGATAGGGAGTTCACAGAGCACTTATCATAGAAGAGCAGGGGTTTACCCCGTTGTTTCTGGTTCACGACCAGAGTATTTATACGAGTCACCAAGCCATCGTAGGCATCCGATCATGGCGCCAAGGTGCTGTGATGATAACAGTCTGGTTTATAGGACCATCCTGTGACTTTGAAAACTAGTGTGAGAATCTCAATGACTAAGCTATGATACAAGATTCCTTAAAACAATTGCACCGTTGGCAGCAATCCTTCTGACCGTCGCGCTCTGATTTTAAACAGCCATCAACATTTCCGCCGTCTTGTCGTTCTTTAAATGGGTTATTGAGCGAGGTAGGGGTAAACCGGTTCTATTTTGCTACTGGTATGCAGCGTTAGTCAGGGAACTTGCCTTCACTTCAAATAGAATCTGAATTCTTTATTTTACTCACCCACTGTCTAGAAGGAAAAGTGGAAACCAAATGACCACTAGCATGCCTTTTAAATAACTGCATGTTGCTTATACTGTACACGCTTCTCTGTCTACAATTTCACTTTATGTTGCCAAAATACGGGCTCAGTCTAATTTGGGTAAGGGGATTATCAAATGATCGTATGTCTTCTTTCCCAATTGTGATCATATTGCTTTGTTGCTAAATATTAACGTCACACTTCTCAGGGTAAATGGGTCTGTTCCAAATATTCATTGTATACACATACACTATTTTCAGTTCATCAAAACACTTATTTATTTTGAGATTTTGATAGTTTGATGACAGAGTCTATACTGCTAAAACCAGATGACCTACCTTAACTACCCATTCCCAAGACTGACCACCTCACGGATCCGGTTTGCGGTGTCCTGCCATTGTTCTAATATTCCCTTTTTTTAAAGAATTCCCTTGTAAGGTCCATTGTTCCATTGTTGAAAAGACCCCACAAGGGCCATTCCGTTAGCCCACTGGTCTGAGTGCGAAGTGCAGCATGGGCTATAGGAGTAAAGTCGTGTCAGAAAGTGGTAGTGTGATATGATTTGCAAACAGGTGTGGAGCTGACACAAGTATACGTCCCAAACAGGCCAACTGTGTCAACTGTGTGTCCCTCGACTAAGAGTTACTCTTATGGGGGGGGGGGGGGTGAAAGTGAGAGGCTGCAAATGTTTGATCGCCAAGGTTCTAAATACAATTCTATAGTTTATCGGTCAATTAAATACACGTTTAGAATAATTTTTTTCACAGTCACACATTATTGTGTTCATCGTTTTCATCTGACGTATATATTAAATTGAGTGTTGTCGTCGATTAATGAAAGTTTAAGGGGGCGTTTCAAACCGGTGGCAGTGGCCCTTTAGGGCAAGGCGAACACACGCCACTGTTGCCGGGCAACGCACTCCTCAGTGTCATGGCGTTATATAGGGCCGATATGTTGTTATTGTTTTCGACGTGAATTGACAATGTAAACCTAATACATTATGCAGGACGTCATATTAATGTGATTTGTAGTAATGTATGCTGGGCTCCAATGGCAACCAATTTTTTTTAACTGCATGGGAATACCCCTGGGTCCTAATACATGTAATAAATAAATACATAAATAACATACATAGCGCATGCAGGGAGTATAGTTGACAACGCAATGGTAATAAATTGTTCATTTTGTAAATTTCATCTGGTCACCAACCCTCCTCACAAAATGTGATATAAATGAGATTTTCCTTCATAATAAACAACTTTTACATTGACATGTTGTATTACAATTCATCATAATTTATATTCAATAGCTTCACCAGAAGCGGTTTTCGGGTTTAAAGAAGAAGAAAGAAAACAAGTTGTTTACGTTTATACAGGTATGTTTGCAACTTGGAGTGTGGCAAAAATGTTTTTGACAATTTCTTGCCTATAATTGATATTGCTGGAAATGTGTATGCTAATCATTATTAGTTCGACCAATTCGAGTCGGGAAAATTTCGAACAGCAATGGCGAAAAACCCACAACCGCCCCTCCCCCCCAAAAAAACCCAACCCCACCCCCAAACAAAACAAAAACAAACAAACAAACAAATAAATAAACAAACAAACAAACAAACAAACAAACAAACAAACAAACACGCACACCTAGAAGCGTTTGTAACAGTGCCCGATACTCGTTCATGCACTATACTCCGGTGTTAGTTATTGAACCACAGTTGCAAACTTTAGTACGTAACTTCCTCCAAATGTACAACACCAAATTTATCACAAAACATTGTGACATGGAGTGATTACTTTCTTCCTCGAGTTTGAAATAGTAACATTTCTTGTCATTGTTACGGTTGGTCACTGATTGCGCTGATTGCCGAGGTTCAAAACCACAGAGTAGGAGTCCAAAGATATAGACACGTGAGGTTCACACACGACAATGAGTTTATAGACCGTCAAACTCAAAGAGTGTCTTCAAGTAAATTCCCCGAGTCAGCCCCGGGTGTCCCCCGGGTCATTTCAGCAGCTCATGACGTCATGCTAGTGGCAAGCCCTCTAGTCAGCCACCACTACGGCAGGCCCGGGTAGTGACGTCACTGAGGTGGTGACGTACGTGTGACGTTAAAACATTTTATCGTATACATGTATTTACTGTTATTGAACAACTTCGGAAAATTAGACAACGCTTCGGTAGGTGTATATAGGATATAGCCACTCAATTTCTGAACAAAAATAAGGACCACCTAGCTACGGAAAACTTCCCTCGTGAACATTATTGATTTGTGCTTAATATATATATTTTTTCATAACGGGTGATTTTCTCTTTCCCACACGAATCACACAAAAAGGCGTGTGGTCGTTTGTTTATCCTTGATGTGACGTAACCAGGGTACCTTGGGAGAAGCTATTCGAATGCACCAGTATAAGATTAAGAGGCGAACAGTATAAAGCGTGACCCATAAAAGGACATACACTGCCTACTCAGTAAATAGCCAATGCATGCCACAAAGATTGTCTCTCCTCCATCGTTCTATCTTCAGTTGTTGCATGGACACGAGTAACGTAATTATAAGCACATTTCAATTGCAAAGCAACCCATTGTTGGTTTATACTTTCAAGGATTTAGCATACCATTAAGCCAGTCGTACATGTCAAGTTCTTTTAGATAGTATGCATTTTCGAAAGTATGCAAACGTTATTTCACAAAACTGGAATATTTCAGCGCCTCCATCCGGGTACTGCGCTTCCATATTTGTGTCCACTTGTGTACACTTTTAGGGAGTACGCCCTCTTTTGTTCTTTGTTTGATGAGTTCGTGAAGCTTAAAGGGGTACTTTCTTGATGATTAAAGCAGGCCTGTGGCTGTATACATGTACACGAAATTATGACCTCTAACCCAGTTACCGCACGCACGCGCACGCCGTCACATTACAAATGGCACCGACATTATTCTATTGTGATGTGACGGTCAAGGCGCGCGCGTGCGTGCAGTAACTGGGTTAGAGTTCGTCAGTTCATGTACAGCCACAGGCCTGCAATAATCGGGACGACAGAACGATTTTCTACGTAGAAAATCATTGTCTTTAAGACACTAAGGTGGCATATTTTTTTCCGCAATGACATCCAACAGTTGATGGCATATCTGACAGCTGTGGTGGTCATAATGGGTAAGTTTGAGTAAAGCCAGCCCGGACCTCCCCATTTAGTTCAGGTAGCTGATGACGTCACTCTGGTGGCTAACCCGTGATGGGCCTTGTCGGATTTGGGCGGCTGCGGTCGTTGCTAAGGAGGTTGATCAGGGCAACCTATCATACAACGTGTTAACGTGATGATCCATCCGTTAATTGGGAAACGACTTCAGTCAGTACTACACCTTACTCGTGCTGGAGGATGGCCCGGGTTCACGACGTCCCACAAACTATTGATCGTAAAATAATTAAAGTAAACAGTTTTTGTAGTTGTATTTTAAAAAAATAAGTCATTTGCCCAATCACCCTTTTAAAACAAAAAAACACCCCAAACCAAGGCGTGCCTAACTATGAAAAGAACTCACATGGCAAAACAAAATGAAGTTAACTTTTTCGGTGAAAGACAAAGACAGAATATTGAGCTTTGGTAATTCCGCTGTCACGCAACTCACACTAGAAGGCGAAAGGCTGTTAGTTCAGCCCTTGTCAGGCTCAGTTGTCAGGTAAGGTCGGGGAAGCTACTCGAAAAACACCAGCTATTTGATAGATCAGTCATGCGTGTACGAAGTAAGTTCCACAGAACTGTTTGAGTGCCTAATCCCCCAGTCTGTTTTGCCCTAGTTGTATTTGAAAAAAAGCATTACACTGCATGGTGATCATTAATAAAAATTCAAATATCTGTTCAATGTAAAAGTTACCATCAGCACTCCGTACGTGCAGACCAATCGCGCCTTCGGGCGGGAAATATTAACAAACAAAGTTCTGCGTGCTTCCAAACTTCTTCAACCTATGCAGCCTCACTTAAATTAGGCAAATGTTGCCTTCCGGAGAGCCGGAGCAGAACGAGGAATTTCAAGTGTAAGTCCCTTTTAGTAAAACCAAATCGTCTCCAAGTCGGCCATGAATGCTTCACGCTAATAGTGGTCTGCTGCAATTGGCCCGCTACTGTGTTGACAGTGAGACATTTTGCCCATGACTTCCAACCCACGCATACGATGCAATGGGACTAAATGTTGATGAATTACTAAGAGATTTAACAGGAACACACGTCTCTTGGCAACCCACCCTTAACTTCTGCGTCAACAGCGCGCCAAATTGATGTTAATTAACCGACAACTTGAAATTAGTCTTCCCTACCACGATCTTGACATTTGGGTGTTCAATCGGGGAGAAATCCTGTAATGCATGGGAACATAATGGGAGCAGAAGACGATGTGCTAGATATTCTAGCTATAGGCATACGGCAATTTTCAACCCAATCCTGAAATGAAGAACTCGGTCCGTCCGTCCTTGCTTTTATAAGGAATAATACATTAATTTGCCCGAAGGGGCACAAGATAGTGTTTTTTAGTTGATATCGGTTTGGCTCTACGAAAATCGTCGATGAAGGTATACAGCGGGAAAATAATGTCAAAATATTGAATGCATGGCGCCGTTACACCGAAAAAACGAGTCTGATGGTGCTTTTAATTTTCCTTGTGGGGAAAAGTTCAAGAAATCAATACAAACATTGCAACACAATAAATTGACAACATCGCTAGAAATAAGCCCAAGGGCCCCAAGACATTCATCCAAGCCTCATTAGTCTGTAACGTCGTGTCAAAAAGAAGCAAAACAAATGCTCGAGATCGAAACACCCATTGTGAAATTAACATTACACGATTGCGTTGAAGTCAAGTTTCATATTTTAAAGATCAGGCTGCGTTGACTTTTTGAATACGTTTAGGGGTTGAACATCTTACGGACACTGGAGATCAATGGAGAAACATTTGTAATTATTCCTGTATTTGAACAACAACTTACCGGTAAGTTGAATTTAAGGGCTGATGCAACTGACTTTAACTCTGTGCTAAACTCTGCAAATTTACACAAAAACGCTTTTTAGTGCATAATAATTATAACTGCTGCTTCCAACTTCCACTGTTTAAATTGACAAGCCCAGTTTTCCTTGACAATTCAAGTTAAACAGCCCAATTTTTGCACAAAAAAGAGAGGTTTTCTTCCTGAAAGGATTTCGACAGATGCTGTTTCAAAACAAAAAACATACAAACACTTCTCATATGCCAGGCACAATGCACTAAATTCATTTTAGCCTAACATGCATTTTTTGGTACATGGCTGATGGACGTGAGATAGTGTCGGGATCCTGAAAATAATTCAATAACTGCAATTTACCGATGGCGGAGTTTTCAGTGCAACTTTCTCGAATCTATCAATAGCTATTTTTAAATTTAAATCTCAATTCTTGTGTCAAATTAGCCCAAATCGGACCTAGCATCTTCAATGAAATTGGTTGAAAAAAAAAAGTGAAAAAATACATCAAACTACTAATTACTCCAGATGTGGTTTTCTTTTTGATGGACCTGTATTTCATTTGCTGCACTGTTCTTTAGAAGAAACATAATTTTTTTAATTCACTAATTCTCGAAAACCTTGAATTAACACGTGTAATATAGGGTAATCTGCTAATGTTTAGCGTCGTAAGTAAGTGATTTCATAACGGGCTTTGTTTTAGAGATGCGTAACATTTTAACTAGTGAGATTAAGAAACCTGCTATATTATTATACATATTAATGGACATGGTATAAAACATGTGAACAGAGTCACGTGCTGCAGCTGTGCCATCTCTTTCTTGTCTCTGTTTGCTGACTATTTTATAGCAAGTTAAATTGGATTTTGGAAAGGTTACACTTCTTAAATCGCAACGTGATGGCAAACACGCTTCAGACAAAGCATATTCTCAATAAAAACTGGGCAAAATAACACAAATACGCGCCACCCAAAGGTGCTCATACAAACAGACTATATTGGGTTCTTGCCATCTTTGAACCAGAAACAAAAAGAGATCAACCCCCCCTATTCACGTACAAGTGTGATTCGTTGTTGACGTGTACTTTTTTTCAGGGGTATATTTCTGAAGCTCAGCGTAAAAATTGAAACTGATTCCCTTGACGATTCATGATGTGTACGCGTACAATGAAGCTGACAGGTTTGTGCATCCCGAGTTAACGGTCACGCTTTGACTACAAGGAGGCCTTTGATATCAGTCTGTGACATGGAGAGTGTCTACCCCTAGGGGTTAACACTCAATTTCAACACCATCTCACGGAGGGCCTTGCTAACACGACACAGTTATGCACAAGCCGTGACAATGAAACACAACACATTTAATTTGCTGAAACGCAACTTACATTTTACGGACAAGCTTTCGATATTGCAAATGGAGATCAACAAGTGACGCAGATGGGACTCGACACGCCCCTCTCCCCGACTAAATGCGCTCACTGGAACGTTTTCGACTCCTATACGGCGGTTATAAACCTGGGCCCTAAACCCGCAATCAATAACAAGATAAACAAACAAACAAACAAACAAACAAACATACAAACGCACAAACAACCGTACAAAAGTAACAAATTAACGAACAAAGTAACACCAAAACAATTACCTGCCAATAATTGTAGATCTCGATCATAATAACAAGACATAACTTGTGCACCACGTTTTGGTTCGTATAAGTTTTTTATTTTCCGTATTACGGTCAGGTTGACATAGAGGTATCTTTCCTCGCCTTCTACCTCTAGGACCCCGGTTCAAATCCCGCCGGGGGTACTATGTGGATTGGGTTTTCAGTCCCTTCCCTGATTGCGTGGTTTTTCCCAGAGAATAAATCTCTGGGCTTTTCCTGCCACATCTATAAAACTGAAACTTCCTTATTTGCGGTCTCACATGATGGGGTTCTTGGCTGAAGTATATAGTGATTAAGTTCGCTTCTCTGAGAGTCATTGGCTTCACAACCAGAATTAAAAAATGAAAATGAAATGAAATGAAAATGTGTTAAGGGCAATGACAGTCATGGTTCGGAATGTAGTCTAACACGAATGTTATAGTTTTATAGTTCTGACCTAGGGTCTACTTGGAGTTCATTGTGATCGGGACCGAGACCAATTGTAATTGATTTTTTAAAAAGTAGATTTTTTATTTTGATTTACGTGAAAACTGAACCTACTGTGTCGGTTCAGGTAGGCGAACTGATGAAGTTAATCATAGTACTTGTTTACTATCCAGGCAAAGTTACCAGCTACCTACATTGTACTATACCAGACAGTTATTTGTCCACATTTTAATAAACGAATCTTAAAATTCAAGTATATAATACAAAATAATTATTTGCGTTTTTTGTTTTGTTTGTCAATACTCTTTTTTGTTTAAACAGTGTGAGCACCAAGTCCTTCCAAAACGTGTAAACTAAGATAAAGAGCTCTGGTTAGCTAAGATAATTTAAAAACCAAAGTCCCCTTTTTGTAATCGTCAGGCGATTTATACTGATATAATGTATCTAACTTTGTCGTCTTAACGGAAAGTAAATATTTCACCGGAAGGAAATACTAATACTAAAACCAAAGTGACAATGAAATTCTCGCGTAATTTTAGACCTTTATCATGGTGCAGCCATCTTGATTTTCTCACATTCAAATCAATATAACCAAAGCGAGGCTGGTAGGACAAATAGTCTGGTTCCTAATTGTACAATGAATATTAGCTTATATTATTGTTATTTGGATACAGGAAACATGACCAAGATGGTGCAGTTGGCCTAGATGTGAACGGCTTTGATTAAACTCAACCTGTCTCCATTAGATACATTTTGCTGTTTTCAGAGGGTCTTTTAAAATCTTAGCTTTACTTTTAGTTAGTGCGTCAAAATGTTTATAGCCGTTTGTCTTTAATTATGTTGGACCCATCCGCTTGGGTGAATCTAGCACTAACCTACACGCACTCCACTAGTGTCAAGTAATAACCATCTTCTGATCAATGGCAAACCTATAGAGGTGCATTGTCTGAAGAATCCACTGTATTATCCAAAGTTATTAGAAGTTGTTGGATTATTGTTAACTGTTGTTATTATATGACTATAGTGTTTACAAGGCAGGGAAAGACAGAGGGGAGAGTGACACAGGTGTATGGGAGGGTCTTTGGGATCGCTTGATCTTGATCGAAAAACGTCTACAATTTGATGTCTGAATGTGGTTGGAGCAAATGACAACTATCAATTATTGTATATCAAGTCCCATTCCTTTACCGATGAGCGCTGCATGGACTTAGACGTGAAGTGTAACAAAACCTCCTATTTGCACGCCCAGACCCGTTGCCGCTTGATAATAAATGACACACACAGACATTGTTCATTGAGATGTTCTCGTTTAAAACAACTTGCTCTTTGTAAATTTTGAAATTTGTGCTCATTACCGAATAAAACAACAATTAATATTATAGATTTCTGACGACTAATTATCAAGTCACATCCCATCATAGTCATCAAATTATCAGTACTCAACAATCATTTATCTTTCTTATCGCAAAGAAGTCTGTGTGAAAGTACAGGTGTTGGCTGTAATGTTTGGTGCACGTCTCAAACAAGTATTAATCATTAAAAAACAAACCGAGGCTACAACAGAAAAGAGGATTCGACGGGAATACTTAAACATGCCAGCTTTGCTACGATGCATTGACTTGTCAAAAGAGGCAAGACTGCCTTTCATTAGACAAGTCGTCAAGCATCCTGGCTTTATCTAATAACCCTGCAAATGATACGAATAATTACCTTTTTCAAAGGAAGTTTATGATTTTATGAATTGCATAGACTTTTAGACACTCTTATGAAAAGACTTGTGTACACAACATGTCTGCTCCTACACATTGTTATATACGCACCGAACGTAAAAAAAAAAATGTGTGTTAATCCTCTTCATTTTTGAAATTCCTCATGCAACGATTCTATATTGTGGTTGGCTGAAAGTGGGCCACATACCTTCATCGTAGAGCCAAGCAAACTCGAACAGATATGCGCCATCGCCAAGTACAAAAGAACAAGTCTCAGGCGTATTCAAACGTTGGTTTTATATATAGAGCTAGATTTATACAATATAGCTTATGGTTGGGTCCCGTTAAACTGTGCAATGTTCCTCTTCTCACGTGAAGGCAATGTACTATAGTGTAATTTATTTAAGGCTGGAACCTTACTGGGTGGTACGGCTGCAGCTGCGGCTGTTGCTATGGGTTAGGGCTTCCTGTGCTTAGTTGCATGTTAATTCGGCCACGGCTTATTGTTTAACAAACATTTTCAAAAACACCATGGAGACTTGTGTTGACCTTTTACCCTACGACAGCTCAACCGAGACATTATACATCGCAACGATGACGTCATAATCATTGAAATGTTTCAACTTCGACCCAGGTTGATAATACTGCACGCCTTTTCCAAAAGTCGCGTTTTAGTTCAGTAATGTAACAAATGTGGTGAAATAAATACAAACACGTGCAATTTAGTTCAGTAATGTAACACATGTGGTAAATAAATACAAACACGGGCAATTTATCGACTAAACAGAGACGTGAATGTCACATTTTGGGCCAAAAGTCGTACCAATTTTTTAAAGTCAGTTTTTATGTTTAACTGGTAATTTTGGCTTTTGCTAAGCGTTTCTGTGAAGAAGGTAAGTCGCAAAAATGTTGAAAACAATCTGGCCTAGCCTCAGTGAGAAGAAAAATTGTTTATTATCTCCTGTTTTTGTTCAGATTTTTCCAGAAAAAAATAAGTCATACAATTCCGTTGATTCTGAAATGTTTCAGTGCTTACTTCATCGTAAGGAGACATGCTGATTGAGATTGATTTTATTTTATTTGTTAACTTAAAAATACATATATATATATTATCCCACTTTACTTTGGGTAGGGGTGTGGCATATATTGATATTGGTTATGCTCTACCATCATAATTCCAGTGTATAAAACCCATCTAGACTGAATTATTACTCTAATATATACAACCCTCGATGAGGCACCCCTTTACCCTACTTACATAGTGTTGAGATGACATTTCTCTCAAACACCTTCTCACTGCGTCTTATCTAAACATCTAATACAAACACACATCAATGTCGGCTATTTTCCAGAAATTGCATTATGATTTATATGGGCGTGCCTCTTTAACATTTCAGCAAAGCAAAACAAGCGTATACGGCTTAGTTATCGCATTAAAAACGGTATGAATTTGAAGCCTCTATTTCATTTTCGTCTAATGAGATTGCCCTGAGTTTTGCTTATGGGTTACTGGCGTCACCCGTCGACTCACATTTCACCCTATACTTACGAGCATTTCCTCTCGTCCTAGATTTTGACCCGATATCCACAACATAGAGAGCACTTTCATCTATTGAATAACAAACATGTCATCGCACTTAGGATAGGCTTTGGCGTGTGTATGTAACGTACGGATGCAGTATTACCATCGTGCCGAAAGGACGCGTAGATCTCAACCAAAATGGATTGCTTCAAACGGTGTCAATTCCATAAAATCCCTGCATTTAATTTGCCGCCAATTATACTTCTTGCAACTTTAGTGCTTTTGCCCGAAGCGGCTTTTTACACAATGTGTTACTTTTCAGACCGGCTACATGTCAGATAAGTGCATAAATTGTCCTCCATTTTTTTTCTTGTATAACCTGTAAATCTCAACTAAACAACTCTACGTAAAAGGTTCGTATAAGGTATTTAATTCAACATGAGCGTATAGTCACGTGTGATTAGCACCTCCGGCACAAGCTCTTGTGTACTCTCATTTCTATCTTAGTTTGTAAAATGCATATTGATTTATATTTCCAAATCGCGCTTCATCCAGCTGAGGCCATTTTTGTAAACTCACAATATGTAAACAGAAACAAAATCAATGAAGACCTAAAATCATAATGCGTTTTGACCATACAGAACAACAATTTCTATCGAGCTTAATCCTCTGTTTCTAAGCTATAGTGCTGTTGTCCTTGCAGACTATGAACTTAAACCAGGGCAACAGCACCAGAAAAGTACAAAGATACAAAAATACAGGCAGTATTTGTAAACTGACTGTAGTAAACAGAAACAAAACCAACGAAGACCTATAATTATAATGCGTTTTACCATACAGTTGGCTTAAAAGTGAATATGTAATAATAATATAAGCGTTATGTTGCTGTTGTCCTAGCAGACTATCAAGTAAAACCAGGACAGCAGCACCAAAGAAATTCAAAGATACAAAAATAATACATTTAACAGAAACAGATGTCATAACGTGAGAATGGTAAACAAAATTATGAAGGAAAATAACAGAATTCAACAAGCTGCAGGTTAAACCGTCTTTCTAGAGAATATGATAGAACGTCAAATCATTCTGCACGGGCTCAATATACTGAACTGCAGAATAAAGGCTGTATTTTTATTATTAATCTTGTGCCATTGTTAGGGTAATGAAACAATCAAACAGAAACTACATACGGTTTCACTAAAACACAGACAGCCCATGGCTAAGAAAAAATATGGCTAAATAACAAAACGAATGTTTGTATAACTTCAAACACCAAAATCGGGGCTCAATCAAGATCTTAATGACAAAAATATAAAAATGAGGATGCAGCACTAACATCGGTATACACAATTATATAATTATTAAAATTTAAAACTCAAATGTATTTTTCAATGAAGAATTACAAACATGGTACCTGTAAGGAGTAGATTTATTGTTAAAATATCAGGCAGTTACAAAAACAATGCACAAATTAAACGTGCAATTAAGCAAATTACGCGATGCCCTGGAAATATCAACGGTTGGACAGCGCCTATTGTATAGGCGTTTGCAGTTTCTACCAACGATGGAGGAGTGAGAGTTCGTTCAACAGATACTTGACCGATCTTACTATCAAGACTGAAGGACGAGCACCTTGTTTGCTTGGCATCCATTGAGGGCCTCAACACTTGACTGTAGTGGGGTTTCTGCAGATTGAACAGAATGTCTGCCTGCATATTATATAGGATAGACTGTCGGGATTGGGGCGGGGAAGCTGATTACAAGACTTAGACAAGTGTATATGATTGTTGCTTCAGCTGTGAGTTATATAGTTAAGAACATGCTCCAAGTATGGCCAATGGTTAAGCTTTGAGGTTTAGGTTTCAGAGTTGGTCAGAATGTTCTGAAATGCGACTTAGCAATTGTTGTCTGCTTTATAAAATGTCAACAGCGAGTGCAAAAAAACAAAACCACCACTCCTCTTCTCTCCTGGTTGCTTGATTTGAGAGGTCAATCAAGGATTGTCACCCTCGCGCACCACGGAGAGCTAACACAAGAAGGTGCTGGTATCCTTCATAAAGGTCAATAATTGTTAGCGTTTTATGTCAGTTCAGTGGTCAAAGGGAGCCTTACCCAACTAATGTTATTAATTAACCACGCCACCAACGATCTGTTTCACTAATGAATCTCGATAGGGACGTCACCTGGTATACATTCCTCTTTGGAAGTGGAAGTATTTGTCTTCCAAATATTATAAATATATATTTTGGACAAAGTTCGAGTTTGTAAAGAGCTTATACCCAAAACACCAATATAGGTTATCAGCTTTGTCAATCAAAGGTTGCATTCATAAGAGAGAAATCTATTTTTGAAAAATTTGCGTGTGTTTACAACTTCTCAACAAGACGCATTCACATACACGAATTTAAAAAAGGGGAAAAAATGTGACGAAATTCGAGCTGCATCTGAAGTGTCACACGTTTGACGTCACACTTGCGTTCATGGGAAGCACTTTCATTTTTTTTTAGCACTTCTCACGGACAAATCTAGTAAAAATAGTGTTGTTTTGTCGTATATGCGTACCTGTTAATTGATTACGATTAAATAATAAATAATTTGTATCTGTGGCTACCTTTCTTTGCTTAATCACTTCATGGGTCATTGTTAATATAAGAATGGAAATTTAACCAGGTATACTTTTTGATTAATTGGACAGATTTATTGATGGTAGAAATTAAAAATATAATCTATCCAGGGAAAAGTATTTTCAAAACAAATTCGTTTTCTATTATACACACAAGTCTGATTAAGTGAAAAGTCACAATGACATCTGGTGAATCACAAAGACCTTCCTGTATACCTTTCTATCATGCTGTTAAAACAAACCGCGCTGGTTGGCATGTAGAGCCGAATGTTAGCAA
Source organism: Pisaster brevispinus (assembly GCA_023634235.1). Taxonomy (NCBI): domain Eukaryota; kingdom Metazoa; phylum Echinodermata; class Asteroidea; order Forcipulatida; family Asteriidae; genus Pisaster; species Pisaster brevispinus. The sequence continues at coordinate 6,010,121 of JAMKCF010000021.1, read as the reverse complement.
AACATTCAATCGTGTTTAACAGATGTTGTGACCAAATTCAACATTTCAATTATATAAAACACCTCCCATGGTTGGTTGCTTTGTTTCCAATAAATTCAACAATGTTTTTTAAATACGTGTAACATTTTTACAAACTGCAGCTATCTTTTTTTGATTCGCATTTATGGCTTTCCATCATTTTCCAATCTCGGTTGGCAAAAACTTGGGCAGTGACGTTGCAATAGAAATATGACGTTTCCATACTGGTAAGAAATACTTGTAATTGCAATTTGCAATGCAAATTTTGTTTTGTACGAGGAAACTGCTAGGTGTTTAGCATGCAGATTATCAGCAATATTACAAATTACCTACTGTCCGTTACTCATTTAAAAGTTCAATATCTGACATATAACCGATTTTAAATTATAGGTATCACAATATAATATAGCCGAACACGTTTGTAATGTATTCGATAATCACTGAACGCATTGGTAAGATAATAATAATGATAATAATAATAATGACGTCTTCTATAGCGCCGGTATCCACGAAAGTGCTCATGGCGCTTGCTCCACTAATAGAGTTCCTCTGTGGATGTCTTCCAGTGTTGCATAAGCAAGAAAGGGTGAAAATCTCCGCGGAATTAGGACAAATGTTCGTTAAAAATATGTGTTTTCAAGGCTGTTTTGAAATTGTCCGCTGTCTGATGGAATTCGGTAGACCATTCCAGACCTTCCCAGCAGATACGTACCAGACGACAACAATTACTGAACGCATTGGTAAGATACGTACCAGACGACAACAATTACTGAACCCATTGGTAAGATACGTACCAGACGACAATAATTACTGGACGCAAAGTACAGGTAAGATATGTACCAGACGACAACAATTACTGAGCGCAAAGTACAGGTAAGATACGTACCAGACGACAACAATTACTGAACGCAAAGTATAGGTAAGATGCGTACCAGACGACAATAATTACTGAATGCGTAGTAGTTAAGGGGCCATGCGACAACAATTACTGAACACATTGGTACCAGACAACAACAATTACTGAACGTCATATGTAACATACCAGACGACAGGAATACCTGACCACGTATATGAGATACCTACCAGACAACAATAATACTAAACGAATAGGTAAGATACCAAACGACAATAACTACTGTACCTCAATTGTACATTTTATGCTCTATATGGGGTATGGTGCACCCCCCATTGTGTCTTCATTGTGTTCATGGAATCTCAGGAGTTCTTTAGACAATTTTAAGGGGGGGGGTACTTCTGTACGAGCGGAAAATGGTGCGATAAAAGTATGGGAAATGGGGGGGGGGGTACTCTCTGCCCCATATCGGGCATGGTATAGGCATAGTATACTCTAGTAGGATACCAGACGACTATTTGTGACCGCAGGCAAGTAGCAATAACGATGACCTGTTATGTAGGATACCAGACGACCGTCACTGACCGTAGGTAAGTAAAGCAGACAACAATAATTACCGAATGCGTAGGTAGTATTACCAGACGACAATTAGGTACGGAACGCGTGGGTAACATACAGTAAAATAAAAGATGTTGTGTAGTCATGGTATTGGGAAAACTTACGTATTAACCTTATTACATGTGACGTTTCAGATATACCGGTTAATTATGTATGTGAGACGAGATGAGGTTTGGTGGTACCGGTATGTTGTAAGAGACAACAGCTACTGATATAAAACTTGAGTTATCAGCAGAGAGTAATGGCAGTTTGCTTTTATTTACAGCTTCTTTAAAGGCAAATCATACCATTGGTTTTTGGAACTGTTCTATTGTTTTAACCTTACATAAATGTAGATATGTACAACAAAACTAATCTGTGAAAATTGTATTTCAAAAGGTGGTAGCGTTTTTGAGATATCGCTGAAAACCGGAGCGGTCATGCCCACGCAAGAAGAATAATCCGTAATTGGAATACACAATCTGAGAAACGTTTCTGCATAAAACATTTCTCAGATTTCAAAAAAACAAAGTTCCTAAGAAGGGAATCAATTTTGAAAGTGTTATACGGTATCAACAGCAGCAGTGCTTCTTACCAAGTAAGCTGTTATGGTCAGTATTTCTTTGAGTAATTACCAAAGGTAACCTTCCTTTAATTAATGCATTGTGCTGTTCTTACGTTGTACCTGCTTCGATTTGTATGGCACAAATCATGACTATTTTGTGAATATGAAATTGTCGAACTTTAGTGTGTTTTTTTTGCGGCTTCCTATTGGTAGGTTAACTACAATTTAGGCCTACTTCTTTTAACAGATCACCGTTGAATGATCGGACTACCTCAGCGATGATGACATATGTCAAGTTACGGTAAAAGAAGTTAGCAATATGACTAAATGACAAAAGTGAATACAAAACCATATGATCATATTTTGTTTTAATAAACAGACATCAAAGGCGATTTCCAATGCGTACATATACTTTTTCTTCAGAAGTGAGCAGAACATGTTTCGCCAAATCCTTTCTTAAAACAGTTGTCTATGAATCACGAACTATAACTTGTAAAAGGGCATTAACAACTACCATCCCAGTGAATGTACAGAATTAATTTTCATATCGATAAGCCAATATTATATTTCCCCAGCTTGGGATGCACACAGTGAACCTACTTGTGTTTGGGTCTCCGCCTCCATCCTGTAACTAAAATGTCATCACATACAGTTGCTTACAACTCGAGGGCGATGTACTCCTAACATTTTGTTATTTACGTACACTTAATAAATGATGCCATGAGACTGAAAATAAACATAATATGTCAAGTGACATCAACATTGGTTGACGTACAGCGGAACAATTGAGTTATGTTGAATCCCTCTCTAACCCCGGTGCCGTAGGAAGAGTATTTCCGTGCATGCTGTAAAGGGTGAAAATAAACGAGCGCCGAACAAGGCGAAGTTGACATTGTTTTTCGCGATGAGTAGATAATGGAATGAACAAATTCCGGTTCTGATGGAGAGCGAGGACGGGGGCGGGGCACGGTAGGGCCTTCTAGCCCGAGCGGACTGTCACCAAATTGTCAACATTGGTTCAAGATTCGTTTGACTTCTGAAGAGGGCTACTTAAACCATCGGAATATTTGTTTGCTTTGTCTTTATATTTCACATTGTGTTGCAGTCATTTTTCACAAATAAATATAGTTCGTTCGTTCTTGATGCAATACATTACCCGAGTCATCTGGAAGGATTTCATTGCACATCCACGGATCTTGATTATTCGTAATTTACTGTATACTTAGGAGTCCAAAAATTTCAAAAACTATTGACGACATCAGTATCGATAATGTTTACACTCGGCAGTAGTTTTTAAACGGTCTAGCTCCGTAACAATAGAGCAATATCTAAAACAACGGTTCCTATACCCTTTGCAAATGAGGGGCTGTAATTTTCATACAGGTAAATACATTTCGGTTCCAAAAAGGCATAGGGCACAATTGACTTTGCTTCCGATCCACGTCTGAGGGTATATGCAAAGTTTGACCTCTGTATCAAGATTAAAGCTGTTGTAAAGTGTGCACGATCTAAATTAAAAGAAGGACTATTTTGACGAGTAAAATAGAGGTGATTTAGGATAATCTCTGGATGTTGGAAAAAATTAGACAAATTCTGAGTAGATGAAAATACACCAAAAACTAATCCATTCTACACCGGTACGACATCCACGATGACACGTACGTAAAATTACAGTCCAGTTTTTATCTTATTTACATAACACTATACAGACTCCCAACTTCCCCCCCCAAAAAAAAAAAAAAATTTGATTCACAGGTTTGCATTTTTTCAGCCTTTATCAAACACAATAGTTTTTCGGTATCACTATATCAACGAGATTGACATGCATGGCGTTGGAGTCATCATCATCATCATCATCATACAATGTAACCCCATTTACAATACATCTCTGTTTCATTGTACTTTTATTCTAGGAAAAGATGTCAATATCTTAGTAATTAACCACAAGGGAAAGTGACTGGGTAAGTATAAATTAATGTGGGGAATGAACAAAGAAATAATTGACTAGAGCTGGCGCACTACCACCTGAGTCATTTAGCCCTAGTGTTCGTTTTTTTTTTGTTCGGGGTGCCTGAAAGCCATTCAACCTGTAACTCCTCTCCCGCACGCTCCTCAGTTATATTGTAAACTTGGGTGTGATCCCTTGTTATACGGCAGTTACACGTTGAATGGCTTCGAACAAAGATATCGACAAAATAGGGAGACCGCCAACATGAGGGCTAGATAGCTCAGGTGGTAGAGCGCCAGCGAGTTAATCTGGAGGTCGCAGGATCAAATTCCGCTTTCGTCAATTTGTTGGGCACAATGCTTATATACGAACGTGTCCAAAGAACTGCTTGAACTTCTCCGGTATTATTTCATCTTTTTGTACTTTCCACGAGGAAACTTGAAACGGATTTTTGAATAAACTGTGGGTGTTGTTTGTGTTATTGCGCCGAGAGGCCCGATGCTGCGTAGGCGAGGATACGTCCTCATATTCATTTATACGAAAGCGGCAGGCCTATTGTAATGTATCTACGGTAGCGTATTACTAAACGTTAATCAGATATGAAGGTATCCTCAGGAAAACTAGACAGCGCAACTTCGGAGCCTCCACCTGTTTTTTTTTTCTCTCCTCTTTCCCCCTGAAAATGGCATAGTCGAACATATGGCACGGCTCACACATCGGTGTCTTGCCAATGCCAATACTGTATTCGATCGCTTATTCAAATACCACCCCCGCAAAAAGAGAGAGAGGAAAAACACGCTTGATAAAGACAACAATTTCAAATAAAGTGTGATTTCTGTTCGGAGAGCCACATAGGGGTTACTTGAATGTAAAAGTGTCTCTTACGGATGATTTGACCTGCACTGAGGCCACGTCACATCGCGGTAGTTTGCATTCAGATACTTATACTCTGTACAATATTTGTATTCATTTAGCAAAACACACAAAGCTGTTAATGAAGTCAAGCAGGACACAAACAACATGTTTCAATGGTCTCTGATTACATTAACGCGTCCTTCGACCATTGCAATATTAAATGCATTTATAAAAAAAATGGCGGCAATTATTTGTCCACATGCGTGAGCTAGCGGAGGCGACATACCCTTTATTTTGTTGTTTATTCACAAACAGAGCTTGTGTAATGAAATCGAGGCTTCTAGGCGATAGTCTGACCTCTCAATGTGTGAGTACCAGCACCATTGCGATTGCCATGAAGGCAAGAACACTGTAGTTCGGTAATGAAAGTAAACCAATGGCCGGAACTGCTTTGTTTGGTAGGTTGCCAGTAACTTATAAGCACGTTTGAAGCGACAAGTGGTACATCGCAACCGTGTATGCACCTTACTAAAATACGACACACAGCTATAAATCTATGTCAATTGAGTGGGGGAACACGCGTCACGTGCCATCCATTATTTAGAAGCTGCTGCGACGCTACAAAATTTAATATTGGACTCCAATATGGATAGTTATTGGATGCTCCGCAGCGTCGTTCCCAAAGTAAAAGTTCTCGACCCGTTTGTCCAGACGATGCAAGGTCGTGACACGGCGGACAAAGTTGGTGTCTTGGTGTGTTAAGAAGAGTAGAATTTTCATAGTGTGGGATGGAGGTGGATGATTTCTTGTGTTTATTTTCTGTTTCCTGGGAACAAATTTCAAATGGTAAGGATCTATAATGTGACTTATATATAAACAAATATTGAATGCATTTCGTTCGTGAATTGCCGCAGAATTGATTCAATCTGTGAATCTAGCTTTTCCATTTCGATCGGCTTGGAACCGCCCATTTTGTCACCTCGTAATTATTCTCCGACTAATGCACTCATAATTATGCACTCTTATGGATCCAATATTTTGTATAATACCGTCCAAATATTCTTACACGAATAGATCTACAGTAACGCAAATGTATCATCAGAAATATTATTGAAATCAAAATATTTGACAACAAGACTTTTTTGGGCCTATAAAAGCAAACTTACATCAATTATAACTTTGATTCACTTGTAGTATTTACAATTGAGATGCCTTAAGAATGCCTTAAGATGCCTTAATAACCTAGAAAGCCTGGTGCACGTGTTGACAGACACATCTTTATAACACCAATCAACATCTTTGCAAATCGATGACGCATTTTTTCCTCCTTCTCTTTGGTGATGCCTTGAGTTACATTGTCTATACGTTTGTTTTGCATCGTGCCCTCGATCCACAAAGGGGGGATTTGGTTGATATACATTAAGCTTATCATGTTTAAACAACGTCATGACTCACGGTAATGTACAAACCAAATGAAAATCAATGGTGTGAACATAATTATTACATCCTCAAATGTTCCGAGAGGATAAACAGTTTTTACGTACAATATCAACCCATCCTAAAAGCAATGTCAAAACAGTGTGGAAATGCTCTTCTTTAAATATGCTAGGTCCATTTTGTTTTGTTTTTAACCCGAAAATTGTGAATTTTAAATAGTTATTTTATAGGTTCGAGAAAGTGGTAAACTTTTATTTAATGTATGAAACAAACAAAAAACAAAAAATCCATCGATGAAAGTGATAGTTAATTAAAAACTACATTAATTAATTACCTTCGGGATCTCGTCATTATCTCACGTCCATCTACCACCTACAAACATTGTTTCACGTAACATTATTTTGTGCAGTGTCAATGGCATAGGCGCTCTGCGAAAGTTTTCGATTGGGCCGCGGTATGTTTTTTGTTTTGAAAAAGCATCGTCTGTTAGGTATGGATTTTTTTTTTTTTCATTTTGAAAAATCATCATCTGTTGAAATCCATTCAAAGAAAATATTCTTTAAAAACAATCCTTTCGGCAAAAAGCGGGCCTTGCGACTTAAACACACTGGAAATGTTAGTTGCAACTTTATCTGACTCTAACTTCCTACCATTGTAACATCATTTCTTCTGGGCGGAGTTTATGAGCAAGGTTCAGATCGTTGGTCCAACGACGCAGCGGAGAGAGATACTCATTGATTACTGCTGTTGGTTACAGCGCTTAAAGTAGCTTGTGTCTTTAGTCAGTGGTTTCACTAATTTATGGAAACATTTTTAAACACCAACATTTTTATCTGAAATGGATGTGTATGTTATTTCAAGGTAGCCTCGATAGTGTGTTCTCGAATATTGACTCCCACTGAAACACGATATTTATCTTAAAAAGTTCATGCATGGAAAGCTTCCAATTAATTTGATCACTTTAAGAGGAGGCTTGCACTTTAACAATTTCCTTCGGCCTACGGTTCATTATCATCTGAGTGTCTTGAAACAGTCTCCTTAATAGGGAATGATTATAACACTTTGTATACAGGAAGAAGGCTCCAAGCTCAACATTGTCCTGAAAAGGAGACGACCCTACACATCTATCGACGTTCTATTAATCATTTGGAATTGCTTCCTTTGTGAAAAACCTGCCGCAGGTAGCTGCGACAGCTACGAACAGGGTGAACTTTGAGAAATGGACAACCACAACTGGTTTTTGTATTTTCAACGTTACCAATGAGTAACTCAATTCTTCATTATTCTGAGCAGTCAGGCGTGCACAAAATTTGGATTTCCGTCGGTGCTATGCAGCGAATCTTAGTCGACTGTCAAAGCGATTCTTGTCCGATTGACCGATGTTGTCTCTCGGGTCCTTGATTTCATTCTCTCCGGACGTCCCCATCAGCCACCCTCCCCCATGCATTTTATTAGCTCGAGGGGTTTACAATTCAACCGTGATACATTTTCCCACAATGATGGTATATTCTTCCCTATGAATTTATATATTTACAAGCTCTACGAATAAACCAGTTACAAGAATTGGTATGCCCAAAACAAAATGTACGGTACACACCTGTGACCATTGAACGATATTACAATTATATCGAGCCTCATGTGATCGCTATAGGTGTAGTTAACTGCTGGTTTTACGTTGGTGTAATTGGGTACACTGCATTTTGTGTATTTTTATAACAGTAACTATTTTTGAGAAAAAAGGTTGCGGACATTGGTACTGTATAGGCCTAGCCTAATTGTAAAGGCAGTGTTTTACGTGATAACCACTCCCATGCTGGAACTATATGTGTATACAATGGACATGCAATCTCTACATACACACAAGAGCCACTTTGAAATAACATGTCAGTGTTAAACTGGCGCAGAAACTAGAGACTATGGGCAGATAATGAAGTAGGGTCCCCTGCGTGTTGGTTCAGTTTTCTCTTCCACGGGTGCAGCTCGTCAACCCTCTTCCAATTCATTTCAATAAAAATTTAATAATGAACAGGTGTTACTTAACCTTGTCGCGCACGAGGGGAAAATTTAATAGTTGAATACAGAATGAGTTTACACGAAGGGCAAGGGCAAGACCAAAGGAGAAATGTTGCGAACTGAAAGGCTTTTCACACATCCTTAAGTGTATAGATGTACCGTCAAGGATTTACTATTTTGTTTAAGTCACCTAACAGGCGACTTTAACATGTGAAGCTTTCAATATTTTCTTGTAGAATGCGTTTTATCCTTCGATCGGTCACTTATTTCTAATGGACCCTTTTTATTAACTTTGCACGACTCATATTTAAACATGATGGACTAATAAAAAAAATGTACTCATAAGAATGTTTAATGCAAGCGACCAATTTGATTTGATTAATTTTTTTATTTTTTTATTTTTTATTTTTTTGCGTAGGAGTAATGTGCAATTTCTTGAGCGAAAACATTACAAAGAATTCCGCACTTACCGATGCTGCATTGATCAGGTGTGTGCCGTGTGTTGTGTGGAAGTCGGTAATGAAGTGATTATGCCGTCCGCATGGCATCGTAGTCGTATACAAACCTAATATCATTCCTGAAACACATGCATGTTGTCTATATACATACAAAAAACAACAACAACCAGACAGCCGCCAAGCGAGCTTGTGGGAACACAGGGCACGTCGTGTCCCTACATACGATGCAGACTGACTGGCTGCCCTCGTCCACTGCTGCTCGCTCTCTCCATGAACAGGTAGCAAGTGATGAGTTACTCCGACTGTTTCATATATTCATGAGCGAATACTGATAGTGTTATAGTTACTGTCGTGAAGGAGCTACACCGTTGTGTGTTGATTTCCTGCGACTGTTTAATGGGTCATGGCTTAACTCAATATAATATTTTGAGCGTTGCAAAAATGGTTTCGCCTCGGCTATCTCACAATGATTGCCATAATGGTACTTAATATAATTGGTCTGTCATGTTCACCTATTCTATTGGATATCATTGATGGCACTGTACTTAAGTACCCCCCTTGACAAACAGTATAACTCATACCAAATTAATTGGTTACACAGTCGTAAATTTAAGTTGGACGATCAAAAAGATGGTAGTAAATTACACCGTGCACTTTGAACCAAGACGAAACATGCTAAAAGTGAACCAAAGCTTATGTTTATGTGGATGTATACAATTGCCTGCATCGAGAATAAAAAAGTGTTATTTGGGTTTTTACATCGATGTGTGATATGCGCTGTCACTTCTGTTTGAGCCCTGCGGAAAAACATAACAATTTACTCGCTTTTAGGGTGGCCTTGAAGGGACATCGAATATTCATATTCACGTAAAAATTCACGAGTTTTGTCCCAAATCGAAATAATTCATGTAAATATTTACGTAAATACTTGCGATTATTGCACGTGTCGCGAATATTTACGTAAATTTTAACGTAAATATACATACAATTTGGTCGAAAATAATTACATCCCAGGCCAAGTTCACGCATGCGACTCACTGGCTTCGACTGTCGCAGAGATTGCGCAATCCTATAGTTTTCACAAACACACACACGCACGAGCAAATACATGTAACCGTCATACATCAACATCGTTTTCGTTTGTAATTATTTCATAGTTAGGGGGCTGTACAATCTATTTTTAAGAAAGGGGTTTGTGAATATCTATCTGAGTTCTTTATTTTTATTTTGTTGTTTTTCCAAACACTCAAAAATGCCTTGTCCAGTGGCAAAACGTAGACGGGTTTATTTCGTCGAGTATGCAGTGCCCTTTCCACCGTTTTTCGAATGTACTTTGAGAGAAACAAGACAAAATTATGTAGAATGACGTCATCAACTTGATAAGTGAGTTTGTCTTATTCCTGTGGGACGAAGTGATTTATTTATTGTCGGTGTGATGCGATAGCTCACAGCTATTACTTAATTTACTCGTTTATTTAGTGTTTTTACTTGTGATTTACTACGTCATAAAAGGCGAAATGCACAAGTATTTTCTCAACCCCAATAATAAAATAAAACCTAGAGTTTTACATGGTTTTAAATCAACCAACGCAGAGATTTTCCAACAATCAAAATTCGTTTTTCTAGATGTAATAATTTAAACTATTATTTTTTCCACAGTCTGCCTGCCTTGTGGAACTCATTGCCATCAACATACACTGCTTATACACATTTATATATCTTTATTGAAAGCAGTAGTCAACAGTTTTATCATTGATACAACCCATACAACTCAAAGTTAGCAAACTATTTATATCTTTGTCATTTTCTCGCGTGTATTGCCTGTTTGAACCTTTCAGAAATAATTTTAGTGGCAGACTGAAACCTTTTGAAATTAGGAAAGTTTCCTCCTCAGTCTAGCCTTCTCGCTATCTATTTTAGGTGTTAGTGTTTCTCTGTTGTGTGTAGTTTTATTGAATTTGTGGAGAGAAATAAAATAATGATAATAATAATAACAATAATAAATAATAAATATTGACACATTTTTATGGTGACTCTAGAGAACATTTTCTTGGCAGAATGGTTTAAAATATCCGGGATTGGGCTTAAGAATGTGACAGTATCAAGCCAACCCAATTCTCGCCCTAAAACTCCCCGCAGTCAGAATAAACAAGTACATGAAAGCCTTAATATGGATTAAAATCAACTACTGTGGAATAAACTGGAATTATTCTGATAATGCTGTGCGCTTATAAAGCCGTATAAAACGGCCGTCTGAGGAAAGGTTACACACCAGATGATAGCACAGAAAATAGGGTAAAATTTAAGGGGGCACAAGAGGAGCAACAATGTTTTTTTTCCAGGGGGGCACTTCTGACCAATAAGATAATCTGACGTAAGTGTGAAAACAAATATATTGTCTGCATGTATATGGACAAAACAGTTGTTAAAAAAAACCCATTGAAATTATCACATTAAAGCTTATTAAATGTCAATTTTACTCCGTTAATTTTTAATCGCAAAAGTCCAGATTTTAAATGGTAAGTGGGGCGGGGCAACGGGGGGGGGGAGCGGCCCCCACACTTTGTTACGACACTGGATGGTACTAAATCTCCATGTAGCTACACAGTCTATAACATTATGCACAATATTCTACAACAAGTGATGATGATGGTGTGACATGGCGTGCCATGACCAAGCGGTCTAGCGCACCCGACTCCAAGTTGTGCTGGCTAAGTCATTGGTTCGAATCACCGATGTGACACTTGTGTCCTTGAGCGAGACACGAAACTATAATTGCTTCTCTTCACCTAGGGGTGAATGGGTACCTGTGAGGGCAGAGATGGTTCTTGTGATTGATTTAGTTTGATGGGGTGCTACATATTTGTTTGGCTCTATACTCCCCCGGGAGCTGGGAGGGTTTAAGGAATGAAATAAATGGCCCTACGCCAGGAGCGTCAAAACTGGCGGAGACTGGCTCTATATGTGTGTTTATTATCCCTCTTTTTATTATTAATTATCAGCTGCCAATCTAAATCCGTTAAATATGAGTTTGTTGGTTTCTGTCTACCTGGAAATGGAAGTATTAGAGCCGAATTGAATCTAATTGACAATTATATTTGATAGCAGACCATTAGTGTGCCGAATGGATTGAAATTTGCCTGCCATTTCATTTCATTCAAACAAAATCTCCCACTGAGTTTTATGAGCAGATGAATATTTCGGGGGGAACAGTTTAATTTATATTATTGTTTAAAAACACAATTTTGTTTTCATTTCCATAATAAATAAGAGAGATTGAAATTATATACAAACACATTTTAAGATGAGGTAGATTTAATATGTCCATGGCAAGCCGACAACAGGAAAAAAAATCTATTTTTGGAGACCGAGAAGGGAAAACATGTCTACTTATCAGGTAGTGACGTCACTCGGTCTTATTTACTTGCTTAGCGGTGTCTGCGGCTGTTTCATCTTGTATTATTTAGGTTTCCATGCGCCACGACGAGGGAATAAGGGCCACAGTTCAGTACACGTTTCCGTTAAAGATCTTGTCAAGTAGGCGTTGTTGTAGACGTCCTATGGGAATGGTAAAAGCAACCAGAATGTAGATAGCTTTTTGACACACCAAGGCAAGGATCAGCTGTGTACATAGTTCATAATTAAATTGTGCAATTGTCTTCAGACACGTTTTCTTCCGCAGAACTGTTCAGAGTGGGTGACTTACAATGAAGTGACCGTCCTTACCTTGTACTTGTCTCTTTGGAAGCTCTGTGTACAAAAATACTCGAGGGAGCCCAATAACATCACCTGGAATGCTTGTCCTGGGAAGCGTACTTTTATGTTGTCAATTGTCGACATTGTTTTACTCATCATCGCCGTATACATTATGTTGAACAGCTGCAGTGAGGGAGCAAATCTCACGCATTTTGAACTGGTAATTATTATTGCTTTGAGGTCTAAACACCAAAGTTATTGGTACCGATTTGCTGTCATATTATCACAGGAAACCAGCCATCTCGCCCCCTCCAGCAAACTCACCCCCTACAAGGTCGCATCCTAACAAAGTCGCACCTGCAAAGTCGCCTCCTAGCAAGGTCGCCCCCTCAACATATTTTATAATAAACAACTTTAAACAATAACACAATCTAGACCAGTATTGTTCCAGGTGTTGTTGTTTTGTTTTTAGTTTTTTGGGGGGTAACGTTTTGTACTTCTCTTTGTAAAATGTTCGCCTCTTGATTTTAATTCAGGATTTTTGATTTTATTCAGTTTTATTTGTTTGCATTTTGTACTTTGTAAATGTTCTCTTAAATGAGCATACCTGTTTACCGTTTACGTAATTTAGTAGTGTAGAATCACAGACAAAATTTTGTAGATGGTTTGTATTTTAAGAATCATTGTCACGTAGTTAACGAGAAATGATCGGGGGGGGGGGGGGACAAAACAAAAGCGTTCAAAGGTCAGCGTTCACGCTTTAATTTACCAGCCGTTGCCAGTGTCAAATTTACGGGATATTGCTGCGCAATGTTGCAAGTAGACTGGTGCTCTATTTATGTAACTGTTAAAACTATGGCAAGGCATGAGGATCCAGTCTGCATATCCATCCAGCACTCAATACACAGTCAAAGATAGTCCAGAAAATCCTAAAGAAACTGAATTATGTCAAGTAGAGTACCGGCGCAATAATCCAGAGGTCGCAAGTTCAAGTCCCGCTCTAATAAATTGTTATTTATTCAAACCAAAATCAAATTAAATTGTACTATAATTTTATATTTTTGGAAGTATAATAAATAATACGGTAATTCGATTTTTCTAAAGGAAAAAAATGACCGTAAGCCTTACAAGAACATGATTTTGAATTGTAACAGATTTTAAACATAGGCGTCAGGAGTGAATGGTGATGGGTAGGTAGGTACCAACACAGTCTCAAATGCTGCATCAACAAATAGTCAGGGGCGACTTTCCTAAGAGGCGACCTTTCTAGGGGCGACTTTGCGTTTACAGTGGGCATTTTTGTATGTGCGACTTTGCTGGGGCGAGATGACTGGCATCCTTATATGGGATGTAATAATTCTTGGCTCCTCATAACGAATTGGTAAAACGTACAAAAAGTAGAGGCATATCTCAGTGATAATAAAAAGAGGCAACCAAGCTTTACGTGTGAAATTCCTGAGGCAATAGCCACACGTAGCCGTCCAATGAAATTCACGAGCCTATGAAGGTACACTTTGCCGTTGGATTGTGCGATTTGGACTATAAAAGCGTTTGTCATGAAATTCATAATGGTTGGGAAAATGTTTTAAAAGTAGAGCATGATGATTCGTGCGTTCATCCCTCGAAATCATGTGGTTTTCCTTCTACTCCGTGAACTAACATGGTCCACCATTTTGTGGAGTCAAATTTGTTGTACCTTTTTACGTTGCAGTAACCAGGTGAAAGAGATACACATGAAAGATTAAACACTACCACTGTGAAAGAGAAACTCAACGTGGCACTAACGAGGTTCTGTAGAAAAGCGCTAATCAATTTTGTTTAACCTTGTCCCAAGATCACACCAGTTTCACGAGACGCCTTTTTAGCAGCCCAGAGTGCATGTTCATGTATAGTTGACAGTGCGGGCAAACTGCTGTGACGATGACGTGCATTTGGGACGAGTGGAATAGTACAACGACAAGCTATCAGATCGATGACCACAAGGTTACAAAATTGCAATTAAGAAAAGTGCCGTAATTTAGAAAACCAAGGGACCCCAACCTCCTTCTGCATGTTACGCGTCGCCGTTTCCCCCGAGAGTGCCTCCCTCGACGCAATATTATACAATTAATGGTTATTATTTGAACTTATTTATATAGTCACGTCACAGATTGCCTGAACTTATGACGCCTTTATAATGGCTAAAGGGAGATAATTCCAACGTTGTGTATACGGTGTTCACACGCATCTGTTACGGTGTGTGGGTACGCCAATTTTCACCATCCTCAAACACGGATTCCATCGGTCCACTCGATGTTTTGGGATGAGGGTTGCTTACATGGATTGAGCTACGTAATGCACAATGGGCAGGCCTGCCATGGTGAGGTTCAGAGAGTCAGTGACTTAAATAAGGGGGGGGGGGCACGTGAGGGGCACGTGCCCCCATTGATGTCGGTGCCCCCCCAGGTGCCCCCATTTGAAACCCGCCATAACGTAGATCAAGATCCAGTTTTTTTAAGTGCAAATGGAATATATAATTGATTTGCCAGCAGTGCCCCCTAGAAAAATGGTGCCCCCCCCCTTGTGCCACCGTAAAAATGACCTTAGTAACGCTGCTGCAGAGAGTCCAGGGCAATGTCGAATATTATTTAGGTATGATCAAGGCGTGCCGGCCGGACGGAACGAATTAGTCGCATTTTGCCCCGCTTTCATGGTCATAATTAAGCCCAAAACTCCAGCACACCCCATGCTCACAAACACAGTGCGTGGATCCATACACTCTTACTGTACACGCAAACTTTAACCGTAATGCACACGTCGTCACTGTTTTAATGTCAAAAACACATTTTTAAAGGTTTTTTTCTCCACTTCTTGCCTTTAATTAGGTTTGTAAGCCATACAGAATTCTTGCTTAACCCAAATTATGCTTAATTTCCTTATTACATTGATTAGTAAGTGGGCATTCATCTAGGTAATTGCATGTTTCGTTTTAACGAAGAGACGAGCTTGTCAGCGTGCGCCTTTCATTATGTAAAAACATTTTATACTCATGTGATAATTATGTGCAAAAGGAGGTCATCACGGATTCTGCATTTTCACGAAGAGACGGGCATGTTTGACTAATTATTGTATAAATTAATCAATGTTTTGGTGTTTCGTTTTTTGTTGTTGCTGAAGGTTTAACTCTAAGGGCCTTGTCACACGAGGCATTTAAACTGCAGACGAAGGTACTGATACCTGTGACTCCGCACGGCGACTGGGTGCGTGTGTGCATGAGTATCGCCCAACGTACTCCGTACGTGGACTATTATATAATAATACTGTATGCGACTGTGTATCGTCATTTACGGACTCCGTGCGTGGATAACTACTGGGGCAAAGGTGACAGCGCCCAAGACAGAGTTGATCACGGCCGAGGAACATTGGGATAGTTCGTCTGCAGCACATGAAGAAAACAGAACACGGAGAATGCACTCCACGACTTTGGGTAATGATGCGTAGCTGGCTGTCATAAACCAGAGTGTGGAAGTAAGTCGTTAAAAAAAATATATATAGTTCATGGTAACTTGGCCACGTTGGATTTGCTTGAGAAGGTCAGTGTGGGCAGTGCGCCCGAAGTGCCGGTGTGGCAGGAGATTCTGTTCCTCCGGAGATTCTGTACCCCCCATACGGCAAACTGTGTACAAACTTCTTCTTCTTCACCAGGCCAAAATGTTGACAGCCTCTTCCAGCGTCACTGCAGAATCAGGTACCAGCGTCAGTGCTTTCAAGAACAAACCAGCCCAACGCTCAATGACAGACATCTATCTGCACGCAGTAAACCTACACAGCAGCAATAAAACCTAATAGAAATTGCGGAACTTTCCACAAGTGGCGTGAATGTCCAGCCTATGGCAAGACTTGACACAATTGCAACAAAAGGAGTCACTATGCTGTTTACTGCAGTCGCTGCGTCTATACAGTCAACCCCGATCCATACTCTGAGGAGGACATGTACGTCAACCTCATCGTGGATGAGCAAGAATGGTTCCACGTTTAAGCCCGAGACCACACCAACCTGAACTTGAAGCATGACATCCACGCTACACTGATGGTGACTAGCACACATGTTCCTGTCCAATAATGACACTGGTGTTCATTGTAACGCCCTACCCTTAAGGCATAACAAAGTCATCACACTATCTAAGCCCATTGATAGTTCCTAGTCAACCATGCTCATAGCTTATGGAGGAAATGAGCTCCACACAATTGAACCATGGAGCAATAGTGTTTTGCTCCATCGTTGGACTAGCAACACCGCGCAGGCTGATTACAGTCACGATTGACTTTCACATATTTGATGTACAAGTAAAAGCTATTATGGATCGACCGATTGCCTCCGCCTAAGCCTGTTGTCTGACATGGGCTACCATCTCTCATCTCACACAACATCGACTGAAATCTTCAAATACTACGAAGACCTGTTCGACAACTCCACAGGGTCACTACCAGTAATCCACACCGCGACCGTAGACCCTAATGCCACACCAGTTGTGCGTCCCCCCACGTCGCATCCCAGCAGCGACGCAAGACAAGGTCAAGTCCGAACTCAAGCGAACGACTACCCCTCCGTGTGACCACTCCAGTTTCCGAACTGCGACAGACGGCGTCTCTTCCGATGTCCCGACTTAACAGAAAAAACAGCGCAGAAATCCGCTTGTTCATCGACCCTCGTGACCTTAAATCAAGCACTGAAGCACCCACGAAACACCCTACGCGAACAGTAGAGGAAGTTGCCGCCAGATGGATGGCGCCACTTCGTTGCAACGTTTGATGATGCCATGGCTCCTTCTGTCAGATCCCCTTGGATTACCAGTCACCGTAGCTGACTACATTCAGCACGCCACATTGCTGTATTCGCATGCCCTATGGTATTTTGGTCTGCTTCGGATGTTCACCAGAGAACCATGGAGCAGTAATATCCGCCAATCTGCCATGCTCTTTTTAGTTGGTATAGACGCACCAAAGAGTGTATCCCATCATGCTATCCCATCATGCATCTTTCTATGGCTGCTTACATGCCCGCATCGTGGACTCCTCTCACTTCAAATAAATCTTTTACTAGTGCTCAACATTACTGAATCAATGACTAAATAAAAACTACGTACGTACCATAAGTAGACGCCAAAAGAAACAAGAGAGAGAGAGAGAGAGGGGGGGGGAATAAAGAGAGGAATTCGTCTTTGTATGCTGTGGAGATATACAAACGTGCTAATAAAAAAAACACATTTTATTTTAAATTCAATTCAATTTAATTCATTTCAATTTATTTCATCAAAGTTTTACACGTAAACCGTAATATTTGTTTTCCCGATGTGCATTAAAAACATTGAAGTTTAACATTGGCTACAAACACAGATCAATGTACAAAATTCAATACTAACCTACATACACTATTGTAGTTTTTAACAACTAACAAATTAACTTATCCTAACTTTCCATCCCCGAATAAAAAGAGCAAAAACTAGGATACCTTACAGAAAGTGAGTTTAAAAGATGAGTAGCGCTGGGTAAAAATAAAAGTCTGAACTGTTTTGTGCGAGTAGAAAGAGAACTGTACCTTACTGATGGGAGAATGTGAGTGAAAGAGTGAAGGGGAAGAGTTGGGTCCTCAATATTGGCAATGCGTTTCACTTCAAAACTGGCAACCTTGGTGTTATGACGATTTCTTCTGCTGTCACGATTTTGGCTTATGTAGTCAATCCACTCTCAATTAAATAACATTTGTTTCGTTCTGCTATTTGGGGTTCTCAGTTCCATGAGTGACTGCAGGTGTGAACGAGGTTCACGTATAATGATTGCTATAGGATAAGAACGATGTTTGCACCTTTGTTTCTAGTTTCTCCCCGAGACACATGAGTGATAATGATATCCATTGCCCACTCTTCTGGGCGGCCATCATTCCTCTGTTTTAAGAACCGTTTTTGAATTCTAGATGGTCTACAGAACGTTTTTACAAAGAGAAGAAATAGAGTCACTAATCATATCACATCAGAGAAGGTGAATACGCCGACGTGAATTTCAACAGCAAAGAAGGGGGCAACCAACAAGATGAAGATGGCAATCTTGCTGATGAGAGGTGTTCTCTGTGGAATATTCGCTCGTCCCCAGCGCCTTGCCTTAAAACCAAAGGCGCTGGGATGGGCAAACGTATCAAGCACGCTCATTGGTTAATGCTCAGTCCCATCATGCATCACACTCACACTGCAAGCACTGCACGCATGACGTACTTCCTGAACAAGAATCTGTGCAAGCTGATTAGCCCATCCCAGCGGTCCTAAGCCGAGCGAATGTGGAATACCGCATAAGACCCGCACAATCAGGCACCAACTCAACAAACATAGTCTGCCTGACCACAAGATGGCGCCCTTTAAAAGTCTTTTGGGCGCCACACTAAATAACTACTTCCCATAGCAACTAATGTTAAATGCTAAACACTCAACAACAAAAATACTTCTCAGCCTCTTGAAACCAATCAAATACATTTTCGGACAACTAAGCTTCAGATTTCTGGCAGGTCAGCCATTTGGAATTGTTTGCTATCTACCCCAAAATGTAACAACACCCCAAATAATGTCCCCCCCCCCCCCCCCCCAAGCCGACACACTACCAATTTTCATGAAGCATCCCTACTTTCTCCTCAAAAGTTGACGTACAGAACACAGGTTGTGATAACTTGTCATAATTACACAATCTATTTATTGCATGATCCCTAAACTATTATTCAACAAAAAAGTTATGGGTTTACAAATTATGAATAATCAGTTTGGCGCACGATTTTGTATAGAAATATAGAGGGCTTTGACGTTGCTGTTACTCGTTTGGTAATCATTTGTCAAGGTAATGCTTATTAATATCGACAACATTATCAAGAATGATGATTACAGACCGGTCACATTTTTTTTTTTTTTTTTTTTTTTTTTTGGGGGGGGGCTAATTAATAGTAATAAGTTAAAACTGAATTTCCTCTGCCATGCAGAGCAAAACAGGCTTATGCAACTGTTCTTCAAACAGTCGTCTGGTATGCAAGTCGATGAGCAATCAAGCTATAATGGATTACTCCAACGCGTCCTTGGACGACTAAAAGAGAATCGACGAAGTACATGAAATAGTAACAGACCTTTAATAATCACAGACCTTTGATAACGACCGAGTCAAGGACAAAACACGTTAAATATTAACAAGAGACAACCTACCTGCTTCTGTTGTGTTGGACCATACAGACGAAAGACAATGTGCGTCAAACAAGGCAAGGATACGGCAACAATCTAAATACTGACGTCGTTTTTGTTCCATGTTGACAGCAGTAAACAAACTAGTCGCTCGACTCCAAACGTCATTATTAACAGACTTTCCTTTATTAAGTTTGAAAGGTTTACGCTTGGCTGTGCAAAATTTGACGTCAGCAATTCTTTTATCTATCCCCAGTTTAATTGCGCTCTCAAATTGAAGAAGAAATGATATTTTGACGAAAAGGTTTCCTACATTGCCATGTTAACAGTTACGGAATTAAGTAGTCTCCATGCGAGTCAAATGCTGAGACCGTCTTCAGGTGCACGCCACCTTTTTTTCCCAGGCATGATCACAAGACAAATATTTATTTACTGGAACTGGACTTACAATCGTAGTTATATAGTTGTCTGTTAAATGTGCGCTCACTGGCGTGTCAGTAAGCTAAAGGGAAAGGGACGATGAAGTTTTACCGTTGATGTAAAGAAGAATAGTGTTTCTGGGGGAGGAGGAGGCAACTTGCCACCCATTTTCAAATTCGGTCTTTGTATAATGTCGAGTCGGATCCCAGTCTTGATGCTTTTTCGTGTTTGAAAAAGAAGAAGAGGAAGAAAAAGAAAGTAACTCACATTAACATTTTATCAATGCGTTGTCCTTCAGATGCGACGTTAAACTGTGAGTCCTATTAAACTATGTTGCAGTACACATAAGGAACGTTGCTGAGTTGTGGGCTCAACCAAGAGAAAAACAAGTTAAGGTAAAAAATCTGCTCACACAGGAAGATCTTTTTTTAGTAAAGAATGCTTGATACTTTAAGAAGCACGAGACCTTGACCGACCTTAAGACCTAAGTAGGTCACTATTGCCTTGGGAAACTCACTCGCAACTTAGTTTGCCCCAGGTGTCTAGCATAGTCTTCACAGCTACCGCTTTATAAACCTTATTAATTACATCAAATTGTAGACAACACAGAGTGAATAACATGTTTTCATAGAGTGCACACGAAGAAAAAGGAAAACATGTGCTGGGTCAGCTACACGAGTCAGAGCGAATAACGCAAATAAAGATATTTTGACTGTCCAGCAAAGCATATATCTTTGTTCTTTCATTGTTTGGACAGTTTTTGCGACGTTCACATTGGTTTTGTACACGAAAGCGAAGCGAGGACATCCTCGCTGCTCTGTCAAACACCCAGATCCCTTTGGATAAATTATTCGGTTTCAACGGGTAGACACGCTGACACACACCCTTACGGATCCGGTATGTGGGGTCCTGCTGACGCGTTGTGGCAGGACTGGTTGCGGCAGAACTGGGTGCGTTAGGACTGGGTGCGGCAGGACTGGGTGCGGCAGGACTGGGTGCGGTAGGACTGGGTGCGGCAGGACTGGGTGCGGCAGGACTGGGTGCGGCAGGACTGGGTGCGGCAGGACTGGGTGCGGCAGGACTGGGTGCGGCAGGACTGGTTGCGGCAGGACTGGGTGCGGCAGGACTGGGTGCGGCAGGACTGGGTGCGGCAGGACTGGGTGCGGCAGGACTGGGTGCGGCAGGACTGGGTGCGGCAGGACTGGGTGCGGCAGGTCTGGGTGCGGTAGGACTGGGTGCGGCAGGACTGGGTGCGGCAGGACTGGGTGCGGCAGGACTGGGTGCGGCAGGACTGGGTGCGGCAGGACTGGGTGCGGCAGGACTGGGTGCGGCAGGACTGGGTGCGGCAGGACTGGGTGCAGCAGGTCTGGGTGCGGTAGGACTTACTGTGGCAGACTGGGTGCGGTAGGACTGGGTGCAGTAGGACTGGGTGCGGCAGGACTGGGTGCGGCAGGACTGGGTGCGGCAGGACTGGGTGCGGCAGGACTGGATGCGGCAGGACTGGGTGCGGCAGGACTGGGTGCGGCAGGACTGGGTGCGGCAGGACTGGGTGCGGCAGGACTGGGTGCGGTAGGACTGGGTGCGGCAGGACTGGGTGCGGCAGGACTGGGTGCAGCAGGTCTGGGTGCGGTAGGACTGGGTGCGGCAGGACTGGGTGCGGCAGGACTGGGTGCGGCAGGACTGGGTGCGGCAGGACTGGGTGCGGCAGGACTGGGTGCGGCAGGACTGGGTGCGGCAGGACTGGGTGCAGCAGGTCTGGGTGCGGTAGGACTTACTGTGGCAGACTGGGTGCGGTAGGACTGGGTGCAGTAGGACTGGGTGCGGCAGGACTGGGTGCGGCAGGACTGGGTGCGGCAGGACTGGGTGCGGCAGGACTGGGTGCGGCAGGACTGGGTGCGGCAGGACTGGGTGCGGCAGGACTGGGTGCGGCAGGACTGGGTGCGGCAGGACTGGGTGCGGCAGGACTGGGTGCGGCAGGACTGGGTGCGGCAGGACTGGGTGCGGCAGGACTGGGTGCGGCAGGACTGGGTGCGGCAGGTCTGGGTGCGGTAGGACTGGGTGCGGCAGGACTGGGTGCGGCAGGTCTGGGTGCGGTAGGACTGGGTGCGGTAGGTCTGGGTGCAGCAGGACTTGTTGTGAATATGAATACTACCTATGAATGGATGTCTAAAATATTTTATTTTTAAAATAAAGTAAGAGTAAATGCAGAGTCTGCAAAAAAAAAAGATTAAAAAATCACAATAATTAAGAAATAATTGAGACATGCAATTACAACGTTCACATGACGCCACCCGGCATCGCTAACTCCGCCAACAAGTAAAAACAAGACACTTTCAAATAGTCTAGATACAAACATTACTAGTCTCATTGCTTCCCGCTGCACCTGGTGTGAGGTTTTAGTGGATTCTTCCTTTTCTTTTGATGTACTACCCGAATACGACGCCAGGTGTACATCAATAAAGATCCGTATTAGCATTTAGAAGACTCTCCTATTCATGTTAACTCTTGGTGCAGAACGCGTTCACAAAAGCGTACAGCTCGGGCTCAACCAGACCAAACTCTCCGTCCCACTCCCATCGTGCTTGCTTACTACTAAATAGTCTTCTAAAACCAATATTTGTACGCTGAGGCTACGTGGACCCTGAGGCTGGCTTGGTGGTGTTTGCCCTCTCACAACAGAGGGGTACAGGTAACCAAGGTTTACGTTTAGATAAATTCCAGAAGTATACGAGCATTTGTTGTACATAAATATAGTAAACTTATTTAAGCCTGGGAAGTTACAGGCGAACCTATTCTTCACTGCTCGACTGCGTGAGTCAAAACTTGACCTGAAGTAAAATGTAAATACTAGATCAAACCTAATTTTGATGATTACAACTTTCCACAAGTAACAATTTTTGTGTGGACATATTCTGTTTTTATTTTATCTTCCGATTAAGACCAGACGGAAAGGCCAAATGGAGTCATGTCTTTTGTATGAAATGTTACAGGAGTAAAAAGATATACTTGTGGCAAAAGGATAATAATTCATATCAAGCAATTCGGAATATATGATTTATTACACATGAAAAGCTTCCAATAAATGTTATTCATCATTGGATGATGTCAAGATGACGTAATGTTTTTTTTACTAAGATAAGTCATAAGCTACTACAATGTGATACATCGTAGACAGGCTACCAATGTGACATTGTCAAGTGTGCCATTGAAAAGAACATTTTTAAAACCTGACGCTAGAGGGTGCGCTTACATCAAACCATGCGTTCAGAAAGCCTACACTTCACTGATGGTTTCATACTAAGAAACTACATGTATATCCTAATTGTAAACAACATTTGGCCATAGACATGTAACAAAACCTGTTGAATTGATCTTCTGTGTTTGACATGTTAAATCAGTATTAACGACCTTTAATTTGTCACATAGATTTGTAAAAATATTGATTTTTTTTACTAATTTGACTCTGCCATAAAACCAAAACTCGTACTATAACTGTCAAGGAAGACGTGTGTTTTTGGAAGGAAAAGGATTAATTATTATTAGAGGGCGCTCTTTGAATGGCGCTGCCAATTTCCAGGCGGTAACTTTTTAAGATTTTAAATCCGTTTCATCATCATGTCTGGAGTGTTTGACGCCATTTTCTTCTGGAGTACAGTTTGTGTTTATTACCAGCTGTTGTAAGCTGAGATGAACTTTTTGGTGCAAATTTGGTGATGTGGACAGCTTGTATTTAGAGGTAATCATTGTGTAGGCCTACACCAATCTGTGTTTTACCAATTGATGTGCACAGTGTATACTCAGTCAACATGGCGTCGGGTACATGCAGCATGTTTGTATTTCTGCTCTTACTTACAGTCTGATTGACATTTTAAACTCGACACTTCATTGATAAGTTTCTATGCTCTTGAGAAGTATGAAGTGTAATGGCTGCTGGCCTATCCGTTTTCAGTTAATTCCAGGTGAACTTCATCAATAGCGACCTGATAGTTTATTGGTCTAAGCATGGACTTGCATGTGCGCATGCTCCTGACTATGACACCCCCCCCCCAGACATTACTACGCTCTAAAAACTGGATCGGGTTCTGGGTACCAGTGAATCCGAGATTTCAGCAAATTCTCATTAATCGGATTTTTTTACTGCCTCTATGGAAAGGGGTTCTTGTGAGCAAAATAGGTCAACATTTTCAGGGCCCACTTAACCCAAAACCCCCTTCCCAATTGAGAGTCAATAACACTCAGACACAATATTGGAACCTATGTCACCAATCTCTGAAAATATTGACCCTCAAGTCTGTCAATTACAGGAATTGATGAGGGCCTCCAAATTATTATCGAGGCTCGGCTCGTTGATACATTCACTACCTACTGGGGTGCTCTTTTTTAAATTTTTTAAATTCTATATTCATTTATTTGTTTTATCTTGCTTTGTTTTGTATATTTAAACTATATAAAGTGGCCTACATTTGAATTAGTCTTATTATAAATTTATGAATTAATTAATTTATTCATTCATTCATTCTCTAATTAAACAACTTTTCATTCTTCCCTTTCTCCTTTTCCTTTTTGAAAATCGAACCTACTTCATCGTTTCTGATCACACCGTCATGTCAGTATCTCTAACGCTCGAAGTAAACCCTGGCTTGCCTTAACGTTGAAAAGACCAACATCAGAATGACGGTCAAGGCCAGTAATATCAATACGTTATACAAAGTTTCTCATAGCGTTTGCTGTCTACATCGCAGTTGCAATATTCAATATGCCCAGACTTCTTTTTATAAAGGATTGCAACGACAACAAACGCTCAGTCCAATATTACTTTAAAGTCAATCATCATCCCCCGAATAAAGATCATTGGTCTTTATAGCTGTCACTGTTCAACCTGGGGTTTTTCCTGGAACAAATAGTTAAATTATATTTCTGTATTTGTTGTTGTACTTGTATGACTAAAATGTTGCTAGACTTAACCTATTTGATGCGCTGCGTGGCTCATAATTTTTGGCAAGTTGTTTGATTTGTGACGCTAATCTTTTGTACGGAGGGCTGTGTATTCATGTAGACTATTCTTTACTGATAAGTGTACACGGACAAGCTGCCAATCCAAATACCTCTCGCTACTTTAAGCCAATTTTGGTTTGCTTTCCTGACCAGGTCTGGTGTGCATTGAACGAACAAAGAAAACTCTTTCTATTCTTTTCAAAGTTTTGAGGAGCTATTGTTCAACGTGTATTTTCTGGAACAGTTAAATCTAGTTATGTTCAACATTTAATAATTGTTTTGTGCTTGTTTTTGAGTACACCGGTTATATATTTTCAAACGTAACACTATCTGATACTTTCCATGCATCTGTGTTCTACTTATTTTGGACGCGACTTTATCTTTAAGTGTGCGGCGGGCTGTCTTTTCATTTGGACTAAAAAGAAAATGCTGCTAATCCAAATAGCTCTTGCCATTCGCTGTGAAATTTACCCTTTTATGATAACGCCCGCCTGTCTTGTGATGGTTTTTCAGTTGTCAACACGTCACTTTATGCCTAAGTGAGCTCAAAGTCACACGGAGGGAACGAGTATTCGAGACCAAGAAATACACAGCTACAGTGGTATCTGGGATCCAAGAAAAATGACCGTGTTTGTGCAATCCATTGGAATAGTGATTCTTTTTGCACTGTTTTCAATCCACACAAAAGGTAATTTTAACTTTTTGTACGATTAAATCTTTTGTATTTTAATTAAAATCAATTGATTAAATTATAATAAATCAGTATTGTTAGCCAGTGAATCGCTCCAATACATACAACTGGCCCCATTGTTATCACAATCAAAATACAATTTTGAATTTAAAACAAATTATGTAAAAATGTTATTAACAAAAACTGTACAAAATATTAACTTTTTATCAGTGAAGAAATGCAATGAGATTCGCTTTTAAGAACAATGCAAGTTACGGTTAGGAAATTTAATATTTTGTTTACCAACACAAACTCATATGTCGGTTAATAACGACTATATGTATACAATCAAGTTTGGCAAACTATTCATATTAATTTATCAATTTATGCTTGTCAAAGAATAAATATTTATTTAGGTTCTCAACAGTTTTTAAAGACTTATTCATAATGTAGTACTTGCTTGTGATTTTGCTCATTGAACTCTCTAGAAACTCCCAGTCAGAATTGACCCGAATTCCAGGTCCCAGGTGACCTGGCCCATTTTCGGGTTTGTCTGACCATGAAAGTGATTCTAAAGAATTGATTTTAACTCGAATGCTGCGTAATTTGGCTCATTTTTGTGTAATTTTGACACAGATTCCAGCTAGGTCATACTGACCCAGAAATTGGTCAGGCCCCAGGGAAGTTCTTAGAGTGTAGTGTGTTTATATTTATTACATTATTAAAAGGCAAAATAAAATCAGGAGAAAATTCGATTTAAATGAAATTGGTTACTGAAGATAATTTGCAGCAGTACTCAGTGTATGGAACTTTTAGCAAGGATATAATGAACACAAACAGATACGATATCTTGGGAAAAACAAAACGTAACAGAATGGACAGCAGTTTATTTTTATTGTTTTAATTTTTTTTACAGACCAAAGTGGATTATAAAATATATTTCGATTTCTTCCATGCAGCGATGGTGTGTTTGATGGGGCAGGAACCGGATTCGAGCGTCGCTCGTAGATACCGATGGGTCATCCCGGTGGAGGATCCCTGCAAGTGCACTGAGATTCGACCAGGTGGTATAAACGACCGTACACCCGGCCGCCATTTCAATGTCATCTACTTTGATACCTTGCTGATCAGCAACTCTCCAATGGAGATCCGAAAATGGCTCAATTGCTCGGG
Source organism: Pisaster brevispinus (assembly GCA_023634235.1). Lineage (NCBI taxonomy): Eukaryota > Metazoa > Echinodermata > Asteroidea > Forcipulatida > Asteriidae > Pisaster > Pisaster brevispinus. The sequence continues at coordinate 5,983,233 of JAMKCF010000021.1, read as the reverse complement.
TAAGAAAACGTCTGCAATCGTAAATTAAAAATCTTGAAACAATGAAGTGAGTTTTGATCAGTTATTTTGTAGTCTCTGTGATAAGTATTGTTACTCGTAAAATACAGCGCTATTTTACGTAGCTCTGGAAGTGCCATCCGGCTAGTCTTGATTGGCGACGGTTCGTTTTGTTAACGAAGTCGCCGATGAGCGCAAAACGAATCACTGGAGAAGAGATATCTGTAGCCCACAAACATTCGTAGATATGCCCAGTCCCTCCGCGCCAGCCTCCGAGCCAGTCGATTTTGCGCCCTCTACTGATGACTTATACAGAAAACAGCGTCGCCAATCACGACTACCACCCGACAAGTTGAGATCAGGAGAGAATTGTCTCTGGATTAAGACACCAGCCATCCAGGCAACAATATCCAGTTCTCTAAATAATCTAGTTTGAGATGACAGCATTGAAAGTGTTTTGCATGAGAAAAGTACGTTCGACTTTGTTAATGTCGACGAAATTAGTTACGTCAAAAAGTCAACACGTTGTTAGTAGTTTATCGATATACAAAGCAAAGCAATCCACCGTCTCTAAAAACAAACGACAAAACACAAGGATACATTTTAGCGGTGAATAATTTCTAACATCTATACGTTGGTTTGGAAAATCGAATCCACCGAGTCGAACATTAATTAAGCAAGTCTCTTAAAATATATTTGAGTGTGCAAAACAATTACAAGCAATGCACCGGTAGCCAGTGACATACCGGTAAACAGCTTCACTTGCTTGGGCTGGGAATAATTAACAATGGACACTATGCCGACCCCTACGACTGTACAGGATTCTACCATTGCGACAATGGTGTAGCACATCACAAGTCCTGTGCATCTGGCCTACACTTTAGAGAAACTGCTCAGGTTTGTGTCCAGCCTTATGATACCAAATGCGTCTTGTAACTAATGCTTGGACGTACAACCATTTATGTTTTTCAGACGCTTCTCGGGACAATAGAATACAGACTAAGTTGACCGGCAAACTTTGTCTTATGCAGGTTGAGAGTCAAACAATCGACTCGTAGTATCTTCCAGCTATTTTGAGGCGTATGATACAAAGCCGTTTTGGAAATAGTGCAATAAAGCAAAGTTGAACGGATTTTTGACGCTGTTTTGGGGCAGATTCAAATTCATTCTTAAAATACAAGATTGTTAGCACTAATAACATACTATGTGTGTTTTTCCCAGATGCTTTTCCGGGCAATCAAGTAAAGAGTACAGCAATATCCACAGCAATCAATGGTGATCTGATGGGCAGTGTACAAGCTTCGCAATCGGTCATAACTACTCATGCAACCGGCAATGCACCGGTAACCGGTGGCATACCGGTAACCAGCTTCACCTGCCTGGGAAGAGCTAACGGTGGACACTATGCCGACCCCTACAACTGTACAAGATTCTACCAATGCGACAATGGTGTAGCACAGCACAAGTCCTGTACATCTGGCCTACACTTCAACGTAACTACTCGGGTTTGTGTCCACTTGTATGATAGCAACTGCGTCTTGTAACTAATGCTTGGACGTACAACCATTTATGTTTTTCAGATGCTTCTCGGGACAATAAAGTACAAACTAAGTTGACTGGCAGATTAGCCTAACAATCGGCAGTCATTACTACTTATGCAACCAGCAATGCACCGGTAACCAGCGACATACCGGTAACCAGCTTCACCTGCGAGGGAACTACGACTTAACAATGGACACCATGCCGCATATCCATAAAGACTATTGCAAGGTTTATTTTAGTATCTTCTTATGATTACACTATACATGAGGAAGTTACCAGGCTTTGAACGAAGGACTGTTCGGAATTTTCTTTCTCGGTGTACAAACAATTAAATTCCGTGTCGATTCATGCGCTTGGCCGCTCGGCCATAAAACGCCATTCCTACGTTACTCAACCATTCATTTGACTGTAACTTGATTTGAAAACTAAATGTCAACTTAATATTGAAATTGCTAAATTAAAGAATAAGCTATATGATTCGAAGGAACAAGCTAATTTGACTCTGCCATTCAACCAAAACTCTATAATCATCACGAAAACGTTTATATTTGTAGAGGGCGCTCTCTGATTTGAGCTGCCGATTTCTAAGGGAGTAAGTTTGAGCGTTTGAACCCGTTTTCATCATCATGTCTTGAGTGTTTGACGTCAGTTCCTTCTGAAGTGCAGTTTGTGTGTATAATTAGCTGTTGTAAGTCGAGGTGAACTTTTTGATGCACATTTTGTGATGTGGGCAGCCTGAATTTTGAGGTTTTTAATGTGTAGGCCTACACTGAAAAATATTAACTACCGACTAAAATGTGCACAGTCTCAGTCAACATGGCGTTGGGTACACATGATTATGTATGTGCACCATGTTTGTATTTCTGCTCTTACAACAATATGCTCACCATGTTAAATTCGACATTTCATTGATAAGTTCCTCGGCTCTTGACAAGTATGAAGTCTGTGGCTGCTGGTCTGTCCGTTTTCAGCAACGGTGAGGAGAACATTAATTTGAGGTTAACTCCATAACTACTTGTAGTTTATTGGTCTAAGCATTGACTTACAGGTGCGCATGCTCCTGACTATGACCCCCCCCCCCCCCGCTACTGTTAGACATTACTACACTCTTAAAACTTCTGGATCAGAATTGCACCCTTCTGTGTTTATTTAATTATACATTTATTTGTTTTATCTTGCTTTGTTTTGTATGTTTAAAATCCAGTTTGCCTAGACGTCTTTTTGTAAAGGAGACAACAAACCTTCAGACCAATGTTACCTTAAAGTCAATCATCGTCCCCCGATTAAGCCAGACCAGACTTTAACAAAATCCGAGGTGTGTTCACTGGAAACATTACTTTCTATCATGGAGCATTGGCGTAACTTTGGGCTTCCGGGGGGGGGGGTGTGCCAAGGGGGGGGGGTGTGCCAAGGGGGGGGGGGGTGTGCCAAGGGGGGGTGTGCCAAGGGGGGGGGGGTGTGCCAAGGGGGGGGGTGCCCCATGGATGTTTGTGTCCCATTGATATACGTGCACCCCCGGTGTACCGAACCCCCTCACCATTTGAAATCTGGACTTTTTGGACTAAGAATTTCCAGAGTAAATTGTTACATTTTAATACTTTTTAATGTGACAAATTCGTTGCCTTTAAAACTACTCTTTCCATTTACACGAATGTATTTGTTTTTACACTCACGGCAGATTACATTAAGAAAAAAAAGTAAATTACATTAAAAAAAAAAAAGGCGCTAGAAGGAGCCTTGTTTAAGAAAAAGGCAAGTGAAATCTTGGTCAGAAGTTCCCCCTAGAAAAAAAATGGTGCATCCCCTTGTACCCCTCTAGAGTGTTACCCTAGTTAAGGCGCTGTCATGGCGGTTTGGACAGATTTGGTTCATCTGCCTGTTGTTCCCTTTGTTAATGGCCAGCATACGTCAGCAAGCTAATTGAAGACTCGAAAGTCACGAGACAAATCTTTGCTCAAAAAAGGTAATGTTTCTCTTATTGGCACTTGTATATTTATATATATTTAGGCAACCAAGCATTTTAAAATAATTAAGCAATTTTAAGGTGTCGTCCTTTTATCTCGGAAACCAGTTAAAGGTAATCAAATGATAACCTGCAATAAAACGTCTCTTAGCCACTTTTGATTTACATTAATATTTGGTATCTCGCTAGAAATATCCGACTCATTTACAGAGAGCATAATATTTTGAAGGTGTGGCCTGATTTCAGTATATCATTTTCTGCCGTGTGTCCTAGTTTTAATGTTGCTCAAAGTTGCCCAACAACGAACAACAGCCAGACACGTCAGCAAGCTAATTGAGTACTCGAGCACGAAAGTCACCAGATACAATTTGTGTTCGAAGAAAAATGGCTGTGTTTCTGCAAGGCGTTTGTATTTTGAGTTGTATTGCTGTGATTGCATCCTTCACTGAGGGTAAGAATGGATATTTGTATTTATATTATGTCTCTTGGTTAAATTCAACGTACTCGTGTAATTTCCACTGTAACAAGGCACACTTTAATGATGACGATACTTTAAAAAAATTTACGAGAGCTTTGGTGAGAATTAAATTAGGACAACCCTCGAGTTGTAACGATGCTGTTATAATAGCTTAACTACTCTTTTCGTTTGGTGCATTCGATTAGCTTCCCCTGGTCAATCCAGGTCAGGGCCCAATTTTCATAAAGCTTCTTGATGTGCTTACTGTGCGAGTTTCCATTTCGAAACGCTGTTAACCGTAAGCACACGAAATGGCACGCTAGCCTTTCGGTGGTAAATTACTGCGTGAAAATGGATGACGAAATAATGCAAATGGTGAACGCGCAAGCTGGCCGCCTTATTTTCTTCTTATTAAATAAATACAATTTAAAAAAATTTAAAGGCTGCCAAAATCAAGCAAGAAAAGTAATAAACAACACACTAAACAAAAAGTGCGTTCCTTTGTCTGTTTATGATCGTTAAACGATGACATTTATAACATATACAAAGATGTAAACAAAGGACGCAATGGTTGCATACACAGTCTGAGCATTATATGCAGAAATAGTATTGATTCAAAGTCGTAATGAGTTGTTTTCAGATGTAATTACAAAAATCGTAACGTACATAAACATAACGTACCAAATGGCTTGACTTTTAGCTTCATTTCAATTTGTTTTCCCCGAATTTCCAAAAACCTCCCCTTAGACTCCCCCCCCCCCCCCCCCCCCCGTGTCACGGTAAAGGCTCTCACGCGGTTGTCTGGCGGGAACAGCAGTATTTGCAGGTGAACTGTTAGGGTCGCTTTCACCACAAAGATTAATTTAACGACTTGTCCAAAAGTCGAAAAGGAGAAGAAACAGTAAAAGCAATAGACTGTTGTTTGCATCATTTAAACAAAGGACAGACACAAATAAGAAATATTTGTAGTGATTGTATAAGTGGTCTCACTGATGGTTTTGTTTTTGTTTTGTGTTTTTCTCCCCATGCAGCGATGGTGTGTTTGATTGGATGGGAACCGGATTCGAACACCGCCCTTAGATACCGATGGGTCATCCCGGTGGAGGATCCCTGCAAGTGCACTGAGATTCGACCAGGTGGTATAAACAACCGTACACCCGGCCGCCATTTCAATGTCATCTACTTTGACACCTTGCTGGTCAGCAACTCTCCAATGGAGATCCGCAAATGGCTCAGTTGCTTGGGTAAGAAAAAAACGTCTGCATTTACAAATTAAACGTATTAACAACGAGGTGGGTGTTGATCGGCTTTTATGTAAAGAATTAGTACAGTAAAAACTCGTAGAATACGACACTTTTTACGGTCTCTTGGAAGTACCATCCGACTTGTTGAGATCCTGAGATTAATTTCTGCTCGATATGGTTGACATAGATTTTGAAAGTAGGGTGTCCACTTCCCAAAGACAACACCGTTGATAAAAAAAGAGCATGTGTATATTTATTTACTCTATCACCTCTAGGCTATACCTGAAGCCGCACGATGAGCAATCAAGTTGAAAATAACCCGAAGCGAAATCGTAGTCGGGATCAACAGCTTGGGGGATACAAGTTAATACATAATATACGAGAAATAATGACACTCGAAATTGATATAGATGTTTTTACAAGATGTTTTACCGGTATTACCAGATTCAACCGCGCGGGAAGAGATAAATACCATGCCGACCTCTACGACCGTACGATGAAACAACGTCATATACCACATGCCCCGAAGGCACACGCTTTACGAAGCTCATTTATATAATGCATACACGCGTGGTGATACCAACTGCTACTTGTAACTATTATGTGGACGTACACTTTTTATCTACACAGACATGTTAAGTCCTCACCATACTACAACCGTACCCACCCAGTGCCGAACCGGTAACCAGCTTCAACGGCGCGGGTAGAAAGGACGGTAAACTCTATGCCGACCCCTACGACCGTACGATGTTCTACCAGTGCAACAATGGTATACGAGGACGTCGATGGGTGGGGGACGGAGGGGACTTGTCCCCTTCACTTTTTAGACTGGAGGGGACAGCATATCAGATGTCCCCCCCCCCCACTTTTTAATTGACTGTTCATTAGAAATATGCAACAAAATATACAAATATACACCATTTTCTTGATTTAATATTTCATTACAATTTTTGTTCAAATATTATAATAGCGAACAAACGGTGAAATGTTTTTTTCATTTTTATTTTTTTTTTCTGATAGACCACGCGCAGAATGGTATTTTGGGCCTATTATATTAGATGGATGTATTTTTTCAAGACTTGCTCGCCCGTCCCCCTACTTTTCAGTTGCGATCGACGCCCTTGATGGTATAGCACAGCGCAGGTCCTGCCTTAAAAGCACACGCTTTGACGAAGTTGACCATGTGATGATACCAACTGCAACTTCGACACGCAGTCATTAATACAATCAGGTATAGCCGTCAGGTGTTATTGATATCGTTGTAAAAGATAACATCTTACACGGGTATGGAATCAAATTAATTTATCTGGGTGTTGCATGTTAGGTGTGTCGAATAAATGTTTAATACACACAATGTTCTTTTACGACGTAAAATAAATACGTGTGAGCTTTAGAAATCCATTTTTACCAGCAATTACAACACAGATATCTAAAAAACGATGCTATTCACATATTGATTAACACTTAATAGTAAAACAGTGTTCGCATTAGATTTTGATAATTATACCAAACCATTATGCAAAAAAAATATATATAACATATATGTTTGTATATACTTTTTGAGGCTTTGAGATATGCTTGTGTTTAAGGATTTTGAGGCTTTTCAGGTATGTTTGTGTTTGTGCTTGTTAATGCCTCTGACGAAGGTCCAGTTTGGATCGAAAGCTAAGGCCATCTCATCCTAAAACAATGTACAAAACCATTATGCCGCGCAGAAAATAAGGTTTGGTCAATTCTCTTGGGAGTAGATAGGGAACTGTAGGAACATTCCTAATTCCATATATTAAACATGTAAATTATTTTCTTTTTTTCAAACAACATTTAAAGAAAGACAATTAGAAACGTTCTGTTGACATTAACAGTTGTTGGTCGATGGCGGGGTATCAAATCGTCACCGTTCCCACGAAGAGCCATTTACGTCCAAACGCATGATTAAGATTGACATTGTGCACTGTTTGTTACACTGTGATTGGCTTAAAAACTGCAATTCTGCAATACTAATGCCACGGTTTGCAGCTAAAGACCTTTCCATATGATCCTAAGGCCGTATCCGAAACGGCGACTTCGGCTACAGCTACGGCTAGATCGCGCGCGTCTGCCTATTCTTCAACACTGGCAGACGCGCTGATCTAGCTGTAGCTGTAGCCGAAGTTGCCTTTTCGGACACGGCCTAAGTTTAACCCCTGTTGGCTGTTTGGCTAATGTATTCAAACATGTCTTGTCGTGAAACCTAAAACATAAGATGACCTACCTAATCACTCAACTGAATAACGCATGTCACGTGACCAGGCGCACACTGACACTAGTGGCTCTTCGTGAAACCTGAAAAACGATTTGACCTACGTTATAACGCTCTTGGTATTACATTCATCTTCGGCAGGGGCTGGAGGGGGGGGGGGCGGGGGCTTTTGGCTCTCTGTGAAAACAGTGACGAAATAATGTACAGATTGTCCTCTCAAAAGTATTCAGTACTCAATCACTACTGTTGTTAACAATAAAATAACGGGCAAAATAATTTTGAGAGTCAAGCCTTTTGTGCATGTTTGTGCAAGATTTGGACTCCCAACATGGCGCACAGGATTGGCGCGTGTGAGTGCGCTGCGCGTTGTGCAAGCAAGGGGTCTATAAAAACTCATTTATTGTGCTGCCTCTCCCTTGAGAAAACGATTATGCGTAAGTTATAGTCTCTTAAAGTGCATCAAGGGAACGCGGATTTCACGTGTGTTTGTTCGGGGAGAGCTGGGCTGGAAAATAGCTGTTTTTATTACATAAAACGTGCAGGAAATTAGGCCTACAGGCAATCAATCCCCACAGTAGAATCCTGTGGAAAGTAGCGTCTTTAATATGTGTTTTTAATATGGAGAAAATGGTGCGACTTTTTGTTGATGGGACATCCATAGGTCGCAATATATAAATATAAAAGAAATATGAAAAGTATGAAATCAGCGGAGCAAAACTGTTTATTCTTATTTTGAACGCCACTGGGCTTGTTGTACTGACAATACTGGCTCACGCATGGTAAGGCTGCTATGTCAGACGATTTGCCATGTACCAGCCAGTGTCGTGGTCATGCCTGTAGGATTCCAGACACCTGTAGAAATACAGTGTACGTAAACTTTGCAAAATAAATCTTGTCTTTATAACTTGTTAGACCAAAATTGTCATGATGTGATACCAAGGTTAGCTAACAATAGGGCACCGCATAGCCTACCAAAAAAACTCTGTTGTAAATTTCGACAAGGTTAAGTGCTTATTTCAAGTATTATGTAAACTAACGTTCTTCTACTATATACGAAAGCCTGTTAGTGCAATGGCTATTTTATGTTCAAAAGCACTTATTTTGTTTCCACAACATTTATTTAAATGTTATAAAAAGTGCCTTTGAAAATCAGTTTTGGCGAAAACAAACTGCTTTTGAAAATAAAAATAACTGCTTTTTAAAATAAAACAGTGATGGCACTAACGGGCTTTCATTACTTTAAAATTGTGTTTGAGCAAATAAGATGGGAACCTACAGCGTACACATTACAAGTACTAATCACGTGCATGGTTTGTAGGGTGATCGACAGCCTCTGGTATTCATGCACTTAACAAGTCTACGAGTTTCCTTCTAGATTAAACCGGAAATGTGAATTACATGATTCGGAAAAAAGCAGAAGTATGGAGCTCCAAGGTAACCGTCTAAGTTATCATCAATGATCTCATGATGGCGCCGTCCAGACTCCTCATTCTTGTCTTTACTCGATACCGTCGCAGTCGTTATTCTTATTTTCCTATAAAATCTGCCTGAAGATGGCATTGGCCTATTCTAAAATAAGAAGGTTGAACTAGGCAGTCCGAATGGATCAACCTAGTTCCGGAGCACTGTTTTTCCAGTCAACTAACGAAGTGACGTCACTTTGCCAAGATGGCGTTTTTGGTAAAGTGATCGAGAAAACTTTTGCAATCACATAAAAAGTTGATTTAACTATCAATGATAGTTTTTTTAATGTTTTTTTCCCCGATATGTTTATCAATAAGGTAATAATTATTATCGCACTATGTTATGCAAGTAATTTGTTGATGGCTAATACATTGTTTTTTTCTTTGATACTTCGTCGCCATGTTGGTTGTCATGTTTGACGCATCAATCGACTTAACGCGTTCGAGTGAAACCCATTCCACGCATGCGTGATTTAAACGGCACTTTGACTCAAAGTTAACATCCGAACTTGCTGAACATCACACAAGCGGCTGCTGCTGCCACGCTGGACATTTTCGGCGTCAACTCGTACACGCGTGAATGCCGAAAGGGGTTTATTTTATGGTTGAACTCACAAGTTTACTGGTAGTTCTTCCTATATACCCTAGTGGTTTTGAATAGAAACCCACCGAACCTTTTCCTTAGTGATGTAGGCACCTGGCAAGGCATTGATTATTGATTCCACCTGTAAGGTTGTCTATAGAACTTGCTTATCTTACAGCGGCCCTGGCCTATTTTGTTAGCACGCAACCGCCACACCAAATACTCCCTAAAACTGAACTCAGCTTGCCGTCACTACTAGGTCATCTAATCTCACAAATCTGCTATCAAAATGTACGTCATTGTCATTACGCTCGTCCTGATGTCTTCGGTATCTGCCAAACTGCCGATGAATTTACCTAGATTACCGTTGAATATCCCGGGGTTGTCTGGTCAGATGAAACAGGAACATCCGGAGCGCTGCTGCGCTCCAAGTTCATTTACCTTCGACATTTGTAAGTATACAGCAATAGTAATTATCAGATCAACATGAGTTATCCCTGTCATTTTCTGCAAAAAGCAGCAATTTCACTTTCATGCATTCGTACTAAAGCAACGTTGCCTCTTCAGTTGAAACCGTCATTCAGTTTCTTTTTGAGGCATATGTGAATTAGTATAACATTATTTTCAATTAAACTTGATTTAAAGGCGATCATTTTATCCTTTAGAAAAAGGCATTCGATTTAGCTGTGTGCAGAGTTGGCATGCTTAGGTATCTTTCATTTATACTGCGAAAAGCTGCCGCAAATTGGAACGCTGTTCGAGTGGATCGCTAAACTGAATGGTTATCTGACACTAAAAACTTAAGGTGAATTGATTGTTTTATGGAGAATTTAACTCACACAAACAGAATAACACGACGTTTAAATTGGCCGCTTATTAGCGGAAAATGACCGGGAAAACCAACTTTTATAAGAGCTTTATTTTTACTGTTTAAACTCTCCGTAAAACCGTTATCTTGGGTTATCGATTTTTCATGTACCCTGTATATTAACATACCAATAGTATTCTGAATGTAGGTATTAAAAGGACCTGACTGTCTGCCCAGCTAGCTTCGGTTTGATTTCAAATGGAGAACTTATAAAATTACTATTCTATCTGTAATGTTATACGGAACCATATAGGTCTATCATTACAAGTGATTTATGGTGTGAAGAGGGTTGACGTTGGGTTCGTACCTTATTCATATTTCATGGTTTACAAAGAAAAGAAAAAATGTAAGACACTTCCCTACCTGTTTAATTGAAATGTCAGAGAAGAGTTGTTTGATTGGGGAAGATCATTGACCACTGTGGGGCTACAATTGCTTATCGCTGGGCCAGGCATAGACTAGTCCCCTGTCTTTTTCTGCAAGGATAGAGCAGGCACTTGTCTTACAGGCCCAATGGTATCAGTGGATAAACTTGCAGTGACGTAAAATAAATGCTAACTAAAAATAAAATATAAAAAAAAAAAAAAAATATGCTAACTACATTCACACATGCGTACAGACACTATTGGTCATTAAGTTGTGCACCCAGCAGGCAGACAATGCCATGCGGGTACGTGTCACGCCACCATCAGCCCCTCTAAAAATGCGCAATGTTCGCCCATTTTGCCAGTAGTTATGGTGCGCAGGCGCGGTGTGCAATTTGGGAAAGGTCTATTTAAGTCCAAGTATGTTTGAGTGACCACAGAGTGGAGAAAAGTAGAGGAGAGAGTTTGCCTGTGTGAAAATGGTTTGATGGAGTTAACCTGACAATAACAGTATTTTCTTTAAACTTATTTGTTACTATAAATTGCATTCCTTGCTTCTTAATAATAATAACTCGCATCAGCTATAAAATCCGACTCAGGATTCAGGAATAAGTTAATATTTTTTATTCGTTTAAATTCAGTCCACACTGTCTAAAGGTGAGCCAAAGATCCCAGAAGGACTGATGAAGTTTCACAATCTCATTCGCCGAGCTGGCTTGTTTTTCGGCGGTAAATAGAACAGTCGATTGAAGGCATTGCTGTGTTCCAGAGTCACATTTGGTGTACGATTTGATGCTAGGCCTTAGATTATTAAGCAGAATGTAATGGCCAGATGGACGCGTTGGATTCTTATGAAAACGTACGTTTTTGTTTACTTTTTACTCCCTTAGTATCACCCAGGTTTGTTATACGTTCTGCAGTACCACACGACAATTGTGCCTTTGTTGATGTGCTGGGTGTCATTGGGCAAATGAGTATGGTGTGACCCTAATAATGTAGGTTCGACCTTTAATTTGCTCTGCCCTTGGTATCTCAGATACAGGGAACACTATGGGAACATAATTGGAGGGGGAGGGGCTAATTACCCTAAACAATTATGTGTGGAGATTCTTCCACACACGTTATACGCCTTAGTGTAAGTTTGAAAACGTTTGTGCCCCGCATGGTTTAGTGCCCACATTTATCTAGCTTAGTCTTTATAAAGACGTACTCATATAACCTATAGTTTATAGTAACATGATTCGAGGGTTGTGGTGGTGGGGGGGGGGGGGGCCTTAGCTGCCAAGTTTTACATTATTACGGCAAGAAGTCCGGGTATCCCGCTATTCTCCAACTATGTGAAAGGCGGCGTCTGCTCCGGTGGCGCCGTGAAACCATCCGACCAATATCATAAACGCATTGTGATGTTTAAACGAAATGAGAAGAGAAAAAAATTAACTTCACAAAGATTTTAAACAAGTCCAGGGTTGGAAAGTTGTGTAAGAGAAAATTGTTATCATAACACAAAACTAAAACAAACAGTTTTAATTATCGAGTGCCCAGAAGAAGCGCGTACGGCTCTTTGCCCTACTTCCAGGCACGCAATCCTTCTCCAGTAACAAAAGGCCGTAAGTAATAAAATGGCCCCTGGCAAAAAAAACCAAACAAACTCCTTCCTGCGAATGCGAACGCGAAACGAATTTTGACGTCACAAATTCGCAACAGAATAATTCGCAACAGTTGAACTGTGCGAAACATTCGCTGCGAAAACAGCCACGTGACGTCAAAATTCGCTTCGCATTCGCATTCGCAGGAAGTATGAACCGGGCTTTACTTTTAAATTGTTGTTGCTGAAATTCCATGCAAAATACATTCCCGTTATGATTCATGTACAGCAGGAAACCGATCAAACTTTGAGCTCAGTTTTCTTGAAATACACTATTGCACTGTAGTTGCTTAAACGCCCTTTCTTGTTGTATTTTTATATAAGAGTGAGGCAATTTAGAAATAAAAATACATTTGCACACACTATTCTATGTCTTCTGATCTTATCAATTGTTTGTCTTTATGTTGTCTGTAAAATAAAGTACTCCTGCAGTTTTCTTTCACTGCAATGGTTGATCCAGTTTGACTAGCTATTTCATTTCGTCTATGGTTAGGTCTAGTCGACTCTAGTCAGCAACCCTAACTTGCTCAATGGTAGCCGGAACATCTGACGTCACAATTCGAGGCTCGTGAATAATGCCAGCCTTGGGCAACTGGCGGGGTCCTGCCAGTTGCTGTGCACCATTCACACGGCGGATATTCGTAGTCTACATGCACACGTGTACACAGATCACATTATGAATAAAACAATAATTTCATACAAACATTGTACACACGCGCAGCAGCAGACGATCGAAAAGTTCCTGCTGATGGTGTTGCTGACAAACACGTCACTTCGGAGCAGACCAATCATAACACAGATATGGAAAGCTTACGTCAGAGCATGTTTATCCAATGAAACCAGTGCCTGTCTTTGTCCTTGCGGATATATACCATGCCCGATTTGGGGCAGAGGACCCCCCCCCCCCAATGTTCCAATACTTTAACATTATTTTCCTCTTGTACAAAAGTACCCCGGCCCCTAAAATCCTCTGAAGAATTCCTGAGATTCCAAGCACATAATGAATTAAGTTGTGCACCCAGCAGGCAGACAATGCCATGCGGGTACGTGTCACGCCACCATTAGCCCCTCTAAAAATGCGCAAAGTTCGCCCATTATTTTTGCCAACAGTAGTTACGGTGCGCAGGAGCGGTGTGCAATTTGGGAAAGGTCTATTTAAGTCCAAGTATGTTTGAGTGACCACAGAGTGGAGAAAAGTAGAGGAGAGAGTTTGCCTGTGTTAAAAAGGTTTGATGGAGTTAACCTGACATTAACAGTATTTTCTTTAAACTTATTTGTTACTATAAATTGCATTCCTTGCTTCTTAATAATAATAACTCGCATCAGCTATAAAATCCGACTCAGGATTCAGGAATAAGTTAATATTTTTTTTTTCGTTTAAATTCAGTCCACACTGTCTAAAGGTTAGCCAAAGATCCCAGAAGGACTGATGAAGTTTCACAATCTCATTCGCCGAGCTGGCTTGTTTTTCGGCGGTAAATAGAACAGTCGATTGAAGGCATTGCTGTGTTCCAGAGTCACATTTGGTGTACGATTTGATGCTAGGCCTTAGATTATTAAATACAGCTAATTGAAAAGCAGCTGCTAGATGTAGAGCAGAATTAGTGTCGCCATTATTATGCAAATGTATGCGAAAGTTTCTTAAGCAGAATGTAATGGCCAGATGGACGCGTTGGATTCTTATGAAAACGTACGTTTTTGTTTACTTTTTACTCCCTTAGTATCACCCAGGTTTGTTATACGTTCTGCAGTACCACACGACAATTGTGCCTTTGTTGATGTGCTGGGTGTCATTGGGCAAATGAGTATGGTGTGACCCTAATAATGTAGGTTCGACCTTTAATTTGCTCTGCCCTTGGTATCTCAGATACAGGGAACACTATGGGAACATAATTGGAGGGGGAGGGGCTAATTACCCTAAACAATTATGTGTGGAGATTCTTCCACACACGTTATACGCCTTAGTGTAAGTTTGAAAACGTTTGTGCCCCGCATGGTTTAGTGCCCACATTTATCTAGCTTAGTCTTTATAAAGACGTACTCATATAACCTATAGTTTATAGTAACATGATTCGAGGGTTGTGGTGGTGGGGGGGGGGGCCTTAGCTGCCAAGTTTTACATTATTACGGCAAGAAGTCCGGGTATCCCGCTATTCTCCAACTATGTGAAAGGCGGCGTCTGCTCCGGTGGCGCCGTGAAACCATCCGACCAATATCATAAACGCATTGTGATGTTTAAACGAAATGAGAAGAGAAAAAAATTAACTTCACAAAGATTTTAAACAAGTCCAGGGTTGGAAAGTTGTGTAAGAGAAAATTGTTATCATAACACAAAACTAAAACAAACAGTTTTAATTATCGAGTGCCCAGAAGAAGCGCGTACGGCTCTTTGCCCTACTTCCAGGCACGCAATCCTTCTCCAGTAACAAAAGGCCGTAAGTAATAAAATGGCCCCTGGCAAAAAAAACCAAACAAACTCCTTCCTGCGAATGCGAACGCGAAACGAATTTTGACGTCACAAATTCGCAACAGAATAATTCGCAACAGTTGAACTGTGCGAAACATTCGCTGCGAAAACAGCCACGTGACGTCAAAATTCGCTTCGCATTCGCATTCGCAGGAAGTATGAACCGGGCTTTACTTTTAAATTGTTGTTGCTGAAATTCCATGCAAAATACATTCCCGTTATGATTCATGTACAGCAGGAAACCGATCAAACTTTGAGCTCAGTTTTCTTGAAATACACTATTGCACTGTAGTTGCTTAAACGCCCTTTCTTGTTGTATTTTTATATAAGAGTGAGGCAATTTAGAAATAAAAATACATTTGCACACACTATTCTATGTCTTCTGATCTTATCAATTGTTTGTCTTTATGTTGTCTGTAAAATAAAGTACTCCTGCAGTTTTCTTTCACTGCAATGGTTGATCCAGTTTGACTAGCTATTTCATTTCGTCTATGGTTAGGTCTAGTCGACTCTAGTCAGCAACCCTAACTTGCTCAATGGTAGCCGGAACATCTGACGTCACAATTCGAGGCTCGTGAATAATGCCAGCCTTGGGCAACTGGCGGGGTCCTGCCAGTTGCTGTGCACCATTCACACGGCGGATATTCGTAGTCTACATGCACACGTGTACACAGATCACATTATGAATAAAACAATAATTTCATACAAACATTGTACACACGCGCAGCAGCAGACGATCGAAAAGTTCCTGCTGATGGTGTTGCTGACAAACACGTCACTTCGGAGCAGACCAATCATAACACAGATATGGAAAGCTTACGTCAGAGCATGTTTATCCAATGAAACCAGTGCCTGTCTTTGTCCTTGCGGATATATACCATGCCCGATTTGGGGCAGAGGACCCCCCCCCCAATGTTCCAATACTTTAACATTATTTTCCTCTTGTACAAAAGTACCCCGGCCCCTAAAATCCTCTGAAGAATTCCTGAGATTGCAAGCACATAATGAAGACACAATGGGGGTGCCACCATGCCCCATATCGAGCACCAAAAAATGTGCGGATAAAGACAGGGGACCAGTCTAGCTCAATGGGAGACTTTTGGGAATCTCTACCACTAGAGGACAGCAGACCCACCAGGTAAATTTGTTTGGCTGTTTGGCTTTCGCACGGCGGTACAACTAAACAACTCTGCCGTACTGTCAAGTCCCCCTTTGCTCACAGAAGACCGTAAAATGTTCTGAAAGCCATGTCGGTACAACCGGTACAGTTGTGTCAGTGCCAATAAAGTCAACTATGGGTCCATGTAGCTTCAGAAACTACGTGAAGAATTGCCGAAATCGGGGATGTCCTGAAGAAAACACGAACTTGTTTACAGGTAAATCTTTACGAATAAGGTTAAGGCGAAAGGAACGCACTTCCATAGCATGACTATCTCAATCAAAATAAAAGAGATTCACGTACATTGCTACAACAATTTTTATTATGGTGTGTTAATCTTATAATCATAAGGAATAAATGACTTGATGATTAAATAAGTGCAAGAAAATACACCAACAAATCATAGAGATAGGGCCTAACAACAAGCATAATTATTACAGACCAATGCAAGCCATATGTAAATAATTGCATATTGTTTTAAACGTCCACGAGTGACTCAAATTAATAAACATAATAATTATTAGTTAGATGCTTGGTTGGTGGCCTTGATCTTCTTGATTTTTGATTGCGACGCCTAAGAACGTGTTTCTAGCTTTACAGTAACATTGTTGCGTGCATGGCATTCAGATGTCGACTTTGTTGAAAGTATCCTAACCACGAAAGTGAAGTCCAGGTGTTATTCATAAGATTCAACATACGGGAGGCGCATGGGCCGGATTCAATCCGTTGCAGGGTACTGCGACTCCGTGCCGAGCAATATTTAGCATTATCATTTCGGTCCTTATTCCATGGAGGAATCATTGAATAAGAGGGTAATTGCTGCATTATGGAAACGGTCAGTGATCGTTCCAATTTAAAAAATAAATACAAATGCCCACCCTAAAGTCTTGAACAATCTCCGTCCGGTAGCTCTCACACCTCAGAGCCTATGAATGTTTAGAAAGAATAGTGAAGAACAGGTTGATTAATGAAGTGAAGGGTTCCATGGATGGGTACCAATTTGTCTATAGACCACAAAGAAACACAGAGGATGCAATTCTGACATTGATTAATGGTATTTGTGGACACCTGGAGAAGACAGGGGCTTTTGCTAAGGTTGTTTTTGTAGACTTTGCGAGTGCCTTCACCACAATTCAGCCATATTTAATGGTTCAGAAACTGTTGGATCCCAGTGTAAATTTCACTTTGGATCAGAATCTTTCTAACAAACAGAGGGCAGCAGGTCATGTAAAATTCCACTCTCCGATCTCTTCGTTCTTAATCCCATTCCGTACACATTATACACAAATGAATGTAGATCTTCGAGTACAAATCACAAGTTAATTATGCAGACGACGCTGCACTGGTCAGCCGTTTATTTGCAAAAAGAGATGACTTGGAATCGCTCAAGGACGCGACTTCTGAATTTGTTCCGTGGTGTGACAAAAACCACCAAAAGAAAACTAAATGGTGTGGTCAGCGATTTTCGTTGGAACAAAACACACATCCTGACCACCGTGATCAAAGGAGAATCTCTTGAAAGAGTCACTGATGAGTTTATAAAGTACATGTACTTAATTGATAAATTAATTGAGGAATTGAGATTGGTAACCAGTTGCTTTTTGATAAGATGTGCTAAATCAAAGTACAATAAGTTTCAGCAGCGTCAAGGAAACTTAATTCATTCTATGTTGACAGAACCATTTTACAGTTTCATAATTATTGTCTGATTAGTGTTCTTGGAAACATGCGGTCACAGGATCGGTGTAAATTGGACAGGGTCATTAAGCGAGCAAACAAAGTAACTGGTACTGATGAATAATGGTTGACAGTCTCTATAAATCTCTCAGGCTGAACAAAGTTAAAATTATTTTGTCAGATGAAACTCACCCTTTGTGTGATGAACAATTCAATAGAAGTGCAAGGAGTAAACGTCTTTTTTAACCGATGCGGTGTACGAACTCATGTCCCCCTAGCTGTCCGGATTTTTATTGAACAATTTAGAATGATGTTTTCATTCATAAGTAGGATTTGAAACTTTGCTCGGTGGAGGTATAACTAAGTAAGGCTTGCGGTAACACCATGTGAAAATCTCTTTTGAGTAGTGTATGTTCTGAAAAGAACCGGTGGTTAACGACTCAACGTTTCGATCAGTATGCTCTGATCGTCTTCAGGAGAATGGCATCAGAGCATACTGATCGAAACGTTGAGTCATTAACCACCGGTTCTTTTCAGAACCTGCACTACTCAAAAGAGATTTCCACATGGTGTTACCGCAAACCTTACTTAGATTTCATTCATGCGACATTCCAGAGACTGGTATTGGTTCTGTTTGTATGCTCACGAGCAATTTGTTTAATGTTCTATTTGTACAAGCAATTTTCTATGAACTTTTAAGTGTCTGTACCTTTAAGTGTAATTCCTTTTATATTATATAATGATGTATTGTGGTTTTCGATGTATTTATGTACTGTAATGGTAATTTTTTATGTATTTAAATTTTTATGTACTCATAACTCATTGATGGTAAGGCCGAAATGATTCCCCGTTTGTGGATAATAAAGTCAATTGAAATTAATTAAATTTACCAATGTTAACAAAGAACACGTCAATACCATGCAAAACAAATAGTAACAAATTTTGTACAAATATTGACTGCTTCGAGTGCTGTGGTTAAAACTACGAGTCCTAGGTGATGGTCAGAGCGGTTTAAAAACATTTATGAACAATAAACATTGTTATAGCACCCCTTACAAAGAACCTGAATGGAGAGCGCGTCAAATGATAAGTAATACATTTTTACTAGAATGCCGCACAGACACGACGCACTTTACATGCATGCAGCAAACAAGGTGCTATACCATACCCGTAGCAACTCTATCACATAGCAACGAATGTACTATACCCATAGCAACAGCAGCTTCTTGGTACTAAGACGTCTAGGTACAATATAAATATGGGTTGTTTGAAAACAAATATTGACGGCTTTTACTCTTGCTATTGCTCTAATTTCACCTCGGGAAAAATAATAGAACTGGAGAGTTGTAGTTTTAACCATAGCAATCAATATTTGTATATTATAAATCACGCCGCTTGTTGATGGGTCGACCAATCAAAATCGAGGATTCAAATTGCCTTGAAGATAAAGGCCTATGCACAGATTAACCAAATCAACCATGTAGTTCTCAAGCAAAGAATTTTGTAAGGTTGGTTAATTTTTGAAAGATGACTACTGTTGACCCACTTCTTCCGACGTCATCATCACAATAATCTAGGTAGCGCCATTTTGGAAGCCACTGTCACTGTCTTTTGTTTTATTTTTAATTTGTGTATACAGCGTTATACAGTGCAGTGCGAATTTTAGGCGACATCACATTTCGTGCTTACCAGCTGTCTCCCAACGATGAATATGGCACAGTCGCTGCGTGAGTGCTAGCCTTTAGTCAAGGCGCACCGCGGCACCCCAGCCTAGTCATCACGCACGAAAAAAGACTAGCGCGAGCGGCGAAGCCGCGAAGCGCCTTTACCAACTCGTTTTGGGGCTTTATGTTTTTTTCTTTACTCTTTGCTACCGATTTTGGTGGGAGAAATGTAATGCATAATGCATTAGCGTGATGAGTTGTTGGCCAATAAGAAAACACAATTACTTGCATGACGTCACAAGAACGACGTTCGACGCAACATCTAGTTGCCGGTGATTGGGTACAAGAAATTGCATATGTAAACATTTCATGATCATGAATAATTGATTAGCTGAACGAGTTGGTAAAGGCGCTTCGCGGCTTCGCCGCTCGCGCTAGTCTTTTTTTCGTGCGTGATACCTGGGCTGGGGTGCCGCGGTGCGCCTTGACTAAAGGCTACGTGAGTGTGTGCAGGAGCTCAAAAGAATAGTCAATTTTGACCAATTTTCGTTTACTAGTAGAGTGGGTGGAAATTGTTCACTATAGAGCAACACCGTGGATCAATTCTTATGTTAATGATTCTGCCAAGATAATTGAATGATCGAAGACGATCGCCTTGAAAAAGGGCTGTTGTTTCTGCCAGGCGCTTACATTTTGTTTTCTATTCAGACGACAAAAGATAGGATTCTGACCAGCAATGAATCTTAAGGTGTCTTATGTTTATTCTAGAAATCTGTAGTTTGTTTTTTACCGATATCAGAACGATTTTAACAAGTGGCCATATTTCAACTTGTGCATTTTTGCCTACGTTTTTAATGGTTCGTTGAATTTCCCAATATTTAATCAAATGCAGGTCGGGATACGTCACAAGCTAGTTGAATAATTGAGGACAAAAAAACATCAGACATTATTTTTGCTTGGAGAAAAAATGGCAGTGTTTTTGGAAGGCGCTTGTATTTTGATTCACCTCACTGTGATTGCCCACCTTTCTCAAGGTAAGTCTGGATATTTCGTTGAAATTTGTGAGACTTACCTCTACATGCTCATGTGATTTCTACTGTAGCAAGATACCTAATGTAGATGATTTATTAAGGCATGTAGAACTGTTATAGCAATCAATTTGAAATGATGTTTTAAAGCAACAGTGTTTTCATTTTGACTCCAGACGTCCATTTAAAAAATATTAACAAAAGCAAACATGTATCGTCCTCATCAACATTTCTTGAAAAATGTTGTAAAATGTTTGTACAATTTTACATTTTATCGTAATAATAGTATAATTAATTAATAAATTTGATTCGGGTCCCAACTATTTCAACACTTGTTCACAGTAAAAATGTGATTTTGTTATCAAAATGTGCATTAATAAACTTTTTACGATTGTTGAAAAAAGCATACACTCTTAAACCTCCTGTTTCGGGTCACGTGGGGGCCTGACACATTTCTGGGTCAGTATGACACAGAGTATGTCCCAAAATGAACCCAAAATAGTTCAAATTGGCGCAAAACAGGGACGAAATTTAAACTTTTTGACTAGTTTGGGGTCATCCTGACCCAGAAATTGATCAGGCCCCATAGGACTCGGAATCCAGGTCAATGTTGACCACGAAGTTTTTTAAAATATAAGTTCGAAACATGTTTTTTATTTTATTCTCGAAGTAACAAAGTAACACGTACAAAAAGCTATGAACAGTTCAGAAAGAGAAACAGTAAAAACAACGGACTGCAGCTGTTTTCATCCTAACAGCGACGGCAAAGAGGACAAAATGTGCGTAAACTTATGAATGTGATTTCTTCCATGCAGCGATGGTGTGTCAGATGGGACAGGAACCGGATTCGAACATTGCCCGTAGATACCGATGGGTCATCCCGGTGGAGGATCCCTGCAAGTGCACTGAGATTCGACCAGGTGGTATAAACAACCGTACACCCGGCCGCCATTTCAACGTCATCTACTTTGATACATTGCTGGTCAGCAACTCTCCAATGGAGATCCGCAAATGGCTCAATTGCTCGGGTAAGAAAATCTTCTGCATCCAACATTTTATTATAAAGGTTAAATCATGAAGTGAGTTTCGATCGTGTAAATGTTTAAACATTTTCATGTTTAAATATTTTCTTTGGTGAAAACAACGTATTCTTACTCGTAAAAGGCGGTTCTGTTTTACGAAGCTCTGCAAGGGGTTAGTGCCATCCGACTTGTTGAGATCCTCATGTATTAGTCTAGGCCTGATTTTTTTTTTAAATAAGCATTTTCTGTTATTCTAGGCCTATATATTTATTTTTCGGGATACCCTACTAGTCAGGTATCCTGTTACTACCACTATGTTGTTGTACAAGGTGCCAGAGTTTTGAGTGTAAACACTCATTCACACCTTACACTAACACTGACAGCAAGTCGCATTTGGAGCTGTCAGAGTGTGCTGATAAATTAATCTGCAATTAAGTTGCACCGACAGAGGGATCAATAAGTGCTTCCAAGGTGATTTTGAAGGAATTTGAGTTGGTGTTTTTTTTTCTAACATAGAGATACTCATTAGTTTTGAGCATAATCTTGGCTGATTTTCTGTTGTTAAAAGCACAATACTTTGGATCATCATCCGTTGATATATGTACCGTAAATTTTGATTTGTATTGTCTCTCAATTTTTCAAGGGTCTCTGTTGGTGAACAGGTTCATGTTTAGTTTTCAAATTTATAGCTTAAAAGTATCTTTCTGGTCTAAAAATTGCTTTCAAAACAGAATTTTAAAGCAACACATTTTGTGTTTATTATTATCTCCACCAAATTGTAAAACGCTCCAGATTTTACGATTCATCTATTTTTTTCTAGGCTAACAATTTAAAAACAAGTCCCAGTTTAGTTGTTAGCAACATAACGCACGTTTTGTTGTGTTTAAATAAACACGAACAGCATTTCACGAGAGGACAATTAGTTTCAGGAACAAAGGAATAAATATACCCCATCTAGTTTTCGGCTGGGTTTGAGGAACAAGGGATAGCAAATAATTATATCCTTGACTTAAATTATTACCATTTGATCCACAAGAACATAATTTAGTTTTTCAGCTAGCTCCCAATAATGAAGCATACCTTGTCAATAAACGGTGTGCATGTTTCTCTTCAGTATTATGATGCAATACTGGTTTGGAGTACAAAATGCAGCAAATTGTTTTGCTAAACAAAAAGGTAAAAATCAAAAGACTGTTAACAATTTGTAAAAGTGCACAAGATTCTTACTTTGATCCTCCAGCTATTTTGAAAACATTTTCAAGAAAAGTCTCAACATATATTACCCCAAAAAGTAGAAAATGGAAAGTTGCAGTTGAAAATGAGCCTTATCGTAATAATTTACAATTGTGAACTTCCTAACAATTTGTAATAGTGTGAGGTTTATGTTTCAGATGACTACCTACATGTTATAGTGTAGGTTTTCAGTTGTCTACTGCTGCAAAGGATGACATACACTGAGATCTAGATGCAAGAAAGCGAAAGTCTCTTGCACTGTATACGCTGTGTTGATGTCAATACAGAACATACACAAGTGGCTGTTTCAACATCAATGTCTAAATTTCCATGAATATGACTACCAAATCCATAATCATTAGACTACAGAAATTTACAGGTTCCTTCAAAACATAACATGTTTGTACCAAAAGTGAAATTTGATGGAACGTAAATTTGTGGGGTGTTTTGCAGACGATAAAAAGCAAATGAAGCCTATTTTGTGTAGTGCTTCCTAGATCAGTAGCGCGCTTTTAGTACCACAGTGAACACATCGTCCCCGGTTTACTTCTAACTTAACATGTATGAGCAGATTAATGGGGGAAAACACAATTTGATTTTGGGAAACATCAGCTTTGGAGTGTTTTGATCCTCAAGTCGATTCCATTTGAGGCAATTTTTTTTATTGTAACCGAGTCTCCCTCAAAGGAATTTCACATTATTATAACAGTGTAGGGCGATGTTTGTTTGTTTGCTTCATTGCTTATTTGTTTTCCTCTCAGTGATACTGCGTGATAGGGTTTTTTTTTAGAAAATGAACTGATGACAATCGAAAATAATTGTTATTATTAAGTCATTAATCAATTGAAGTGCAATGTGTTGTGTACCATTGATTCCTCATTTTCTTTTAAATAGTAATGTCTCTTTAAGCACAGGGAAGGGAGCTTAATTACTTCCTCCCTTTTTTTTGGCCATACATTTGGTTAATTTATCGGATATAATTTGTGATATCAGACTAAAACACTTTAAAATTTTGCTTGATTTTCACAATCTATACATTCGTATAACTATATTCTGACAACAATGCACCTTTAATCAGTACATACACTTAAATAGCCCAATGTTTGGATCCAGTTATCCCAATATAAGGTCAAATAATGTTAAATGATTTTTTTCTCAGTGACATCAGTTTACAAATGGAGATGTATTTTGCATAAATTGTGTTTTTTACAATTGTTGTTATTTGTTTTGTCGATAAGACACCTTCAATCTCAAAATTTGGCTTGGTATTTCCAATTTTTGGATTCAGCACCCCCAAATTAGGTTGGATAGGTTACCAACTTCTACTAAAAAATGCCGCTTACTCCCTTAAGTAGAGCCCTTTTTACAAATCTGGGCTAGACTATATCGATAAATGGTATCGAATAGGCAAATAGTAAATATCCACTTGACGACATGAATTTGGGAATGTCAACAACTTGAATTTAGAGTGTGCACTTCCTATAATACAACACTAATGAGAAAAGGAGCAATATATCTATCAACTATGATATCGATGCTAGTGTCTTCCTGCTATACCTGGAGCTGTATGGTAGAAGAGGCGCTTTCAAATAACCAAGAGAAAGCAAATGTGTAGCGATTTGACGCATTTTGGTATACATTAATTATGTTTCTTTTTACATAATGTAGCACTCACAATTAATTTATATGTTTTTACAGATGCTTCTCAGGACAATAAAATAAAACCCGAGCTAAATGGCGGGATACCAGCGTCTCAGAGGGTAGTCGTTACTACTCATGCAACAAGCAATGCACCGGCAACCAGTGACATACCGGTAACCAGCTTCACCTGTCTGGGAAGAGTTAACGGCGGACACTTTGCCGACCCCTACGACTGCGGGATGTTTTACCAGTGCGACAATGGTGTAGCACACCACAAGTCCTGCGGACCTGACCAACACTTCAGCAAAATTGATCAGGTTTGCGCCTATCAGCGTGATGCCAACTGTTTCGTGTAACTAATGCTTGGACGTACAACCATTTCTACGGAGCTGTGCGGCGTCCAGAAATGGTCTTTTTTCCTTTATGGGGTGGGGGTGGAGGCGGTTGGTTCTTTCATTTTATGTTATTTTTTCGTTCCCTCTAAAGATTATTTCGTCCCCTTGAAATGTTATTTCGTTCCCTCGAAATGGTATTTCGAAGTTCGAAATATTATTATTAGAGGAAACGAAATAACATTTCGATAGATTGGATTAGTAAAACTAAACCTTGTCCCCTTTTCGGGCTTCGTGCTCTTCTATACGAACATCGTCGGGATCATCTGCTGATCAATACATGTGTATTCGATATAATTGTAACTTGTTCTTTTTTATAGGTATAGAATCAAATTATTTTATTTGGTTTTTGCACATTATTTGGCCTAAGTGTATTGAGTTAATTTTTGCCACACCTTGTGTTCTTTAACAAAATAATTAGAACCACGTTGTGCTTTAGAAAGTTATAATTTAACTTAAAAACGACTTCATTTGCACAATAGTAAACTAGTGTGCAGTTGGAGTTTTTTTAAAACACTTTATAGTGTTTGATTGGTGTGGTTGATGGGGCCTAACTATATACAACCGATACAACACAAAGTCCCTCATTATTATTATTGTTTTTATTTGATTTTATTTTTTTGGTTACGTGTATAAGGAAAAGGTAAATTTAACAAAGACGTTGCTTGCACGAACAGCTCACCGTTTTGCGATACAAAACAAAGAACCGATCACGGACAGGAAATGTTAAATGTTAACAGACTACATACCAAATTTCAAATGGTAAGTTAAATTGGCTTCTTTTCATAATTATTTCAGCACTAGATAAGTGATAGAAGTAACTGGTCTTGTCAAATTCATTTTAAAAAAAATTTTTTTAAAGGGGGACATGGATTTTCCACTAAAAAATGTTCAGTGCTCAATCTAAAACACAATGGTTAAATTAAATCATAAAGATGCATAGAGATTAATTTTTGTCACGATCTTTTGTCTTGGTTGTTTTGGTACGATTTTGTATTACACTTATTGCACGTCGAGGTGAATTGCAACGGCGACCCCCCCCCCCCCCCATCCTCCCCTCGCCCCGGGAGACACCGTCCAAACCTGACTTCCCGTGCCCCACCGGCGGAACGTCACTTAATTGGGAATAACAGACAATGCAGCACACTGCAATTGCAAATCCTCTCACAGGAAGTTATTGATTCTGTGCCATCTTTTCTAAATCTAGATCTACCACACCTCCAGAAACCCTATAGAAGTTCCCTCAAATTCTCCCCAAGGCCTTGCGAGGGTGTTTATATTCCGACTCTCACTCTTGATTGATCCGACTTGCTCCATCATCTCAAGTTTGTGCAGAAGTGCTAATTTCCACCTACGCAACATAAGCAGAATCCGCAAATACCTTTCTAAAGAAACTGCAGAGACAGTCATCCACGCTTTCGTCTCTTCACGTCTGGATTGTTGCAACGCTCTACTAGTTGGCCTCCCTGCAACATCTATATCTCGCTTGCAACGTGTTCTCAACAACGCAGCTCGAGTCATTGTCCAACAAGGAAAATATGACCACATTTTTCCCATTCTGAGAGAGCTGCATTGGCTGCCGATAAGTAAGAGGATCTGTTTTAAGATTTGCCTCCTCGTCTTTAAGATCCTGCATGGTCATGCTCCTCGATATCTCAGTGAGCTTATCTCCATCAAGCAAACCGGTCGAGCTCTAAGATCTTCGGGTTCTTTTATGTTGGTAGAACCGAGAGCAAGAACTGTTCGCTATGGTCAGCGTGCCTTTGTCAAAGCCGCACCTGCTATCTGGAACAAGCTCCCTGCAACACGCCGTCAAACCACATCTCTCGACACATTCAAAAAGGAACTAAAATCTCATTTGCTTCGCTAGTTATTTAATTCTCTTTTGCTTTTTGCTTTTTGTGTAGGCGCCTTGATCGGCCTTTCCGGGTAAGTGCGCCATATAAGTCTATATTATTATTATTATTATCCATCAGAGACTTGCCTCTCGCATCTACCAGCTAGAGTTGTTGTATCTGTGTACTTGCAACCGATGTCAGACAGATAAAATATAAATAACTTTTTTGACATAATCACGCTTGCTTCTTGTGCATCATTTAAACTGTTCATCGATCTCTACACTCGCCCTCTGCTCCGGCACACGCTCACTCGAACATTTTTATAGTTGACCCAGGGAAGTTTATCTCATTATTTCCTGCGTTTGTTATCACAGGCACTGTTTTTGTAGACCTCTCTGCAGCTTATGATACTGTGAACCATCGCCGACTGTTACACAAACTACTCGCTATAACTCAAAACATGCATCTCACTAAACCTGGTGAAGACTGAAAACAGACGCTTCTTTGTTGAATTGTCAGGAGAGAAAAGTCGTTGGCGCAGGCAGAAAAACTGCCTCCCTCAAGGAAGTGTCCTGGCGCAAACTTTGTTCACCATCTACGTCAACGACCAGCCTGTCCATCCTAACACTATGAGTTTCATCTGCAGATGACCTGTGTATCGCAACCAAAAGTACTGACTTCTCTGAGGCAGAAACTACCCTATGTGAAGCGCTAGTCAACATGTCCTTATACTACAAAGAAAACCACCAGAGAGCCAGCCCATCTAAAACCCAAGTCTGTGCCTTCCACTTGAAGACTCGTCACGCGAATTGAAAGTTGAAGATCACATGGAACGGAGTTATATAGCTTGGAGTATTGCGACAACCCTGTCTATCTTGTGACTCTTGATTGATCTCTAACATACAAAGCCCATGTTACCAAGCTTAAAGGGAAAGTCAGCTCCAGAAATGCTCTTCTGCAAAAGCTGAGCACATCAAAATGGGGAGCTAACCCTACAACCATCCGAGCAACAGCCTTAGCTCTCTGCTACTCCACTGCGGAGTATGCCTGCGCAGTCTGGGAACGCTCACCTCATGCGAAGAAGATTGATCCAGTGCTAAACACAAGCTGTCGCTGCATCACTGGATGCATGAAACCTACCAAAGCTGACAACATTTACCTTCTCTCTGGCATAGCACCACCTGAGATAAGGAGGGCTGTGGCCAGCCAAAAGGAACGTTTCAGACAATCGGAGGACGATAGACACCCCCTCCATGGCCATCCTTCAATACCCCAGCGTTTGAAATCGCGCAGAAGTTTCCTTAGCCCGAACATCTGACGTCACACTTCGAGGCTCGTGAATAACGTCAGATACCAGCCAGACCGGATGTTGGCAAACGTACCTTTGACCTAGCATTTATTTCACACGGACACTCGCAGAACAAAACAACGCCACGTGATGTATCCAATGAAATCAATGGGCCTTAAGACCAGTACCTGTCTTTATCCTTGCGGATAAAGACAGGGGACCAGTCTAAAGTTTCCTTTCTTCTGTCCAACCCCTGGAAGCCAGTGCATCATCCAGACGGCTCAAACTCTGGGAAGACAGACTGCATCAATTGCCGGATGACACCCACATTGGCCATCAACCCTCGCGAGTCACTCCCACCAGGTTCCGATCAACCGTGGATAACATGGCGCAGCCTTAACAGACTGCGCTCATGCGTGGGAACGTGGGGGTGTTCCGAAGCTGCTGATGCAGACTGCGAGTGTGGACAAGGGCCCCAAACTATGGACCACCTACTGAACTGTGGCTTGCTGCATAACACCTGCACCGTGGAGGACCTTGCAGAGGCCAATGGCAATGGACTTCAAGTTGCCCAACATTGACAAGCAGTTGTATGATGACACGAAACGATGATTTCCTGCGTTATAATTCCAAGCAATGACAAACGGGGAGGGAATAAGCCTTTTCTTTTGCCTTTGGCGGGTAGACTTTCAACAAGTCAATATACATGGTCAGTGATAGGCTTAGGTAAAACGGGGGTATAAAAGGTTTGATCACTCAGTAGAACCACAATTTTTATCATCCGCTTAAAGTGGAGATGTTTTCTACCGTTTAAATAGACGACGCCACCAAGAGTTTTCCCACGGAGAGGGTAGACTTTCAACGAATATTGTCGTAAATGCAATGCATGCGGCAATTACATTATTGAGCCATGAGAACACCTGGATGCGTCTCATAATCTGAACATCAAGACCACACAGCCGAGCCTCTAAACATGTTTGTTAATTTGAGCCACTCTTAAAAAATTGAATATAGAATTTATTTCGATCGGTCTTGTATTGGTCTACTCTGCTTGTTGGTACATTTTTTTTTGTATAATAATGTAATTTTTGTAACTGTTCCGTCATTCATGCTTTAGGATTTCAATGTGACTAGTGTCTACCAATGTACAATGTGTTTTGTTCATCGTGTTTGATTAGTTTGTCGTTGGTCTCAAGATTCCAGTGAAGAAAGACTTTGAATCATGTTCAATTCTAAAAGAGAGACGATACGCTGATGGCAGATCTTAACGTATGGCTGGGGTTTCGTCCAATCTCCTGAACTAAAAAAGAACTAACAAACAAAACAAATTTTGATTTATTTTATTGTGATTGTCAACTTTCTGAAGGTAAGAGTTGGAATTTCTGAAAATTTGTTTCAACATTGTTATCTCAACTCTGAATTAATGTATATGCAACTTTTCATTTACATGTCATTTTGTTTTAAAACTTTGATCTTCGTATCATGCCTCGCTCAAAGCGTTTTTCACCCGCCCCTGTCGAATGTGGTAGCTGTAGATCTTAAGCATCTAAAGCGTGGACCACCCACGCAATCTGCTACGGCAACCCCGGTGAGGGCGTCGGTGGCTGCTTCGGTAGGCAGCCTCATGTATTGATGTGCACTTAACTGCTCCAGTCATTGGTCTGCCTCCCAGAATTGCACTATCGGTGCTAATAATTTATTATGCAGTATAGCGAGGTTAACTTATCTCAATTGCATTGCACTAAAAGTGCTACCCATAACAACGCTATACTAACATAAAGTATACCTGTTGAGTGTCATCGTGCAGAAGTGCATTGCAGTAATTTGCATAGCTAATGAGCTGTAGGTGCCATTATACGCTATGGCACGGCCGCGAGTTGTGCCAGCAGCTTTAACGAGCGGCTTTAACTGAAAACAATACAACAATTATCTTTAAAAAAATACAATTACTTTTAAATTGCCCACATCTCTGATAACTGTGCTCACGTGTAAAAAAAAATTGAAAATGTTTTATTTTGACATTTCTCCATTTCTATGGTCCCTGCACCACTCGAGTTTACTGAAATTAGTTTTCAAGAATCTTGCGTTAAATCACTAGAGTCGTGGTTCAAATTTAAAAAGATACTCACGGCTTATTATATACGTAAAACGTTCATCTTTTTCGTTAATATTGTCATTGCAGAACAGAATGTTATCAAGTTTGGAAGTGAGAATTGTCCCCAGAGTACAGTTTGTGCCTCTCGTAACGGTCACATGTAAATTTCTATGGCAATTAATTTCCATAGGGGATGAGCACGGCAGACTTTGAAGGCTTTTCTCTGGCTGCAAATGCCAATTGCTCATATTTTGTAACCAACATTATAATTTTTCTTTCTGTCAAAGACTAGTGATGCTTAAGTAATAATTATAAGATTGATTCATTGTTAAGGCACCAGTTTTTGACAGAAAGAAAATAAAAATTTTGTTTACAAATGAATTACATATTTCATCGTCATTTGCGTTAAAATTTTACATGTCAACCGTGACGGAGAAAAATTGTAAATGATCTATACAGACGATTGCCATTGGCGCGTACCTGTCTAAACTAAAAGTTATACTTTGGTGTTACCTTTTTTTAATACCCAAACAAAAGCTGGTGAACGTTTCCTCCTACCGCCGTGTTAAGGTATACCGCTTTGGGTGGCTGGTTGGTCCGGTGGCTAAAATGTTAAGAAAGGCATAGGCCTACTCAAGGACACTCTAGACCGCCTATATAAAATTGTGGTCAGTTTGCAGACAAAATACAGGTCTTTAACCCACATGTGTTAGACATTTTTACTGACTGGAAAGGGCTAAAATATGAACTTTGTTGCGTCCTTGGCGACAAGCACCCGATATAATAATGTCAAAGAGACACTATTTTTACGTGCAAACAGCAACTTGATAAGCCTCCACACCCACAATTTAAAATTTATTGTGGGGGGGGGGGGGAGAGATCTTCAAACCTTTTTTAATACTCCCAATATATTAAACTAAATATTTACCGACCGATTTGCATTCTTGTTGCTAAAAATTCAATATGCCATTCCATGAGTAGCTGAGTTGAGTAGCAAGGTGGAAAATTTCTCCATTGCTTCAGTATAAAAACAAAAGGTACTTCAGTGGTTCCCTAGTAACGCTTTACACTGACGTAATTTATGCATTTTGAAAGTCTTGTTCCACCATGCGCAATGCACCCCATTTCTTTGAACGGCTAATGAGGCGTAGAAATGACAATAGCCTACATTATCTGCTTCATCACATATCGGTGTTCGGGACGAAGGGCTGCAGAAAACCACCCCACATTTTGTACTGAATTATTCTCGCAGTGGCAACTGTGACCAGTTGTATTTTTATCCAAATGTTAATTGTCTCACCTTGAAGCAATAAACGGCAATTGAAAACTAAGTATTTACATATGGTGGCCCTGAAGGGACATCGCATATCGCAAACGTGTGCGCATACGTATGCGATGTCGCAAAATAAATCGCGAATATGTGCGCACACGTATGCAATGTCGTGAAACAATTCGCGAATATGTGCGCACACGTATGCAATGTCGTGAAACAATTCGCGAATATGTGCGCACACGTATGCAATGTTGTGAAACAATTCGCGAATATGTGCGCACACGTGTGCAATGTCGTGAAACAATTCGCGAATATGTGCGCACTCGTTTGCGACTTTATTTGCAATGTCGTGAATTTTATTGCATACCTTGTCGCATACCATTCAATAAAATTCCTAATGAACTGGGGAGTTGTAGCAGCTAGTCTGGGATCGAGACGTACAAATAGATATAAATAGGGTCTGACTAATTTACCTTCGAGCGCACTCTGTTCCTCACGCTTTTCTAATAAGTGAATAACTATTATACTAACCATTGTACCGGTGCTCATTTTAGTGAGAATAGTCCGACGATTGTTTGCATGGACCTTTTGTTTTGTGATATGATGCTGTACCATCACCATGTGGCTGGCCGGCTAGGCATGGCCACACTAAAATGTACCTGCCTTGAAGTATCTTTGGTATAGAAGATGGGACCGGGCCACTTGCGTACTCCCTAGGTTACTAACAAATTGCCCGCAAAATGACACCACCCCAAAGGTATGCGACAAGGTATGCAATAAAATTCACGACATTGCAAATGAATTCGCAAACGTGTGCGCACATATTCGCGAATTGTTTCACGACATTGCACACGTGTGCGCACATATTCGCGAATTGTTTCACGACATTGCATACGTGTGCGCACATATTCGCGAATTGTTTCACGACATTGCATACGTGTGCGCACATATTCGCGAATTGTTTCACGACATTGCACACGTGTGCGCACATATTCGCGAATTGTTTCACGACATTGCATACGTGTGCGCACATATTCGCGAATTGTTTCACGACATTGCATACGTGTGCGCACATATTCGCGAATTGTTTCACGACATTGCATACGTGTGCGCACATATTCGCGAATTGTTTCACGACATTGCATACGTGTGCGCACATATTCGCGATAAATTTCGCGACATCGCATACGTATGCGCACACGTTTGCGATATGCGATGTCCCTTCAGGGCCACCATATTTACAGCATGTATAGAGACCAAAATGACATGTAAGGACAATAGACTTAGCAGTGACTGAATTATCCACTCGCTGTACTGTCTGTCTGTCCTCAATCGATATCAATACTTTTATTTTCAAGGAAACTTGTCACACAGCTCAGAACTGACAAGGTGCATCGCAGTAGTATGCCTCGCCTTATTTTAAGGGAGTGGAATTGGAGTATCGTAGGGTGCGTCGACAGACACTCAGCAGAGTAGAGCCTCCTGATTTGAATGTGTATGGTCCATGATCCTGTCATATAGTGTTAACGCTCACTTTAGTGCTCTTCTCGTGCGTGCCACAGTGGTGCTTATTATTGTTTGTCTGTATAGAAGTAGAAATCTTGATATAATAGGATTATCTATAGAAGTATCCTCACTTTTAAGTTCATTTCAATACCCTCTGAAAAAGGTGTACTGTGATGATACACAAACCATGAAACTGTCTTTTAAAAAATTCATAAAATGTACAACAACCTCTGCCTTTATCATTAGGCAGAATAATTCGTAGGTAAAAAAGACTGGTAACAAAATGTTTTTAATATATGGCCAGATTTCAATCATCCATATCTGCCTATTATTCCGCCTATTATGCAAATATATATTGCAAGGTGGCTTTTTATAAATTTACAGGCAACTCTAAATGAACCAGCCAGCTCGTTTCTACCTCCATGTAAACACCGATAATTCGTAGATGAAAGTCTCACCGACAAGTGTTTGCTCGAGGAAAAATGACAGTGTTTCGGGGATCCGCTTATCTTTGGATTTCAATCGCTCTGACGGCACAACTTACTGAAGGTAAGAATGATGTAGACAGTTCTGTTTCTCTAATTGTTTCAAAGTAACAAGTTGATATCACCTGTAGATTTACAAGGGAGTAACAGCAACTTCTCTCTTTTTAAAGATATTTGTAGTACTCTTGAACCTTCATTTGTATTTTTTAACTCATGTGTGAACAGTGGGCGTCAATTTGCTATGTTTTTTTTTCACCTTGACAATCAATCAAATTAAATCGAATGAGCGACTTTGTAAATCATTCTTGGATACCAGAGCTACAGAAATAAGACTCAAACTGACTCGTGCTTTTCAAAACCTAAAAGACTACTGTAAGAAACAGTAAAAGCCAATGGACTTCTGTTTTCATTCATTCAAAAAGCGATAGTGAAGAAAGCAAATGTACATACATTTATGAATGTGATTTCTTCCATGCAGCGTTGGTGTGTTTGATTGGACAGGAACCGGATTCGAACGCCGCCCGTAGATACCGATGGGTCATCCCAGTGGAGGATCCCTGCATGTGCACTGAGATTCGACCAGGTGGTATGAACACCCGTACACCCGGCCGCCATTTCAATGTCATCTACTTTGATACCTTTCTGATCAGCAACTCTCCAATGGAGATCCGCAAATGGCTCAACTGCTCGGGTAAGAAAATCTTCTACATCCAAAATTGTATTAGAATGTTAAAGTCATGAAGTGAGTTTCGATCGTGTATTTATTTAAATGTTATCATGTTTAAATATGTTTTTGGGTGAAAACAACGTATTCTTACTCGTAAGAGGGGGTACTGTTTTACGAAGCTCCGAAAGTGCCATCCGACCTGCTGAGATCCTCATCGGAAAATGGGGATAATGGTTTCTTTCAGGCAAATTATAAATATCCACTTCACGAGATGAATTTGGGAATGAAAACGTCTTGAGTTTAGAATCTCCCATTCCCGTATACAACACTGATAATAATTATAACAATAATAGTAATATATACACAGCTTGTATAAAGCGCCTCACACAAGAGCCTCGAAGCGCTGAACAAGGTAAATTCATACAAAATACAAAAACACAAAAGTTTACAAAAAGATGAGGAAAAGAGCGATGTATTTATCGACTCTATCGACTCTAGTTTCTTCCTAGCTACTATACCTGGAGCCGTATGCGTAGAAAAGCCGCTTTCAAATAACCTAGAGAAAGCAAAGCTGTGGAGATTTGACGCCTTTTGGGGGTACATTAAGGATATTTTTCTTTTGAAATGTTAGCACTCAAAATTAATTTAAATGTTTTTGCAGATGCTTCTAACCAAAATAAAGTAACAACTGAGTTGATTGGCAGTATACCAGCTTCTCAGTCGGCAGTCAGTACTACTCATGCAACCAGCAAAGCACCGGCAACCAGCGACATACCGGTAACCACCTTCACCTGCCTGGGAAGAGTTAACAATGGAAACTACGCCGACCGCTACGACTGTACAAGATTCTACCATTGCGACAATGGTGTAGCACATCACAAGTCCTGTGCACCTGGCCTACACTTTAGAAAAACTGATCAGGCTTGTGTCCAGCCGCATGATACCAACTGCGTCTTGTAACTAATGCTTGGACGTACAGCCATTTCTACGGAGCCATACGGAGTCAGGAAAGGGAATTGTTTGTTGTGTTTTTCGTTTTGAGGTGGTCTTTTCCGTTCCCTCAAAATATTACTTCGTCACCTCGAAGAGTACTATTTCGAACCTCGAAATAAAATTTCATTCCTACTATTTCGAGAGGGGACGAAATAATATTTCGAGGGAATGAAAATAATATTTCGAGGAACGAAATATTTTCAGTATTTTGTACCTGTTCAATTACGCTGTTTACCTGTCCCTTTAAGGGCTCCGTACATCTGCGTGTCCAAAGACAAAGCCTCGAAACATATTTATTAATTCTAGCCACTCTTAAAAATTGAGATATTAAATAAAACATTCAGTTGGGTTGGTCTTGGATTGGTCTACTATGCTTGTTGGTTTATCACTTTTTTGTAACCGTCACGTCAATCACTCTTTTAGATTCCAAAGTGACATGTTGTCTACATACACTGTATTTCGTTCAAGTTGTTTGATTAGTTTGTCGTCGGTTTCAAGATTCCAGTGAAGAAAGATTCTGAATCATATTCAACTCTAAATGAGAAACGATATGCTGATGGCAGAACTTCACGTAGTAATGGCTGGGGTTTCATCCAATCTCTTGAACTTACAAACAAAACAAATGTTGATTTATTTTATCAGGGCAAGTTAGATACTGTAACTGCAACGGCTTTACCTTTCATTAGCCCCGCCCAACAAGTCTATTAATGGTGTCCACTTGGGTAGCTAATATCTTGTGATGAATTAGTTGTAGTCCGGACTTATGATTGGTCAATACATTTAAAAAGGGGAGGAGCGAGAGTGATCGGCCCATTATTTGCCTGTATAGAGCAGATGAGCCATGTGATAGAATCATTAAAATGTAATACATTAATTTGTACGTCATACTTTTGTATATTTATCGGATTTACAACTCGTCAAAGAAATCCAATTCTTGTTTAGTGATTAGCTCACAGAGTAGTCTATTCCGAAAGTCTTAAGTAATCAATAGTCCATTCATAAATACCTGGGACAGTCTGATCGGTCAAGAGGACATCACGTGGCCATGTTTAAACGTGTGATATAAACACAGTCAGAAGTGTTTAAACATAGACTGGCGACTTTGTGTCAAAAGAGGGCGCTGACAGGTGATTGCGCGGAGCGCGCAAACTTAACGGCCCTTATAGACCCATTGCACAACGCGCAGCGCACATACACGCGCGTCTCCTGTCCGCCATGCTGGGTGTCAAAACGTGTACAAAAGGATGGTACACGTGTTTACGAACAATGCACGTGTGAACACGTGTACCATCCTTTTGTGCACGTTTTGACACCCAGCATGGCGGACAGGAGACGCGCGTGTATGCGCTGCGCGTTGTGCAATGGGTCTATTAAAGTTGGTCCCTCATTTCTCATCTAAGCGCTTTCGTCAAGTACATCTGACATTGCGCACTCTGTAAGTATCCTCCACCGTCAGCAGCCAAGGGCCGGGTATGTCGTTTCTTGATGTTCAGGTCCATAGCTTTCAGGTCTTTATTTATTCTTTTCAGCCATTGTTGTGATGACGTATACACTCCATAAGCGCTTGCTTGGCTGGTGTTTCATCAGATAGTCTCAGGAGATGGCCTGTCCATCTCAGGCGTCTTTTGGCGATTATGACACTCCAAGGTTTCTCGTTGGTATTTAAGTTGGTAGGTTGCATTGTTTATTTCGCGCAAATTCAAAACCTGCGTGCGACAGTTTGGAATTTAAGCGCACAACTTCGAAACTTGCGCGACGAGTTCCTCCTCTTTCAACACACACATAGAAATTCAACGCGCAGTCGATGTGAGCTGAGGCTAAACTGTCAGATTTGTTCTCAACTTTTACAGTGTTTTGGGATATTTTTAAGGGAAAGGTATTTATGAATGGGAATCGAAGTGTGTTGAATCGGTTTTAAACGAGTGGTTTAAACCCGCCTAGGCATGGTTCTTGATCCTCGACTTCGTCTCGGTAAGATTATCAAGAACCAAACCTCGCGGGTTTAATCCTGCCCACTGGTTTAAAATCTCTTCACCACACATTGATTGTCTTAATAAATGTACCCTAAATAACAATCTTTATTATAGACCTTTACTAATAATCTCATAGGTGTTTATTTTTCTTTGTACGAATTGTTTTATGGAATTTGTTTTTGGCAAGGATAGATTGTGCCGCATGCTTGTATTGTTCACATGTAACCTTTAACATTTCGCATTATCACTGCTTTAAAATTTACATAGCTTTAACCCATTCATAAATTAAAGGCATATTATTGTATCCTTAAATGTTCAGAATAAATGACTTTTTTTCCCCGTCAAAACCCCTTTTTGTTGTGTGTTTAATTTCGCATTACTTTAAAGATCAACTTGAAAAAAATCACTGAAACAAATTTGACCCTTTGAATGTGTTTATTATGTGTTTAGTTATCATTCAGTCTAAGTTTGAAGTTTTCTGCGCTGCAATTGTGCTTAAAATTTGATCGGAAAAACTAGCCCCCATTGTTTGAATTTTTGACCTAGTGTTTTTATCACCGTTGGCAGCGCCCTCGCACATTCGGAGCCAGTACGTCATACTGCGGACTGAAGATTGTTTATCTTCGTCTCTATGCAGCTTTGTATTTTTTTTTCCTTTCTTTTTCCGTTTTTTTTTCTTTTCAATAACGTGTGTAAGTTTGTATCATGCCGAGCAAATGTGCTGTCGGTGGATTCAAGAAACAGCAAAAAGAATCCAGAGGTCATTTTTTAACAGCGATGTTTGTTAACAACTCTCGAAAGGATTCCAAGTTGTCAAAATGGTCCTTGAATGGTTCATTATGAGGAAGGGCTCACCAAAATAATTAGGTTATAAAAGCTGAAAATACTATTAAGCTGTTCGCATAGACCAAATGTTGTTACTACGGGGCACCGAAAGGGACATAATGGGGGGTGGGGGGGGGGACTGAAAACAGAAATAATTCAATTTCACTTGAACAATTTATTTTGAGCTCTCGGAAAAACATTTTGTTCTCATCAAATCATTTTGGTCAAAATTAATTTGTGCTTTTAAAGATAATGTTGGTGCTATCCAATCCATAGACGCTGTATCTGTTGACTTGTTGTAATTTTTTTTTAATGTATTACTGTGATAATACAATTCCAAATAATTTGGTAACTGTGCTGGACTATATCCACTTGCGTTATTTTAACTGGGAAATGGTGGGGAATTAATAGTTCAACCGAAATAATGTGACCCCTTTTTTTTACCATGTGGGTCGGTATAGCTAGCTTTCGGAAGTCGTGTATAGCTTCAGTTGCATGTGGATCGATTCAGAGAATCGGGTAAATCTCTTGTTTCATCTAAAAGGATGTGTGGGGTTGCAACAATTGTGTGGGGAATGGGGACATAGCCCTGGTTATGTCTATGTTTTCGAAAAACAGGTCGTGTATCCGTTGTTGGATTGTTTAAAGTAAGGCAATCCGATCCTCAGATGTTTCTTGTATAAAATTCAAAAGAATTACTTGCGGAAGAATGGTAGTTGAGGTTGCTCTCAGACTCAGTTGGGTCTAGGGACAGTTAATAATAATAATAATAACACAGTACTTATATAGCGCATCACACCAAAGTCTCGATGCGCTTCACAACAATAAAAGCAATCAAACAAGCATACAGGCAATTAAACAAGCAGGTAACTCTTAAGGAGCGACTTAAATACAATCTGAGTTCTTGCAGTTCTGATGTTATGAGGAAGAGAGTTCCAAAGAGAAGGTGATGAATGCATGAATAACCGATGTCCGTAAGTCTTAGTGTGAGTGACCGGTGTATTGAGAAGCAATGTTGAGCTAGAACGGAGGGTGCGTGGTGGTTGATACACTTGAATGAGTTCCCGAAGGTATGCTGGTGCTGAGCCATGGATGCATTTGTATGTGAGGAGTAGAATTTTGAAAACAATGCGCCTTTTGACAGGTAACCAGTGGAGGGTGCGAAGAATAGGAGTTATATCCTGCCGTGACGATGAGCGTGTAACAAGTCTGCATACGTTGTAGTTTTGCGGTTTGTGATTCAGGGATGCAGTGCAGTAGACTATTGCAAAAATCGAGGCGACACGAGATGAAAGCATGGACCAGTTTCTCTGTCATTTGTTGGTCAAGCACTTTCCGGATCTTTCCAATCTTGTGAAGAGCTAAAGATGAAGAGCGGCAAATGTTGTTGACATGATTCTGCATTCGTAGGTTTGATGTGACAATGGTTCCAAGGTCGTGGGCGCTAGTGACAGGTTTTCTATAGGAGTCGCCGATGCAAATGCTATTAATTGGAGAATGATGTCTAAATTTGGAGGTGATGTGGATGACTTCGGTTTTGTCATCATTCAATTTCAGTTTTGCTCTGATTATCTGTTTTTCCTCGTTTTGTTTAAAGCAATGAAAGGTAGTTTCGGAAATATTTCCGAGAGTGATCGCTCTGATCCTTGAGGCAACAAATTGTTGATTGGGTCTCTCGGGAGTGAGCGTTCTAAATCTATTTCCAAGCGGCTGGTCAATGAGCGGTTTAACTAAAGGGGGCACGGGGGGTACGTGTCCCCCCCCCCCCCACCTTAAAACAATTTAAAGTCAGTGCCCCCAGGTGCCACCCCCCCCCAATTTGGAACCCGCCATTACGTAGATCAAGATCCAGGTGCAAATGGAATCTATAATTGAGTTCCCCCCCCATCTTTATGTGCCCCCCCTAAAAAATTACCCGAGTTACGCCGCTGCACGGCATTCAGTGCGTTGGCCCAATGTTCAGATTTGTTCGTAATAGACCCGTTCTTCCATAACATTAGGTTAGCCTTGCCGCGTTACTATTAACGAAAGCACGCTCTGGTGGGTAAAAGTATTCACAAATTTGTTGACCTAGGACAACAAAAGCACACAGAGTTTTTTGTCATTTGAAGAGTAGTTTAATACGAATAGGATCGTTCGAAAATGAATCCTGGCTGTCTTGAACGCGTCTTACACTCCACGGCTGACACTGTTCGTGATGGCGGTCTGCATGGGTGGATGGGTGTGCTAGGTTTATTTACTAGCAAGTTAATGTGGGCAGTTTTAGTAAAAGGCCTGGGTATGATGTTACCGACCCTACAAGAACAGTTCATCACTTCAACTTGGTTAATTGGCTGGTTGGTTGCTATCGTAGAAATGGGTCTGCTATTCTCATGTAAGTTTTAAATTTTATAATTCTTTTGCTTTTGTTGGGAGCCGAAGTGCGCCTTCTATCTCCTTCCTCCTTCGCTGCTACACTCACCACTAGACTACTGCGGGATTAGAGCACCCACATGCTCCCAGTAGTTGGGCGATTACAGTTTTGCGATTTATATGACCTGTTTTTATGCAAGTTTGGAGGTCAAACATTATTTTCATGCGTGATGGGAAAAGGGTATTCGATTTCACAGAAAATGTCAAGGATTAGTGGCGAAAGTTTAAGAAATA
Organism: Pisaster brevispinus; assembly: GCA_023634235.1. NCBI lineage: Eukaryota > Metazoa > Echinodermata > Asteroidea > Forcipulatida > Asteriidae > Pisaster > Pisaster brevispinus. Next base: position 5,942,995 of record JAMKCF010000021.1, on the reverse strand, counting down.
GAGAGAGAGAGAGGGGGGGGGGGGAGAGAGAGGAGAGGGAGAGGGGGAGAGGGGGGAGAGGAGGAGAGAGAGCAGAAAGGGCCGAGTCTGCGTTTTAATCATCAGACTTAAAACGTTCGTGAGATCAATACATGATATAAATAGTTTGTATTGTCGTGTGGCGGAAAATGTATGCACCGGTACATGCACTACATGCCCTGTACTGCAAATGTCTGTACATAGATAACCCCCACGGTCAGTGTGCATCTTTGGCCAACATTTTCGAAACCACGACTTGGGCTTGTACAGAGCTCTGGAAGTGCCATCCGACTTGTTGAGATTCTGAGGTAATTATCAGATGAAACCTATGCCCCTAAAAAGGTAACAATATACGTGACGTAGACAAAGGAACGAACGGTTTGTCGGCGCAGGGCGCTCGATACGTCTTGATGTGATCGGGTCAATGCTTAAACCTTGGTATAACTTCAATTCAAGTTGGTTTTTGTATGAAAAATGCCGTCAAATCGTATTGTAAAGACGGTGTCTGCTGCGCAGATTTCCATCGGATCCAAAATACAGACGAAGTTGGTCGGCTGCAGTGAAGCATACCAGACCTAATAGGCCAGGAATGTGTATTGTCAGATTGTGTGCATTATCATTCTGTTCCTTGTATCCAATACCGTGAATGCTAATATTCATCGTCCCCCAAAAAAACCCTGACTGTTTCTACTCTAAGCCTCGGTTTGGTATATTGATTTGAATTGGAGAAAATCAAGACGACCGTACTGTGATAAAGGTCTAAAGGTCAGCGTCAGGTAAGCGCGCCACCGGCGGGCAAAATCAAAATGGATAATACAAGTTTTGGGTAAATTACTGAGGTAATATTTTATAACGAACTCATAAAAATACTAAGTATTAGGTTTTATTAGTATAAACAATATTATATTATCCCCAAATGTAAAGCGAGAAAACGGGTCATAGGTCATAGACCTTTATTTAAGCACGTACCAAACACAACACTTTGAAATTCAAATTGTTGTGAGGTGGGTGGACAAGGGGCATTGCCAAGTTACCACGGGGTGCTTTAAACAACCTGGTCGGATAAAATTCGCCCTCGACGACACAAATGTACACATTGTGTACAACACCACCTATTTAAAGCTTTTCGTTTTCACGACGGCCACTTCTTAAAAAAAACCATACAACTTGGCTAATCGGTGTTTTAACACATTTTGAATGGGATCAATATTGCAACATTTCCCCAAGGACAATTTGTTACCAAGTTTACAGTTTTGAGTTCTCAGAAAACTATTTTCGATTTGCCTTTCAATAGTAACAGATTTGCATGAATTGAGATCTCCACTTTCATGGTTGGTAAAAGGTCAACGTTTAGGCCTAATTGACAACAGTCTCCCAAACAACAATTCAAACAATAGTTTTAAAACTTCAAACTGGGATGAACGTTTTGGCTGCAGGAGCTAAATTGCCTCTTCGTTAAAGCGGTGGCGACATGTTTCAACCAAAAAACGTCAAGGTCAAAAATTGTATTGAATTTAAAAGCTACAAGAGCCTTAGTTTTCTAAGCACCATCATTATGCATAATTTGTGCATCGAAAGTGGCAAACTTCATTTTCACAAAGCGACACACACAGTGTCCGTTCCCATTGTAATGCTATGGTGTGTATAAAGCTCGATCGGGTGGAAACAGTGTTTTCACGAACTGACACCGGTGTGGGCGCTTGCTCTGACCTCTGTTTTTACGAAGTGACACGCAAATAATTTTGTAATTGAATGGACTGTGTCACTTCGTGAACACGGAAATCGTCTGTTTTGCACATCAAGAGTGTCCGCTACAGGTATATGTTTTAAACAATGCGAGACTCTCCCAGGTGGATTACTCAATTCTCGTCTTTACCTTTTTCCTAACAGCAATCTTAGCAACGCCACTCAAAGAGAAATTTGGCGCCAGGATCGTGGTGACAGTGTGTGGACTAGTTGCAGGCATCTCCATGATAATTGCGTCATTTGTATCCAGTTTATACGTCATTGCCGCCATCCTTACCCTGTCAACAGGTAACGACATTACTGTGTGATTAGTAGTAATATGTGTTCACTAATGTTGAACTTTGGAATGGAGTCAAGAATACGAATGGGGAAAAAACAAGAACAACAACACCGGCACTAGTTAGCACTGCATACAACGTTTCAACTCAATCTTGGTTTGGTTTGCACCATTGTGTCCTATATTAGACATAATGTTCGACACGGTGTGTCAGATACAGTAATTGGACATAATGAATTATCGGACACAATAATGGGATATAATGGCTTGTCGGACACGATGGGGGTACATAAAGGGTTTGTCGAACGTGATGGGTGGCAATAATTGGTTTGTCGGTCACGATTGGTAGGACAATTGGGGTCGAACATAGTGGACTGTCGGACACTTTGGGTTAGACCTAATGGTTTAGTCGGACACTTTGGGTTGGACAAAACGGCTTGTCTTTCTAAGTGAGGCTTGCGGTAACACCATGTGGAATCTCTTTTGAGTAGTGTAGGTTCTGAAAAGAACCGGTGGTTAACGACTCAACGTTTCGATCAGTATGCTCTGATCATCTTCAGGAGAATGCTGGACTCTGTTGCTGGATGCTGCTTAAGTACTGCCTTGAAGGATTAACTGGTAGCTGGGCTTGGCTCGGTGGTGTGCGAAGGTGGGAACAGGAACTGGATAAAGCTGGGCTTAGCTCGGTGAAGCGTGTAGGCTGGAGCTGGGGCTAAACCTCAACTGAAACCCACGGGGTGTGTGCTCACTAAACTGAATCAGTTGTAGACAAGCACAGGGAAGGTGAGGGAACTTAGGGAAGACTGAGGGTATAGAAGACCCAAGTCTAAGGGGTAGGAAACCGGGCGTAACCTTCCCACAAGAATCAAGGAACACCGAGCACACGGAAGGAGGGGAGATTATGAGAAGTCAGCCATCATCAAGCACACTCCAACATCACCGACCACCACAAGGACGCTCTCATCCAGTTTCTGCAGTATCTCAACCAGCAACACCCCAGAATCAAGTTCACCATGGAGCAAGAGCAGTCCAGCAAGATCGCTTTCCTTGATGTCCTCATCACCAGGAAACCAAACGGCAAACTCCACCACAGCATCTACAGGAAACCTACCCACACCGACCGATATCTCAACCAGCGATCCTTCCACCACCCAAGAATCAAGTCTTCCGTCAACCGCACCCTGGTTCAACGAGCTTACAACATCTGTGACCCAGACAGCCTTCAGCAGGAGTTACAACACATCAAGACTACACTGAAGTGCAACGGATACAACGCAAAACAAATCAAGACAAGCAAGCCTGTCCCCAATCCTGACCAAAGGGTCTCCTATACCCAAAGTTAACCACCCACACCCTCAGTATGTTTGCCCTACCTAGGCCCCCCCCCTCCCATGGTCTACAGCGTATCTTCCGGCAAGCAGGAATCAAGGTTTACCACGTTGCTCCCAATAAACTTCTCCTGAAGACGATCAGAGCATACTGATCGAAACGTTGAGTCGTTAACCACCGGTTCTTTTCAGAACCTACACTACTCAAAAGAGATTCCACATGGTGTTACCGCAAGCCTTACCCTCCGTCCCCCACCCATCGACGCCCTTGCTTAGTTATACTTCCACCATGCAAAGTTTCAAATCCTACGGCTTGTCTTTGTATGAACTTTTTTGACCGAATCGTTTGTTGGAAATACTGAATATTACATTATTGAATATACTGCAGTTTTTCCTGTTCATATGAAGTGACATGTTGCCATAAAACATTTGCATTTTTTAAACTTAGGACCAGCTATCGGCATCTCAAATGTGATAACCAAACATCTGGTCGGATGTTATTTTAGTAAATCTCTCACAACCGCATACGGAATAACATCCCTGGGCGCCTCCATATCGTTTGTGACTGTTGTGCCCCTGATGCAGCTTTTCCTAGATACCTACGGCTGGAGGGGAACCATGCTACTACTTGGAGGGATATTTTTACATCTCGCTGTCTGTGGAGCTCTAATAAAACCACCTGCTGCTGGTGGGGGTAAATATGGTTATGAGGCAGCTCGCAAAGACGGAGAGCAAGAGGCCGTGGACGACAAAGTGGTAAAGAGCAACCGCTTTGGCTGTTCGTGTTTTACCACAATCTACTCATTTGCTAGAGATACATTCCAGCTTGGTTTATTTTCATCCATATCCTTCTGGCTGGTTGGGTTTATAGTCAGTTTGTGGACAATGTTGTACGCTGCTTGGTTAATTTACTACGTGCAGTACACAACTGTGTTTAAAGAATACACCCTAGAAGACGCATCCCATTTTATTGTCGCTTTTGGAATCGGGAGAATTCTAGCCTGCATTGTGATTGGTCCAGTGGTTCAAAAAGTGCAGATTGTCAGCACATACACGTGGATGGGTATAGCTCTACTAATAATTGCCGTTTGTTATGCTGTGGATCCATGGTTAATGTCTTATTGGTCAATTACTACAAATGCTTTCGTGTATGGAAACGCCATCACCATGACTGCAATATACCAAGACGTTGTTGTTAAGGAGGTCTTCGGAACGGTCCAGATGGGACATGCACTGGGATGGATAGGAGTTGTGTCTGGAGCGTCAAATCTTATGTTATACTTTCCAGGTGAGTCCACATGGTCGGCGGTAACGTGGTACTTATTAAGACTTTATTCAAACACTAGGTGGCAGCAGACTTACCATATCAAAGCCAAGTAAATTTCGATAGGCGCGCATGTCCACACTTAATTAACTGTTTTGTCTGCTGTAGCTACGTTTCTCAAATAAACACATAATAATGAAACGCGGCCTTGGAATGTAAAATTGTAGTAACAACCGTCCATTAAGTGGATGTTAGCCAAACTCAAGTGGAACACTCAAACTGCTGTTGCAGACAGTAATCTTTGTCGTTCAACATGAGTAATTAGTTCACACGGTGCCCGCAGTTGATTACAATGTCATTATACAAAGTCAGAAGCACATAATCAACTTCCATTGGCTTTTTTTGCTCTTGAAACCTGACTTTTTTTTATCTCACTTAAATTGTCCTGCCGTGTCTATTTTCTTCTGTATGTTTTTTTTACACATTGTGTATTTCATGTGTGTTTGCCCACCAGGATTGATTTATGACACTACTGGAGACTACACCGTGACCTTCAGTCTTATGGCTGGTATACAATCGACGACTGTTGTTGCTTTACTGTGGTTACACAGTCGCAGTTCCATCGACTCATCACAATGAAGAAGGTATTTCTTTGTTGCCCGTTCAAATCATCACCGGGGGATGGCAAAAATGTACCCCCTCCAACACGCTTTTAACTCATTAGCTGTTTAATTGTTTTTTACTTTTCTTTAATGTTTTGGGATCATAATTCTGAACAAATTTGATATAGGAGTCTCTTGTTACTATGGCGGTCGTTTCTTTTTATCTTTGTCCACATGTGTTACCTTATCGTGAATCTCTATATTTTATCTTCTACTTATTTGAAACGACAATCTTAAAAATAGATAATTAATTACTGTCACGAATTTTAAACTGATGTGGTTAATTGTTGTAAAGATATTTATATGATGCTCATGATGGTCTTTTTTTTTTACATTGACCGTTCTGGAACTCCGAATCTGAGCTCCAATGATGCCAGCCTGATCAGCCGTCTGGGGAACTGATTCTAGCTGGAACGAAATCGCTTAGACAAGGGGGGGGGGGTTGCAAAGCTACTAAGTCACTTAAACTACATTTTTTCTGTAAGTTGGAAATATATAATATTGTTTTAGATGTTATCTAATTGCGTCAGTGTCTCTCTTTTGTTGGTGCATTCATTCTCTTAGGTCTGCCTTTAGCTGCATTGGCCTCAAATGGTCCCAATCGTGGTGTACCTTGTGACAATTAGTGTGACGTAGGGCCTCTTTCTCCCCAAGAGGTGTTGTCCCAAAATTGAAATTGCTGCTTTAATTGATTTCCTTTTTTTAATACTTTAAATATTATACAACTACGGAAGCGGTAAAGGGACATTGAGAGAAAAGAACTACATCTTCAGTTTAATTATGACTTAATTACCTCATGATTATGAATTAGCATAAGTCATAATTATGACAAAGATCTCAAAATGATGTCATAATTATGAGATGCAAGTATGACTTCAATGTTCTTTCTCATAAACGCTTCCATATAAAACTTTGTTTTAACTTAAAACACTAACTGTAGTTTGGGGGTTTCTGGCAAAATGTGATACACCTGGAGTAAGAAGCAAGAGATGAAACAAAATAGTTCATGCAAAAAACAACATTTTCACAGACCACAGGCAAATCCGGTTTTATGTCACATATACTATATACACCTGTTCTATATGTTGAGTCTATCTAAATCATTGAAAAAGTAAGGACCTTATTATTGTTGAAAAGTGTTGAAGCACGCAACAGTTTACAGTCGTTCACAACAGTCCAAACGGTTGCAGTGACATCGGGAAACAATTATTTGAAGAATAATAACGCTAAGAATATTATTTCACTTTCTACTTGAAGGTAGGGTCATAGATTGGTTTTTGTCAATGTAACTCTATTTGTAGGTAAAGTTATAAAGAAATGTACATTAAAGTCGCAAGTGAAAGCTTCAGCTGAATACAGTGCCTAATTGCTGAGAAAACAGCAATAAACTGTCGCGGTAGTTTCACAAGAACGTCAAATCCATCCACGTAATAAGCGAGGTAAGAGCGGGTACCAATCGCATCTCTCTGGCGCAGCATTCACGAACGGACACTGTTAAAGCTCAAAGTAGACACAACCGTCAACATCCTGGGAATCGGCGTGATCATTCTCAGGACGGGTGACGTCATTGAGTTGACATTTCTTCTCTTTCTCGCTGCTCTGCCAGACATTAAAGGAGCGGCATCGAGGATCTGATGTACACGCCCAGCCACAAGCAATCACACCCTCTACATCCAGGCTATTGATGACGTGGTCGAGGGGGCAGTATTGAGAGACACGCCCATTGTGATCAACCAGGGTGTGGTAAGCTGGCACGGTAGGGGCCATCATCTCACAAACAGCTGTTTTACGATTAGCGCCGTTGCATATTACTGTATCAGACCAAGGTCCACTGTTTGAATACACTGTTATTCGAGCACAGTTCAACCCTGTGTCGTTGTGTGGATTGTTTGATAACCAGTTGGTAAATTTTGCAGGCTGACCCCCACACAGCCAAACTCCCTCTTGAGCAGCATCTGTGCAGCCGATCCACAGACCGTCACTCTCTTTCACTGCCCAATCGAAGATGAATTGGTTTTCTTCTTTTGAATCGGGAACTATGAGGTCGCTCCCTCGTCGCTTGCATGCCACCTCGGCCTGCATCCAGTCCATCTTCTCAGGGAGTAAGATGTAGCAAGACTGACGCCATGTTACCCAGCCAGGTGGACAAGAGGAGAGGGCGATAACAAAACTTTGAATCGTCATCATCATCAAGATATGAAAACGAATGGTAACCATGCTTCGAAAAAACATTCTCTCACTAACGATTGTTTAACGCATGAACTGTAAAATGATTCCCCTGTAATACTGGCGACCTGCAGGAGTCGTTGTGCTTCGAAAGAGTTTCGTCTATCAGCACTTCAGACAGTATTGAAGTCTTTTAAAATTTCCGTTGTTTAATTTGGAGGTTGTTTTGATTCATGCTGCCTTTGCCAGATACAGTGGTCTTGAAAATCAATCAAAAGATAATTATTCTGAAATCAATGCATCAATATCGATCAAGGTTTGTCCTTATCACCATGAGATATTGACCAGTGGCTTTAACGCTCTCGCTATACATTGGCCTTGCTATTTTGGAGATTCTGACGTAATTAGAAGAAGAAGAAAAACTGCAAGTCTCGTGCATTTGAACATCAGAGTCCAAGAAACCGCAGGATTTCGTTTCCTTCACACATTTACTTTAATGTATATTTTAACCCAAAATTGCAACAACAAAAAAATTCCAGTTAACGCGAAACTTGCTTGGTTTATTTACACATTGCTATTAAATTCCAAAGAAACAATAAGATTATATCTCTAGTATCGACAGTCGTTATTCAACGAATGTAAAATGAAATGCTTGCAGGAAAACAAGTAGACCTAACCACTGATTTCCATATTGACTAAGTAAGCTACGTTGTGCCACCATCGTCAATGCCCGCTTTTGTTCGAGGTGATTTGAAAATACAAAACGCGGGACGTCGCACCACTCTGTACTCGAGAGCAAACTATTTTTATCAGATTGAACTTATTTCTACGTAGCTTTTGAAGAAAATATTTTGAAAGAAATTTTATTGAAACATAAAGGGTTCGTCAAAGCAATGGTGAATTGTTGTACAGTTATTAATTGTCGGAACTCAAGACGCACAGATGGTCCGAAAAGCGGCATTTCCTTCCGCCAAGTGAGTGCATAGTCTGTAATATTAAGTGCTTATAGCGTAATACTCTGACTATGTTTACAATATCTTGTTATCTTCTTGCCGATTCTGGTTGATCACCGCAAGATTCTAATCGCATACCGATATCTTCATTCGAATACATTCCGCGCGCTGCATGTGTATTTTATCCAGCAAAAGGAAGTGATCACCAGACGTTACGTAACTTTTATCATGATTGGAACTTCTTTTAAGGCTTGCGCAAGACCCTTGCGCAAGACCCTTGTGTTTTCACTTGTAAACCCCCTCTGTACCGAACGTGTACATCGTACGTGTACAACGCGCTCGACGTAGCCTATCTCCAGTCAATACTAACGGAGGTCAATGCACATGGAGATACGTCATCAAGCCGCCATCTTGAGGTAAACCGATGATGAAACAATGGAAACGCACAGATTTACAGGAGCGGCCAATGAATGACCTCCTTTTGACATCTAGGCAAGGGCATCCTTACTCAAATGACGTCATGTTCATAATGTCTACATAATGAGCAATAGTCCAAAAAGGGTAGTGAATATTATTGTTTAACATTTCTTGAGGCATTTCAATTCAGATGCCCATAGGCCTTTGATGCTTGGTAGATTGTTTGGTAAAACGGTCATTTGTCTGCAATGTAGCTTTAGGTCTTTTGTTACGAAACTAAAACCACAGTAATCTTCTCAAGTGATTATGGGCACGAGCTCATTGAACTCTTCCAGATAGGGTTATTGCAGTGTACAGTGATGATTTATTTTTCCCATTTAGTTGTGCGTCCGATTAGCTTGCACGTGAAAGTAAAACTAACACGAGAGCGTTTGATTAGCCATCACGGGCTCGTGTCTGCCCCGGTGTCAGCCACCACAGCCCCAGTTCGCGAGCGGGTCTCAGGTGGTGTATGCCCGGGTGTAATGACGTTGTTTCTGACTGCAGGCGTATCATACCAAGATGGCGGGGACAAGTTGAATGCAACGTGAGTACAAAACTACAAATTAACACACAGATTTATCTTCTATGAAACAATTACGGCAAATGGAAAGGAAATGTATTTCCTGAAAAACAAACAGTGGGTGAGTGTGTGTAAATTATGAATGATATAATTAATAATTATGCCGTCACGAACATCGACGTTTTCCAATTGGGCAGACGACGGAAATGACAGAGCTGTCTGTTTACACTAATTTAAGTCGCGCCGCTGTGCAACAACCTTTGACCTTAATTTTCCCCAGAGTGCCAAGCGAAAACACCACAGCGTTCGATTAGCCCACTGATCTCTATTATACCGACAGTATAATAGTATACTGACAGTATAATAAGTATACTGACAGTATAATAAGTACACTGATAGTATAGTAAGTATACTGACAGTATAATAGAGATCAGTGGATTAGCCTCGTTTCGTGGCTACCACGGGTGCAAATCCCCGGTACATACCGTGAAGCTAAACGAACGCACCCGTAGTCTTTTTGAACATCCGCCTACCAATTCTTACGTCACTGAGAATACGTCCATTTTATTTGTAACTGACGCGGGCGAAGACCCATTGCAACGGTGTCGTGGTTTGGAGGGGTTTTTTCTGTCGGTTTATTTCGATCTTTTTCTGTGACCAGACCGCACTAAAGAATATCTGCCAAGTTGATTTGATGTAGCCAACTTGACGCCATTTTACCCAAGAGGAGGAGAGGACAACAATAATGCTTTGAATAGCCTTCATTCATCAAGAGATGAAACAGAATGGTATTCATGCTTTGAAGAAACGTCATTATTGTCTTGCACAATAGCATCAGTTGTTTAACAAAGAGCAACTTGCTCTATACTTAACGGAAATGAAACGATTTCTTTTAATGGCGACATGAATGAGTCGTCATGTTGTGCTTCAATGACGTCAGTGACGAGATGTCTATGAGCGTTATCACAATAGATGTTGCTTTTAGTGCCTTTATTTAACGAAGATGTTATTTTGATGTGTGTTACCTTTTCCAGTTACATTTAGGTCTTGCAAAATAATCAAAATATAACTAGACTAGGCTTGAATCCAGTTCATCTTCTCAGGGTTAAAGAAGTAGCAAGACTGACGCCATTTTACCCAGCCAGTTGGACAAAACGAGAGGACGATAACAATGCTTTGCATTGTCACCATCAAGATTATCTCAACGTTCATGACTGCAGAAGAGAAAAAAATGAAACAACTGCGATGATTAAAGGGATGATGAGATAACGGTATCTCGCAAAACTCTTGTTTGATCACCATCACACTTGGAATATAGGTAGCAGTAGATATTACAATTTGTGAAAAAAATTTGTGCTACGAATTTACCCCAACAAATATAGCCTGCAAAAAATACGAGATTATCAGCGGCTGAGATGTTGATACTAAAACTGTGTCCTTCATCGATAAGATATTGAAAGTTTACTCTAAAAACGGTCGTGGTTTGGGCGAGTATTTTTACCCAGGCTACTATGTGTGATACACTGATGTAATGAAATTGACTGTGCCGTCTCGTTCGTGTATAAACACTTTAAAGGCCGGTTTAAAGTCGGTCGCGCGATGGTCGCGCGATGGAAATCTTGACGCGCAATCATAAAAAGACACAGTTTTTAGGCCTCAGTCTTAGGATCGCGCGCAAGATTTCCATCGCACGACAATCGCGCGACAGACTATAAACCGGCCTTAAGCCGTTTTAAAAAGCCCGATTTTGGAATGTACAAGACTTGTTTCGAAATGATTTCCCAGTGGAATCACGATTTTGGGGGGTTTTGTCCCATCCACGACAACCACGACTCAAAACAACTATTGAATTCAACAACCTCTTTATTTACAGGTGTAACTTGAAAGACCTTCTCAACATGTGGTTAAATTAGTTTCACAGTGTCCAATTAGTACCGCTAATTACACAAAACGAAATGACCTCATGAATAAAAATGAATCTCCAGAGATTTAACGAGAAATTAACCCTGTTGTTGAAAGTTTGAATTAAATTATAATGATGACTTCAGCTTTGTTTATAAACTCCTCCGCCAAATAATTTTGCAACTATTTTTAAGATATATATTTGTTTTCACTAAATAGATTAAGTTATGCCGGTGTGGCAGGATATTATGTGCCCCCCCCCGGAGATTCTGTCCCTCATACGGTGAATTGTATAGAAATTTCGTGTGAGAGCGCCCTCTTTTGAATCCACTTTATTCAACCCATTTTAGGTATTTTACCGTATGGATGGGGGACACACACACCGGGGACAAAATCCCCTGGAACACCGGATATCTCTCACCAAATATCATCACTTTACACTTATTTACAATATTTGAAGAAATGTTGGTATAGCTTCAGTGTTGTTGGTCGTTAGATTTGTCTCGGTCTACACCCCCCCCCCCCCCCCGCTTCCATTTCCATACTAAAACATGCCTGGTTTGTCCTCACAAATCCAAGATGGATGCCGCCCTGTTTGGAAACTATTGTAGACCGTAAACAGTTGTATTGGAGGGGCTTATATAAACAGACCCTTAAGGGTTTAAATAATTCCTGCGTCACTGCATAAGCCACTTATTTATGTTTTCTCTTTGTTCACAAAAGACTGTAGTACTAGCAGTAGACCCGGGGGCTCTATATTGTGAATTAATAATGCGTTAAAAGCATAATTTATGCGCTTGTCCTTGAAATGGCCATTTGGTCGTACCACACCATCTATAAGGTATATTTAAAAATATTACCTGTGCATTTCCCAACTTTTTTTTTTACATCTAAATGACTTCTTGACATGTCCAGCTATTGTCTACAATTATTTGAGTTCATTAGTTACCCAATAACTGAGTTATTTCCCTAATTAACTTATTTTTGGGGGGGCGTGGAAACACCCCCGACTTTATCCCCGAAGGACGAAAAACCAATACAACTACCACACAATCCAGTTATATATTTTTTTAATAAATACGCGTATTTCCCAAAACCTTTTGCATCTAAGTGTTTTCTTTACATGCCCAGCTATTGTCTTGGATTATTTTGAGTCCTTTAGCAACTAGTAATTGGTATATTTCTCCAAATATCTAAATTCTTAGGGGCATGGTAATGCCCTTATTTACTACCACACCATCCAATATTTTTGTTGAAAAAATCCTGTAAAAAAAATTTGGGGTCTGACCCCCCCCCCCCCCCCCCCCCCCCGTTAGACATATGGAATGGTCCATTCTACGATATCAAGGAATATGACTCCCCAGTCACTACACTTTGGAGAAATTACTTTATTGGTAATTATGTGGTTCCCTTAGAATGGCCATTTCCCTCTCCCAACGAAAACCAGACATTGACCTTCACTCGTATACTAACATCTATCAGTGCACAGACTCCGTTCCTTCAAACCAGAATTTTGCCATCGCAGATCATCATTGCTATTGACGTTTGAATCTTGTTAATTGTCAAACACGTCTATTTTTATTTACTTTTTTTATTCGTCTCATAAACAATTACTGTTAACCCAACTGTTCAACTAAGCAATTATAAATTTTGTTTGCTTTTGTATTTGAATAACTTCTTCTTCTTCTTTCTTCTTCTTCTTCATCCTCTTCTTCTTCTTCTTCTTCTTTTTCTTGTGTGTCCCTGTTATGTTTAAAAGGAGCGACCATTTCCATTCTACCAAACTAAGGCATGCCCTGGAAATAAACTAATTGCAATAAAGAAACAATATAGCATATTCTACCATGCATGTTTACGCTTTACTTTTACCCATTAGGCCTACAGCTAGACCTACACGAATAAAATTAGTTTTATGTAGCAATTGTTTTTGTCTGTAGTGGGATAACTCACTGCATTAACTCAAAAGAAATTCACTGAGAGGTGTTCAGTATACAAATCCAAATACACCTCTTTGTTCACCTCTTAATGTTTTAGTATTCGCTACCTTATGGAGACTGAGAACAAAACAGAAAAGCGAAAACAAAGGGTTCCCATACGGGAATTCTAAAGATAGGGCATTTTGTGAACAAAGTCTACGGAAGATTGTTAACTACAGGGACAAAGGAAAGAACAAAAGATGTCTCCAAAGGGGTGTAAAAAATATAATAGGTTAACTAAAGGGGTGTGTTTGGCTCATGGATACCGTTCGTGTGGCCATCACTCCTGCAGGTCTACTCAGAATGCTTGCATGCTTGTTTGCTTGCTTGCTTGCTTGCTTGCTTGCTTGCTTGCTTGCTTGCATGCTTGCTTGCTTGCTGGCCTGCTTGCGTGCTTGCTAGCTTGCTTGCTTGCTTGCTTGCTTGCTCGCTCACTCGCTCGTTTGTTTGTTTGTTTGTTGGGGTGTTGAGGTGTTTGTTTGTTTATTTGTTGGGGTGTTTGTTGGGGTGTTGGGGTGTTTGTTTGTTTGTTTGTTTGTTTGTTCTTTTGGGGGTTGACAGGTTGTCATTTAACTTTATTTTTGAAAACTCTAGAATTTAACTCACTGATCTAGACGTGGCCTTCTCCGTGGCTCAAATAAACACCTTAGAAATCACCACTGATTTAGTTTAACAATTCCCCAAGAACTCTTGGTCTTGGTAATGTCTAGTCTCAGACCTAATCAAGATAAGATGCGAATCAACCTTTCTTTAGAAAACTATGACGTCACAATACAAATCTTAATGGCAATACTGAGGCCGATTTTTAGTACTGAGTGGATTCAAGTTCACACTGTTCTTCATTGTTATACAGTGGATTAATATTCCTTCTTCACAAGGTCAGTCCATGTTTGGCAGTTGCCATCCCAACCGTTTGGATGCTGGTAAATAATTTGTGCAAGTTGAGTAGTTTACCAACAGAACCAATGAAAAGTTAAAGAGAACTGCTGGGCTTGCCAAACGTGAGATCCCAGGCCATGGTGTGGTAACTAATGATATTTCGATGAGGTCAGTAGTAAAAGAACTGTGTACTGAAAGTGACATGAGACCAGAGTTGTGCGGCAAGATGATGCTGTTTATTCAAAGAACTAATGCAGTTCTGTTTCATCTCTTGATGATGACGACAATGCAAAGCTTTGTTATCGCCTAATCAAATAATTAAACAAAGAACATTTAAAGGTGATTTGAAATATTAAACCATAAAAATGGACCAGCCAGTAATTAAAACTACGACAAAAGTACCCCTCAGCGTAAAACATATATACAGCTATTACATTTCATGCAAGATGTTATAGAAAAAACGTATTTAACTTACAATTACATGTACAAGTTTATCCAGAGAAAAAACAAAACAAGGGAGTTACAATTAAACCGGAGTTGTTGTGGTCTGTGAAGATGTTGTTTCTCCAAAGCAGCAACACCATTCTGTTTCATCTCTTGATGTGGATGTTGATGAGCATTTTGATCTTCATCTCCTCTTTGTGTCATTGAAGATTTTGTCCCCCAGTGTGTGCGTCCGTGCACCCCACTAAGAAAGGAGAAAACAGAGCGTCTGCCTCATAAATATTTTGAAGGTCCTCAAAATAATCTCTAAAGACAGAATTGAGAGCCCAACAAAAGGGATACATTGTAAAAATGTTGCCCATTTGCGACCGAGGGTAGTTGAATTCCACTTTGGGATATTTCGGATGACACAGATCCTGAAATAAATAGTTTTATTTGCCAAGGGGTGTAGGGAAATTTTTCAAGATTGATGCTCGGACATTTGGAAAACTACACCATTGTAGGGGTGTTATAAGGGAGAATAACTCGACGGGCTTTTGAACTCCCCAAATCACATTGAGCAGAGGATAAAAGTTCAAGAGTCAATGAAGGATTTCCCCGTGACTGTAAACAGTTGTGAGACTTCTCAGTATTATTATTTTTTGTTTTTTATATCTTTTTTAAATTTAGCATTCTGCACTGAATGCATTGGAAGTTCATTTAGTGCTGTACACCCCTGTGATACCGGTGTAATAGGGAAATCTGTCCCCCAGAGACTCTGCCCCCCCCCCACCCAATATGGGAAAAAACATCGGTTCGAGGAGATTGATTCAAAAGAGGGCGCTACCAGAAGAAGTTTGTACACAGCTCGCAGTATGGGGGGGGACACAGAATCTACTGCCACACAGGCATCATCATCTTCGAGTAAAAATGCTTTAGAGAACATGCACTTAAGTTGACATTTTTAATGACGCAAATACCTTCTGAGATTGTAGAGCATACGTAATCACGAAAACCAATAAAGACAAACTCCAAATAAAAAGAACACAACAGAAGTATCGCTGAAAGATTTTGTAGTGATGGGAAAACTATTGCGGTTTCCCCTCACGGACCAGAGAGTCAGAAGAGCGCCCTCTCATGGTCAAGCATGGTCTAAGCACAGCGTGTTCACGTTATTGGTAATGCTATAGAGAGAACATAACTTAACTCATTGATCTGGAAGAAGCCTTCTCTCTGGCTCAAATAGACACCTTAGAAATCACCACTAAGTAAGTTTAACTACTCCTCAGAATTCTGGGTCTTGGTCATAGTCTTGATATGATTGAAGTGCAGCTTTCTGACGTCACAATATAAATTATGGCAAAAGACTATAATAGTCTCAGTGACATGAAACCAGAGTCAAGCTCACACGATCCTTCGTGTGTTAGACAGTGGATTTATCCACCTTGTGCTTTTGTTATCTTCGCCAGACTCTTCTTGATGTCAGGTCGTGTTTTCCAGTTGCCATCCCAACCTTTTAGATGGTGATGAATAATTTAAAACGGAGTAAATGTCTTTCAACAATACCAAGGAATTCGCCCTTGAATATTGGATGATAAACTAATGTAGAACCAACTCAGCTTGTCGAACGTGACTACGGAACCAGACCATTTACAGGGTGTGGTAGCTCATGGTATTTAGATAAGGTTAGTAGTAAAAGAACTATGTACTGTAAGTGACATGAAACCAGAGTTGTCGTGCAGCAAGATGATGTTGTTTCTTCAAAGAACAAATACCATTCTGTTTCATTTCTTGATGATGATGACAATTCAAAGCATTGTTATCGTCCTCTCCTCTTGTCCACCTGGCTGGGTAACATGGCGTCAGTCTTGCTACATCTTACTCCCTGAGAGGATGAGCTGGATTCAAGCTGAGATGACATGCAAGCGACCAGGGAGCAACCTCATGGTGCCTGATTCAAGAGCAGAAAACGACTTCATCTTCAATTGGGTAGCAAAAGATAATGGAGGTACATGGATCGGCTGCACAGATGCTGCTCAAGAGGGAGTTTGGCTGTGTGGGGGTCAGCCTGTAAGATTTACCTACTGGAAAAGCGGCTTCCCGCAGAAAGATTCAAGTTCTAACTGTGCCCGAATGACTAAATATTCTGATGGACCTTGGTCTGATACAGTAATGTGCAACGGCATTAATCATAAAGCAGCCGTATGTGAGATGCCAGCCCCTACCGTGCCAGCTTACCACACCCTGGTTGATCACAACGGGCGTGTCTCTCAACACTGCCCCCTCGACCACGTCATCAACAGCCTGGATGTAGAGGGTGTGATTGTTTGTGGCTGGGCGTGTACATCAGATCCTCGATGCCGCTCCTTTAATGTCTGGCAGAGCAGCGAGAAAGAGAAGAAATGTCAACTCAATAACGTCACCCGTCCTGAGATTGATGCCGCCGATTCCAAGGATATCGAGGGCTGTGTCTACTTTGAACTTTAAGTACTTCAAATCACGTCCATCGGTAAAATATTTTGTTTCGTTTTCGTCTAATCACCGGTATAGACCGTCATGAACCGACAGAGATTGAAAGTCTAAAGTAGTGTGTTCGTACGCGGCAGTTTAAAACAAGCTTGACGGTTAAACAGTAAATCAAGACTACATAAAGTATTATGTGGATGTAAGTGACCAACTTCATGAGGAAAAAACATCTTAAAAAGAAGAACTACGGGATAAGCCTGCTCTGGAAAGAGTTGAATCAGCTAATCGTACTGCCCTAGATATTACATTGACAGTAACTTGAGTTTCAGAAGAAAGACATACAGCTACAATACAGATAAATGACCGTATACCAAGCAATCTATACATCGCATCGGAGATCTTGAGTGACATAACTTTCATATGGATATCTGAATAGAAATACCTCAGTAATGTGAGTTTTCTCCAAAATAAAAACTATATACATGTAGATTCTCCTGAGGATTTGTGTGCGACATAAAACCGGAATTTCAGTACCTCGGTTTGCGATGTTGTTTCTTCATAGCCTGGCTACCATTCTGTTTAGTCTCTTCAAAATGTGATGACAATTCAAAGCATTGTGTTTGTCTGTGAACATTGTGTCAATACCACTAGTTTAAGATATTGAACAAAGGATTACTTGATCTTTAAAATGTTATTGTATAACTATTATGAAACAATAGATTTGTTTTTTTAATTTCATTTCCCACAAGATCTTAAGAAAACAGTTTTGAGGAAGATGGCGCAACAAACTGTAAAAATATTCATTGTTATTTTTCTGTCAGTATTGGTATCGAAAAAATTGTCGGTACCATCTAAGATTCAGGTAAACAAGTTGCAAAAACTGCAACCTTATGGCTGGAATCAACCATAGAAATTACACAGCAATACACGAGGTTTATGAAGATAGAAAATACTTATTATTGCAAGAGCGCAATCGGAACCGTATAGTGTGTTAGATAGAAAAATTGGATTTGTCTTAAAGTTTATTCAGAACTAATTGCAGAATGAAACGCACCATCGTGAGTTGTTTGTGTGATTGGTCATTTGTTATGACTTTCTACTTAAGTTTCTTGACCAATTTACCAGTAGTTACCGAAAAGGTTTTTTTTTTTACAAAGTCATTTGGGTTTGTCAGTGAAGTTACGGTTTTTCTTCAAATCCCGAACACCAAACACAATTAAATTCCGTATCTCGATGAAGATGACAATGCAAGGCTTTGTTATCTACTGCTGCGTGAAATAATTAATAAGTATTTAATGGTAGTGCCGGGAAAAAAGTGCCCCCTCAGCGTTTTGGGCCCGATGCAATTTTCTTAATTCCTTCTTCTTTTTCTTTTGTTTTCTTTAAAACTTCGAATTTTGTGACCTTTGGTTTCAGCGTGAAGAACCTCCCATATTTTGGGGGTAATTCTCCTTAATTTGTAGTGAGCATGACTCTTGCCATGTTCCTAACAGTTTCTCATCTGGGAGGGATAATTTTAATTATAGAACCCCTAGTTTAGTATCCTTTGGGCTTATGCCATCTGAGAAATAATGCATTTTTAAGGGATACATGAATCATTTTATTGTAACACAGATGAACAGTAGCGTATAGCCAGACATTTTTTGACATTCATATTGTTATTCTATGGTATTTTACTGTGCTGTGCTGTACAATATTGTGTTTAGAATTAAAAGGTTTTAGTGGTGGATAATACCTTATAAATTTTTTTAGAATTTGGTGAATGCTCATTCACTTTTGTACCTTTCCTCCGTCTCTCTGCCCCACCCCTCGACGGGAACCGATCACTTAGGACCATTTTGATATGAGTGGATTTTTTTTTGATGAGACATTATCATTAACTTCATGGAAAAGGAGATCGTCAAATGACGAACCCATCGGCCGCCATCTTGTTTCTTGCAAGTCTATCCGAGTACGAATTTAACGAGCTAAACATACTGCATAAAAGGATTACGTTGAATGTTACTTGAGTGTTAGAACAAAAGACATCTATAGAGCTACATTGCAGATAAATGGCCGTTTCACCAAACAATCTACCAAACATTAGTGGCATGATGAGAGACAGGACTATGCCACGGACATTTCAAAAGAACTGCTTCAATAGTGTAATTTTTGCACCTTAAAAAAATAATATATCGATTCCCCTGAGGGTTTGTATGTGACATAAAATCTGAAATTTAGTGCTTCAGTGCGATGCTATTTCTTCATAGCATGAGAACGATTCTGTTCCATCTCTTGATGATGATGCCATTTCAAACCATTATTATTCGTCTGTGAACATTTTTGCAATGACCACTACTGTGTGACTTTTTTCTCTCTCTTCATTTCAAGATATTGAACAAAAATTTACTTGACCGTTAAAAAAAGACACAGTTTGGTATAAATATTATTGCAAATAATAAATTTGTTTTAAAAAATTTTTTCGCCATACCCTGCTTTTTTAAGAGAAAACAGTTTCCGGCGAAGCGGTGCAAGAAAACTATAAAAGAAAAGCCATTATTAATTGTTATAATAAATCCTAAATTCATCAAGTCTCCTCAAAAGTGGAAGCACAGAACCCCCAGGTTGTGGTAACTTGTCATACAATCCATCAGTTGTGTGAACCCAAAACGTTATATTCAATCAAATTATTTGAGGGCCTACAAACTATGATAATCAGTTTGGCCTATTTAGTGTGGTGCACCCTGCAGGGATACCAAGTGCGCCCTCAGTGCTTTGAGTCAGACGCCATTTTCTAATTTCCATGTTTTATTTTTAAAACGTTGGCTTTCAGCAGGGAGAGATCTCCCCATATTTCCTGTGTGTACTTCTTCTTAATTTGTAGTAAGCATGGCTCTTGCCATGTTTCTATATTGTCCTCATCTGGGAGGGATAATTTTAGAACCCCTAATTTAGAATCATTTGGGTTTATGCCATCAGAGAAATAATGCATTTCTGAGACATAGACGAATCGTTTTACTGCAACACAAGTTAATAGGAACGTATGGCAAGACTTAAATTATATTCTAAGAATGAAGAGTATAATTTTATGATTTGATAAAAAAGACTGATACAGTCTAACTCGAAATGAAAAGAACACAACATAAACATTATTCCAAGATTTTGTAACTGTACAATGTTAAAAACTAACTTGTTCCCCTCTCGGAATACCACCAGTGAGTCAGAAGAGCGCCCTCTCACGGTTATGGAGGATAACAATACATCAGCGGGGAAGCAACATCTGACGTCACACCTCCATTTTGAGCGCCTGGATCCTGCCAGATGTATATCTTTGACCTCGCATCCATTTCACACGGAGAGGCTGTTTGTTGGGTTGTTGGGTTTTTTGTTTGCTTGGTTGTTTGTTTGCTTTGGGGGAAATCATAACTTTGGTTTAGTGGTAATACTAGGTAGAGCATGACCTGGACGAATCCTTCTCCGTGGCTCAAATAAATACCTTGGAAATCAGCTCGGCATGAATTCCCCAGAATTCTGGGTCTTGGTCGTGTATATAGTCTTGATTTGGTTAAAGTACAGCTTTCTTAGACTTTATAAAGATAAGATGTGAATCACTCTTTGTTTTGAAAAGTCTGACGTCGCAATACAAATCATCATGGCAATACTAAGGGTGAATTTGTAGTACTCTGTTGATTCAAGCTCCACCGTCCCTAATTGTTTGACAGTGTGGATCAATATTCCTCAATGTAACTTCCCAAAATGTCACGTTATAATAGAGGTTTTCAGGTTGCCATCCCAACCGTTTGGCTGTTGACAGCTCATTTGCGAAAAATTGAGTAAACATGCTACAAACAGTATACCAAGTCTATCGCCAAAGACGTATGCTAAATTTAATATAGCAACAACTGAGCTTGTCGAACCGACTACGGGCCAAACTATTTTACAGGGTGTGGTAGCTCATGGATGATTGTGTATAGTAAGTGACATGAAACCAGAGTTGTTGTGCAGCAAGATGATGTTTTTTATTCAAAGAATAAACACCATTCTGTTTCATCTCTTGATATTGGTGACAATGCAAAGTATTGTTATTGTCCTCTCCTCTTGTCCAACTGGCTGGGTAAAATGGCGTCAGTCTTGTTACTTCTTACTCCCTGAGAAGATGAACTGGATGCAAGCTGAGATGACATGCAAGCGACCAGGGAGCTACCTCATAGTACCTGATTCAAAAGAAGAAAACGACTTTATCTTCAATTGGGTAACAACAGATAATGGAGGTCTGTGGATTGGCTGCACAGATGCTGCTCAAGAGGGAGTTTGGCTGTGTGGGGGTCAGCCTGTAAGATTTACCTACTGGAAAAGCGGCTTCCCGCAGAAAGATTCAAGTTCTAACTGTGCCCGAATGACTACATATTCTGATGGACCTTGGTCTGATAACTTAAAATGCAGTAGCACGAAACATCTTAAAGTAGCAGTATGTGAGATGCCAGCCCCTACCGTGCCAGCTTACCACACCCTGGTTGATCACAGCGGCCGTGTCTCTCAATACTGCCCCCTTGACCACGTCATCAATAGCCTGGATGTAGAGGGTGTGATTGCTTGTGGCTGGGCGTGTACATCAGATCCTCGATGCCGCTCCTTTAATGTCTGGCAGAGCAGCGAGAAAGAGAAGAAATGTCAACTCAATGACGTCATCTGTCTTGAGAATGATGCCGCCGATTCCAAGGATATCGAGGGCTGTATCTACTTTGAACTTTAAGTACTTCAAATCACGTCCATCGGTAAAATATTTTGTTTCGTTTTCGTCTAATCACCGGTATAGACCGTCATGAACCGACAGAGGTTGAAAGTCTAAAGTAGTGTGTTCGTACGCGGCAGTTTAAAACATGCTTGACGGTTAAACAGTAAATCAAGACTACATTTAGTATTATGTGGATGTAAGAGACCAACTTCATGAGGAAAAAACATCTTCAAAAGAAGAACTACGGGATAAGCCTGCTCTGGAAAGAGTTGAATCAGCTAATCGTACTGCCCTAGATATTACATTGACAGTAACTTGAGTTTCAGAAGAAAAGACATAGAGCTACAATGCAGATAAATGACCGTATACCAAGCAATCTATACCACGCATCGGAGATATTGAGTGACATAACTATCCTATGGATATCTGAATAGGAATATCTCGGTGATGTGAATTCTCTCCAAATGGAAACTATATACATGTAGATTCTCCTGAGGATTTGTGTGCGACAAAAAACCGGAATTTCAGTACCTCGGTTTGCGATGTTGTTTCTTCATAGCCTGACTACCATTCTGTTTAGTCTCTTCACAATGTGATGACAATTCAAAGCATTGTGTTTGTCTGTGAACATTGTGTCAAGACCACTAGTTTGAGATATTGAACAAAGGATTACTTGATCTTTAAAATGTTATTGTATAACTATTATAAAACAATAGATTTGTTTTTTAAATTTCATTTCCCACAAGATCTTAAGAAAACAATTTTGAGGAAGATGGCGCAACAAACTGTAAAAATATTCATTGTTACTATTTTTCTGTCAGTATTGGTATCGAACAAATTGTCGGCACCATCTAAGATTCAGGTAAACAAGTTGCAAAAACTGCAACCTTATGGCTGGAATCAACCATAGAAATTACACAGCAATACACGAGGTTTATGAAGATAGAAAATACTTATTATTGCAAGAGCGCAATCGGAACCGTATAGTGTGTTAGATAGAAAAATTAGATTTGTCTTAAAGTTTATTCAGAACTAATTGCAGAATGAAACGCACCATCGTGAGTTGTTTGTGCGATTGGTCATTTGTTATGACTTTCTACTTATGTTTCTTGACCCATTTACCAGTAGTTACCGAAAAGTTTTTTTTTTTACAAAGTCATTTGGGTTTGTCATTGAAGTTAGGGTTTTTCTTCAAATCCCGAACACCAAACACAATTAAATTCCGTATCTCGATGAAGATGACAATGCGAGGCTTTGTTATCTACTGCTGCGTAAAATAATTATTAAGTATTTCTTGGTAGTGCAGGGGAACAAGTGGCCCCTCAGTGTTTTGGGGCCGGTGAAATTTTCTAAATTCCTTCTTCTTCTTCTTCTTTTTTTCTTTAAAACTTCGAATTTGGTGACCTTTGGTTTCAGCAGGTAGAACCTCCCATATTTTGGGGGTAATTCTCCTTAATTTGTAGTGAGCATGACTCTTGCCATGTTCCTAACAGTTTCTCATCTGGGAGGGATAATTTTAGTTATAGAACCCCTAGTTTAGTATCCTTTGGGCTTATGCCATCAGAGAAATAATGCATTTTTAAGGGATACATGAATCATTTTATTGTAATACAGATGAACAGTAGCGTATAGACAGACATTTTTTGACATTCATATTGTTATTTTATGGTATTTTATTGTGCTGTGCTGTACAATATTGTGTTTAGAATTAAACAGTTTTAGTGGTGGATAATACCTTATAAAATTTTGTAGAATTTGGTGAATGCTCATTCACTTTTAATAGAGTACCTTTCCTCCCTCTCCCCCGCCCCACCCCTCGACGGGAACCGATCTCTTAGGACCATTTTGATATGAGTGGATTTTTTTTATGAGACATTATCATTAACTTCATTGAAAAGGAGATCGTCAAATGACGAACCCATCGGCCGCCATCTTGTTTCTTGCAAGTCTATGGAGTACGAATTTAACGAGCTAAACCTACTGCATTAAAGGATTACGTTGAATGTTACTTTTAGAACAAAAGACATCTAGAGCTACATTGCAGATAAATGGCCGTTTTACCAAACAATCTACCAAACATTAGTGGCATGAGAGACAGGACTATGCCACGGACATTTCAAAAGAACTGCTTCAATAGTGTAATTTTTGCACCTTAAAAAAAATAATATATCGATTCCCCTGAGGGTTTGTATGTGACATAAAGTCTGAAATTTAGTGCCTCAGTGCGATGCTATTTCTTTATAGCATGAGAACGATTCTGTTCCATCTCTTGATGATGATGCCATTTCAAACCATTATTATTCGTCTGTGAACATTTTTGCAATGACCACTACTGTGTGACTTTTTTCTCTCTCTTCATTTCAAGATATTGAAAAAAAATTACTTGACCGTTAAAAAAAGACACAGTTTGGTACAAATATTATTATAAATAATAAATTTGTTTTAAATATTATTTTTCGCCATACCCTGCTTTTTTTGCAAGAAAACTATAAAAGAAAAGCCATTATTAATTGTTATAATAAAGCCTAAATTCATCAAGTCTCCTCAAAAGTGGAAGCACAGAACCCCCAGGTTGTGGTAACTTGTCATACAATCCATCAGTTGTGTGACCCCAAAACGTTATATTCAATCAAATTATTTGAGGGCCTACAAACTATGATAATCAGTTTGGCCTATTTAGTGTGGTGCACCCTGCAGGGATACCAAGTGCGCCCTCAGTGCTTTGAGTCAGACGCCATTTTCTAATTTCCATGTTTTATTTTTAAAACGTTGGCTTTCAGCAGGGAGAGATCTCCCCATATTTCCTGTGTGTACTTCTTCTTAATTTGTAGTAAGCATGGCTCTTGCCATGTTTCTATATTGTCCTCATCTGGGAGGGATAGTTTTAGAACCCCTAGTTTTGAATCATTTGGGTTTATGCCATCAGAGAAATAATGCATTTCTGAGACATAGACGAATCGTTTTACTGCAACACAAGTTAATAGTATCGTATGGCAAGACTTAAATTATTTTCTAAGAATGAAGAGTTAGTGGTAATACTAGGTAGAGCATGACTTAACTCGTTGATCTAGACGAAGCCTTCTCAGTGGCTCAAATAAATATCTTGGAAATTAGCTCGGCATGAATTCGCCCAGAATTCTTGGTCTTGGTCATGTATATAGTCTTGATTTGGTTAAAGTACAGCTTTCTTAGACTTTATCAAGATAAGATGTGATAGAAAAGTCTGACGTCGCAATACAAATCATCATGGCAATACTAAGGGTGAATTTGTAGTACTCTGTTGATTCAAGCTCCACCGTCCCTAATTGTTTGACAGTGTGGATCAATATTCCTCAATGTAACTTCCCAAAATGTCACGTTATAATAGAGGTTTTCAGGTTGCCATCCCAACCGTTTGGCTGTTGACAGCTCATTTGCGAAAATTGAGTAATTATGCTACAAACAGTACCAAGTACCAAATTCACCTCAGAATTCTGGGTCTTGGTCATAGTCTTGATATGATTGAAGTGCAGCTTTCTGACGTCACAATATAAATTATGGCAAAAGACTGCATAGTGTCAGTGACATGAAACCAGAGTCAAGCTCACACGATCCTTCGTGTGTTAGACAGTGGATTTATCAACCTTGTGCTTTTGTTATCTTCGCCAGACTCTTCGTAATGTCAGGTCGTGTTTTTTAGTTGCCACCCCAACCTTTTAGATGGTGATAAATAATTTGCAAAACGGAGTAAATGTCTTTCAACAGTACCAAGGAATTCGCCCTTGAATATTGAATGATAAGAACGTGACTACAGACCCAGACCATTTTACAGGGTGTGGTAGCTCGTGGTATTTTGATAAGGTTAGTAGTAAAAGAACTGTGTACTGTAAGTGACATGAAACCAGAGCTGTTGTGCAGCAAGATGATGTTGTTTCTTCAAAGAATGAACACCATTCTGTTTCATCTCTTGATGATGATGACAATGCAAAGCATTGTTATCGTCCTCTCCTCTTGTCCAACCGGCTGGGTAAAATGGCGTCAGTCTTGCTACATCTTACTCCCTGAGAAGATGAACTGGATTCAAGCTGAGATGATATGCAAGCGACCAGGGAGCAATCTCATAGTACCTAATTCAAAAGAAGAAAACGACTTCATCTTCAATTGGGTAGCAAAAGGTAATGGAGGTCTGTGGATCGGCTGCACAGATGCTGCTCAAGAGGGAGTTTGGCTGTGTGGGGGTCAGCCTGCAAGATTTACCTACTGGAAAGGAGACTTCCCGCAGAAAGATTCAAGTTTTTATTGTGCCCGAATAACTAGATATTCTGATGGACCTTGGTCTGATACAGTAATGTGCAACGGCATTAATCATAAAGCAGCCGTATGTGAGATGCCAGCCCCTACCGTGCCAGCTTACCACACCCTGGTTGATCACAACGGGCGTGTCTCTCAACACTGCCCCCTCGACCACGTCATCAACAGCCTGGATGTAGAGGGTGTGATTGCTTGTGGCTGGGCGTGTACATCAGATCCTCGATGCCGCTCCTTTAATGTCTGGCAGAGCAGCGAGAAAGAGAAGAAATGTCAACTCAATAACGTCACCCGTCCTGAGATTGATGCCGCCGATTCCAAGGATATCGAGGGCTGTGTCTACTTTGAACTTTAAGTACTTCAAATCACGTCCATCGGTAAAATATTTTGTTTCGTTTTCGTCTAATCACCGGTATAGACCGTCATGAACCGACAGAGATTGAAAGTCTAAAGTAGTGTGTTCGTACGCGGCAGTTTAAAACAAGCTTGACGGTTAAACAGTAAATCAAGACTACATAAAGTATTATGTGGATGTAAGAGACCAACTTCATGAGGAAAAACATCTTAAAAAGAAGAACTACGGGATAAGCCTGCTCTGGAAAGAGTTGAATCAGCTAATCGTACTGCCCTAGATATTACATTGACAGTAACTTGAGTTTCAGAAGAAAGACATAGAGCTACAATGCAGATAAATGACCGTATACCAAGCAATCTATACATCGCATCGGAGATCTTGAGTGACATAACTTTCATATGGATATCTGAATAGAAATACCTCAGTAATGTGAGTTTTCTCCAAAATAAAAACTATATACATGTAGATTCTCCTGAGGATTTGTGTGCGACATAAAACCGGAATTTCAGTACCTCGGTTTGCGATGTTGTTTCTTCATAGGTTGGCTACCATTCTGTTTAGTCTCTTCAAAATGTGATGACAATTCAAAGCATTTTGTTTGTCTGTGAACATTGTGTCAAGACCACTAGTTTGAGATATTGAACAAAGGATTACTTGATCTTTAAAATGTTATTGTATAACTATTATGAAACAATAGATTAGTTTTTTAAATTTCATTTCCCACAAGATCTTAAGAAAACAGTTTTGAGGAAGATGGCGCAACAAACTGTAAAAATATTCATTGTTACTATTTTTCTGTCAGTATTGGTATCGAACAAATTGTCGGTACCATCTAAGATTCAGGTAAACAAGTTGCAAAAACTGCAACCTTATGGCTGGAATCAACCATAGAAATTACACAGCAGTACACGAGGTTTATGAAGATAGAAAATACTTATTATTGCAAGAGCGCAATCGGAACCGTATAGTGTGTTAGATAGAAAAATTAGATTTGTCTTAAAGTTTATTCAGAACTAATTGCAGAATGAAACGCAGCATCGTGAGTTGTTTGTGCGATTGGTCATTTGTTATGACTTTCTACTTAAGTTTCTTGACCCATTTACCAGTAGTTACCGAAAAGGTTGTTTTTTTTACAAAGTCATTTGGGTTTGTCATTGAAGTTAGGGTTTTTCTTCAAATCCCGAACACCAAACACAATTAAATTCCGTATCTCGATGAAGATGACAATGCGAGGCTTTGTTATCTACTGCTGCGTAAAATAATTATTAAGTATTTCTTGGTAGTGCAGGGGAACAAGTGGCCCCTCAGTGTTTTGGGGCCGGTGAAATTTTCTAAATTCCTTCTTCTTCTTCTTCTTTTTTTCTTTAAAACTTCGAATTTGGTGACCTTTGGTTTCAGCAGGTAGAACCTCCCATATTTTGGGGGTAATTCTCCTTAATTTGTAGTGAGCATGACTCTTGCCATGTTCCTAACAGTTTCTCATCTGGGAGGGATAATTTTAATTATAGAACCCCTAGTTTAGTATCCTTTGGGCTTATGCCATCAGAGAAATAATGCATTTTAAAGGGATACATGAATCATTTTATTGTTACACAGATGAACAGTAGCGTATAGCCAGAAATTTTTTGACATTCATATTGTTATTCTATGGTATTTTACTGTGCTGTGCTGTACAATATTGTGTTTAGAATTAAACAGTTTTAGTGGTGGATAATACCTTATAAATTTTTGTAGAATTTGGTGAATGCTCATTCACTTTTAATAGAGTACCTTTCCTCCCTCTCCCCCGCCCCACCCCTCGACGGGAACCGATCACTTAGGACCATTTTGATATGAGTGGATTTTTTTTTTATGAGACATTATCATTAACTTCATTGAAAAGGAGATCGTCAAATGACGAACCCATCGGCCGCCATCTTGTTTCTTGCAAGTCTATCCGAGTACGAATTTAACGAGCTAAACATATTGCATTAAGGATTACGTTGAATGTTGCTTGAGTTTTAGAACAAAAGACATCTAGAGCTACATTGCAGATAAATGGCCGTTTTACCAAACAATCTACCAAACATTAGTGGCATGAG
Source organism: Pisaster brevispinus (assembly GCA_023634235.1). Classification (NCBI taxonomy): domain Eukaryota; kingdom Metazoa; phylum Echinodermata; class Asteroidea; order Forcipulatida; family Asteriidae; genus Pisaster; species Pisaster brevispinus. The sequence continues at coordinate 5,914,519 of JAMKCF010000021.1, read as the reverse complement.
AGACAGGACTATGCCACGGACATTTCAAAAGAACTGCTTCAATAGTGTAATTTTTGCACCTTAAAAAAAATAATATATCGATTCCCCTGAGGGTTTGTATGTGACATAAAATCTGAAATTTAGTGCCTCAGTGCGATGCTATTTCTTCATAGCATGAGAACGATTCCGTTCCATCTCTTGATGATGATGCCATTTCAAACCATTATTATTCGTCTGTGAACATTTTTGCAATGACCACTACTGTGTGACTTTTTTCTCTCTCTTCATTTCAAGATATTGAAAAAAAAATTACTTGACCGTTAAAAAAAGACACAGTTTGGTACAAATATTATTGTAAATAAAAAAAAAAATAAAAAATAAAAAATTTCGCATTACTCTGCTTTTTTAAGAGAAAACAGTTTCCGGCGAAGCGGTGCAGGAAAACTATAAAAGAAAAGCCATTATTAATTGTTATAATAAAGCCTAAATTCATCAAGTCTCCTCAAAAGTGGAAGCACAGAACCCCCAGGTTGTGGTAACTTGTCATACAATCCATCAGTTGTGTGACCCCAAAACGTTATATTCAATCAAATTATTTGAGGGCCTACAAACTATGATAATCAGTTTGGCCTATTTAGTGTGGTGCACCCTGCTGGGATACCAAGTGCGCCCTCAGTGCTTTGAGTCGGACGCCATTTTCTAATTTCCATGTTTTATTTTTAAAACGTTGGCTTTCAGCAGGGAGAGATCTCCCCATATTTCCTGTGTGTACTTCTTCTTAATTTGTAGTAAGCATGGCTCTTGCCATGTTTCTATATTGTCCTCATCTGGGAGGGATAGTTTTAGAACCCCTAATTTAGAATCATTTGGGTTTATGCCATCAGAGAAATAATGCATTGCTGAGATACAGACGAATCGTTTTACTGTAACACACGTTAATAGAAGCGTATGGCAAGACTTAAATTATATTCTAAGAATGAAGAGTATACTTGTATTATTTGATCAAAAAGACTGATACAGTCAAACTCGAAATGAAAAGAACACAACATAAACATTATTCAAAGATTTTGCAACTGTACAATGTTAAAAACTAACTTGTTCCCCTCTCGGAATACCACCAGTGAGTATGAGTCACGGTTATGGAGGATAACAATACATCAGCGGGGAAGCAACATCTGACGTCACACCTCCATTTTGAGCGCCTGGATCCTGCCAGTGCCAGATGTATATCTTTGACCTCGCATCCATTTCACACGGAGAGGCTGTTTGTTGGGTTGTTGGGTTTTTTGTTTGCTTGGTTGTTTGTTTGCTTTGGGGGAAATCATAACTTTGGTTTAGTGGTATTAAAAAAATACTAGGTAGAGCATGACCTGGACGAACCCTTCTCCGTGGCTCAAATAAATACCTTGGAAATCAGCTCGGCATGAATTCCCCAGAATTCTTGGTCTTGGTCGTGTATATAGTCTTGATTTGGTTAAAGTACAGCTTTCTTAGACTTTATCAAGATAAGATGTGAATCACTCTTTGTTTAGAAAAGTCTGACGTCGCAATACAAATAATCATGGCAATAATAAGGGTAAATTTTTAGTACACTGTTGATTCAAGCTCCACCGTCCCTAATTGTTTGACAGTGTGGATCAATATTCCTCAATGTAATTTCTCAAAATGTCACGTTTTAATAGAGGTTTTCCGGTTGCCATCCCAACCATTTGGCTGTTGACAGCGCATTTGGCTGGATCAATTATGCAACAAACAGTATACCAAGTCTATCGCCAAAGACATCGTATACTAAATTTAATTAACACAGCAACAACTAAACGTGTCGAAACGTGACTACGGGCGCGCCCAGACCATTTTACAGGGTGTGGTAGCTCGTGGTATTTTGATAAGGTCAGTAGTAAAAGAATTGTGTACTGTAAGTGACATGAAACCAGAGTTGTTGTGCAGCAAGATGATGTTGTTTCTTCAAAGAATAAACACCATTCTGTTTCATCTCTTGATATTGATGACAATGCAAAGCATTGTTATCGTCCTCTCCTCCTGTCCAACTGGCTGGGTAAAATGGCGTCAGTCTTGCTACTTCTTACTCCCTGAGAAGATGAACTGGATGCAAGCCGAGGTGGCATGCAAGCGACCAGGGAGCAACCTCATGGTGCCTGATTCAAAAAAAGAAAACGACTTCATCTTCAATTGGGTAGCAAAAGATACTGGAGGTACATGGATCGGCTGCACAGATGCTGCTCAAGAGGGAGTTTGGCTGTGTGGGGGTCAGCCTGTAAGATTTACCTACTGGAAAAGAGACTTCCCGCAGAAAGATTCAAGTTTTAATTGTGCCCGAATGACTGTATATTCTGATGGACCTTGGTCTGATACAGTAATATGCAACGACACTAATCATAAAACAGCCGTATGTGAGATGCCAGCCCCTACTGTGCCAGCTTACCACACCCTGGTTGATCACAATGGGCGTGTCTCTCAATACTGCCCCCTCAATCGCGTCATCAACAGCCTTGATGTAGAGGGTGTGATTGCTTGTGGCTGGGCGTGTACATCAGATCCTCGATGCCGCTCCTTTAATGTCTGGCAGAGCAGCGAGAAAGAGAAGAAATGTCAACTCAATGACGTCACCCGTCTTGAGAACGATGCCGCCAATTCCAAGGATATCGAGGGTTGTGTCTACTTTGAACTTTAAATCACGTCAATCGGTGATTTCTGGTTTGCAGTCCTCATTGGAGTCAAGTTACCGGCAAAGGACCGGCACGAACCGACAGGGAAAGCCTTTAGCGGTGTGTCGCTCACAGCAGTTTTAAAACAAACTTGACGGTTTAAAAGTAAATCTAGATTAAATGAAGCATTGTGTGGATGCAAAAGACATACTAATCAACTTCATGATTTTTTTTCCTTTCTTTTTTCCCTTTTTCTGTACTTTCTTTTTGCCAGTCGGTTCGTTTACACTGGGATAATCCTACCTGGAAGAACTATAAGCTAACCATACTGCATTTGCATATCACTTTGACTGTAACTCGGGTGTCAGAACATAGAGCTACATTGCAGATATTTGACCGTTTTACCACACACCATTTTTGCTACCAAGCATCAAAAACCTAATGAGTGACGGAGCTATCCTTTTTTAATGGAAGTTTGAATACAAAGTAGCACAACGATGTTCTTTTTTGCCAAACAGTTAATATAAATCCACTATGGATGTGCCATAAAAGCTGCTTCGAGTTGTAGTAACGCAAGCCTACTTTTTTAAAGCACGGGTGCCATTTTGTTTCATCTCTTGATGATGCTTTTTTTCGTCTGTGAACATTCTATCGTGATCCTTATTTGTAAGTTATTCATGTCTTAATCTCTATTTGATCCAAAATTTACTTGACCATGAAAAAAACAAAAAAACAAAACAAACGCAGGATCCAACTTCACAGAGCTACAATGTTTGAAGGGCGAGTTAAACCCTTCCACGAAACACTTGTTCAGAGAAACTTTAGACTTGGGGCTGTACTGGACTCCTAATGTACTCATCCAGTAGCCCGACTCATCCAATGTGTATATTATTTCATAAAAAAACACAATCGATTTATTATTCCTGAGAGACGGAACAATGTAAATGCGCATGCATTTATTCTATATTTGTTTTATTTATTTAGTTAGTTAGTTAGTTATTCATTTTGTTATTTATTTTGGTATAAATTATTTTGTTGCCGGCATTACCCCCCACATTTTGCAAAAACACCTAAAAACGGGTGCCGTGCTGCTGCTGGCTTCATGAAGTTGGGCCCATCAGTCATTTAGAAGAGCGCCCTCCTCTGGTCACACAGCATAGCGGGCAGCAAAGTAACTGCTGTACATACAACTAGATGCTAGGAGTTTCTGTTATCTCATTAATCTAGATGAAGCTTGCAAGATTCCTTTGGAATCACTGCTAAATTTATGTGTTGCTTGGTCATAAATGGGCTCCTATCTCTGTATTTGTTATGATTTATTTATTTATTTATTTATTCACGTTTTCATCGCAGTTGAATGTACTCAATAAAGTTGGTTTGGAATATGAAGCATAGACCAAGTCGGTATCAAAATGTTCTTCTTTAAATTTACTCAAACCATTGTTGCTCCATGCTCAAACATCAACATTTTGTATATTGTGTGGGGTGGCCGGTGTTGCTCTGCACTCTCAAAAAACTTGTTCATGTTTTTAAATCTAAATTTTATACAATTGTCACTGACCACACTCTTGCGAAATCAACACTACTGTTTTAATGGTGTCTACAGTACAGCGCATGTATCTACCCCCCCCCCCCCCCCCCCGGCCCACCGCATTCAATCGTCGCATTCATTATTGAGTGAACGGGGTGCTCTGTTGGTCATTCGTCCATTGTATGAAAAGAAATACTGTCATCTGTTTCACCTTGAACCGAATTGTGAATAGAAGGACATGTGTTAGTTTTTGGCCTTGAAGTGACCGAGATTTTAGATGATTGAGTTCAAACCAAAGACGCTTCGATAGACAACGGACGCTTTGTCATAAGTTGCCACAAGTCCTTAAAAACTTTGAAATGTTGTGGGAAATGTAAACTTGTTTTCTTCTTCTATATTTCAACTTATGTCTTCTCGATGAAGTATGAATACTTTCCTCATACCAAAAATAGCGCAAAAACACAAAATATTAGGCAAAAGTCTTCATTAGGCAATTATTGACTTGAACGATGGGGATACCGCAAGAAAGTAGGGACTGATAGACTTTTACAAGTTTAGGTTTATAGCGCAGTCTACGCGCATGGTGAGCTATAACGTAAGCAAAATGTACACAAAACAGCAGACACACACACACGCGTCGGGCAAAATAGTGTAAACAGCTGATATTATGCGGTGAACTAGTAGTACAAATACACTGTGGAGACACGCAACGCAGAAATGTTCACCCCCTAAATTTTCCTCAAATGTCACCGATATTTTAAGGCAAGTCTTGCATGGAGAAAGGAACTGATAATCTTATAGGCCATGGCCTCAGATCGGAATCTTAGGACTGTATTTGAGGCTCTCGACGAAGAAAACCTGGGGTACATCACTGCCGACAGATTTGCGGATTTGGCAAGAGACTTCGGAGTTCAAGACCAAGACGTGAGTATGGTATCACACTACAGTCACTACCCAGATAAACAGATTCAAAAAAGACACTGTCGGCAAAAAGTGTTCTTGTTTTTGTTTGCAATACACAATATGATTAGTACTGTGTAGGTTAGGTTGCTGGACCAAGTGTTGATGCATGTTCACTAGTTCTAGTTGCGATAATCGTAACCCCCATCCTCTCGACAGGCCCGTCGGGAAGATGGAGGGTGATTGATGGGACGATGATTGCAAACTACATTTTGACTTGCCATTTTGCGTGGAAACTTTTTTTTTACCAACAGAAGCTTACATTGGCCCTACATAAACTAAGAAATTTATCTTGCAATTATTATAAGAAGTATAACTTACTAAGGCTATCGAAGTCGAACTGTATTCATTGCTTGTAAAATAATGCTGGTGATGTGGATTTTCCGATTTGTCAGAAAGGGTAACTTTGTAATTGTAATTTAGGATACGGGGCCGATTTCACATAGAGCTAAGATTGATCTTAACTTCAAATCAATCTTAATTGCTAAGCAAAGTGTGGTGTCACAATGCAAATCACTAAACACTATGGTAAATACCGATAACTCATCTTACGATCAATCTTAGTGCTTTGTGAAATCGACCCTAGGTTATGGTTAGGTGACGTGTTTAGCTTCTCGTTGGTAAGAAAAGTTGAGACATTCCATGGAGACAGAGACCTACTATAGCCCCACTTGTGTGACCAAGCTGAATCCTTGGCCACACAAGTGGGGCTAGCAGAGGTCATGACCTCTCCTTCCCAAGGGGCAGGTCTTGTCCTAGCCACCACATAAGGAGTGGAGGGGGTCCAGCGTATTGGGGCTAGTCTACTCTTATCCCTGCTTGGTTCCCCTGCAAAAATAATAATCTAGACTTTGGAGTCGCATTTGCAAACTAAAAAACAGCCTACCATTTCAAGATGAAACTCCAGGTGTGAAACTGAGAGGTTGGTCCAAAAATAATTTGGGTTATTTATTGAAATCAATTGAGCAGAGAAACATTATCCAGTAGAACAAATATTTGTCAAGTGTTCTTAAAATAAAGTGTGTAGAGGAATTGTTTACTATCGGTGGAAATTATTTATTCTAAACAACACTTTGAATTTCGATTGGTGATTGATTTTTCAATAAGTCTTTCAATAAATCCTGTAACTGAAATTTCACTGCACGAACATTTTTAGATCATCAAATGTCAAAATCCATTTTCAATTCCATGAATGAGTTTGTATTACGTACATGTGTACGTGCTTTAAATGCCATTGTGGTTCATTGTATTACTCTGTCTAAGGGTGGGGACAACATTGTTTGATCACAGCTGCATTTGTTGATTACAGGTATGAGTCATATACAATGCAGACCGATAAAATTCTAATATGAGAATTATTGATTATTATTTAACCCGATGCTATATCATTATCATACATGTTCAAATACGAAACTAACAAAGTGGATGACGTGACTGGTATATGCCTTGTGGATTGGTATCTCCACCATTCATCGTTAGGGACAAGGTGATCTGGTGTAAAACTTCCCTTGAAATGTTTATTGCCTAGCATAGTTTTGGAGAAATAAGTAAATCAATTAGTTTTAATCTTGCAAGACTAAAATTTAATGCTCTAAAAACAGTGAAAACATGAGTTTTTTTGCCCCCGCTATTTTCTCCTGACTCCTGACGAACGATCGAGCCTAAAGCACAAAGTACAACATTGTTGTTTGGAATCTTGAGCCTACTGAATTCAGCCCTTAGCTGACCATGGACATAATGGCACCCATGGCCCGGCTCACCGTCTTGGTGCCCCTCAATCTACTCAAATCGAAAACTCGAAAAATGTCTTTATCGATGTGTCCTTTTACCACAAGAAAACTGCCTTGCCCTTTAAAGAATTTAGTAAGTATTATCATGGAGCTATAATCTAGTTTATAGCTCCATGGTATTATTATTTCACAGTGTACAGAAAACAGTTACAAAACAAGCAGACATTAAAAATGCAATATAAAGCTATTACACAAGACACAGTTATACAAGTAATAACTGTTGATCCCCCCCCCCTCCTGTAGGATTACCAAATGTGGACTGAATCGCAATTGAATGGAATTAGTACCATGTACGAAGCATCAGACCTGCCTGCCTTAGTTTAAAAAAATAAAAATAACAACAAACAAACATCATCCCACCAACCTGTGAAAGTTTCACGAAAGTGATCTTGTTTTGGGGAAAACGCAATTAGGACTTAGTAATTTTGTATAACTCATATCGGGCTTGCTTCAGTTGAGGCAATCAAAACGAGCAATCATGTCGTCATAACGTGCAATTGTCTCAACTTCTTGTCTCAAGAATAATTTCAGCTGAATCTCTGGAGGATTTACTACATGTGTACATTAATGTAACCTATTCGTTTACATGTAGCTTCAAATTGAAACAGTTATTCAGTTATAATACATTAATTATAAATTACCTTTACTTTGTCTTTAATCAATGGTTTTTACTGTTAGTTCTTTAACTCACAGTTCATTCCTTAGTCAAAGTGGGTGTATGGTCAAAGTGCTTCCTCCTCTCCCCCCCCCACATTTACCCCCCCGCCCCGCCCCTTTCACACTATACCAGTGAAGTGTCATACTTCTCAACACGGATACACACCCTGCAGTTGTTGTCATGTCGTCCTCATGACTCAAAGACCACAACAAAACCCAAACCCAAACGGATCGAAGTATAGTACTGATTCAAAACTAGGCGCTTCCAGCCATCATTGTCATGTTATATGCAGCGTCTTTTGTTACGCACACAATGAGGAGAGTGACCAACTCTCTGAATGGACAAAAGAATTTAACGGTTTTTGGGGGGGGTGTAAGTGTGTTTGCTTTTCCCACAATGGGGTGTTAAGGATGTGTCTTTTTCATTTACAGTGTGCTTGCAGATGTTGAAGCCTCCATGTTTCCATTGTTTGCAGTGGCACTGTGTTTAATTTTTAAACAGGGGGGAAAAATAACTTGAAGTTTAGTTGCTTGAAATTGAATTCTTGAATTTATAATAAACTATGTATAAAGTATAAAGTGATACTTTCCCAAAATCAGTTATGGCTGCATGTATTGTAACTTCATTATTTTGTCTTTGCCTCATTGTCATCATTATTTTTCTTCAGAATTTAACTTTTAACACAAATTAAAATTTAATGATATGTTATAAACCTATCCCTATTAAATTGTTTGGTTTCATTTCATATTTTGTTCGTTCATTTGTAATAGAATAAATAGTTGTCTAAACTTTAAGGATGGTGTACAGTAATTGCTTTAATACATAGAATCAAAGGGAAAAGATCAGGGTTTTTAAATTTCTTTGAAGTTATGGTGACGAATTTTGTATTGTATCAAGTGATTTTGTTACACCAAGTAGTAATTATTCAAAAGAAAAACTGACTGTGTCTGTCAATAAATTTTCAGGGAACAAAGACAAATTCAGCAGCAAGGGAACTTTGAATGTGATCTCCATGTTTACACCAGATATTTACACGAAATATACTGTATGAAACACCCCTGCCTGCGAGCTTGCATGTATTTTTACGTTTTTCCCCCTCATAAAAATTTCTGGGGAAACAAACGTTTGACTGAATTTTGTTGTTGTTTTGGATATTTTTTCTGTTTGTTTGTTTGCTTTTGAGGTTTCTTGTTGGGGTTTTTTCTTTAAAAAATAATAATTTGTAGACTGGCAAACTTACGCTGGTTCCCTGCACCTTGGGTAAAATGAGCAGGCAGCCATCTTGGAAAAATGGTTGATTCTTCATGGAGGCAACAGAGGCAATTGCTTCCATGGGCCATGGTCATTGTCTTGGTGCTCTTACAGTTGTAACTGTTCCACTACAAACTTTTGTTCCCATCTTCTAGTTCTAGATCTAGGAAAACTGTCTTTCCTGTACAACAATGAAGTGTTACTTCAAATTTTACTGATAAAATACATACTGTTTTTTAATACCTTTTTAATATCGATATAGGCTATCCATGCATATTCTGGGATTTGCCTTTTTTGGCATGGAACTTTATTCGAAGGTGAACCTTACGCAAAGACAAAATTTCAATAAATATATTTTGTAACAACATACAGATTTACATATACACACCACATAGGCTCAGATTTCAATGTTTATAAAACAAGTATTATGAATAAATGGTTGTGTAAAACCAGCAATGTTAATAAGCAAAGGAGATGGGTTTATTAAGAATGGTGTGATGGGTTTCTTGTGTAGCTTGATAAATGCATGATAGAATGAGTTACTGACTGTTGCTCTTCCTTACTTTCCATCCCCCATTTCCAGCAATTTGAGTTGAATAATTTAAGTCCTTTGATAGTTAATAAACATTGCTCTTTCCCTTTGGGACTTTAAATAAATTCAAATTAAAACTGCGAAACTCAAAAACATTCTTTTCAGTCTCCAGTGTTTGAATAATTTCTGTTCTTGTTTCCCCTCTGCAGGAGCTTGGACGCCTTCTGGGACTTCTAGATCCAGCCCACACAGGGGAAATAAATTATGACTCTTTTTGCCAAGGAATTCAAGCCGTTGCCACGGATACGACAGTGAAAGGTATGGATGCAGCCCTTTGTTTGGAAAAGTAAACCTTGTTTGCCCTTAACTTTTTTTCAGTGGCAATCCAGCAGCAGCAGTTAGACTGTCAGGTTTTTCACTACCAGTAGTCCATACCATTGCTATGAAATAGGGACGCTTTTCAACACTGAACTAAGCCAGCTGAACCCTTTGGAGAGAGGACTTTGTCTGGTCCTGGGGCATAGGCAGATGACCCAGGCGGTGGGGGCGCAAGGTTTTAGCCAGGATTTGGTAAAAGGGTGTCCCAAATTTGCTGGAAATTTAAAAACTGGGTGTCCGAATTGTTCACTTACAATATATTTAGACCTGTAAAAAAAAAAACCGATTGTGGTCACATTCTCATAAAATTTTTGTTGCTGTTATTTTGGGTTTTTTTAAGGCTATGTTTTGAATCTGTGTACACATATTTTATGTTGGTCTTAATATGTTTCTTGTAGCAATCCAAAAAAGCGTTGGTGATTTTAGGGTCTTCATTAGGGTTTTCAAATGCTATTTTCTTGACTTGGAAAATTATTCAGATGGAAAAACAAATACTACTAGTTCTTACGAGGACTATTTCTAGTATGTCCTTTTCCCCTTCAATTTTTGGGTGAACGAAGTTTTTTTCTTCTTTTTTTCAGTAATTACAAATTCTGTACTTTTTGTGTTTAGGCCTAAAAGAAAAGTCCATCAGATTTTTTTAGAAGTGTTTATTTTTTCCCATCATGTACTTTGTAAACAAACAATCCCTACCATTAAACTGTACAAATTTCATCGAAAATCAGTAGTCACACACTTCGTCAAAAGTACCAACAACAAAAAATATTTGGCTTAAATCAATTGCGGCAGTTGAAACAAGCAGTAGAGATTTAGTGGTCTTCAAATGTTGTTTTCTCAGCTTTGACAGTATTTCAGATGGAAATGTTTCTCTCTGCATGGATAGTGGCATCTGTGTTTTTTTTCTTCCTCATTTTAGTGACAACCCTTACTCATGATCTCATCATAGTTTCCTTCAAAACCTAAACTGTCCAGAAAACTTTTCACTGGAATTGAAACCGACCGACACGGTGTGTGGTTTTAACCGTTGGCAAACAAAGTTTCCAGCTAAACCCCAGTGGGGTATTGTCTTACACAACACAAGTACACTGTGAATCACATTTAGTTTGTTATTGCAGACTTGGAGTCTATATTGGATAACTTCAAGGGGAACACTGGTATTTTTGCTTTGTTTTCGCAACAGTAACAGAGAGGCAGTCTATTGTCAGTGCATCTTGTATCCAGTGGTACCACGCAGTGGTGAAACAACAGAGAGGGGTTTGCAGCAGAATTCAAGCAACTTGAATACATGCCAAGACTTGCAGTCACACCCATGACCTCAATGTGTATTTTTAACCCAAGGTGTTGTCAGGCAAAGAACACTGCATGGTGCTACTGTTAAACCTGAAACATTGACCTCTTAAATCTCAAATTTCAACTTGATAATTCATTGCTTGTAAATAAGTTAGTCATTTGTTGTAAGTTGCAAAATGTACCTCGGGCATGACGGCACTGTATTCTTATTCCGAGCAATGTTTTCAGGGTCTTGAACAATGATGCAATATCATTTCATTGCACTTTACGAAGTGCTTCAACTGCAATCATAAGACAACTGATTTGTCTGCACTGTTTTCTCACTGTCTGAAGAAAACTTTCTTGAGGAAGACAGTATTGAAAAGTCACCCTTGCTTATTTTATTTGTCACAATCAAGAGAAAATTTATGAATTCTGTGCACACAATCCCTGGAAATTACAGAAACCATCTTCCACTGTTACCACACACACAATAAATTAACAGGTACTGCAAAAAAAAACTCATAATCAATAATCACATAATGAATGAAATTTTCAAAGGTCATGCGTTGGATGGTGTGTTTATTAAAAACAAGAGAATGGACATTAAGTTTTAGTTCCAAAACAAAACCATCAGCCAATTGAACCAGGTTTTTACTCAGATCAGAGCAAGGTGGTCAGAGATGGTCAGAACATAGAGCATGGTCAGAGCATTGTATGGTGGTCACAGCCATTCAGAGCTTGCTGTTTCTTCTCTATGGTCAAAGTACTAAGGAAAGGTCAGAGGTCAGAGCTTGAGGCGTCATCAAAGAGCAGCTGGTTGACATTAATTTGGACTGATCCCTTTCTAGAAAGATAACATTCCAATGTCCTGACCTATGGGCTCCTCAACCAGGGATCATATTTCCAACAGTAGTAAACCCCAACTTTGGTGGATTGCTCTAAGCTGGTACCATGGAGGAAGGCTGGTACTGAATAGGGAATTCCCATCTGAACTATTGACAGATTGAGTAACAGATGCTGAGTGTGCTTTAAAAACAAACCAACAAGGTGAAATAGTAGAAGATTGCATTTTCCCCAACAAGAAGTATTTACAAAGAATCAAGTATTTTGCTACCAAACGAAAACTTTTGGGACATTTGAAGAAAAACAATTCAAAAGAAGTTTTAATAAATGGTGAGTAATGGTTTGGACCCTTTATTATGTTATTTTTATGAGGAACATTAATGGTTAATATTGGTAAAACCTGTTGTGCGGGGACATGTATCTGGTGCCCAAATAAATGTGAATGGATAAATTAGTGAAATTGATTTGTTGTAAACTTGTATCAGTGGTGTTTTAACCCTGAAAAAAACTTCACAATCATTTTGTGGAAGCCAAAAATTTGAAAAAGAGACCTTTTTAACAGCTGTCTCTGTTTTTTGTTTTAAATTTTGTTGTAGCACAAGTAAGAACCTGCGACTCTCCCGTCCTTTGGTCAGATGGAAAGACTAAGCTAGATGATGATGACATGCATAGCAACGGAGTAAGTATACTTTTAATCATTCTCAGGCCATTTTCATTAAGCCACGGTTTGGGCTTAGACTCAGGCTTAGGCTCTGGCTGAGGCTTAGGCTCTGGCTGAGGCTTAGGCTCTGGCTGAGGCTTAGGCTCTGGCTGAGGCTTAGGCTCTGGCTGAGGCTTAGGCTCTGATAGTTATTTGTTAAAGCGTGTGCCTGCGGTACAAGGCTTCAAATTGTCAGACTGAGTCTAATTCAGGGCCGCAACGGAAGCTGTGGGTTCGAACAGGTCCTCAGCTGATGATGTAACGTAGTCCAACGAATAGAACCAAGTTTCCATAGCATGGTTTTGAGGAGAATCAGGGTAGGAGCTTTACAGGGAAAGAAGTCAGAATTGGTTTGGAGGAGTAATTTAATTTCCATCCTCTAGTTGTCAGTAAACACACCTCATGCAGTGGCTGCATTCACTGGACTGTGACATTAAGTTAGACAGACATACGCCCTAGAAGAAGATCACACCTCATACATCATGTACACGTAGGCCTAAACATCCTTTGAGTGTTTCATCACATTCAGTGGACACATTCTCATAAAATTAACAACAGAAAAAAAGCTCTCTGTTTTGTCAGGGATTCTGTACAAATTGATATCAAGCTTATACAGGGTTGTCCTACCAGTGACTAGCCAGGAGGACCAGTTAAATTTTTGCTTCATTTGTATGGGACTTGTATCTGAAGGATACAATGAATAATCTGACCATACAGTAAATTTCATAGATATTGTAGCATTTGATTTTCAAGAACGATTTTTTAAGCCAAGAAGAAGTCAGCTGGACCACTGGGGACAGAAATTTGGCTGGCTCTTGGAGGTTGTAACTGGCATTTGGCAAGCAGACCACTATCAAGGAAGTACAGCTTATTTTGTTTGCAGCAATGGGCATCTCCGCCTGCCAATTCAAATGTGAGGCAACCCACCTTGCTACTTTCACTGACCACCTCACTCATTTTTGTTCTCCAAAATTACCACCTCGCCCTGTCAAGCATTATGAAGGCAATGCTTATCAAAAAGGCGGTCATATTCTGTCATTTATAAGCTTTTTCCTTGACCTCTAATCTATGCATCAAGAACTCACAATTTTGGATTTGAAGATGGAAGCAATGTGCATTGTGCATTCTTGTCAGTTTGCTGTCTGCGTAAATTTTGCTCGGATCATCAATTTGAAATGTTATCACCTCGCTCAATTCATTAACCAGGGCAACCAGAACCAATGGCAGCAATCCAAATAAGCAGTGATGATTTGTGGGCTCTCTCTTTCAGATTGAAAGAGTCGCTGGACGATTTGTAAAATTTGCTTTTTTCCCTTAACTTTTATCACCAAGTTGTATTTTTAAACAAACTGCTTCAATAAACAATTTACTCCTGTTGATGTTAGCCTGTTTTGAGACATTTCGTCAGCAGCAGGGGGTTTCATTTGACGGCAATCGGCGGTTGGGTCGCCGTCAATTCCCTGAATTTTCATTTGGTTTCCGGCTGAAGCGTTTGCTTTAGAGAAAGTTTTTGGACACAAATCTTCCACGTAGTCTTCGAAGGGATTAGAGATTTTTTATTCATTCCAATGGTAAAAAGTAATCAGTAAATGACATTTGAAATCGGTTGTGATCTTTCAAGGGAGGGTATACCTTTGGTAATTACTCCAAAAATTAATGACCATACAAACTTACTTGGTAAGAAGCACTGCAGCTGTTGATTATGTACATGTATGTCATGAGAAGCGATTCTCTTCAAAAGAATGTGGTTTTAGAGAAAGGGATTCAAAAACATTTCAATCTGAGAAACGTTTCAGCATGAAGCGTTTCTCAGATTGTGTGTTCCAATTATGGATTTAATATGCTTCCTGCGTGGACATAACCGCTCCAGATTTTTCAGCAATATCTCAAAAACACTACCAGATTTTGAAATGAAATTTTCAGTTTTTTACATGTTAGTTTTATTGTATATATCTATTTTTATATAGGATTAAAACAATCAAATGGTTCCAAAATCCAAAGGTAAACTTTGCCTTTAAGCTATGAGTATCTCTCTTCACAAAAATACTGCTTCTGAAAAAAAAATTTGACAGAAACCGTAAATGTTATATTTAGATTCTCTATTCTCAAGAAGACCACACAAAGTAAACTAAAACAGCTTTTGCCCAGCAATGCTATATTTGGTAAAAGGTCATCAGGCATTGAAATGGAGTCTGATTCCTACATGTAAAATTAGTCGTTTGTACGTGAATCCGTAAAATATTCCACAATGACGTTCACAAGAAGTTGCTGGTAGTTTTTTGACGTTTGTACACATGGTTGCAGTCTAGTTTATTGCTCCATGGTTTAGGTAGACTGCTGACAATCCAGTTGGCCTATTTCACTGTATTATAATCAGTGTACAAATTAAAGGTTGTGAAACAATAAGTGATATTTTGCCCATAACTGATATGGTATGAATATATGGTCACGGTGGAAAACTTCCCTTGAAATATATTTGCTTGAAATGTGACATGTGTAGTTTTTGAGAAATGAGTGAAACAGTTAATTCTTCGCGAGACCAAAACTCAAGGTGTTCTAAAGTAGTGGAAACATACAAGGGGGGTTTCCTGTGAATCCGATGATTGATAGAGCTTAAACTTTCACAGGTTTTTTTATTTCATATACATTTTTGATACTGGTCTTTGACGAATACCAGTGAATATTGATGTCCATGTGCTTTAAAGATGAAGCACAAAATTGGTATTCATTGATGTAAAAGAGAAATGAATGTTTTCTATCTGTGACTGAGAGCTTGCTAATTACAAAGTCACTCCTATAGGCTTTATTCAATCACCAGACAAAAAATGTACAAGAAACCAGTACTTGAAGATCCCAAAATCTTCATTGCTTATTTTGATCACAGCAATCAAAATAAGCATGAATGTCTGCTAAATCCCTGACAAAACAAATGTTTATTCGTTATTTTCACTAAAACCTGACTGGACTGACCGCCCACACCACCCATGACATTTTTGACAGGTTGTTTGTATGAAGTGTTTATTGAAAATGAGAGAATAGGAATTTAGTTTCTGCTTCCAGAAAAAAATGCTAATTTTGGGATTGAACAAAGTAAAATTGACTAGAGCGAGATTTGAACCTGCGACCACTAGATTAACATGCTGGTGCTCTGCCAACTGAGCCATCTACATGTAACCCTAAGGTTGGAGGTATCCCATTGTTGTCAATATATTTGTTTGGTGGTGCCAGTCAGAAGCCATTCAATGTGTAGCCAGGGACCACACCCAAGTTTACTTTACAATCTGGGAAGCGGCAAGGGGAGGGTTAACCTCAGAAAAATAATAAAAACCCTAACAAAGCCCCTTCCTTAAGATCAGAGTGGAACATCAAATCAATCAATCCATTCCTCTCATTAGAGATAAAATATCAACAACATCTTTTTTGGAGGATTGTGTTTCTTAAATTATGTACTGGTTACTATTTGAAATCAACAGTTTCATGTTACTGATTGTGATTCAGAAGAAATTGTGCTGGCAGCAAAATATCAAATGACTAATTGCAAATTGAAAAATGTGAGAAGCTGTAGTTCTGTAGTTGGCCAGTGGCCTTTGACTTCCAGGTCGATCTCATAGAGCTGCTTTTCAAAGGAAAAACAACTTTGCTTGTTACAGGCTTGGAATTTCATCTTTGAGAGGGCAAGGCCATTTTCATTTGGCAAAGGGCACTTCCATTGGAAAATCTTAAAGTCTATAGGAAATTTTTGAAGGGGCACCAAGGCCAAGACCAGGGGCAATGGAGGCCATGGCCTCTGTGGCCTTCATGTAATTTCAGGCCTGTTATAAATTTTGTGCTAAACAAACATTAACAGGATACCAGTCAGAAAGTGTGCATGGGGCATGGTATTTTGACCGGTATTCTGGTGAGCAAATTGTTGTTGAGCTTAGCTACTTTTTGTGCTTTAGCAGTTCTATGAAATCAGGCCGTGGTTTGAAAATTACCTTAAACCTGATGTTTCAGCCATGACAGGGAATTAATCAAATACATTGAAATGTGTTCATCATTTCATTTTCTTTGGATAGAATTCAGCTCATAATGTTATGCAGTTTTTCATCTTATACTGTTGCGTTGTTGTTGTTGTTTTGTTGCTTTGGGGTTTTTTTTTACTAAAGAAAATTGTTGTATACTTTCTCAAGTATAATAAAGAAGTCATGAAAGCACATATTTATTTTTGTAGATGAAGAAATGCACAACATTTGTAAAATAAAATCATTTAAAGTTAGTCCAGATTCCACAAGCTCTTAAAACCAAAATACAAATAATTAAGTAAAAAATATCTGGAGGTCCCCGTTTTAATTTAGCGTAATTATTCCTGTTTCATGTTATAACTTCCTAATACAATTTTGGTCCAGAATGCCCAACGGTTTTGAAACATCCCGGGGAGAACCTTTAGAAATATTAGTTTTGATACTTTTTATCTTTGCAAATGTGCCTGAAGTGATCAATCTTATGTGTATTTCCACACGTTCGATACCTGAAACAGAAACAACTTATATGTAAAGATAAACAACATAGAATAGAAGACAGAATGCAAAATGATTGAAAGAACAGAAACTTTTCTTTTACCAAGGAAAAACAGGGGGGAAAAAAATATTCCCTCAGGAAATGGTTGAAATTTAATCTAACAACAAAATTTATGCCAAAAAAAAAAACCCACTGTAATGAATTATCTAATAAATATTTTAATCAACTAAGGAAAAACCTACATGTATCATGGTCCGACAGATGGAGAAATAAGGATTGAGAGAAAGTAAACTTCACTGACTATGATTGTTTAATTGAACCCCCCCCCCCACCAAAAAAATAAAAATAAATAAATAAATAAATAAATAAATAAATAAATAAATAACCAAAAACAAAAAAATTATGCCGAGTGTCTGTTCAAATACATTTTATTGAAAGCAGACAATAAATAAATACAGCTTAAGTACAGACACTTTATCTCCCCCTCAAGTCTTTTCATCCATCTCCGAATCTTATCCTTCAATCTTTTAAGTTGTAGTGTTGTTTTTAAAGAGCATATCTTTGACTTGGATCGTTACACTGTATCATTAGCTAACTCTCCCTGCACCTGCTTACCCCAGCAGTGATTGAGTGCTACTTCCAGATTTATCGCTCACGATTTTTATGGAAAGATATGTCAGTCTGGATCGCTGAGAAAATTACGGTTTCTCTTTTCTAAAAGAAATAGACAAAGAGACTGCTATTTTACTGTCTGCTATTACTCGCATGAACTCTACTGAAAAATTACACAATGCCCTAAATTCTATAGATTGTATGTTATGAAAACATCATCACCAAGGCCATGGAAACAACATTTATCTCCTGCTTACACCCATGCATACAGTACACCCTTGATCTATGCATAATACAAAGTTGAAATAATTTGAGGAATTTTTTTTTTCTCCACCCAAAATTGTAGTCATTTAATTCCTGTTTTCTAACATTATGTTTTTGTTTGGCTGAATTGCAGAGGTTGTTTAAAGGTAAAATGTAGGACTGATAAACATTTCTGGTGAGAAATCCTGACAGTTGTAATAAGCTTTCATTGAACAAGCATGAAGTCAAGGGCTGGTAAAATCAGAAATATAAACCATTTGTCCTTGTTTTCACTCAAATTAACCACCTGCATGCAATTGGATGAATTTTTTTACAGCTTGCTTGTTTGGTGTGTTGATTGAATCAGCCCTGCTGAAACCAATAATGGTTGGTAATTATCAAAAACAAGTAGTGATAAGTAACAATTTGAAATATAGGATTTAAACTGCTTCTAGCTACCGGGCAATCTCGGTGGTCTAGTGGTAAGACATCCGCTTTAGAATGACAAAGGTCGTGGGTTTGAATCCCACCCAAGTAATATGCCTATGGTGTATTTTTTTCACAGGACTCAAGGAAAGTACTGAGTATACAGCACTTCACACACATTGTCGTAGGGGTAAAATAATATTCATTATCCCTGATAAATGTTTGAACATGATCAGATTTAAATTTGTTGCAGTACCCGGTGCTAAAATAGGATTCGAACTGCCTCTAGCTATCGGGCAAGCCCAGTGGTCTAGTGATAAGACATCTGCTCTAGAATGGCAAAGGTCGTGGGTTCGAATCTCACCTAAGTAATATGCTAAGTGGATTATTTTTCGAGTTACTCTTAGGGAAAGCACATCTGTGTATGGGTATTAAACCAAATAATATTCTTTATCCCCGATGCAACTTTAATATTGTTAAAATAATTTGAAAGTTCATGCTTGTACCAGTCCATCTGAAGTAATGTCGGAAATGAGAAAATAGCAATTGAAGACCCCATAATTTACAGTTGCTTAATTTTGATTGCCGCAAGCGAAACAAGCGCAGTACAAAACTTAAACTTTCAAAACTTAAACAGTGTTTCATAGTTTTCACTAAAACCAAATAATATTTTGAAATTACTGTTAGCAAGACGCCTGTCATTTTCCAGCACACCTCAAGCTTTAGTTACTATAGTTAGTCATCTCAGCCTCTTTTTGTGCTTCCAAAAACAATGAACTGGACACATACAAGACAGTTCATTTTTTAAAAGGGGTCTAAATTTTAAAAGATAAACAAGGTTGTATACTGCGCTAAGAGTACCCATTATATGTACAGAATTATCAATCATATACATGTACTCGTATACATGGGATGCACAGCTCTCGTTAACTCCAGCATCCTGATAATTTATGATGATGAGGTCTTGTTTTTGTAACCATAGCAACAGCTTGTGCCTGCCCGTACACAACATGACAATGAATTACAATTCCGAGTTGCATTATCACAAGGTTAGACGGAGGGCATTGAAGGAAAATAGGTCTTGTGATGAAAATGTGTACATCAATATTTAGAAGAGGATTGCGTAGGTAGCTTCATCCACACGTCGAATCTTTACTGAATGTCGTAGATAGCGGTGGGGACATGGCCAACGGTGTAAGGATTTCGAGGAAATGAAGCACTGACCTTGGTTTATTTTAATGGGATGGAAAAGGGGCAGAGGGAAGTAGTCGGATGTAGACAGGTAATGCCACCTATAGGCATATTTAATTATCATTCATTCAGAGATGAACATGTGTACATTCCACCACTTTCCGACTAGTGTATAATTTGCCAATGCTTACATGTTACATCTGTACCATGTAATTTATTAAGCAATCAACTGTTTTTACCACATGTCCCAGGTAGACCTTGTCAAATATATATTTCCGGTATTCCCATTTCTTCCGCAAAATTTCACAAAAAAGAATGTAGGCGTTCTCCCAAACATGTATTCTGACATCGCTGTTATTGTATGTTGTGTAATTTCTATCACAAGTTTCATTTGAGTCTCCAACTATTGTTAAATGAAGCTCGTTTTATCGCGTGTTGTTTTTTGTCATTTTAAAGATGTACCTTTTTTCAAATTGAGTATTGATTTATTTTTCTTTTTTAAAGTTAGAGCTCTCTGGTTATCAATCATGCTGTTAATTTTGTTTGTTTGTTTGTTTGGGGGGGGGTTTAATTGATAGATTTTAGGAGTCTCTGTAACCATTGTTTTATTTTAGCGTTCGTTCATGTAACAGGCTCCTTGGTGCTTAAACATTCTGTAAGTATTTGTGATAGCATACTTACAATGAGTGTTGACTTTTCTCTGGAAAATTGCATCTAACATGTACAAATGTACAGTTGGTGGCCGTGAGGTTTAAAGGCATTTTGAGGGGATTTATATTCTGGGAATCGGCAGTAGGAAAATATATAGCAATTTCTCTTTTATCAGAAAGGGTACAGCATTGTTCTCGCCTAACAGTGGTCTGCTGGCCAAATGCTTGTTGTAACACCCAAGGACCAGTCAGAGTTCTCTCCAAGTGGTCTGAGGCCGGCTAGTTTTAGTAATCAAAGGTTCTCTATTTCTTGTGAAATATGGACTGGTGATGAAGCTGACAGACTAGCGATAACTGATCCTGCTGGCCAATCCTTGGAAACTTAGGGGCAAACCCTGTACAGATTAGCTTGGGTTTATTTCTTTATTTCTTTCTTTCTTTTTTTTGTTCTAACCTCAGTATAGTTACATACAAGACAAAAAAGATGGCAACTTACATGTGAAGGATCTTGTGCAATGTAGTGTTTTGGGCGTAAGCCCTTTTTACTCTACCTTTGGACCGTGTAATTGGCGACCCGTGTAAAAAGTCTTCTACATGTGTAAACAAAACTGATCCGGAGATTCATTTCACACTACAATCTCTAACGCAGAAATAAGTTAACCCAGTTCCAGACTAACACTGAGACTGGTGGGTTAACCCTAGTCTTGGGCAGGGTTAAATTTTATCCGGGTTAAGCCAGTTTTGGGTTCAGTAATCCGGAAAAATTGTTAGCCCTGAAAAGTGTTGTGGGATCGCTCCACTTAATCCGGAGACTCTCCGCATTAATTGTTTTTTCTTAACACGGAGATTCTCTGGATTAAAGTGAAGTATGAAAGGGGCTCTAGAGTGCCCTCTAGTTTTAAGGAAGATATCTAATTAAAAAAGCAATGTTTGACATGGTTTGACATGGTTTGACAATGGTCATCTGTGCATTTAGTACGCAACTTGCATGGGTAGCCTACATTTTATGTACATTACAAGAGTAAATCTATATTTTATTAGAAGCCTACATGGAGATTGCTATTGATCTGAACAAATTATTTATTCGTGGTTTCCTTTCCTGATTGCACCTGCAAGCCAAAGGTCTGTTGAGATAGCTCTATGCTCATCACATGATGCATAGGCACCACACCCAAAATTAATAGCGCCGTCATTATCATCAAAGTCTCCATGAAGTGTCAAGAATTTAATGCTACCTGATAGATGTAAATACTGCCCTCTACTGACAGTTATAGTCAGTAAGGTTCTTGATGAAGTGCATCATGCATGCAATGGTCAGTACTCAGTGGGGATTTACTTATTCGATGAAAAAAGGGTAAGTGTAAGTTTCATAATTAGTACTTTTCCAGGATTGTGTTGCAGTAAACTACAAAGTAGTGAGGGCATTTATACAGCTTGGATGGTAACTTGTTTAAAATGCACTTTGCAAAATATGGGCAGTAATCTGAAATTTTAATCTGTGTGTGTGTGGGGGGGCGGTTGTCGTTCGTTTCAACGACAAATGCAGCCGGCTTGTTGGGACTCAGCTGTCCTGTGCTGTTTATGAATACGATAGCTTTTAGCTGATAGCATGAGGGCCTTGTCAAAGATAAACTTACATTAGCAAACATTTCGTGTTGGCGGAGGCGACAGATTATCTGTAAGTATTTCGTGGATGCAGCTTGTATTCTCTGAGAGTGAATTTGTAGTGCTCTGAACGGACGATGGCGAAGGAAGGCTCATTTCTAGCGTGCAGTGAATGAATTGTACGGCAAAGCTTCATATATATGATCGGCGCACAGTTTGCTTACACTGTATTGATTTCCTTAGGCGTGAAGTCTGTGATGTCCGTTGTCTTGTTAGACGTTCGTGCTTTGAGATTTCTCGGTTTGATTATTTTGTTCGCTGCATTGCATTTGTTTTCCCGACGGCAGGTGAGATTGAGTAGTGAGTTCTTGTAGAAAGTATTTTGTTTGTTTGGTGTGGATGCAAGCAATCTCTTAGTCTTATTTTGTTGGTTAAAAAGTATATAGTCCTTGCTCCATGGTTAAATGGGAAATGTAGGAGTAGGATAATCCTTGGGGAAAAAATTATTATTTGGGATCTGAAAGCTCACTGATTAGTTGGATCATACCAGAACCGATCCTCCAGAGAAATACATCTGAATACTCATTAAATCAAGAAAACAGCATTTGAAAACCCCAGTATCACCATTTCTCATTTCAGTTGCAGCTGTGTTGAAGTACCTGAAATGAACACAAAGTTCCTGACTAACTTAAGCACCTTTCACAGGGAAAATTTGGTTGACCTGTTCACACTTGAGTTGCTTACCCTGGCAAGTTCCTGGGAAATGTCCACCCCTGCTTGGGAGAGGGTTAAGCCAGATAACCCTGGGGTCAGCATACCTGGGGAAAATCGCATCAAGTGTGAAATGAACTTGAGTTAAGATTCCCCAGGGATTTCCTGGGGTTTGTGTTTCCTGGGAATTAGCTCTGTAATGTGAAACAGGCTAAAGTAGGCTCTATAACTGAACCTTTAAAGTAGCTCACCGGGCAACAAGTAAACTGTGCTACAGTGTAAACTGTGCTACTTGTCCGCAGGAATTTATTGTAGTCCAGATGTATTGTTTACTTTCTAATGTATTAATTGCTGAGAGTGCAACTGTGGTTTTTTTTTTAAAATCAAATCATACTCTACAAAGGCATTGGAAGCAATTGCCTCAATGCCCCTTGCCATTTTCTTGGTGCCCCTTGAAATGTTCCAATATAAGTTGTTATTTTCCTTCTAAAAGTACTCTACTGAGGAAATTTACCTTGCCCTCAAAAGAACATAATCTATCAGGACTGCAAATAGCAACACTCACACACTAAAAAAAAAAAAAGTTTTTTTAATACATTCTGTTTACATCTGAATGAAAAGTATTCATATTTCAACAGGTATGTTGCACATTTTCTCACAGTCTGCTGTGCAAATTATGAAGGGGCTAATTAGTGTTACTGACCCGCACTTGGTTTGTACTTGACATGGGTTACCACTGGGGTCAAGACCTTGAACAACTGCCCCTTCCATTAGAGGTGGGCCAAGACCAGGAAAGTAGATAATGCCCCCGCTGTGAAACTTAAAAATCTAGAAACCAGATTCCAGGCCTATGAAATAATATGAGATGTATAGCAAAGAGATTTTGGTTTGTGGAAGTATAAGGCGAAGTAAAAAAACAAACTAGAACAGTTGAGGATGAGGGCCTTTTGTTTGTTTATTAAAAAAAAAATTAAGCAGGAAAGAGCCAGACTAGAAAATGTCTTGCTTTGTAGAATTTAGAAGTCTTTTAGTTTATTTCTCGACCCTCCCAGTGTGTTTCTCACCCTTATTTAAAAAATGGAAGCTTCTTGAATAAGTTTTCAATTTTATTTAAAATAGTCAAATTTGGGGGTGTTGTTTCCCCCTTGATGAAAATGGAAGTGTCCTGAATAAGTTGTTAATTTTATTTAGAATAATCTATTCTTCAGCAGTTGTTTCCTCCTTCATAAAAATGGAAGCATCCTGAACAACTTTACAATTTTATTAGGAATAATCTATTTTTCAGCAAATGTTCATTTACCCAAAAGGGGTGCAGAATTACTCTGGGGAGAGTGTATTTCAGGCGGGGAAACAAATTCTCCTCAGACTTTCAAACAAACTTTCCCGAGGGGAAGTGATGACCTGTTTGTAAGTAGTTGACGTTTATGATTAATTGGTCTGAGCTCTTGGTTTCTATGTAAACATCCTGCACACACATTTTACTGGTTAACAATGGTCCACTATTTGTATTTTAGCTTAAGTTTCTTGGAGGATTCATTTCACTTAATTGGAGGGGGGTGCTGTGCTGATTTCAAATCTTGCAGTACAAACAATACAGGTAGTCTTTAGTGCTGTCACTTGATGCTTCATTTTTAGTGTAAGTTTTGTGTAATTTTTGTTGATGAAATGTTTACAGGTAACTGGCAGAGACTGTTTCAAAATGTGTATTCCCTTTGAATTAGATATGAACACCCAATCCAATGAGAAGCTAAATGGCTTTTACAAGTCTATTTTTTAAGCCATTATTTTGATATGCAAATGAGCCATGTCACCAACAGGTGTATACAACCTAATTGTCCTGCGACCTTGTTTGCTATTGAGGGGAGGAGCATTGTGCATTGAATACACTTAAGAAAAATTGCAGGTCAAAGGTTGTGTTTTTATTATTACCACAATGGGAGACTATAGAAACTGAGTGGTGACATTGCAATCACAAACCACATGGAGGAAACTAATACAGGAAACTCATGTAAAATTGTATGGCTCTTCGTTGATGATAGATCAGCAAATTCACACACTGCTTACAAGGTTGCCACTTCCTGATGTGTTGTGTATTAAGTGAGTGAGAGAGTGAGCGAATTTGGGGTTGACTTTATAATAGTCGTCTACATGCAGATTGATTGAATCACTAGCTTTAGGCAAAGCCAACCAGTACATATACACGTGGGTCTCCCTTCTTGTTGAGAATCACCGAGGATTACGTGAACATGGAAGTTATGGTGAGTACATGTACAGAGAAGCTAATCATGGTAATTGTATGTTTGGGAACGACTGAGGGATTCCAACACATAAATTACATTATATATAAAGCCCTTAGGGAAATGTTCACGTAGACACAGTTTACATCACAGAGAACGTCCTTGTGTTTGTTATGGTTAAAATCTATGAGAACTGATCAGTAGTCAACCGATGTCTGAAAGTCAATGAGGGAAAATTGTCATTATTCATTATTCATTCAATGTTATTCTTGTCAAAAGTCCTTTATGCATTGCTGTCTCTTTTAGCGGCGCTTCCAAATGAATCTACAGACTCTAGATCCTATTGCGTGATTTGTGTGAAGGTACGAGTGCATTTTGCTGGAAAATAAGAACATGGCTAAAAATGTATTTTGTCTGTCAAATTTTTGAGACTTTTTTTAGCGTAATCTTTAGAAGTGTATACAAATTATGAATAATGAAAATTTGCCATGCCGGCCCAAATTACATGCATGCACTGAAAAGGAACTGATTATCAACTTCCATTGGCCGGAGTGCAGCGAGTATTTTGTCTGAGGTAATTGTCATATGATCAAACCTCGCATGTATTATGCATAAATTGTTTGCTTCGTCGCTAAGGAGTTTGACGGCAAACAGCATGGGGGGATTGAATGCATCAGACTATGGTTATATATCAGGTGTCCGTGAAGAATGATGGAGGATCAGTGAACGCCAGTGTACTGTAGACCCTGTCCTGTTGTGACTTATCCTATAATTGATCACGCTGCTGTCTGTGGTCAGATTCCCTATACACGCAATTGAAATAACAGTTGGTTTGTAAAACTTATTTTTAAAGGGACCAGACCACATTACCTTCCAACCTCAGTTTGGTGCCGTCTGTTTTTATGGGGGGAAAATAAAGTGACTTCACTATTGTCAGAGTCACCGTAACAGACAAGTCTTGGGCATCTTTGAACATTTTGACAAGTTCAAGTGCTCAATGTTGTTTACTTCACCAGAAAACTCATATTATTCAAGGTTCCCACAAGAAACAAACAAAATTTAGTAAACACTGCGACATCCTCAAGTGTTTACTGTCAATAAAATAAAGGGAAAAAAAACCCAGTTTGTTTGCTACATGTATGTATGGCAAAGTGCTTCATAAGTCTCCATTTTAGAAAGACTTGTTACTGTTAGTTTGAGGTGTTTCCTTTTTTTTTCCTTTCTTGTAGCTTGCATGAGTCAGTCGTCTTTCAATAAAAATTTATGGATTTGATTCTCCAGAGCCACTGGTGTGGGTTAATGTATCGGGAGGATACGGGTATAAAAATGTACACTTTATTTTCTGAGATGAAATATTATGGTAATTAATTGTATATACCATATGGAAAGTGTGTACAAGTTGTACAATGTAGTTTTACATGACATGGGGGTACGTGTTACTGGCTAATGGATGGTATGCTCTGGTTTACAGCGGTTCAAACCACAGTTTGTGAACCATTGTTTCCAAAAAGAGTGATCTTCTACATTCCAGGACCTTTACGGCAGGCAAGATACTACACTGGTCATAAGCAAGGCTCGATTTTGACACTGGACCGCCGGCCCGAGGCCAGT
Organism: Pisaster brevispinus; assembly: GCA_023634235.1. NCBI lineage: Eukaryota > Metazoa > Echinodermata > Asteroidea > Forcipulatida > Asteriidae > Pisaster > Pisaster brevispinus. The sequence continues at coordinate 5,888,173 of JAMKCF010000021.1, read as the reverse complement.
GATTTTAGCCTCGGGCCAGTAAACTCATGACTTGACAAGTCCGGCGGTCTTGTGTTTTTTTACTGAATAATAGTCACTATGTAATATCTTTAACAGAAAGAAATGGTGTTCAGATGTTGGACTCGAGTCTAGTACAATTCTGTTCAGTATCAAGACAAAATAATGAGATACATTGTAAATCTTCTCTTAATAGTGCAATTTACATGTTAAATTGTGTAGAAAGCTCTTTCTCATGAAGATTCTGGTCTTGTGAAATAAATTTTGGTCCAGTAAACACTTTTAGCAACAAGCCCTGTGGTCTTGTGGAATTTTACCCCAAATTCGAGCCCTGATAAGGGAAATTTTACATTTTACATCATTATGGTTCCAGAGGGAAGCACTACCAGTCATACGAGGGATGGAGCTCCCAATCTCTCTTAGGACAAATTGAAAATATCACCAAATATCACCATTCTTTAAGCACTATCTTGAAAGCACGAGCAAAGAGCACAGTTGGAATTTGCAACCCACCCTCTCCAGGACAGCAGCAATGCTTTTGGGAGAGTAGAACAATGCAAGATTCAAGATGCAAGATAAATTCAAGAGACATAAAAATAACAGCTGTATACACGTTTTGAGATGTGCCCCCTTTCTTCATACAAAAAGGAGATCAAAATCATACAGTGCTATCTCCATAAAATGTAAGATTTTATGTTTTCCTCCATTGAGCTGTTTACATATTGTGCCTGCAGGAAGTCTAGGCTCTCTCTGGATATTTCTGTAAACAAGTGATGTAACAGGTCACATGGTCTATAGTGTCCAATGTAAAGCACAGCTTAATTAAAGGGACGTACCTGATGTGGCTTTCTTAATGCATATTGATCAAGGAGGTGATTGTATTGGCATCCATTAATCAATTCCTTTCGTTTATCTCAACTTAGGCCTGGAATTGTAAATCAGCTGTTCATTCCATGTAGAGCAGGTTTTTCAACATTGACAATTGACATGTAAATTGACAGTGACCGGTTGTGTCCAGGCCTTAGCTTTGTTTCGGTAATATTCATAGAAAATCTATATTTGTCGACCACAATGTTGGTCGAATACTTGTGCTTCCGGAATAAACACTCGAGGTAGAACAGTATGTTCTGTGTGTTGTCAGTAAACACAACGAACATGTATTGCCAACTTGTTGTTATTTTTCAGTTCCCCTGTGGTGGAGTTGCATCGCAACCATCTTCTTTATTCACATTTCCATGAAAAGGATCAGACAATTTTTTTTTCTCCACATCAATTTTCATTCAGTTGTACTGGGAATAAAAACAAGATGGCCACATCATGGAAAAAGTTCATACATATGTTGCCCTCTCAGCCAGACAGTTGTTTTTCCTTCTGTCTAAAGTGCAGTGTTCCCAAGTGTACTTGTTTCAAGACTTAACCTGAGAAAGGTTGAGGTAAAAAGTTGAAGGGCACTGCACATGACCTGCTGGGTGCTTCATGGGCAACTCTTGCTGACAGTATCTGATATCAACAGACTGTGAAATAAGTCTCGCACGTATTTGAGCTTCTTGGACTAAGTTGGTCCCAACTGTTGAGTTTTACATAATTGCGCGATTCTGTTTCTCCAGTTTAATGTAGTTTATAGCTATGAACATTTTATTATATTGTTGGGAAAGTAAAATTTAGCAAAGAAGTATATGAAAGTAATATGAATTTAACAAATCAATGAAGAAAGCGCGAGAATAAGACTTGACCTCCGTTTCCGTTTACTTTCACAATCAATCTAGAATTTTGCCCAACTAACATTATTGATAACATTAAACCTATGTAATGGGTGCACAAATTCGGGTGTGATTCACAAATACGGTTTCATAAAAAACAAATTCATTTGGTTCATACACCCTTAGAACGTATGGCTTATTGAGTTCATCTGGCAACAAGTATCTTCATCCCGTTTTGTTTTAAAATGTTAATTTTAACAAATTATTTATGATATGAAAATTTATCAAATGTACAAATTTAGAGAAAAAAATGCTCTGAATGTGTATGTATTTTTTGTATATAGGCCTATAAATTAGAAACAAGATTTGACCTAGTCGTTGTTTGACTTGTTTTTCCATTTTTGATACATGCAAGACTAGTTGTACCTAGTAAATTGAACATATATTATTTTGTCGGAACATTTTCCCCTGAAATGGTTTGAACGAATCTAACTTCTACCGGATAAGGATGGTATTTAGTGAAACTAAATATCCAACCCTCAGAATTAATGCTGGACCTAATAATTGCAGCATTGGAAAAGTGAACAAACAAACAAGACCAGACAGTTTTATTTTTATCAGCAGACCAGTGGCTAGTTTATCCGTGAGTGGATTAGAGTGGGCAGCAATGCTGAGCAAACAGGAAAACCCTACTATTAAGACTTGTTTTTTTCCCGCTGCTATTTACAATGCTGTCTCTGATAAATTATGCCCAAATGCATTTTTTCCTCACCACACAAAAATAAAGTCGTAATACAGCGCTACAACTGTACACAGGTATGTACATTTTAATCAGCCACAGTGTTTGGCCACACGTACCACGGGCAAAAACGAAAAGCAGTGTGTGATCAAATTTGCCGTTTGTACAAGTCCTCTGTTATTTATTAAATTAATAACAATACGTGTACTCCTTGTTCCGTGTGATTTATAGACTTCGGAGAGTACGTTCAACGAGTATGACGATAGTGCCCTTACGGACATGAGTGAGGATAATACGTCTCCTTTGCTATACGACGGATTCAGTCCTGCTGTAGATGGTGACGATACTGATAGTGCAATTAACGTTCCCTCTGTTAACATGAATGGATTTTTCTCTTCCGATGGTTTGAGGTAAGTGCATTGTGGTCAGGAATTTCTCCTTCATTTTTTTTAATGCGAGGAATGTCTTTCAATATACTGATGCAATGTCCCTTGCTAAGATTTCAATTCTAGTGTCAGTGCGTTTGTTTTGTTTATTTTTACCATCTATTAAATGTCTTTTTTGTTTTGATATTCGGGAAAATAAATAAACCTTGAACCTTGTCAAAGACTTGTAATTAGCAAATAAATATGTAATATCATTAGTGTGGAGTGCTATTCAGCCTATTACTTCTTCACTGAACCTGCCAAATATGGGGACAGTGAGGTGACATATATGTAGAACATGGTGCACATTAGTGATTAAAATGTTTGAACATTTACACTCCCACTTTGCTCACAACTACAAACATTCCTTTACTGGCAGCATATTGTAACCCAACTGTGGAAAACATGAAACATGTTTCTTCAGACATTTGAACGGTCAAAGAAACCTTGGGTTAATGCCTGATACAGGACACAGCATATGGTACCACCAAAGTAAAACCATGATGTAGTGATGGTTGTAGTCAGTGTACACATGTACCATAGAAACAGAACCCAGTGAACGCCGTGCGAGTCATGTTAGCACGCTGCCCATTTTATTATGGGTTCATGCCATTACTGTAACAAGTGTTTATGGCAAAAAAATACCATACAGGTACTTTATTTACATCGTGACAACGATTTTTTTTTTTTTTTTAGCTCAAAACGTGTTGTCATTTTGCCATACGCTATATCAGTGCTCAAAATTTACACTGGACCGCAGGCCCGATGCCAGTGATGTTAGTGTAGGGCCAATAAGCTCACAACCAGAGAATTCTGGCGGTCTTGTGTTTTTCAATTGAATAAATATCTTTAAAAAACAAAAATGGTGTTCAAATGTTGACTTTAAAGGCAACGTCTACCTTTAGTTTTGGGAACTGTAGGATGTTTTAATCCTATTTATAAAATTTCATTTCAGAAGGTGGTAGGGTTTTTTGAGTTATTGCAAACAATCTGGAGTGGTTATTTCCACGCGGGAAAAATAATCCATGATTGGAATACACAATCTGAACTTTTCTCAGATTGAATTGATTTTGATCAGTTGTCTACGTAGCATCCTCTATTTGGACATGAGTGTTCCTGCAGGAAATTGTTCTTCAGGTTTTCATGGAAGGATTATTCGTTATCACCCCTTGCTCAGAGTTCCCAAGCTTGTGGAAGATGGTGCCACCTCCTCTCTACCCAGCGATGAAGAACAGAGGTTTGAAGACTTCGGTCAGAACCCCACCGGTGTCAATATTGAAGTGCAAGATGTCGCCAGTCTGAGCGATTCGGCTGATACTGTGGAGAGACAAACACCGACGAGCGCGCTCAATGGGTAGGTACCCAAGGTCATTTAGGTATCGAAGTTCATTAAACGTTCAAATGATGTTGACCTTAACATGTTGCATGGTAGGTTCATAATAATTGCATTCCTCAATTTGCATTGTGGGTAAAATTACATTCTGAATTATAATGAACATAAAAAAGTAACGTACTGATTTACAAAATTATCACTAACCATTCTACAGATTTATATTGTTGTTTTAGGGTATGTGTCGTGTAAGGTTAAAACCAATCATGCTTTTGAAATGATGCCAGAATTCCACAAATCCCCAGCTCAATGCATTACATGTAGATGATTTACTAATAATTTGCATGTTTTGACGAAGATGATAGGTCTATAGATCAGCATCATCTTGTTTCTCGTTCTTTTAAATTAATTTCACCAAAGTGAGCCGGAAAGGAAAAATCGTCTTAGGAGAACTATAATTGTATGTGTGTCTGGAATCAGGAGAAGGATGTCTGCAGCAGATTCGAAGATCTGCTTTAGCAATTAGGAGTTGAGAGCTCGTTCTGATCTATCATCTAGCAGCTTGGATTTGATTGAATTCGGGTCGGACACGTTGCCAAATATTTACACTGGATGACAGTGGGTTAAACACATCGTTACCGTCAGCTCCAACACGAGATCTCGGTATCAAGCCAGTGGTGGCCAGATCACATTCAGTGGACCTTGTACAGTGATTGCCATTATTGGATTGACATAACAACGCCACCAATCACAGCTGTAAACCCAAGGGGTCCCTTTCCCCTCGGACTAAATCTGGCATATGGATTGGGTTTAAGGTTTTGTAGGCACAATGGATGCACCCTTTATAGTGCCTCATCAACTCGTTGGTGTACATCCTAAGGTAGCTCATTTCTGCAAATCTTTAGGTGCCATTCGCCTCCTCGACTCTGCTTGACTGCTGAGAATTGGGGTGAGGTTGCTGACAACCAAATCTCAACGAATGCAGTTCTTCATTGGACCTAAGGAGCCTTGTCACCCAAGGCAACTTCTAGAGAGAGCCAACTAATAGTGTCTTACCATTTTACAATCCCAAGGAAACTTAAAATTGAAACATGAAACGTGGTCCTACGGTTAGACATCTCTGTAAGCCTTTGGGTCTGTTTCCCCTCGGACTCTGACTTACCACAAGCCTGGAATTACACGAAGGCCATGGCAGTATTTCCCTGGTCTTCACTGTTAATTCCTCTCCAAAAGTTTCCAATAGACCATGAGATTTTCAAATGGAAGTGCCTTTTGCGAAATGAAAATAAATGAAATGAATTTCTCAAAAATGAAATTCCAGTGCTGTGGCCATTGAGAATTTAGGGTCAGGTTCACTCATAAACACCTCTACTCTCAATTTATTCACCCTTAGTGCCACATCAGAACACTGTAGACTAGCTCACGTCTGCAGACCTAGGTTCGAATCCCTCTCAGACACAATCCGACAACAGAGGATCTGAGTCGGGCCTGAGACAATCGGTCCCTACCTTCATGAAGCTGCTCACTATGGCATTCTGTGCTTTTAAAAGCCCACAGAAGTCTGTTCTCCAGTGGGCGCTATAAAAGCAAAGAATTCCACGGTAAGCTATGCCATGAAATTAGGCTCAGATTTCAATTGATCATGCACTCTTTAATTCCGCATCGGATCGCTGACACGGATTGCTCAACTCTGCGAGCCTGGGTTCTAATCTTTTTGAGGTCATCCTTTCTGATGGTTTGCCCTCCCACGTTTAATATAATTCTTCAATGTTTTTTTGTCCTCATTTTGTGCAAAGATGTCCCCAGGCTTACAAGTCAGACAGATTTTGTATTTTTATCGAGTTCAATAACCATAAATGAATCAGAGACTGTATTCCAGTCGTGGCATTTGAAATCCGTTGAGTATTCCACTTAACAGTTCGTTTAAACAGTCTACTCCGGTGAGCATGAAATGTCTGTCACACTTCATAAGATGTACGTTAATCCCCCCAGCTGTAGATTACTTTCTAATCACATTCAACGAGTGTGTGGCTGTATCGCCATTCAACCACAAGGATTGTCTTGACTTGATGTGACTAGAGCCACAGGACTCAATAAAGCGAGACTGGCTCAAGGCGAGCTGCCGAGTAATTGCAATTTCGAGATGTGGGAAGGATCTCAGCGAAGTTTCACTCCAAATATGTCCTGATTCTTCCTGAATTTTGTTTAAAACATTGATACAATGTTACTGTAGGCGAAGTACACGTAGGGTCCATCATTGAAGCAGACCAGTAGAGTCGATAAAGGTATCTTGCATCCAAGTGAAACTTGACTTGATTAATCATTTTTAAGACTTGAGGTGCCGATGGGAAGATACCAGATGAACTAATTCCAATTGTAAAAATATTTACACAAATAGATGATTACGTGACAAATTCCAACATCTTTCGGTTGAGACTTTAAAGGTATTATACGGGATTGGGAAGGATAAAAAACATTATGGTTTAATTTTAGTCTGAAAGCTTACTGATTATAAAGTTCAAGTAATAAACCACAAAGGATCCTGACTGGGTAAATTTTAAATAATTTGGGTTTGAACAAAGAAAAAATGAGGTCATACTAGATTCATATTTTTTTCTTCTGTGATATATTTCCTCCTGAAATGAAGTCACAAAGTCATATTCAAGAAAACTGTATCTGAAAGCATAAAAAATAGCGCAACAGCTGATTTCGGCTGTTACAACCAAAGTTAAGGTCAGTGTGTTTACATGCTGCAAATTGTGCAGTGGTTTTCACTTATTTTCTCCTGACTCACACAGCGGATTAAACCCAAATTTTCACAGGTTTGTTGTTTTATGTATATGTTTGATCACACAAAACATAAACACTATTTGCGACTATTTTGTCAGCTCTACCAAACCTATATAATACCTTAAATTTATAACATATGTGCATAATGTAGCTAGTTTCCCTTTGTCAACGTTGCTTGCCCGATGGAACTTCCCGGCAAGTTTCGATTCCAATTTCCGAACAGTCGTCGTCCAAAACATAACTACTAATTACAAGTTTAATATATTTATGATTTTACGTGCAGATTGTACCTTAAATTAATTTGTTTGCCTGGATCTGTAGTGCCTGGAATGTGATCACATATATTTTGCCACGGTAAGAGCAAAATGAAAATTGTTTAAAAAGCATGGGAGATGCACGTGCAGATAACATGTACTGGCCGCAGGGGACAGAAGAGGTTTGCGACAGAAGGGGGGGGGAAACGGTTTAAACGCACGTACAGTCGTACAGCCAACCGCATTCTTGAATTACATTAAAATATTGACTGTACTGGATGGGGAATGAGGGCAATCATCATGAATCAGGAACCAGTTGCCCCGTTGAAGATTTAAAAAAAAAAACTTGTTAGGGCTGAGTCCATTTATTTCAGTGAGCTCTACAAAAGCAATCTTCAAATAGAATTTCTTTCCCATCTGATCACCCAGTTTTCAAGGAAACTCATCATGAGTATACGTATTTCATACTAGCCAGCAACCGGATGTACTTGTGCAGTTATTGTTCAGAATCAAAGAAAAGGAACAACCAGACACCACTATTATTTGGGGTTCAGGTTGACAACAGCGTGAAAATGTCAACCGGAGTTCCCCCTGGAAATTCCCAGGAAATACTTCAGGTGTGAAAAGGGGTTTTGTGAACAATATCACAGGCTTAATGTTTTCAGAGCTACTACAGCTTTGGAGAGGTATTTGAATAGTGCTGTACACTGAAACTACTTGTAAAAGTTAAGGCGCGCTTCAAAATTCATTAAACAAAATAAATGTACAAGATGTACGTGTCTTCTCTGGTAATGGCAATCAAGGTTGAAGTGTTTTCACCGTACTTGTGTACGAAAATATGCAGCTTGTATGCAATTTAAAAATTGTTTTTATTAATTGTGCTAACACATTTTCATAACACATTTTATTGCTGCATTACAAATATTAACTATGCTGATAATATTCAAATATGTAACTTAAAATGTTTGTTTTACTATTCAATGTTCATTAATCATTTGTGTTGTTTGACAGATGACATCAAGTTATCCTTGAGGATGACATCTAATGCTCAATAAATATTTAGGGCCAAGGATTTTTGCATTTTCTGCAAAACGCAAACCGAGCCCTCGCAAATCACCAACTGGCTCGAGACCAGAAACACTCTGTTCGGATACAGATTTCAGTGGTACCACTGGAATCTGTCAAGACATTTACAGTCCAAAACAAAATAAATGACTTGCCTTATTACAAAAATCTGTAACCCACCCAAAGGAAAATCATTGGCTCTAAATATTGAAAAAAATTGTGAACAAAATTTCAAATCAACTCGTTTTGTTTCCCCTTCAACTACTAGATGAATCTTTGTATAACAAATGTGCCACTCCCTGTCCAACTCCTTCAGTTTCAAGACCCACAATTCAGCGGCCTCCATTACCTTATTACCTGCTTACTTATTCCTTCCCATAGTTCTCTGCTGCCATTTGATACACGCTCCCGGCAGATCATGATGAAGAGAGATGTTTGGTCTCACATGCGGCGAATGAAATGGTACAGACCGAATAATAACCACCCCTCCAAAACCACCTCCTCCTTGTTTTTTAACACTTGTAACTCACTGCATGCCGTGCATCACTGTACACTTACATTATTTCTTGAAGGAAAGGTGCAGCTTTGATTGACAAAAAAATAAATTGTCGCGGTCAAATATGCTTACTCATGTTTTGTGGGATTCATTGATAAACTTGTGAGCTACAAAAGCTTAGAACTGCACAAAACATCAAGCCATATCAAACGGTACTGAACACAGTTTTTTATGATTTGATGAAAAATGCTTTGAGGTTTTTTAGTATGCACTGTCTTGAAGAAGTTGGATAGACACCTGGGAATTTCTAATAAATTTAAGTGTGAGTTCATTGATTGAACAATGCAAATTTGCGGTTTAATCGCAATAGACTGTGCAAGTCTTGCGTGTATTCGAACATTTTTGGGACCACTTTGGTCCCACCTGCATTGCTTTAACGCGTAACGGAAACAAACTCATGCACTTTAATGGCTTCCATTGTTCGGATATGAGCAAGACTGCATAGTCTTAAGGAAGAAAAAAAAATAACACACAAAATTCAGGAATTCATTCAAATGTTCCTTTGTTCCAGCTACATTCAAACTTGAATTTGAAATGTATTTCTAAAGAGAAACATCTCAGGCTATCCTCGTGGGGAAAAGTGAATTCCTATGGGACAAATTTTGTTATATTTTTGTTGTTAAATCAAAGCTGTACCTTGAATGTCAAGAGTGTGTGGATCCTAGTTGAGTCTGTCATGAATCTCATCTTTGCATACCACTTTCTATCATCAAACTTTGTACCATCCGTCTTCTATTGTTAGCTGTACTACACACCTTTTAGATAAACTACATCTGACAACCACTTTCAGCATGCTTCTAACCTTTGAGGGAGAAAAAGTGGGAGAATTGTGGAATTAAGAAATGTTTGGCCCAGTTTAAATTGACACTTGTTGCTGTGGCAATGACCGAATGACTGAATGACTGAATTTGATATGCCTCAGGGAGACCGGCGCAGCTAACTTGTCTAACTTACAGTAGATTTGAAAGTGAGGCTGTTGCATTAATACCCTCCCCTTCCCTCTGGTTTAATAGCTGTGAATGTCAGTAGAAATTTGATAGTCGGATAGTGTGCAAGAACTTTTTTCAGTCGTGACTTCAGGAACAAAGAACTGAATGCAGATTAAATTTTTTCATTTTACTCACCAAAAGAATTTTGATGGCGAAGTTGCCTCTCCAAACAGACAAAAATAGGCTGGTTAACATCCTTTAGAAAGTCACTGTACTGGTACCCACGCATTAGTTGCTTGTGTTTCACTTTGTATTCAGGGAGCAAGACGTACATGTGAGATGATATTGTTGTGAACAAGGGGATTTTTCCCAACCTCTGCTCCATTTGAAATCTACAATGCTCCAAAATTGATGACGAAAGCCCAAGCTGGAGCCAGAGCCGGTTCTAAAAGAGCCTAGGGTGTATACACACATGTAAAGCCAAAGCCAATGGTGGCTTTAGCTGTGGCTATGGCTAGATTATCATGTCCCAACATTGTATCAGTGAACAGGTGAAGCCAACCAGCCGTAGCCAAAGACTCCCATTTCAGACACGGTCTGACAAAATAAAAACAAGCCTCATGGGTTTTTATCCCGTGTGTATTTTGTAGTTGTGTGATGCACGTATACATGTAGCTCCAGATATTGCCATCATCCTTTTAGACTTGGCTCTGTTTATAAACAGGAAAGTGTGCGTGTGTTTAATACACTGAGAAAGAGAGAATGTCCGCAATAAGGGCTTGAAAATGAGAGATACGTAAACATATTCACAGACTAACACATAGGATGCCCCATTTTAGTGATCAAACTACGGCGCCAGGCAATGCGCTTAAGTTGGCCATACTTCTTTTGCCAAAGAAATTGGGCACTTTACAAAAGCGCTCCTGACAAGTGAGTGTTTTAACCAAGAAATAGCGAAGATAGCGTTCAGATTTTGTTTGCACAGGCACAGATCTCTTTAGAGTGGCACATCTACGCTGATTGCGAAAAACATTTCGAAAATGCATTCAGATTTTGTTCGCACACTGATAGCAAACCATGTCTAGAAAACAGGTGGAGATAATGGAAAATAATTTTTTATGAAAATGAGTTGAGGAGAGAAGAGCAAATGATGCGAGTAAATCCTGAAAGGGGTAGCAGTCGGTTAGAAAAGCAATATTAAGGAAGACAAATAACTCTGGAAGATGACTGAAACTGAAGATGTTGCATCAATAAAGAAGCGGAAGCAGACAAAGTGAGCGTCACCTGCGGACTGATGAGAAAGTGAACAGAGGGACAAAGTTTAAGGGTGAAGTAAAGCTTGAAGGAGGGGGAGAGAAAGAGACGTCGTCAGAGCAATGGTTGGACTATTCCGGCATTTAGACTAAGTCAACATGTCTAAGAAAGTACTGGATTGACTCGGGAGTGAAGAGGAGTGTTTTCTTTGACATTTTAGATTTTAGAGATAGTCCTTAGAGATGATGTACTCGTTATCCATATTTGTTTTGTGCTACCTGTAATTCAATGTTAACTCATTGAATGTAAATATTAATCACCATGGCTTGTTTTTTTTTGGTGTCGTTTTTCTTCTCTTTTTAAAGTAACAAAGTAGTCATTACAAATAATCATTGTTATCTTTATTGTTTAAAACAAGTTTCCATTTCTCCTGAGAAACAAGTATATTTTGTCTGGCTTCAGTTTAGTTTCAATATAAACATTTTGGCCGGTTACTTTGTATCTGTGATCATTTACAGGTAAAATGGATTGACTAAAAGATTAAAATATTTTAATAAAAACATTCAACCATTAAAGCTGTCCATCAAAAGCACTGGTAAATGTATTTGGCAAGGGACCTGTTTTTCTAACTTCTGATTTGTTTATTTAATTGGTTTACATTTCTGCCAGTAGACCCTCTTGCTAATATCTAAACCTTACTCATATCCTTTGTGTATTTTTCTTTCCCTTCTTTTTTTTTGTACATCGTGCCAAACATAATCATGTCACTTAAATGCCCTCAAGGTTTTGTTAGCAGTAACCTTCACTAACATTTACTTCAATAATATTTCCCCTCATTTGGTAGCAATCTCTGTAACAGCAGACTCTACCTGAGGTAACTATGTGTTGTGTTTATCTATGCATCTCCAAATGAATTACACTTGTAATCAATCTTGTACAGTGTTGTGTTGAATGGAGCATGCCTTGTGGAGAGTTTTGTCATGCGTTGTAACAAAGCGCTTTAGTCTTCATTGTTGTGTTTTTCTTTTCTTTTTTTTGAAAATCTGGCCGTACATTGTCAAGTCGGAGTTTGTAATTCAGATATTGATGTTATTTTTTGAGGCATGTTAGTAAAACCGATGTCAGACGCAGTTGTATCAACCCAGATATTAGGGCCAAGGACAAAAACTCTGGCTGGTTCATCGGAATGTTCAACTGATGTAATATGATTTAGCTTTGACCTACATGTACAATAGTGTATGATGAGCACTGTTTGCGGAGTGCTTTCGGAGTCTTGCAGAAAAATAAAGTTGGAAATGTAGTCTGTGCAGAAAATTAAAACAAAAGTATTTTGTTTTTAAAACAAAAAAACACTACATCAAAAACAACTTCATGTACTTCACTGAAGGCAGGTAACTATTAAAGTTTAATTACAAAGTTCTGCTGGTAGCCTAACACACTATTAAGTGAAGGAATGTTGAACAGACAGACAACCAGTCAACAGGTGTCCGCATGTAATGCCAAATCACCTGACGTCATCAGCCCATCATTACTCTTGGCTGCACCATCTTGGGAATCAACGTCCCTGTGTGTTGCACAGTTTAAAGTGCGCATTTTAGGCGACGCGGCTTACACCCTCGCCATACTTTGTACGTGTAATTTGACACCCAAAATGGCCAATGTGGCAGACAGTAGCCTCGTGTGGCGTGGGTGTAAGGTGTCACTCAACAACATGTAGCAATATTAAAGGACAAGATTGGTAAGGATTAAAAAACATAATTGTTTAATTTTAATCTGAAAACTTACTGATTATTTAAATTCATACTACAACCATTTTTTTTTTTGCTGTGAAATATTTCACTCTGAAATGAAGTCATATATTAAAGAAAACGGAATCTGAAAACCTTAAAAAAAACGCAACAGCTGATTTCGGTTACAGCCTATAATAAAGGACAATGTGTTTACATGCTAAATATTGTGCATGGTTTTTCACTATTTTCTGCTGACTCGCACTACGGAACAAGCCCACATTTTCACAGGCTGGTTATATCATGTATACGGGTGGTCACAAAAAAAACCATGACCACTGTCTGCGACTATTTTGTCAGCTCTACCAATCCTGTATAATATACCTTAATGTATTGCCAACCCTTGCTGAGTATAATCCAAGCACATTCACCTGTGTGCCTCTTACATACTCAAACACCTTGTTAAAATGCAGCGGTAAACTCGCTCATAATCAGACTTATCCAAGGTATACACTGGGGATACTAGACGATATCTCCAGGCAATATTCCTCTCTCCATGATCTTGGATATCATGTTACCATAGATTGTCAACCATCATTCCCTTTCTTGTTTTCTTCTTCTTTTTTTCTTCTTCTTTTTTGCTTCTTCTTTTTTCTCCGCTCCTGCTCAGACACTCTGCAGTACATTGGGGTGTATTCGATCATGGATGTTGCATGCTTCAAATTTTCACATTTCATTTACTTCCTGTTTCAATTTCAGTCTATTCTGAGAGTGTTGTGTACTTTAAAGACGTATTGCCTATTTATGTTTTATTTTTTTCTTCAGTACCAACCATTTGCCAGTTATTAATTTTACAATAAAGTGTTCATTTTATTTGGAGTGGAACTATTGTACCATTGCATAGAAATAGCAAACGGACTTGGAATTACACCTGGAGGCCACTGAGGCCATGACCTCTGTTGCCCAGGTCTTGGCCCTGGTTCCCCATAGACCTTCAGATTTTCAGATGAAAGTGCCCTTTGTAAAACGAAAATGGCCTTGCCCTTTCAAAGATGAAATTCCAGACCTGAGCTCAAGAAACAGGCAGTACTGTCTTCATCATGTTGTTCCAGTGCAAGATTTTTTCAGTCACATTCTGTGCGGTAGAGAAATAGCAGTAGCCAATTCGAAAGTGTTTAATTGTTCCTAGAATTTTTTTGCGTTGACCACTGAGGGCCTTGTCACACAAGACAATTTTCACATTTACCTCAGAGGCAACCAAGCAAACAGACTACTTCATTTTTTTTTCCAGCGTCTGACTATTCCCAAGAAACAAAAATAGGAGAAAATTGAAATGTGACTGTTTTTTTCTTCTTGATGATTGTTACCTGTTAATTGCCTGGTTTCACATTTCCCTTTGGATCCATGTGTTGATTGAAGCAAGGCCGGAGAGCCTAGACAATAAGTTACCCATTGAATGCAGTGATGTCAGATTTGGAAAATGACCTCCCACTATTTGAATAAGGAAGGTTGCTGTGAGAAAAGTCAAGCAGCAATCGACATCTTCTAGGGCTGAAACAGCGCTGTTATCGCTCTTGTCTAAACAAAACGTGAGAGCTGTCAAATCAGTAAAAGAAAATAGACTATTACGAATTTTATTAGCTCTCTAGGTTGCCCTCAAATAACCACTGGGTATTTATACCAAATCAACTAACACTTTTGTTATTCTTTTTAAATTCCTGATAATATCTTAACTGTTCCTTTCACTTTATACTGAATAATGACTGTATTATAATTCATTCCTTTTCAGCTGATAACTGTTTTGATTTCATTTCTAGCTTGGCGTCTGCGATCATTAACATTGCGGTTCTTTCAATTCTGTAACAACACTTCAGTCAACTCATATATATTTTCTCCGAAACCATAACAAACTTCTGAACAATAAAATAATAACATAAGCAGTGCACTTTCAGTTTCTCTTACTCTCGGAGTATATTAAGTTAAGAACAAAAGTTCTAAATTAGTTCATTGGTTTTTTTAGAATACGTTTGTATTTGACTGACTTGGCCAATTGAAAAAGTGTAGCGTTAAACAGCAGTTGGCAAAACTATCAAAATATCAACTTTCTGCACCTGAAATGTGGAGCATGTAAACATGCACATGGGGCCAATTTCATAGAGCTGCTAAAACAGAAAATATTGCTTACCAGTTTTCTGCTAAGCAGAAATAAGCAGGATACCAGTCACAGATGGAAAATGTGAGATGCTATATTGACTGGTAACCTTATTCTGGTAAGCAAAATTTTGTCGTGCTTTGCTTCTTTTGTGCTTCAATAAGCAGCTCTAAATTGGGCCCAGGTAACTGTGTTAGTTGTAAGAGAATATTGAAAGGAAAATCAATGATAAGTGTTGAATGTGTATTGTTGTGATGCATTTCTAATGAGTTCTGTCAGAATCTGTGGAAGGCTTTTGAGTAGTCAGATCCATCGCTCTTTCCTGTGCCTCAAAACATTTCATGGACATTCAGTTAATTAAGGCATGTTTGTGAGTTTGACTAAATAAGTCTTGCTTTTACCAGTTTTGCAAATTTGTAGTTCTTTGCTTGATGTTTGATTGCTTTGTAAATGTTACACACTGTATGTTGTGGTTTGAAGGGAAAGTAAATGCACGTTATGGGAATTGACCGTGCAAGCCTCGTGCATATTTGAACATTTTTGGGACAGCTTTGGTCCCACGTACATTGCTTTAAGCGTGTGAAGAAAACAAACTCATACCGCTTTGACAGACTGTCCCAATGTTCGAATACGCAAGGGACTTGCACAGTTTATTAACCGCCTCTGTGAACATTTCCTTGGCCTTGTCTTGATCCTCAAAATTGATTGCATATTATATTATGAGATTCCGATGGAATGTCTCAGAGAGGGGAAAAAAGGGCCTCACCACCCCCTACAAAAGTAAAATTCATGGCATCTATGCCTTCCTTGAAAGCATGCAAACGTTACGCAAAGTGTGACCTCAAATGTTTAGACTGTCAGTGCTACGTCATGTATTCATGAAGCTGAATGTGAAATTACAATAGAGTTCACCAAGATATTGCTACGTCATGTATTCATGAAGCTGAATGTGAAATTACAATAGAGTTCACCAAGATGCTCCGTCATGTATTCATGAAGCTGAATGTGAAATTACAATAGAGTTCACCAAGATATTGTGTTCAGATATTTGAATCATTGACATGAAAGCTGCTTTTCAAAATCTTTAATATCTGATATGTTGGTTATTTGGCTAATCTTGTTTTGTTTTTGTGAACTTTTCTTTCCAGCCCGGTACGCAGAATATCATCCAAGGAGTTTGCAAAGTAAGTTTTACAACAGATAAGAAATTCTTCATGTTTTGGGATTTTGTTTGTTTGTTTGTTTTGTTTCATTTGTTTGTTTGTTTTTTCCTTTCTTTCGTGTGTACTTTTTGACATGGATTTGTAATACCGAATGAAAAAATTAGCAGTTGTTGGTTTTTAGTTTGTTCACAGGCATAGAATTACACGGCCATCCCGTAGGCCACATAGGCCACATAGGCCATGGTCTCTGTTGCCCCTGGTCTTGGCCTTGGTGCCCTGTCAAAAGTTTCCCATAGACTTCGAAGATTTTCTCATAGAAATCACCCTTCGCAAAATGAAAAAAGCCCTGCCCTCGCAAACATGAAATTCCAGGACTATGATCATCAAATTGAACTGAATACAATTCCTCCGAAAGATGTGTCACGGATCCCATTATTCTTGCCATTAAATTGACCCTGATTAGCACTCTGTCAGTTTTTAGTTCCTGATAAGGAGGTACTGATTAGGTCTGTGATAAGTCCCAGTGTATTGTTTGGTATTGCAAGCTCTATTAGACCTTTGAACCTTTCAACATTGGGTGATAATGTATGTACAGACAGTTTAAAGCTCGATACATGTTCAAGATAAAAACACAAAATAGATTCAGATGAAATCTGGAAAACAAATAACCAACAGAGCAGCAAATCACACCATACAAAGTCAAGAATGTAGTTTAGAAAACTAGATTCTTGGGCCCAATGTCATAGCACTGCTTAAGCTGAACATTTTTCTGCTAAACAAAATGGAAATCCGGATACCAGAACATTGACATTTCATGTGAAAATTTATTTTGGCTGGTAATCTTCTAGGAAGCATTCTTTTTTCTTTTCTTTTTTTAGCTACTCTTGTGCTTAAGCACCTCTGTGAAATTTCGTCCAGGTTCCTGTTGTAATTGTTATGTTAGAAACTGTTGAATTACCCCAGAAGGGGAAAAGAAAGGACATCTTTTTCAAATTGAACAGTGATGAGTTTCCATTCTTTGGTGTCTCATTAATCAAGATCATAAAACAAAACTCCAAGAAGACAACACATACAGTGAAATACTGCAACAAATTTGTAAACCAAAAAGGTGTTCGTTTGTTAAAGGAATTGTAGAAGACCTGCAACAACTACCATTAGGTCATCAACTACTCCTACTTTTTCCCCGAAGGACCATTATTGGAAAAACAAAATATTGTGCCTGAATGCTTTATACCTACATTGGTTACGAGCAGACTAATTTGTCTGTGTTTTTAGGCAGCACATGTTTGGTTTTTTTCATCTTTCGTGCTCTCAGCACCAGAGGAAGACAACCGGGAAGGAACTTCATTAATTGGAGCAAGCGCCATGAGCGCTTTTGTGGCTACCTGCACTATAGAAGGCATTATTATCATTATTACTAATTCGTTCATACTCCTGAAGTGAAAGACACCATAAGAATCGTGACTTATTTTGATGTTTCTCTTCAGCCATTTGTACCGTTCGTCATCGTCACACAATCTACCCCACAAAGGAGCAATGGAAGACGCCTATGGAGAATATGCTGCATCAGATACTGACGTCTTAGAACTCAATGATAAGGTACTATTACAGCTTCTTCTTTTTTTCAATCGGAACCAATTTCCATAGAGCTACAAAGCACACAAGTGTAGACAATTGTTGCTTAGCAGAGAATTAAAAGTTCCTGCCCCACCCCAAAAAAACCAAAAAACAACAACAACAACAAATAAAAACAAAAAACTGTTGTTTATATTGTTTGTGACTGGATACCTGTGAGTTTATTGTTTAGCAGACAAATAAACTAAGCAATAGTTTCTGTGTAGCAGCTTCGTAAAGCTGTCAAGCATAAACAAATTGCTCAGCGTAGCAAAATCTTGTCAGCAGAAACAGTTACCAGCCAAAATACCATGTTGTGTATATTGTTTGTGACTGGTTCCCCGTTAGTTTCTGCTTATCAACAAAAGTTTTGCTAAGCACCATTTTCTGCTTAACAGCTTGGCCCAGAGAGCTGCCTTGGCACAAAGATTGTCAAAGTACCTAACAAATTTATGCGCTCAGCAGGAGTTAGTCTGAGAACTAGTCACAAGTTATGGTCATTATACGGCAATTTGGTTCGTGGCCTGTTTAGCATGTATGCTACATCTGGGATTTTTCTGCGCTAAGCAGATTTTTGTCATCTTTGAAGCTGTATAAAAATTCAGCCTGATCTAGCCCCAAGATCCTCTACATTTAGCATCTTTCTTATTTACTTCTTTGACTCAATAAGCCCAATTTACATGTACGAGAGCAAGGCTTCCTCGCTGCGCGGGTCACAACCCTCTAGAACCTGTCTTGTCACTTCCTGTAACTCAACAAGAAATCTCAACAAGAAAGCCATACATGGAGACTGACCCTTCTTGTACTCCAGAATTCCCTGTCACTTCTCCTCAGGGAGTTACAGGACTTGGGTCTCTGACTCTCTTCACCCAATCACCTTTTCAAGGTGGCAGGGCACCCGAGAGGTGATGAATGTGTGTGTTTTAGCCATTCTCTTTCTACTCTTGATATAAAGTGGCCCATTAGAGTTAAATGCAGTATTAGTAATCCTTCAGGAGAAAAATTCAAAGAGGCAATCTGAAAGCTGACTGAATGTAAAGTTCATGCCAGGAACAATCCTCCAAACAAGCATTTCCGTCCGAAAAGCCATCAAAGTCAAGAAAAGGGCATTTTTAATACCTCTCTAATCAGAGTGGCTTTTTTTTTTTCAATTGCCGCAATCAGAATAAGCTAGAGGATCTTGGAAAGAAATTTACTCTCCCCCCAAAAAAATCATTGTTGTGTGATCCCTTCAGCAGTGTTTTCTCCATGTTGCTATCCGCAGGTGCTAGAATTAGAATCTCAAGTCACAGTCCTGGAACAGGAACAGCTGAACCGAGCTGGGCAGCAAGGACGATTGAAAAGCGATAAGATTATGCTGATGCACCAGTAAGTGTCCACAGTTGTCTGACTAAACCTCTTCATTAACCGTAGCTCGTGTAAGGAGTAAACGCAGATGATTTTAGTTGGTCTAGTATAGACTGTGCAAGTCTCACGCGTATTCAAACTTCCGGGACCATTGTGGTGGCAACCATATGGAGTTTTACCTGGGTGAGATTTTGTTTGGTGGTCAGTTATTGAAGTTTAATGTAGTTTATGACCATGAAAGTTATATATGTTGTTAAGAATGTAATACCAAGTGATAAAAAGTATAAAAGTAAAATCAATTCGTCAATTCGTCTGGTTACTTGCAAAAAAGTAAAAAATTTGTGCCCACCTCCAATCACGAAACTTGTTTTGGTCATGCCTGATGAAAAGCCTTTTCATTGTCATTGAGGTGCCAGCGTCCTCTTTAAACTGCGTCACGCATCAACTGTATGCCCGTGCAACCATCACGCGTCCGCGTATAAACCAGATTTAGTTACAGGCGTAGACTTCTAAAGGGTTTCTTAAAAAATTAAGATCAAATAAACGTCCTTGTCCCAGAGTTTTAATTTGTTTTCAGTAATAAATCACAAATGATTGGTGTATTTAATATAAAAGCTAAAAACTCTTTATGGAAATTATAGTGAGTATTTTTGTTAATCAGATTTCTTCATCCATATAATTCAAAACAACTACTTGACTCCAGGAAAAAAAAAAGTTCTTTGATTGACGTGTTTTCTCGTTCCAATACGCATACGACTTGCACAGTCTGTACCCAGGCACGGATCCAGTGGGTTGGTCCGGGGGGTATGTACCCCCTCCCGAAGGGGCATAATAATGTCTCCCTTGTCCCACTGGGTGTGTGAGCATGTGCACAATCATTGTCCGAGTGACAACTCTAGAAGGACTTAAAGTATCAGCTCCAAACTTGGTAAGAGATTGGTCATGGGATCTCCCAGAAGCCTGTTGTTTTTGGACTTCAGAGGTCAAATGTCAAGGTCATTATGGCGAAGACAATAGAAATGTGGTCTGAGCAATTACCCAGGAAGAATGAAGTTAATGTCAATGGGGTTGTCAATAAACCGTTCTTGTTTAACTCTTACTTCCGTTTGTTCCATTTGTAAGTTTTAAACTTGTGCCATCATTGTTCCATGTATAGCCATAATTTGGCTACAGACTTTAATGTGGTGGTAAATAGTGTTCTTAGTCAAGCCTTACTGGCTGTTAAATAACTCACACATAGAGGTCCTTACCATTTGATTGTTGGAATATGCATTATTTTTCATCCATGTTGTTCCGTGCTTCTGCACTCTGAAACTGTATGGTGATTGAACAAGTAACAAATTAATTCCTATTTCCTGCTTTTGTACCAATAATCATCACAATTTTTTTTTTTTTTTCGTCCTCTTTTTTTTAACCCTCTCTGGTAAAATACCTGGATTCTTGTCCTGTTTGTTAAAAAAAAAAACAGAGCCTGGACTTCCCGCATTCACAAAGTACATGTATACACAGCTCATTAGAAGAAAACATTAAATCTTTAATTTCATGTAGGTAGCGGTGTTTGTTATGAAGAAGGACGCCCATCTCAAAATTTATCCAGTCGATAGTTTTATCTTTTAAAAAGTTTAAAAGTCAATCTTGCCTGCTAGGAAAGGCGCTGCAATGCTAATGGAGATCTGACTCCACGACAGACAATCTTAATCAAAATGCACCTCAATGAGGGAAATGTAAATTTCTAATGGAGTATGTTGCCTCCATTTCCTCCACAAGGTATCGGGTCTGATAAGGTCTGTCTTCTTGTAGACAAGGTGACACGATCTGTAAAACAGCAAGTCCTATGAGAGTCAAATATTAACTAAGCATACAATTTGTATGTTGCAATAGCTCTATCTGCTTTTAATCAGCGGTACAAAAAGGAGATTTTTGTTCACGTACGTCCATCTGTCATACCAAACACATTTTCAAACCCTTGCATTATTCAACAGTATTATTTGTGTTTTACCCGTAGACCGAGGGTTAAGCACTGTCTGCCTGAGTCCTGTGAAAAAAAATCCACAGACGTAATATGCGTGTGGGATTCGAACCCACAACCTTTGCCATTCCAGAGCAGATGTCTTACCACTAAACCGCCAAGCTTGCTCGGTTGCCACAGGCGGTTCCAATCCTGTATAATTAGCACTGTGTACTGCAATGATTTCAAAGAAGGTTAAATTTATATCGGGGGTTATCGAATATTATTTGTGTTTTACACTTACACTGATGAGTGTTAAGCACTTTATACCCAGTACTTTCCCGAGTCCTGTGACCACATGCATAGTACTCAGGTGTTGTTCAAACCCCAACCTTGGCCATTCTACAGCCAGTCTTACCGCAAGACCACGATGCTTGCACGGTAGCTAGAGGCGGTTCGAATCTCTTTTTAGCAGATTTTAAATTTGCATTAGGATAAAGAATATTTTGTGTTTTACCCATACACCAATGTGTGTTTTTAAGCAGTGTACACTCGGTACTTTCCCCCCGAATCACATGAAAAAAAAAACAGGCATTATTTAAAAGCCGAAAAACATGCTGTAATTTCACATTCAACGTGCAAACGTGTTGAACCTTAACGGTAGAATATCGACATGTAATCATACAGAAACAAAATTGCTGGCATTGTTTTAAAGATCCATGGTTATTTCCTGGTATTGTAGACATTTTGTTTCACTTCTCATTCTCATCTCATCATGCAGGTAAAGTGTGCACCATTGACCCCTGTCTCGGTTTATTTAATCAAGAAGTAAATTTTCAACTGGCCCTTCAAACCAAAGTGCGATTAATAATTTATGTGACAGCGACCTCTTGGTATAAAAGCAGCTGGCATTGTTTTGTTTTCTTCTATTTATTCCCCCTTCGAATTAAGGTTTGGTCTTCGCACATATACTCAAACTATCAGAAACCTGAATTGTGTTTCCACTGAATTTGTTTCAATTAATCAAATATATTTTCTATCAATGTACGCGAATCATGTACACAGTAGTTCTCGCTTTTAAAGTAACACATGTCATTTGGGGCAAAAGTCAAGTGCGGTTGCAGTATCCGCGCTTGACCCTAAAGCCATTTGCAGTTGGGTCTATTGTACTAGAGTGCTGCACAATACAATCCAATGGGAGAGTATATCAATCAATTAAGGATTTCTGAGTTGTGCCACCTGCCCCATGACAGCAAGCAGGTGAATGCGTCAATCCCCTTTCTAAGTAGAATGTAGACCACAGAGAGATAATGTCATGTTTGTGCTGGCCATAAAGCTGTCAGTTTATGGCCACGCTGGGCTAGAATAAAACACAAGTGACAACTTGAGATCATTTTGAGCTTAATCGAAGAAAAGAGAGGATAGTACATTTGTAGGCCTATAATTTGCCTTTACTGAGACAAAAGCAAGCACATATCCAGGAATTTCACCGGGGATGGGTTCAAAACAAAACACACCAAGACAAACTGGAACAGTAACTGGAGGTTTGTGACGATTATGAGTATGACGCCAACAAGCAAAAGGAATTAATATTTTCACATTCAGTCATTGTACCTTTTTGTGGCATGGTAGCATGGCAAAAAAATAAAATGGATGACAAGTAACACGCATTCCAACAATCAAAAGGGATGGACCTTCATGTGTGAGTTATTTAACAGCCAGTGAGGCTTGACTAAGAACACTATTTACCACCACACTAAGGTCTGTTACCAGATTACGGCTATACATGTACATGTAGCCAGAGTATGGCTATGTTAGCGCACTTTTAAAGTTTAATGTCATGATAGTAGATTTTAAAATCTTAACAATTGTTGAGAGCAGGGACAGGTTCAGGGGTGGCCCTGGCTCTTGTTTTGATCAAACCTGTAGATTTCTCTTAGTGGTGATGTAAAGAGTCTACAAACCTCTGAAATATTATAACATCTTAGTTCTTACAGGGAGCTTCATCTGCAGCCCATGAGGATATTGTTATCCAATTTTCAATATGTTTGCTTTTCGGACAATCTCACCCATGCGTCTGTCTCCATTGAAGTCTATCTTGGGCTTGGCATTTCACAATGTCAAATCTGCTGCCTCATTCTTAAAATAAGAAAACTCATCACGGAATAAAAACCTACATATACATATAAATTCCATTCAAAAGGTTTAACTCGCCGTATTTTTGACCACGTGAGGGCGTATGTGGATAAATTTCACATGATGAAAAACAAGTAAACAAACAGGGTTTTTTCACTGTTTTATCGCTATTTGTTATGTATTTCTTCATTGGTGCAAGAAAACTACAAACAGGCAATTATAATAAGCTAAAACTGCTATTGTGATGCTAGACATTCCCTGATGACAGCACCCTCATGCGGTCAAAAATATGGTCAATTAGCAAGAAGTGATGTTGTTGTGTTTACAGTTGCACCACCATACACAAGTTATGTAGTTGAATGGTTTCGAATGGTTGGGCAACTCGCCGGAATATGTCACTAAGAGTAGATGGGTTAATCTATTATTTATGTCATCAATCGAACCTAATTCCTTGATAGGAGGGTGTTAATTTCTCCTGTATTGTTTTTCCCAGGGTACAGAGTCTAGAGGAGCAGTTACGAGAGGCAGAGATGAGGCATCAAGAAAGTGATGAGGATAGAGTCAGGAGATATAAAGATCAACTGGTATTTATTCATATAATTTCTTATTCTTATGCATTGGCATGTGATGGTCAAGGGTTACTAATTACCCTTATTTAAGCCCGGTTCATACTTCACGCGAAAGCGAATGCGAAGCAAATTTTGGTGGCGCAATAATCGGTACGCACCGATTTTCCAATTGTGGGTCAAAAAATTTTGCGTCGCTTTTGCAGGAAGTATGAACCGGGCTTTAGGCCGTTTCCACATTAGTGGCTGCGGCTGGAGGCACCACATTAATATTTATTGAAGCATAGGCTGCCCTTAGCAACAGCTGCAGCCATAGCTGCCAATTTGGACAGGACCATAGTTTTTTTTAAATGATGGTGACTGCAGGTTCCGATTTGAGACCCTAGGGATGCCAGCAGACATACAGGGTAAATTTCCATTGTTTTTACGTAATTCTTGGCATGTGCGTATTTCTGAGAACAATGGATTTAATTGGCAAGTCATTTGTCACCTTTCGCCCCGAAAGCCTCCCTGCCCGCAGTGTAGAGGATGAATGTTGATGTCACTGTTTATTAATTAAATTGTATTTTTCTAATTTTGTATTTATTTTCCTTTTCCTTATTACTTGCTTTTTTTTATACTGTTTTTCCGGTTAATGTTCTTTCTTGTGCTATTGTAACTTTGGTTTGTTTTGATGTTTTGGTCGAATAAATAATAATAATAATAATAATAATAATAATAGTGGCTTCAACTCAACTGCTTTCCAGCCTGTTTAAGAAGTTGTGGGTTCATACATCACATCCTCTTGAAATTCTTACTTGTGTTCTTCCCTCAGACTAAGAGTGAGAAAGAGATGGAAGAGCAGATTGAGCTCTTAACAAACAGGTGAGGTTAAGGAACATAATCATGGTAGTTTTTGCCCAAGATTACTTAACACTAAAAAGTCACTGACTAATCTATGGGCAGACTCTGATTATGCTTAACGCACAAGGGACCAGTGGATTTGCGTCCTTGAGTTACATCAGGGCTCGAATTTTGTGTAAATTTCACAAGACCGCAGGGCTTTTAGCTCAAAACCTTTAACGGACCAGAATAAATTTTACGAGACCAAAATCTTAACAAGAAAGAACTTTCTACAGAGTTTTACCTGTAAACTGTTTTCATTTGAAAAAGCACTTGAGAAGATTCATCTCATTTGTCGTATAGGTATTACTTATACTTCGATATTCAACAGAATTGAAATAATAACCACCAGACTCTGCTCAAAGTCAGTGTTTGATAATCATTTCTTTTTCATTAAAGATATTACACAGTGGGGTATTATTGTTCAATTGAAAAACACAAGACCACCGGGCCTGTCCGGTCCTGAGTTTACTGGCCCGAGGCTAAAATCAGGGGCCTCAGGCCTGTGGTTCAGTGTTAAATTCAAGCCCTGCATCTAGAGGTTGTAAGATTCTGTTGTTATTTTCTTGGGCAGAATATCGTTTCTTGATGAGGAGAAGAGTCAGCATGAGACGGAGATGACCCGACTGAAATCACATATGGAGAACCTGAAACAAGTAAGTCAAAGATCTTAAGATCTCTTTAGCTGGTACGATTTGAATAAATCAGACATTTGAATAAGCCTTTATCATTGTCACGTTCCTGAAACTAATGGCAATACCAATTCCAATTGTACCATCAAGGTGTCAGACTAGTTGGCCTTCCTGCTCGTATTCGTATCTAATGTGAAAACCAAAGATTGTATAGCGCTGAAAGGCAAAAGACGGGCAACTGGAGCTCTACCTATTGTCCAAATATGGAGTATGGAATGGGTGCCATTTCAGGAAGCAAATGTTTTGTTAAAGCATTGATAGCAAGGGTCATTGTCTGCACTGGTCTATTGTTGCATCAAAAGAGTTGCTTACGGAAATGGCGTCCAGTGCATAGTTTACATTTCAGCCGGACTTGTCCATCTTGCACCTGTGGTGATATATATTCTTTGGTGTGAACTGTTTCCTTATTTTGTCTGGAACTGGTTGCCTGTTAGCTGCCACGTGTGACATGGCCTTGTACAAATTATCCAATTGGCCATCGTTGATAGACAATTGCATTGGTGTGCTTGGGCTTAAATTGTTTTCATTTCATATTGGTTTGTTTCTGTCATGAATTGCAGCCAAAAGCTGAACTGTACATGGTTCACAACGACAACAATTTACAATTTTTAAATTGAACAAAGTTAGACAAAGCAAATACAATGTTTTCAACTGTCAAAGTACATGATAAAATAGACAACATAATTGTACACAGGTAAAAGGAAAACAGAATGATTGAGCCGATGACATTTTATTTGATTTCTTTGTATCAGGAGAACAGCAGACTAGAAGCTCAGGTTCTAGACCTCGATAACAAGTGGTTGGCGTTGTCAGTGGATTATCAACAAAAGCAAGACATACACCATAGAGAAATGAAAGACATGGAAGAAACAATCAAAGCTAGTAATGTGGTACGTTACAGTTCTAATGAGAAAGCTTAGTTATGTGAAGAGGTACTAGAAGTAGTTAAAATGGTATTTAGGTAGTTTAAGTTGTTCGGTAGGGTTCCTAGAGAATTATCTTAAAATTTTGTCACTGTTTCATGAAGAGACAATTCTCCAAAGATAAAAAGATTTGGCTAATCAGGTTTGTTTCCCCTCCCACCCTCCTTTTTAGTTTTTTTATATCATTACATAATTGTCGCTAAGTTTTAATTCTTAAAATATAATAGTTGTAGAGGATTTATCAATACTAATAATCTATTTGTTTTTACTTCTTATTCCTCTCAACTTGACACGATTTACTCAATATATTCCTGAAACTATACTTCATTTTATTTTTTGTAATATAAATATTTTTACATCGAATTAACCTTTTTGTCTTATAATTGTTGTGATGTCTGGACTGTAGCTTGTAGACGATTTATCCCGTGAGCTTGAAGAGTTAAGACACGAGAACCTGGAGCAACGAGAATACGGTGCTCGGCTGATGCGAAGTCCAAGTGTATCCGACCTTCCTAGCAGATACACCGAGATCAAAGATGAAGTGAAACGTCTTAAAAAGGTGAACAAATTGTCAATTCTGTCTAAAGGTCAAGCACAAGTTTAATGATTGAAGACATGATTTACATCAATGCTTTTTGAAAGACGAGTTTCATTTGCATCTTCTGTTTTTTCAAGGAACACACCATCAAACCGACCTGTGAACCATTTTATAAATCAGGTGATCCTGTTTCAGCGAAAAAAGGGGTTTATGTTTTGTGAGTGATAATTGTGTTTTTCGGGGAGAGGGGCTGGGGTTCTTCAGATGCTGTTTTCTCAACTTTGACAGTATTTTAGATAGAAAAATCTTTTTTAGGGATGAGAAATTTCAGACTTGTATCTGAATTCAGACTTTTCAAGTCGCTCTGGTGAAAAAATACAGCTGTTAGTTATTTTTACAAAGTTTACAGAAATCCTGCCCTTTGGTCTACTTCTCTAGTGCTGAGGCACTGTTCCTAAAAGCTCCGTAAAAAATCTAAACCCCAGGGGTTACCAACAGTTGGAAATGCCATTGTCTTAGTGTTCCTCCCAATACTTGGATTCTAGTTGCGGACTTTTTTTGTCAGCAACCACACTCACCGCTGCTTTTTCTTTGGATCCGACAGGAGAATGCCAACCTGAAGGATACCAATGAAGAGATGAGTGCACAGCTTCTGAATAACAGCGTACAGATCGGAAGAAGTTTACTCCATAGAGGGACTTCGAAATCGGAATCCTTTGCATCTGAACTGGAAAAGTCTTCAAAAGATGATGTAAGTATCCCATCCCCGGGCGGGCTAGCTCGGTGGTCTAGTGATTAGACATCTGCTCTAGCAATGCAAAGGTCCTGGGTTCAAATCCCACCCGAGTGATTTGCCTGCGGGTTTTGTTTTTTTCCCGCAGAACTCAGGAAAGTACTGAGTATACAGTGCTTAAAACACATTGGTGTAAGGGTAAAAACAAATCATATCCCATCCCCGTTTCCAACACCAACAAAGAAACTAAAAAATGAGCATAGTAATTGTTATATAGGTTTTCCCGCTCAGTTTCAGCAAAAAATGTATTTATTTTCATTCAAACGTATTCGATTTCACACAGTTTTTTTCCTAATTCAATCAAACTAGGGTTTCTTTTTACCTGCTATTTTCATTCAATTTTGTTTTTGTGCGAACATGGTTTCATTCTCATTCAGTTCCTATCTTTGTTTACCTAAATAGTGTATACTGTTTTTGACCTGTTTTTGTTCTTTTACTATTTACAGGTTTTACCGCTTTAAATAATTGGTTTTCCCTAAGTTACATACTTTTATTGTTTTCAAAAATGTAAACACATAAATGTTAGTCTTTTTAACTACAGTCATGTAATGTTTTAGTCGAATAATAAACCTTAATGAATTGAGTTGAGTTCAGGTTTGTTTTCATCATTTTATTTCATTTATAATAATAATAATAATAATTAGATTCATTGAGCACCTCACGCTGAACCAACCCCGAGGCGCTTTACAACATTAACAATTTCTTAAAGAGTAAAACGAGACAATTTTCTTTTTTTTAAAAGACATGTAAAGTGTAACCCTATATACACAGAGAAAAAAAACCATATGGTACATATAGGCACTCAAGACTATTTTTTTTACTTCTTTCCTCTATTTTGTTTTTTGTTTTGTATTTTGTTTTTTTGCAATAACAAAGTTGTTTGTCTGTTCCAAGAAATTGCCATTGTTATGCGTTGATCGCAGAGGACTGCATCGTCTTTAATCCACTCATCTTTATTCCCTTTTCTCGTACCTTTAGATTATGCAAGCCTTGAGGGAGGAGGAGCAATTGAATCGAGACTTACGGGAGTACATCGGTCGCATCCTCTCCAGAATCCTTGATAGTAACCCGGGACTTCTTGAGATTCGACCCAAGAGGCACGGTAGCGTAGCATCACTGATGAGCATGGATACATGACAACGGGTTGTTCTTGTAAAATATTCCTTACTTGCTTCATAAACCAAAACTGATGTAAATATATTTGAATGTTATAAGGAAGAGACCGTCTTGGAGTGATGCCCTCACGAAAGGCTTGTTTCCCATGGCAAGCATCATAGCCTGAGGTGTGATTACTGGCAGCGTGGCTTGTACGGATCTCATGGATTCTGACTAGACTTTCTGAGTGATCCCCTGACTGCCATCACCCAGATTTTGGGTGGCATGGGTGTCTAGTGCTTAAAGCTCTCACCTCTCTCTCTGCTGTGGCCCTTGTTCGATTCCTGTTTAGGGCCACACGAGAGTAAAAGCTGTACGTTTGTTCTCTCCTGTGCCATGATGTTTTTTTCTCCAGACCCTTCAGTTTTCCTCCCCTGGGAAACACCAAACACTTCTGATTTCTGCCTGTGCTCAGTGGTCGTATATGGGTCGATTTGGCTGACTTCCAAAAGAGCCTTTACATGCCTGCTTCGCAATTCAGTTTCTCAGCTGCAAGTAAGGATGATTAGCCTCCGTAATTATGATTCATTATTGTAACTTGGGACATGATGGTTGGCTACATGGCTTGTACAGCTTTCACGACTTCTGCCTGGCGCACTGTTCTCCCTCATAGAAGAACACCCTGTCTGCTTTTTTGCCAACTCCACCATCAAAGAATTGACAGTGATCACTTTACCGCATTTGACCACCACCAAATATGTGACCCAAAACATGTCGGCTCCTTTGGCATGTTCAAAGCAGAAGACTTGCACATCTTTCACACTTGTTGCTGATGTACATGTACAAGCAAACCCTATTTAAAAAGTTTAGCAGAAAATAATCAGTAATTTTTAATTAATTCTTGCCCTTGGGTGTTTGCTTTTAAATTTTTTAGTATCATTTTGTTTGATTTTTAGTTTTTTAGTTTTTTTTTAATCATTGCAATAAAAAGCAGTTAAACGAAAAGTTTGGGAGACCAGTTTTGGCTGTAGGTTAAGCACCAATATGCCGTTTTAATGAAGCAATCAATTGGTATCATAAAACTTTCTGCTCCGCATAAATATTAACAATAGCTTGGCATTCATCTATGTTCTTAGTCTGCTCAGCATGGAGCCATTATCCAAATAAAGACAGTGTGAGCTGTAGAATAAAATAGTCCACCCAATAGTTTCGCTGGTTAAAGATTGGCAGTAACCTTGGATATCTGTTGACAAACTATCCTCAATGGTGGCATTTGAATAGTTTGCCCAGTGATGTTCGAGTAGCTTGGGACACCACTGTGGCGACTTACCCTAGTCAGCCACCACTAACCTACATGTGAAGCCGGGAAATGGTTGCAGACATGAGTAAAGCCCTATTCATACTTCCTGCAAATGCAAATGCGAAGCAAATTTTGGTGACACAGCAATCGGTATGCGCTGCGCTTCCAATTGTGACGCAATAAAATTCGCTTCGCACAATGCATTCGCAGGAAGCATGAACCGGGCTTTAGTGACATCACAAAAGATGGCGATGTGCAGCAACGTCAAAGTATTTAGTGTAAAGTAATTATTGATCAGCTTTGGAAAATTGTACTTTACAAATGCTGTAGGTAGTTGTAGTCACTTTATATTCAAAACAAAACTAAATGGGTACCTAATTATTGAAAACAATTACCTTGTAAATAATATTTTTCTTAATATTTTTGGTGGAAATTAACTAATCTGTGAACATTGACCTTTGACATTACCGGTGTCCCATATGACACACACATTCGTGTAGCCCTTGTGAGGGCTCACTCCTGTGATTTATCACGGGTAACGTCAGGGAAGCTGATTGAGTGCGCTCAATGTAGGTACTTGAATGGAGAGCAAAAAAGTATAACAAAATTAAATAATAGTTGTTTTTTTTAAAGTAACTTCGATGACCAGTTGAGCTTAAACTTTGACAGGTTTGACAAATGTGGCACATATCAACCTGCATAATCTAAGCCTCTTCACTAAATTGTTGCACAAGTCCTTCTGAAAATAGACTTTATTTTAAAAAGAATTACCGTCTTCAATATCATCCGCCTATTTTTTGTAATGTAGTGTGTGATATTTATGCAAGCAGAAATTCTAAGTTTGTGTGACTATTTTTTTACACATGCTGAAAGTTATTTCTGTTTACTGTTTTTCGTTCTTCTCTTTTTTTTAAGTGGCTTTTTTATTGTTGTCTCGCGTGAACATTCCTAAACTCATTGTGATATCGTTGGTTCTTAGATTGAGAGTGACACTTGTAAAGTATTTTTGTATC
Source organism: Pisaster brevispinus (assembly GCA_023634235.1). NCBI lineage: Eukaryota > Metazoa > Echinodermata > Asteroidea > Forcipulatida > Asteriidae > Pisaster > Pisaster brevispinus. The sequence continues at coordinate 5,857,245 of JAMKCF010000021.1, read as the reverse complement.
AGACAAAGCTATTTAAAATATTGAAATTGTAAATAACGAAACGGACAAAATATATTAATTGAGAAATGTACTAGTGGACCAACTGGATATTTCTGTATCCTTCAAACCACACAATAGATTGAAATGTTACCTCCTCACCTTAAAAGGAACTTAGCGCCAGTATTTGCTTCGACTAAAATGGAAATGTGTACAACTTTAGCTTGTGCAAGAAGCTTCAATATTATGTACATGATGACATGAAATTCTTTGTCTGAAAGCAGATATTTGTAAAAGCTTCTTGCTATTATTTAAGTTAAAAGGTTTGGTTTGGCTTTGCGACATCAACATTCGTTTTCATTTTCCAATGTAAGTCTAAAACAGCCGATTGATTTGATGAAATCAAACCTGCTATTGTTTTGTGTTATTACTTTATACGCTCTTGCCTTCCCTTTGCAGTGATGGTACAACATTGGTAACAAACAAACTCACTTACAAAACAGAACTGAAGAGATCACTTAAACAAGCATTTGTTCAAATACACTTTTGTCAAGAGAATCGAATCTTTCCAGAGTTTCTCAAAACTTTTTCAGAACTTACACAAATGCACTGAATAAATGTACACCTTTTTCTCAAAATAGTGAACATCAAATACAGAGATGAGAAATTTCAGACATTTATCTGACAAATTGGTACTTTCTTAATGTCTGCTTGGTGTCAAAACAGTTGTTTTCTTTCAGATATAAAGACATTATGACCTTTTATTTGATTTATTTCTCTAGCATTGTGGATACTAGACTGTTCACAAATCTGTAACTCGCAAGGTTACCAAAAGGTTGAAATGCCATCATTTCAACATACCTCCGAAAATTTGGATCCTAGTTTCAGACATTTTGATCACCATGACTCTCACCCCCTGCTATAGAATTCACGTTGCTTTTAGTTTTAAAACAAAGAACACTGAAAGGATTGTGTTTCATCCATAAACCGATGTTGTATCATAACTTTGAGAAGGCTTACATGTATGTCGCTTCTGATCAGTTTCGCAGAAAGTTCTCTTTATCCTTGGACATGGTGCAAAAGATTCGGGATTATGAAGTTAGTTTGTGTGCTATTTGCTTATAGCTTGCCTCCTTATTGTACATAAACAGAGATTTGTTTGTGATTGCTTGTGTGTGGTAGATTAAAGTTTGAAAAATTGACTAATTTTGCTATAATGTGGTAGGAAAGAGAGGTGACCCTGATATAGGGACCTACTTTTAATGTAAATTATTGGCCTATAATTTAACAGTACTCTGTCACTGGTCATAAGAAAACAAGCAAATTATTACATTTTATGATTTGTCAGTGATTCTGTGCATGCTTCATGCTTGGTTTTTTTTTTCTTTTTCGCTTAAAAGGAGTTTGTGGGACAAGTTGTCAAACATGGTGATGTTTCAGTTTGAGGTATTTGGGAAGACAATTGGCACTAGTATCAAGTTTATATTTAAAAATATCAGCTTTTTTGGTTTAGACACTACATTATTAGTTTCGAACATAACTGTAGAGTCACTTTGAAACTTAAGTAAACGCTGTTCAAGACAATGTAGGACTGCAATATCACTCATGAAACAATCTCATGGAATTTCAAAGTCAAATGGAACAGAATTATTGGTAATCCATCGAGGGGATGTCTCAAGTTACTTGTAAGGAGATAGTGTCCCTGTCAAAGCCATTCCATACTTGATATGATTGTTTGATGAAATGAAATTTAAAATTCTTATATTGGTTTTTGTACCCTAGTATTTTATAGCATAACATTTTGACGGACATTCCATTATTAGTAGTGATTTTTGTTCTCACCTCTACACCATCACTGTGTTTATGTAATAATTCAGTTTACAACAGTAAGTCATAAGTTATGTTTATATTACTCTATTATTGATTTGTAGTCTTTGTTATTTTATGGTAAAGACTGGACTGCAAGTGAACCATTAGAGCTGTGATATGCCAATTGAGGGGTAAATTATTCCAATATCTACGGTATTGAAAATGTGAACAGTCTCCTTTTCTTGGAGGCAATTTCTTTTTTTACATGGAGGATGTTGGAAGGAAAGCTAACACTTTCTAATTGTTACATCTTTCAACAACTATGAATGCGTTTTAGTTTTTTCAGTTGAATACTAGTATTTTGCTATGAAAACAACAGTGTAAATTTAATTCTGTTTGATCTATTTGACAATTCACATTCAGATGTCTTTTGTTGACATCATAGCCAATCATAAAAAATGCATAGTGTGTGTGGGTTGGTTTTTTTCGGGGGGGGGGTGTTTTGTTTTGTTTGTCTTTAGTGAAGTTGATGTGCCTTTATTTGTGTATATCATAATATAAAATAGTGTGTATAATTTACCGGTAGGTTTATTGATAATGTATGATAATTTATGCAAAGCGAATTGCAAATTTGAATATCATGTCTTTAATTCAGAGGAGTTTCAGATGCAGATTATTATTATTGTTCTGGAGACCCCCCACGGAGGTATCTTGTGTGGAATACAGATTGAGTAAAATAACAAACACTTCAGAATGTCTGTGTTTTATTATTATCAGGCAGTGAGGTCCTACTGTTTTTCCAGCCATGATTAATTCGCAGTCTAGTTGGAGTTTGAAAAAACCTTGCAGTGAGGCCCACAAAGCTGACATTATTGATTTTTAGATATCTCTGTTGTCTTAACCTCATCGTATACGCTGGTCTGCTCATAGGCCCATGCCATGATATCCTATTTGGAGCCCAAACCGAATCTGTGGTTGCATAAAGGACCTACGACTACCGTATGTTTCTTATGTGGCTGCCGGTGTCACGGGGAAATCTGTCCCCTAGAGGTTATGTCCCCATTGTAATAAATTAACATGGGCTGAAGGAGGATAATTCAACAGAGGGCGCTATCAGAAGAATTTTGTCAAATTTCACCGTATGGGGGACAGAATCTCCTGCCACGCTGGTTTCCACGAAGACGGGATAGCATAACGTCGAGGCATGGCCGAAGAGTATTCTGGCTTTGTACTTTATTTTGAATGACACTTGAGGCAAACTGATTGACCGTTGTAATTATATTGTGATTGCACATAAGTGGATCAAGATATCCAACAATGGATTATCCTTTTTGGTTTAGCCCGTAGGGTAGCAACCCTTATCTCATCCCTGTCGTGGATTAAAGTGCTCAAAAATCTTTTTCATTAGTTTGTGTCCATTCAGATTCAGCTATTGGACGTAACCGTTGTGATAATGGCAAACAAACAGCTGGAGTTTAAATGTTCAACAAATTGTCAAAACTCTCTATTTGATTACAGTCGGTCGGGAAATAGCGACCTATTGATAATGACATGTGTCATTCTTTTTTTGAGAGAGGGCCATATTATAGTACAATACCATGTAAAGGAGTCAAACGCAGTGTGTGGATTCTGGTCTCGTGGATTCTGGTCTCGTGGCTTCATTTACGATTATTATCTTTTCAATTATGCCTCGCTCCCTGATACTTTTCAAATTTTCCATGATTCATTTCAGATTTTCCAATAGCGTTTTCCGGGTTTTGCCTGTTACGTCTTCAAATCTAAAATACAAACAATTTCTCTACTTATCATGAAGTAACAAGTCGTGCCCCCCCCCCTTCGTTAAAAATTTTCACGTGAAACCAAGGCTAATTTATGCTAATTTAATTACAAACCCATTGCCAAATTCCATTCAACTGTGTTTAAAAGTAATAACAATATCATTATTGTGAGTGACACGTGCGAGGCATTATGGAGAACCCGCAACTAGAATAAGATAACATTGAACCTCCCAACACGTGCTCACTGCTCACCAAGCAATATGGCTACTGACATGATCAAGCTTAATGCACTAATGGACGTGTATGCGATCATCCAAAGAACAGCCCCTATCAGCATTTTAGGGAATCTAAACTCTTTGTGTGTAACCTTTTTTTTATGCTGGCGTGTGTTATTTAAAGAAGATTTGTGTGTTTTAAAAATTGTCTTTTATTTTTACTTCTTTGTAGCCAAGTTTGTGTTTTGCAGATAGAGGACCGCGGATCGTTTGGGTTTCCAATGTGCATATTGCATGTGTTGGCCTGCTCACAAAACTCATGAACAAATTTAAAAGTTGATCGTAAGACTTCATTGGTAATGATGATTGGAGCATTTGTGTATTTATACCTCCATGTGTTACCAATGTCGCTGAAGGAAACGTAATTGCGAAGTGTTTTTAAATTGTCAACGCTCGCCCTTAAATTTGAATTTGAGTGCAGATTTTCACGCTGGAGATTTAAACAGCTTAATATTTCACCGGGGCTGTTAATAGAAAGCTTACTTAGCTATATTTATTCTAAATAATTTTTTGAGGATGTCCATGAAATTTCACAAACTGAAGTATCGCTGCTACTGAAACAATGAAGTCTGAAAGAAAATAAACTGCGCCCTCTCTTGAAACAATCTTAAACCATGCAATAAGTTTGTTTCGAGAACTAGCTCTTTCTTTTTTGTGGAAGAAATTAAAACCAACAAAAACGTGGCGTCTCCATGCGGTCGCTATGTTCTTTTTTATTTCAGTGTTTGGTTACTGATTAAGGTGTTATCATTGTTGTCAAAACGGTTTGACCGTTAGTGGTGTTTGCCAAACACAAACCCATCGGCTATTAAAATACAGACATTGCTCACCCATTCCGCCATCACAACTCTATGTTTACAGGATGAGTCATGCTTCTTGTTGTTGATATCAACTCTGGAGCTTACCCTGTATCTAATAAAGTCTAGGTCATTTGTCAACTGACCATTGTTGTTTGTTGTTCCCTGGTGGGAGCAACCTCATCTATTCATATTATAACTGTCATGGGCTGACTGACCAATGGTCCTACAATCAATATTGATGTGGACTGCTCGATATTCGGATAGATTCAATAGGGTCATTTTAAAACCTCTTAATATACATATTGCGCAATCATCACATTTTGTTTAAATCGTAGTCAATATCAGGCTGTTGATAAAATTTTAAGAACCTGATTGTGGTATATTAACTCAAAATAAACCCTAAATTAAAAATTGTTCGAGCTGGTCTATTACTGAACACCCCTCCAACAAATCGACTAGTCCATTGACCAACGTTTTTCTTTCATAGTTTTGTATACCACTGCACAAACACGACAGGTGTTTGAGGCGTCCCTAACAAACGTGACGTGTTCAATACTATAATAAATATTAAAACCAAGTAATTGCCGCATCGCGGAACGGATACACTGTTGTCTGTTGCAAGTATAGTAGTCTGGAAATATCAAGGAAAACGTGTGGATTAAAACGAAGGAATTTATATGCTCGTGTTTCTCAAAATAAATCAAGGTAGGATTCCATCTCATATCTTTAAAAATGTTTATGTAAAAGTTGTGCTGACGTTTATATTAGCCTTAGGGTAAACTTATACTGTAAATCTTTCTCTGTGTACAACTTCACGAATAATTTTTATAATCTTTTGCCTTAAGTTTGAATTCTTATTTATTGTATTTTTATATGTAAATGTTGGCACAAATGCGACTTACAAAAACACACATAACCCAAACAGCCCAAACCAGCAACCGGACCACTTAGTTTTTGTGTGTTTTCGTCCATCGCTATGTGCATAGAACTGTTCCTTGCTCTATGCTATGTGCAATACTTTTAAATTCCTCGTTGGTTAAAACTGTCAAGTCAAGTACATATACTGCGATTTTCTTTGCTTGCCCATAGAGTTCGATTACAATTGTTTTAGTTCAGACAATTGTGAAATATCACACCAGATTAAAATTAAAGATAGTACCACCTTTCAATTATGAGCCAGTATAGCAAATTAGCATTCCAATAGCATCACGTCATCGCCCGGACGCATCCGGGTACGCGTCCAACTCATGCTACTACCGGTGCCGCGGCAGGAGTATTTAGCACGACAATATGTATACATGCACGTGCGGTTGGCCACAGATGACAATACACCAAGACCTCATTTTCACCCTTTTGGGATTATATCTTTAAAAAGTAAAACAAATAAAGTAACACCATCAATTTAATCAGAGCACCATATAAGTAAAGGCAAATTATGCATGGCTCGGCTATTTTGATGTATTCCCTGTACGCCCATTTTGTCTCATCTCCATTCATAATTAAAAGTGTGTCAGATTATCCTCTTTTTAAATGGAAGAAAGACAATGACTGTACAACGACAATGTTTTTATAGGAAATTTCCCCCACCCTCCCTCCCTAGCAACTTCCACCTATAATAGGCATATGTCTCCACCCGCTTCGTTAGTTACGTCATGGTTACATTATAATGATAGACGGCGCCCGATGAAGAGAGCCCTCTTTTTGCACGGATTGTTCTTGACTTTGAGCCCTTCCTTGTGTTCGGCCTTTCATTTCGTATAGCATGTTTTATGTTGTATGAGTCATGATGAAAATAGTCTGAATACCTGAGTAGGCCTATTTATTAGGCATAGGTAGAATTTGTAATTACATCACTTTATCTTAATCTCTGTGTTCGTGTGTAGTGATTCATGATATCCTTTGAAATGCAGCGTATAGATTTAAACTCCGGAAAACAATAACCGGAACTATTTGTTCCTATTGATATGAAGGGGGTTACTTCAATTATTGCTTACTTCATCATTCATTTTCGGTCGAGAACTGTGTTTTTTAACCGCAAAGGAAAAAGCATCCCCAAAATCAACATTCAAATCAACGTAATTCAATTTCAGTTCCCGTGTGGTAATGCATCGATGCATTATTGTTAACTAAGTTTTCAGCGTCTTTGTTTTGTCGCGTTCATTTTTTTTTTTACCACTTTGTAAGCTCTTCACGGGCTTGGAATATTATTTCCAACAGGCGTAGAAACAATGGGAAAATCCCACTGAAGAAAGAAAACAAAAGGCATATAAAATAAGGCACATTTCCCAAATTTGAATATGGCACAATAAAAATGCCTTCACCATAAAAAAAACAACCCTTAAATTACTATTTACTCTCCGCTGGATACAGCTTTATGGACTCATTGTTTTTGTCTCGAATGTAAATTCACCAGAGAGACAACTTGCACTTTTTGCAGAGCTGTTTAGAAATTATTCACTACTACTGAATGAATCACAAGTTATTTTTGTAACCCGAGTCTGACTCACAAGTAGTTGTTAAACGTATCGGGTTAGGATGACTAATGAGTTTTCATTAAAATACCTAATAACCCTGGACGCAGTATAACATTATAATTAGTATATCTACATACTGGAATAACATAACATGGAAAATAAAAATAATAACAAGAAAGAAATATTATGTTTTCCCTGATTTCCGATATAATACTATTATTAATATTCAAACTTTTTTTTATTTAGTTGTCAATCTCTGCAAAAAGCTGTACACGCGTGTGTGTTTTGAATTGCAGAGAACGCTGTTGTTATTCAAAGGACATGATAACACATTTGGTTTATCTCCTTTAATTAAAATATACACAGGTTATTAGCTACGATACGCCGACTAGCCACACTTGTCAAAAATAATATCACAGTTATGCAAATGAAACGGATCACGTGACTGACTCTAACTGCACACAAGTGCGGATGGATACCCTTTCAAATAGTCTCACATTAATCCACATTTTTCAACGTTTAAACACATTTGAATTAGTCAAACTATACTTTAAAAAACTTGGATTTTAGTTTAGGTGAACTTAAAACCCGTGAGGTAAGTTAAAATCCATGTTATATGTGATATTTGTTTTTGGCGGATGTATATTATAGTCTGGTAGAGCGGTCGAAATATGAAATGCAACGACTGTCCGCTGATTGTCTGCACACACAGCGTGTACAAGTACATGTACTTTGTGCATGCAACAAATGCTGCAATAATAGCTTACGTGTAGTTTGCCTGCCGCGCCTATGGTGAATCTGGCACCGAACGTGTGTGTAAATGTGCCTTCATTCATATCATTATTTGCACACTTTGGAAAACAACACCGTAACTCAGAATAGTGTGGTTGAAACAAGTAAGTATTCTTAATTCACAGCATAATTTGTGTGATTTTTAAAGATTTGTTTAGAGGAGTTTTTGCAGGTTATTGTTGACGATTGTTTGTAGAACTGCATTGTGCCATTTTGTAAAGTGGTTTACCGACCGTTACGCGTGCGTTGTGTCTAACCAGTGGCCCAACCCACACTTCCCCACATGTCACATTGACATTGTAGCCGCATTTACCGGGTGTCAAACATAGGGTCTCGATTACTTTGCCTCAAATAGTTTTTAGGCTGAATGATTTACTTTGCATCCAGTTGTGTACTGTTTCTCATATTTGCAGTTTATCTGAGGTAGCAAATTTATGTTTAAACGTACACTGTGTTAGATCTATATTTTACAATGATTGCGAGCTGAAAAAGTGACAGGCAAGACTTTTCTTTGGTCCGCATGCAGACACCAGGGGAAATTCCATGAACCAGTTGTGGTATAGCATAAGAAAGACCCATAAAGGCATGAAGACGGTTGTTAAAAAAAATCGTAGATAAATATTTGAATATGGTATTTTTACACTATTTAATTAAAATTTAATGAGAAAGGAGTAACATCATAAATGGCTATGCATGGAGGTAAAAATGCAAAGATGTTTTGTAAACTTTTCTGGAAACAACTATTTTTTAGTTAAGAAGTTTGGCAACAAAATAAAAAATTCTTAAAAAATGCAATTTATAAATACAATACAAAAAGGGCACAACAATTATACATTATTAAATTTTGATGGATAAATATATAACCTACACTTGGACTTTAACTCAGTATGCACAATTAATATTTTGTAAGACATGCTTCTTCAAAGTCCAATACAAGCCAAGTTTTGGAGACTCAGTAACTGGGCCTGGGGTGCTGTACTCCTTTTTTCTAAATTTGACATCTTCGCTAGTACGACCGAAGATGTCAAATTTCGAAAGAAGGAGTACAGCGCCCCAGTTACTGGGCCTAGCCCAGGCCTATCACTCAGCCGACAAAGCACACACTGTCATTTTCAAGAGGTTGGTATATTTTTAATGAGTTGGAACGTAGTTATTTTAAGGATCGTCACTTCACTGTTAACTTTTGTTTTGTTGTATCTTTTTGTTTTGCAACCGACAGGATAAGATTATTTCTTGCTTTTTGGATCATTACGTTGGATCTCTACACAGTACTGACTTGCAACCATGGCAAGCAAGCTGAAGGGAATTTTCCATCGTAAGCATGCTGCACCAAGTGCAGAACGTCAGAAGCTACAGAAAGAGCTGTTTGCCTTCAACAAGGTAGGGATTCATTTTAAATAGGGGTGTGACATATATTTTTTTGGAGGGGGCAAGAGGGAAGAATGTGTGACTCTGGAAATTGATCATTATCAAGGAAAATAACAAGATTGCATTTAAAATTTGACATTAAGGATACCTTAAATTCATGCTAAAACAGTGTTATTTTGAATGTTTTTTTGTTTTGTTTTTTTTCATTTCACATTTTCTCTCTTCTATCCCTAAATTTTGTTTTGGGGTTCCATTTGGCTTCAGAGCCAACTTTTAGAAGAAGGAAAAACTGGCTCGTTGAATCTACATGTACCCAGACCTATTCAAATGTTTCTCAATTGCTAGCCCAAGAGCATGATTTTTTTTTTCAAATTTGTTTGTTTTATATTTTTTTATGTGGGCACTATTTACACTATTACTCAATTTTAAGAACCTCGGTCTCCATTTCAGAATTGCTGGCTGCTTTTACTGGTGCCCAGTAATACTTGTGTGTGTTGGCTACAAACAAACACTGTCTGCCGTGATAGTACAAAGTTCTTGCCTTTTGTCTAAACAAACCAGACTTGTACTCATTTTCTTGTCGCTTTTGACCCATGGGTCCCTGTTACAACCATGTATCAATAAACTTTACGCTAAAGAGATTTGGGCAATTATATTTGGGCGTCTCGTTTGTAAGTATAAAAACACATGATGAACACCTGGTACTGGCTACTGATAGTTAAATCAATTAATCATAAATCCGCGCCAACTAGAATATGCCTAACGTTTTGGAATTTGCAAATAGAATAACGTTTTGAAGTTTGCAGAGAAATTGGCACTGTCACTTTTCACTTGTGCAGGAATGAATGATTTTAAATTCCTCTGAATTAAAAGACTAATTTTCATGACAAATGCAGCAAATTCTTCTAGTAAAAGTAAGCTACTTTTCCGCAAATTGCTCAGGATTGAATTTTCACTGCATACTAATGGACTGCTTGGGGGAACACAAAAACAACAAACAGGTGCTATGAAATTGTTCCCCTGGATTTATAACACTGTTGCCATTCTGTACTTTTTTATTTGTTTCTGTTTGCTTTGTGAATTTAAATTTCTGGAGTTTCCCTTGATGCTGTCTCCCATTGCACAATCCATACATGAATAGCATGACACATGTAGGTGAGTCAGACGTACTAAGCAAACACATTAGATCAGGGATGCAAGCAAATGGGCATTCTGCCAAGCGAAGTCCCCAGTAGCCTGATGATGGGATTCATTCAGTGGCGGTGCGGATGTCAACGACCTACATATTGATTGTCAATTTAGTATTGACTAGGCCTTGTCATAAGTCAGGCTGGAAATGATGACTTTAATTCGAAATATTCACTACAAATGAGTTTCGTTTTACAATTCAACTGCTCTTTGTGAAGTCAGTAATCAACTTGAGGGAGAAAGGTTTTAACTTGAGAGAGCATTATCAAGGTTGAAGATCTGGGAATGCTTTTATGAAATGATCATTTGTCAGTATTTGAAATGTTTGTGTCATTGGACATCAATATCATGTTTTATGATCACTTATTAACAAAGTGAGTAAATTTGTGCGTGTACTTTATAGCAAAAACTGACAAATGGAATGTGGATTTAACTTATACTACCTTCTTACGTCCATTATAAATAAAAATGCAATGTTTTTGGTAGCAATCTCATCAGTAAGGAGAATCCTTACTGAACCCAAAAAACAAGTTTGTTAGCTTTTGCTTGTCAATTTTTGTCCATCCATGAACATTCATTCTTAATTGATCGAATATGACAGGCAGGCAAGCGTGCCAAAAAATGAGTCAATTCCCTTGAAACTCTGCTAGAAGCTCCCCTCAACTTGATCCCGGTGACACATTCCGAGGTAGATTGATGGTACAAATCCTCTGACAGTCCCCGCATCTTACATGCTCCACATACCACACAGCTCCATGATGTATCATTCATGGCTGGCTTACATCTCCCATCCTGCCAATTTGATTTTTATTTTATTTTTTTTTTTTTTCTCTCTCTCTTAATTTTAGACTGTTGAACATGGATTTCCTCACAAGCCAAGTGCTCTGGCCTATGACCCCAAGCTGAAGCTGCTAGCTCTAGGCACCCAGAACGGAGTCATCAAGATGTATCCTTTTTGATTTAGTTTTTGTGTTGTTTTTTTATTCATCGGGATTTCACCCTGGGGTGTTTTGAGGATCGGCGCCGGTACTCGTCATCAACCGTCCAAGGAGTAAGTTACATAGCATGACTTGTTTGATGATTCTACGTTTACCCATATTTGGTTAGAAATTAGACGTGACATTTATTACTATCAGGTAACTATCTAATTAAGTCCTAAACGCCGAGTCTGCAAACGGATTGCCATGCGCACTCTCTGCAACACATACTGTTAATTAACCCATATTGTATTTTAATGATGTTACTGAACCTTCGACTGCGAAGCACGAAGAGAACTATTATCACAAGTAGTGGTAGATGGTAAAGCTTTTAGTTGTACCAAGCAACCAATAAAAGAGATTTAAGTGGCGTTCAAAATCATTCAAAGTTCACTGACATTGGCTGCAATTCCAGTCAAAGGTTTCAACATCACCAGAGTCATTTACATTAGATCATTCATAATTCATCTGATTGCAAAACGAACAAAACTGAACTTTGTATGTTTGTATTTTCAGCATGCCTGTAACACCCCATATCAGGGAGACTTGGTAAATAAGTTATTTTCCCGCCAGAGTACCGAATACCACTTCACATTTAAAGGCTAGCCATAAGCTTGTTTGCCCCGCCAAAAAAAAAAAAAAAAAAAAAGTGGACAAAGAAATAAGACAAACATGAGTCGCTTTGTTAATTGTTGTCTAGAGGTACAAGGTCACCTAGTGCGTCCTGGTAGTTATTGTTCATTGGTACTCCACCATACCAGCCATTACTTTTGTAAAGGGTTGGCTCACAGCTTCGGGTGCTTTGTGTGAAGTAAAAAGCCGTGCAAGGTTTTATCGGTTATGAGACATTGCTCTAAGAGTGCTAGTTATATTTGCCCCATTTGGTTGAAAGTGAGTGGGTGATAACTCCAATCCAAGTTTAATTGAATTCTTAGACATTTTTGTATTGCTGTTTTGGATTTGATTCGACCTGTGCGACATTTCACGAATCTTGCATTTTATGTAAATTTAAAAAAAGAAATCCTTTTTAGTATTAATTATAACACTTGGCACTTAATCCCTAAAGGGCCCACATTAAAACACATTTTAATTTGTTAAGATCTTCTGAGGTTAATGAGAAACAAGAAACAAAATAAAGTATATATTTCTACTGCATGATCTCATGCTTTGCTAAACAAAAACACCAAAACGTTAAGTGAAAAAAAAAAAATCGCCCATGAGCACGGAGCTACAGTACAACTTTGGCAGAATGTTGTCAGATAACCCAGTTAAATGAATAACGATTCAGGTTTAAATTTACAAACAAGAACTGTATCCTTTATCTGAAAAGATATTTCCCACTAATAAGTAACCAGACAGCCTAGTACAAACCAAATTACTGCGCCGGAAGTTATCAATTTACTAATCAGGGACTAAGGATGAAGTAGATTAGAAACTCCATTCTCCAATGTACTCCCAGTAGCTCACTCAGTGTCAGTGGAAAGTGATCCCTGGGAAAATTATTCCATGTGGTGTTAAAAAGAAAGTGGTGGGAAAAAGTACAGTTGGTTTTCAGTTTATCCTGGTGAATTATTACATGTGGATTGGGGATGGGGCTTCGTGTTGACTCACATAGCCAATCTTTCCAAACTGTTGTGTTCTTGGTTTGTCCTTGCAAAAGTTCAGGATCTGCTTTCCAAGGCTGCTTATAAAAAACAAACTAAAAAAAAACAATGCTTAAAAAACACTATAAGTGTACAGTAATGTGTTCAGCAGATTTGAGAGCAGTTGGGGTTATTTTATTGCATTTAGGCCTAATGGGTTTCAGTAAATCTTCACGAAAAATTGCCCTGTTTGCTCCTTGTTTGTATGCGTGGATGCATGGCCATTCTACTATATTGGTTGTACATGTACAGTGTTCCTGAAATAATGAATGAGTTGTGACAAGGCAGAACACAAAGAGAACCAGGCTTTGCAAGGTCTCTTTGAGTGGAATACTGTTATGGCGGAATGGCAAAATGTAATGCTGAATTTACTGCTTGAATTAATACCCAAATGATGACAGACTCTTGAATGATTCAACCATGGAATTTCATTCAGAATTTTAGTGTTGTTACACCAATGTCAGATTGACTCCGGGATTTATTATAATGAAGACTCTGTGAAGGTCCAAACAATAAAAACTAAGTACACAAGGGAGCATGAACCCATTTGTAGTTATATTTTTAGTTTCGACTGACTAGTCTCTGACATTAAACACAAACCCTGTTGGCCTTTTAATACAATCCCATATCCATAAGAATCAGTATGATTTATTCAACACTTCAATGTTTTCGAACTCAGATGCAGGAAGTGGTTGGTGGGCTACACAGTACTGAATCTAACGAGGGGAAGTGAGTTTGTAGAATTTGCAGTAGTCGAGAGTTAATGATTCATGTTGATATCTCGTTTTAGCCAATCTGGATTTCGTATCTAGACCATTCATTTAAATTATTGTACATTAGCAATTGCAAAACGTCCACTATGCATCATTCTACACTTCGCTGATTCTATTGCGTGTGGGCTCTATTTACATGAACAGTCTGGCCTGTATTAATGACATACCTATGTGAGATTAATTACTCGGACTTGTGTAAAGGTGTGACTGGTCTAGTCATGGCTGCGTTTTCTCAATGCAAACCATCACCATTTCTCCCCCCTAAGGCAAGGAAGCTTTCTATCACACTGCTGGTACCACTGTTGATATATATATTTTTTTTCCTGTCAGGTGTCAAACAAACCTGGATTCAGAAGTCTAGCTTGTTTCACTGGATGACTCATCTATTAGTACCTACCTTTGCAATTCCTGTTTTTTCTTTTTCTTTCAATGTCCGCATCGTTGAATTGAATTTGAGATGAAGCGCTGTGCTTGTACAATGTCAAATGCAGAGGCTTTTAAGTAAAAAGGAGGTCATTGACAATGTGTACTGTATTGTTCATTAAGAAGGGATGCGGTAGATGAAAGACATCTTGGGGGGGGGGGCTTGATGAGAAGGAGAGTCTGATATTGTGTTACATACATGTACATACTTCAGGGTTACTTGATCTAAATTGATAATGTAGTAACTGGTCTCATGGGATCTTTATTTAAGTGTCCTGAAAAAAGTAGATCAATTTGAGTTGAAATATTTGTAGATTTAAATGATACTTTGTGAACATTTTCTGAAGATAAAACTTACATGCTTGAAAGTTTGTTATACTTTGTTATACAGGTAAATTTCAGATGTGTTAATGTATACATAGCTTGAAAGTTCACCTTATCGTACAAAAAACACCTACAGGTCCATTTATTGTGACATGTGATTTCTGAGTATGTTGACTACTTGTGTACGATACGAGGTCAGCATTTTAAGGGATTCTATTTTTTTTCTTAAATCCGCAACTAATATACCTCATCCAGAGACCCCCAAGCCCTGTTTTCCAACAAGCTTTCGCAGAATCGGTGTTTAAATTGCACTTCAGCGTATCCCAGACTCCGATTGATTCACAATCGCTGAAAGACTCAGACTCCAAAACCCAGACCTCCGTGTGCCTTTGATGTGCCTGTGTACACAGCATTCACGAACTGTAGGCTTGTCCCTTTGTCATCCCACGGCTACACATGCTGTGAATGTAATGTCAACATGTTCTTGAATGTGTAACCCGTTTGGTCACATGACTTGGTTTATGGTGGATTGACTGAGCCAGCAGTGAAGGTTAAGCAGATTTGCCTGACCTGACCTGACCCATGGTCAACATGGATCTAATTGACTAATTTGGTTTTTCAAGGATACAGTACATGCAGTAGTTCATGTTGAACCTTTGAAAATAACATTTAATGTTAGCTGCATTTCATACATGTACATTATATTTATGCATTTCACAAAATGCATACTGTAAATTATGTATGTACCAGGTACATACATCATGTTGTATGTGGTCTCTATGTTCATGTGTGTGACAATTGACAAACAGACCCAACACCCAATGGTAAACTTAATTTTAACAAATCATGATATTTGGAGGCCATGTCCTTCATTGCCCTGTCCATGACCCCAAGAGCCCTTCATAATGTTCTCATCTTAGGCTTAAAGGACAGAAATAAAAAAGGCCTTGCCCCATCAAAAGACAAGGTTCAAGGTCTGGCAATGTGTGTTTTTAAGTTTATTGCAGTAAACATGAAGGAAAACCATTACAAAGTACATAATAAGGAAAATCTTTGCTAAGTACATTTGTACATGAATCTGTACAATTCAAATACATGTAATTCCATTTACCACAACCAAAGGAGTGCCTAAATTTTATATAAAGACATTCAAGATACAGTGAAACAGAAAGAAAAACCTGTAGCTGTTCCATTATCAGTCAATACACCAGAATCTATCTCATAATTTCATAAGCATGTGGATCATACAGCCTGACGTCCCCCCTACCACCCCCCCCCTCCAAAAATTTCACAATCCTGCTTATAAAATCTCTGCATTGCGCAAACATTCTCACACAAAGAAACAGAAAGTTTGCTGTTGTATTGTTCAGTCTACAAGTTCATTGCTTTACCTCATTGCATTACACAGCTGTGCGCATCATTTTAGTCTTTACCTTGGCCGGTCCCACACACACACACAAAATCACAATAAAGAACAATTGTTGGAGCTAGACAGATGGTGCAGTTATCACACAGTGCATTGTATCCTGGCGGATGGTCGCAAGAGATGCACTGTCTGGTTTATGAATTACAGAAACACCATTTCATTGTTTGAGAATTATGACTGTAGGCTTATAATTGTGTCCTATGGATGTGCAACTGGCAGGAGTGATCGTTCTTACTCTGCTATGACATAAACGATATGCTCATTTAAAATTCATTCATGTTTTTTTATTGAAAAAACTATCAACATTTGATTGATGCAGATGAATACATTTTGTGTATGTGTGCTAAAATTCAGTGCAAAAGAGTTAGATTCTGAAAAGCAGTTTGCATAATTTGTGAACATAGTTGTAGATAATAGTGCCACATTCTATTTTTTCCAATGGTTTGAAAAATAGGAAGGTTTTTTTCCCCCCGAGACACTATTGTGCCCTGTGTAAGTACATGTGTACATGTAGTGCCCCACCCAGTATTTCAAGAGATACGCAGACAAAGGAGAATGAAGATACACTCTTTCTCCCCTCATCCATACAGAACATGGTGGCAGTCTCTGCTAATAACATACGTGCAGTTTGCATTAGAGCCCACATCTAGAGCATGTACAAATGCCTCTTTGTTCAGCTGGATTGTTCTTGGCCTCATTAATGTGGAAGGGGCTGGCTGGCTGGCGGGCTTGCCGATTGGTGGAAGTGTGAATTGAATCATTCTACCAGACATGATTCATACACTATAATTTATGTTGAGTAGGAGATGGGTTTGGGCCATTAGCATAAAGGGACCACTTGGCACAGATTTTTTACTTGGCACAGATTTTTTACTTGGCGCAACAAAATCTTGATCAGCAGAGTTGTATTGTTATTGTTACCCTCTATTATAAGCGCCATCAAAACACATTGGTTGTGACTGGTGCTGTGCTGATTTTGGCTACAAATGTAGATCATAATTGAGCTAGCTGAATTTGTAGACTCTGCTTGTTAGAAGTTAGCGTACACTGTGGCGTGTACAGATGGCGATGATTGATGCTAACACAATCATGGGTTGACTTGTAATTTACTTGTTAGGCCTGATGCCTCACTGGAGGGCCCCTGGTCATTTGCCTTGTTGCCCCTTAAATGTTCCTATAAAAATTCAGTTTCCTCATAGAGGTGCCATTTACAAAGGAGAAGTCATCTTGGTGCCATTGCCCTTTCAAAGAACGAAGCAGCAGGCTTGAATCTCGACATAGGTCTTGAAGACTATGTTTTTGGGGTGGTTTTTTTTACCCCTGGTTGTTTGTTTGTCTTGGTGCCCTATGAAAAAGTGCAGTAAAGACAATTTCTTGAATTAAGAAAAACGTCAACAAATGTTCTCCCCTTTCGAAAAACAAAAGGAAGTAAATGTTTGAAGAGGATTGGATGGTTTTATTACATTTATTGAAACTTGACTCTGTCAACTTGCAAAGTACATGTTGTGTATTCATTCATCCTCAATGTGTGGAAATTGGTGGCTGCAACATAAAATGCCAGCAAGTGAACGCTAAGTAATTTGCACCTGAGGGTGATCCAGCTGTCTCCCTGAGTGCGCACACACACACACACACACACACACAGGGACCATATCTAAAATCAACCTTCCAAGGTCCCCCACAGTTGAGGAGGCTTGAATTGGGCTGACTCACCGCCACCATCAATGTCATTTTGGTAACAACATTCATGTGTAAAGTTCACAATACATGTTGAACATGATCCAAGATTTGCAGACTTGGCACTCCTGCTGAGTCATGCACTGAAATCTGTTGTCTGGTCCCGCTCTAAAAATGGACCCTGGAGGTGGTATTGGCGTTACAACCCAAAATAAGCCTGCGTGCATGTATTGCGTCAGATCGGTGCTAGCACATCTGAGTTGCCCCTGCCTTTACATTGGTCCTGCCACTAGCCAAATTCACTCCAAGTGGGCTCCCTGGCTCTCTTATTGCTGAACAAATAGTTGAAATATGGACTAGTGAAAAAGCTGGTGGACAAACTGGCTCGTCACTAAAAAATTTAAGGGCAAAACCCTGTGTCTGATGACAATGACAGGATCGGAGTGTGGGGCAAAGCCTCCTTAGTTTCTCAACAGACTACAGACTAGAATTACTTGCCAGCAAGGAAAGAAATGCATAAACATGTAGCTTTTTTGTGTCCAATCCTCTAAGTTGTCTATTTGCGGTGATTAATGCAGGCCAAGAACTTTGCTCTTGAAGGGGCACGGCAATTTTCATCTGGCAAGGGGCACTCAATGAGGAAAATATAAATTTGTATTGGAACTTTGAAAAGGGCACAACAGCAAAAGCACATATCACCACAGCAATTGCTGTGGGTGCCGTGGGTTATTTCGAGGCCTGTTAATGGATTCTGTATTGAAATTCCTCTGAAATGTTACACGGTGAAACACCAGGAGATTCACCCCTTGACCAAGAGAGGACCCTCAACCAAGGTATTAGCCAGGATTTGGTACAAAGGGTGTCCAAATTTGCTGATGATTTTAAAAATGGGTGTCCAAATTGTTCACTTACATGTACAATACATGTAAATGACAGGGTGTCCAAATTTAAAACAGGGTGTCCAAAAGACACCCAGACACCCCTCTGGCTAACACTACATGTACATGTATGCCCTTAACCTATTTTGAAAATTTTTCTTTTATGAGAGTTGTTCTTTTGTACATGTAGGCCCTACATGAGAGTGGCTACTGTACATACATACATACTGATGAGATTAAATGTATTAGAAGAATTGAATCAGAAAAGGATTGCCTAATTAAAATTCCTGTCTTTAAAAAAAGGGGCCGATGTGGCTTAAAGAATTCCAATCCATATGTTTGTACCAAGTGAACAAAGAGATTCTAAACTCGTTAAAATTGACGGGAAGACGAACATGTAAACCATCCTGACTGTTACCTATGTGGGCAGCAGGTTTTAATAATAAAACTCAGATTTGCTTGGCTTCAGCCCAATAACCACATCTTGATGAAGTTCCATGATTCCAATGTTTGCACACTAGGCATTAGAATGTGTCTTTTGTTTGGTCACAGAGCCACCTGCTCTTTAGATCAACGTAACAATAGGAGATTCCTCAATTATTAAAGCCTTGTGCAGTGTAAATAAGGACCTCCTAAGCTCAAATGATGTTGGGCATGATTGGCAAATTATGCGTAAAGAAATCCCCTTCCACATAGTGCACCCATACCGCAGTGAAACTGTTTCTTTGTCTGTCTTTGTTTGGGCTCATGATCTTTGTTACATATATACATAATCACTGTCGGCGTGTTGGAAAGAGCCTGTTATTTTTCACCATATGCCACGTGGACTTTTCTAACGGGAATGGTGCACCGGCGTTCATGCATAAAACATCTGGGTCGCTTTTTACAGGCCGTAGTTTGACCATCAAATCCCTTTGGGAAGTAACTCTACCAGTTTTTTGATCATCAACGGAATGACCCAAGCTCTTATTTCCCAGTCAGCCTGCTTAGATATGGCCATAACATTTTACTGCTGCCCATTTACAGCCTATAATTAATGGCAGCGTACATTGCAGCATTAAGGAAAGATCGTCTATAAAACATGAAATAATTACAGATTTTTCGAGATAAAATCTGGAATGAACTTTTGATATTAACTTGAGCTGCAACTACAGACAAGATAAATGCTGTTTAACTAAACAAAAAAAGAAACTATTTAAAAAATCCACAACAGATTATTGGATTGTTTGTATCTTTAATTTAGAACCAATTTT
The DNA here is from genome assembly GCA_023634235.1 of Pisaster brevispinus. Lineage (NCBI taxonomy): Eukaryota > Metazoa > Echinodermata > Asteroidea > Forcipulatida > Asteriidae > Pisaster > Pisaster brevispinus. Next base: position 5,837,411 of record JAMKCF010000021.1, on the reverse strand, counting down.
TATTTAAAAAGGAAGCTGGTTCCTTTTCTTTCTGGTAAATAAAATCTTGACAACAAAATGTGTCAAGTGGCATTTTGTCTTTGACTACACAATAAGTGGTTTGTAAGCAATCTAGTTATTGTTATAAGCTGTTCATTTAGCCGTTCATGCACATACACACATGTACATGTAGCCTATACTACATGTACCTAGGCGGCATCCCTCATTCGTAAATTTACATTATATTGATGAGCAATTATCACTCCAAATAATTGCTTTTGTTACATTTATGGTTGTTTGCTTTCCAATATGCTTAGCTCCACTCCTAGGTCCGTTGTAATTAAGCAAGTATTGAATTCGCTAATGCAAAGTACCAACCTCGATATATCATATATGATGGTATTGTTAATCCGCTTTGGAATCAATCGTGGCCTGCAAAAGTGCATCCACCCTACTGACTGTTCCACAACGAATGGCAGAGTGGACGGCACAAATACCCATAGGATTGCCAGCACGTGATTATAGTACATGTGGCACACCCAATGCTATAGCAGCAGTGCAAATTGAAATAATAGTTTGGCAGATTGTTTGATCACATTCAGTCCGGTTTTGTGTTGACAGACCTTGTGTTGTCTGGCCGTCACTGATGACCAACTGTATGGTGAATTTATGTAGATTAACACTGCACTTTTCATTGACAAGTAAATTTTAGATATAATATCAATTCCACATTATAATAAAGCCATATTTTGGTAAGGACCCTTTCCATTTTCTCCACTTTTTATATTTTGCTTGTTCAGATAGTGGTTATGGTAGGGTGGGCGGGGGGAGGGGGGAGAGTAGGTGAGGAATGTGTAAATTGTGAAATGTATGTTTGTAATGTTGGTCTACTATCTTTTATAACAGCTTTTTCTGTTGAGTTTTAATGTAGCTTGTTAATTGTGTGTATTAATTTGGGGTTAAACATTAAAAACAAAATTGGCTAGAGTGGGGTTTGAACCTGCGACCTCGGATTAACATGCTGTTGCTCTACCAACTGAGTTATATACACTTTATATGACCATTTTCTAATAAACCACTGGAAAAAAGAAGAAAAAAAAAACATGTTAATTTGGTTCAGAGAAACAGAAATTCATTCAAGGAAATGTTGGGGAGGAAGATGATTTGTATCGTGGAGAATTCCTTCCTTTCTTTTTGGATACAGTATAGCATTTGATTACACAAATCTTCTGTATTTAGATACTTTCAAAGACAATACCATGTTCAGTCAATACTTTTTAAAGTGATTAATGGCATGAATAAAATAATGTCTCCCATTGCAATTTAATTAAGATTTAATTAAAAAGCCTGTTCAAAAGCCATGACTTGTAGTGTTTTTTTTTTTTTAAAGTGGTGTACTGCAAGAGTTAATACAATTTTCATCTGCAGGTGTGAGCCGTGTCCAAAATATAGGTGTTAAACCAGTCCCTCGATAACGAAATCTAAATTGTCTCGTCCCATGCATTGATTCTTGGATAGATCAATAGCAATCACCAGGCTCTAGATGATTATAAGCGGTCCGTGAAACAGCTTCGTGAGTATGCAAACTCTGGCGCTAGTGTCCCAACCCCCAACTGTCATAAAGTCACACTGGAGAGTAATTATTATGACGCCACACTCTCCAATGCCGCCCCGATTGAGCAGAAAACACACGGGTTATTTTGATTAGGGACAAAAGACAGCTTATGTGATCACAGACCGCCAATTAGTGTAGCTCTTAATTGCAATACGGATTTGTTCGGGGGGGGGGGGGGGGGTGGGTAGTCAAGGGTAGATCAGTGATCAAGGGAACCAATAAGTTGCATCACTTTGAAAGAAGTGATATTTATGTACAGAGGTTTTACAGATGACAGAACGTTATATTTTGTCCAATGAAAATGGCTGTGTGCTGTTAACTAACCTCAAATATTACATCCATCATATCATCATGGGTTCATTTAAACGCTGCATTATATCCAAATCCACTTGCAATGAGGGATAGCTTCCCCTGTGTAAAACATGAGGGGAGGCCAAAAGGATAGGATCTAAAAGCAGTAATTTAACCCCAACGCCGAAGGTGAAACAGCTCGGCTTAAGACAGTAGAGGGCCTTTAGAGAGATGGTTACTAAGGGCCGTGGGTTCAACCATCGGGCTCCTGTGGTCAGAGTTGACCAGCGGGCTACATCGATTCTTCATTTCAGACATTCTCTTGAGAAATCCATTTTTGTTGGGTGGTATATACATGTAGAGGCTGCTCCCGCCATCCACTGTGTGTATTGTAAAGCCCAAGGGAGTTTGTAGTAATTGCAGGTCGTGCTGCGTATATAGTGTGTATTAATATCCATGACCCTGAGGCCAACGGGACAGTCTGTACACACTTTCCCGGTACGCTATGCCCCGATTCTTTGATCCTACTTGAACAAGTGACCTGAGAATTATTCATCATGGTCCTGCTGCAGTATTTGGGTATTCAGGGAGTAGGAGAATTCATTCTACAAACATGGACTTTTTGTATAACCCCATTTTTTTGTGTTAATCCCCACATCAGCCACCCCCCCCCCCCCCCCGGCCCCCCGAAAAAAGGGAAATAAAGAAAAGAAATGATAACAGTGCTTTACACCATAGACCTTGCTCTATGTTTTACACACATCAGTGTATGGGTAAAATCAAATAACCTTCTTTATCTTTGATGCAAATTTAACATTTATTAAACAGAAATGATAATTTAACAAATAGTTTAGTTGCTGTTATGCAACAGCTATTATTTTTCCTCACTTTTAAAATTTAGTTTTAAAAAAACCACAACATTTTTATGAATGCATGGTTGTTTCTTTACTACTGTTTTTCCCTTTGACTTTTGACAAACTCAGTTCAGTTCTATGTGTTGAATGAAGCGTATAAAGTTGATAAATCAAGGAAAATCACTAAATATTTTGCAAAAGGTTTCTACACCATAATTATGAAGAGTGCTTCAGCGTTGTGCCACTCCTCAGTCAGTAGTCAGTCTAGTTTCATGTAGATTGAGGTCACCGAGGTCAAAGAGTGCTGAACTTTGATGGGTGTTTCCCCATAACAAGCCAGGCATGTACTTGTTTATCCTTGATGGCATTCCAGACAGAAGACTTCTCAGTAACTTGTGGTTTGGTGTCTTGGGTTACACCTTGAGGACTGGCACCCCTCATGCTGTGGTGTTATAAAAGGAAATATTACTTTACAGTCACTTGGGATTATTTTAGTATTCTTGAACTATATGATTGTTTTGATGCAGTGGAGAGACTCTAGAATTTTTTCCAGGATAAATTTGGTTTTCATGTCAAAAAGCCGCAATTGAAGAGAGACTTCTAGGTTTTTTTTTTTTACATACTGGGATTATTGAAAGCTTAATTTGGTCTAATCAGGCATTGTAACTTTTTTTATTTTAAGGGCCAGGCAGTCTTTATTTTATAAAGGCATCTCTATAACGGAAAGATAAATTTATACTGGAACATTTTAAGGGACACCAAGGCAATAACGTTGTGCATTGAGGCAAATGCCTTCATTTGCCTTCAAAGTTCATGCAGATGTATCCTGCCACTGCCAGCCCCTGTAACATCATTTCAAAAATCGGTTTAAAATGCGACCATGGTCCTCAATCAACTGTGGGAAGACATGTACATTAACGCCGCCGAACCCAGAGGCATGCCGCTGTGACCTTCGACCGTGTTCAAACACCAGCACATCTTTTTTTGCTGCCATGCTGGGCTCAATTCACTGGCCATTGTGCCCCTAGTCTTAGTAAGTGTTCCCTGGTCCCTCTGCTACTAGCAAATTATGATGTGTTAATAATAATCAGCTTCCTCTAATGGTCCCCTGCAGCTGTTTTGGGGTTGTTTTCCCCCCTTTTGGAAGAGGATTATCATCAGGATTGTGGTATTTTTCTGTTACGTTGTAGCCTGTTGGCCCCGAAGCAGTGAGAAGGTAGATTGTATAGTGGTACTGTAACACATTATTTGATAGTATCATAGCAGTGAGATTTAAACTCGTTGCTTTGGTATGGAATATGCCGATGGATATGATGAAGTTAAGTCACTTGGATCATAGAGAATGGACCAAGTGAACCCCAAGAAGGTCATTGGCTCTCGCATACAGTGAACACCCTACAACTAACTAGAAGATCTACATGTATACAATATGTGTAGAATTGTGTCTTTTTTTTTGGTCCCTGCAAACTCTCCTAGTCCAAGAATTAAATTTCAAAATAATCACCACTGGACCACATGTCTTGTACCTCGAAAATTGGACTGGACCAGAAATATTTTCACACGACTGTATATGTGTATTTCTGCATCAGGTACATGCCTTTAGTATTAAAAAAAAAAAAACCTACATATGTGTTTTGGTTAAACACAACAGTGCAGGACTTGTTCAGTTCTAACCAGCCCATTCCTTAAATTACAGGGCTCGGGCTCAGGCCAGTGGTCCAGCAGTTATATTGTGCCCATTGCTCACTTTAACTGGATGTGTGTGTATTGTCATAGCAAATGACTCAGTAAGCCTCGCCCATTATCTCTTTACACACTGGGCATTGCTTGTCATGTTTATCTTTCAAATGCTGCTGGTATGCTCCCAGCTCAAAGCATTTTTCTTCTTGTTTCCTGCTTGCTCTGGGTACTGAACAAATTGAGCCCGCAGCTATACACAGCCTTTCAATAAAAAAAACACCGAAACAAAGTACAAGAAGCGTTAAAGCAACTCCTAGAGAAGTCATTTCCTGTGATCCTTATGTAGTCACAGTTTATATTCTTGTTCTTCAAGTTTACTCCCCCCCCCCTCTCCCCTCACCAATCCCTCCTTGAAGGCCAAACCATCCTGTTCAAGATGACAGAGGGCAACAATCACAGAAGGCCCACTGAAAGACATTCCTCTAGGGATTAGACTCTTGTTCATGTCAAGCAGGGTTGATTTCCACTCCAGTTTATTTTCGGAACTATTTTTCTCTCTCTTTGTTTTGGCCAGGAGTGTTTCCTCTTGTCACACAATTGGAATTGGGTCAGAAAGGTTTAGGGAAATACCAGACAAGCCCTTGAATAAAAAATGTCTTTCCAGCTTTGGCAGTTAATACCATGCTAATACAGTACATGTCCAATATATTCAAAGTTGTTTCTGTTGGATACTTGTTGAAATGTTTCACTTGAAGAAGTGGCTCTCTAAATGCTGAACCACTCTATCCTTTCCTGGTTGTTACAATGATACTCTGGGCCACACCTGCACAGTAGTTTATTTAGTCCACAGTAGATGCATCTTGTGTTCAACCGTTTGATGGGACCTGGCTTAAACCCGGCTAAACCTTGCTCAACTTCCCATCCTTCCACTCTATCCGAGCGATCGTGTAGTGCTACTTCAAACATTGTTTAGCAACACGTACACATATCGTTAATGAATTTTCTATTGCATTCATGATTGTTTAAGAGCGGAGTCTCAACATACGGTGTTGCTGTCAACGCTTTGCCCAAGTTGGATCGCCGAGGTCTTTCTATTCTGTGGTTACTGCTGTGTGTTTGATGTGCAGCCGTTGTGCATCCTGTTGCTAGGGCTACTGATGGTATTCAGTATTTGTAAGCTTCACCCTAACTCTTAATTTCATAAAACAAAATTATATTACACTGCACGTACTGTACATGAGGTCTCTGAAACATGGACTGAATGAACGTAGTGATTCAGTTACCCAAAGTATTCCCTTTTTGTCAAAAAGGGAATACTTTGGGTAACTGAATCACTTTTGATGTATTGGTTTCAACATTGAATCACTCATGAGGTGGGTTTCTGCCCTTTGGTTTGATTATTAACTGTAAAATGAAAGAATCTTTACATTTGTTATTCAGTCTGTATCTGTGGCTGTAAACACTAAAAACAGGTGCTTTTGGTTAATACCAGTTATGGGTTGTGTAAAGGTGTAAGGGCACTTGAGTAGAGCGTGTTGTTAATATTACGTGAATACAGTGCGACAGGAATTGTGACTTAATAATTTGATAAATCAAAGTACATTAATGATAAACAATGTCGGGACAAGTACAGCGATGAGTGGGATGGATTGTACTAGTAACAGGGATGTGATTTCTCCATTTTTAACCGGAATTTCGGGGGTTTTTTGCCCTTAAAAAAAAAATTTTTTGTTTTTATTATTATTGTTTTTTTTAGATCAAATTCATAAAAAAATGAAGATAAAACCATATAATATTGCAGAGTAGGGCTTTTAAATCAAAGATAAATGTTAATATTGGGCTTCATGCTCGCAAGTTTTCGAGCTCGCATGCTTTCGCTCTTTGCGCTCAGAGTTCAGGTTTTTTTCTCAACAGCCTCTCACATCCCTGTAGTAACTATTTACCATTGTGGCAAAATACCCAGGGTCTGTTACTGTTCAAACATAAAGAATTTCAAATTATGTTCACATTTTTCAGTAATAGTGCCCTTTCCTTAAAAGCAGCAAATTTGACTTTGCCGCATGAAGCAATTCTTTTGAGAAACAAGTCAACTTAACTCTGTTTCACATTTATGGAAATTTAACTTGCTATGGTTGTGTCCTTTATAATGGTGACCGTTTCTTGAGTTGTGAACTTGCGGTTACAACCATGTGTTCTAGGAGTGTTGGCTCTGAAAAGAACCATGATGGTCTTGATGTTTTCAAACGGTACACTCTGCTCAGTCTTCAGGAGAATGAATGCTAGTCTTCCTCCCATATAAGAGATTTACACATGGGCTGCAAGGTTACTTTAGTAACAGGTACATGTACTTCCATGATCCACATCATGCAAAGATTCAAACGTCACAAGGTTGTGTCCCTCCTTGTACAAAATGTAAATGTTTTGAGCGCATTCTTGTTGTGCAGCTTAAACATGTTCACATGCTGTGATTTCATTCAAGAATTTCTCCTGTGCCCATGGAATGACCTCACCCTGTCGGTCCAATTCCCTTTCACCTGGTCCAAAACCCTGTTACAAATTGATGTTAGCAGAGGATGATGGGGGGTTTGTGTAATGCAGTACTAGCATGCAGACCAGCGAGGTGTGAAGGTCCCTGGCCCTCGTGTGACATGAAAAGGGAGTGGTTTGACCTCACCACCCTGGGAACAACACATGGCTGGCTGACAGAGCAGCTGGCTGGTGAAGGACAAGTTGTCAGTCCAGGTGCAATACACCCACGTCGTCTCAATTGTCAATGGTTAGAAAATTGTTTGGAAATTAGTTCACATTACCATCATTTAAACCTTTTTCTTGGTTTCAAACCAGTTGGAACTGTTTCACAACTTGTGTTTTCCTCCACATGAAAGAGATGGAGTGACAACTGACATATTGTTACAAGGAAAGTGAGTAGTGAGGTCAGGGGTTGCCCTTAACCTTTTCAGTGACTAACCAATTCGCTTGTCATTTCACTAGTCCAACAGCATTTTTCATAGTAGTCATACTTTTCAACACATAACTCAACCAGACTACTTTGAGAGAATTCCTAACTGGTTCTCGGGTATTTTATTAGCCAGCGGACCACTGTTGGGGGACGGCGCTGGTGGTGTTGTAAACAAGCATATATATTTGCCACTGGTGTAGTGGTACAACTATGTACACTCCGTACAGTAGATAGATCATTGACTGATAACCTACATGTACAACTACAAGAGTATTAACTCTGAAATGACTGGCAGATATAACTCTTGACTGGCAGCTCGTAAGTCTGCTCTGTGGCATTTTGGCATGTGTGTTATTTGTTCCAAACCATTGCGATCATCAAATCATCTCTAGCTCATTCTTGACAAATAATTTTACATCATCTAGAAGACCTGAAACCCTCATATAACTAAGAAAACCTGATGGGCGGTTGCTGAAATACCTTGGTTGACCCTTTTAACAATAAAAACGTTACAAAAGTGAAAGTGTATTTAATTACAATAGTTGAAAAGATGTCAGTTTGTCATATTGTGTTATTACATGTACCCTTCATTTTTTCAATTTTCAAGTGATCCTTTTTAATGCCGACTTGGTTGAAGGATGTTTAATGTAGGATGTACTTATTTACAGAATTTATTTTATGCAACATTTCTTTTAAAATGGAGGCAAGAGGATAGAAATAAGTCAGTTTAAAAAGTTTGACAATGTACATAGCTTCCCTGGCCATGTAGAAACTAGTAAGAAGTCTCTATGAATCATTTAGACCCTAGCAGGTGACTCGTCAGTAACGATCTGGTGTTTCTTGGTAAGTGACATTGATGAAGACGTCATCATTTAGAGAATGAGGTTGTCTACGTGACTCATAGCTGATGTAGGATCTACTTTAATTCCCATGATACAAGTACTCGATAATAATACATAAAAGAGGCCAGTCAATAACTATGGGACTAAATAGCCTTGGTTACGCTGTACGGTGGGGAAACACAAGCTCTTTGCTTGGCATCATCAGCCTCAACATTACGGGCGGAGCTCAGAGTGCTTGAGTCACAAGAACAGGCAGTATAAAAGAAGGAAAGAGTTAAAGAGATGAGATCTAGGGGTAGGTTGGATAATGAGAGGACAATTGGCTTGGAGCTGGGGAAGAGACCACGCCATAGCAGGAGGTTTCACCGTTTAACTTTAATTGTAGCCCAAGTAGTTTACGTAATGTTTGGTCTACTGTTAAAATATCAACATAGTGTAATCCCAGAGGATGGGGAGCTATCTGGATCATTTATCATCATCATGGACAGGTTTATCAGTAATCAAATGTTGATTGGTTATTTAGTCATGAGGTCAGAACAAATCCATCTGAAACAAACAGTTGCAGCAACAACAACAAATTTGATATCATTATGTGTATTCGGTTGAGTTTGCCGACTGAAGATACACCCCAGCCATGGCCGTGGATATGAAATACACATATCATTTATGCATGGGTTCTCATGGTCACACCTTAAACCCCTCTGGGAAATAAAGGGCAAATGGTGGTATTATTCATAGTTCAAGTTGAAGTCATTAGTCCGTGTAGGCATTCTTTTTCCCAGGGGTTGCTGCTCCAGGGTACATGTTAGATCATTTATATCTTACACCACATACTGTTATGTACATGTAGTTGTTTAGAATACTTGACAGTCAAAGCCCAATACAATTTTTTTATGCACAGATCATTTTTTACATCATAAGTCATTGTCAGCTATTTTTGTGTGGGATTGCTCTGGATGTTACATTATTTTCAGTTCCTCACATGCTGTACTTTCTTCCTGAGAGGTACCCAAAGCTAGGTGGATGGAGGCTCTGAAAGGCTTGAGAGGTTAGGATTAAGATCTAATTGCAGGGTTGATCATTGTCTTGTTCTTACATCTTGAGTATCTGTACAATGCTCATCTTCCTCATCAATCATCATCACTGTTGCTATGAGACAGTTGTTGCTACGATGCCACAGCTTGTTTCTCCTAGGGTCTCGTCAGCCAGCAGGGTTTTGTGCCAATGTCACTCATCTACCCATAGAGTCCGTTTGTTGTCTCTCCAGGTTGGGACCAGAGAAAAACCCTTGAAAGTGTGAAGATACTGCCGTGTCCATCCCACCCCCCCCCCCCTCTCTCTCTCTTTCTCTCTCTTTCTTCATCTCTCCTGTCTCCTGTCGGTGATGATGGAGAATGACAACACTCTGATGAGTCCTTGAAATGTGACTTACTCATGGCCTCGTTAGATGGAATTTCACAAGGGCAGAGAGACTGTTGGTTCATTTATCATTTAGTCAGTCATGTTAATAAGTAATATCCAGGCATTATTATTTGCATTATACCTCGTAATAGTTTTGCACAGGGCCTTTTGGCGAGTGGCTTACCACTGCATTAATACGACACAGCTTCCTGAGTGTTTATAATATCTCCAGGCCTTAGATTTGTCATTGGTTGCCCCCCCCCCCCAACCCCCATTTGTGGATGTTTTGTGTAGGTCTTCTGCATTTATGTAACCAAGGCCACCTCACCTGTTTATTTCTGGTTACATACTCTACGCAGACATGTTGACAAGCACAGTTTACAGGCATCCCAGAATAATTTAAAAGTGTCAACCGACCATGTTATAACCACACACTTTTTCTCCCATTATCGTTTTTGCATGTTGATTAGATGTGCCTGCATTTTACACACACATGTATCAGTTTCAATAGTTGAGTTGAATTCCACAAGCTTGATATCAAAATCATATGTTACAGAAGGTAGAGAACATTCAGAATCAATCATAAAGACTGTGTGAGGCAACACGCAAGGAAGTGCAAGTACTGCTGCATGAACTATGGCATATACATTACGATTAAGCAAATTATTTCAAAAGTTTCAGTTTCGTTTGCAGGTTAAAACATTTGTCTAAACTCATAGTACTAACAACGATTGCAGACACTACATGCAGGCATGTGGAGGGAATGTTGTGTCACCATCTTTAACAACATCAAGTCATTCCAAATCGAAACATGTAAAAAGATCATGTTGATTAGTGTTGGATTGATGTGGAGATCTGCAACAATTAGGTAAAAAAAAAACGAGATAAGTTTTAAGAATACTTCAAATTTACCAGTATGTCAAGATCGTCTTAAGGAGTCTGTTCAAGCGTGACATCCCTTCTAAAATATCCAAGAAGTAACTGGACCGTACCCTCAACATCTGTCTTCCTATATTTAGACGAACCAGCAAACCCGGCTTATTAGCGTTTACAAAAACAGTGTCCCCGTTTATGCCTTATGAAGCCTGTAATATTATCATCACATGGTGTCAGCGTGGTCGTGAAGCCGCCACAACTCCCCTTGATGGACGTGTGACTTCAAGGCACTGGTGTCTGGTGTGAGGTTCAAGTGCAGTTAATGGAACTGTAAATGAGCTGGGAGGACCCTCAGACATTTACCTCCGGATGAAAAAAAACCCACCAGGTTGACTTGCACATTATGTATTAATCGTGAACATTTTCAGAACACCCGGACCCCAAAAATCGTATTTGACGGTATCCTCAAAATGAAACTCTGACTAAACAAAACTTAAGACAACAAACAATCTCTGAATTTGCACCGGGATTTATTTTTCTCTTTCATGAAAATTTGTGAAGGAAAGTTCTCTTTGTGCACTTGGACAGAATCTCTGAATCTTGCACTTGCATCCTCGCTGAGAGCATTGGGAAATAGTTGTGGCAGCCTATCGATCTCTCGTAATCCTGGTTTTTGTCAGACCAAATGATGAAGGTCTGGAAGTGGAAATAACACTGTCCCAAAAAGCGATCTCGACCATTGTTTCCAGTGACTTAATGTCCTTGTCTGTACTGGACCAACAAAGGGCTACACCGTGATCCTATGCATGGTGGATGCTGCGCAGTCTGCTTACCGAGTGGATCTACTCCCAGAACATTTCTGATGTGTTATTCACACCAACCATGGCAAACGAAAGGACACTCTAAATACAACTTTATTAGGCTTCCAACTCTGTGTCCTTGAAAGATGTGCGTGTACGTATTGCCATGTTAAGTGGTTTAGAGAAAGCACAACATCGGCTTATTAGAAGGAAAACCTCCATTCCATTCCCTATACCAAGGTTCAGTTACTAATAAGTGTTGCAAGGGTTGCGGAATGTCCAAGAGTACGGAAATGCAGATTTGGGGGGGAAAAAAGGGTTTTGTTAATCAGCTCTCAGTGTATGTGTCTCATGTAGGCTGACATACAATAGCGCACCTTACCTAGTAAGTGACAATGACATGTAAAAAACCTCCATGGGGCCCCAGGTTTTTAATAAAGGCTTACTACAATGTACGCATGGACACAAGATATTCAGACACACCTTTATTTAGAAACATAGCACCACTACTCATAATACATAAGCCTTACGCTGCCTGTAGGAACTCATTGGCTAAAGAGAAAGCCATACAGGAAATTTGAAGGAAAATGGATTGCTCCTGAGAATCTACATGCAGTACCATTTCCTGTGCAAGCCTGCAGTATTTACTTTCATCTATTGTGGCGTGTCGTGGCCGAGCGGTGAAGAGTGCAGGACTTGGGGGTCTGGTGTTTCTGACCAGTAGAGTGTGGATTCGAATCCCGGTCGTGGCACTTGTGTTCTTGAGCAAGATACTTTTACCATAGTTGCTTTATCCTTTGGATGGGACAGTAAGCTGTAGAGGTTAAGCTGTAGAGCTGTCGACTTATCTTGGAAGAGTAACGGTTAACCCGTGTTTTTCTGGTTCAACAAATTGCCCAATTACAGTACTTTTACATGTTAATGACTGAATAAACGGGGTGTCCAAATTCAAATTAGGGTGTCCCCCAAAACACCCAGATGCCCCCCTGGCTAAAACTCCAGGCCTTTAGTTGATGAAAACCTTCAGTCAAGTTTTCCCGAAGGAATGTTCAGAATGAACCCAAGTCAGAGTCATTGATGACAGTGTGTGTATTATTCCAGTCCCAGAATATGATTTATGATGACAGCGTTGATTATGGAGGCTCTCTCTTTCTATCTCTCTCTCTCTCTGCCTGAGAAGTATCCACACGCCCCTCCCCATCTATATGAGCTACCCGTGTAGGCTGACTCTACTGACTGTTTACTATATACTTTAATCATCTTGACTTGAGTTGAAGAACTCTGTGAGACACCCTCCCCTCCTGGCCAGGGTCCAATTATCTGGGGGATAGAGATCTATGGCTTTGACCCTGTACATGTACTTCATCATCATGCCTTGATTCTGTATCCCAGTGCTTTCACATTATTCATGGTTATCTTCATCCGAATGCTTATTTACTGGTGAACTATTGCCACGGTATTAATGGTTGGGGAAAAAGAGTTCCGTTGAAATTGAACGTAAACGGTTAATGGGGAACTAAAAGAGGTTAGCTGTACTAAAATGTGGAGTCAACTCAAGTTAAAACACTTTCTTGACAAATTCACATTTATTTATATTTACTCAGTTAACACAAGAAAAAATGTATATCTAATACACTTTTCATTTGGGAAGGTGCTGTAGGCTCAGAATTAAAGATTCAGTCAGTTGGCCTGTTTGGATTCAAGCGTAATCAATATTTGCCCTTAATTATCCCTGTGGAGTGTGTAGTTCTCCTGTACAGGACTTCATTTTCAAAGCTTGAACCGAATAAACACGGCCTGCTTCAGTTCACCACCTTGTCTCTCTTTCTCTCCCTCTCCAGCATATGGCTTGATACGTGGGTGGGTTCACACAGAGGACATTGTGTTTGTCTAGTCTTAAAGCTAGCTCTACCCTCGGCCTGTGTAGCACTGCACTGGATAACCTTATTGGCTTTCCTCTAGACACAGGGTTAAAGAGAATTTAGAAAGAGGTTCATGTCCAGAATGGACTGGTGCCTGGTCAAGCAGATGATACGGCCCCGTGGTGCCTGGACTTGTAACTCTGTTGTATCTAGGTGATGGTGGCCAAAGGCTGTGGGAGGTGCATGCACTTTATGATGGTCACAGTGCAGAATGGATGGTTCATAGTGTACTTGTACATTTACATTTAGACAGTGTTCTTGGTACTGAAATGAGTCTGGATACGTATGTAAAGTGTACATGTACATAAAATGTTTTGATATAGGCCCACAATGTGTGAGGTTATTGAAGTGAATAATGCAGTCATTCACACACAACAGACAAATCATCATTATTATACATTCAAATTTCCAGTGTGTGCCCCCATTACATTTTGAGATTGCCAGTGACATTTAGAGTCACCTCTGGCTCACATTGAGAAAAAAAAAAAATATGGGCCAGTGTTTTCGTGAAAAAATGGACTGGTGCCGATGATGCAGTAATACACATCACAGTAATCATCATCATACCCTCAGGGAGCTTGACAAAAATGTCCGCGATGGAAGAAGGCCCCGCGAGACGGCAGGAGAGTTCTCAAATCAATACATCGTTGGCGCTGTTTTCTGGATTGCATAGCCACAACTACAGTCCCATGATTGTTGACATAGTTGCTCATTGTCTACATCCGTATATCAATTGATCACAGAGGATGTGGATCCGCTAAATGTTGTGCAAAGGAAATATTAAAACGAGTTTTATTGCATTGACTTCCCTTGAGCATTTGACATTGGCTGCTGACGAGTCATTTGGATGATGTACATAATGCACAATTGTATAGTGACCTGAAAAACATTTGAGAGTTAGTCAGAGATCGTTCTTACTGTAGCGTTACACAATTTTCATCTTTTCGAAGCACCATCTACATGTATGCAATATTTGTGTCTACAGGTGTTGGATATCAATGGAAAGCTGCATGTATCACGGGGCCAATATTACTCCTTTTTATGGGATAAGGTAATATTCTAGAGAAGTTTGTTTATTTTTCCTGCAAGCTTTTCTATGCTCCACAAATACTTGTAATCTGAGCTCACAGTTTTGACAAGAACTTACTGGAGCTTTCACTGGACAGAAATTAAATGCTACACCATTCGGAGCAATTCTTAGAGCAAGCGTTTACTCGTTACTGGTCCATACCGAAGACTGAGCCGGCAATGTTGATGGAGTTTCTGTTTTACATACTGCACTGTGCAGACAAAAATAAAACAAAAAAAACACAATATTCTTCCATTGCATCAGCTCAAAAGGAATGCAGATCTGGTTCACTGAACCCATAAAGTGTGTTGACACAATTAAACAAATTACATAGAAAATAATTGGCATAGTTACTGTGCGACTGTTTGAACCTTCTGGTGCCTGCTCTACTCTTGCAGTGAAGAGGTTCCTTCTTGCCTCTACCAGGTGCTTTATGTGGAATAGTGCCAACTTTAGACAGCTGATATTAATCAGGGTCTTATCAGGAGGCAAGTTGTGGATGTGGAAGAAAAGAGGAGCTGTCCTCAAATTATCCTCCCTACCCCCCCTGAGCAATCTGGCCTCCAATTAGGGAGATGAGAAAAGAAGGTCTGCATGTTTCTTGTTTGATCAAAAGCAATCTGAGGTGTTGTGGACGCCAGAAAGTTCCTTGAAAATAAACCAATATCCATGTTCTAAATGAACAAAATTTTGAAATCTCCCTGATTGTGTAAACATTTTTCCTAACATTGTGTTGTATTTAAGTCTACATATATCTCCCTGACTGTCAAGAACAAAATCTCTCTGATAGCAAGATGCAAATGTTGGCAGCTCTGGGACACTTGAAGGATGTTGTTTGATGGTTGTGGGGGTGGGGGGGGGGGGTGTATAGGTTTAAATCCATTGCCAAGTTCAACCGTGTTCACCCATAGAGCAAGGAAGGTTCACCCATTAGCGGTTGCTCCTCAGGGGGATGTGTTTGGCACTGCATAAACACCCCCAATGGAATCGATAAGATGAATCTATGCACATGTGACACTGCCCAAGCATATCCTAGGGACCTAGTCCTCCACTTTGAACATTTTATTAATTGCACTGTCCCATTCATAGTTTACACCTTACAAATCTGGCACTTGTGCCATGCATGTATAATGCTCTTGATGTATATAAGGACAAAGGGGGCAAACAGTTATGGGGTAACCTGTACTTCTTACTCTTATAACCTGACCTGTGAAATGTCACGCTTTTTGCTGTTTTCTCAATTTTTCACCATCTCTCTTTGCCTTCAGTTTTTCCTGAAAGAGAAAAAGTGGCCATCACATGGAAGAACGACTTGGCCCTTGTTATGACCAAACCTCTAGATTTCTAAGTGTGGTGATGTAGAAAGTCTGTGAACCTCTAACAATTTATCATCCTACGTGTACTGGGGGTTTATCTCCAGCCCAAGAAGAGACCACTACGTACATGTCTAGTTTTTTTCAGTAGTTATCAATTTGAAACAATCACACCCATGTACTAAGGCAGATGCAAGGCCTGTATTATGTGCCTGAGCCAGGCCTGGAATTTTATCTTTGAGAGGGTCATTCCAATTTTGTTTTGCAAAGGGCACTTTTGTGGAATCTTAAAGTCTACTGGAAACTTTCGAAGGGGCCCCAAGGCCAAGACCAAGACCGGGGCAACAGAGGCAATGGGCTCCGTGGCCTCCGTGGCCTCTGTGCAATTCCAGGCCAGGCCTGCAAGGCATGTGACTGGTAGCCCCTTTACAATGTGACGAGGCATGTGACCGGTAGCCCCTTTTCAATGTGACAAGGCATGTGACCGGTAGCCCCTTTTCAATGTGACGAGGCATGTGACTGGTAGTCCCTTTACAATGTGACGAGGCATGTGACTGGTGGTCCCTTTACAATGTGACGAGGCATGTGACTGGTAGTCCCTTGACAATGTGACCGAGGCGTGTGACTGGTAGTCCGTAACAGGTCAGTAAGACGCCTAATGCATACACATATTTTTTTCTGAGCCACTTGAGAATTTTCCAGCATGCCTAATTACCTCTCTAGTCCAGTGTGGCTGTACGTGCTGGCATTATATTTACAACCTCAACTGTTCAGTTATAGAGTGCTCTTTCCTAGTAGTTTTGAATCTCCTGGGATCCATGGATCTTTGAGTCTGAAGATCTGTGATCTCTTTGTGCTTTGAGCCATCGTGCTGTGTGATTTCATGGCTGAGAATTGCTTTTGATACCATACACTAAGTAAATAACCCCATTTCCACCAGAAAAAAAAAATCACACAAAGTTTGAGGTTCAACAATGAGATTCTGCAAGACAATGCCACTTTCAACTTGGGAAAAGGAAAAACTTATTTTCTCTCATTTGACTGTATGGAATTGAGAGCTGACATGTTTAACTTACTTTCAAAAATCCTCCGAATTGTCATAGTTGGCAGTCTTTCCTTTGTTAGGCACACCTCACAGAGGGACATTTTGTATTGGAGCTTCTCAAAGGGCACCAAGGCAATGACCGGTGGGGTCATGGAGGCAATTGCCTCTGTGAAGTGCAAGGCCTGAGTTTGGGAGAGGTTAAAGTCGTCAAGGTTCAGCACAGGATGAAGAAGTGTCATTTTGTGTAGTTGTTAATATCCAGATGGGAGTTTTGCTTCTCATCTCCAGGCGGGCGTTGACACGATGAATAAGTTCTCATCTGGATGTCCGTCCTCCTGCTCGTTTGTTTCATTTAGTCTCAAATATCGTCTCTGTCAACATCAATTTGGCCCGCTGCTGCTTCAATAGCCAGCTGCTGATCTTCTCTTTCCAGTGGGAGCAACTGAGCTCTTTATTCGGCAATGAAGTTTAAGTTGCATTTAAGCATTAAGCAACACTCATCGTAAAAGGAAAAAATCAATTCCACTTTTTCCTCTATTATTTCCTTTAGTCTTTGTTGGGGTGTTTGTTTGTTTGTTTGTTTGATTTTTGTTTTGTTTTGTGTTTTTTGAGTTTCCATTCTTGGGTTAGCTGAAGATGAAAAAAGAAAATCGCAAATGGTGGCTCAGGCTGTAATGTATCTACTCAGACTGTTGACTCTCTTGTAATTTCTACATGTAACTTAAAAAGCCCCACATTTACACAATGTACTTTACAATTACAGTCTGGTAAACGATGCATATGATGACTACATATGTAGATTCAATCAATTAAACTTAATTGGTTGGATATTAACTACATGTACCAGACTGGTGTGGACAGATCCACTACGGTAAATGGACAGCCCTTCCTGTCACTACAGCTCAGTCAACATTCTTAACAATTACCGCAAGACTGTTGGGGTCGAATCGCGGCTGCCCGGATCTGCTCTTGCGGATCTTTAGAAGCGGGAATTCATGGTAGAATCAAGGCAACCTCAGGTGCCGATAAGATTGCTTACTCTTAAGTGGCATTTGCCCGCATCTCTGATCCTGGCCATTTCGTATGAGTGTCAGTCATCTTGGAGTTAGTGGAAGTTGTTAAGAAAGATCATCTTCAGTCATAATCATGAAACAACTTGTTTCGTATGAATTGTAAGTTTTATTCATAGTGAATCCTTTTATTCAAAGTGAACACACAGAAAGAATTAATTTTTTACAAAGAAAAAAAAATAATAATAATCTTTTTTTTCTAAACAAAGTATCAAATTTTATTTAATTATTTGGAGGTCAATCATTACAAATCTTTTGAAGCTACATGTACTAGTTCTTCCAAAATCTGGGGAATTTTTTGTAATACCGCAAAGACGAAAATTCTACATTAAAAATGTCCTGTTTATATCTACATTAATGTGGAATTATTCTTTGAACAATCCCCCTCCCCCATCAGCACCATCTCTGCTTTTTCGATTCCCCATCCTATTTCAATTTGTCGAATCCACAACCCTACGTGTCTTTTAATCTCACAATCAACATCATAATAATATCACCTTGGGACACTGCATCCATAGCCAAATTAAAGTCTGCTAGACTGCAAAGGAACATTTCTCTCACAAACAGAAAAACATCTCCTCGGTAATATTACCCTCCCCCCCCCCCCCCCACCCCACCAGCCCCTCTCTGATGATGAACACAGCCCGTTCTAAATCTTCCTTCTCTTTCTGGTGTATTGACTGTGGGGGATAGTCTGCGCTAGGGGTGGGATCTCGCTGGCTAGTTTGTCGTATTTCCAATGAGTTTGATTGTCTGGGATGGAGTGGGATGCCTTTAGGTATTGGTGTCTACAGCAGAAGCGCAGGTGTGGCGTCTGGAACAGTATGGATTCAGCAGTCTTAACTGACACTCCTTGGATAATGCGTTTGGCAATAACATCCACTCCCCATCACCATGGCTTTTATCGGATTCTTCGTCATTGAGATCGTCTTCAAAGTTGTTGTTTTGATATCTTCATTTTGATATCTTCATGGATCTGTAAGAGAAATAGCCGGGAGAAATTGTTTACAAATTTTAACCTGTTGAGGTTTGTGTGGACAAAATCATCTGACTGACAGATGTTGTGTTTTTTGGGTTAGTGACACTTGCCGAATTGTAACTTGATAGTTTTCTGCGCTGGTTCTCTTACAATAGATCATGTTCTAATTATTCCGACACAGCCATACTTTATGTTTTCGAGTTCCCTTGGAGGACAAAGGTCACGATAGTATTATCTTCCTAGAATTGTAACTGATGCAATTTGGTTTGTGTTTTGGGTTTTATTATTATTATTTTGTTATTAATACCCCCCCCCCCCAACACACACATACAGTGACATACACAATTTGTATTAAAAATATATATAACAAAAATAAAAAACAAGCACATGATTGATTTTAAAATATAAAACAAATTATTTAAATTTTGTCTCTCTTTCTGATCAATCTTTAGAGATAAGAGATAAGAGATTGGAGATGAATAGTTCTCTATGCACGTCTTTAAGGTCTCCTTTCTCATAATGAACTCATGTCAATATACATGTATGTGTGATTTTTCCCTGCACCCGCAACTCCTGAATGTACTCAAGTCAAGCTAAATGATTGTGGGCTTTGGCCGGAGTCCGTGATTAGGCCTGATAATGAAGTTCTCTTGCACTCGGTGGCTGGCGAGTCGGGTTGTTGAAATCTGACAAGATACCCCCCGCTGGGTTTTGAGATTCTTAATGAATATATCCACCATGCCAGAGTGGGCGATTCGAGTTATTTATTACTTGCCACAGAGACTGCCTGATGACATTCATGGGGGTTGATTTGATTGTTTGTGGTCAATTAAGTTTCAATTGCAACCTAAGCATTAATTTAAATGAAACGAAGAAAGTTGTTGATCGTTCAACCATTTGTTTTGAAACTCTGCATTATTCAGAATTGAGATTTCAGCTGTAGATATTTAGATTTTAAATTTTTTAATAATTCAAATCAGTTTATCACAATTGAGTGATCATGGAAATAGTTTTTAATGTTTAAAGAAGGAAATTGCTTTAAGGTAATAATTTAACCCTGAACAAGTCTTTTAAAACTGAAGATTTAATCCGATTGAGATATTCTTGTTACGTGTTCACAATTTTAGTGAGAGTGCCTTCTCCGCACTAGGTCTACACATTATTGTTTGAGCAGCAATTAACTTTGTTTTGCTGGCATGCGTGTATGTGCATGTTTGATTGAAAATGCCTTGGGACATTTTATTGTTTCCACCATCCCGAGCTGTCTGATTCTCCAGGAGAATTAAAGTGGCAAGTCTAGACACGTCAAATTCTCAAGCGGTGAAAATGTCGCGATGGCAACCCAAACGTGAATAGTTCCTGAGGTGAAACGCAGGTGATGTGAGAACATGCAGTATGAGCCGACCTCCATCATTGAAACAATTGCCATCTTGGCTTTTGTATGCTTAGGTCCACAAAAGCAAAAGTGAGGCTTGGTATGTTCAGCGTGAACAATGCGCGATGGTTTTGTCCAAACACTTACCTCTCGTAAACAGTAATGGATTTGTTAGCATTGCCAAGCGGCGTGGAAATAATATTTTTTTGCAAACACACGATACCGGCAGCCGTGACCTTTTCTTCTTTCAGGTGTTGATTTCTCAAGGTGTTTTCTTAAGATATTGATTTTTATCCTCAAATGTCTCACGCTACATTTAATTTGAACATGTAGTTATTGCATTGCCATTAATTGCGTGGCGCTTTTTGACGCACTTCAAATTAATTGTTCATTAAGCTTGGTTAAAAGTAGGTGAAATCTTGAACTGTAAAAAAAAAGTCAACGTTATTTATACTTAGATCAAGTCTTTTTAAACTCCCCGGGGGAATTGTTATCGTTTTAAAACATTGCGGCATGTTTGATGTTGATCTAGTGGAGCCAACAGAAACTCATACTGTTGCGTGCGGGACTTTGAAGGATTGGGGAAGTCGTCTGCAATTAGCATCAAGACAGTTTGGGTCAAGTATTGGTTCTATTACATGTTGTTGTGTGCAGGTTTAAAACATAACGCTTATTGTTTATGGTGACAGGCTTGATATTTTTCCTACTTAAGTCTGATTTGAAATTGTGGGGCCTTTTGGAAAACCAGAAATGGTTGTTAATAAATAGCCTGGAAAGTCTATTAAAGCCTATCCCATATGTACATTTAGGCAAGCCCTAGTAATTAATTCTACTTTTTTTCTTAGGGCCCAGGACCATGCCTGTGAGGAACATTAAACGAAGTCATGTCATTTACGCTGCACCTGATTTATTTATAATACACTAATTACTTCTAGGTGAATCGAATAATAATGGAGTCTAACATAAAAATGTTGGTGATAATAATATGCAGGTGACACCCACCTCCTGTGTTGATCTTCTTCTTGGCTAATATTGCACGTTGTAAACTGAGTCCCCGTTTGGCCGATTATATTTTGGATCATGTTCCTTAACCCAAGCTTGACACAGATACGGCGCTGCTGGCGTAGAGTTTATCGGCGTCCATGAAGGAGAGAGTGCAGTGTGGCAGCTTTTCTTCCTCCCTGAGCAGGTACGTACTGAGAAGATCTAGTGTCTTTAAGATCAATATGCCATTAAAGGAATAATTTGTAGGTTTTTTTTTCAAAGAGTGATGTCATTCCCATCCTCTAGTTTTCAATTAACACACCGTACAACCAACCTGTGTACATTTCCACAAATTTGACGGTCACATCGTATTGGAAATTAAGGGGGGGGGGGCAAAAGAGAAACTGTTTCTGCTTTGTGTACTGATTTTGATTGCAAGCAATGGTGACTGTTTGGAGGTCTTCTAATGCAATTTCTTGACTTTGACAGTATTTCAGGTGGGAAATTGGTACAGTGTACCTGGTAGGGTAAACTGGGGTAAAAATGCCCACTTGGCTTGTTTCTAAAAAGGGTGGAAAGTTTCCCCTTATCAGTATAATCAAAATGAGTTTATATTTGCACTTGTAGTGGAGGAGTATTGCATAAAACAACACATTTATTTCCCAGTATCTCCAAGCAATGCTGAGATATTTTGCAAAAAACTTTAAAATCGGGCATTTTTACCCCAGTTTAGTCTACTGGTATATGTTCAGTGTATGAACTTTCAGATCAAAACCAATCAATTTTCTGTTTTATTTATTCTGTTGAATGATTAAGATTATTGTTTTTTGTCCTAAAAGGGACAGTCAGTAAAGTCTTACTCCTCAAATCTTGTAGATATGTACATCTTACAGATTGAACATTTCATTACATTGAGTATTTCATAGTTTCAATAAGAGAACAAAAACGGCCAATGCTGGCAGCCAATGGCAGCAGACTTTACATGTAAATCCTTTGTTATCGGAAGTGTGCCCATGCTCAGAACAGCACAGACAATGGAAATTTACATGGTATGTCTGCTCCCGCCAAGCATTCCAAAGTCTACAATTAGTACATCTTTTGTTGTCTTTTTACAACCTGTTCTGCAAAAGTTTCAAAGTATCTCGATTACATATGTATACGGTTGCTACAGTGTATAATTTTTCTCAATTATAGAATTCTTTTATTGTGAATTCTGTTCAGGGTTTGATATTAATTTTCCCAGATTGACTTTAATGTAGATGAAGCATGAAGTGATTGTCAAATGTTTGTTTGGTAAATTTAGTTGGTTTATTTTCCCCCCTATCATAGAGCTGGGGATACTGTGGTCGTAAGTAGTTTTGCTTATGATTGCAGTCGTCTAGTCACGAGTGTCGCTGTTGTGATAGAATCCGGTTTGGTTTATACTGGGATAAATTAACCACCTGCTCAGATAGGAAGCTTTTTAAAGGGAGGCCGTGGGACTAATACAACAAGATCTTAACATTTTTCAGAGAATGTATACAACCAAAGACAGTATCGGTTTTGAAGCTCTAAAGAGAACCAGTTATGACTATCTTAAGACATCATCTTGGCGGCACTGTTTGCGTGTTTGAAAACAATACTTCAAAAGCCATTTTGGAATTTGCCGCCGGCATCTTTGATTTTGCTGCCTGCATATCTCACACCAAAATTTACAAACCTTTGAACACTGCCCCGCTGTATTGTGTGCACGTGTTGTCTGTCACATGCCATGAATGATGACAGTGTGTGTGTGTGTGTCACAAACTGAAGGTCTGTGCATTCAAGACCTTTCCGATATTTGGTCAAAGTGAGCATTTAGTCTGAAGGAGTTCCTAAGATTGCTGTACTCATGAGTAGTCAATGCTGAGGTAAGAGAGTTATAAACCTCTTGGGGGTTCAACAAAGGCCCTAAGTGCAGATGAATGTCCATCAGTCTCAGACACAACAAGAGTGACCTAATTCTTCCAATTTCATAAGTACACATTTTTCTTGACTCTTGGAGGAAACTTGCCACAGGCGTTGAAGTTACTGTTTAAAAAAAAAGGGTTACATTTTTGTTATTGTTCTATATAAACTGAAACCCAAGTGCAGCAGCACTTACATGTACAGTGTAGCTACTGTCTGAGGACCAATTAGGCCAAGGCTGAGAGGCCCTTGTATTTACTAGAGCTTGTTGAACACTGCCAGTGTTAACTTAGTGACCCTACAGGGTGTGCACATTTGCCTCTCACATTGCAAAATGAGAATTGTACGAACCATAAAACAAATCTTTCTTTGGCTGGAGAAGATGGGCCAAGAGGAAACTAAACTTGTGTCAGCGCTACACGTACCGCATGTTCAAGTTCATGTGTGACGTGCCATATCGTTAGTCTGCAACAAGTGTTGCCTGTGTTTAATATGACACAGGTGGTTTTGACATTGAACTATTTCCAGAGTTCATGATGTGAGTTACATGTGCCGTAACTTTCAGCGCTGGCTGATTGACTTATAAATAGTAGGTACTGGAAGTGGGAGGAAAGCTCTGGGAACCAGTTTACTTGTACATTGAGAGATTGGACTAAAGTGGATCGCAAGAAGTTAACCACAGATTTGAGCGATATCACCTGAATCACATACATGATCGAAGGGTCAAAGAAAGGACTTGTACAATTGAGTCCTTGCTCATACACATGTATGTATTGTGTGGATGGATCACTAGCTAACACAGCTTGTCATATGCATGTACATTACGTATACTATTTCATTACACAGCCATCAGCTTACAAGGAACTCTACTAGTGAAAGTGTGATACGTCTAGTTCTTTAAAGAAACTATACTACACTATTTGTCAGGTTATTAATGTAGGGATTCCCACTATTAATAGTATGAGTACATTGTACATATATCTGGTTCTTCAACCAACCGCACTATCTATTTGTCAGATTTTAGAGATTCCAAAGGAACCGTACTCTACTATTTCCACTATTAACAGTCTAATTCTTCAAGGAACCATACTGTTCTATTCATCAGCTTAATATAGAGATTTACATTATTAATAGTGTGCTTTATGTATCTGGTTATTAAAGAACCAAACACTATTCTATTCGTCTGCAGATCTGTGTGTGGTTCTTAAAGGAACTGAACTAGACTGTTTAGCAGCTGATAGGGATTCCCCTTAAAAATAGTGTGATTTGTGTATCCCAGATTTTGACAGATCTGTACTTGTCTACGGTTTTGGTTTACTAACGAACTTGTACAAGAGAAATCAAACACAGGGATTGCGATGTTTATTCAACCACCTGGGTGCTCCATGCAAACATCACATCTTTGATATAATGATCAGTTTGGGGGGTTTGGCCGTCATCTTTAAGCTAAGGTTCTCATCTGGAGGTGTTGCTTTGTTGTTTCTCGTGTGTCCCTAGGGCCGCATCATCAGCCTGCTCCAAGACAACAGTCTGCACCTGTGGGAGGTGAACATCAAGGATGGCAACTCTGTCCTTGAGGAAGTCAAGTCCTTCTCCTTGGAAGGAAGGTAAGAAACCTCACAGAGATCTTTTTATGTCCAGGGGTCGATTTCACAAAACCCTTCCTAACTTAGGACTAGTCCTAGGCAATGCTAGGAGATAGGACTAGTCCTAAGTTAAGACCAGTTACTGGTCCTAACTTCAGATAAGACTAGTCTTATCTCTTTGTGAAATCGACCCCTGGGAGGGTTTAGTCATAACCATTATCCCCGAAGAGAAATTCCATCATGTTGAAGTCTGGTCAGTCTTTGCCATTTTGAAGCTTTAACTCAACTGTTGTTATTTAATAGATGTTAAATTTCCATCGGGAATAAGGAATGATATTTGTGTTTTACCCATACAATGGTACGATCTTGTGAAACATCTATTAAACTGCAGTACCCATTGTTAAATGGATTCGAACTGCCTCTAGCTACTGGGCAAGAGCGGTGGTCTAATGGTAAGACATCTGCTCTCTATGGCAACGGTTGTGGGTTCGAACTCCACCTAAGTATGCCTGTGGATTTAAAGTACACAAACAAATCACTGTGGAAATATCGGCAACTCTCTTAGTGCTTAAGGAAATCGAGTCATGGGGTACTGTCAGAAAACTGTCAAAATATGTTTAGGATTTTTCAGTTGTGTGCAGTCACATCCCTGCATGAAGTACAGATGTACATGTACAAGCTCATCCTGACCATTGGTTATTATCCCTCCTTGTCTTACAGACTTAAAAAGATCTCGGTATGCTGTCTGTCATCTGACTGTAAGATCCTGTACCTGGGAACGGAGGGCGGTAACATCTACCTGTTGAACGTGGCCACTTTTGACATGGATGAGCTCATCATCTACCAGGACGTTGTCATGCAGAAGTAAGTAGAGCAGGACAGGTTGGGATTCCACTCTGGACAGGGTTCTCTGACCCTCTAAAAACGTTCTCCACAAATTTCATTCCCTCTTTAAGTGTAACCCCACCCATACCCAGTTCAAGAAGGTTCAACTAATAAGTATGAAGCTAGTTGATCTTGTTGAACTCAGTTGCGCACAAAATAAAACTCTGTACTGGCTTCAAGATTTTTGCCTTCAATAGGGGTAGCTGTGGGAGGTTGGGTTTAAAGATGAGCTAAGGTCGGCGGTTTCTTGGTGTTTTTAATGGTAGCGGGAGAGACATCTTTGCTTTATGGATTGCATGTCGTCATCTGCAATACAATCTGCACAACATCATTACTGATGAAGGAAATTGGATCTAGTGAAGCAAAGCAATAAAGCTTAAATACTTCTTCGTTATTACCTCCTTGCTTAAAGAAATAAGACATCACAGACACTATAAACAACCAGGTCAACAGGATTAGTGATATGTACACTTTACAGTCTATTTTGCAATATCCGGACAACCGTGGGGTTTTCCTTCATTCACAGTATTAGAATGCAGACCTCCCTGGAGCTTGCTGACCCTTTTCAGACAAAAGCTATCAATCCGCCATTACTGTATGGATTTTCTCGCATGAAAAACACTCGAGTATAGGACATAAACGCAAAGTGCACGACTGACAAACAAAAAATTGATGCAGACCTTCTCGCTCGTGGGGGCTTTTGCACTTTCTGGCCTCGTGCTTTTTTGCTGAAAATCTTTTCAAAAGTGTTGTGTAATGGGGATTGTTGTTCCCCTCATTTGAAGTTTACTTGCCTCCTCGGAAAATGTTGTAAACATTTCTGAGAAATTCCGGCCAGAACGTTAACGTTCTCACGTTACTTCTCGGTGATGATCTTCTGCAACCTGTAAATGCTCATAGAGCGAAGTACAGTCAAGACTCCTTCGCCAGCCAAACCATTAAATCAAATGCCTTGGTATTGAGTAGTGAAATAAGAGCGCTTTACTTGGGGCAGGTACAGATTTTCTTTTACTGGTGGTGGGTGACCTTTAATCTAATGCAGTAGTCACTCTTCATTTATTTGTCATTTAAAAAAAATCAATCAATCAAATGTGGTGTTGGAATGTTTTCTATCATGCAAACTCTCTGCGCATGGTTTTATTTGGAATGCTCTGTCTCTTTAAAAAAAAGAAATTGTTTCTTCCTTTTTTCTTTTGTTCTTCTCATTCTTCTTATTATTTTTATTTTTTTGTAGCACGGGGTTAAACATTATCAAAAGATCTGTGCATTATTTCTTTTTTGTCCATTATAACTTTTTTGTCCAATCTTGTAAATGAAAAAAAATAAGACCGTGAAATATTCAACAGTTTGTTGAAGCCTGAGTAGCACAATCTAAGTTCTGTACATTGTACTTGTATTGACCCCTTGCAGACACGAAATGCACAGGTCTACAAAATGCGCTTAACATTTCCACCATTTTGGGGCAGGATAGGTGCGTGTAAACACGTTACTCATCGTGCAAGGGGTCAGTGCTGAACTCTTCACTGCTTCAACTTCCCCAGTTTCTACAGCCCTAGTGGCATTACACCTGATACTGAGCAGGGCAACCCAATATTCAGCTCTGTGCTGTCTCTTTCCACTGTTCATACAAACAGTTTGGTAGCTGCTCTAAGTTTCCATAGAAAAGCTGTGCTTTGATCTCTCACACTTGGGTATTCATTTAAGGTGTTCAACCACACAAATAAATTTAAAAACTAACCGCTAGAAAACTGAAAGTGGGGTGTTTTTCCAAGTTTATTTATCAAGCTCTGCTGAGGCTGGTTTTGGGGGACAATAGAAGGACCCCCAAGCGTCCTATTAAACCTGTATACAATGGGTGTACTGCATTGTCCCTTCTTGGGGGGTTACTGTGGTAATTGGTGGAGGTGTGAACCAGACTGCATAGGTTGAGTGCCTTGCCTTGGGTTTCCTACTTGGGTCTCTGTCAAGGTTGATATTTGAGATGCCGGGGTCTGCAGTGTGGTGAAGCCGTTGTGTATAGCACCTGTATTCATGTGGATCGTGACTCATTCTTGGGATTTAGTCACCTTCACTATTGTGGCTTTTATAACAGGATCGGACGAAAACAGATTTAGTGAGAAATTTCCAAGAGCGGAAGTTTTGTCGCAATCGGTGGTGAAAGCATTTTGGAAAAGGGATGGATTTCTCACTCTATGGCATTTAAAAGTCTTTTTTTTTTTTAGGAAAAAATTCTTTGGAAAAATAATAAATACAAAAATATTACATAGTTTTTGTATAGTCCTGGGAAAACAAGATGAGTTTGCCCGCACAGTGCCGGTTTGTAAAAGCAGAAAACAAATAATGATACAGTGACACGCGTATTTTACTCAAGTGCATTTTCTAAACTATCGGCTTGTGTAGTAAACGAGATCCTCCACCTGATAAAAATTGCTATCAATTGTGGTGGATCTTTTGTAGTTAAAGAGAAGTCCTGTGTACAGCAGTGTGGTGAATATTACCGAATGACCTTCAGCGTATTGTACTGCTGCTAACCCATCTCATCCAGGACAATAGGTGTGGCTAATCTTTGCTGTTAGTAAAAGAATTGCTTGTCATCATTGGATAAGTAATAATGTCATTTAAAACCATGAAGGACTTGTCTCTGTGTGTAGATCAGCTGTAACAAGCAGACTTTGTTGTGTGTGTTTTGTGGGGTTTTTTTTCAACAGTAATTTTTAAGCATAGTTGAACTCCCTTTTTGTGTGTATTAGGGACATTTAATTTATCAATGGTTTTTGGTAAACATCAACTTTTAAATGGGTTATTGAAAACATAAGTTATTTGAGAAATATTTTGTCAATTTGCAAATACGGCTTTTTTGAAATTGTCCTGTGTCCTGTAATGTCTATATTTGAAGGAAATCAGTGGGAAAACAAAACACTTTAAAAAATTGCTCATTAGAAAATGGACATTGCATTGGTGAAATTAAAAAAACACAATTTATATATTTATCTTCTTTGTTTGTGGAATGACCACAGTGGACCATGCGACCTTCTCCACTGCAGTTACCGGCTTCTAGCCAACCTCAAAGCAAGTTCTTTTATTTTGATCAGGCAGTAAGAAGGTCCCCTGTGACATTTCAGTCTGATTCACCTAATGGTATTAGATGTGGGGCAAAGAGGTGACATGTACCGCCTTCAGAGTTAAGCCTCCTTGTCAGTCCGGCCACATTCAACGCTAAATTCCCAGGCGGCATTTTTATGCAAATGGCGTTCCTTTTGGACACTACCCGAGGCATTCTTACTTGGCCAAAAAAAAAAAAAAAATGGAGAAGAAAAACAAACCGAAAAGCGAAAAAAAGCGAAAAAAATAGTAATCTAGCAGGTCAGTCTTAAGTGACTGATCAGCATGACTGGTTAGTCAGTTCCAAGAATATGTTAAGAATGGCTTTTAAACCTCAAGAAATATTTTGCCAAAATAACAAAAAATTTGAATAGGATGGTATTGGATTGCTGAGATAATATGAGCTCGACGTGGCAGTCATTTATAGAAGGTGTTAATGTTACTTTTTAAGAGGGAAAGCACTTTGTGCTGGACTTGACAGGACCAACTCCTTCCACTGATTTTACCTTCTTCTTTTTTCCCTTTTTTTATTATTTATTTTTCCTTATCAAAAAAGTACTGCAGAGCCAAACTAAACTTGAGAGAGAAGTCTTTTTGTTTAAATCTTAGCTTAAATGCACGAAATCTGCTGTTCACCACAGGTCTCTCCATCGACTGTCCATTTGCACAAGGACCCTCGGGCTTCACCTTGGCATTTCTGTTGTCACCCAAGGCTAGAAAGATTTCAGCTAATAATAATATTAGAAAAAAAAGCATGTATAAACGCCAACTTACTTAAATTACTTTTACAAAGAATCTTCATGCACACTGTCAGTGAGATCTGCTGAAACCCAGAACAACACGTAGGCACAATATTTTCTTCTCCTTTCAAAGATCCTGTAAACCGAGACATGCCATTGAAAAAGATTCTGTCTCAAACAGTGAATTTACAACCAGCCTATCGATAAAAGTTAAAGGCAAGTTGCAAGTGTATTGTGTTACTCCCAGTCCTCAAGTTTTCACCAACAAAACATGTTGTGTTGGTGTACATTTATTGTATCACAGTGAGTAATCAGACAGTCACGTAGCTGCGAGAGCACTTAGATGTAATACAAGCCGTTAATGTACAGACCTGATGAGGTTAGATGACTCAAGAAATTGTGGACTTTGTTAAGATGCATCATGCATGCTGATCACTGTGTGCATCAATAATGAAAGGAGAAGATGACGGTGATGATGATGAGACAGGGAGATGAACATCATTATCATTATCCTCTCATTGTCTGAGGAGCAGTCTTGTAATTGACCTTAAAGAGATTGCTTCTTATTAACACTCCACTAGCCCCTCATCCTCTCCGTTCAAGTCTCCTCATTGCGGGGAGCACATACTGCTTATTTTGCTCAGCACAGTCTCGTAGAGATCAGAGATTTAGCAGTGAGTAGCGTTGATGAGCAGCAACGATTGCCCGTATGACTAATGACATCATGTGGTAATCGACGAAGGTCGAACATTGATTGGGAGTTGTGCTACTGTGGGGGGGGGGGGGGGTGTGTGTGTCTCGCTAGGCACAGGATACTTTGAGTTTCCTTGGATACTGAGATGACTTGTATCGGATATGGAGTCCGCTGTTGGAATGACTGAGTGACTGGAATGATTGTGTTTCTCTTCAATCAGTAATGTGGATTTGCACTTGCAGAGGCGTGTGCTTAGACTTGATGATAGCCTTTGAACGCCGATTCATATGAACATAAAGATAACCCCAGCAGCTCCCACCTCCGAAAAAAAAAAAAGTCTTTAAAAATAGCAGAACGACTTCATCCTAATGAAATTCATAAGCGAATAAACTAATTCAGCACATTGAATAGTTCAGTGTTCTATTTTTTGTAACAGCGGTTTCTGTTCCTCGTTATTAGTGTTATTTTCTTTAACATGAACCATATGTGTGAATGAATATTAAATAAGCACTGATGCTCATGTAACGTTAGCATGTAGAAGCTTTGACAGTTTTCATCTGCTAAGCCATGCATGCTGCTGTTTTATATTTTCCATAATAGCCACCTTAGAGCTACTGAGGTGTGATGAACGAGAGAATCACGCCTGGTCTGGCCAGACTTGTTATCATTAGGCCAGATTTTTTTTTTTCTCTCTCTCTTCATTTATTCAATGTCTGTATAGTTTGTTTGTTGAAGGGTTTGTCCAGGGACTCCTGGTAGAGAGTTTTTTTTTGTCCTTTTTTGCTTTTGGAAGTGTGGATTTACCTGGTAGTAATGTTTTGGCAGTGTCGACAGCCATGGTCTGTCCATAATCTGAACAGTGTGAAATAATGTGCATATTGAGTTAATTTGGACTCGGTTGAAGTGTTTTAAAGTTTCATGTGCAACGTACGTGAATATGTCAATGAAAATTATGTGTACATTGTGGTGAAGCATTTTTTTTTGCTTTCTGCAGCCTTCATCTGTGTATTGATTTTTGTCCCGATATCAAAAGTGACAATCGTTGGTTGAGAAGAGAGGAACAAAATAGTCACAAAGGCTATTGATCAGGATGTGTCTGGTAATTTTGTTGCTGATATAATTGTATGGCAGTTTTTACACTCTGCTCGTTTGTAGCTTCGTGCTTAACCTATAAAACTTGTTTCAGTGGGGAATTAGGACTTTGAATTCAGACTTATTTAATATCCGAGAAATGAGAAAAAATGTGACAAATTCAGACTCTTATTTTCCCTTTGATCTACTTCTCAAGTGCTGAGGATACTGTTCTGCTTGGAATCTATAACTCCATCATTTCAACAATCCTCTAAAAATTTGGACTCTAGTTTCAGACCTTTTTTTTTTCAGCAACTCTCGTCTCTTTTGACTGGAGTTTCAGTAGTTACTTGGATAGAAAGACTGTTGAATCTTAAAAGTGAGTTTTGAGAAGGAAAAAAAAAATAATAAAAAATTCATTAATTAATTAATTCTGCACTACCCAAGTCATCAAATGATCTAAACACAAGGTATTTACTCATATACTGGCATTATATAAACATCCTTTTTTTTAATACAAAAAGAGGGAATTTATTTATTTTATTTTATTATTTTGTCCTTCTAATTACGTACAGTTAAAAAAAAAAAGGGGAGGGGGGAATAGTTTTTCCGTGTTGAGAGGCCCAAAGTCTACTTTCACTGCAGAAATGATTCCCAGTCCGGAAATTTTCGACGTGTACGGCGGACAAATCACACACAAAATAATTAGCAGTTTGTTTGAAGTAGCGGGAGATACGCCCATCGGGATTGTAAGCGCATGACTAGTGTGTGTGATTCAACATACATGTACATCTAAATGGCAACAAAAGACAACGTCCGTGCAATGCCAGGGCCAGACGGATGGGTCCATGTAATATTCACATCGTCTGAGTCACTAGGGAACAACTGCTCGTTGCACAATTTCAGGCTCACTGTCTGTGAACTTTTCCAGAGAGATGTTTGTGTCAAGGGATGGTCAGGGTTTTTAACAATTTTTTTATTTATCATTGTTTTTATTTTATTTCATTCCTTCCTGAAATTACTTCGGGTGGATTTGTGTACAGTATCATAAATAAATATTATTATTTTGAAATAAACTGTTTCATGGACAGTAAATATGTTTTCAATTTCATTCATTGGAAAAAAGAAAATGAACAGATGAACAGAATAAATTAATTCCTTTCCCATGGTCGTTGTGATCTACCAATAACCACAGCCGTCATTTTGTGAGGAATAGTCACCTATTTTAAGAGGTCGTCTATTAATTTGGACCATTTATGGCACGGAATGTTACTCAGGAAGAGCCAGTGACCAATTCAGTCACTTAATCATTCACCCACTTATTACAGTAAACAAGTTCCTGTACCTTATTTGCAGCTTGTTTTTCCCCCTCAAAAATGAAAAATCCATTTTAAATTGCTGTACTACATGTATTATTTTGGAAGTTTCATCATGTTGTCAGATTATTTTTTTTCCCCCATACATTTTCTGTTTTCCCCCTATGGTTATCATTCAAAAAAATGATTTAACATAAAATTGTATTTTTAAGTTTCTCTTTTTCCGTAGACGTCTCTTTTAGTGATTCATTTCAATAATTCATGTCAAGGAATTTAACATCACAGGAACATTAGTCGTTATAAATGGTAGTGAATTGAGTGGCTCCCATAGGAACACACCGTCCAGTACATGTTGAGTACTGTCGGAGATCCACTGCACAGCAGCAGTTGGAACATATGGTCGGAGGCAATAGTGGGCGGGGCACTCTGTGCTTGCTCATCTGTGTTGGGAAGTGCTCTCTTTGATGATTGGAGTGGGATTCTGCGACAAGCAGGTTGAAAATGAACAATTAAAACAAATTATAAAAATTGTGATGACATGTACGATGAGCTGTGGTTGTTACAGGAGATAATCAGGGCCTGAGAAAACTTATTATTAGGATTGAATTTATTTTTCGTCATCTCAGTTAAACATCATGTGGCCATCAGACAAGCGTCTGAATTTGAGCTTGATTGTATAAGTAAATGTCAAAGAATTTCTCCAAAAATTATGGTTTATGAGTTGTGGTAAAAGCTGGATTTGAATGGATCTGATGTTGATGGCGAGACGTCCTCCATGTCTATGGAGACATTCTCCTCATGCCCTTGTCTGTCTCTGCATAATTCTAGCGCAGTGAAATTGAAGACTTCATCGCATACTTACGGCATCAATCCGTGTTTGTCTTGGACTCTGTCCTCTTTACTTCCTAAAGAGAACAGGGATGTACAGCGGACTTGCAGACTTGTTTGTCGGCAAATACAACCGTGAATGTATCAGGTGGAGAGAGGGAAGGAGAGAGGGAGAGAGAGAAGGAGTCCTCCAAAGGTCGCTTGAGACTGTTTTCTTGTTTCTCTAAATCTATCTTAAATAGTCTCCCCTTCCCATGCGAGGCTCCCACGTCTCCAGTTGTACACTCTTGATTTGTGAAAGTCAACAAAAAGGTCACCCTTGGTATTTCCTTAAATGTATCAGTTCAAATCTAGTGAAGTTTTTTGTTTTGCTTGGCACCACTGCCTTCAAGAGTAGCTTTTTGCTGCTTTTACTTTGTTTCAATGGGTTTTTTTTTAAGGGATATTTGAGAGCACAATTGTTCTTATAATTATTCTAACCTGAAAAATCTTTCAATATATTGTGTATGAAGGCTTAATCCCACTGAGATAAGAGAGAGTGCGGGAACACAACCGTAAAAGGGACATACAGTTTTACCCTCACAGATATTATTTAAACATTGGCGTAGAGCAAAACTGAAATCATATTTCTTTATCCCTGATGCGATGATGACATCAATTTAGAAATATTTTCTTGTCCCTGTAGTTTTGTAGGTATTTATGGTGCTATCTTTAAACCTGTCTTTTCATGTCTGTGGTTGATTGATGGCAGTGTGTAATGGGCCTCACCGGCTCGTCATCTGGATATAAAGCGTTATGAGATGAGGGCACAGCAGGGAGGTTGTGCTGTAGATCAATAGTAAGTCGGTGTTTGCTTGTGCGGGGAGCGGTGCTGTCTTTTGGAACTTAGGGGGGCTGTATTTGCTCTGAGGCCGAGACTTTACACTCGCCTCACTGAGGAGAGCACGGAGCTGCTGTTGTCTATAGTTACAGGATGGCTGAATGTTATTGATTGGTCAGGAAATTTCGGTACCGCACTTTCAGGAGGTTAACTTGGCCTGCTGTTAGTACATGTATGTGAGCCCTTCATTCTCATATGGGCATCCTTTATAAAAAAAAATAACGAGCCTTGTGTGATATTTTGATGTTAAATAAACATATGTAGTTCCACACAGGCAGGTTGCTACTTTCTGACTAGTGCTTGGCTACCCAGTCTAGTAGCAAGTAGCAAGTCTGACAGGTCTCGTGATCACTGTTAACACTCCAGGCTAGCGACTAAGTCAAGCATGTAATGTACGTAGGTCAGCCCTTGTATGCAGTATATTCTCTTACTGTTTTTCCCAAGGGCCTAAAATCATGCCTGTTCAAGTTCTAGATTGACATGAATGCCATTGGCGCGTGTAGAACAGAACATCATGAAATACATCATGTAGGTCTTTGAGTTCTGTGAATGGTCTTTCAGTAGGCCGTACCTCTTCTGAATCGGTGCAAAGTAAAGTTTCGACCCTGTTTGTGCACTTGTCCATATGCTCTGTTGCCGAAGTGACATCATCTGCGTGTTGCTGGGAGTATGTCTTATTTAAGTGTCGCCTATTTAGTGGATCACCCATGCAGTGAAAATGTTGTCATGGTAACGTGAACAAATCTTTCTCTTAAGGGAGACCCACCGGCTGGAAACTGTCAAGAAAAAAAAAGAAAGAAAAAAGACGAACCGTTTGTCTGATAAATCTTCAAGCAGATTGCCATAGTCAAAAATACACTTACAGACATTAGAATTGACATTTACATATTGATGATGTCAGCCGGCCGCCACCTCAGGCGTGTCATTTGCATCGTGTCGTATGCCCGTCTGGATAGTATTCTAGTCGGTGGTTCCCCGTTTGAGGTTACCAGCTAGGTGTGTAGCAGAGTCCCAGTAGGACAAGTTCGTGGGGAGGCCGGGGCAGTGTGCATGAACGAGCTTTGAGGACGCACGCTGACTCACCTGATGTCGGAGCGAATGGGGGGGGGGGTTGGGCCATGAATTTTACATGAGTTTGACATTTCTGAATCAATCCATGCAAACCCCATCACTTGCTTATTCATCCAAGAGTTTCCTCGGAGGAGGATTTAAAACTGAATTTCAAATCTTGTTGTTTTACAAATCCTTTTAAAAGCTTAACTCACTACACTAATTTATAAGCACCATGTGGTTTACATGCTGAACTGAGCTTCTTCAGTTATTTTGTTGACATTTTCGTGGACTTTCCCAACAGTTATTCCATCTCCTCCTTTTTTTTTTCTTTTCTTCTTAGTATTTAATAAATGATGATGCCAATTTCATTTGAAAACGGGTCTTTGTTTGCACACATGAGGTCTTTGGAAACTTTGGCTGCAGGTGTAACATTAAGTGGTTAACAAGTGCTGAAGAGGGGTGTTTGCTGAGAACTCTTGAAGAAAAAAAACCTGATGTCATTCAAAACAATATTGTCTGCTCGTTAAATATCACAGTTCTTTTGCAAACAGTAGATTGCTTGATGATGATTAACCAACCAGAGTGCATACACAAGAATGACTAATTTACATGTGTCCATAAGGCATGCTTTGTTTCAGCTTTACCCAAAAATGGGTGATCTTTTTCTTTTTTGGTGGTGGTGCTTTTACAGGCCTGACATTTCGTCTTTGAGAGGGCAAGGCCATCTTCACTCTTAAAAGGGCACTTCTATTAGAAAAACTTAATAAAGTCTATGGGACTTGTTTGATGGGGCACCAAGGCCAAGACCATGTAACTCTTGGCCAGCTTGTAGGATTTGGAAATGTTAATCCTAACGCTCTGGGGAATTTTGGCTGGGAAACTTCCTTATTCTTAAGGATTTTACATCAGCCATCAGCACCCAAACCTTTGGGCTGTTGCGCAGTCTGGTGTACCTAGCCCAATGTTTAGCTCGGCTGTTCAGCACCAAATCCATCGACATAACTCAAGATAAACCACATTTTGTGGAGTTACTAATGGGTTATCGCTATTAATGCTCAAACAGAGTTGCGTCTGCTGCTTGCTTATAGTAATGCGCGTGGTCATCTCTGCGCAATGGGCAAGCCTTGGGCGTCGCCCACTCATTAGCGCAAGAGCCAGCTTTTGTCTGCCTTCTAACAGACGGACAATTTATTGCTGGATTTACTCGGCTGTGCATTTGATTAAGAAGTACGTTTATTCCCTGACTACATTTTATAAGCCCCATTGTGATTGATTGTTCATTTTGTAATTGCATACCTGCACCTATCAATTGTAACCAGTCTGCATGAATCCCCATTAAACAAACAAACAAACAAAACAACCACCACCATCATCAAAGAAAGTCACATGACTGTTAGTAACTCACATGACTGTTAATAAATCATCCTGTTGATATATCACATGACCATAATTAATCACATGACCATTAATACACATATTTCACGTTAACAATTAATATTAGACCAGTAACCTCAACCTATTGACAGGCTTTTTTTTCTTTTTTTTCCTTTTTTTGGGGTTAGGGGTAGGGGTTGTTTTTCCTGCATCAGTTGCGAATGAAAACTTGAAATTAATGGTGCGAGCATTTTATTTGTTTTTAGAAAGCGTTAAACCTCTCTTTGAAACCGCTTCAAAACCCGGCCTTGCGTTAAAAAAAAACTACCAGTAATTATTCCACCGGGTATAAATGAGACGTCAAACAGGATTTTCAGGGTTAAATTCCTTTTGACTACATGCATTCATAAACAACAGCTAGGGTTAAGAATTAGCAAACAAATTCCGTAGGCTCTGAATCGAATAATCTTTACGAGGAAAAGTTGTTTATCCAAATGGACAAGGACACTAACTGTCAACCTCACTTCAGCTCTCCCTACCCTCAACTAAAGCTACCCTCAATTAAGTTGAGGGTACGCAGCAAGGCAATTGCCTCCGTTGTTTTATAGGTAGGGATGGGATTTTAACGATACTGGCATTTTTAACCCTCATACTAATTTGGTGATTTGGCGAAACAAAACTGCTCCATTTGAAAACGGTCGATGTGATGCACATGTTACTGGGGAAGAATTGTTTACTAAAGTCCTCCAAATGGAGACTTTCTTTGTCAAAGGAGGGTTTGAAGTCGGAATGAATTTTAGAACAATCTTTTGAAAGATCTAAAGGGAACATGTGGGAGGATTTTTAATGAAAGATGCCGAGTTCAGATGATGATGTTATAAAGCACTGCACTCAACTTTCTTGTGGGAGGGTCTTGTCTTCATGAAATGAGAAACACTTTCATCTTGTAGGCAGGCAACTTTTCGGCCGACGCCCTCGGTTTTTTTTCCATTGTGCCATAGAAAATTGAACAAAATCACTTCACTGAGTTTCCCTCTTATTTTGCAGTTCAAAGCTGCATCGTGCGGTCTTGCTTGGTCATGAGAAGGAACTGTCCATTCATTCCAATCATATTATGTTCTGTGTCACCAGCACCTGCACAGTGACAGTTCCCCATGATTATGGCCCTGAGTTTCCTGAGAAACACAATTTGTTTCTTAAAAGATGGACACAAAATGAAAAACGGGGAAAGGAACAAGAATTTTGAAAAGCAATACAAAAGATTAAATCAAATGTATTTAAAGATAGAAAGATAAGATAAATGGAGTGCCTGTTTATATAATATCCTCATGGATGAGACTGTGTGACATGTATTTTTAGAAAGAGGT
This sequence comes from Pisaster brevispinus, assembly GCA_023634235.1. Taxonomy (NCBI): domain Eukaryota; kingdom Metazoa; phylum Echinodermata; class Asteroidea; order Forcipulatida; family Asteriidae; genus Pisaster; species Pisaster brevispinus. Next base: position 5,799,535 of record JAMKCF010000021.1, on the reverse strand, counting down.
GTACACCATGGGTGGATTATTGCATCCAGACATCATAAAAATAAAAACAAGAGCTTAAAAAAAAAAAAAAAAAAAATTGCTTAAGCTTGTCTATTTAATTCATTGTGCTTCGTTTTCAGCAAAGTGTGTAGAAAACACTGGCTTGTGCTATCACTTGCTGTAGTTGATCAATTTTGTATACATATAAAAGGGGGGGGGGAGAGAAATTTGTTTACTTGTGGTGAATGGTGTCATGCCTTTGACATCATAGTAACATACATGTATTTGATGACTGGTTACTAACAAGATTTGGGGAGTTTTTACTACCATTGGTGTACAATCTCACTGTCAGTAATCAAAGCTAACATTCAATCCAGCCGCTAACGCCACCTGCATCACTCCATGGTAAAACAGGGTCACTCGCTTAGTTAAAATGCGCTATCCAACCCTGGGAAAAAAACTGCATACTGACTCACAGAAATCGAAAAAAAAGAGAAAATATATGAAGACTTTATGCTGCTTCCCCGCCAACCGCTCAAGAAATTTACTAGATTCTTTTCTGAAATCAGAATGAGAATTTTGGAGAGGCTGTCTTGGCCACGCCCGTTGAGGTGAAGTCTCCTACACCCCTCAGTAAAAAAAAAAAGCATTAGGTATCGGCATCACTTGTTGAAAGGAATTTGCAGTTCACTCAACAGCGTTGAACAAAACCGAAAGCAAATACATCCTAACCGGATTAGAGAGCCGGAACCTAACTCAATTACCGAGCAGAGCCTTTTTGCCGTGGTGTCTGCAGCAGGGTGGTGGTGTTAGCACGGCAGCACCATTGCTCTTTTTTTACGTTACCATTTATCTTCTTCAAGGGGCCTATTTCATAAAGCTGCTAAGCAACAAATTTCGCTAAGCTCAGGAAAAACTCTTGCTCATCGGATTCGGGTTACCAGCCGAAAAATACCATGTAACACGCGTTACTGGTGACTGGTTTCCTGGTAAAAAAAATTTTCCACTTGGCAGATCAATTTGTTAGATTGGCAGCTTTAGGGAATCAGGTCCTGATTCTTCCTGTGGTTCGCCTTTCTCTTCTCACTCACTACACGCTCACATTTATTTCCAACGACTACTTGCTTGGTTTCTAACCCTATCTCTAACCAGGTTACGTGATTCCTCCTCCTCCTTCAGCGTTCCCGATGACTACAAGGTCAACCCTGGCCCAGTAGAGGCCATCGCCCAGCACCCGACCGATGAGGAGAAGGTGAGGACCGTAGGGTTGGGATGAACGCCTTTTTTTCTTTATTAGTCAAATCCAATTACAGCAAACTGACCCCTGCCAACAACTAGAGCGCACCGGTCAAATGTTTAGGTTAACCATTTTGGGTCTTGTTAGAGCCATGACCTTTTCCAAAAAGAGATAAATTACATGACCAGCCTATAGTATTCATAGATTTTGCCTGCTGCTAAAATGTAGGGTTTGAACTGCCTCTAGCTATCGGGCAATTTCGGTGGTCTAATGGTAAGACATCTGCTCTAGAATGGCAAAGGTCTGGGTTTGAATCACACACATGCATTATGACTGGATTTTTTGAATACAGGAATCAGGAAATTACTAAGTATACAGTGCTTAACACACGTCTGTGTATGGGTAAAAACCAACAAATATTCTATGATTGTCAATTAATATGTACCTTTAACTATGAAACAGAGTCTCAAATCCAGCAACTTTTTTTCTCAGGGTTAAATTATACTTGGCAGATACTTACCCCTCGGGATAATTTGAAAAATTTGAGTCAGTTAACAGTAGAACACATTATTATTTTAAAACGAAAAATGCAGCCAAAAGTAAAGATTTGAAGAATTGAATTCACAAAAATGTATGTTGTAAGTCTTATCCACAGTAACAAGCAAGAATTTTGTTGCTCACAAGAAATTTATTTTACTTTTTGTTTTGTTTTTTACTTCAATGGGTTTATTTGTTATGCTCCAGTTGTCTGACAAAGAAATTATCTTTCTTTGCTTCAGTGAAGACACTTATCTTGCAATGCACAGTTTTGAAGATACACACATGTAATGCTGAAAGTGCTTGTCCACCCAGGATTTCCTGAGGATGTAGATAAAACAAATACATTTTTGTCTTTCTTTATTTAGATCCACAAATACGGTATTGAAGTTCATGTAGATTACTTTTCTTGTATGGCAATTTAAGATTATTAATTTATTTTTTAGTCATTATAAACAGCTACAATAACGATTGACAATTTATCCACAGCAGTGATGATACACTACATTAGTATTTCTTTATTAACCTTTTTTGGTTTTGCCTATACATCTAAAACGGTTTATTATATCACACTCCTAAAAGATGAACACGTTGAGAAATTAGTGTATTTTAAGTTCAACTTAAACAGGAAACTGGCTTGGTAAATTAATTTTGGGTTGAACAAAGACAAATTTATTTAAACCTGCAAACTCCGAATTAAGGTGCCAGCCTTCTACCAACTGAGCCATCTAGCTTTGGTGGTTTCTCTATTTCGTCAATAACTTAACATATTGGCAAAATAGGGAGACTGCCAGCATAAATGCTAGATAAGATGGCTCAGTTGGTAGAGAGCTGGCCCGTTAATCCGGAGGTCTCGGGTATAAATCCTGCTGTCGTCAGTTTTTCTTTGCGCAACCCAAAATTTATATTTGTAAATTCTGAACACTTACTACCAACAATTTTCAACACCGGCAGTTTTTGATTGGCTACAACCGGGGTCTGATTGTTGTGTGGCACCCCAAGGAACTGACTGCGGAGAAGACATTTGTGAGCAACCAGCAGCTGGAGTCTCTGTGCTGGCACCGTGATGGACTGCGCTTCACCAGCGCCCACAATGACGGCAGCTACTGCGTGTGGAATGCGCAGGATTCATCCGCGCCGGAGAAGGAACCCGTCATTCCATACGGTAAGGTTCAAATCCCAGGAGTGGGATTTGGTCAGGATTTTGTCCTGTCTTACAAAATAATCAGCAATCTCCTCTTTCTGCTTAAGAAAGAGTTGGGAGATGCAATACAGGCAAGGAAGTTAGCTTTAAGACCGCACTTCTAGATTTCTAGTTGAGGTGATCTTGAGAGTCTATAAAATCTTGAAGTTGTAACAATGTGATGTCATCCTCACAATAATAATCTTGTTTGTGTCATTTGGGGAGTCACTGTGTGACAGTGTAGTGTGCATTTAAGATGTTGGTTGCATTTACATACTGACTATTTTAATTAGTATTTGGAATTTGACTTCCAAAATGGCCAGTGTGATAGACAGTAGCCTCATGTGACGTTGGTGTGTGTATAATCCCCGGTGATTCATCTACAGACTAATTTTGCCCCTACCCATTTTTGAGGATTTGTTCAGCTTTTGTGCAGTCGCCCCCCCCCCCCTGTTTATCCCAAAACTGTCTCAGCTAAGAGATGCCTCTTTGTGATGAAGAAAGGGGAGTTGGCACGATACGAAGTTGTAAAATCTTAGGCATATGATGTCGCTGGACTAAGGCGCCCTCTCCTAGAGGTCAAAAGAAGGTCGCTGAATGGCCCACCCTCTGCACCCTGCCTACATTCTTGTGTTTTTTCCATCGTTTCATCATCATTGTTTTACCATCAAGAGGGCAGCAGGATGATGTCAAAATAGTAGGTCCATGGATTGGAATACAAGACTTCAACAACACCCTGGTTGGGGTTGATGATTTCATATGGTCAGTTTTAGTCTAAATATCAAGGTTTTGAGTAATTTAAGCTGAGAAATTCTTGATGGGAATAACAACTCTGACACTTCTTGGCACCAGAGAACAAAACAGTCACTCATTGTAAAGGGTGGTTTGTTTCCAAGAAGTCGGTAGTAAGGGTTGGCCTACATGGATTAATCTTGAGGAAAGCAATTGGTGGACAAAAAGAAAAGTAACTTGTTGTTGGTCTGGTGGTAATGGTGGATTAGGGCAGGTGTTTGGAGGGGTGTGGTTGTTGGAATGCGTTGTGGTTGTGGTTGGATTCCAGGAAGGTTGATTGAGAGGCTGTCACAGTGACTGAGACTGACAAGCAGGAGGGGAGCGTGGGATGGGCTGATGCAGGGTTGGAGAGGCATTAGCCTTTAAGATGTACTGAGGGATCGGTGTTGTGAAGTTAACATCGATAACAAAAGTCGGTATTCTCGCAACTGTTTCTCCGGCAACAACCAGCGATGATAGATCATCAGCAATGCATTGAAAACATTGCCAGGGCCCAATTTCATAGAGCTACTTAAGTGAAAAAAGTAGCTCAACACAAATTATGCTTATCAGAATAAGATTACCAGCCAAGCTACCTTGTCTTGTGTACAAGTTTTGACTGGTGTCCTGCTCATTTCTGCAAAGCAGAAAGTTGTTAAGCAATGTTTTCCTGCTTAAGCCCGGTTCATACTTCCTGCGAATGCGAATGCGGTATGAATGTTGACGTCATAAATTCACAACGAACAATTCGGAAGAGTTGAGATGTGCTCCACTCCTGCGAAACATTTGCAGTGAAAACAGAGCTGTGACGTCCAAAATCCGCTTCACATTCGCAGGAAGTATGAACTGGGGTTAAAGCCGCTCTATGAACTTGGGCCCTGGTCTCCAAGGCAGAGGCATACTTAGCTCTAAAAATTAAAATAGTTTTTTGGGTGAGAAAAAGGATTGGGGTTAATGTGTAATTATTGTATTGTAGAGTCGTGCTTCTTGACAGTGGAGTTTATCCCTGGGTTTCTGGTATTGTGACTTCAGTTGTTTATTTCATGTATAATAAACTATCTCTTGGTGGTCAGAGATACAATGAACATTCGGTAATAAGAATCAAAGGCGCACTGCTCGATATTGCACAGGATATCCTTGACATGGAACCGTGTCATGCACTGTTGGTGGAAGGATTCAGTTGACCCAATAAATATGGGACACTTCATATGAGGACGAACAACCCTGTCTGTTATGCTGTCTGAAGAGCTGGTGTCTGAATGATGCTTGTCTACCATGAGGCATATGGTGTGCAAACCGACTGGAAGAAACCAGATGTTGATTGCAGCTGTGGGAAAAACAGTGCGTTGTTGGAAAGTTGTGGTGATTGATTGTGTTGCTATCGGTCGATCACCAATTTCCTGTGGCAAGATTGAGTTTTAGAGAACAAGTCTTCATTTGCCCTGTGGATGGTTAGAAAGATCATTAGAAAGTGGGGTACCGGTTAGCAAAAGTAAAAAGTGACATCTTTGAGAAAAACAATTAGTGTAAAGTTGGCGGCAACATTGAAGGGAACATTTCATTGGTTGGTTAGTTGTCATGTTGAATGTCATTTGAAGAGAGTGCCCATGGCAGGTTTGCATGTGTGTACATTGGAGCTTGCATGGATAGCGAATGAGTGAAACAAAAATCGCATGCCCCCATGTTTTTGCATTAAAGGAATGAGAGAAATAAAATCTGGGTTTTTTAATTGAATTGCTGTCATTAACAAGCATTGAAGGTGAAGCATGTTGGAGCAAGTGATTGTTTACCTCAAGGAATTCCCTGCCTAGCATGTTGCGTGGAGTCTGTGCAGACCACTGCAAGCTATTTGGCTCTCTGTGTATTAACTCGACAGGTGCTCATGTCTGCATGTCAAAGTATCTGCATGAAATGAACCATGTACATTTGAATAATATAACAAAATACACTTGTAGCGGACGCCGGAAAAACACAACCACAGACGATCAAGGCACCTTCGCTAGAAGAACCACGTTGTGAACGAGAGTATATCATTTAAGATGACAAAGTGTCTTTATCAAGGTGTCTTTACTAAAGGACAACTTAAACCCTTCCATGAAATGTAGTCGGCATGCTGTAGGGTTATACTCAAGAGTTAGCTTTTGTGCATGCTAAGTCATCCTTGCATTGTGATTAGCGCATTGCATTATAATAGCATTATCTTCGCTTTGTTCTGTTTAAGATATCGGGCTTCCTTGTGGTAAAAACTTTATGAAGAAAAGGCGTCATCAGCATCTCACTTTTTAAAAGTTATACTGAAAAACTAAACTATCATTGTTGAATTATTTTCAAGGGACTCTTTACTTTCTTGTAATCCTTCTTTTGATTTTTGATTTGATTTTTTTTCCCCACTGGTTTTCTTTTCAGAATAATAAAAAAAAGGTTTTTTTCTTTCATTGCAATAATTTCCCGTGTCCTTGTCTATTAACCTCACTCACCATATCACCCCCTCTTTAAATCAAAGTAGAATATTCCGTACTCACACCCTGTTATGTTCACTTTATGTTTCTTACCCTTTTACTCTCTATGTTCCCCCCAACCTCACCAGGGAGCAAGAATAGTCCATTAATAGACGGGGAAGAAATGAATGGTAAGATATGATGTGCAAAAAAAGACAGAGAAAAAAAATGAAGGGGTAAATCCTCTGAATAGTTTGGTGGTTTTGCTCTTCACCCTTATGCACGCACCTGTTGTCCAGGGATACCCACTTTGCATTGTTTATCATATTTGGGAACTTGGCAGTTGGCACCCCTCAGTACCCCCCATCCTGGAACCATGTGCACACCCCTTCCATGACAAGCCTGTGCATCATACTTGTAATTTATAACTCACCCGTAACTGGGTTTGTCACACATTCATTGTCAGGTTTACCATATTTCACAAAACATCATGCTCTCTTTGTATAGCAAGATTTATTTACCGGGTACAAATTTTACATCATCAATACTTTTTACATGTGGTGACCAAAGTAATATACTTTTCCACAAAATAGAATTTTGAGTTTCAAAATGAAGCACAGATTTTGCCTCGATGTCCCCTGATATTTGTGAAGTGCTCGCCTCTCAAAAAGATACAGAGCCTCTAAAAACTCAATCTCATGTCATTTCAGGAACCATGAGAATGTTGTGTGAAACCTTCCCTGGTGCACTCCCTTTTAAACTAACCCATAACATCAAACACATTCCAATCTGGACCCAATTTCATAAAGCCATTAAGCGTAAAATATTGCAGAGCAGATTTTGTTTTTTCTGTGAAAAACAGAAACAAAAAAAAACAAAAAACGGGACACCAATCATAGCAATTTGAATGACATGGCATTTTTGCTTGTAACCCATTTCTGCTAAGCAAATATTTTTCTGAGCTATGCAGATTGCTGTGCTTTTATGAAATTGGGCCTGGCTCTCACAGTTTTTGTGAACACTGAGCCCAATCACTTAAAACCGCTAAGCAGTAAAGTGTAACAACTTTTTGTCAACAAATGTGAGCAGGAATCCATCTGCAAACCAGTTGCTGCTAAAGATCTGTAATGTGCTTAGCAAATTTTACTGCTCAGTAGTGATATCAGTTGGGTCCATTTGGCAGTGTCCGAATTGGCGGCTATGGCTGGTGCTTTAGGGGTAGCCAATGCTCCATTGCATGTTCACATGGGGATCTAGCCACAGCCGCCAATTCCAGAAATGGCCCCCGAATAGGCATTATTCCTAACAGCATGACGTATTGTAAATGCAGTAAGCTCTGGTGCCTTTTGATGGAGATTATGGTTTATGGCTGGAATTAGAATGAGTACAGGCACCTGAATGAATTTAATATGGAAGTGGTAACAAAATGAAAGCGATCAGCATGTGTAGTGAATTACTTGATATAAGTAGGATGTTTTGGGGTTTTTTCTTTCTGTTCATTGTTTTTAGCAACAGTTTGAATCAACTTTTTAAAGAGACTTCATCAAATTTAATGTCTTAATAATAAAGCCTGGTCTAAACGTTGTTTATGTACAATGTTTTCCCTACATGTGTAAGATCCAAGGAAGGTCCCCCATTGCCCCCTTCCCTAAACCCATGTCCCTCCTTGGGCTTCCTGGTGAGGTGGGGCAAATCAACAAACCAAACTTTTTGTCTATGGTGGTTTTGTTGTTACAAGAACCCTGAAACTTTGACAGAATCCTTAGTCTCCTATACTTTACTGTCAGCATCTTCAAAATAAAAAGCCACAGTTTCTTCCAACATCTTGCTTTGCCACCAATTCTAAAGCCCTTCCAATAGAGAAGTTTATCATTGTGAGGCCGGATCCTTATTGCCGGCTGCGGCTACAGCTATGACTGTTGCTAAGGGCAACTGCTAAAGACGTCCTATACTTCAACGCATCATGACGCGGCTTTGTAGCTGTAGCCGTAGCCATTGATTTGGACAGGGCCTTGTATTCTGAACTACATGTTGTCTGTTTTTATGTTACCGTGTTTGTTTTTTTGTTATCTCTGCAGGACCATTCCCGTGCAAGGCCATCAGTAAGCTGAATTACCTGACAACCAAGAGGTAGGTTAGAGAGGAGTCTTCCCTCAATCTGATCGTGGTTTCCCACTGATTTTTAACCCGTTGGAGTTTTGTATTTACACCCGGTTCGTTCTTCATGAGAAAGCGATTGCGAAGACGCAAACAATCAGGTATGCGCCGTTTTCCCAATTGTGACTAAGGGAAACTCGCTTCGCTTTCGCAATTTGCATGAAGTATGAACCGGGTTTGAAGGGAATACAAGCTATCTAGCTGTATTTTTCTTCAAGATAATCGTTGGTTGGGTTGTACCTCCGCTTACTAAAGCTGCTTTAAAGAACAATCCTTAAACTTCATTTCACTGTTTTGGAGGATTGGATAACAAAGAATATTTTTGAATTTAAAAAAATTGTCAATACTATTAAATAGATATTGTCGGCTCAGTGCTAAAAATTCCGTAATCTCAATTTGTAATCCATAATGATCATAAGGGTGTTAAATGAAAAGTGCGTATAAATTTTTTTTTTTTTAAATTGAGGGGAATCCACCAGTGTATATTTTTCTTTGAAAACAATTGTTTCTTTTTGCCAAACAGTTACTTTGAAGACCACTCTTGATCAATAAACTCTATTTAACGGGAGCTCCAAAATATGCAAAAACAATTTTTTTGAAATCCATACAACTTTATGGTCATGAGGAAATGATAAGAGTTTGAAGTTTTGGGGAGGTTACTGATTTTCTGAAGTTATTTTGGGGGTTGTGGGGGGCAGGACTGGGATGACACAGTGTGAGTTTCACTTGAAGAGGTTATCTCAATTTCCATTTATTTATTTATTTGTTTATTTATTTTCTGGGACAATGTCGGTCATATCTTACATTTTCCGGTTCAAGACTTGAACCAAGTTATTACAGTCTGACAATGTTTATTAGCCTAGCGGGGGACATTAAGCACTAAACACCTTACCATACATGGTGCCTCTCGACCCTCATGTTGCATTGAGCCAGTCGTGACTACTGAAATTCTAAATTGGGACAGGTTAAAAGAGGAAACAGTTGAGTATGCCCCTAGGGAGCCATGAAGGGAAATCACCCAGTTAAGGTTGTTGCTGCTCATCAATTGGCTCAATATCCTGTATCGGATCACTGGTGCAACTCCTTGAGAGTCAAATGATTCCGGTAAAAACTTAGAAGTAATTCTCCGGGTACTCATCAGACGTGTGATTTTTTCCCGAGTTCAGGATTTTTTTTCCTCGGATTCTCATTTAGCCTTGAAATGTTCTTGAGAGAAGTAAAGCAGTCGTCAAAGGGAGAAATAAATAAATCACATTGTGTCCACATCTGGGCCCAATTTCATAGCGCTGCTTAACGGTAAGCAAATTTTCGTGCTAACTATAGCAGAAAAATTTGCTTAAGCGTAAGCGTATTTCACAGGTTAGCAAGAAAATTAGGCAGCCATCCTGCGCGTTCACCATGGATTGGCATTGTAACGTCATTCATTTTCATACAGTAAGCATCGGAAGGTTAGCATGCCTTTTCGTGTGCTTACGGTTAGCAGCGCTATGAAATGGAAATTGCGCAGTAAGCACAGAATTGGCCGTTAAGTAGCTCTATGAAATTGGGCCCTGAAAACTTCCTGAATTGTAGCGACTGAGAGGTTCCTGGGGCAGGAAATAAGGGGGAACCCAGACCTGTAAGCCATTTTCAGGAGTTTTTACATTTGGCACCTCTCATTCCTGTACACGTGCTTTTGTGGGGGAAGGGGCAGAAGGAGGGGATCATGTTTGTGTTAAGTCAGATATTAACTGAACCTGTTGGAACCTGTATTGTAGTATTCTATGAGGTCATTAACTTTTGCTATTAATTGTGAAAAGTTTGCGTTCATTTAAAACTCAGTGGGCTTCTTTGAAGTGGATTTGGCGCATAGTTGAAAGTCTGTCACACTAAAGCAGGCTAGTGATCTGTCGGAATGTCTCCCGATTTCAAGATATTCCTCGCAGATCTCCAATTGTGTAGAGTTTGAGCTTGCCATCAAGGGATGATAGACAATGCTCTCACCTCAAGCTTTTCATCTTTGTAGTGACGTAAAAAGTCTGTAAATCCTCTATAGTGTGACACTGTGGACATCATTTTAACATTCCTCCGTAACTTTGGTTCCTAGTTTCAGACCTTTTTATCGGCAACAAACCTCACCACTGAGTTTAGCAATAAAGATTTTTCTGAACCGACTGTTTTGGGGGAAATGATTGATACCTTTTTTAATCTATTAAAACGTTTTGTAAAAGAAGAATGCGATGATGGTCATGTTGAAAGCAATTTTACATTTTTTGGTTATTATCTTTCTAGTGAACCATTCATGATCTTTGCTGGTGGAATGCCTCGTGCTAGCTACGGCGACCGCCACTGTGTGACCGTCATGCAAGGCAACAAACATGTCGTCTTTGATTTCACATCAAAGGTGATTGACTTCTTCACAATGTCGGACGTGGACTCTGTGTACGGTAAGTGTGTGTGAAAAAAAAAAAGTCTTCATTCATTCTTTGAGAATTCTGTAGTGGTGGCAAATTTTTTTGGTAAGATTTCACACAGTGGCCGTTGAACTAAATTGTCAAAAGTTGTGTTGCGTTTGGTTAGCCAGGCCGTGAATCACATAGAGGCCATAACCTATGTTGCCCTGGTCTTGGCCTTGGCCTTGGCCTTGGTGCCCCTTCAAACGTTTCCCATAGACGTTAATACTTTGCAATGGAAGTGCCCTTTGCTATATGAAAATGGCCTTACTCTCTCATAGATAAAATTCTAGGCCTGGTTAGCTTACTATTTTTCTACTTTACTATTTTGACTGTTTGTTGGTTCGGATGTGGAGAAATGTTCAATATTCTTTATTCTTTGTATAAAAAACAAGAAAGATTAATAACTTTTTCATCAACAGCTAATGTCAATAACAAATAACCTCAACTTGACTGCTCACTTTTTCATAAATGCACAAATGAAATAATTGAACTGTTTTGTCCAGGGATGAACTTTGAAAAAAAACCTGTCATGGTAATTTCACACAATTGTTGAATCCATCCACATTTAGCTAGGTGACATCGGGTACCAACCGCATCTCTTGCCAGAAATCTGAGAAATGATTCATGCATGAATCGTTTCTCAGATTTAAATGTTTTGGGGTGAAAAATTATCCAAACCATGTTACATCAAAGAGAATCTTTTCTCAAAATTGTTTATACTATGAACAGCTGCAGTGCTTCTCACCAAGTAAGCTTTTTATAGTCATTAAGTTTTGGAGCACTTACCAAAGTATGACTCTACCTTCAACTAATTTGCGAAGTCTGTTTTGTTGTACAGAGTTTGATGAGCCTCACACTTTGGTTGTCTTGGTTGAAGAGGAGATTGTCTTCATTGATCTTCAGACTGATGGGTAAGTATTTGTGGGTCACAGGTCTACTCACATCAGAAATATGCAGCCGATTTCACGAAACGCTAGGATTAATCCTATCTCGAATTAGGACGAGTAACTAGTCCTAACTTAGGATTAATCTTAAGGTTTACATGTTACAGTGCAAGGCTGGGACTCGTCCTAAGTCCTAAGATTAATCCTAAGTTAGGAAGAGTTTGGTGAAATCGACAGATGGTTTTACGTATGTTATTCATGGATTGTTACGTATTACAGTCATGTGATTTATTTCAGGATTTTCTCAAAAACTCCTGGAGGCTTCAAATATTTTTGATAGAAGTAAAGCAGTCACCAAAGAGAGAAAGAAATAGTCCACATTGGGTCCAAACCTTTAGTTTTGTAGGTCTAGTGATGCACTGAGCAAAACCTTTTGAAGAGATGGATTGCACATAATGTCATTGACCGCCATCTTTGATGACCAACAATGGAAAAGTGTACAAACTGGGCTTGACTCTCAGCCAATGATTCACAAGTGCACGTTTCATCAACAATGGCGGCCAATGCAAGGGTTCTATTTGCAACATCTGGGATGTTCTGGGTGTAGAATAAGGGGGAACCCAGGCCTGTGACCCATTTTTTCACGAATGTTCACATTCGTTGAATCTTGTCCCTGTATTAACCGTCCTACTCTCCGAATGTTGTTGTTACTTTCAGGTGGACAGTTTTCAATCTGCCATACCTCTCATCCCTGCATGCCTCTGCTATCACCTGCCAGCAACATATCAGTAATGTCCCTAGTGAGCTGTGGGATAAGATCACTGCAGCCGGTGAGCAGCAGATGGCTAGCTCCACCTCCCAGAGGGTAAGATCAAGCTGACTAAACCACCCCTCCTCCTCCTCCTTGACCCAATGCCTCCCTCTCCCCCTCCCCCATGTCCCACACCAACACACACAAGAAAAGTTTGTCAACCTGTTAAGCTTCCTCTAGCTATTGGGCAAGCTCAATGGTCTAGTGGTATAGAAGACTGCTCTAGAATGGGAAAGGTTGTGGGTTCGAATCCCACCATGTAATATGCCAGTGGATTTTCTTTTCACTGGACTCTGGAAAGTACTGAGTATACAGTGTTTACCACACATCGGTGTATGGGTAAAACACAAAATATTCGTTATGCCTGATGCAAACTTAACATCTATTAAAATCTGTAAAACTGACGATTTCTCCTTTTTCTGTATTTATATTTTTGGGGGACGGAGTCTCCATTAATTCTGTACCTGACAAAATCAAGTACTGCCTCGGTTTGTCAAACCACTTGGATCCCTATCTGAGATGTCAACGGGTTGACATGGTCCCAAATGAATGGCGGACCTTGTTCATTATTCTGTTAAACTTTGTTGCATAAGTTTCATTTGTTCCAGTGTTGTCCGGACCTAAAAGTTTAATCCCTTTAGACAGATTTCTATAAGAACTGCTTGTGAATAGTTAAATTACAAGTTTAACAAAAAGTTTGGTGAGTTTGAGATTGAATGCCCCCACGCTTTAACTTAATTTGTGACGGAAGTTTGAATGTCTGTTTCAGGATTGGCCGATGAGTGGCGGTAAGAACCTATCAGAGCCCAGCACACCACACGATCTCTTGATGACGGGTCACGAGGACGGTACTGTGCGCTTCTGGGACGCGTCCACCATCTCCCTGAGATTCCTCTACAAACTGACCACTGCCGGCGCATTTGTGACCGAAGCCGATCACGCTGACGCCGGGGCTGGGGAGACTGAGGGCGAGTGGCCACCATTCCGCAAGGTTTGTTTTACTAGGCAATGTCATTTTGAGACAATCAAACTCGGTAATTTCATTGGCGCTATGTTATGAGACTGTTCAAGGAAAGATATTTTGTTACCCAGAAATTATCTTATGTCAAAAACCAAAACTTTCAAGTTGGGCTGTTTTGCCATGGAAGGGCCGAGAGATTGCTGTACCACATCATTGACACACTGATACTACAAACTTTACCGTCTTGCGTCAGCTGTCAGTTTATCTGTTTTTACCAAGATCCTAACGGTCTTAATTGTTGTGTGCTGAAAAGGGACCAGGGATCCATTTCACAAAAAAAGATAAGATTGATCTGAACTGCGAATCAATCTTGATTGCCGAGGAAAGTGTGATGTCACAATTCAAACCACCATGGTAATACTGACAACTCATCTCAAGATGAATCTTAGTACTTTGTGAAATCGAGCCCACAAAAAGTAGCTGAGCACAAAAGAAGTTATGCTGGCCAGATGAAGGGTTACCAACCAATCGACCATGTCACTTGTAAAATCTGACAGGTGTCCTGGGCTCAATTTCTTAAAGCTGTTAAGCAGAAAATTCTGCTGGGCAAAGTTCTTTGCTTAGCAAGAAATGAGCGGGGTACCAGTGGCAACAATTTAAACTTCATGGATTGTTGGCTGGTAAACTGTTTCTGTTGAGCAAGATTTTTCTGTGCTTAGCAAGTTTTTGTACATACAGGCTTTATGAAATTGGGCCCTGCTGATATTTGCTAAGCAGAAAGTTGTTCAGCTGAAGCAGGTCTATGAAATTGGGTCCATAGTAAACCATTCCAGCCACAATTTAGTTATGTTCGGATGAATGGAGGAAAAACAACATGGCTATTTTATGATAGCAAATACTTTATGTGGCCCTGCCCTTATCCTTTTTTCTGCAAACTCAAGTCAATGAGCAAGGGGGATCTCCAACAAGTAAATGTACAAGATAGAATGAAAGAAACTAATCCCTTGAAGATTTTAAGGTTTTCTGATACACTCTTGCCAATCCTAGCCTTGTTGTTCTAATCAGATTCTTTGATCCTCCCTAGGTTGGCAACTTTGACCCCTTCAGCGATGACCCTCGCCTGGGTATCCAGAAGATCGTCCTGTGCCCCATGAGTGGCACCCTGCTGCTGGGTGGAACTGCCGGCCAAGTCATCATGCTCACCATTGGCACTGAGGAAGTGGAGAAGACTCTGGAGGTAAGAGGATGGTTTGAAGAGGGTGTTTACTCAGTGGGTTCAAAGGTGGCTAATTGTCAGGAAGCTATAAACTATACATTTCATTGATTTTATACATGGAAGTTGAAGTTGAAGCTGATTTCAATTTGTTTGATTCCTTTGCAGACCTACCCGATACAGATCGTCGGCGAACAGGACAAGTTTGTCTGGAAGGGACACGAGTCTCTGGCAGTCAAGGAAGACGCCCTGAAGTTTGCCGCTGGCTTCCAGCCCGGCGTGGTCCTCCAGGCCCAGCCTCCTGCCTCCATCACCGCCCTGGCGCTCCAGAGCAGCTGGGGTCTGACCACCCTGGGAACCAGCCACGGCTTCTCCCTCTTTGACAACATCCAGAAGAAGATGGTCATGGCGCACTGCACCCTGAACCCCAATGACCTGTCGTCGACCGGCCAGCCCATGACGCGTAAGCGCTCCATGGCCAAGTCTCTGCGCGCCTCCATCAGGAGGCTGAGGAAGAGGCGGCAGACTGCTGGAGGATCACCTAAGAAGGAGAAGGCAGAGGGGGCAGCTGGCGGATCGGGCGAAGGTGTGCCCACCACAGACATTGACGCTGATAAGGTACAGATCAAGTTTGTAATAAAAGTTTGTATTGAATTATCGGACTTTTCAACATTGATGTCAATAAATAAATAATACAATCAGTTTTGGGCTATGGCTTTGGCTGTTGCTTGCAGCTTCAGTGTTAATGAATGAACAGTTACAATCATCTAAACATAGCCACAGCCAGAACTGTCTGTTCAGACATGCTTTAATTATTTACTTTTCAGAGCTTTGGCTAACCTTACTACATGTACGTTGTGTTTCAAATAAATGAATAATAGTATTAGCTGTTGCAAACTGCTTACCAACCACAAGGACCTATGGTATAATAATATTTGGTTCAAATAAATGTATTGGATCTGAGCCGCGCCTTGTTGGTGTTTAGTTATATTTATCTGCCAAAAGATATATGTATACCACTTATACATTCAACCCTGTTGTTGAAGGGAACAATTTACAGCTGTGATATATTTCATCAAAATTAATTTTTGTTTTGTTTGATGAATGTGAGTTTGTCGCCTTTTACTTTACGATTAGTTTGTAATTCGCAGGATTTTTTTACCGCATGAGGGCGTGTTTGAACCAAATTTATGTGGTGCAAAACAAGAAAAACGAACCGGTTTTTCCATTGTTATTGTTTTTATTTGTATGGCCATTGATTAAGGAAACAAGGTACAGACAGTCAAAATAAGACAAAGCTATTGTCATGCAAGGAGAAGGAAATAAGCATTTGGAGGCGCCCTCATGAGTTCAAAAATCACATTAAATCATAAGAGAGTGTGCAACCACCAGGCAAGGAATCTTGATTTGATAATCTCAATGAATGCTAACTAGTTATCCTGACGTGTTTTCATTCTCATCTCTGTGTGCAGTCTGAGGGGAAGGAAGACAGTGGAGCCAAGGCCAGCCCAACCCGTGAGCTTGCTCAGGGGGAGCGTAAGATTGAAGCTAGAGGAGATGACACTAAAACCAGCATGGTGCGCTATCTCTACTTTGCCAACACCTTCGTGCGTGACAGTAAGTTCCATTATCTTTTTTTTTACCGTAGAAATTCCTATTTGAAATTCAACATCTTCAGTTTCCAGACACAATCAGGTGATGTCACAGTGCAGCAATGTTAGTTTTTCTCCAGTACAATCCTACAATTCCAGATTGAGGCTGGAAGTAAAATAGTCTGAATTTAGATGAACTATTCTGACCTTAGTCTCCTGTCCACTTCCATTAGGTCAAGTAGCGACCCCATCTCTGTGGTGTGGAACCAATGCTGGTTCCATCTACATCTACGTGGTTGGAGTTCCTTCATCTGACAACAGAACACAAGATGCAGTCACTGCAGAAATCAGTAAGTAGTTTGGTTTTTTTTCCTGCTGTCATGAGTTCCCTTTCAGATCGCACTGTGCACCCAAGAGTTCTGGAAAGGCGTAAAGCGACCATTAGAAAGAGGGTAGAAAGACATAGCCCAGCTTCTGCCAGGCATCGAATTCTTTCTACTTTAGTCTGATTTTCAATTATTTTTGCCCTCAGAAAGGTCAGCAAAACGGTTATTAAACAACATGAAAAATACAAAAGCGTGCCTGTTCTACAAACCTCTGGTTTGCGACTTTTTGTGAGAGTTTGTATTAATGAGAGTTTTGTAAATGTAACACACAGTAAGTTAAGTTTTTTTGTTCACACATTGTCCAGAAGGTTTCATGTTCGTCCTTTGAGGTCCACCTTAATTCACAAGATTGTTTTGTTTTTATACTAATTGTCACGTTTATTTTCATCATTATGTCCAACATTCCATTAATCTTTGTGACCCCTTTCCCCCCGCCCCTTCAGCTAAGGAGATCAGGTTGAAGCACGCTGCCCCCGTTGTGTCTCTGGTGGTGATAGACAGCGACGCTTACCCCTTGCCAGATCCCATTGATGTACAGAATGAGAGAGCAAAGCCTCCCAATATGAGCGGTCACAATCTCATCGTGTGCTCAGAGGAACAGTTCAAGGTGAGTGCGTGGACGGCAGAATATCGACCCCAAGATCTGGGTTCAAAGTTTGACACATTTCTCTCCCTGTAATTTTACAAATTAATCAATGTGTCTCCTGCCTTTACTTAAACAGCCATGATGTGATCATTCCCATGGTGCTGTAATTTGGTTTGTGATAAATGTACAGTCTCCAATGAAAGGAGAGACTATTATCGTGTTGTCGTCACCACTATTATGATTCCTGTAATACAGCAATAAAACATAGTAAACTTTACTGCAAATTTGATTTTTAATTTGTATTTATTTGTTTGTTTGTTTGTTTATTTATTTATTTATTTATTTATTTATTTATTTATTTATTTATTTATTTATTTATTTATTTATTTATTTATTTATTTATTTATTTATTTATTTATTTATTTATTTATTTATTTATTTATTTATTTATTTATTTATTTATTTATTTATTTATTTATTTATTTATTTATTTATTTATTTATTTATTTATTTCAAAAAATAAAATCATGCGCAGTCTTTTTTACAGAAACACCTGGTTACATCTCTCTTGGGCTGACTTTATTTACATAAAAAGTGATAACAATTTTTACCCCCCACCTCTAGTCCTTCCTCACTGACCCCAACCCCTTGGGAGTGTTGAACTATAAAAGCATTTTGAAATCTTACGATGTCACCCTCAGGTTTTCCACCTGCCTAGTTTGAAGCCGACCCGCAAGACCAAGCTGACTGCTCATGACGGATCAAAGGTGCGCAAAGTCAACTACATCAACTTCAGGAGCCGAAGTGGTAAGTCCCCGTAGTCTGACATCTTAAATAAGTCAATACCTGGGAGCTCCTCTTACTTTTACCGTCTCCTAAACATTTTTCATTCCATCGCATTTTAAGTTGTGTAATTAATTACTGTTTTAAAAATTTATCATAGCTGTTTGATTCAAACAAATTAGAAACCGGGAAGAGGTGTTATTTTGGTGTTGGTGTTTTTTTTTTTTTTTTTTTTTTTTTTTACTTCTTTAAAAAAAAAAGTTTTTTAAAGAATGTTTAATCTGTTTTCTACCACTTCAAAACCAACAAGGTGTAAAATGATCAAGTTGGATTAGTCTATACCAGGCCTATGATTTTCCTTATTTCAGGATTTTTTTATAGATCTCCCATTGCCTTCAAACATTCTTGGCAATGTTAACTTGTCTCCAAACCTAGTTTTCATTTTTTTTTTACTGATGTGTAGAGTCTGTTAATCCATTAGGACAGTACCTTGGAAGTACAGGAGGTTTAATCTCTTGATAAAGATTGCTAACCAGTTTCATGAGTTTTCATTTTTGTACAGTCAATCCCTGCTTCACTGTTGATAGTGTAGATTTGCTTTCTGTTTGTACCAAAAGTTAAGCCCAGAAGCAAAGACAAGTATTAATGTTCCTTCACTGTTATGGTTTTCACTTGACAGGCAAATATAAATCTTGCAATTCTCAATTTTGTTTTTACCAGATGATAACTACTCCGAGAACTGCATCAGTTGCCTGACCAACCTCGGTGAGCTAGCTATCTACAGCATTCCATCCTTGAAGAAACAGCTTGGCTTCTCAGCTCTGCGCAAGGAGAACGTGGCTGGAATCCAGTCGCTCATCTTCACATCCCGTGGGGAAGGGTTCTACCTGCTCTCCCCATCAGAGCTGGAAAGGTGGGTGGAAACTTGTGGCAGTTGCAGTCGTTTTTTCGAAAAACTTTCAGTTTTGAATTGTTTGCATTTGTCTTTCTTGCGTTCCAAGTATTACGTGTCTGTCTTTATAAAGTGACATCTTAGTTATGTCACTGAATCACTGAATTATGTCTTTCTTGTATGCCATTTATTACCAGTTTGTCTTTGTAAAGTGACAAATCAGTTCAGTATACTAAACTGGACATCCGTTAATCTTTCAGAATTGCATTATGTTGTATTGTAAATGTGTTTGTATGATTTTGTATACTTTGTTTTCCTAGATATATCTCTGTTGTGTAATATCAAAAGTTGCTTTACCCATCCATTGCCTTTTTCCATTCATTTGTTTGGGTGTTCTTTATAAACCATTGTATTTGCTCATTTTCCCTGTGTAAAAAATTGTTTTATTTAAATGACCTGAATGAAATCATTGTTATAAATAAATGCATGTTACCTGAACCATATTTCTATTTCAATGTTTCCCTTTTGTAGATACCGAAGCAGAAATCCAGAAAGTTTCCGCTGAGGGATGGTTTAATCCTTCAAACATTTTTAGGCTAACCATTTAACCTATTCCATATTGAGTTTTTCTAATTATTTGTGCTTTAGAAAGGATAAAATATGGATTTTCATTCCGTGTTTTTTTTAATTTTTTTTTTTTTACATTTACAGTATAAAATGAAACAATTTTGATTACAAAATGACAACATATATCAAAAGATTGTTGCATAATTTCTTTTATAGATAACAAGATTTGTAAGACTGAAACCCAACCTTCCTTTTGTAACAGGTTCTCCCTGTCTGCTCGCTACTTCACCGAGCCAATGTGCATGTTGGATCTGCCTGAAGGTATGCGCCCCCCTCCCCCGGAACCAGAACCAGAACCGGAACCAGAACCAGAGCAAGGTGAGGAGGCGGTGGTTCCACCGGTTGACGGGCACCCCATCGCCGAGGAAGCACCTGCAGCTGAGGAAGCCGCTGAGACCCAGGCAGAGCCTGCCGCTGAACCTGCTGCTGCTGCTGCTGCTGACGCTGCTGCAGAGCCAGAGGCTTCTGCTACTGTTGAGGAGACTGATATGGATGACCCGATGGCACAGAGTAAGTAAAGAATCCAGTAGACCTATTGGCAGATTCTTTGTAAGTAAGTACGATTACAACTCATGATATGTAAAAGGGAATTGTGCTCCACCCACCGACAGGGAATGAGACTTTTTATACATAAACTTGTAAATGCAGGTTTGTTACTAAATAGTCCTTAAAAAAGCCCTTCATCTTCAATTGTAAACAGAAATGTAACTTTTTCACTTGTTACCCCTCCCCCCAACAAAAATAAATAAATAAATGAGAATAAAATATTTCTGATTTGTTCTCTCGATTTATGCACAGCATAGTGCAGCTGCAAAGAAACTAATTGTGCACTTTGTGGTAAAAGCATGAAATTTGCAATGATGGTTGGTATTGGGCTACATAAGTATCAATTTGAGATGACTGAATTGCTTCTAGCTGGGAACACACTGAGCGCACTGACGCCTACGGCCTAGGTTTGCGCTGCCCAAATTCTGGACATGCATTTTTTACCTGGCATCCTGGGCGTTTTGTTTTTCCGATTTTATTTTAAACATTCAGTTGCGTCTCTTGAGACTTCCTGTACATCCTGTGCCGGTCAATTTTCATTCATCAAATTGCCAGCTTAAACTGTATCGTTCTTTGATTATTTCTGCATCAGGTGCACCAATGGTGATAACCACAAGTGGCGCCACTGTCAAGACCTCCAGCACCACTGTTGTCAAGACGAAGAAGACGATCATCTCATCCAGCTCAACAGGCGGTCAAGCAGTGACTACCACTACAGAGGAGACCTTCGTGAGTAGCAGTGGAGATCACCAGACAGCAGACGGTGAGAACGGGATAGGGGGATTAGGGTTGTAATAGGTCACTAGAAGATGTAATCAAACATTGAGGGGGGGGTGGGGTTCCGACAGAGCTGTCAACTCTCCCTGGCTCTGCAGATGAACAAATTATTTTCTTGTGTAGTTCTTATATAGCGCTTTATCACACCCGGTGGGCGTATCAAAGCGCTTGGTATTTTTTTCCTGCAAAGTGTGCGGAGTTATGTTTTGAAGTATGAGACCTATTCCTTTACAAAGCACCATATAATAGTGCCGTGGCACAATATGCTGCCGATCATACTAGGAACACCGGGGCGAACTCCTTCTCTTTACGACAAGTGCACTGGGTTCTTTAGCATTACACAATACACAGGACCTATGGCTTTACGTCCCATCCGAAGGACGCAGAAGTAACGGTTAAGTGTCTTGCTTAAGGACACAAGTGTCACGACCGGGACTCGAACCCACACTCTGCTGATAAGAAACACCAGAGCTTGAGTCCCGTGTTCTTATCCACTCGGCCACGACACACCATTTTGTGGTCCTTCTCATGATGAAATGGCACACTGTGTTGATCAGTTCTCCTTCAAATTCATTTGTTATAAATGACTCTTCAGATTAGGGCGTGTATGTTTCATGTGTTGTATAAAAGCCTCGCATAGGCCGCCATCACTGTCGAGGTCGGGCAATCAATGGGAAACGGCACTTGGGCATGCGCCACACACATATCTCAGCCAATGATAGGTATTCCGTTGAACTCAGTGAGGGCGCTATTTGAGCTTCTGTCCTCATATACAAGGGGTTTATTGAGCTGATGGTGCAGGGAAGACAGACAAACGTGTGGCAGTAGAAATCCTATGCCGTTGGGCACTGGAGTCCCCTGCCCCAACCCTTTCTCTTTTATTGTTCTGTTCCCCCATCTATATCTGCAAGAAACCCATTCCCTAGCATTGGTATGTTTCTTTCACTTCTAGGAAGTTTTCCAGAGGGAAAAATAATGCATTCTAAGACCAAGATTTTGTTTTATCTACAAATTTATTTTGTTTGAATCCTACTTCCACATCTGCGTCTGACCTTGTTGGGACTTATAGTTGTTATTCCTGTCTATTGATTTAGATAGTTAGACCCTGTCCAAATCAGTCGCCTTTGGCTACGGCTTCTGTAGTTGGCTACACCATTAGCATTGAAGAATAGGCCTTTTCGGCAATCCAGTCATAGCCACTGTCGAAGCCGTCATTTTGGACATATTTCATAATTTGGATATTCCGACATACTTGTAGGTTGTTACGTACTGTGAATAGCTACATTGTTTTGTTATTCACAAAGATTTAAAAATGTTGATTCTTTCTTTATTATCTTCAGAGAAATCATTGTTATTGATCAACATATAGTCTTGATTTATCAATATATCATAGGAATTACAATTTATAAGTGTATAATTAACTAAGGAAATAATTAATGGTCTTTTAAAGTTGAGAGTGGGTGAAGATGTGCATGTGCAGTTCTGTTTTGGTTTTTTTTTTTTTTTTTTTAATACTTTTATTATATGTATGTTTTTAAAGTAATTCACGTCAACTATCTGCAGGCAAGCAACTTTTTCAACTGAGCTGCTGATTTCCACTTTTTTCTTTGATAATAGTTCCATAGAAAACTGAAAAACACTGTTTAAAATTAAGCGTGGATGGCAATTTCTTCTTCTCAAAGTTGTTTGGAGTAATTTGTTCCTTGCGCTTGGAAAGTGGTGTACAGAAGATTCAGTAGTTCTGGTTTTATTTTCCAGTTGTTCCCACAATGAGATCACAAGGACCATTTCCATCCATTCATAAGTAGCATTTTATTGTCTCGCAGTTGGAGGGCTAGCCTCAAAATTGCTGTCATAATGAGGCCATCACTTAGCCCCCCCTACTCCCTGAAAAACAGGTTTATTATTAACAAAGCATGATCAAATGTCTCTCAACTCCATCTCACTCAAACAAGTCACTGGCAACATTCATGTCATCTTCACGTATCGGTTACATCCAAAATTAATTATCACACGGTAACTCTATACGTCTTTGTCTACACAACCGGTCCGAGTTAGCATTCATTCAAGGTCTGAATCAACACGCAGACATGGTGGAAAGTGATAACTAAATACATAGCTCAATGACAGTACAAATAACACCGTCATGATACAAGTTTGACGAAGGGGAAACCGTGGAAGGGTGACATGTTTATTATGAGGTTGACTAAACACTTCCCCGAATGTTTGCCCTAATTGTTGTAGACCCCTGTGGAGTTCTAAGTAGATCAAAGAGATTCACTTAAGTTTGACCGACATTAATGGAGAAATTTGATTCAGGACAAATGTCTGTGCTTTTAACCACGAACAAGTAATCAATTTCCCCTGAAGTACTTCATCGCTGCTTTGTCTGGGCATGCAGCCTCGGCATGTTTTAAAGAATATCCACGTCTTTGGAGACATGCTTGTGCATAATAATCTCAAAATAGCAATTAGTTAAAGAGGGATGTTGCTGTGTGGACTCAGTTGAAACAAGGTCGGTGTTTGTCTTATTGTGAAAAGTTAGTTTGTCGCAGTGTAAATATTGGAGATTCAAAAACGCGACTAGGCAGGTGCAGAGCCGTTTATCGGTAGAGTTGTGACATAGAGGGATCATTTTTTCTTCGGTCATGTGGTTGCTGGACGCCATTTTCGGTCCAAATGCAGCACAACCCAATGGGCTGACTAGTCTGCCACCCTGTATTCGCCCATGCGGTTTTTTGTGGGGGCGGGGGACACACAAAAATGGCGTCTAATCGCAAGTTGTCATAACTCTGCCAATATATGGCTCGAGGCAGGTGGCATTCCCTTATTTCATACGTATGTCGAGGAGAATATAGCATAAAGAAAATGTTAAACCTTTAAACTTTCAGATTGATTCAAAAGTGAGGGTCCTCTGTAATGGGACAGTCTTTAGAATGAAAGTAGGGGAATACTACGTTGGTCAAACTTTGTGTAACTCTCTTAGAAGGTGGTTAGTGTAACAATGTACTAATCCCAACTCTTAACCCTAACCCTAATACAAACAGAACTCCATAATGAAGTGGATGAACTCCTGGCTAAGATCCCCAACATCAGCGTGAACATTGAGGGCGACACCGAGGAAAATCCTGACATCACTCTGGATGAGGTCAGAGAATACAAGTGAGTAGGCTCTGTGGTGTCCATCAAGGGTGGGGGGTAAGAGAGGGCAACAAGCATGAGATCATAGAGGAGTAGGCTCTGTGGTGTCCATCAAGGGTGGGGGGTAAGAGAGGGCAACAAGCATGAGGTCGTAGAGGACAAGTGAGTAGGCTCTGTGGTGTCCATCAAGGGTGGGGGGTAAGAGAGGGCAACAAGCATGAGGTCGTAGAGGACAAGTGAGTAGGCTCTGTGGTGTCCATCAAGGGTGGGGGGTAAGAGGGGCAACAAGCATGAGGTCGTAGAGGACAAGTGAGTAGGCTCTGTGGTGTCCATCAAGGGTGGGGGGTAAGAGAGGGCAACCAGCATGAGGTCGTAGAGGACAAGTGAGTATCATTCACATGGGAGGGTTAGGTACGGGGAGGGGGAGGGGGAAGGGCGGAGAATGCAAGTGAGTAGACTCAGTGAGGGAGGGGTTGGGAAGGGTATGAGGTCAGAGTGCATAGTCTGGGGAGAGTTTGTCTTGGGGGAGGGTGTTGGGTAGAGGAATGGGGTCAGACAATTATAACCTGAGGGATGTTAACAGGTATACAAGGAAGGGCATTGGGACCAATGGGATAAGACTACTTGTTCTTCCAGCCTCGGTTTAGTTACATAAATTTGAACGACACTGACTGCCAGACATCTTGCACCTTATGTACATGATGTCATTTGAGTTGGGCACCCTCGCCTAGAGGTCCAAAGGAGGTCGTTCATTGGCCAATCCTGTGTAATGCGCGTACAAATCTGTGCGCTTCCATTGTGTCATCGTTCTCCCTCTAAGATGGCGGCGTGATGATGTCATTGCATAAGGTCTTGATTATAAAGGCAGTGGGTGCAGCTTCAAAGAGAACCTAAGTAGTTATGTCTCTTGATTCTTTCATTCATCAAATCTTAACGCTAACGGTTCTTTACTTTTTGTTTGTTTTTGTCCTGACAGCAAAGACGACCAAGGTAAGCGGAGCCTTACTTCTCATTTCATTCCACTCACACTCACGCACACTCATGACTCACACAGTCTCACTTAACTCCTCACAAGGAAATACTGAATGTTCCAAAAGTTGTTATCAAACTTGGCGGTCAGGAACAAATTACCCAAAGATTTGTCTTTAAAGCAGAGTGTACGTATGTCATCAACGAGGGATTTCACATGTTTTTCAGTTTTGGTTTTGCCGTGGATATATCTCTTGCCACAAACAACGTGCAATGTGTGCTCAATTAATATGAGCAGCGTTCTCCATCATCAGTGGTCCACTGGCCAAAATTCCAGTTCAAACACCTTAGGACCAGTCAGAATTCTCTGCAAGTGGTCCGGCTGGCTAGTTCAGTGTTGGAAAGCATCCCTATTTCATTTGAAGTATATGGACAAGTGAACAAAAGTTGGTGGACCAGTGAAATGCCATGCTAACTGGTCCTGCTGGCTGGTCACTGAAAAAAAATTAAGGGCAAACCCCGATTATGGTAATATCGTTACAGTTTATCCATCGTCTTCGTTTAGCGATTCCGAGCCAGTGCTACAAAAAACCCAGAGAATGTTCGTCTTTTACGTGTGTTCATGGAGTAGCGGGAAGTGTAACTTTGGAAGTTTTGTGTTTTTCTTTCATTTTCGAGTCCTATCCCCAGTGACTTGAAGCAATAATATTTTTAAAATATGACCACAGAGTCAAACCAACCCTAGATTGCATTAGAAGGTTAGGACAAAGTACATGGTTAGTAGTCATCGAAAACTGCTAATGATTAGTGTCATTTTTGCAGCTCGCCGATTATAATGTTAAACCTCCATACCAAGCCTCCAGAGAAATACATCCCTGACAAAACATAAACCAATTTCTCATAACAATTTTTTTAAAGGCTCTTATAAAAATCAAAGGCTTACGTTCCATTTAATGACACGGCACTATGGTGATCCCAATTATGTCAGATTTGCACAGTATGCTAAACTCTAAGTGGAAGTCCTTTTAAGTGTACCTTTTATTTACATTATTTTGTTTGCAGATAATTAGTCCCTTTTTTTTCAATCACTCAAAATTGATGGTTCCTGTAATGACGTTAAAAAAAACCTCTGTTTTGTCATCTCTGTAAAATGTCAGGCTTTTTCGTTCCTAGTCTGGAAACAAGCAAATTTGGTTTTGGGGTTTTTGGTTGTTGTTTTTTTTTCCTTTGCAGTCCCAAATCCTTCTATCTCCAATTGCCAAAGTGAAGGATTCAGAAGTACTGGGACCAGTAAGCCAAAACAAAAATTGCTTTTCACGTTATCAGACATACCCGTCTTTATTTAAGTTCAAACAATGTGGTGTGGAGTAACATAGAAGAGGAGAATATTGGAGGATTGAGGCCACATGCTAGCAAAAATACCTAGTCTTTAAGGGTTTTTTAAGCACTAAGAGAAATGTATAAGAATGAGTGAGTTGAAGATATTTTGTTTACCCAGGAGAAAAACCATACCCTAAGCTCGGTCAATAGCGCCAGGAAATGACAACAAATCCATCAGACATTTCAAATTGACTTGACGGGAAAGGCATACATTTTACTGGATGCAATTTAAGTTTTTTGACATGACTTTATAAAAATTAAAATTTACGGGTAGTTGTAGGAGCAGCATAGGTTTTTAAAAACAATTTAGGATTGCGGAAGGAAGTTGAAGGAAGCCAGGCAAACATACAGCCTCTGTTTGCCGTGGTTTAATTTTCAATCTCTGTTAAAGTGAAGCTTCAAAAATATTCCTCAAGTGGAATTTGGAACATGGCTTGGTCTTAAAACAGTGAATGAAAGATTGTGGAGGCACAGTGGAAACTACCTCCTTCTTGATTGGTTTGAGCTTTCAAAAGAATTGGCGGTGGAAACCGCCACAAATGATTTGACATGGTATTTCGGCTGGTAACCTTATTCTGGTATTAAAGCAAAAATTGTTTTGTGCTTAGTTACTTTTGTGCTTAAGCCGCTCTATGAAGTTGGGCCTGGTCTCCATTGAATCAACGCAGCCGCTAGTGTTACCAAAACCTCCATATAATACCTCACCTCACTGTAATTCTACAGGTGTTTGTCATACTTAACCAACTACTCCAATCTGATTTCATCTGATTTACACCCTTGATTTACAATAACCAATTGAAATGTAACCTGCATGTTGATCTAACATCAAACATTGATTACAAACAAACGACTAGTAGTGGCAGAATTCACAGCACAAAGATCCAGTCCGTTGTTTTGTTCTCTTTTGGATAGTTACACAATGGTGTGCAATTTTTAAACAAAGGAAGGATGTGAGTATATTAAAGACTGTCTAAAAAGACAGCTTTGATTGCGGCTATGGCTTGATGGCTCAGTGCCATGGCTAGATGGGTCATGATGATTCTTAAGCCACAGCCATAGCCAATATTCTGTGCAGTATAACCATAAGGTCTTAAGCTAAGTTTCTGCTAAGGGTGTTGAACTAGCATTAATGCATGGCAATACATTCATTGGCAATGAGCTTAATTAGCTTTCAGCTTAATCCATTTTCATTTGAATTGAAAGTAAACAGGCAACAACATAAATCTTTGATTTGAAATTCAGTGTTTGGCAGGAATAGTCCATAAAATGTTAGATCAACACTGATTCAGGCATGATATTCGTCCTGCTTTAGTCTAGTTTATATAATATTATTTTTTCCTTAGCGTAAAATGCCATTGAAGCCTACACCATGTGTACATGTAGGCCGACCCACTTTTTCCTAAGGACCAAATGTCATGCCAGCTGGTTATACTTTTGTGAGGTTGTGTCTTAAAATGAAATGTAACGTTGTTTGACCAGACTGTTGGGAATTCTCAATGCATGCACGTTTTCCTTCATCATCACTGAAGTGTGTCTCATTCCGTGTCGTTAATCTAAATTGTAGATTTCTTACGCTTAACTTCTGTCAGTTTTGCTTCACTTTTAAAACTGTAATAGATGAACATAGTTGTAGAGTAATTTATAGGTAAACACACCATACATGTATGCTTGACTGATCATCCGGAGGTTTACTGCGTGGGATTTGTGCGATTTGGAAGTCAAGTGCGTTCAACTTCAGTGTCGCAAGTTGGCTGCGTACACAACCAGCTTATGATGTCACAATTCCTTGTAGAACGAAAGAGGCTTACAACTTGAAGAAGGCATGGTTCATTTATTGTACGGGCTGTTGCCATAGAGAAACATGCACTCTAAGTCCTTTTTCCAGGAGCCGCTTTGGGAAGTAATCCGCATGTGTATAGAGCGGGAACTGGGTGTTTGTTCTTGCAAGGTATCCCTGTAATGTTTGTTCTTGTCTGTTGTCCCGTCTCCCCACCCCCCCCCCCCCCTAAAAAAAAAAAAAGAACAGGGGGACCTGTTAAAATGTGTTTTTGATTTGATTGGCGATGCTTTGTGGTATGTTGTCATGAGCTCTCCGTGGTGTAGGAGTGACAAATTATGCAAGAAAACCCCCCGGGTCTGTTATTCACTGTGAACATTTTTTGAAATTGTAGCTTTTGAATGGAACCGAGGACAAATACCTTAGATGCAGACCACGAACTACGAAACATTGACAGCCCGTTAAACAGAAAGGATGTGATATAACTTGTATGAAGCCTCCTTGGCCTCAGACTAAAAAGGTTCAGACCGGCGGGTGTGAATGAACCCGTTCCACCGCCTGCTCGATCGTACTCAATTAACACCCAATTATAATTGTTCCAATTATACTACATGGCCCTCCCGGCATGGAGACAACAAAAATTGAAGATACAATTCTGTCCCTTCACGCTATAGGCAAGTCTCCTAAAAAGTGAAGAATTTTGTAAATTTTTTTAAAAAACTGTATCTGCAATTCCCCCCTCCCTTGTAGCCCACTGCGGGGGGTAGACATAATTTGCCAGTCCTGGTACACCATTTGCCTTGTCTGTCCTCTTGATGTCTGTTATTGATTCCTCTCTGTATACACCCTGTGTCTTTGTTTGTCAGCAGCCGGTGACGTGAATTCTGTCGACGCTGCAGCTGAGGTAACTGACCAGGTTTAGACTAGCCTTCCCCCATTTCTCTCTTCCCCTCCCCCCTCCCTCCCTTTTCCCTGGCTTGCACCCTTCCCCCTTCTCTCCCACAAACAAAACACTTGGGACGCTGTACTTCAGTTACCTGCCGTAGAATGCTTTTAGATGAGTGTAGTTGTTTTCGCTGTAGTGCTTTACATTAATGTGTAAGTGCAAGGGGCTAGTTCAGTGACCTTCCCAGTGTTTAGAATACTGCCTGATCCAAACTTGGTGTAAACATTGGGGAATTGGCACAGGTTGAACAACACAGACGCAAATCAGAGTCAGTAGGCATTTCTGTTCGTGCGTTCTTGCCAATGGAACTGGTACCTTTCCATTAAAGTTTGGTTAATGTGTAAGGGACCATTGTAATGCAATAATGTCTGCCAATGAAAATTAAATGCACACTTAACTCCAATTGTAAACTCAAAGAGATTCATTCTCAGCCAACCATACATGGGGGGGGGGGAAATAATACTATTGTGATTCGAACCTGTAACCAGTGGGTGATGTTTTAAGTAGTTAACCCTGCTAGATGATGTGTGAGTGGAGATACTAAACTGAGCAAGCCCCGGTGTGTGCACAGTCTTTATAGCTTTGATTTTGCTGCTTCGTAGTAAACTAAAGACAGCTCCTTCCTGGGTGTCGGTTAACTGAAGTACAAGTGCCTTGACTTTTGTTTTCAAGATGGATTGAGTTTGGATTTCTCACACTCATAAGAATTTTGTGGAACAGGAGTTTTGCCGACTCCATAGAAATACCCCCCCCCCCCCACCCTTCGCCCAAAACAACAATAAATAAAATTTAAGATTCATGGTCTGGGGGGGGGTTCCAATCTTCCCGTTCACACTTTCTTGTAGAGCTGACTTCAATTTTGAGCTTGGTGTGTTTTGTGTGGAGTCAAACCTAAGTAGCCTAGCTCCCAGACTTTTGCTTGACCATCCACCCCATCTCGTGAATGTGTGTGCATTGTTTGGGTATCTGTTGGTGGTTTGGACATCCGGGGTATTCATGGACAACAACAAAACATATCCAGTGACATAAGCTCCACTCTTTGTATGAATTCTTAAAAATATATATATATATAGCATAAAAAGTAAATGTAGATTTGTGCATTACTAGTTATGGGAAAACACAGCAAAACTGCAGTTTCTTGCTTTATACTCTCTCTGAATCAAGTTAAAGTATTCATGAAAATGACAAAAGCGCTGCTAGTAGTATGCTTACTGTCTTTGCATCAAGACAAGGTACAACATTGGTAATGTTGGCCAAGCTGCCACTGCTAGTATGCTAACTGTCTTTGCATCAAGATAAGGTACAGCATTGGTAATGTTGGCCAAGCTGCTGCTGTTATCAAGATGGCAGCTGCTGGTATGCTTACTGCCGTTGAATTAAGATAAGGTACAACATTGGTAATGTTGGCAAATTGCTGCCGTTACTGTAGTGTGTTGGCGAGTATGGCAAAAGGCTGCTTGCTGCTGGTATGGTTTCTTGGTGTAAAGCTCAACAGAATGCGCTGAAAGTTGTCCATGAAGGCCCCGTGTGTAAGCTTTTTACTGCATGGTGTGAGGGCCAAATTGCTGATTCAGAGCCATCATGTGTAGAGTGTAGTTCTGCTTGCTTGGCAGGGGTGTTTACGTATTATCTTCTCAGATTGAAAGGGTCTGTACACAATTGGGAATAAATCAAAACGGTCCTTGAAAAAAATTATACGGATGGAAGTAAGTCATAGGAGGTCATTCCAACGTGAATAACTTCAGAATTTGGTAAATGTATACTATACCAGATTCAGAATCTACGCTGGCTGTTTTTGTGAAAGAAATTCAATGAAATAAACATCAATTCACCCTGTATGGAAACGGTTAATTGTCAAAAATTTCATCTCAAAAAAAATTTCCTCAAAATGTGTTGGAAACCTCACAAAGATGTTGCAAAAATTGTCTCGGTTGCACAAAAAAAAAACACCAAGGACGTCCAGGCGTAATGTAATTTACGCTTGTGTGTGCTTCAATGCTAGTACAAAATCAAGATGAAGACATTTTCGATTGACTTTGTGGGCATGTTGTTACATTACTCAAGGTGTGTAGTTCCTTCTACTTCCAGTGTGTATTCAATCGGGGGGGGGGGGGGGAGGGGGGGGGGCTGTTTTTTACGGAAGCGTTAAAGGGACATTGAAAACAATTTATAAGAAAGTCATAATTATGACTTATATCTCATAGTTATGAGATGTGCCATTTAAGTCATATTTAAGGGATATTTATGAATTGTACTGAGTCATAGTTATGAGTTGAAGTCATGAATGTAAGTTTAATTTTCTTGTCTTTCTCAATGTCCCTTTAAAGCTTCCATAGTTTTTGTAATAACAATAGCTGCATAAAAACTTCGTCGTCATACAGCGTAGTGAACAATTTGCTTCCTTATTAAATTTTTCTTTTTTTTTAAATTAACTTTTATTTATAGGTGTAAGATCTTGAAGTAGTGTTAAAATTTGGCTTTAAGTTTTTTTTTTTTTTAGTGATTTAAAAAATATATTTTTATTTCTTGTCAACACTTTTGGTTTAACTGATTTTAGGATTTTGTTTTCTGAATTACTTCTTTGAACTGTAGGCTTGTCAAAAAGTACCATTTTCTACAATTCCTATTCACAATTATTATCATCCTTACTTCTTCTGTGTATAAAAAGCAAGGCCTAAAGCTTGAATCCTTTTCATACTCTTACAAAAATAAAAGTATTTCATTTCAGTTAATCCTCTACGTATCCATGATGATCAAATCACAATCCTCATACTTTCTGAATTGAGTTTTGAATCGAAGTTATCCAGTCTTTTTTTTTGGTATTTATTTATTTATTTATTTTTCTATACTCTTACTATGAAAAATTATGCAGGAAAAATCTTGAGTGCAATTTATACTATGTGAAATGGTAGGTTTTGGCAAGTGTATTGTTTGGTCTAATCTTCTTATGCACACGTTATCATTCAAGCAGACATCTGCCGCACTTGGCACCTATGTATAGTAGACCCCCATCTTCTTCTTTGTTCTTCTTTTTTTTTTCTCTCATTTAAATGTCGGGAAAATAGTTTGATGTTTAGTTTCTATTTTATTTATTTATTTAATTATTTATTTATCTATTTATTTATTTGGTCATTTATTTATTTACATTTTTATTTATTGTTATTATTTTTTCTTTCATTTTTTCATTTTTTAAATTTTTTCATTGAGGTTTTTTTTTAAGCATGGTTTTACAGGTGTAAGAAATTACTGTCCTATTCCACTAACCCATTTTACCTCTTTCATGTTTTCTTGCATCTGTGACAAACATAACATGTAAGTCGACTTAGTGTGATAGTGACCTGTTAAGGAGAAGTTCCTATAAATGAATACATGTATGTACCATAGGATAAATATCTACAGGATAACAACACAGCTTTTTACCCCCCATAGAGCAGGACATAAAAGGCCTGTGTTAGAATTAGAGGCTGTGGCTGTTCCTAAGGCTGTTGCTAAGGGCTGCCTATGCTTTTCATGCATAATGACCAGCGACCAAGCCTCAGCCATAGTCACTACTATCTGGACACTGCCTAATGTGCTAAGCACAGACAGTCTTGGCTAAGTAGGTTCAGTTTACTAGCTTGATGTGTAGACTTTGTGAGTGGCTCACGGCTTAGAACTCTTTGTGAATAGTTCACTGCTTAGCAGTTTTGTCTAATGATTAGCAGCTATACATGAATCAGTATTTCAGGCCTGTATTAGATTACGCTTACAGTAATCACTGTCATGTTCCCAGTATGTAATAACAGTATTGTACACCAGTGTTCATTGGACAGAGAAGGGGCCAGACTGTTTTTTGTTTTGTTTTTCTGCCAGCGTCATTTCGGTTACACTGATTTTAATCTGATGTCTGCTCCAATATACCATCTTTAGTGACTGAATGTATAAAATCATATTAAGCTTATGGAGCGTGTTGGATACATCGGGGCGGTAATTTATATAATGGCTTGCAAATCACCAGTGTCGATTTAAAGGCAAATTACACTCATCAACCAGCATTGAGGCGGTATGTTTACATATTTCCCTGTCTGACTATAATTATACCTGGAATATCAAATTTACCAGCAGCTTGAACTTGATCATTTGTAAACAGTGCGAGCTACTTACTGAAGTCCTCTCTAAATATCTTGCAAATATGTTTTCAAGTCTTTGAGATACTTGAGTCAAGTGAGACTCCACGAGCCCGGTGTATGTTTCACTGTGAAAATAAGCGGGTAGGTTTTGATGCATTCCCGATTCGTGGAAACATAGAATGGCATTTGTATCATCAAGATGACCTGATAATTTGTCAACAAAATAATGATTTCTTTGGGGGAGTTAGAAATGCGAGAGCGTGTTGATAACTAAACTCGCCACACAGTTGCTGTTTGTGGTGTTTTCTATTCGTTTAATCAGTCAACTAGACAGTCATGCTGCAGTATTGCTTTGTTTTTGAAGTAAGAAAATTATCAAACAATCAGTGCTTTGCTTCTCTCAAAATGACTGATCGGTTAGATAATCGATTAAATTAATATCGATCAACAAGGTGTAGTGTTTTGCTTTTCACTGATGTGTGATGTTAAAAGTATTGACCTTCAGTGCTTTCTGGGTCCTGCCAAAAGTAATTCAAGTGGCAGCTGAGGTGGGATTTGAACCCAGGACTGCAATCAATTGTACAAATTAGCCGAAAATGACAATTTATAATAACTATTGTGATGCAATACTGATTTGAATATTCCTGGACGTCAGCCAATGTAATCCAAGTTAAGAAGAACAAGTGGAATTATCAAGTTTCAGCACTAAGAAACTGCTGTCAAGAATAGTATGCCAGAAAATCTACATGTAATATGCCACAAATGTCAAGAAATTAAACTGTCTTTCATCCAGTGCTGCCACTCTCTGAAAAAAAAAAATTCAGGTTTCATTTTGAATCATAAATTTCTTGCGTATAAGACTGGATGTGAATGATACAGTCTGCAAACAACACTGCTCATACAGAGCTGAACAAAAAAAATTGAGTAAAGGACAAGTTTCAAATTTAACACCCATAATGCAATTTTCTTCAAAATAAAACGCAGGCATGAGATTTGTTAGTCAGGATTTTTCCTGATTCCAAGATTTTTTATTGATCTCTTTGCGCCTTTTGATTTTCTTGAAAGATGCGAAGTTGCCGTCAGAGAGATGAAAAACTCTGCCCTTGCAATGACCAAACCTTCAGACATTTAACTTACATGATATCCAGAATCTGGAAACCTCTACAATGTATCATCCTGTAAATTTAAGGGCTTTATCGTCACACCAAGAGGAATTTGTTATCTAGTTTTCTGTAATTTCTTGTTTATAAGATCTCACCTTTGGAGCTGAAGTTTCTTTAGAGCAAGAAGTTTAGAAACAAGGGTTAAGACAGAGTCCCTTCTGTAAATGTAAGGATTATGTATTCCAAAAGTAGGTAAACGGGCGTCCAAATTTGTAAAATAGAGCATCAGAGTTACTAATTGACTGTACGTTTACGTGTAAATGACAAGTAATCTAAGGAGTTCAATTTCAAAACACAACCAGATACTTCCCTAGTTTACTCCATAAATTGATGGTGATATTTAGGGAGTAATCATAATTTCTTATATCAAGGTATTTATATATTTCAAATATAACAATGTGAGAAATTGTGTTAATTGGCCGACTCTGCATTTTGTTTCGGGATGGTGAATCCACCCTGGGTAGCAAGAGGTCTTTGAGGGGATCATTTCTTCTAACCCTTCCCTCAAAGACGCTCTTGATCTACCGTCAAGGTTGAATGTTTGACGTGCTCGTTGGAACTAAACCCGCTTTTTTTTACTAATGCACTAACTGGTGTGGTATTGATGCCGTAACTAACATGCCGTATCCGCCCTTCCCTCCCAAATGGCTCTGTATCTCCCCATCCGTTCAAACACTAATTACAGAGTACCATTATCAAGAGTCTTTCAGGTATCGTTTGTTCAAACTCTTGGGACCGTGGTGTGCAATTCAATTGAAAGGCTCACTCTATTCACAGAATGGGAATTATTTCCAGCTACCTGACACTTGCATTACAACATAATACTTATGTGTCTGCCGATTTGGAGTCAGTCATGTGCTCAGGGACACTCTCGAGGAACAGTTTTGTGGTGTGGGTGTTAACACCGCAGCGCACCAACTTCGCTTTTTGTTGTACAAATCCCATGTGATCCGAGATTGATTGGCCAAATGGATCCAATTGTTGTTGATCACAGATGTACGGTTCCTGGTTGGAAACTTGTATTTGAGTGGAGATTGAATGGAACCAGCTCCTATCAATTGCGTGATCTTAAGTGATGTACCTTTTAACTCAAGGTCATTTCTGACTCCAGGGAGCGTAGCAGCCAAGGAGTCCTTCCTGGCAATTCAGATAGTTCATGGTCGAGTAGACCAGCTCTCTAATGAACCATCACTGTAATCACTTTCAAATAGTGAAACATATCAATTTCTTAATGACATGGGATTTCTACAGAAGACTGAACTAACGAACGTTTGGGAGAGAGAAAACAATAGAACAGAAGAAACTTTCAAGGTGTAGCTGAGACTATTTTTCATATTGTAAAATTCTTTTTAATCATTCATGGATTATTTTATTTTTTTCTTCACTATCCTCAGAGTCATGAAGGAAAAAGGGTGGTAGAATTACAGATTACGGAGGAAACTGACTGAGAAGGAACTGCCCGTTTGTTTTTTCAAGTCAAGAGTTTCCACACGTCGTCGTCTTGGCACAGCGTCTTTTTTAGTTTAGCAACATTGAGTATACCGTTTTCAATTAAATTTTCTTTTTGTTTTCAACTTACTGAAAGTACTGTTACATTATATAGTAGAAATTGCAATTGTCAAACAATAAGAAATGTCCATTCAGAGCTAATTGAAGCAAGCAGTTAGCTTAGAGGGAAGCAGATAATGCAGAGTGTTTGACTGAAATCAGTCGGGGGGCGAGATTGTTAAAATTTGAGATGCTTTTATGAAAAGCAGTTTGTTCAAGTACTATTGGCTTTAAAAAGCTCAAATTTCTGCACTGGATTTAGCATGAATGTGTGGTTAAGGTGACATGGATTAAAAACAGCTGTAACTGTGGATTAAGAAAAAAGGACTACAGCCAGCGGTTGATCTGTATAGGACCAAAGTGTTGGATGTAGAAATTGTTTATCAAAGCGCATTGATTTTCCGTTTTCTATTTTCTGGAATTAGGCATTGTAATGTGATTTAAAATGAAAGGGAGGAGGGTAACAGCGCTGGATTGGTGTTTAAAATTGTAAGAAATATGTGAATGGATTTGAATTTTCTTGCTTGTGATCATGATAATCGTGGTCAACTTGTTTACCAAAAAAAGAAACTGTGAATTTAAAAACAAAAGCTCTTATCTTGGTTATTAAAAATAATTAAAAAAAATTGTTGTACTTGTTGGAATTTTGCTATCTCAGTCATCGTTGTGCTTGTGTTTAAAAAAAGAAAGAAAAAAGAAGAAAAAAAGGAGGAGGAGAAGAAGACAAATACTGTGACTTTGTCTAGGAGTGACGTCTGCCTTTCTATTTGTGACTCCTAGTGTAGCTGTAGATGTAGTCAAACTAATTGTTATAAGTACATTTCTTCAGGATGTCAAATGAACTATTCTTAAATGTTTAAAAAAGAAAAGAAAACTGGGGCCAATTTTGTTTTCCTTTTTCACGAGGCGATTTCATGGATACCCATTCCTGGTTTTGATGTGCAGATGTTTGAATATTTAGAGGACTGCACATTTTCTTGAGATTTGTTTGGATTTTATTCTTGACCAGACGTGATGAGATTGTTAGTGATCACGATTATAAACTTTGAAGAGTTGGAGAGAGTCGTTCAAAATTGTTAACTTTTGTTTGGGTTTTGACTTTCAGCTGACACAATAACTAGCCTTGGCTAAATCTAGTTTAGATTTCACTGTGTAACAGGAAGGGGATACTAGAGTGCGGTAATCCATACCCCCCTTGCATAAGTAATTAATCTGGTCATAAATAGTAAAGTATAGCTTACTGTTATCAGTGTGAAGGATGCACCTTATACTAAGTCATGTACTATAAATATACCTTTGTAGGGTAATAATTACTAGTTAGATTCAGTCATTTCTACATCATGAATGGTTGGCCACTCTAAGTCCCTTCATGGTGTGATGAGTAGGGTTTTTTGTGGTCTTTTTTTTTTAAAATATTATTATTTTTGTTTTTTGCAAAGTGCCACATGTTTTTTGATTACTCCCTTTATGTTGCCTTATGATGAAATGAGCACCTGTATAAAGTATGTCATTCAGAAGCTAGATGTTAGATGGGTATGGTGTGGACGGCTGTGTGGGGTGGGGAAGGGAATGGCGGTGATTCCAGGGGGTGTCTGAAATCAGACTTAGGATCCGGTTACCGGGCTCTCCCTAGAGTATGCGTTTTTGTATTCGTATTCATGAGAATGGGCTTGACTGAGACTGAGCAATTGGACATATGTAATTATTAAATATTATGTGGTCTTGAATATCGCCGTTTTGATTAGAGATTGTATGTTAACAACAAAAAAACATAGTTAACCCATAGTGTAGAAGAAAGAGTTGCTGTTATTCAAAGGTATCCTGATTGGGGACACTTATATCCTCAGTGGGATAATAGGACCCGATCAGGGTTTAGTTGTACCCCCCATTTAGGGTATATGGTCGGTGACATTGACACTGTGAGCGTAAATACTTTGTAGACCGGTGTCATTGTCACATAGTGGTTTCTGATTGGGGTCTTTGATACCCTCATTCGGGAGACTGGTTCCAATCGGGGTACTTACCCCTTGCACCCAACGTCACATGCGGCCACAGTTTGCCACGCTCGCCATATTGGGAGTCAAAAAGCACGTCAATCTGGTAATTTTGTAAACAGCGTGGCCTAAAATGCCCACTACACTGTATAACACACAGGGACATTGACTCCCAAAATGGCGGAACCAAGATTATTGTGATGATGACGTCAGGTGAATTGGGTCAATAGGTTTAGCCCAATCGGGGTATACGTTTGATGATATTTATCCTGTGAGCATAAATAATGCAAACTAGTCCCGATGGGGAGTCATTAAAACCCTTATTGTGAGATGAAGATCCCTCTAATAGGGTAATGATATACCCCATTTGGGATAGATTGGATGGCAAGAATCCGGATTGAGGTAGCATTGAAATGAATGGAGACTTGAACTAACCAATGTATGTGCAGTAGATGATGTATACGTGTTGGCCTATATGAAATATAAATGTCTGGTGAAGCTGTAATTTTACTGTTGTATTCTTGTAGCTAATAATCATTAAGCGATATTATGTCGAAGAAAGGTTTTTGCTTGCGCTGAAAAGCAGAATCTTTAAAAAAAAAAACTATTAAAAAAAAACACAAAAAACAGATCACATCTTGTTTTTTGAGATTGTCAAAATTGGCCTTATTCATTTTTTTCTTATCAAAGCGCAGTGCAATTTATGCATACATATCTAAACTTAACACTCTTTTTGCGTATCTTGGTAATAAATCATTAACGGCACAGTAGATTCTATACGAGCAATCAGCCTGTTTTATTCTACTTTGTAGATTATGGCATTCTTCAGAATAAACTCTCTTTTGTAATTTTCATTTTAAAAGCACTTGGAAAGGTTAGGCAACAATGGAGCTGTACAACTAGAATTGCTCACAACGGTGTCCTTTTTCACTTTAGTGGCTAGTAACAACACAAAACACCGTGTTCTTTTATTAAGAAGCTAAAATATTCTGTGATGAAATTTTGAACTGACATTAGTTCCCCGTAGTATTTAGGCTTGTTAACAAAAGCAGAACATTTTTGGCTGTGTATTTGATGTACATCGGTGTGTCCGGTTATTAAGAAAGAAAAAAAACAAAAACATTCCTATGCTGTGGTGTTAATTCAGGGTGGCGCAATAAAATCATTAGACACAGAACAGCCGTGTCATTCAAACCGGCGTCCCGGAAACTTTGTCAGCTTGTCTCAAATTTCTTACTTGTGTTTTGTTTGTTTGGTTGGATTTTTGTAACGAGCCAAACTTTACCATCTTTATCAATATACTCCCTTTGATATGACATCACAAGTTAAAACAGCGCCCTCACTGATATACGATGCCCGATTATGGGACAGAGGGTATCCTAGACTGGTCCTCTGTCAAAGACAGGCCCAAATATTTCATTGGCTACAATAATAATAATAATAATAATAAATAACATTTATAAAGCGCCTTTTACAAGGTTTCAAGGCGCTGTACAAAGCATAACGAATAGACACAAATTTTAGTAACTT
Organism: Pisaster brevispinus; assembly: GCA_023634235.1. Classification (NCBI taxonomy): domain Eukaryota; kingdom Metazoa; phylum Echinodermata; class Asteroidea; order Forcipulatida; family Asteriidae; genus Pisaster; species Pisaster brevispinus. The sequence goes on along the minus strand of JAMKCF010000021.1, from coordinate 5,760,183 downwards.
AGGATAAAAGCAAATGAGCTTTTAACATGGCTTTGAAGGATTCGAGAGATGATGCCTGACGGATGTGAAGAGGGAGATTGTTCCATAATGTCGGTGCACTGAGAATGTGAATGCTCGTTGGCCATACCGCGTATAAGTGCGGGGTGCAGGGGACAAGTACAAATGAGAAGTAGAAGAAGAACGTAGATTGCGAGAACTGTGGGCTTTAGTAGAAATAAGGTTCTGAAGATAAGTTGGAGCTAGATCTTTTCTGATTTTAAAAACAAGGAGAAGGACTTTGAATTGGATTCGTTTGTTAATGGGAAGCCAGTGAAGGGATTGAAGGACCGGTGTGATGTACTCTCGGAATTATTTCATTGGATAAACGTGTAGTGACTTAAGCTTTCAATATCTGTTTTATGATTGGTCCGAGGTGATGTAATTTTGTCAGCTTGCGCTGTCGATCGTCTGCATGCAGCGCGTGCGCAATGTTTGTACACTTTATGTAATGTTGTTTTATTCACTGTGTAATAATGTACATTTGAATTGATTGCGAAATGAATGTGAGGTCATAGGTACATCTGGCAGCATCAGGTAGGTATCTGGCGTTATTCAGGAGCTTGCACATTAGTAGTACCCCCATATCCAGCACCATTAATGTTCACTGAGTTCATCTTGATTTAGACTGGCGTCCTCTTCCTTTATCTGTAATACTTGAGATGTCTAACAATACCTATGCAATGATGCATAAGTACCGCTGATAGTGACACAACACTACATACGAAGTGTGGACCTGAGAACAAAAGAGGTCCACATAATGTTGGGACTTAAAACACTGTATGGACTTACACACGTCCACATAGTGTTTTTTTACAGTGTTGTACAGAACAAAGGAACGTCCACACAGCGACTGCAGCACAGAGCTGTGTGTTACACAACCACGGAGCAATAGTTGTTGTGGCATGCAAGATCAAACGTTATACCACGCAGTTCTAAAGGCCTGGTATCTGGAGTTGTTCAGGTGACCGGAAGTGTGTCAGGTGACCGGAAGTGTGTCAGATGTTCGGCCTAAGGAAGACCTTTCATTGGCTGAGAGTTGTGCGTGGCGCGTTATACACGTTTCTATTGGTTGACCTCAGCGAGTAGCATGCAATGGTCTATAACTGTTTTGTTCATGAAGTAAGTACTGGTTTTCCCCAAATGCATAATCATGTAACCGAATCATAGGCCGTGTCCGAAACAGCGACTTCGGCTACAGCTAGAGCTAGATCAGCGCGTCTGCCTGTGTTGAAGAATAGGCAGTCCCGCGCGATCTAGCCGTAGCTGTAGCCGAAGTCGCCGTTTCGGACACGGCCATAGAGTTAAAGTAGAACTAGAGGGCATACAAAACCATGTGACAGCCCGACAAGAAGCATTTTGGGCCACTGAAAAAATGGTGCTGATCACACAACCGACATTTTGTAAGTGGACATCTGTATGTAATTTACCTATGGGATTTGTGTTTTAATATTCGCTACCTTATAGAGAAAGAGGACAAAAATATAAAATTTTAATCAGTATTTGTGTCTGCAGTTGTACGTATAGGGAAATGGATAAGGGTGCTTTGGCGACAAGTGCATTTTTGTCTCAGGTGAGAGATTTTACCACATCGAGCAAGCCACGTGGTTTGTTTTCTTTCATGAATTCAAGGGGGTACTTGGGGAAACAGACTGTTCCCATTTTGTGAAATTGAAAGTAGGCCTGCTCCGGTCAAGTTTAAAACGACCTAAATCGTCTACACCGGAATAATTGTTTTGCCCCTTGCGTGGGTTACTTTGATGGGGAATATTATAAGAGGACTACATGCTTGAGGTGTGCATTTCCCCCCACAAATTTCACGAGTGTCCAATTGCCTCTACCCCCCCCTTGAACATCATTATCTTTACCCATCTGTCCTCATCCCCCCCCCACTTCTTTGATATCGATCTTCTGAATTATACCAATCATGCAGCATGTGTTTTGCTTACTACGTTACACAAACAGACGAAGCAGCCCAGCCGTTGCGTGTCCAGTGCTACTTTGTCTTTATTCATAGAAAACAGTATTAAGCACGCCAGTATCAGCGATTGTGGCTGCACCATCAACCCATTACTGACCGAACAGACCTATAAATGTCACGGCCACAAACAAACGGCCATGGCCATGGACCAAAGACAGAGGCTACACCGAGACGTAAATTAAAACGTAACACCTTGAACAAACCCTGCGCATCGCCTTTTGATGCTTAAATTATCCAGCTCCAAAGAGCAGTAAGAGGCGTTTACTCAACCACCGTCGGTCAACCTTGGAACTGTACAATAGCCGGGCCGAGTTCAACTCAATAATTCAATTAAATTCAATCAGTTTACGGTTATTTGCCCTGCTAACTTGCTCTACAGGTGATAATAAAAAGGGGTAAATGAATTATACAATTTTTAATATGGTCATCCTTGACAGTCCAACAATAAGTGGCCGGAGTTCAGTTGAATTCAAGTTCAGTCGGTCAAATACTGCGTTCCTTCCGTAAGGCAACTTTGCCTCGGAGTAAAAACTAGTATAATATTATTTGACCTTGGTGGCGTTGTTGAGTCACGAGGGATGCACGGGGAAATTGGCTTTGTAGTCGTTGCTTTATTGAATCTGTGAATATTGGGAGTTCGGCCAATTTCAGAATGATGCACAGATTATTGAACAGCGGGAAATAACAAACATATATACATGTTATACATTTATAATAGCTCAATGTTTATCTATTGTTCGGTTTTTTTTGTGGTTTTTATTAAAGATGTTCTCGGAACTCACTGTGGATAACAGTAATTTGGGGGCTCTGGATGGTTTTAAGTCCATTCGTGTAAGCCTTTAGGGAAGATCCTTCTGGATCTTAGTCTTGTTTTGGGTTTTTAACATTTTTATCCCTGCCGCCCCCCCCCCCCAGGGTGTTTTAATGGGTGTTTTGTTTCTGCCAGGTTTTGGAATTGCTTTTGTTTTAATGTTTTACTGTTGTGTCATTTGAAAAGCCTTTTGTGTGTGCAGTCTCCATTTAGTGATAATTATATAATTATATTTATGTCGTTGGCAGGGGTCTTGTACACAATCTTTCGATGGCAGTTTTAATACTTTTTTATAACCTTGACAGCCCCTGTTGAACTTGCATTCCTTGTGGGTAAATGTCTAAATGTTTGAAATAAATAAAACTATGTGCTTGAGGTTCAAAGTCAACAACCCCAGGGGCACAATAGTTGACCATTTTTGTCAACAATTCATATAAGCCACGACCTCCAAATCTTCAATTTACAGACAAAAATGTGGGTTTACATCAATAATGGGGGGTCCGCGCATGATTTTCCCTCTATTTATTGCATAGCACCCCGCGTACTTTGAAGTCTATCCTGCCACGCAGTTTGCTCTCAAAGTCTCGACTGTCCTCTATACTCGATGCCAGGAGACAAAGTTGTAAATTAAGTTATTTACTTGTACATGATCTCTTTGTGTCACGTAAAATCAACAAGTTCCAACTCACCGACTATTGAGTGACCATTAGTACGCTCCCACCATCTTGGTCATGTTCCTCGTGTCCAATAGCAGTAGTGAATGCTGATATTCATTGTACAGCAAGGAACCTGACTATTTCTCCTTTCAGCCTCGGTTTGGTTACATTGATCTGAAAGGGAGAACATCAAGACGGCTACACCGTGATAAAGGTCTATACATGTACTATCAAAGCCTTTAATCACTCAAGCAAGTCGATACAAAATTCAAAATATCACCCGTTTTGGCTCAACTAAGCTTCCAAACCACGGCATGTTTTGTTCTTCTAATTTTTTTTTAAATTAATGGCCTTGTCAAGTGTAATTTCAGGAGGGAGTTCTTTGAGTTGCATTCAGATTTGAATTAATATCATAACTTCTCCTTTATTTCTTTATTTTCCCCTTCTTTTTGAAAATCTGTTTGTAATAATATTATCTTTGGGTTAGTGAGGGAAGGGCGCCTGTAAATGACAATAACTAAATGAGGTCCAGTCATACCATGGTTATACTATCGCTCTATGCGTTCCAGGTGAAACAAAATGTAATGTGTACTTTTTTGCTCGTAAAAGCCAATGATAATTTATCTCGTATAGTACTGTTTTTTTTTTTATGGAGACAGTGATAACCATTTGAAGTAGATCATATTCAATTCATCATAGTCAAAGTTTTGTCCTAAGCGAGTCTTTGTCAGTCTAAATCATAGACAACATGTCGCAGCAAACTTAATTAGTTATGATCCACGAACCTCCGGACCGACGTAGTGAATGAATAACGTGTGGGGATCACACGGGTCCCAATTAGGTAACACTCCACACGAAGGTTGCGCACAAAGGCAAAAATGACAACTTTATGATTGCTGGAGAGTAAAGTTCGTCTAAAGTACGATTGCATCATTGGACACGAGCAAGTCCACCATATTAAAGCAAACAAACGGATATTGAATCATGAGCCATAATGTCTAATATAGCACGGGGGTCCTTGGGTAATTTGCACGGTGGGTTCAAACTGCCTTTCGACGCTCCTTACGTTATAGATGCTCTTTTAATTGTCTCATTTACAGGGGAAAGTACAGCGCTCGGTGTGATCATCGAAAATGAAAATGATCAGTTTCGATCCGAAAGCTTACTGATTAGGAAAATTTAAATCAGTATCAATCCTGCATATTAAATAGGGCCAATGTCCGTCTGAATTACTATAGGCCTAGCTAAGGCCAGAACACAACACTTCAAAACCCTTGGTTCATTTGTACCGATTGAAATATACAAGTCTTTGTATTTGAAAACAATATTTTATTTATTTATTTATTTATTTATTTATTTATTTATATATTTTTTTAGTTTTTATTTATTTATTTATTTATATATATATATATATATATATATAAAAAGTTCGGGTTTGAACAGAGAAAAATTGACTGGAGCGGGACTTGAACCAACGACCTCCGGATTAACGTACCGGCGCTCTACCAACTGAGCTATCCAGCCCTATGTTGGCGGTCTCCCTATTAGTCAATATCTTTGTTCGGGGTGCCAGTCAGAAGCCATACAACCGTTAACTGCCGTGTAGCCAGGGATCACACCCACGTTTACGATTCAACCTGGGAAGCGGCAGCCACGGGATCACCTTAAGGGGATGCGACTTTTTAATATTAAATATCTAGTCATGAACCACAAGGGAAACTGACTGGGACATTTTATTTAAATAGTTCGGGTTTGAACAGAGAAAAATTGACTGGAGCGGGACTTGAACCAACGACCTCCGGATTAACGTACCGGCGCTCTACCAACTGAGCTATCCAGCCCTATGTTGGCGGTCTCCCTATTAGTCAATATCTTTGTTCGAACAAAGATATTGACTAATAGGGAGACCGCCAACATAGGGCTGGATAGCTCAGTTGGTAGAGCGCCGGTACGTTAATCCGGAGGTCGTTGGTTCAAGTCCCGCTCCAGTCAATTTTTCTCTGTTCAAACCCGAACTATTTAAATAAAATGTCCCAGTCAGTTTCCCTTGTGGTTCATGACTAGATATATATATATATATATATATATATGGCTTCTGACTGGCACCCCGAACAAAGATATTGACTAATAGGGAGACCGCCAACATAGGGCTGGATAGCTCAGTTGGTAGAGCGCCGGTACGTTAATCCGGAGGTCGTTGGTTCAAGTCCCGCTCCAGTCAATTTTTCTTTGTTCAAAACCCGAACTATTTAAATAAAATTTCCCAGTCAGTTTCCCTTGTGGTTCATGACTAGCTATATATATATATATATTTTTTTTTTTTTTTTTTGGGGGGGTGTATTTCATATATCGAACAATTTATTTATTTATTTATTTTTTTTTGGGGGGGGGCAAGGGTTCTGAGCAAGGGTTACGCCACGGCTGACAGCATAATCAACCACGTTCGTTTTGTTTTCACTTCAATGTATCCAAATAATTTAGCCAAGTTTCTATCAAAAGTTTGTTGCATAGTGTGTTTATTTCCGAAGACAAGTTATGTATTAGTATAAATATATACCGCTTGTGATTGGGTTAGAGCTAGCACGTCAAATGCTATGTCTTTTATCTATACCCATAGCATCTAATGTACTGAAAGATAACCGAAAGGGTAACGACAGTAGCGAACACCTTGATCATAATGCACCCGGCTAGAATCCGCAAGACAGCACAGCATGTCCTTCCGAAATACGCCGGGATAATCCTATAATGGACCCACCAGTTTTTCCATCCCAACACGCCGCTCCTTCCCGCAATTTCTCTAAATGTAGAGCACAAAATACGGCAAAAAACCTGTAAGTGACGTAACCAAAATAAGAACATCGATACAGCGCTGTTTTTGATTGGCTTAAACTTGATGTATCCTCCATGCGTCTTTAGGACATGCGCATTCAGCAACATGAGCAGCAGACATTATTGCAGGCGTCATTCACGGTGTGGTGATGGGGATGTGGGATATAAAGTATCTCAGCGTAAGCCGACCATTGCTGTATGTTGTGTGGCTCACACAAGTCACGTAGGCCTGGAGATTGAATAAACTGAGAATAATAATATAGGCTAAGAAGCAAATCCGTCTGCCACATGAGACGATTTCGCCTTACGCGGTGACATCGAGGAGTATCTGAATTAAAACTTCATTTTTCGGAAATTTCGTGGTAAATTCATTCATAGGTTTATCCTTCCCGGAGACTTCGCTACATCCTGAGCATACTCACACGGTTACAGCGACAGTCCTTAATCTGTTGACTTGAATCCGTTTTTTGATGTTATTCTTACAAAAAAATTGAGAGATTTCAATGGAAAACACAACCTACGGAGCTTACGATGGGACACCGGTCTTCAATCTTTCGACTATACTGGTAACCCCGGGAGAAACGCACACCACAGCCGTCCAGCAAAGTGTGTACACTCAGTCCTCAATCACTTCGGTCGTAACAGAGGAATGGATCACATTTGAGGGTACCTTCGAAAATGAGTTTGACAATAACGGGACCTTAGATTACCCTGAAGCTGGTGGTGGTTTGCCATTGTCCACAACACAAATCTTCATTGCTGCAGCGAGCTCAGTCTGTTCTTTCATCACCGTGCTTAGCAACCTCCTTGTACTGTATGCGTTCTGTGCCGAGCGTCGCTTACGCACCTACACCAATTACTACATCATAGGTCTCTCTATATCGGACTTGGTAGCCGGGGCGTTCACTATGCCCATGTACAGTTTATATTGGGTTCTAGGGTACTGGCCACTTGGGGAAGCACTGTGTGAGACCTACCTGTTGCTAAACCACGTTTTTGTCCACGTCTCCATTTTGGCAATCCTGATCCTGGCATTTGATCGTTACCAAGCCGTCTCACAGCCCTTGAAACACCTCCAGAGACGCACGCTCCACCACGCCTGCTTCATGATCAGCATTGCTTACGCCGTGCCCCTCATCATCTGGATCCCTTACACCATCCTCTGGCCTCACATAGCAGGCAGTCCGAAGATTGACCCTATTAAACCCACCTGTGTCCCGCTTTACGTAATCGAAAGTCCATTTTTCTCGATCTTGGCGCCCATTTTATTTTTCTGGATCCCTTTCCCTATAACCTCAGTGTTGTACTGGCGAATCTATTTGGTCATCCGGAGCAAGAAGACCCAACGGAGAGGCCCGGTGATGATGCAGGAGTTGAGTACGAGTACGTCCAGATTTACGGCAGCAGGGGATGAAGTCCCCAACAACATCAGCGGGAAAGTTGAAGCTAGCTGTCCCCAACAGCGCACCAACGACATTGCAAACGTGCACATCATCGTAGACAATGCAAACAGCCAGCAAGAACTTGGCCACGAAAACCGTGCCTTCGATCTGAACGAAGATGAGCAATACGGCAATATGCAAAACAACAAGACGGCGCCCTCTGTGCCCAACGTCTCAAATCTCCACTCTCATCAAAACCAGCTGCCGATTCTGGATCCCAAAATCCAGGGTAAGAAGCCCAGCTCCAATGGAACAGCGCAACAGAAGCAGACAACAGTCGGTTCGAAGAAAGGCCGAGAGAGTAGGAAGGAAAGCAACCGGGCAACCCGTACCCTAACCCTCATCTTCATCGTGCTCGTGGTGTCCTCGCTACCATGGTCGATACTGGTAATCATCCAATGTCTGTGCCCGACATGCCTTCCGTTTGTGTTATATCAGGTAAGTTACGAACACCATTCTATCATCAACGATCCCATTCGCCCAAATTCATAGAGCCGATACACAGCAAATAATCCAGACAAATTTCGAAGCCGTTTCTGCTCAGAAATAATGTCACTGTGCGTGCAAACTTCATTAGCGAAGACTCCCAGTCTCAACAATTTGTAATTTGTTGTGATTGTGGTTACAAGGCCTAAGTAGTATACCGAAAGATTCATTGTTTTTGAGACAGTTCATTGTGGAAATTGCATACAAATGGTCACAGTTCAGTGAGTCAAATGCAAAAGTTGTGAAACTTTCATTATACTTGGGGCAGGGGAACAACCCTACATAAACGTATTAGGTTATCAGGACTGACTGCGTTGAAGTTGATCCCCACTGTATACTTTGGCGCTCAACAAGTGGCATGGCGTACCCCTCCCCCCTACTCCCATTGTGTCTTCATTGTGTTCTGGGGATCACTGTAAAAAATTTCCCGTAAATTTTACGGTGCTTTACCTGGCACTGCTTTACCTGGCAGCTAGGGTGCCAGGTAAAGCACCGTAAATTTTACGGTGGAAGTTTTACAAATTGTGCCGTACATTTTAACGTAGAATTTGTGTTGTGCCAGGACAAAATACAGTAATTTTTACGGGCACCGTTGTAAAAATGTGCCGTTTAATTTACGGTGCACCGTTAACTTTACGGTGACAGTTTTATTATCCCGTACATTTAACGTGATTTGTGTATATATGACAGTTAAAATACCGTAATATCAACGGCATTCATTGTGAAAATGTGCCTGATAATTTACGGCTCACCGTAAAATTAACGGTGGTAATTTCTTTGTGCCGTACATTTAACGGGTCTTTACATAAGTGGCAGGTAAATTACCGTAGTATTTACGGGTACCGTTGTGAAAATGTGCCATATAATTTACGGAGCACCGTAACATTTACGGTGGCAGTTTTAATGTACCGTACATTTACCGGTTTTTGTATGGGTGACAGGTAAATTGCCGTAATAATAACGGGTAACGTTTTGATAGTTCACGGTGCACCTAAACATTTACGGTGGCAGTTTTAATGTGCCGTTCATTAGCGGTTCTTTTCTATGGGCGGCAGGTAAATTTATAAAGAAATGCTGAATTACATTCTTCTGACGGTAACTTTAGTCTGCGACTGATTTGGGGAAAACACTTGAAGGTAAAATGAATTATTCATTTTGTTATAAATTACTTGAAATTTTACGTGGCGAATTTGAACTAATAATACATTTTACCCCTAAGGAAGACATTAACTATTTTCAAAAATTCTCAGTGAAAAGGAACACAATTTTATTTATTCATATTCTTCTCTCAATCAACTGCACTTTGTTATTTGTAATTGTTCCAAAAACCTTTACAATGATCATTACACTTTTTTTTCCAAATGCTAACTTCTGATTCCAATTAGTAATTACACTTAATTATTTTTTATTATTTTTAAAGACTATATTCACAATGATCGTGACAAGTTTTCCAAATGCTAATTTATAATTCCAATCACACTTAATCATTTTAAATTGTTTTAAAAACTGTTTACAATGATCATGGCAAATTTTCCAAATGTTAATTTCTGATTCCAATTGCACTTAATTATTTGTAATTGTTTTAAACGACTAAACACAAAATGAACATTTTCATAATGCTAATCACTTTTGCATCATCAATATAAGAATACTGTGATACAACACAGTTGAATACTTAATGCAAGGTGTGCATTAAATGCATCATTTTGCCAAAATGCTAATTTCTTGTTTACTACAACGAACAGTTTTCAAATAATGTAACTTCTGAAAATTGAAAATCTTTTTGTGAAATCTCTTTCAAAAGCATTTCTACACAGATCAAATGAAAAATTGGTTCACACTTCTTAAAAAAACAAAAACACTTTTGCATCATGAAAAAAATGCACGGTGTCCATATTATGTGCAGACCCAGAAAAAGGAAACATTCAACAAAGTCTGAAATCATTCCCATGGCCACACCAGTGTGGAGATGGTGGAGGATGGTAGGGGCCTGAATTTCTAAGTTTTAACATCCAACTTTCACAAGTGCATTCAGCAAAATCGGGACTCCCACTTAGTTGTACTTCCTTTAAGTTTTTTACAAAAATATACAAGGTGACATCATTTTGAGATGTAAAACAATGCTTGTCAAGCAAAATAAATACACACATTTTTCTGTGCAAAACAACAACTAAAAACAAAATAAAAAGTGGTTGAACCGTCTTGTGTCATTTTTCTTTGTAAATAATTGTCTTAATATTACACTAGCTACATAGCAAATATTCTCTTCTTTGTTTCGCGTCACTTACTGTTTGAGAATATGAAAAACATAGCGTTATACATGTTTTTCTTGGTTGATCATAATGTTATCACATTGAATTTGGCAATTTACTAACCCATACAATATTACCAGCTAGCCCCGTTGGCATAAACAAAAGTGGACTTACGAGAACTGAGAAGTGTGCTTTCTTAAACAACATATGATGTTGATAAAGGGAACAAATGATCATAAAAAAAACAATAAAAACTACATGTTGGTACCAATATTCCAATAAGCAATAAAACAAACTGTTGGGGGGGGGGTTGCGGTTGTTGTAAGGGGACCTGTAGACCATTTCGACAAGGACATTTCAAATCTGCCATCACTGCGGTGATACTATTCCATATTCTGTCTCAGGCCAGTCGCTTAACAAATTGTTCTATACCTCTGTCCATTCATAATCTACAATGGAGTTGATCAACCCAAATACATTGAGGTTGAGTGTGCAGCGTCTCTTCCCTTTGCTCCCATCCTTGTTGCCTTTATCAGGGTTTATACGGAGGAAGCACCTGTGACAGAAAATTTAATTAATTGTGATTAGGAATAAGCTCAATTTGGATAAAGATATCTCATTTATTTAAGCAACTCTTAAAGTTAATGTGACTGTGACATACTATTCAGATACAGAATACAAGTGTGTGTTATGGGGGTATACACAGGCCTTGTGTGGGAAAACAATAATAAAGCTACATTTAGACAGCACTGCTTTAAGAATAGAGGGTTAAGATCACAATTTATTTGAGTGTTATTTGAAGAAGAAAAACATTTGAGTGTGTCTATGACATTAAAAAGGGCTCCTTGAACAAAACTTTCTAGTCAGGCATCAGGGAGGCATCATGTTCTCAGGCCTTGTTCCAATATGAAATCTTACCCCATTGAAATTTATGGTGATTGAAACAATCACATTTTAGGAAGCACATGTAGTTCTACGTTCGCTGAAATGGTTCCAATAAAAATGGAGACTAATTATCTCCTTTTAGTAAGTTGTGCTGAAAAAAAATGAAAGTAAGACAAATAAAGGAGTATATCATCCTATAATGTACCTCTGAATGAACTCCAATGTCGATGATGCAGCCTCTGGATACTGTATATTCGGACAGTAAAAACTTGCCATCAAGATCACCAGTGCGGAGCTGAATTGATAATTTGGCAAATTTTTATGAAGTTTAAAATGATAACAGTAGGCCCTCAGGGAGTGTGCTGCAATGCCACAAACTTCACATACATTCAAAATAAATACTTGCTTGCACTATAGCCCAATCCTTAGCCTAGGCAACTTCGTATTGTAGTTGTAATTGTATTGCTACCTAGTACTACAAACTTAAACTAGCATGTACAACTCTACTTAAATACCAGGCCCTGCATTTGTTTTATTTTAGTAACTACAGAAGTTCAACTAAATACAATAGTAAACAGGTAAAGCATTCATGATTTAGTGAACTGGAGTATCACTCAGTTTTCTTTGTTTAATATTTTTACTAGTATTTAGAACAGAAACAGTCTCCAACAATCACATAAGAATTTGTCACAAAACAAATGATTAATGACCATTCGAGACGCTGTGTGGGACCTTTTGACTGAGGTAGGCATGATTTTGGGACAAACTAGGCCTAACTATATTGCTTCTGTTCAGAGATGAAATGTTGCTGAACACAGTACAGTACACAAGTCCGTCCCCCACAAAGTGCACGCGCTGCACATACACACACAGCATGCATGCATATCCCATGCACGCACACAGTGCAACTTTTTCCCCACAAGATGTAATACAATGTATTCAATTATAGTCGATCGTGTTGTCCCCCACGGTTTATGGACGACCAAATAAGTGCAAATTATAATATTGTGTTGACAGACGCTGTTAAAAAAATTAACAAGTTTATACACTTTCTGTTAAAACAAAATGTACCACCTTTCATGTTTGTTTATTTCCTATAGGTTCAACATTGTTTAAGATAAGTTCTGAAAAGTTTTACAGCCTGGTGGAGTGGTAGATATATGTATTGCACCGGTGGCTTTCCATAGCGTTGCAAAAAAAGAAAAGAAAGGTCGATGATCGGACGGTTGGCGTTGGGTCATTCCATTTCCAAAATAGATCAATAAAGCCAGTTCGGAACCAGCGTTAATTTAAGTTGAAATAATAAAATTGCTGGAAACAAATGTATAAATCATGTTAGAATATGTACCGTAAATACAATGTGGGGCCACATGCCTGACTGAATCAGTAGCAACAAACAAACATTTAAGCAAACTGGTAAACCACCTGCGGACGTACTACTGAAATACAGTAACCTGAACTTGGAAATGGCGCCAAAACAGTTTTGGGTTTTTTGCGCCTTAGCATTAAGAGTATAATTGTAACTATTTACGGTGCAATCACGGACCCTCTCAACAATTAGCCCTGCCACCCATTTAAAATAATGATTTGTTATTCATAGTGTAGAGGGTTTAGGACTTGTTTTATATTGTTGTTCAGTAATGGGTACCGACGGAGGCCATTGCCGAATACGAGGGTGTCATTGGATTTTTACGGGAATCAGCCGTCGACTTTTTTTTCAAGTTCATAATTATTGTGGAAACAGTAAATAATGCAAAACAACAATCCCCATAATTTGTTTATGTGTCCGATAAATCGTCAACGGTACAACTGAGTCGCTTTCAATCTGTACAAGCCGTAAACATTCAGTCGTAATAATCAGTCTTTATTACAAAACAATTCTTGTTTTACACGGTAATCCGTATAATATTGATTAACAAAACAATATCCCCGTATGGTAAAAAATTAACTGGGTTTAGTAGCCCTACATTCAGTCGTAAATATTACCAAACACTCCCCGTATATTAAGTACAACCGTACCGTAGTCATCGTTACAAAACGATCATACCGTATTTTTACGGTAATCCGTCACACAGACGTAATTACTGCAAAACCATTCCCGTATCTGTACGGTAAACTGTATACGGTACACTCTAAGTCGTAATTATTACAAAACAATTCCCGTATCTATACGGTAAACCGTATACTATATACGCAGTTGTAAAAAATACAAGCTAGTTACCGTTCATATTGTGTACAATACAACATTTTAACTGGGAAAACCCGCTGATATTACACAAATAACTTCTTTTCACGGGATATAATTTCACAATTAGTTGTACTGTTAACGGGTGCCGTAAATGTAACCGTATTTGTATTGAACTATTACCTACCGTAAATTTTACAAGATTGCCACCGTACTTTTACATAAAACAGGCACACGGGGATAAACCGTATTTGTTAACCGATACTTCCCGTTTTTTTACGGGAACAGATCACATTACTAGTCGATTGCCGTTTATATACGGTAACTTTTTTAAACGGTCTAATCCCGTAAAAACTACACGGTTATTACAGTAAATTTACGGTAATTTTTTACAGTCCAAATAAAAATCACTTCATAACAATCAAGAAAAAAGAAAGAAACCATAGGTCACCCAGCAAATCCCTGACCCCAAAAACCTCTACCCTCTTGCCTCACCATCCGAAACAGCAGACATCATGTGACCAAACACATTAGAAAATGAAGAATATGTTTACATTATATCCAGAAACCACTGTCCCGTGCAGCTCCCTCTCACCCACCCCTCTGTCTGATACCCTCTGTCCCGGCGTTTCTTTCTTTCGTTAAAAATACGAATGGAGTGAGGTAGAAAAGAGCTTTAAAAATCTATTGGTTCTGCACTTCAGACCTCTCAGCCTCCTACCCGCCCTCATTTACTCATAAAATGCTTGTGGATGTGTGTTATTGATTAAAATTGACTTAGCCTTATCTAAAATTCGTTTGTGACAGATTTCACTGAGACGCCCTGTTCAATACCAACCATCTTGCCCGTATGCTTCTCTCTGAGTTTTGACCAAGTCCCCCGTTTTTGCACCACTAAACCAGACACAGCTTCTGTACAGGATGTCACTCTTAATGACCGAAAAATAAAAGAGCATCGTGATAGTTTTATTGACCTTAAAAGATTTCAGTTATACCTTAAATAGAAAGTGTAAACGCCGTTGTCTTTTGGCAACGAGCAATTTTCAATCAATGGCTGTTCCTAAATACTTGTATGAATGGTCAATATCGATATCATCATTGTTGGTTTTAATTATATTTATATGAGGTTTGAATTTCGCGGCCACAAAATGCTGGTCAACCATTCAATTTCATCAATGAGCAAACATTTTCCAAGTGTTTGCATTCAAATTCAAATTCTATGTTTTGTTGTTTCTTATGCGTACTTGCCTATCTGACGGGCAGATGTTTTGAGGAGAATTAGTTTCAACACTAGTATAATCACAGCCAAACTTACATGCCAAGACGCCTATAGCACGTAGGAAACATTGAAGGTTAAAGAAACCAATTTCAGATATAAATAAACGAATAGAAGAAATGTAAAACCAGAGAAAGAAAAGGACATGTAAAAGCAATGCTCAGGAAAATAACAACGATGATTTGTTTTTAAATTTAATAACGACCCCTTATATTTCTAAGCTTTTGTTTCTTTGAAAACATTTGTTAACTTCTAATTTGACATGGTCCGAACATTAGCAGAAATAAATACGGCATTATAACTTAGGGTAAAAATCTCAAGCTTATCGGGTGCAGGCTTTAACTTTAAGGATAACAAAGCAAAAGGAACAATAATTACAATTAAGACAAAAACAGGATGTAAGTGAAATTTAAATAACATGGAAACGCCATCCTTTTAATGAAGTGACAGTAATAGAGTTCTTGACAGCTTACTCTGAGAGCCATAACTCATTTTTATTTGAACGCACACAAGTTGGAATTAATTGTCCATAAACGAAAAAGCAAACGCAACAAATTCATGTTCCTTTCGATGAGTCCTAATTTGATTTCATCAATTGTAAATAGGTAGTAGAAATTCAACTTAAGAATGGTCAAGGTGTAGTCTAGAATGCATATAAATGCAAAGGAATTGACTGAAGCGAATCTGAATGAGAAAAACGAAATCATGTGTGCAAGAAACCAAAATTGAATGTATTAATAATAGCTAAAAATAAACCCCAGTTTGAGTGACATGCGTTAATCTGAATACGTGTTAGTGAAACGGAATGAATTTTTTGCTGAAATTGGCCGAGAAAACCTATAAATGCGAGTCTGTTGACTGCTGGATAAGAACTGAGTATAGGGAACTGCAAGTTGTTTGGCACAGACTTTAAAAAGCCTTCAAAAGATTTTATTCAGACTAGCTGCTTCGCGGGGATTTAAGATGGTCAAAAAGTGTTTCAACATAATTGACTTGGGTGACAATTACACTGGCTTTCCGTACAGGCGCAGAGAGCCGAGCGTGTCAAAACCACCGTAGAATGCATTTAATTCATTTGCTGTAGACGAGGGGTTTCCTAAGTTTGCAAATGAGTCATGTTTCTTCTTTTTTTGAAAAACCTGTTTTTCAATGTAGTTTGCTTTGGCATCCTAAACTGTTGACGACCGTTTTTATTGGAGCACTTTGAAGCTTATTTTGGTCTTTCATTTGAAAAGCCTGTTTCTTCACAGCGAGGACAACTTTGGGTTCATGTGCGAGCCAGGGCTCATCATTAGGGAATACTTTAATGGTCTTCACTGGGATATAGAGATCCTGACAGAAATTTACATATTCATTGATTACAATTAGCAAATTTGCATAAATTATTTTATTGCATCATTGATGGCATGAAAGTCGCATGAACGTTTGTTTGTTTTTGTATTTTTTGTAACACTACTGCAAGAAAGAAAAATAAACACACGTGCGTGTTGACACACCAGATCCTATTCGAGACAGCTGAACCACTCAACAACCATGGTGATTTCATTTACAATATCAACTTCTTATCCACCGAGTGGAAAAAAAGAGTTGTTCAAATCACAGGAAAGTAAATTCCTCGCGGCTTAACCCTGTTTGAAACGGAAGACCTACATCCAGTCATGTTTCTGTCTCAAATTTCTCCCCATGCTTCTTTAAAAGCTCTGCATCCGTGATTCATTAAATTGTCATGCTGTATTTCCCAACATTTGGGCTTCGTCACTCGAAGCTTTGGTCTAGAACTTTACGCATGTTTTGAGCTACATTTTGTTAATCAGCGTAAATGGTCGCGCGGTGAGGCTTGTGTCAAGGCGGGGGCCTATATACCGTATTTAATAATGCTGGATGCGGCGCCGGTTAAGTTGTTGAAAAAATGTCACGTCCTAAATATCAAAATCAACAAGATTGTTTCCATTGACAGCGCGTTCCATGGACTTCGGAACCTTGCGTCGAGGTGGGGTGGGGGTGGGGGGTATTTTTGAGAGACCAATAGGCCTATACACCGTAAGCTATTTAAACTACACATTTTTAACGAATTGAATTATGAAAACGTAGAGCTGGCGAACGTTTTTGATTCGAACAACTTTTGCATACTATTATTGGTCTAGATCTTCACGGTATGGTGTGGTCATTATTAGTTGAAACAGTACCCCCAACCGACCTTGAAAACTAACTTAACCTTGACAGAGAGTTTTAGCTCAGACGCCTTTCCCCTGCGTGGACTTTTGGACAAGTTAAATGTGTGTCGCGGTGCATGCTTTCCCGCGACTATTATACTGCTCTCGCGATTTTACTGGTTCCTTAGGCCCGCGCTAAACGTCGCACTTTTGCCGTGTCGAACTCAAATGATTTTCGCACGGCAAAAGTGCGGCAATTAAAACGAATCGGTGACAAACGTCGAATTTAATCAAATAGTTTGCCGCACTTTTAGTGTTTCAAAATGGCGAGGCGGGAGAAATTTCTAAAGAGTCATGTTTCATGATGGCAATTCGAGCTGTGACACTCAAATATTCCCAACTTAAATGTTGTCCTTATTAATACCATCGTTGGTGAGTTGCGTTCATCGTCTGTTTTCAAGAGTGTCAAACAAAATCGATTAGCTTATTTGTGAAATCTACAAATTAGGTTTGTTCCAGTCAGAAGTTGTTTCTCATCCCATCCCGGAATACTCCCAGCTACTGTACTAACATGGAGAACGTTCACATTATTAGAAAATACACAAACAACATTGTCAAAAGCGTTGCGCATGCGTATTCGCAAAGAGCATCGCCCGACTGAGAATTCAATTCGATTCGACGCGGCAAGAGCGCGACGTTTGTCACCACGTCGTACAACTACCGTGTAGCACGGCAGAGCTTGCCGTGCTACACGGCAGTGTCGAACTTAAATCAAAAGTTTGCGCTAAACGTCGCTCTTTTGTCGAATTTAATTCATCATTTTCTAATTGTTTGAGTTCGACACGGCAAAAGTGCGACGTTTAGCGCAGGCCTTACTCACTGGCCCCGTAGTCGCCCCGTCTTTTATTTCTTTAAAATTACATTATGTAATATTATGCATTTCCGTTCTTTCAGAAAACAAAACCTCCTTTTTTGCAGAATTGAGAGTTTTGCTCCCCTTCAACATGTAGGCTATAACTCGGCACGAAAACCCCTTTGAACCATAGCTTTTTTATTTTCAAGGGCAGTTATTTTTACTTCTAAAAAGCAGTTGTTTTATTTTCAAAAGCACTATTTTTATTTTCAAGAGCAATTATGTTTATTTTCAAAAGCGATTGTCTTTATTTTCAAGAGCATTTATTTATGTCTTCAAAAGTTTAAGTGCTCTTAAAAATTAAATAACAACTTCTTTTGCGAATAGAAATAGCTGCTTTCGAAAATAAAATAGCGATGGCACTTAAAGGCTTTCGTATAACGCAGGAAAATCACAGATAAAAATTAAATATTTTGTTTTTGTTAAACACATTTTCGCCGTGTCCTAGACCTAGTTCAAGTTGTTATGTCCAAAGCTTGTATTTTGTTTGATACGAGTCAATCTAAAAGCTACCTAATTAATTCACATTTAACTCCACGTGGTTTTGACCTTAATTTCTAACAGTGAAAACAAGAAGTAGAGCTTAAAATTAGGGCCTCTTTCATGTCACTTTTCAAAACTCACTTTTATAAATCTCAACCCACTCAGTGTTTAAAAGTAAGGCTTGTCCTGTTTATGAGAGAATCAAGCCGTCATACAGTTTATACGAAAACAAAAGAGCATTTGAATAGTTTGACTGAGACCCTTTGTGCGAATCAATCTAGGGCAATGCATCTTGGGGATGTTTGGTGTACAATAAAAACGTAAACTCTTCAGATTTACTCGCCTTTTCTGTAATTTTCAATCTTAACATTTGGTCCAAAAACTTGTCTATCGGCCGGCAAGTTATTGGGTTGTTAGCTTTAAGTGCATCAACAGTGTGCGTACACAGACATTTTCATTGTTGGGGGTGGCGGGGGGGGGGGGGGGGGGGGGGACAAGACATAATTTGGAAGGACTAGGCTATTTAATGTATGCATTCATTTGTGCATTATTTCCTCTATCCGGGGGCGTAAGGGTGAGGGTTCTGATCGGAGGTGGGGGGCAACCGTTTTAAGATGTATTTTTAAAATGCTAAAATTCAAACGGAGCAATTTCCATACGTAAAATGTTATGTTTGCTTCCAATGGAGCTGTGTACAAATTGTGCCTGCAGGACGTCCAATACCGGTAGATGTCAGAGGGTATCTGGTCTATATGGGTATAAAGGTTGAACCACGCACCCAAGTCTCCTTCTTAAGGTGTCCACACACGCTAGATGTTGTGTTTCAGCCAGAGCTGAGCTCAATCTTTAATTCAGCAAGGTCTCCAGCGTCAAATTTCTGCTCCAGTATAGGGGACATCTGAATAAAATGTTATATATATAAAAATAATGTAAGATTAGTATGTTTGCTTTCAATGAGCCGTGTACGAATTGTGCCTGCGCAGGACGTCCAGTTGATGTCACAGGGTGCATGGTCTTCAGACCCGGTATCTGTGTTAAAATAACCCAGAACTGGTTCAAACTGACGCAGAATCCGAATTGTAATAAATGTGACCAGTTTCCGTGTCAGCCTGACCCGGGTATGGCCCAGGCTCCCTGGTACCCGGAACCCGTGTCGATTCTGACTCGTGAGTTTTTCGAGCGCAGAGTGTGTTTCTAGCAAACGATATGGTGTGGATGAATTTACTTTTTCCCCCAAACCAATGCTTATATTATGCCGTTAAAGAAAACGCAAACTTTCAGTTTAATATTAAATAACTTTGATGTGACAGGCTTGAACAGTCTTGCCTTAACAATTTCAGGAGCGGAAGTGGTGTTCTATGATACCAAACTGCAAACCTTCTTGGTATACTATTACACATCACACAAAAACCACTGCCAAAGAAAACTTAAACAGCATCTAACATGCGGTCAACTTTTTTACACAATAGTATTACACAATTTACTCAATAATATTAGGGAAATAGCCATAAATAGTATTATCACATGCACCGCACTCGTTCATGGCATCTGAAAAAACTGCGCAAGGCTGCGGCCATATTCGATTTTTAGGTGTTCGGCCATGAGCCGAAAATCTATTGTTATTGAACAGTTTTGTCTGCGTCTTCTTCTCTCGCAAACAGTAAAGGTCGTACAGACATGGAACTCATCATACTTAGACCTCAGTGTATAGATGAACTTTATTGGGATGATGACGTTATTGATGACGTCATAACAATAACGTTTAAAGTAACGTTTAAAATTTCAAAATTGGGAAAAATGCTTTGTACAAGATCTTTGCACCATAATGAAAGCTCTTGATGCTCTGTACAAATCTTACACAATGTGCGACCCCATGGGACCTTTAGTTCTGGTCGGAACTGGGAAGTTAACGTTTAACACTTTTTTAAAACCACAATCATATCTCATGAACCAAAAGGATTGCAGACTTGAAACTTACCGTGCACTTAGACCTGAGTGTAAAAGTGAAACCGCATTTTGTTTTCGGTCTAATGACAACACCAATGACGCCATAACATTAAATCTTTGTTTAATCTTTTAAAAAGCCATATAGATGGGGAACCGTTATTGCTACATAGGCTTGAAGATCTTTGCACCATCATCTTGAAGTATAGTAAAGAACTTACACAAACTGTGATCCCGTGTGACCGTTACTTTTGGTTTTGGGCCTTTGAAGTATTGTAAAGATCTTAAACAAATTGTGACCCCCATGTGACCTTTACTTCTGGGCGAAACAGGAAGTAGAAATTTCATACTTTAAAAAAAGTTGTATTTTATCAACCAAAATTATTAATAACAGTTACATCATATGAAAGCTCGTGACAAGTTCAGAAATGTATACTCTTGCTGAAAACCTGTTGCAAGTTCAACAAAGTTTTTAACTTAGCACATACTCTATGTCTGGATTAGAAATAAGCTATGACGACAGGAAGACGTCATCGCTTTTCAAATTAGGCTTAATCAAATAATCAAAGTTTCTCATATCAAACATTCAAATCTTTATAACCACAATTGACTTCTCGATCGTATATCTATGTTTTGTATTAAAAAAACCTTTGAAAACACAAGTTTACAAAATGTTCTCTTTTTATTTTACAAACTCTGCTAGTTTGAACATGTCTACACTGAACACCTTATTTTTGTTTCAACAGAAACTTACATCTAGGATTTTTTTCTTTGCAAAATAGAGGACAAATTCACACGACGCCCCCTTCCTCCCCGTTCATTTATCTCACACTCTCAAGCCCTATACTGGCGACAGCCAATGTGTATAACTTTGTGCCCCGACGGTACAAGCTGTATATCCATGAGATGGTGACATGCAAACAAGACGCCACGTCTAGTTTTCTGTTTGGGGATTCGAGAAATACGTTCAAGACAGAGAAATAATTTTAGATTCGAAATATAATTCAAGACATTCCTTTTACATCCAACCGCGGCTACGTCTGACCCCCCTAAAGCTCCGTGTCGTGAGTAGACCCCCCCCCCCCCACATCAGCCCAGCAAACGCCACTGTCCACGGCTGCAAGATGAACTTCTCACCCGCGTGCCATTTCAGGTCCAGCATTAATTAATTTATCCCGAAAGCAAAATGCATTATACGGTGACCTTGCAACTATCCGTCCCATTAGAGCGAATCACACAAGTCGGTTGAATTGCATCTCCATTCAGAAATCAATTACTCCTCTCTCACGGATCTGTATTATTTGTTTAATGGAGGAGCTCCTAAATAATATCACTAGGCTGTACACACAGGCAGAAATTACCTTCATGTCTATTGGCTATATAGTCGGTCAATCTAGTACTAGTCAACTTTAGGTCTGCGGCCAGATATTATTCCCCCCCCCCCCCCCATCACCTCCAAATCTGGCCTCGTCGTCACTTTCCTATACACCCGGCAATCTACTTTTCGCTGAACGTCCGTGTTGCACTTCTAAGTTAATTTACTACCATGAAATAGTGTAAAGTGACTTTGTATTGTTTTGAAATAAAGATTTCATTGAAAAGTCTTCTACTTCTTCTACGTCTTCTTCTTCTTCTTCAGTCACTACAGCTGTCAGTCGCTACTCGTGGCCATTAATTTTACCCTGGACTGTCAAAGTAACTCTCATTACATTTATTGCTCTGTACATTGATTAATTATACCTGGCCATTTTGTACAAGCATTGATTGACTTCATCATTGATTCGTAAAGTAACGATATTTCTTGTTTGAAGAAAACAATTCTTTCCACTCGGACGTCTTTTAATTCTTTTCTGTTTTGCAAATATCGGGCAAACAGGTCTTATGTCCGCAGCATTTTTGTTTTTTCAATATGCGTTTAGTTTTATCACCAGTTTGTGCTTTTTTTTAAATGAAACATATCGATCGATTTGTAGCACAGCCAGTTTAATTCGGTATGAATCTTCACGGTACGTTTACGGAAGACAAGTCTAAAAATATATATATATTTGTTATTAATTTTGTTTTTGTAAAGAAAAAAAAGGTGACGGGGCATTTGATCGCTCAACCGCATATCAGCCTATGAAGCAAAAACAGGATCCAAAAAGCACTGGGTAGCAATTAATATCGATTGAAATGTCACTTGGTGTAGGCCTAGATAGCCGTGTTGCCTCGTGGAGCTGGGAACATCAAAGCCGGGGCTTTCTCTAAATGAAAGTGCTTCCAAGTGACACATTGAATTCACCCGGCAGCTTGAATTCAGTTGAAAATGTTCGGAATTGCTTTAGTATAGCGACCTTGATTTTCTAGGTGCATGGCCCACATGTTGTCATGTGACAAACTCTGTAATAACCGTTTGTTGTCGTAGCTGAACGTTCAAAGGCACGGATCAACACGAATGCTATACCAGTTAATATCAATTTCAGTGACAAGTTGATAATCAAACACTATGCAAATTAGATGCAGAATTAAAGGTTTGAGGCACGATTGAGTCTAGAAAGTGCTTTTATTTTAAATGGTGACTTTTTATTTTAACGGGATCCCAATGTACGACTACACGTGCGAGACTTGCAGAGTCCATTCATGCCAGTCAGAGCTGCTTGGTTACGGTTGAATGTCTACTCTTCCTTCCAGCAGGATCCAACCTCGCGGTAAATGTGGGCCAAGTCACCCAAAATGAAACAGATCTAGGGACCTGCAATATCGTATAGGTTGAAACACTTGTCCCCTGTCAGCAACCATTAACCCTAAAAACAACAGTGTGCATGTACGGTGAGAGATCGAACGAAAAGTTAATCTAGCAGAATAGAACTGCAGTGCACCGAGTGGCACGGGTTCGGGAGTTGGCCTGTGCTATTCCTAATAATACGGTGGCTTTAAAGGGACACCAAAATCTAAATATTCGCCCAAATATTACAGATATTAACGTAACTTTTCACATTGACTCAAAGTAGGGGATGCCCCCAAGTTACTTTGTTTGCCCCCCCCCCCAAACCCAACCTCAACAATACAACAAACTCGAAATGCACCCCCAAACCATGTCCCCACATTAACGTCATTATGCTTGGGCGGTACATTGTCATGTCACATGTCGTTTTCCGGGTCGTCGGTATAACCGTCTCCAGAAACACTGCGACGCTCCGACATTCATCAAAATCTCTTCCGCATTAGAAATTGACCTTAAAGATTCCCCCGGGTCCCTGCGTGGCGGATTTGAACACTATTAAAGTGCGCGAGTTCGTTAATTTCCTTCACGCGTTAAAAGCCATTGAACGCACTATAGTAGCATTTCATTGTAGGCTAATGACAGATGTCACCACATTAGGTAATAAACCTTATGCATATGACGTCATTCGAGTGGGGCGCCCTCACCTAGAGGTAAAAAAGGACATTGTTCATTGGCCAGTCATGTGCGCCGCCCGTGCAAATCTGTGCGTTTTCCATTGTTACGTCATCGATTTACCTCTAAGATGGCGGCTGTATGACGTCAATGCATACGGTCCATTGATCTCCATTTGAAAATGACACCACACTCAAATTCTGGTTGCTGAGTCATCAGGGTCCAATTTCATAGAGCTGCTATAGTAGAAAATATTGCTTAACAAATTGTCTGCTAAGCAGAAATGAGCAGGATACCAGGCACAAATTGTACAAGTGACATGGTAGTTTGGCTGGTAACCTTATTCTGGTGAGCATTATTTTGTTATGCTTAGCTACTTTTTGTGCTTAAGCAGCTCTGTGAAATTGGGCCCACGATGTGGGATCGAATCCCAGTCTCGACTACTGTGTCCTATACAAGGCATATTCTCTTCACCCACAGGTAAATGGGTACCTGTGGGGGTAGAGATGGTCCATTGTGATTAGCTTGGTGTGGAGGCTGTACACCCGAGGGAGCTAGGAGCTAGTGACCACCCCTTAGTCGTGGCCCCTTTGCCCCCCCCCCTCACCTCGAAGTTACCGATCTGGCACCTGTACAGCCGCCTTCAAGACGCAGCTGGTTAATCCTCACTGTTGCCATGTGCGGACATCCGATTCACATGGCTTTAATACTGACGTAATTTTCATTTTAAATTTCGCGACTTACCGTACCATGAGACGCAAAATCATTGAGATAATTTTAATGTCCCATCCCCATTCATTTTGTTATGGGAGCAAGCCGTGAAATCTGACGTGGAAATCGACGTCTGTACTGGCAACTTCGGGTTTATATAAATATTTGCCACTTGGGTGAAGTAGTGAAATTTGATATGACAATTTACGTCAATTATCATTAAGTCATGGCTGTCTTGTAAAAGACACTTTTATCTTAATAGAATAAACCCACACCCCCAATCTGGTAAACTGTCCTGCAGCGCGCAACTGTTCTCAACGTCTCTTTTTTTTTTGCAGGCAAACTTTAAACTACTGAACTCGGAATCGTGACGAGTATTTGGACCAGTTATTTTGGCTATAAAAATCCAAACATTAATGTGTAAAGTTTAATCATGCGACAAATAGAGCGTGCACACAAACTACCTTCGTAATGTTTACAGTCAATCTTGCTTGGGGGGGGGGGGGGGGACTCCGAATTGACATAATGGGGCCTTTTGCGAATGACTTAAAACATGAGTGGTCATGAACATCAAAATGATATCGTCTCTTTTAAAAACATTCCAGGGATGTAAATGTATATTGGCACGTCGTGGGTTTTTGGTTTTCCAATAATCCTCCTTGGGATATTTCCTTTGAGTTAATAACACTTCTCTGCTATGTAAATATTATCCACCTGTGTGTTTTAAATACCGCGCTCTTCTCTGATAATGGTTTAACTCACTTGACTGACCGTGGCTTTTTTTTTCTGGAAAAGGGTTTTTTAAAAACGTGCCGTGCATTGCGACTTTGTGACTCCACGAGAAAGAAAAAAAAATGAAAATAAACGGAAGGGGTTTTAGACTTAGTACGTGTGGTCTGAAGGCTATTTACATGTTTGTGTAACTTATTGGAAAGAAAACAAGACTACTGTTAGAGCCGGTTCCTCAAAGCATTTTTTTGTCAAGTGGTTTGTGGATTTTTATAAAGGTCTAATAAATGAACTCAAGGCAACCGTTGCAATTGATGTCGATTAAAGCTACTCGCGTTTTGTGCAAGGAATAACGATTTCTGAGTTGATGTTTCAGCTACAAAATTTCAAGGCCAAAACAACGAAATACAGAAACAGAAAAAAAGGAACAAAATACTGTCTTTACATTAGAATGTATTCTCTTTTTGTCATGGGGTTTCAACGATTTTGCTTAATTTAAGTTGTCCATGTTAAATGCCAATACCGTTCCAACCTTCAATCAAATTATGAAAATAAAATCAATGCTGCATTTCCTTTGAAAAGACTGTCTTAACATTAATGTATTTAAATGTCTTTTTTGCCATTTGGGTCTTCATGGTTTTCGCTTATTTGTCCGTCCATAATGCCAAGATCGTTCCAGTCTGCTGATTTTGAAATTACATTAATGCTGCATTTCCTGTGAAATAACGCAATCAGGATGGGCACACCATTACAATAATTAGTGAAACAATAATGGATTGAAACGTATGTTTTTGTGTTTGCTTTTTTTTTCACAGACCAGCGTGTATATAGCCCACATGAACAGTACTGTCAACCCGTTCTGCTACGCCATAGCGAACCCACTGTACATGGACGCCTTCATGAATCTTGTGTGCTGCGGCAGACGCACCAGACGCAGGGACAGCCGGCCCTCGACGCGCCGCACGCGTTGAGTCCTTAAGGCCAAGTCACACGAGGCAATTTGCACGCAACCAATTCCAGGCAATCTTTAAGAAGAAAAGGCATTCACATTTGAATGTTCTAAATATTGTTTGAAATTTTGCTGCCAAAGTGTATCGTTTGCATGCACTGCAATTGGTTGCCTCCACGTTGCCAGTAACAGGGCTTTTAGGCTTCTATTTTTTCAATGTCTCTCTAAAAGATATACAGTGATTAGATTTATGAAATTGTATAGTTAGTAACTTTGTAATACAAAAGAAGTTCTGGTTTGGGTTTTTTTTTTCAAGATAATGTAAAATCACTTATAAATGTGGCCAGTGTTCAGTTTGCAATGAGGCTCGTGTTAGGGTCAATCTGATCCGAATTCCGATAGACTGAGTATAACTTATTACTGATCCGGTTTTCGGATCAGACAGACCGAGTGAATAACACATTACTGTTCCGGATTTCTGGTCAGCTTGACATGAAAGTGGGTCACACTGACCCGGAAATGAGTTGTTCATGTAAGGAGCCGGGTACTAGGCAATCCAGACCCGTGTTTTTATCATAAGTAATTGAATTAAATTATGTTTAGCTTGCGTGTGCAGCACCGTTTATAATGATCCCTAAAAGAGACATATGTTTTACCCGTTCCATTTCTTCGTTACCTGTCCCTTTAGGGGCTCTGTATAATCATTAAGAAATAATGACCTTGCAATAGACCTTATGCACATGACGTCATTTCAGTAGGGCGCCCTCGCCTAGAGGTCAAAAGGAGGTAGTTCATTGGCCAGTCCTGTGCGCCGCGCGTACAAATCTGTGCATTTCCATTGTTATGTCATCGGTTTACCTCTAAGATGGCGGCTGGATGACGTCAATGCATAAGGTCTATAACATTATAGTTTAAACTCGAAATTAACTTTTTCCGTGATGCTGAATTCAGAGTTCAATTTGGAACGCTAGGTGGCAGCATACTTACCAAGTAAATGTCCATTGTCTACGTTTTGTGTGGATGCTCACATTTCCGACAACATTATTATACTTACCTGGTAAGTCTGCTGCCACCAGGGACAGAACTGCTTAAGCTCAAAAAGTAACTAAGCATAATTAAATCCTACTTACCAGGATAAAGTTACAAGCCAAAGTCAAAGTCGTATGTACCATCTGTTACGGGTATCCTGCCAAATTTTTGCGCAGTTTATACATACATATTTTTTAAGCAATATTTTCTACCAAAGCAACTCTATGAAATTGGGTCCAGGTCTCCACAAAAGTCCCCGTTGGGGGCCCACTTGTGTTTTGAGCTCTCCATGAAACCTTTACACGTCATCAATAGTATTTGTGTGTGATAAAAATGATCATATGTTTGTTATGCAAGTAAAATAAGTGGGTAAGTGGGTAAAATAAGTGGGTATAATAATATGTTTTTAGCTCATTGTATATTTTGATTTTGTTTTTTCCTTGATAAACTTGTTTAGTGATAGTGAGGGAAAATGCAATTGAGTGTTTGGTGAACATTAGGAACACAATTCTGTAAAATAATAGTCGAGTTATTTTATTGAGAGGTGATCCCTCTGCAAAATCAATTCCATGAACGACGGATGCAAGTTTCAGATGGGCGCGAGCCGCAAAGCCAGCAACAGACCTCGAATATTGTTAACACATTTTCTTATGCTAAAAGAGAACATCGCTTGTTACGCTCAACAAGGGTTTCCATATGGAACAAATAAATAAATAAAATACTATTTAGTAACGTAGGCCTAATCATTGTTTATAATGTAATAATTTACGTGAAATGTAGCGTGTCAAATAACGGGGGGGGGTTTCTTTGTTAATAGTATTTTTTTGTTGATAAACCGCACACCATTACATCCCAAATAAACAGTGTTGTACCAGACATTTTTTACAGCCTTGGAAACATTCATTTTGTGCTCCCTTTTTTCGATTTAATTTTGGGGCTAGAGGGGGGGGGCAATGATTTTGAGCGCCCTCTCTCCTTTTTGGGTACGTCACTGGAAATAAACATCTAATCCATTTTCCTGTGGAATTGTCCTGATGTAACGATACAAGGCATATCTCTTTTTGCAATGATTACGCAGGACAAAATACTGGGAGACACGTGACAAAATGGGGGTGAATGCCCTTTCCTCCTCCCCCTCCCCCTCCCCCGCCCCCGCCCCGTAACGCCGTAGTGTAATAAGAGAAATCAGCTAAAACACTGTACAGCGTTTTCCTTCGTTGTGGGCAGTGACCTCGCTGCAATCTCAGTTCTCAGTTTCTTTGCTACGATTACTGTTTATATAAACGTTTGTTTAATTTCACCCAACACTATTTGTCTTGTGTTCTATGGTGTGTTTGATCTCACTTTGGAGCACGTGACGGCATGACGGCATTATTGTTCTCGGTAAACAATTCACGCTTTGAGAGCACGTAGTGTCAATGTTGAGTCTTGCAGGGTTTGTCGTGACCAGCATTACATTGCAATTTAAAATATAAAAACAGTGAAAACATAGTCCTACAAGGTCTAAAAATTATCAGCCCACAAAATAATGAAAAAAAATGCAAGCTTGTCTTGATGGCTAAAACGACTCGTTGGCTTATACTATATACGGTAGCTCTGAAGTGACGTCAAACATGTTTACGAAAATTTTTCAGTTTTCGGTTTTTACCCCTAAGTTTTTACTCCGGAAATATTTCCGCTACTACGGAATATAAAACCGTATTTACGAATATATTTCCGTAATTGTTTTGCAAGTTGGAGGCAAAACCGCGATTGCCGTAAATATTTGTAAATTGGTTGCACAACCGTGAATATAGGCCCAGCCTAGTCGCAAACAGTTCAGTTTTTATAGCTTTGTGCGATGTCCCTTCAAAGTCACCATACTGCTCAGTTTTTCAGAAGGGGATTATTTCTCACTCCGGTTCAGCTTTTCTCCAAATGTTCCGACGATTAACCTAATGGTAACATTATAAAGGTGATTTAAAAAAAAAATGCACTGGGTGCAACCATGGAGGAAGAAATTAAACCTCCGTGGTGCAACAATCCATGCACAGTTTGCATCAGGGCCCAGTTTCATAGAGCTGCTTAGCGGCCGGTTTTGTGCTTACTGCGCGATTTCCAGTTCATAGCGCTGCTAACCGTAAGCACATGAAAAGGCATGCCAACCTACTGACGCTTACTGTATGAAAATGATGCGAATCCACGATGAACACGCAAGATGGCCGCCTAATTTTCTTGCTAACCTGTGAAATACGCTTAAGCTTAATCAAATGTGTTTGCTATAGTTAACAAGAAAATGTGCTTAACGTTAAAGCAGCGCTATGCAGGGCCCAATTTCATAGAGCTGCTTAAGCATAAAATATTGCTTAACAATTGTCTGCTAAACAGAAATGAGCAGGATACCAGTCACGAATTTTACATGTGACATGGTAGTTTGGCTGGTAACCTTGGTAAGCACAATTTTGTTGTGCTTAGCTACTTTTTGTGCTTAAGCAGCGCTATGAAATTGGGCCCTGATATGTTCCACAGACTTGATAACCCGAAAACATAATGTATGCATTCTGATGAAGGGCCTTTCGGTTCTAAAATCTTGTTTAATTAATAGGCCAAGGTTCTCGTCCTGGTGGTTGACCCATTAGTAAGAATAGACTAAGAAACATTTTTGTAAAAATAAAATAAATAAAACAATAACTATTTTTAAAAGGGTTCTCCTATAATTTTGTACTGATCTTAACAATTCTTGTTCACATTATTATGAATTAGGCCTATTATAAACATATATAAACACACATAATGTATATTAACACACATAGTGTCAGGGTGATTTCTTATTGTATGTAATTTGTCCTCGTAATTTCGTAATTTGTAGCTTATAATTATTGTTGTTTTACCGGTTTCAAAAAATCCTACTAGCTGTTCTAAATTTTAGTTTTGCGCACCTTTTTTGTCAACCAATGGGTATTCACGGCACTTGTGTGAAAATCATGCACAAACCCTCGTGAATAATGTTATAGCCACACTGTTTTTAGTAACTTATCCACACACAAAACAGATATTTTATAGGACATGGATTTTGGGATGGCTGAAAAACTAGTCTTAATATTGTGTCCTGACTTACTGACTTTCCCTAATCCTCGAAAACATTTGTTTGCTCAACAAGATCAGAATAAATGACCCTTTCAAAGATTGTTCAGACTGTAGTTGACTCATTGCCCGTGGGTGCTAGAATTTTGGATGGCATAGCTCATTGCTTTTCTTTAAAATTGAACCAATTCAAGTGACCAACACGTCAAAGAGATTCTTTGGAAGGCTTTAGGACATGGCAGGAAAAAAATCCCGGATCTCTCAGGCAACCATTATTTTACTATCTCGCCCAAGGGATTAGTAAACTGCCCAGGCAGTACTCCAACTGGACGGAGCAGTAGTTTGAAATAGTAGTCGCCTGGGTGGAATTAGGTATCGGGGGGTGGGGGGGGGGGGGGGGGAGTCAGCCAATTGTACTCTTAAGTTTCCGCACGGTTCAGTTTAGGCCTAGTACAAGTAATTTTTTAAAAAGTAAATCAAATCAAAATACGGAGATATTTGAGATAATAAACCAGTTAACCAATTGTAACACTAAGTCATGAGTACCGCAAACCAATTTATTAAATATATATATTGTTATTCCCCCAAACAGTGAAATAAGCCGGTGTGGCAGGAGAGTCTTTCCCCTGAGCTTCTATGTTGTCCCCTATCTCCCCCCCCCCCCCCAACCCACGGCGAATAGTTTGTAGGAATTTCGGATGAAAATCCAACACTAACAACTGTTATGTGCCCGAGGAGTCTGCACCCAGACATGGCTGACGTCATTCAAGAGCCAACATTAAATTTGGTGTGCAAAAGTGTGGTTCCTTTTCGAATCTACAGCTTCGGCTTATTAGGGCCGTGTCCGAAACGGCGACTTCGGCTACAGCTACGGCTAGAGCGCGCGCGTCTGCCTATTATTCAACACTGGCAGACGCGCTGATCTAGCTGTAGCTCTAGCCGAAGTCGCCGTTTCGGACACGGCCTTAGATTCCGCCCTCCTGCTTGAAGCCCAGTACTGAATA
Organism: Pisaster brevispinus; assembly: GCA_023634235.1. NCBI lineage: Eukaryota > Metazoa > Echinodermata > Asteroidea > Forcipulatida > Asteriidae > Pisaster > Pisaster brevispinus. Next base: position 5,728,990 of record JAMKCF010000021.1, on the reverse strand, counting down.
ACAGACGAAGCCTCTGAGCCAGACTCATAGAGTTATATATAGGAACTAGACGGCGCACTGGTAATGCTACGTGCACAAACGCGACGGGACCGCAAGGAGACATGCGCGCCATTTTGTACGATGGCAACATTGAATACGATTTACGCGGTGTGCTTGCTAAATACACATTATGCGGTCTAAAAAGAAGTTGTTTCGTGAGGTTTAGGTTATTTGTTTCAATAGAGGATGAACACACACATGCCACGATCACAATTTATTGTCCAAAGTGAAGGAATATTATTCTAAAATATTATATTTATTCGGGGATTATTTAGTACTATAAACGGTCTTCACTGGCATTCATATATTTCACAGTAAACCCTTTCATTGTTAACCATTGCTCTGTTGCAACACGCACAAATAGTTTAGACGTTGTTTTTGACTACTTAAGAAATGGCCGCCGCGCTGCCCTTGTCGGGCCGCGTACCTAGGCTAGTGCGCTCTCTAGTTCCTATATATAACTCTATGGCCAGACTCCACAGACGACGCAGCCGTGGTTTCGATATCGAAAAGGGTCCAAAGTTGAACAGCGCCCTCAAGCGTCATGTCTGAGATTATAGAGTGGATCATAATATTATAACCGCTAAATACAAAAACTGTATCACTCAGCCAAGAAGAAGACAGAAAATCGTAAGTGGTCAAATTTGTAAACCAAGAATATAGCTTAACAATATGACGGATATATGATAATGTATATTATATTAATAGATGTGTATATTATGCTTCTATAGAGAGTGTTTTTGCTCAGTTTATAGATCACTATTCCAGCAGGCACCGATAATTTTTCAGGCGTTTTTTGAATCAGTTTGCATGAAGCAATTGTGTGTACACGTGTAACGTGTAAACGGTACACACTCAACACTGGAAATTCCAGTGGAATTTCATTAGCTCAGATTGAGTCCCCAAAATGCCGACTCCTTTATTCAAAAATGGCTTAAAATTACCTAAAATTATGAGCCACGACTGGCTCAGTCGTAATTGAGCCATTGCTGGCTCATAATTTGAGAGGCAATCTTGAGCCATTTTTTACAATTACATGTTTTATTAAAGTTAAACACACTTTTTCATAATCACAGTCGTGACAGTCATGATGTCATGACGTCTCATGACAATTGTCAATTGACAGTCATGTGTCAGGAGCCGGCTTTTTTGTGTGTCTTAATTGGATGGAGTCAAGCTGAGCCAATTTGATTTCCAGGTGTATGTTTGTGATCACATAGACCATGTAGACATACATCCGCTAGCCACCCCGGCCGTAGAGGCGTAGTCCCTGGCCCTCGATCCTCCCAATAGTCATACTCATAGACCGTTGGCGTTAGCCTGTGTTGAAATTATACTGGTAGTGTTAATGTATTGTTTATAGTTAGTGTTACTACGTTTGTGTAAAATGTTATTTCTAAAAAAATAAACATTGGTAAATTTTTTCTTGCCTTCCTTGGTCATGTTTTTAAAAAAATGATTCTAAATAAATCTATTCTTAATATTATAAATAAAAAAGAGTTCAAAATGTTTACAGTATGCTCAAGCAAGGGGAAGATTTGTTTTCTTATTCGGACATGCATTGCCGTATTTAAATTTTTAACAGCTTGGTGAAAATGGTGGAAATCACTGGTCTGACAGGAATGGCTGGAATTTGCCAAAATTCCAAACATTGGTAATAAAATTAAGATGTAGGCACAATCTTGTTTGTAACCCTCTGGTCTACGACCATTGGAAGAGGGTTTCGATTATCGCAGACCTAGAATTTCATCTTAGAGGGAGAAAGGCCATTTTCATTTTGCGAAGGCCACTTCCAATCGGGAAAATCTTACAGTCTATGGGAACATTTTGAAAGGGCACCGAGAACAAGACCAGGGCCAGCTGCTTAAGCAGAAAATATTGCTTACAATATTAAAAATTATGCTCAGCAAAAATGAGCAGGATACCAGTCACAGATGGTACATGCGACATGGCGTTTTGGCTGGTAAGCATAATTTTGTTGTGCTGAGCCACATTTTGTGCTTAAGCAGCTCTTTGAGTTGGACCCAGGGCAAAAGACCTGGCTTCCATCGCCTATGTTTTTGCAGTTGGAAGGAGGGCATTTATTTTTCCCGATAATCTCATCTAAAATAAAAGCATTACACTTCAAGAAAAAAAACACTTGTATTTGATGAGAAACAACTATTTTGTATTAAAGTCAAGGGTAATTTTGTCTTCTTTGTAGGAGTTCTGACCATTAGATAAGCTACAATGGCAGGATATTTGTTCCCGTTGTTACCCCTTGATGAACTGATCTTGTGGTTATGTGATGAACATCAGCACCTTGAAGACATGGGCATCAGTGGAGAGGACTTCAAAAACCCACAGGTACATGAAGTAAATTGACCATCTGGACTCAAATTCCCACTGGACCATCTGGGCTCAAATTCATACTGGACCATCTGGGCTCAAATTCCCACTGGACCATCTGGGCTCAAATTCCCACTGACCCATCTGGGCTCAAATTCATACTGGACCATCTGGGCTCAAATTCCCACTGGACCATCTGGGCTCAAATTCATACTGGACCATCTGGGCTCAAATTCATACTGGACCATCTGGGCTTAAATTCCCACTGGACCATCTGGGCTCAAATTCCCACTGACCCATCTGGGCTCAAATTCATACTGGACCATCTGGGCTCAAATTCCCACTGGACCATTTGGGCTCAAATTCATACTGGACCATCTGGGCTCAAATTCCTACTGGACCATCTGGGCTTAAATTCTCACTGGACCATCTGGGCTCGAATTCCCACTGACCCATCTGGGCTCAAATTCATACTGGACCATCTGAGCTCAAATTCCCACTGACCCATCTGGGCTCAAATTCCCACTGGACCATCTGGGCTCAAATTCCTACTGGACCATCTGGGCTTAAATTCCCACTGGACCATCTGGGCTCAAATTCCCACTGACCCATCTGGGCTCAAATTCATACTGGACCATCTGGGCTCAAATTCCCACTGGACCATCTGGGCTCAAATTCATACTGGACCATCTGGGCTCAAATTCCCACTGGACCATCTGGGCTCAAATTCCCACTGACCCATCTGGCCTCATATTCCCACTGGACCATCTGGCCTCAAATTTCCACTGGCTGACTGGACCATCTGGGCTCAAATTTCCACTGGACCATCTGGGCTCATATTTCCACTGGACAATCTGGGCTCAAATTTCCACTGGACCATCTTGCCGGAAAAAAAATAATGTTTAACTTCCCATAATAAATAACGTAGAATCTTGCCTACCAGGATACACCCTGGAATGTTCATGGTCACTCTTTTTGTACTCAGTTCATTCACATTTTCATACTGTCCGGTTTGATTCCCCTGTTGTAGCCTCACCGTGTGCAGCTGATCTACAAGGCAATTCTTGAGACGGAGATGAACTTGAGACAAGAGAAGCTGGTACAGCCTCAGTTTGAAGCTGCTCAACTCCTGTCTCATCCAGAGTTTTGTGAGGAAACCATCATGCTCGTTAATTTTGCAATGGTCATGTAAGTCATAATTACAGACATAAAACTATTTCAGATAGAAAACACACCCACGCCTACAACCCCGGCAGGCTGTGGCTAAGCGGTCAGGTGCCCTGGACTCAAGCTCTGGTGTTTCTAATCAGCAGAGTGTGGGTTCAAGTCTCAGTCTTGAAGCTTGTGTCCTTAAGCAAGACACTTAATCATCATTGCTTCGTCCTTTGGATGGGATGTTAAACTGTAGGTCCCATGCATGGTGTAATGCATTGCATGTAAAAGAACCCAGTTACACTTATCGCTAAAGACAAGGGGTTTGCCCCTGGTGTTTCTGGCAGCTTGCTGCTGAATGTACCACACAGCAACTTGTAAACCCTTGCATGGGTCTCATAATTCACAATTTTTACGAACATATCTGAAATGTTTTTCTGTGTTCAGTTGAAGTTCAAGCACCTTGAGTACCTTTTTGGTAAATACATGGACAACGTAAGACTCCGTTATTATTATTGATTTTGCAGGGCTCGTTTTATGAACGCATGTGATGTACATGACTTTAAACTGAAAGATCTCACCTGCCCAAGTAAGTATATTTCTTGTCTTTTTATTTATTTGTGTTTTTTTTTTTTCAATGGGAGACTTTGGGGGGACTCTAGGGGGCGGCATTGTCAGGTGAAATAAACATTCTTTGAAATCATTCACAAAACTACGTAAAGCAGTGGTGGTCTGCTGCCACCGAGCATCCCAAGTCCTACGTTGTTTTCAACATTTTCGTGGATTGGACTCTGGCTCTAGCGATGTTTAAAAATTACATTTGATTAATTAGAGGGGGGGAAAAAAAAGAGTTTTGTTTAAGGTGTACTTTTGATGATGCTTTTCTAAACAGAACCTAAGAGGACCATGCGTATGTTGAGCGCCATCGCTAACTTCTGTCGTTTCAAGAAACAACGCATGGAGACTTACCATAGAATCAAAGATGAGGTGGTGAGTACAGAGATTCCCGATAGCTTCGTATGAAAGTCTAGTTCACCCAAGAAACTATAATCATAATATACACCTGTGGGCAGTCAAGGCTCCAATTTCAAGAAAACCTTCCAAAGACCACGAGCCTTCACAGCTCTGATCGTTCACTGGACTGGCAAAATTTTCTACAAGACCTAAAAAGTAAAATACCTCTTTCAGTTTAAAATTTGTTACTTATGCTGAACTTTTAGGTGAAGGTTCTGAATTGAAAATCTTTTAAGAATTAGTAAAGCTACATGTCATTATAGCGTTGGAAAAACACTAGACTGCAGGACTTGTTTGGTTGTGGGGTTACTGGCCAAGTGCTTAAATTGACTACTAGGCTCTGGCCAGTGGTCAAGTGGGTATTTTCGAGCCCTGAAATTTCATTGCAATAGATGCTCAATATTGGAAAAATGTCCTGTTGATAACAGTCATGAAGTGATTCATTTGAGGGTTCCAATTGGGTGAGGCTTAATAGTTTTTTGTTTTAGTATAACGGACATGTTTCTCCAAGTAATTTGTGTTTGTAGCGAACAAAGATATTGACTAATAGGGAGACCGCAAACATAGGGCTGGATAGCTCAGTTGGTAGAGCGCCAGTACGTTAAACCGGAGGTTGTTGGTTCAAGTCCCGCTCCAGTCGATTTTTCTATCGATCAAACTTTGTAACACTTTTCAGAATGTCGTTATTTATAAAACGCCAAATTTAAAGCAAGATTGATTCGTGATTTGATTTTGGGAAACATGTTGAAAGGTTCACATTGGCCACATTGTGGACATTTTTACATTAAGTTGAAATAAGTTCTTTCAACACAACATAGCAAGCTCTTTGAGATGCCTGTAGATAAAGCAGTATACAAGAACTGAGTGTTATTATTGTTATTATTACCCAAAGCTATGAGTGTGTTTGTTCATCATTCCTAGTATCAATAGGGGCCAATTTCACTAAGACTAAGAGCAAAGATTGATCATAAGAAGCACATCAATATTAATTGACAAAATAGGGATACCGCCAACATTAGGGCTAGATAGCTCAGTTGGTGGAGCGCCGGCACAGTAATCCGGAGGTCACAGGTTCAAGTCATGCTTTAGTCATTTTTTCTTTGTTCAACCCAAAATCTCTATTGAGTTGCTAAGCAAGGCATGATGTCAGAATACAAATCACTATGGCTATATTGACAACTCATCTTTAAGATGAGTCTTAGTAGTGTTTCATGAAATAAAGTCCTGGTCACAGTGGGAAGACTCACCAAGTACCCAGTACCCAGTACCCACGCCCCATTAGTCCATATATCCAAAACACAATAGGCTGTTGATCGAATTTTTGTTGATATCTAGGATGGCGTAAAGGAGCAGCATGAGCTGTATCTGAGACGCATCGATGAACACAAGACACAGATCAATAACATCAAGGTGCACAGGGCCGAGAAAGAAGTCTGCATTAAGGAGGTAGGGTACAAGACTTGACACCGCCGGTTTCAGTGCTATATCAGTTTGATTAAATTTCACAAAATTAGTTGACCATATTTTGAATCGCCTCTAAAATTAAGTTAATTGGCAATTAGTTTACTTCTTCTCTCATCTTCCCTGAAGTACCTACTTGGCATTTAAAACATGAACTCTTCTTCTGAAGACAAGAAGAGGATAGTGTTCTAAATGTTGAAACTTTTTCTCAACTATTCCGGTTCTTCTCAGAACCACGGCTTCTTATAAAAGAGAGATTTTATCCACATGTTTGCCACTCGTAGGCTAGTTTTAAAGTTTCCATTTAAAAGTTGAGATTGGCAGACTTTTGAGTCGCAGTGTTTTAAGTACACTTTTGTAAATCCTGCCAGGCTCAATCCTTTTCAAAGGAAAGCACTGAGCATACTGTGCTTAACACACATGGGTAAAAACCAGTTAATGTTCTTTATCCCTGATGCAAATTTAGCATCTATTAAATTGTTGCTGTAACTGCTGCTAGAATATAGGATTCAAACTGCTTCTAGCGACCAGGCAATCTTGGTGGTTTAGTGGTATGACATCTGCTCTAGAATGGCGAATGTCATGGGTTTGAATCCCACCCAAGTAAATATGCCTGTGGGGTTTTTTTTTCACAGGAGTCTGGAAAGCACTGAGTATACAGTGCTTTATACACATTAGTGTTTGGGTAAAACCAATTAATAAGATCCTGTTCAGCAGCTGCACCATATCTTTGTGCACTCCCACATCACCTTGAATCCTGACTCTTGTAAAGAAACATCTTAAATCATATCTCATGTCAAATCTCATAATGTTGTACAGTACCCGTGATACATTTCGCATTTCTGTGCTTGTAGAATTTGTTGTTATGTGTTTTGTCTGTTCTCTTGTCCAATGCCTTGAGCATGCACCTTTTTGATGGAGACATGTGCATTTGAAATCATCATTGTTATTATTCTTCTTCTTTGTAGATGGTGGCCAAGGTGGAGGGGCTCGATGCGAGAATGAATGAGTACAAACAAGATCAGGCCGTACAGCAACAAGACATTCACCGAATCAAGACCAGCTTCTCGGAGAAGTCGGCCAAAACGGTGAGACTCCTAATCTTGTGGCTAAAAAGTCCGCTGGCAAACGTCCATTATCCCCGGGTTGTTGTTGGTGAACACACTGTCCAGTGTGTACTGAAGTGAGGACTGAACGCCCTCAGGGTAAACTCACTCTGCGGACTGTCGCGTCCTTCTTAGTTGTCCCACATCCCAACAAACTATGCATTCAGAGCTGCCAGCCCTCCCTAATTCTGCACAAGGCTACCTGGAAACAAACCAATCTGTCCATGTTCTGATGAAAACATTTGTGAATCTCCCTGATTATGGAAACTTTTTCATTATATGTTGAATGTAATTCAAAATAGCTCCCTGATTGTTGTACAAAATCTCCCTGATTGCAAGATGCAAATGTTTGGCCTTGTCAGTGAGCCCTTGAGTTGGGCTTTCCAACAGTGTCACACCTGTCCAGATCCAACAAACATTGAGGGTGATATGACGGTTTATTATTTGTGCTTTTGTGAAGACTGTTAAATTTCAACAAATGTGACGTCAGGGCTCGAATTTAACACTGGACCATAGGCCAAAGGCCAGTGATTTTAGCCCCGGGCCAGTAAACTCATAACCTGACAAGTCCAGCAGTCTTGTCTTTTTCAATTGAATAATAATAACTCACTGTATAATATCTTAAACAGAAAGAAATGACGTTCAAATGTTGACTTTGAGTCTGGTAAATATAAATCTGTTGAGTATTAAAATATACAAACCCATAAGACAAATGACATAAATCTGGTCTTAGTGCTTGTTCAAATAAAAACAATTTACATATAAAACTGTGTGGAAAGCTCTTTCTCATGAAGACTCTGGTCTTGTAAAATAAATTCTGGTCCAGTAAACAATTTGAGCTACAAGCCCTGGGGTCTTGTGGAATTTCACCCAAAATTCGAGCCCTGGACGTGCTTCGTCAAAATCAGGCAGATCTCACATTTTAGTGAAATGGCGTTAAAAGTGACACATCCGAAACAGTGAGTTGATCACTTAGTGGTGAGGTGGGCTCTCTCACGTTTGAATAGGGACCTACCTTAAATATCCAAACTTCCGAGGTAAACTTGATACTTTACCCCCAACTCCCCTTCATAGGAGCAACTGAAATTAAACACCATCGATGCCAGAGATGCCTGCAACAAGCTTCGTCCGCAAATCATACAATCGCCCGAGAGAATCAAGACAGACATGTCAAGGATGCACAATGCCATCAATGCTGGAAAGAAGGCTAAGGAGGACAGAGGTCAGAGGCTACATGAGTTGAAAGGTCAGAAGGAGAAGATGATGGAGACATGCGAGGCGAGCGAGCAAGGAGTTAAGCTCATCATGGCTATAAACAACGAACTTGAGAAGCAGAAGTAAGCAAAATTATGTTTTAAAAGTAGACGTTTCATGTAGATATTGCACAGGTCTGTGATTTGTCTAGATTTTTCTTGATTTGAAATTTTTTGAGTAGGTATGCTTTTGACTCGAAACTTTCTTGATTTGAATTAAACATCAAGTTTGTAGTGATATAGGGAGTCTGTAAATCCATTAATACTGTTTTTATTTGGAAGTTCGGGAGGTATTATCTATTGACCAAGACTGCTACCCACTTTTTTAACCCAGAAGGATGATTTGAGAAAACTCACTGCCAAGGAAGCTCAGCGGAATCACCAGCCAGAGGGCAAAACACTTACTAATTTTAAAATCATTTTTTTCCAAACAGAGAATCAAAAGGTGAAGTAGAGAAGGTCCGTGATCACATCCTGACCCAGAAGGACGCTTTGAGGGACCTCACTGCCAAGGAGGCTCAGCGGAATCGCCAGCTGGAGACAAAACAAGAAAAACTGGCCAAGGTGCAGCTACAACATCAGCACAGCAAAGAGGATGTGAGAGAGATCATCAAGTCAATGGAAAGGTAAGTTTTAAAGCTAAGAACTTAAGGAAAGCGAACAAGTCAAATTCATCTAAAGTGAAAGACATTTGATTGAATATTATACATTTCTGGTAATGAAACCAAGGATGCCTAATAAGTGAACTTAATCACTGTAGCTTACAAGCCTGAGGAAACCTGTAAACAAGGGTGCTTGCCTTGGAACCAAAAGCACCAGGGTTAACCCCTACTCTTCCAAGATAAGTTTTCTGGGCTCGTTTTGCTCTGCCAATCCTAGTACAGGGAACATAATTTATTTTAATTTCCCATCCGAAGGACAAATCAATTCTGGTAAAGTATCTTGCTCAAGGACACAAGTGCCATGACCGGGACTCGAACCCACACTCTGCTGATCAGAAACACCAGAGCTTGAGCCTAGTGCCCTTGACCGCTTGGCCACGACATTCTATTTGATCATGTGGGGGCACCTTGTGAGGGTTTTATGTAGTAGTATATTGTCAACCTTAAGTACGTTAAGATTGGCTTAGTGGTTTCTTTGGACCCCAGTTCAAATCCAGCCGATAAACAGAGCCTTGCAATGTGACCTGGGTTTTCAGTCCCAACGTGATTACGTGGGTTTGCTTCCCTCAACTAAAACTAACATTTCTTCATCAAATCAAACTGACCACTAGTCAGATACACATAGGATTTGCAAAGAAATGAAATCTAGAGAGAGCTGAGCTCTTTGATTTGACAGGTAGCAGCAGACATACATGTACTGGAGCACAATTTCACGGCTCTGCTTACCACGGATGGATTTCTGCGCTTACGGCCCATAGAATTATGTGCCGGCGCCGTAAGCAAAGGTTTCCGCTGTAAGCAGAGCAGTGAGATTGGACCCTGGTCTTTTTACAATGAGAAAGTTTTGAAATTGTTGTTGGCAGTAGACTTACCAGGGAACTCCATTGCTCTAGAAAATGTGGGCATACCTAGAACTATGCAATCACGGAAACTGTCAGATTGTCTTCCAACACCTGCCATGATTAATGTCTTCATAAATGTGAGTTATTTGCGCATTTGAACCCTTGGCGTTTAATATTCCTTTTATCGATTGACAGTGATCTGAAGAGTTGTTCCCAGAAGCAGCAGAAGAAGATGGATCAAATATCGGTGATTGACGAGAAGAAGGCTCATGTCAGACAACAGGTATGTACCGGCCGAAAATTTATACAGGCAGTTGTATGCAAACAACTGCACTTCATGCAAGATAAACAAACACTCTCGTAGCACAATAGTGTTTTTTTTAACAGTATCTTACAATTCCAAGTAAATTATGGGAAGATTGACATGAGAATGATGTTCTTTCTCCAGGTGAGATGGCCTGGTTGTCTGTAAATTGCCTTCTGCTACATGTCCCTTAAGCTTTTGAAAATGGAGAAATTTGTTCAATCGGACGATGTAGGCATTTAGTGGCAGGCAAGATTACACTGGTCATGTGAAAAGTCTTATAATAGTAACAACATAAAAGTCAAGAGTTGTATTAGAAACAAATAAGAACTGAACAAGTGCCAAGATAATATGTCCCTATTTTTCAAATAAAAAGTATAATGGATGAAAGAAATGTGTTTGTGTTATTTTTATGAAATGTCAAGATTTATGTAATCCTCCATTGGGCTGTGTACAAATTATGCCTGCAGAAAGTCCAGGCTTCTGTGGCTCATGTGATGTCACAGGTTACTTGGTCTATGCCAGATCATTCCTGGCAGGCAAACTGTGTAGTCATTACAAACATTACAATTACAATTACATTTTTCTATAGATAGGTTGCAATATGACGTAAATCGGCCATCTTTACGGGCAATTTGGAACACACAGTCATGCGTTTCGCGTGAGAACGGCGTGCAGCACGCACACATTTCACAAAACTCATTGCAGGATTGGTTAGTAAACTGCGCGGCTGCGTTTATAATTTGAGCGATTGACGCGCCCGCAAGCCAAAATGCAATTTGCCCGTAAAGATGGCGTCTATTGGGAACTATCTATGGTGATTTATCATTTGTGTAGAATATTGCAAAATTAACAGCTGGATATATATTGAATGTGCATCCAATGCTTAATATTTAAATTGAAGTATTTTGTTCACCACCAAACTGTCAGAGTCTATGTTAAATGTCATGAACTCATTTATTCAATGGGTGCTTAATATGTGGCTGGTGTAACCCCGCCCACCCCACCTCCCCTTTTGGGAATCTCGGGAATTCTTTGGAGGATTATCTGGAGTGTACACTTCTCTTGAAGGGTGTGTCAGGCATGGTGGTGGTTTATGTGTTTCTATTGTGCCTATTAAACTTGAAATTTGACTTTATCTTATAAATTAGTGTGTAAACCTGTCATTAAATTGAAGTTAATATTTTCCTCATTTGTAAAAATGATAACACTCAAAAATAAAAACATGTTTTCCTCTCCTCTTTCCTCAGCTTGGATATGTTGTTACTGCTCTTTTGACTTGTGCCAAACAAATTATACATTATCATGTGCAACAAATTGTTTATGATTTTCTTTTGCTTGTTTGATGCTGTTGTTTTCTTAAACAGTGTTTATGCTTATTATGAAAATATATATATATATATATATTTTTTTTTTACATTTTGATTGTAGATATAAAATTTATAGTAATTTCTGTTATTACTGCTCCCTCCTCTCTTTTGCACCACCTCCAGCTCATCGTTCTTTCTTTCTTCTAATTTTCTTCATTTTTTTAGCATCCTCAAGATTGCCTTACCTATTGTTTTTCACTTTTTCTGCCTTTCATATTTGTTTTCATCTCCAGTCTTTTTGGTGCCAAGTCTTTACCCTCAGTGCTTCCGTTCTTTGTAATATTAGTCAGGCATATTTATTAGGCGTCTTCCTCTGTTACTTCCTCTGTTCAATGGGCCTATTAAGCCTTTCCTAAAACCATCTCAACTCCTTAGGAGTATGCAGCACCAGTAGCCAAGTTGGCACACAGGTTGCATTCATATTGCTCAAGGACTTATAAGTGTCATGACTGGGATTCAAACCCACACCTTGATCTGACTCGGCCATCATAATTTGAGTTAATAATAATTCATTTCTTATCCCGTCTCTTTCTCTCATCGTCAGCTGTCTGAAGCCGAGATGATCCACGATGACAAGATGAAGGAAGCCAGAGCCAGCTACTCAGAGCTTCTGCAGAGTGTAAGTTACTTCCATAGAGATAGATCATGCTGAGCTCAATTGCCGTCTGTGTCTCTGCTGTGCACGCCCTCTATGTCAACAGTGGGCAAAGTGTATTTTAAAATCATGAGACATACCTGTATTGCAAAATTAACATCAACCAATGAGAAAGCTGAAATTGTCCACATAATTAAAATGGCGCAGTGCGCATGAATTTTCCTTAAAGTAGGCATGCACCTCCACATGCAGCATTCTCAGGGTTGTATTTCAATAGGCCTGCAGGTATTCAGATTTTATAAGACATGTGTTTTTCTGTTTGAGAAAAGAAAAACCAAAATCTCATCAGTCTTTTTAATTTGACTATTTTCTGTCTTCTTTTTTTTTTGGCTTCTTTCTTTTGCAGATTGACGTTTACCACAAGGACTTGGCCGTTGCTTTTGAGAAATCCAATCCTAAGACAATACTAGGTGCCTGCTAGCTTTGATGCTTTACTGGTTGTATATTGTAGTATTCGTGTCATTATTTCTTACATTCATGGATTTAATGTAAATAGTTAACGTCGTATTTGATAAAGGTAACCATTCATTACGTGATCTGTGGATGTTTTGTTTTTGTTTTTTAAACCAACACAGAGTACCAAATAACAAATAACTCAAATGATCACAATATTTCCTCAGTTCTTATAAATACTTATATTTATTTCACATTTGTTTGTTTGTTTGTTTGTTTAAGAAACGGCAGAATGAGAGCATTTGAAGACAAAGGGCGTACGCTATTTTGAATGCATGCACATGTATTAACCCATGTGTTTTGACGCATACCATTAGGAAAGAACTACAACTAATGTATGCAACAGTCGACCTGGTGTTTTTTGTTTTTGTTTTACGAATATAACATCGAGTGAAGTTTAAACTTTCTACTGTCCAACCAGTCATTATCATCCAATGAAAGATAAACTATGCCAGCCTGACATGAGGTGAATACATCTATGTTGTGTATTTACACCAGATGTGTCATTTTTCTGGATTTTTCCTGATTTCAGGATTTCCTCAAACTGTCTTTGAGCCTTCAGATTCTCTTGAAAAGAAAGTAAAGCAATTACCAAAAGGGTGAAAGAGTTAGTCCACATTGTGTCCAAACCTTTAGTTTCTGTATTTGTGGTTGTGTACTGAGTCTGTAAACCTCTTGAGTTGTAACATCTGAGAGTTTCTGTGTCTAGTAATAAGGGAGAACCCAGAGGACCTGCAAGCCAATTGTCAGGAATTTTTACATTCATCAAATCTCATCCCTGTTACACAGTATTACTGTACATGTATGTATCAATTTATTGCTATCTATGTGAGGACTTTCCTTTGTCCCTCTAACTTAACACTCTCCATAGACTTAGTGCATGAAAAAATGTGAGGACACAAAAATACAAAGGATTCCAATGTGAGGACAGCGTTGTCCCTTTTGTATTCCTTTGTTCTACTGTCCCCTCTCTTCTGGTAATACCATGCCATGTACATGTACACAGTAATAAGTCTGTGCACACTTGTCTTTGAGGATTGTTTTTCCTTTACCTTTGTTTGGACTTGTTTCTATTAATTTTGTGTTATTATTTTTTATTTGTAAATTATTTTTTAGCGATGTCCTTATTGGATTTGTTACAAGAAAACAAAGCGAGGACGCCCTCATTCTGTCAAAACACCTCGATGCCTCACAGTTATACCACCATTCACAACCCATGCAGTCAAATGGTTGGTCAACTCGCTGGGAGGCGTTACCAAGAGTACAAGGGGAATCAAAGGGTTACCTAGATTCAATCTCTTGAATAACAAAGTTATAAAATACTTTGTGTTTTTGTAGTGCGAAGACTTAGTACTCATTACTAATGTACAGTTTGCTATTAATTTACACATTTACAGTTCTAAAAATGATTGTATATAAAACGTTTTCTGAAACCAATTGAGTGATTTAATTTGACATGATTCATTCAGTTTTTTGATCTGTGATTTTTTTTGTTTTGCCACTGCCTTAATTTCATTTCTATCCATTACGATTTGTTGAACTGATTCTGCTGGCAGATAACGCCCCTTATTGTAACACCGAGTCTCTTACTAGAAGAGCCAGCATGTAAGGCTCGAATAGTACATGAAGGTGATGTAAATTCAGCCGTGTTTAGAGTTCCAACCGTTTGCCGTTTCAGAATCTTCTGATTCTGCTGAGTCACAGGCGATGTCGAAGGTCGCTTCCCTGCTAAGATCATCGACTCCCATTTAAAATATCCGCACCCTTTCTTATTGTTGGTCACGTCCAGCAGCCCAACCTCGCTGCTTCGGCGTCCAAGTGTGCACGAGTAAAAGAAGCGCCCAATATTAGGACCAGGTGAGACGACGGCGCGCCTCTTCGCCCGCCGACCACACCCGCACATGGGTGGGGTGATTTTACATCCTGAGGGTGTAGTGTGATTGGATTGAAAGGGTGTTCCAGGGGTAGTTGAACCCGGGGTTCTATAGGGCACAGGTGCATAGGGCGTCTTAAACCCACTGGACTGGGTGGGTTTTCTTGTACCCTGTAAGGGCGTATTCAATGGGGTTTTTAAGGTTGAAGATGTCATGGATGAAGGTGTTTTAGATGATGACACGGTGTTTAGCTTTGGGCTTACTCTTGATGTACTAATGCACTTTATACTTGTATCTTTGGTGAAAGGACTTGAATTCCTCGAACCGACTGAAGCCGACAGAATGCGGTTATCACTCAGTTTTGTATTTGTAGATGATGTTACCGTATACATGCCATTAGTCACTGTCTCACTAGACTTTCTATGGCTACTCACATTGTCTTTGGTATCGAAGGTACTCATAACTGACTTCATTTCTGCACATGCCTTCCAAGATTTGGATTCTGCTCCTTGGTGTTGATCTTTAAGTCTTGTTTGAACAGGTAGGACTGCACCATTTTTATTCAGCTCAAAGTTGTCTTCGCTCAAACTCGGCATTGATGTTTTGGGTTTTATAACGTTCACAACCGACTCTGAACTTTTACGATCCTCCCAGATCTTAAAACCACGAGAAGAAGTTGCAGATGTTTCCGAGAATGCGACGCCACTACTCACTACCTCGTTACAAATACCCTGCGTGTGACTAACTAGTCCATCCTTGAGCTCCTCACACCTAGCAGGTGTGGTTTGTTGTCCGCTTTGATGATTCGTTGCTGCTGAGCGAGTTGGTGGTTTTCGTTTAAACTGCTGCGTCTGTAAAAGAAATGAAGAATGTTTTAACCATGGTAACAAATCACATAAATAAGGAGCAATGTTTCTTTTTTTCTTTTATTACAACCATCTTAATCAAGCATCCCCTACAGCTAAAAAGTAAAGGCCAGGCGGGTAATCTCAATGTCTCAAACAGATTGAATAAGTAACTCTCAAAACGAAGATAACATGTAAAACAAAATTTATTGTACATACCACTGCTGTACATGTAACAACAGCAACAGAATATAATGTGGTGAAAGACAATTTATGACTTTATTTATACCAGTACCAAGCTTCAGAAACAATGTAGTACACAGCAACAAAAATTACATTTTTAGACCCCCAAAATCACTTTTTCTTATTTCAGTTTACGCAATTGAAATAACCCTGATATGAACTCACATAAAATCCTTGGAATAAACATAAGCTTCTTTTTGTCATTTTTTATTTATGTTTTCACTGAAGCAATCAAAATAAAGGATGTTATATGAACAGACACAAAAACAAACAAAACAACCATTTTCTGTTATTTTCACTAAAACATGACCAGCTAAACTTGACGAAAATGTTCACATATTATTTTGTTCGGAAAAAATTTACATTTTCTAAAAGCCAGTACATGTACTTTCCTTTTTAACAAAAAGGTATTTTTCCCAGAAAATACGTCACAACAAAAATGACCAAAACATGACAAATCACACAGAGAATTAAGAAAATAAAGGACAATCAACGATGACAAAAAAAAAAAAGTATTGAGTTAGATTTAACATTAATTAAGCTTAATGTCCCTCACATATTAATGTCCCACCCCTTTATACACAAGTTACACTTGGCGACTTTGCCATGCTCATCATTCTAGGTACAAAAAGTGAGTAAATGCTGCGGCACCTAAAATTGACATTGACTCCTAAAATGGCACAACCAAGATGATTGTGATGGCGTCAGGGCGCTATTTCATGGCTCTGCTTACGGAAGCAGGGAATTCCGCACTCATGTCAAGAGAATTTTTTGCTTGTGAGCGTGCATACCTCACGTTACTAGACATTCTTCGCTTACACAGCTAGCGCAGAAATTTGGCGCGTGCACAGTAAGCGGAGAATGGTGATCGTAAGCGCAGAATTTGGCGGTAAGCAGAGCCATGAAATTGGGCACAGGTAGGTGAACTGGGTCAATACCAAGGTCTTGACTTCAAAACCTCATCAATTCTGTTCAAAACGAAGACCTTTTCCCCACTGAACTTCTTGACAATAAATAATTTTTATCCACATACAAAACTGACAATAAAACATAGTTTTTGAGGCTCACTGTCTACTAAACTTCTTAAGCCTTAGTCACTGTGGGCTGAGTCCCATCTACCCCCCCCCCAATTAAAATCCCATAGCTTATATTTAATTATCTCTCTTTACAGTTAACTTGTTAACTATAATCTTTAGCCTTTGAGAAAGACTGCTAGGGTCGAAACGTGATGCCATTAACAATTTGTTTTTTGCATTGATAATTAATTATAACAAAAAATTTGTTCTAAACCAACAACAATCTCTTGAATATTGCTGAGGTGACTTT
Organism: Pisaster brevispinus; assembly: GCA_023634235.1. Taxonomy (NCBI): domain Eukaryota; kingdom Metazoa; phylum Echinodermata; class Asteroidea; order Forcipulatida; family Asteriidae; genus Pisaster; species Pisaster brevispinus. The sequence continues at coordinate 5,712,063 of JAMKCF010000021.1, read as the reverse complement.
TGTTTCAAGTGCTCATTTAATATATATATTTTTTAAATGAAATCTTTCATCATGATGACACTGACACAAAAAAATGTTCCTTAGCACTGAACCAGCATGAGGCATGATGCCAAGTAAAGGCTTCAAAAACTATTGTATTCGTTGTGTTAATTTTAATCTTGCAAAAAATAATTGGCGTAACAATTAGTTGTCACTGAAGGGCAATTATTTTTCTGTTAAGAGTTACTTCTGAACATGTAACGAGCTTTTCTGCAGAGATACAATATTAACTAAAAGGTCGTAAATTGCCTTAAAATTGTCGTAAAATAATTAGCCTGATGTGTCTTTTGAACAATGATTCTATTGTTTTACGGCAATTGTCTTGCAAACTATACCTTTAATTTTTCAACAGCTTCTGGCTGTGCAGGGACTTTAGAGGGTTAAAATTCTCCAAAAACCATACGCTGGTTTTCCCCAATTTTTATAGATTTGGTACCACAGTGACTGCTCTATGTTCGAACGCTGTATGAACATTCACATGTTCCGAAAGCCCTATGTTCTAATAACCCCTTGTGATCTAAAGTAAAGATTAGGGTTACAGTTAGTAGTAGAAACAAAAACTTGTGGGGCTCTCGGAAAATATATGGGTGTCAGAATATATGGGTGTCGGAACATAAGGGTGTTGGAATGTAGGGATGTAGGGGTGTAGGAAAATAAATAATGATATCAAAGTCAAACAACTGGATGGCAAGATTTGTTTTTTTTGTTTTTTTAACAAAAAGTCCCTACAATTTGGAGGCCTGTTCTATAAGATTAAGAATAATACATTAGCATTATTATCTTTATAATTCCCTGCCACCTTGTAGCAGATCCTTTTATTTATGTTCTGACAAACGTCTTAGGGTGACCTACCCCAGGCATAGTACGTGTGATCTTCATGAGGCAGCCATCACACATCATACGCCACGCTAGGGAGGCGGTATTACGGGCATCATCAAGACCTGTCAAAGGAAAAGATTAAAATAAAGTTAGCTTTTCATATTTTCCGATATTACACAATAATGTTACTCCGACTCATGACAAGTTTTAAAATGAGCCCTACAGGTCAAAGGTTAGAAGGCACTGAATGTAAACAGGTCTGCCGAGCCTGGTACCTCGTGGAGACAACAGAGGCAATAAACCGTTTGCGAGTTCAGGTTCAAATGATGTCTGGTACAGTGACTTGTCCAGTCACAAGTGAATGGTGAATTTGAATTTCTCAGACTAATATACAGTGTTGCATGCTGTGTCACATGGTTGGGGGCAGGCAATTTCTTAGTGACATAAAGAGATGAAAAACACTCATACACAATTCTCAATGGAATGTGTGACACAAGGATTCTAGTCTTTGCTGATCTGTAGGTTGCAGTGCAAAATCTTGCCCCGAACCATGATTTAGTCCCGAGGAATTTAATGATAATAATAATAATAATAATACAAGGCATTTATATGGCGCTCTACAAAGAACACAGCGCCTCACAATTTCAATTGAGCATTGAGTTGTGACCGAACAAAGCATTGTACAGACATCATTCCAAAACTCAAAAATTGCATATATTGGTTTTGCTTCCATCTATGCTCCTGGTCATTCCTCGCTGAAATGCACCAGTAGGAACTTCCCTTGAAGAGGTGCCTTTTAGCTCTGCCTCTTAATGCATACACCACTCACAAATGTGGTCTTGGCTCAAAAGTCTGTTGGTTAACATTGCATCACAAAATATAGACAAGTTTCCACCATTGCAGCATCGTGTCTTTTCTCGCATGTGTTGTACAGGCTTCCCATGAGGGCGTGTTAATAGACAGTTGCTTTATTAGGCATGGCTTATTGAATTGGTCTAAAGTAAGATGGAGGTAGAATCAGGTCTGGTATTGTAAATCTCACATGCAGAGGGGCCCAACCCCAACGTGGTTCAGCATTGAAACTTTTATAACCGAAATCCTTTTTTTGCTAACCCTGCAGTTTAATATGCCAGCTTCTTTAGGGGTCAGATTGCATACACATGTTTTCCGAGCTTACCAGAGTGTTGTCTTCCATGAAACTCTATTCCCACATCCTGCAAAGCTCCATGAAGCCCGTTCGGCTTACGCTCATAAAACTTCTTTAAAAAAAAAAGAAACAAAAGTAACCTCTTAAAATTCTCTTTTCAAAGACAGGTTCTATTCAAGACATTGAGTCGTTACAATACTGAGCAACCTTCACACTTTTACACTGGACCAGTAGTTTTAGTGTTGGGCCAGTAAACTCATGACCAGACAAGACCGGCAGTATTTATTCAATTGAATAACAACACCTCACTGAGCGTAATATCGTGTTCAAATGTTGGCTTTGAGTCTGATAAAATACCTTTCAATTCTATTCTACAACATATACAATGTGTACTTTAGCCATAATGACAAATGAGATAAATCCTCTCTTACATGTATTTTAGCACTTGTTCAAATAAAAAAGGGTTTTTTGTTCTTCTCATTTTGTTTCTGGTCTTGTAACAAAACTCTGGTCCAGTAAACATTTTGAGCAACAAGCCCTGTGGACGTGTAAATTTTCCGCCCAAACTCGAGCCCTGTCATGCCTGGGTATTAAAACTCACTCTATATGTGGCTCTGAGGTCTATCCAGCTAGTTAAAGCATGGGGTTTCTGGAGCTGTTTCCGACGACACTCATAATGAAGGCAAACACTTAGATCCCAATCTGAGGACAAGAATAAGTTACTCATTTTCATTTTCAAAGTGGTCTTTTATACATTGATCTAATTATTTAAAGGTAGAGTCATACTCTGATAATGATCTCGACCCGAAACAAAATTGTTTAATTTCTATCCGAAAACTTACTTCTTATAAAGTAGGTAATGGTAGTAAGAATTCCGTGAAATTATTTTGTCTGAAATGCCCATTTTGATTAGAAATCAATGAAGACATTTTAATCTGAGAAACGATTCCTGCATGAATCGTTTTTCAGGGTCTTGAAGATTGGTGTCCATTCGCAAATGCTGCGGCCGGATGCCGTTGGTACCCGCTGTTGCCTAGCTGTCCATGGATGGATTTGTAGTTCTTGTGAAAATAATGTGATAGTTTTTGCTGTTTTCTCAACAAGTGGACTCTGTATTCAGCTGGAACTTTCACATGTGACTTTTATTGTATCTTTCATGATTATTTTGCAAATACATCAGCTTTGCGCTGATTTAAACTAATATGACCCTACTTAACAAATGAAAAAACTTGTAAAAATGATGTAAGCATGTAAACGCAGTGTCACCTAAAATGTACACTAGCACTGTATAAACACACTGGGACGTTGGCTCCCAAATTAGCATAACCAAGATTATTGTGATGGGTCAATACAGTCCAGTTTCACAAAGAATTTACCTGACCAGGTAACGAATGTGCAGCGTTTCTTGCCGTCTCCTTCGCAGTTGTACACGATATTCTTCTCCTCTTCATTTTTCTTGAGCCAGCGGGAGAACCTGCTGAGGCAAAATCTCAAAGGGATCCCCGCCTCCACCTGATCCTAATGATTCAAAGAGACAATATCCGACCTCTTCAATCGCATTGAATAGAAAGAACCTTACAGTTATCTGTATTTAAAACAGTTAGAAAGCTAAACTTCTGTCTCTGTCTCGCTCTAGAGATAAAACATTTCCATCTATTCATATGAGTCCATTGACTTTGCCTAAGGTAGCAGATTTTCGGAGTAATATCTGATGATCATATTCTTATTTGATATTCCAATATTATTATGAAGGCCTGGAATGGTGTCTGCAGTAGTAGGAACAAAGACAGGATACAAGGGAAGGAACCTGTAACCCCCCCCCCCCCTCCCAAAGACACAATTGCTAAATGAACCCATCAACTTGAACTTGGCATAATGGATGGATGGCTGTCATCGTCTCCACCCACCCCCATTCCACTAACAAATGACTCCCATCCCCTCCGCTCTCTACCCCCACCCCCACACCCTCTGCTGGCTCACACTCACAGTGTTAGGTGAAGGTCAATTGTTAGAGTTTACCTGAGTTATTCCAGTGAGTTCTGTACAGAACTCACTGAGTTGAGTGTTTTCCTCGGGTAGCACATACGTGTGGAACTCCGACTCGATGGACCCGGTGGATGTGTTGAGTAACACAGCAGGAAACTCAACTATTGAAGAGACAAAAATATAAGAATTTTCATGACCATGTAATTTCAAGTTAAAGGTCCTTCCTTCATTAGGGATTTTTAGAAAAGATACTGATTTACTTGACTGCTGCCGTCCACGAAGGTAGGGCATCTCGTGATGGCTTCTGTATGATGATGTTGCACCACTCTCCTCCATCCATGGCCAGCCTTCATCTTAACCTAGTGACAGATCTTGATTTGCAGTCTTCCGTATGCAAAATAATTGCTGTCATTCACTCAGCACATTCGTTGTATGATGATCAAAGCCATACAATTTGTATCAGAGTAGCTTTTACAAATTAATAATATTTGAAACTGCAATCTGTAGCTATTTTGCCAGTTAGCTTTTACTGATTGCCACCATGCAGAGCTTGAAGTTTAACTGAACTTACTGATTTCTTGGCTGACATTTCTCCTGTCTTTCCAACAAGTTGACTCAAAGTCAATCACAATGAGATACGCAAACTCCTGGTCTGTAACAAAAAGTTTTTTTTTTTTAAATCAACAAAGCTCTTTTCCATGCACAATAAGTAACAAATAAGTGTTGACAACAACAACACCCCCCCCTTCCCACACCCACACACAAGGTTGTTTTTAATATGTGTTACTGTTATGTTATGTTTATTAAAAACTAGTTCATAGCCTGACATTTCGACCATAGCACTAGCAGAGTCTTTCTTGAATGCTAAAAAAGCCTTAGGGTTACAGTTTGGATTATTTTATATTTCAACTGTCACATTGCTAATTAATTGTCATATAATTGAAATCATTTTTGGCCTTCACAACTTTTAATCATGGTTCATAACATCACCATCAAATTCAGCAAACATCCTTTTTTTCTCTTCTGTCCTTGTGTTGACCGGACTTGAAAATGTGAACAAAAATAATCCAGCATTTGAATGAATTAGGCTAGGTGCGAATATTTGATGAAGATCTTACTTGTTTTCTTTACTTTCCTCACATCTCGAGACTGTTGGGTTGCTGATGAATGTCGCCTAAGAAGGCCAAGCTGCCTGGAAGGAATTCAATTTTAAATTTCTAAAGAATTTGAGTATTTTAAAAGGAAGAGCAAAATCATGGAGTTTCGAGTAGAAAAGTTGTTTTCTTTATTATCTGGTTATAAGCCGGACTTAATTACAAGACCTCTCAAATTTGTATATGATTGATGGAAACAAAAATGGGAAGAAACATTTGACTGAACTTCTGTCTTGGCATTTCGATCATCGTGAACGAACTTGTCCTTTTCTTTATTTCGTTATTCAAGTTCAACGAAAAACAGAACAAAATACCTTTCACCTGACACTATAGTGAGATTTGCTTACCTTGCAAGTTCCTTTGTTGACTTCATCCAGTATTTTTGCCCCTGGAAGAATTAGGCAGATTTATTGAGATGGGATTTTGAATCTTCGCGGCCTCTCGTTGACGGAAGAAAGTCAAGTCGTCTCACACATGTCACAGGGATTATTTATCTTGTTAATTCCGATACCGAAACATAGGTGAATTCGATATTAAGTAGTCGATACTACTACAGACTCGCCAACGTGCTCAAACAAACTACGGCGGCCTGTGATGTACACGCAATAAAGTTTTCACTAAATGTATTATTTCTAGTAATAAACAAAGGAATCCTGTGACCCATGTGGCAAAAAGACAAGTTTTTTTAACACACAGCAAAAGCAAACATCCCAACAAGCAAACAAAAATGTGTTTTAAAACAAAAACATAATCACACAAATTTAAAGCATTTACACAAACATAAATGATTGTTAAGATCCAAAAACCCTAGTGTCATGCAAAAACATAGATGCAAAAAACTAAGTGTAGGCCTATATAAAATGAAATTAAAATAAGCCTCAAATGAAAGAATTTTACGTTGGTGGCGAACCATCCTTTTAAAAATGTAGTACAATTAGTTATTATTGGAAATTCCTGTTTGGACCGGAAGGAGAGCACGAGTGGCATCGTGTTGTGTCACATGGTTCATCAGGAGATTAGACTTTTAAAGTGGATACAAACCATGTCGATAGAGGGCGCTGCAACAAATACCGCCTTTCACGGCCTTTTCTTGTACTAAGAAAAGCTTGGGTCTCAATGATGATTCAATTACTAGTACACTATACAGCAACATGTCTGTAATTGTCTGTAACTGTCTTGACATACAAAGAAGATTTATTTGAACTTCAGCTGTTTGGACTGAAAGTAATGTCAAAATGGAGTCACGGTATTGATTAAAATGCCACATGTGGGTAAACTACAGAAAATGGTACAGCGATTACAACACTACGACATGTGGTTCAGGAGGTATGATTTCTCAAAGTAAAGCTTCGAATTAATGTAATTTGAGACTTGATGCCGTCGTGATAACGACAACATGCTTTTGACACTGAGTTTTTCCCGTAAGATACATGGTGGTGTAAAAATTGTCCCTATGTAATGCCTCCCGCGAACAAAAACCCTGAACATTCAAAGATTCAATCTGCCGCCTTTTAATGTGGATTTGACACATAAAGATAACTCTGAAGAGAAGACGTAGAAGAAATTTCAGCTTTAGATGCTGGAGGTAAACCTAAACTTGAAAAAAAAAACACGCAATCGTCAGCAGCAGCTTTGTTCTGAAACGGGGTTCGAACCTGGGTCCACAGAGGTGCAAGGTGGAGTAAAAAAAACACTTAGCCAACTCAAAATCCCCAACGAGAATTTTTCTCATTATAATACATATTTAAAGCAGACGTAGACAACATCATCTTGAAAATGACCCCCCCCCCCCCTACAATTAGTTACCAGTTATGTACTACCAGGCCTAATAATTTGTCTTTTTTGGGCAACTGTGTTGAAACTATAAAAGTGTCCCGCATTGAACTGGATTGAACCGACGAAACTAGGGTAATGTTTTTTTAGAGGCATGCATAAGGGGATGCATTTGCAGTGGACTGATGCAGTTTCCGTCTTGAAACGATCCGCTCCATCGCTCTTGTCATGTCATTTACCATAATCTGTCTTGAAGGTAAAAAAAATAATAATAAATAAATAACAAAGTAAAAAGAAACACTGTCTGCGATGTAAATAGGAATAAATGGTTTTGAAAACAGTGTAACTACAACATAGCAGCTTTTACAATTGTAAATGTAATGTAATAATGTATGCATGTAATTTAATCTCAAGAGCCCTGATCAATGGGAAGGGGGGGGTGAGACACACATCACCCCTTCCCTTTGTTACACCAAGTTTCCTTTGTCGCCAAGTTCTTAAAAACATGACAGCAGCACACACTGCCCATTCTTCCCATTCAATTTCTAAGGCAAATTTTCTATAACTGGGTTTATAATTTACCGCAAATAATGGTTGAAATGGTGACATAAAGCACCAAGAGTGAACAACTGGAAAGTGCATCGTCACTTCATTGAGGTTCAAAACGACTATGGGAAACCCGTATGATTATCGACACGGACGTCCGGCCATGACCATTATTCATAATACCCTTCGGCTGTTGGGTGTCCATTTTGGTTTGTTTTTGGTCATTATAGCCTAAAGTTGCTCAGGAAAGTAAAGAAAGAAAAGAGAGAGGGGGGAATTAAGCTGGCGCTGTATAAAATACAACACCAACAAAAGCTATGCGGTCAATACTTTCCGTTATAGCATGATGCAGGTTTTATAGCTATATAAGTACAGTCGTTTTGGATACAAAATTAAACATCATGTTGAAATTAGAGGGGTACATCGCCTTCGGATTGGGCGCTTTGTGTTATAAAAAGACGTTTGTTATGAAATGAATAATAGGTTGGACAGATATTTTAAAAGTAGAATAATAATGACTCGCATTAAAACAATATCCCTTGAAAGTGTGTGTGTTTTTGTGTAATCTTATGAAAGAGCACCGTCCGCTATTATTTTTGAAGAACCAAATAGACCGCATGTTCCGCTGGTTGTATTCCCAGAGAGGCAATGTTATTTATTTATTTTTGTATCACTAGTTACAACACAGTGAAGGTGGCTCAGTGCACGAATAACTCTTAAAATGGCAAGGAGCAATACAAAATTTAAAAAAACACAGCAAAATTGTGAGAGATTTAAAGGCAATGTGTTCCTTATAATGTTTCACTTTTTATTTAATAACTATTGCCATTATACTTTTCTAGTAGTGACCTATGGGGTCCTCTAGTGCCTGCAATTTAAGATAACTGTCTGTAGAGATGCTGAGTATAGACCACACCCAGACAGGAACATGTCAACCAAAACAACAAAATGTGCATTGTAAAAAAACGTGAACGTCACTTTAATATGAAAAGACTCATTGGTGACTTGAATTTTTTTTAGACGAGATAATGAAATATTATTAGGTCTTTAACCATCAACAAGCTTATTTGTAATCAGAAATGTGATTGTCTGTCATCATGATGAATGATATACACACAATGTATTTGGCAATGAATCAGTATGGACAGTGATTCCCAGTACATGTACTAGGTATAGCCTTCAAAAACTAATCATCGGCAGGCCTTGTCGTTAATGAGAGACTATATTGTTCCCTTTTGAGCCAGTACTTCAGAATCAGGGACAGTCTGTTATTTAGTGCTGTGCGAATCCATGTACGTTGAACCACTATTGTGTTAGTTTACTTCAAGTGTCTTGTAAAACATACCGGTACTTCTTTTCAGCAGCATGGGGCGTTTGAAGGAGTAGAAGGTATAGGGGGTAATTTTTGAACTTTGAGAAGATAATATAATTTGTCTTTGTCTAAACCGCACCAACCGTAGTCCCTGACCAATGTAACTTTTGTTTACAAAAAGAGTGACTGTGTACATTTTAGGGTCTTTATAGGCAAGATACTGCACTGATCATATGGGAAATCTCGTGTCCTTAATTTCCACAAGAATACAAGAGTTATCAAGATAACAGCTGAACAAGTTTTAGGATGTCCCCCCTTTCATCAGTCTGGAAGTCGCGCCGTGAGGTTGCACTCCACATCGGCTCTGAAATTGTCTCTTGTTTATCGCTATCAAAGAGTGAGTTAATCCCAGTTTAAGTTTACAAGTAGTACATCGATGAGCAAGGATTCAACTGAACTGAGCTGAAGAGATTTTGAGCCTGCGTTCTGGGTGACTTTTTCCATTTGTTGATTGATAGTATCTAACATATCCCCTTGGGGCCATCGCTTTTTTACCTTGTGTACAAAAACGCACTCCATTGTGAAAACGGTGCATTGACATTGCGTCATTTTCACAGATGGCTGGTTTCAGACTAAGCACTTCGCTATTGTGGCTATTGTTAACAGTCCAGCTTAGTCTGGTCACCTTCACCAACAACAATCTACACAGTTTACGTAAGGACAAACCCAGTGTACCCAGTGATTTACAAAAGGGAAATGTGAAGAAAGAGGGGAAGTTAGATACTCGAGTAGCAACGTAAACAACAACACAGACACCATTCAATAGACATTTGTCATGCTGCCACCGTCTTAGTCATGTTCCATTTAGGCCAATATCCAATTTCAGCAATGGATGCTTGCTAGTAGTCGATGTACAAAATGTAACTTTGTCCTTCCAGCCTCGGTTTGGTTACATTGATTTGAATGGGAGAAAATCAAGATGGCCACACCATGCTAAAGGTGTATTCGTACTCGGGATTCTGCTTCACCCTGGATCTAGTTGGCGGCGTCTTTCACTGTCTTTCCCTCTCAACCGTCCCGGGTGATGTACGTACTGCACTCTGTCCAGACCAGTCACGTAGAGTCGGCAGTTCCCAAATACAATTCCAATAATTATCTTCTTTGAGGGCTTACGGGAGCGCCCTTGTGGGGTATTTTCAACTATGGACCCCGCAAGAGAATTCTTTGTTCAACCTGGACCCCACAGATATTTTTTTCTCAACCTGGACGCAACGAGAGAATTCTTTAGAATATGGAATAATAGAACAACAGTAGCAGGACCTCACATACCGGACCCGGAAGGGTGTGTGTGTGGGTGTATTCAACGAGTTTCTTCCCACGCACTGCTTCACTTTGGAACTCCTTGCCTATACATCTCTCCCTGCTGCCTTTAACAGTCTTTCCCGGTTCAAGCGTAATGTGAACAACAAACTGCGTCACTATGGAATTCCTTGCCTGCATTCTGTTTCCCTGCTGCCTATTATCTGTCCTAGTTCAAGCGTGATGTGAATGGGTTTCTTAACTTAATTCTTGATGCCTTTTAAAATATTTTATATCCCTTTTGTAGTCCGCACTTCGAGTGGCCTTTTGTGCTTTTGTAATGGACAACTTCAATCAAACACAATTTTAACAAAAAAAAAATGAAAGTCGTTAGAGGTGAAACGACGAGACACAAACGCATACCGCGTGACGGTTTTGAAAAAGAAGGTCAATTTAGTTTTGTATAATGAAAATCTGATAGAACGTACATCCCTGGAGACTTCATCCACTTGACGAAATCCATTTGTATGTTAAGTGCACCACGACATCGACAAAGAAACACCACCGCTCCTTGTTTTCATTTTGACTGTCTTCCCCCAATCCCTTACTCTACTCTCAAAAGTAAACACGGGAATGACATCCTTCACAACCTCTTCCCTGTACCAGTCATAGCTTTCTATTTTCATCGTCTAAACCAAATCTCTCAGCAAGAGGACAGCCTGTTAGTTGAGTAATGATGATCGAACAAACTTGAAATCGTAATTTACTCAATGTTTTCATAAAGAGTGTCTCTGTTTATCAAGTTCGCTGTCTATAGTCAGTAACAATCTTGCGGTTTGGGCTTAATGACAAACCTTGACCCGATCTTCCATTGGAGCACTAGAGTAAGATGAGTGACAACAATAAAGGCCAACAAGAGTCTTGATGTTTTGTCGTAGAAAGTAATCCCATAGCGTGGACAATTATAACCAAGGTCAAAAATGAAGATACTTCTTCACCAAGCTCGATCAGAAATTGAACTATCATGCAGCTCGCATCCGTAACAAGCAATACTATCCTTTATTACAAATGAGGAGAACCCCTCTTGAGTGCAGAACACGGAACTTATTTTGATGAAGCTTTTTCTTTGTTCAAACCCAAATGCTTTTTAAACTGCTAACTATTATTATTGTGTTCAGCCAACGCAACGATACGAGACATACTTCCAGATGGGCTTGGAGAAACAAAAGAAAATTAATTACTGTGGCCCGTAGACCAGCCGCCCAACATCTGGTTGTAAAACAAGTAGAGTAGATAAAATATAACAATGTTTGTACAAATTTATGGGGAAAAAAAGAACTATAAATAAAAACAATGTACATCAAAGGTTTTTTATTTTTATTTAATATTCAAAGCATGAAATAATATGTGGGAGTAAGACCAGTTTGAGTTTAAGAGAGGAAAAAAGGGGAAATGGGAAAAAGAAACCGAAAAACATTGTGATGTGAAATTAAAAGGCACAAGGCTCCTCGAGTTAAGAATCGATGAGCCATACGAGGAATGGGCAAATATCATTGAAAAATGAATCAAATTTTAAATTAATAACTAATAGTACAGGTGCCAAAGGGGATTTTTGTCCCTCTGTGTTCAGGCGCGGATCCAGGGTTTTGTTAATCGGGGGGCAACACGGCCCAGCAAGGATTATGTATTGTGGGCTCAAGTAATTTAATGGATGGGGTCCAGGGGTTTAGTTCTAAAGAATTCACTTTTTTTGTCTGATTTGTAATTTGGGTAATCTGTCTGAACGAAATGTACAGAAACTAGATAGCAGATGATAAATCCGTCTGCATTTAATGTGTACTAATCTTCCTTCAATTGGCTCAATGTATATAAAAAGAGTCGTGCTTAAAGTTCATAAAAAGTAACATAAGACGCTTGTCATTCACTATAGACCTTTATCATGGTGCATCCATCTTGAATTTCGCTCATGCAACTCAATGTTATCAAACCGAGGCTGAAAGGAAAAAATAGTCTGGTTCCTTTTTATACAGCTTATGAATGTTAGCATCCATCACTGTTACTTGATGCAGGAAGCATGACCAAGATGGAGGCAGCATGATAAAGGTCTATATAGACCTTTCTATTGCAACGTCACAGCCTGTTTGCCAACCAGGTTGAAAAACTATGGGAAGCCATAAATGCAAAACAAAACAGATAGCCACAGTTTGTGAGAACATTAAGCAGATATGAGAACAAAGTGTTTAATTTGTTGGACTATTGTGAAGACTATTCGTTACTTGCAAATAATCAAGGTGGGGAAATGAACAGTTATCAAAAAGTACAGAAACCAATCTGTGGTTAAACTTCTCTTATATTATTATCATTACAATCAACTTAAGAGTAAGGGACTGTAAATATCAAACATAGTGTGGCCACGGTAAAAAATAGATTTTTTTCTTACTTTCATATTTGATGGACCTTTGTCCCAAATTAACAAAAATAGTAAAACTTCAACAAAAAAGCTTTGATGCCATGGCAACAGCCAAATTAAAATTGTAGGCTTATTTTGCCATATTTTCAATTTTTGAATAGTGAAATTTGCCTATTTTCAAGGCCTCGCTACCATTAAACTGGATATAGAAAATATTTTCTTTAAAAGTCATGGGTAGGTGGGTCCTTAGAGGCTGCATTGAATGTATAAAAATAATCACCAGGTATGCGGGTGGGTTATACCATTCATTTCAAATAGGGGTGTTTTATTTTACTTTTTCAAATTATGAAAATATACCATTTTTTGACAGCTTATAACCCCTATGGTAGTGCTCCAATTTAAATGTCGACCACATATTGTTGAGATGATATATTGGTTTTGTGAAGAAAAAAAAATTAGCTTGGGGAAAATGTTTTCTTTTTCGCAATGATGCCGTACATTTTCCAGTTGTTTTCGAAATTCACTGCAAAGTCAACCCCACTTTAAATTCTATAAAAACGAAATTAAAACTTTGTAAGTAATATTTATTGAAAAGAAAATAAATTTTATAATAAGTTAGATCAAATATAATGGTCAGTTACTAAAAAAACACACTAGAGAGTTGCCATAACTGGGGCAAGTGGGGGGGGGGAGATTCAATGTTTGCACTGCCTTCAATAATTTCTTAAACCTGCAGCTAGTCAACGTGAGATTTGCTAATTTACCCTAACATTGGGGTCAAACTATTTAACTTGGCAACATTTGTTGTTACTATGGCAACCACTTGGTAACAGTGGTTTTAAAATGTTTTAATTGTATTTAAAACCCAATGTGCAAGGTCATTATACTTTTGCCGCCAATGAGAAAGGTACAGTATGCCCAATGTTCAGTAACTTTAAGCTATATGCCAGCAACTACTGGTATATTGCAGCAACGCCGGCAAATTAATATATTGTCAGCTCTTTCAAACCAAGTTTTTTTATATATGTACATACCCCCCCAAAAAAAATAAATAAAAATGTTGCTTCTTTCTTACAATCGCACACAAATTAACGTCATCAACACATAGAGGATGCCTGAGGGAGAGAGAATCTTCAACAATTTATGCATCATTTCAATGTTCATTTCTTCTTCTGCGGGACTTGGAATAGCATCATAATATTCTGCTTCAGCAACAGCTGATGCAGGATTCCATAGCAAATTGAAATTGGCATTACTGTTCATTACATTGGAAAGTCTGAAATTTTAGCTACAACTGGATTGTGTGTTCGTTGTTTTGTTAAAAAATATATATTTTTTTTAATTTTATTTTATTTTATTTTATTTATTATTTATTATTATTATTATTTTTTTTTTTTTTGGGGGGGGAGTATGTACATATAAAAAAACTTGGTTTGAAAGAGCTGACAATATATTAATTTGCCGGCGTTGCTGCAATACCATTTGTTGCTGGCATATAGCTAAAAGTTACTGAACATGGGCATGCTGTACCTTTCTCATTGGCGGCAAAAGCTTAATGACCTTGCACATTGGGTTTTAAATACAATTAAAACATTTTAAAACCACCGTTACCAAGTGGTTGCCATAGCAACAACAAATGTTGCCAAGTTATAATAGTTTGACCCTAATGTTAGGGTTAATTAGCAAGTTTCATGTTGACTAGCTGCAGGTTAAAAAATTTATTGAAGGCAGTGCAAACATTGAATCTCCCCAGCCACCCCCCACTTGTTCAGGTTACGCCCAAGTTATGGCAACTTTCTAGTGTTTTTTTAGTAACTGACCATCATATTTGATCTAATTTAATATAAAATTGATTTTCTTTTCAATAAATATTACTTACAAAGTTTTAATTTCGTTTTTATAGAATTTAAAGTGGGGTTAACTTTGTGAATTTTGAAAAACAACTGGAAAATGTACGGCATCATTGCGAAAAAGAAAACATTTTCCCCAAGCTAATTTTTTTTTCTTAACAAGACCAATATATCATCTCAACAATATGTGGTCGACATTTAAATTGGAGCACTACCATAGGGGTTATAAGCTGTCAAAAAATGGTATATTTTCATAATTTGAAAAAGTAAAAAAAACACCCCTATTTGAAATGAATGGTATAACCCACCCGCATACCTGGTGATTATTTTTATACATTCAAATTATACAACAATCAGCAGTCCATGGCAACCAGCGAGCTTTGTTTATCATCAATAAAGTTCTATACAATAGATTAATTCCCATTCAGTGGGTCGGGTATTCGTCTCTCTGTTCGTCTCTCTGTCGCCCCAGATAACCATTAATTTTGTAATGCTGTACCAAATGCTATTCACAATCATGTTCAATGACAAAGGGGTTCATATTTCGTTTTAATATTGCACTCTTGCGTCGTACTGTATGTTTCATTGTTTCCTTATTAACGGTTTGAGAGGGTCTTCATGTCGTGTTGTTGCCTAATGTATATTGTGTTTACTTTACAATTGTATAATGTATGTAATTTTATACGCCCAGTGGATGTCAACATTTCTTCGTTTTTAACGTGGACAATAACATTATTGAATTGTGCGGATATATTTGAATTGGTATTCTATGTGTGTGTTATCATCGAGGTACGTCAACATGACAACAGAGTCTACCGGGACCAAACAGCGGCTGATAGGACACTAATCATCCAGGCAATGGTTACTGTAGGAACTGCTCTGTAGGCCTACAGTATGGTATCTACACAGTGGCCCGTGCTCTGAAGGCAGTGCTGTAGTCAGGTACCTGGTGTCAGAGTCCAAGTCCGAGTCCCTGCTGTCCGAGGCAGGGGCGGTTGTACGGGGGGTCTGTGGGCTTTAGCCCCCAACTTTTGTTCCCCCCTCCCCCCCAAAAAAAAAAATATATATATATATATAATATATCTAGTCATGAACCACAAGGGAAACTGACTGGGAAATTTTATTTAAATAGTTCGGGTTTGAACAAAGAAAAATTGACTGGAGCGGGACTTGAACCAACGACCTCCGGATTAACGTACCGGCGCTCTACCAACTGAGCTATCCAGCCCTATGTTGGCGGTCTCCCTATTAGTCAATATCTTTGTTCGGGGTGCCAGTCAGAAGCCATACAACCGTTAACTGCCGTGTAGCCAGGGATCACACCCACGTTTACGATTCAACCTGGGAAGCGGCAGCCACGGGATCACCTTAAGGGGATGCGACTTTTTTTAATATTAAATATCTAGTCATGAACCACAAGGGAAACTGACTGGGAAATTTTATTTAAATAGTTCGGGTTTGAACAAAGAAAAATTGACTGGAGCGGGACTTGAACCAACGACCTCCGGATTAACGTACCGGCGCTCTACCAACTGAGCTATCCAGCCCTATGTTGGCGGTCTCCCTATTAGTCAATATCTTTGTTCGGGGTGCCAGTCAGAAGCCATACAACCGTTAACTGCCGTGTAGCCAGGGATCACACCCACGTTTACGATTCAACCTGGGAAGCGGCAGCCACGGGATCACCTTAAGGGGATGCGACTTTTTTTAATATTAAATATCTAGTCATGAACCACAAGGGAAACTGACTGGGAAATTTTATTTAAATAGTTCGGGTTTGAACAAAGAAAAATTGACTGGAGCGGGACTTGAACCAACGACCTCCTTAAGGTGATCCCGTGGCTGCCGCTTCCCAGGTTGAATCGTAAACGTGGGTGTGATCCCTGGCTACACGGCAGTTAACGGTTGTATGGCTTCTGACTGGCACCCCGAACAAAGATATTGACTAATAGGGAGACCGCCAACATAGGGCTGGATAGCTCAGTTGGTAGAGCGCCGGTACGTTAATCCGGAGGTCGTTGGTTCAAGTCCCGCTCCAGTCAATTTTTCTTTGTTCAAACCCGAACTATTTAAATAAAATTTCCCAGTCAGTTTCCCTTGTGGTTCATGACTAGATATTTAATATTAAAAAAAGTCGCATCCCCTTAAGGTGATCCCGTGGCTGCCGCTTCCCAGGTTGAATCGTAAACGTGGGTGTGATCCCTGGCTACACGGCAGTTAACGGTTGTATGGCTTCTGACTGGCACCCCGAACAAAGATATTGACTAATAGGGAGACCGCCAACATAGGGCTGGATAGCTCAGTTGGTAGAGCGCCGGTACGTTAATCCGGAGGTCGTTGGTTCAAGTCCCGCTCCAGTCAATTTTTCTTTGTTCAAACCCGAACTATATATATATATATATATATAAAAAATAAAAAATAGGGAAAAAAGAAAAACATGAAAGAGCAGCAGTGAAAGTTAGAGGGTGACGTCACGTGCGAAGGGTCTAGCCTCCCAAAAATATTGGTTCTGAAGTTAGTGTCCCTTTGTCCATAGAGCAAGGACAGTCAAACCAAGGAGGAACTTCCTCCATGGTGGAGCCGAGCTTACTTGACCACTGAAAGTCATCCTTTTGAAGTACACATTCGTTTTGTAAAACAAATTTATAACAGATTGCTACGGCTATTTTTTATTTCCAAGAATTTTGTGGGAATAGAATGTAGAAAGAAGATTTGATTTCACAGAAAAGTATCTTTGTTCAATTTGTTTACTCGTTTTCGATATGCGCGAGACTTGCACAATTATCTATTCAACAAGAGAAACTATAAAATAGCCGATACGAGAGTAATAATGCTCAATAAAAATCGCTTTTAATAATATTGAAAACGTATGATATAATATTTATAGTATGAACTAATTAAAATACCTGTTTTATGTCCCAAGGGAGCTTTTTGTAACAAATGAGAAAGATTGCAATGAGTTAAAATTATACTGACTGATAAAGAAATATTCAAGGCTAAAATAAATGGGATGATTATATTATAAAGATTGGCCAAAAATCACACTTTCTTCGGTCCATTGTCTCTTGTCACGACTAACCTTGGATCCATACCAAATCGTGACTTTTCCGTCTTCCATGATACCAAACAAATAAACCTTGCATTGATGATAATTCGACCGTGTTGATTGTTGGATGAAAGACTAAGTTAAGCTTCTCAAATTTTAGACAAAAAACCACTTCGTTCGTCTATAAGCTTACTTAGAGGAGTACTTCCTCCAGCATATAGTGAACGGCTGAATTATGAGTTTTAAAGGTGAATCGATTTATACTTTTATGCTGCGGTTGTTGTTAATCTGATTCTTTGCTGGGATGTTTGCTAGGGTGTTTGTTTGTTGGGTGTTTGTTGGGGGAGTGTTGGGGTGTTTGTTTGTTGTTTTTGTTTTTGTTTTGGTTTGTTTGGTTGTTTAATTGATTAAAGCAGTAAAAACTAATAATACAAATTTTAAGCGCTAACAAGGTGCTGCCATATAAAGGGAACACATATGTAGTATGCAAGGTACGTAATGGAGAACATAATTGACGACAGATTTACCACACTGCCAGAATCAAATGGGTAAATAAAATACATAGATAGAGTCAGTCGTAAGCAATGCTGAGCAACTGTTTTTACGCATTGTTTTAATGTCCAGAGACTTCAGCAGCTCGGATGTAGAATGTTCCAGAATTTGGGCAGCGGATACAGAAAAGGCATCAATCGCCGTCAAATGTGGTTGTTTTTAGGAACAGTTAGTTTACTTTTTACTTTAAAAATAATATTGATTTGGCCTAGATATTTTATCCTTCATCGTTCTATCTAAATATAGTTTAAAACAACATAAAACACTAATCGATTGACAGTTGACTTACAGGCAGAATTTCAACAGCCTTCATAAAAAACAGTTTTGTTAAAATATAGGTTTTCCTGGGGGGGTGGCAAAAAAGCAGCATATTTTCCTTTTCTTGCATTAGCGATTTTGCATCTTCAGTTTAAACCGCAATTCGATTTCCTTTTAAGGCATGTGAATAAGAGATGCGTATTCGGCTTTCAATTTAGCAGAGATGCGCAACCGAATCTGCGAAAAGATGAGTTTGGATTGCTGTTCGAGTGTATTGTTAAATTGAATGGCTATTTTTGTTTTAATCACATTGGGCAAAAGACCAATGGCTTACACAAACTAAATGACTGTTTTGAGAAGCTTTCAATTTCGCGAGAATTATAGAATAACGCGACATTTAACTTGGCCGCTTCCCGAAAATGATTGGGTAAATCTAAAATAATGCATACCCAGTAAGTATATTAAGTGCAATTTCACTTGTCACTGCTGACAGGAGAATCATGACCTTTATAAAGCATCCGGTATTACTTCTCTTTTCTCTTTTTTGTTCCCTGTGTACAAAAGTCAAGGCTAAGACTTTGACTAATAGGGTTTCTATTTTTGTGGCGATTTCAGGTTGGATACAGATCAATATTGATAACATCTGAAGAACTTAAGACAAACAAAAATATCCCATCAGAATCTGAAGTTACATCAGGGAGGCGTGGAAACGTCATTGAGAGAAAATGAACCGAGGCGTGCGAGTGGTTGGGCCTCGCAAAGCTACGGGGTCCGGGGCCCGCTGAAGGGCCCGAACAAATTGTGTAGATGAATATGCTCTCTAACTTGTGTATTCTGAACATTTCTTTGTTATTTTCCGTGCAGGAGTATGAGTTTGATTTAGTTTTGTTTGAACTCATTATTTTTGCTATTTTTCTCTGACACCGCACAAATAAGAAATAAAACAGTTTGGTACATTCTCGGCCTTTCTTTGTAGTATTTTGAGTAGAATTAGCTTTGACATCTTGTGGGGTTTCCTCTATACCTTTTGGACACTTTTTATAATTATTTATTTGCGGATTAATATACCGTGCTCTTTTGTGTTTGTTCAGCCTTTCTAGGTTTCTGTTAGTGATTTTTCGCCCAATAACTTTTGTTTTCTTTTAAGAAAAAATAAGGGATGGGCTGCACGTGTGCATCTACCATCTTGCCGCCCAAATGTTTCCACAAAGTCCAGTGCATCTTACACCACAGTTTATCTTATACAAATATAAGAACTAAAGTGTGCAAAGTGCATGTTAAAATTTAAGAACAGCTGATATACTTTGTTCTCATTTATTGCCCGTTTACTTTTTATGAATTAGGTAAATCATACTAGGCATGTTTTCACCACTTTGCACACTTTGGGGTGATCCTATAGCCCATCTATACCCACTCCAAGAAGGGACCCCCTCCCCCCTCGGACTTACGCCTGTGAAATTGGGTATTTATCAGGATACCAGCAAATTAAAATATATCTTTTTCTAGAGCTATGTGCCATTGGTGTGCCAATAGACCGTGCAAGTATCGCGCGAATTCGAACAATTTTTGGGACCACTTTGGTCCCACGTTCATTGCTTTAACGCGCGAGGGAAACAAACTCGCGCACTTTAACGGGTCCCAATGTTTCGCGAGGCTTGCGCAGTCTATTGGCTTTATTACACCTTACGTAATCATCACCGCACGCAATAAATCTTGGTTGCGTCATTTTGGGAACCAGTTTTCCCAGTGCGTGTGGGTTGCCTTCATATTCACTACCTTATGGAGACCAAGAACAAAACAGCAAAGTGAAAACAAAGGGTCTCCATAGGGAAACTCTAAAGACTGGGTTGCTCCACAAGGAATTTTGTGTACACAGTCTATGGGAGGTTCTTAACTACAGGGACAAAGGAAAGAACAAAAGATGTCTCCACAGGAATGCAAAAACAGGAATGTGCGTGTGTATTTTATGCGACGCGCGCATTTTAAAGCAATTTTACTCCCAAATGGCAGACCAAGGGCATACAGCGTGTGACGTCAGTGCAAGATGTCTGACAGTATTTTTTAGGAAATACTTCAGATATGATTACACCTACAAATATTCACATGAGTGCATATTGGTTACAATCATTGTACATTATTTACATTATGTTTGGGTTGGCTGCCCAAAATATCATCCAATGTACACGGTTTTTAACTGGTACCCCTTTAAATATGGCTTAGCATGAGATATTTTCCCAGCCATATTTTTCCGCTAATCATCATGGCTCTAGGAAGTCGAGTCCAGTGCCAAATTCATAGAGCTGCTTAAGCATAAAAAGTAAGCACAACAAAGTTATGCTTTACCAGAATAAGGCTACAAGCCAAAACTACAGTGTCACATTGTACAATTTGTGTTTGGTATCCTGCTCAATTCTGCTTAGCAGACAATCGTTAAGCAAAGTTTTTCTGCTTAAAAGCAGCTCTATGAAATTGGGTCCTGAACGCGTGTAGTATTACTCCCTGGTACGCGGCTGTCCCTGCGTCTGGTGCGTCTACCGCAGCACACCAGATTCATGAAGGCGTCCATGTACAGTGGGTTCGCTATGGCGTAGCAGAACGGGTTGACAGTACTGTTCATGTGTACCACATACACGCTGGCCTTTAAAAAAAGAATGAAAGAAAAAAATCAAAGTCATCTTTAGGAAATGGCATTTCAAAACATGACAATGGGATTTTAATCATAATCATCGCCACACACATTATCTATCATAAAATGGATGAGGCATTGTTGTAGTTCTTTATCATTGCAATAATTAACAATAGACCTATGCATGCTGCCACCATATGGACATGTTCCGTGCATCCAGTAACAGTAACGGATACTAATATTCATTTTACTAAAAGGAACCAGACTATTTATCCTTCCAGCCTCGGTTTATTTACATTGAGTTGAATGGGAGAAAAACAAGATGGCCGCTCCATTATAAAGGTCTAAAGGATTTGAACTGGCCCTGAGTGACTCAGAAACTACTGCGCATAGATCACCCTGTGACGTCACATGTTTACAAAAGAGCCATTGAGCCTGGACTTCCTGTAGGCATGATTTGTACACAGCCCACGGGGAATAACACACACAATCTTACATGTTATTAATTTTATACTTTATGATTTTTATCAACTTTTGTTAATGTGTATAAAGGGGCGTAACTTGAAACTTGTACAGCTGTTATGTTTTATAACTCTTGAATTAACGTGGAAATTTTGACACACTGAAAATGTAAATTTCCCACTATGACCAGTACAGCATCTCGCCTACCAGGAAATGACCTGGAACGTACATGTATAAAAACGGTCAATCTTTGTAAACGGGTGTTAAGTGGTCTGTACTGTAGCACTAATCAACATGGCATATATTCAATCATATTTAATCAATACTTAATCATATCGTGCCAGGGAGTTATATTTGAAAAATATAAGTCTATCCCTGTGCGATGACGCACTTGAACATAGCTATATAGCGACACAGTCATCCATACACTATTTCACTTTTATGCGTTATCATTCAACAATGCGTGTTCTGCATGTTTGATTAAATAACGTTTTGTTAATCCATACGACCTGGAATGACAGGCAATTTTAATTGAATCACTTGGCTGTAGTCATAATATGAAATGAGTTTTTCTTCTTCTTCTTCTTCTTCTTCTTCAAGTGTCTTGCCAGAGCCTGACGTAGCAACCATACGCCGGGAACCAGCCCAGGCCCGATTTCATAGCTCCATTAAATTATGATTGTGCTTTCGTCCCATGGTATTAAATGCGTTTTTTTAAGGGCTAGGTAAGCACCCATTCCGTGGTTCGCAGAGTCATGAAACTGGACCCCGATATCTGGTTAGTGCCGGTTGCCAATGCCAACACATCCACAGACTTTACTTCGCAATTTATACGCGCGCGTTGGCCGTAAAGTGAGGTGCATGCTGGTCTAGAATGACAATTATTGTCTGAATGTAATGAATCCGAGAAATGCTGCAACTAAAATGTGTCCAGTCCAGGATGCCCAATCTATTCGGTATGGTGGCCCTTAAGGGACATCCTACATTTCAAATGTCTTATGCAATTTTTTTTTTTTTTTTTTTTTTTTTGCGATGTCGCAAACAAATAAAATCGCATTATACTTTTGCAAATATTTGCGACGTCCCAAATAATATCGCAAACATCTTTCAAAATATTTGCGGTAATATTATTTACGATTAACATCGCAAATTATTGCAAAGATAGTTGTGATAAAATTTACAACATCGCAAATATTTGCATAAATTTGCGATGTGCAGGACTACTTATCTGACCCGGATTTGTTTTTGAAGCAACTCTATGAAATTGGGTCGATCTCTGGGCCCAATTTCATGGCTTTACTTACCGCAAGCAAAGAATCGGCGCTTACGGGAGCAGGGAATTCCGTCCTTACGTCAAGCGTATTTCACGGGTAAGCAGGGAATTTTTGCTTGTGTGCGTGGGTACTCCACGTTACTAGGCATTCTTCGCTAACACAGCTAGCACAGAAATTCGGCGCTTGCACAGTAAGCGGAGAATGGTGATCGCAAGCGCAGAATTCGGCAGTAAGCAGAGCCATAAAATTGGGCCCAGGTCATGCCCTGGTTTGACAGTGGTCCGGATATGGTAGGAAGTCTAAACCTCTACTATTTGGTTTTGCCCTAACACCGATGTGAATAATAGGCCTAAGTACTGTATACTCGGTACTTTCCCGAGTCTTGTGAAAAATATCACTTGCCAAAACAAAACAATATTATTTATCCCCTATGCAAAGGTAACATCTATTAAATCGCTGCGGTTTCCGCTGTTAACATGTTAGGAATTGAACTGCCTCTGAGCCACGGGGCTAGCTCGGTGATCTAGTGACATCTAAGACATCTGCTCTGGAATGGCAAATGTCGTGGGTTCGAATCCCACCCGAGTGATAATAGCTGTGGATTGTTTCACAAGAGTCGGTGCTTAATACACATTGGTGTATGAGCGAAAACCAATTAATATTCTATATCCCCGGTGCAAAATTACAGGCAGGGTATCTTTTGGTAATTGACAAAGATCGGTATCCTCACTTGGTGTATCCCAACAGTATTGCATAAAATAACTCACCTGTGAAATTTGAGCTCATCTGGTCATCGAAGTTGCAAGAAAATTATGAACGAAAAAAAAAACTCTTGTTGCACATTATGTATGCTTTCAGATGCACGAAAAAGGGCTTTCAGGATCAAATTTGGGGGTGAAGAATTACTTTTCACTAAAACTACATTACTTCAAAAAGTAGGGTAATTTCAACGGTGTTCTCCGACGCTCTTTAGTCAGTTTTTATGGCCATTAACGTGTGGAGCAATTACCCAAACTCCACCTGCCTTTAACATTTATTAAAAAGTACAACATCCCATAGCATACCTGGTACAAAGCAAGTGGCAAGCAGGTCGGGCAGAGACTCTGGATAAGCACGATTATAGACCATGGTATAGATGATACCATGAGCACGATGAAGATGAGGGTCAGTGTACGGGTCGCCCTGTTGCTTTCCTTACTGCTCTCTCGGTCTTTTCCCACCTGTGGATTGGGCTGAAGGACTGACGACGACCTGGTGTTACCGACCTCAAGTTTGCTGAGTGCTGACGGTCCAGCTTTACGTTGAAATGTGTCATCTGGTTGCACTTCTTCGCTTGGCAAGAATCCGCGGTTGTCGTGACCTAAGTTGTGGTGAGTAATGCTTTCGATGTCAGTGTTACCTAAGATCTCTGGTGGGTTGAGATTTCGATCTTGAGATGAAACTTCAACGCTTACGTTAGGGACTTCTTCATCACCCATGGCCACCACCGCCGCCGGGACTCTGCTGGAGCACGTACTCGTACTTAACTCCTGCATCATCACCGGGCCTCTCCGTTGGGTCTTCTTGCTCCGGATGACCGTGTAGATGCGCCAGTACAACACTGAGGTTATGGGCAAGGGGATCCAGAAAATAACGATGGGGGCCAAGATGGTAAAGACGAAACTGTCTTTGATGTATTGAGGAAAGCACAGACCAGGAGTTATGCGGCGTTCACCGACAAAGTATGGCCACAGAATAGTGTACGGTAACCATACAAAGAACGGGATCGCGTACGAGATCAAAATCATGGCACTGGCGTGACGCAACGTGCGCATCTGGAGGTGCTTTAGGGGTCGCGATACGGCTTGGTAGCGGTCGACGGCCAGAACAAGGATACCCAGTACAGTGATATGGATAAATGCGTGATTAAGATACAGGTAGATATCACACAGTGCTTCCCCGAACGGCCAGGACCCTAGAACCCAATATATACTGTACATGGGCATGGTGAAGGCCCCGGCTACCAAGTCTGATATAGAGAGACCTACGATGTAGTAATTGGTGTAGGTGCGTAAGCGACGCTCGGCACAGAACGCATACAGGACAAGGAGGTTGCCAAACACAGTGATGATCGACACTGTTATACTCACAATAGTGATGATAATCTTTCCAGTATCCCAAATAAAACCAACCTCTTCGTCATCTTGCCGAGGCACCTCAAAAGTTCCGCTGACGTCATTGTCAACGTCGTAAAATGTGTCATTTTCTATCATAGTAAGACTCCCCTCAATCGTCGTCCATATGTCTGTGATCATATGCGATGGGTGACCCTGGGAACTTTGGGTAGCAAACCCCTGTGAAGACATTGTTGGAACCTAATCGACGAAAAAATTCCCGAGCTAATTGTGTCTACTTTGACTAGACAACTAAACGCGTATGTTTAAGTAACGATGAGAAGGAGGAATGAAAAGTCCAGCATCCACCTGAGTCCAGCATCCTCCTGAGTCCAGCATCCAGAGTCCAGCATCCTCCTGAAGATGATCAGAGCATACTGATCGGCGAAACGTTCAGTTGTCAACCACGGGTTCTTCTCTTTACCACTACTCAAAAGAGATTTACATAATCATGATGCTACCGCAAACCTCCTGAATGCAATGATGAGCTTCATTTTTATGCAAGCTTGCAGGCAACGTCCATTTCCAGAACACGTAAAGATGAATTCATTGGCTCACTTTGCTCACTTCGCTAGCCTGATCATTGACTCCTACCCCTTTGCACTGCTGAATTCTATGCTATAGCGTTACAGTGGGGACGTATCGTGCTTGTTTTAAGGGCCTTCAGGGGGCACGATCGTGTTTTTTTAAGTGCACTAGATGTATGTAGTTTTTTTCGTGGGCCAGCTATGGCTTAGACTGTTCCCCTGTCTTAATCCGCAAGGATAAAGACAGGCACTGGTTTTACAGATCCACAATTCATTGGATACAATTATTTCATTGGATAAACGTGCAGTGATGCAAGCTTTCCATATCTGTGTTATGATTGGTCTGTTCCGAAGTGACGTGTTTTTGTCAGCTACACCATCAGTCAGGAACTTTTCGATCGTCTGCTGCTGCGCGCGTGTACATAATGTTTGCATGTAACGTTGTTTTATTCACAATGTAATTTGTGTGTGTAGACTACGAATCTCCGCCGTGTGAATAGATATACGACTGGCAGGATCCTGCCAGTTGCAGAGGGGCTCTAAAACGGCTCGAATTTAGTTTTGTGATGCACTAATTTTCCTATAGAATAGTGGGAGGGAGTTTTATACGTCTCTGTGCCATTTATAAACGTCGCATTTAAACGGTGTAAAAAAAATGTCATTAATAACCTTCAAGTGCGAAACTTCTTTTTTTTAAATTATGATTCTGTACAGTGTTAGCACATTCCTGAAATTTGACTATTAATAAAACAGGCATTCAATTTGACTATTTGACCGATGCAGAAATAGCTCTTTGGAAATGTTAACACTCATTTGTTGATGGTTTCCGCAATGAAGTCACGCTTCGAATTTCACCACTGAAAGCCTTAAAATGGTCTTTTACACAATTTTAACGTGATATGGTTAGAGACTTGTAATTTATTTCCCCACTAAGGATCGGACCCTTGGCCTATATATCTATTGAAAAATGAGTGTGCATAAACAAAACTGCATTTCAGGACTTATTTAGGTCTAATAAACTAGTGCACCAACTGAGCTTCTTTGTGTCCAATATAGTTTTGTTCCCGTCAGGGTTGTTTGCTAAGTGATTTGTCAATAGAATTCTGGGAGAGAGAAAAAACTTACTTCGACTGGCACCAGTCGTCCAGCTCCCCGGCACAGAGAAATATTTCCTGCTCGAAGTGCCATTTAAAAAAAAACCGATATGAGCTAGTCATCTTCCACAATATTAGGCTCTGCAAAGGACCCCCACCCCGTCCCATTTGTACGTAGAGCCCAAAATGGTACATTCAGTCTACCTTAATGGGTAATACTTTGCGGCTGAAGACCTTGCCCTGTGCTAAGTGTTAAAACAATTTTCCCCTGCCTCCCCAGCCTACTTATCCCCATGAGGCCAAGGCCTGCACCTCCAGAGAGAACTTGCGGCCACGATCGGCCGGCGATCGGACCATATAGAGCAAGCGGAACAGCTTGCTCTGTGATCGGACGCACGTTCCTCGGAACACAGCCCGACATACTGACATGTAGGACCCGAAAGGGGAAATTTGTCCACCTTTGGTAACAGAAAATCGAAGAACAGGGTCTTAAGGACTGCATCAGTTCGCACACTTCCATTTGTTGGATGTGGATGTCTACCACGGGCCACCGTAGAATACGGAAGGCAAACAAAATAATTCCGAATCTGAGACTCGACAAAAGTTGATGTATCCACAATTGCTTAGATTAGAATTTGCTGCCCTTTTTTATTTGTTGTTACCCAAATGTAACTGCCAAGTTTCCTCCCATTCTATTTTGAAAAAAAAGCCCACGTCTATGCCTAGATCATGCTACTTCCTCCATGCTATAATCTACTTTCAGCAGATAGATACTGACGACAAAACTTGTTACAACCTCGTTCTCAATGGCACAATGTATAACGATCATGGAAGTGATCATGACACGTGTTTCGTTTTCCTTCCTGGGAAAAAGATGATACTAGTCTGGTTCCAAAGTTGTTCTTGTTCTTTAATAAATCTCTATGGTCGGTGAAGGTAGCCATACACACATGTTGTCAATACGGTGAGCACGTGTAATTGGGAATTCACGACAGATACAGCACACTCCCTCATCTCTGACGATTGTCCTGGATTCTCAACATAGAATATGGGGAAAAGAAAGAGACCAGATGAACCGGTAGGAAAAGCTGTCAGTAATCAGAAAATAACTGCTTACAAAGAGTGTCATTTTGTTATAAAAACTTAATTTATTAAAAATAAATTGGGTGCCCCGACGACTCCCCTCGCGACCTCGTCCTGATGATCCTCCTCCCCCGGCCGCAGTCGACTGTGCAGTGGGATGGGGACTGGGGATTGGGAGGGGAGTCTGGATTTTCACACTGTGGTGAAGGTGTTAATTTGTTACCTTTTATTTTTACCAAAGATTATAAAGATCGCCTGAGTCAAGAGACATATGAGATGGGGAACTCGGTTAGACCCGGTAACTGGGGCACTGTACTCCTTTTTAAAAATTTTGACAAAAAACAATGGGAATGAGTAATGACATCTGTCTGAGGGGGCTGAGTGACTGATAGTGATAATCCATGTAATCTGCGATTGTACAAAATCAAACTAGCACCCCAATCCAGGCGATGTCCTTGTGACACATTCCGCCAATTTGCTATGATTTTCTGCACACCCTACTACAAGAAATATGACTTGTATTAATAAGGTTTTGTTCTGCTATCTTGAATGAAGTTGAAAACGATAGCAAAACGAACCTTATACTATAGAGGAGTAGGAGTAGACCCAGTAACTGGGCACTGTACTCCTTTATAATAAAATTAACATCTTCGGTCATACTAACGCCTCAGGAATCCATTGTAAGTTCCGCCACATTCGGCAAGTTGCTATGATTTTTACAACAACCAGCCACAAAAAATGCCTAAAAATTAAAAAAAATCCAAACAAAATAGCTCAAAAATCACCTGAATCTCAATACGTCTAAGATGCAACATCAGGCATTTAATTGTACTCACGATAATTTGTTGTACTCCAAATCGATAATTTTTAACTCCACATCGGAAACACAATGTCAAGTCTGCAAACTTATTCGTCACAACATGGCATCGCGGCTTGTTGTAAATCATATGGTCCCATCACGTGTCTGGTTTGCTGCTGATGCGTTATGGATGTAAATCAACAGCTGTTTAACGACACACTGTTTACAGGCACTGCAGCGACTGCGCACGTTCAATGGTGAGAAACGTAATTCATACGGGGCGAGTTCTTCGAAAATTGTTTAATAGGAATTATCAATTGTTTGACATGACCTAATTATAACTGAGAGATATTCAGAATGCTTATCAACGTTACTTCAAGCTTTTATGTTACTGGGTCTTTTACTGGGTCTTTAAACAGTCTAATCTAGGAGTACACAGACCCCAGTACCACAAAATGCCCAAGTGACAAAAAAGACACAACAAATTGCTTGAATGCCATAAATGCAGCTCTTGTTTACTAGTAGCTGTCACTCTATCAGTGTCATATGAAACTGCCACTGAGTGTGAGTGTGACAAATTTTGAGATGGCATTGCATTGTGGGTCCATTCCGAAATGGCTGCGGTCCATAGGAACAATACAATCAGCAGTAGCAGGGAAGTACAATTGAAAAAGATCATTCGTAAAATAATAACTTTTTAAAAAGTTACTGACATGTAAAATTCAGCAGTAGCCATGCTATTTACTTAAGCATGTGTGATGCTGATACAGTGCCATGATCTGTTTTATTCAGTCTTTTTCAGTATTTTTTAGTCTTTTTTCAGTTTTTAATGGGAACAATACTGTTTGTGTCACAGTACTCCAACGTCCAAACGTTATCACTTCTTCTTGTACAACTGTACTACTAGTAATACACCTAGCTAGGTATTCAGTGTGTCACGGTTCTCCCCCAGGTTTTCTCAAAACTGTGGTGCATTCTGGACCAAATTTTGTTTATGTTTGGCCGAAGCGCGCTAACATCTTCGGAATATTTTCTATTTGGTGCTTATCTTGGTTTTTAAAGCTTTACTGTGCAATCTGGTGCGTTCTTTAATGTTTTTCTCTCAGGTTTTTTTAGAAAAAAAACAAAGGATTATTATTATTATTATTTTTTGCATATCGGCGAAACTTTGCGCGTATCGGCCTTATACGCTAGCTTGTACATCGGGAGAACCCTGTATGTGGTTTTGTTTCCGAATCTGAGAGGACACTTGACATGAAACAAAATGGTAAACACTTTTTGTCCACATTGTGGCCCCTTCCATTTGTTATTTCCCCGTAGCTTTTTAACACTGTATCACAACACACACAGGGCTCAAATTTTTTTTACACTGGACCACAGGCCCGAGGCCAGTGATTTTAGCCCCGGGCCAGTAAACTCAGGACCAGACTAAGTCAATTGAATAACAACACCTCGCCATGTAATATCCTTAACAAAAAGAAATCATGTTCAAATATTAACTTTTGAGACCGGTAAATACCTTTCAATTCTGTTTAGTAATCAAAGTATTTAGGCCTACTTACCTCACATGAGACAAACCTTCACGTAGTGCTTGTTCAAATAAAAAAAGTTTTCATTTTAAACTTTATAGAAACTTGTTTCTCATTAAGATTTTGGTCTTGTAAAATAAGTTCTGGTCCAGTAAAAATGTTGAGCCACAAGCCCAGCGGTCTTGTGGACTTTTACCCTAAATTTGAGCCCTTGAACATAGAAAAACAAATTGTGCTAGAACATTACTTTTTTAACCACTCAAATGCATGTAAAAACATTGTAGAGGGGAAAACAGTCTATTAGTATTAAACAAGAATTAAGGAAAAACAAAAACAAGTTCCCTGCAACCCTTTATTTAATTTATGTTAGGGTAACCCCAGAACATGCCAGTAGATGACTTAATTGGGTAAAAGATTTGTAAGAATGGATGGCTAAAAACAATGGTATAATATTTTACTTCAGAGGGGGTTCAACTTCGTATCGTACAGCCTGGGAAAACGATAAAAAGAGAGTGATGAGTTGCATTTGTTCTTGCCATTTTACATGTTTTATGTTGAAATTTCACTACATTACAGTGTCTACTGTTAACAAGACCAATTAGCAATTGGCAAATCAAACATGTGATATTAATAAACGTTTAACAACAAACTGGCACAAAAATGGATCTTGTTGTTCTAACAATGGAAATCCCAACTGAATATATCAGACTGGATAACACGTTTCTTTGTCAGAAATATTTCAAGCCCTTCTAGGGAGACCTACATGTAGACAAAAGCAGAAAACGCATCTGAACTCTTTCTAAAGTTTCTCGTTCATTGGATAAGGCAGGGCACCATACAGGTGCTGCCAGCCTCGCTACCATGGGCAGCGCGCCGTATCGATACCTCTCGTCGCTTTACCCATGGTAGGGAAAAACTGAAAATCAATGCTGATTGGCTAACCAAAATGTAAAATTGAGTGCACGCTTGCTAAAAACATTCGAGCGCTTGTAGGGTGCTTGTCAGGCGCTTAGTACGCGCGTGTAAAAATGCACGTATTTTGACGTAATGCATTGCAAATGAATCATGTTTTTACACGGTGAAAATCTTTTGAAAAACTGGTTATAATCTAATATTTTTTGAAAGGGTATCATCATAGTTTATGGTAAGTTAGTGGAGTTTTTGCAACAAGAAAAGTGATATTAGAATTGGTACCAAATATGTGAAATTTCAGCCCCTGGCTAATAGACTAAATGCGTTGTCTGAATATGACATTTTTACTGGAATATGGAATAGGGTCTTGTTGCTGGAACAGAGACTAGTGTAGGTAGACATAGTAGAAGACATTCATACAGCGCTGTATTGGTGCGCTTGGGCTGCATCAGTGAACATCAAGGCTGCTGACGTGTTTACTTGTCAATATCCACTTTGAGATTCTTCATAAAATAACATCAAAATGAGCCACCACTAAAACGTTTTAATTTACTTAATGAAATAACTCATTTTTGTTGTTGAACAAGATGGGGCAAATTACAGTAAAAGTGTGTATTTTTTGAATTGTTAAAAAATACTTACTTTTTGAGGTCCTTTTGCTTGGGAACAAACTTGACTTTTAAGTATTCAATTATCGAAATTATAGAAGGAATGATGGTAAATTGTTACCTTTATAATTATAATTGTTAAATGTAATTAATTTCCATGAATTGTGTTCAATCTCCCAAATAACTGGAAATTATGCAATCAGCAAAACTAATTGGACGCATTCAGCCGATTCTAAACAGATTTTATTGTATCTGAAGCACAACTATGATACCAACACCATGCACACTGTACAGAATTTTTTCTTTCAACCTTGTCAAAAACTTCTGGTAATGGTTCAATTCAAGTAAACTACAGTAGGCCTACAAAAGAAAGTTTAAGATGTGAACTTTCAAGTAAAAATTTTAAATTGCAATTTGTGAATAAATGTTAAAAAAAAAACCTGTTTTAGGACCTCCATTGATTTGAAACGACCTTTGCTTACATACAAAATTTAACTGGAAAATGCTTTATACTGTACATGTAAGTGCAGGGTTCTGCCCGAGATTTCTGACACAAACAACTGTGGGCAAAACCATGTACATGTAAGTGCTACACATCTTACATGGATGTAACTTAATTAAAGCATGAATGGACCTTGATATTAAGTTGAACTTCAGGTGTTAGCCTAGAGCGAATCCAACGGAGAAAGAAATTCAGGGTCAACGGAATAAAATGTAGGAACTTTACATATGCTAATATAACTCTGATCAGCCATGACTACTTGAACGGTTTTAGGTCAGCACTCGGCAACTATACAAATGGTTCAATTCTGGATTTTTCTAGTTGAATTGAGAGGTTGATGGTGAAGGCTGCTGCAGTCCTAATGCACTGAGCGAGGTGGTACAAATTCAAATTGGAGGCTGAGGCAAAATTTAGGCAGTCTGCAAATTGTCAAGAATGCAGCACTCACACAATTGCACAATGCTTCCATCTTCTTTTACTCATCCAAATTGTGACTTGACCTAATAGAGTGGACAGTGTGAAAGCTTATAAGGTGATGGTAATTGACCCAATTCTCAGCATTTTTGACCTGGTGAGTGCGTCAAGTAAAATAAAAGTAATGTTGTTGATTTTTTCTTAGTCGCTATTTTATTTCTATTTCGGCTTGTTTTTTAGTCAGTGACCATGCGTTGTACATCGATCTACACGTCAAGCATTCAACCCTAACATTCATACAAACATGGCAAAAATTCACTTAACAAGTGCCGCAAATCACAGAACCTTGAAGTGGTCCAGTTGCGACTTTGCAATTCACTTTACTCAGAAGAAGATGCCTTCTGCCCTTTTGAAAATGAAGTACGGGACAGGTCCTGCACATGTTAACAAAGGAGCCACAGAGCCTGGACTTCGTTCACCACAAAGTGCATAATGCACACAGCACAAACTTAAGATATGAAGACTTTAGGCACAACTTAAAACCCATTCTGGTTGCTGTTTTTTGACAATGCTTGGTTTTATGTGGGAAGGACATCGTACTGTACAACAAATTGTAAACATTCCTATGCAGTATCTTACCTGCAAGGAGATCCAAATTCATTTGATAATTTGCCCCCCCCCCCCCATCATTAGTTGATTGCTTTTTGGTCTTCTAGAAATCGCTTCTTCCCTCGAAAATTCAATCTTATTTTTATTAAGTGAATTAAAAATGCCTCTCTTTTTTTGCATTTCTGCAGGTAGAGGAGGAGAACACACCTACTCACAAAAAACATGATGAAACAAAAAGTGCTAAAAAGAAACGACGGAAACAGCTGGAAGAGGTAAGACAAGGTTACAGAAAACTTCAACAATGCTCGTTCTATAGGCCTTAATCAAACTTGAGTCAACTCGTACTCCACTCAACTCGTAATGAACCAACTGGTACTCCAACCAACCCGTACTATCACCAACTCGTACTCCATCCACAGATCACAGAGAATTGGGGTCAGAATGCCATGAGTAGGAATTGACCAAAAGGAGCTCGAATTGTTTGGAGTTCGAGTTAATCTGTTCTCCTTAGTCTTCAAGTACTTGCCATATTGCACAAAAACACAAACAGTTCTACTGAGTTCATTGAAAATTCCACTGTTTTGCTTAATTTTAGGTAGAGGTGGAGAAAGCCGTAGATAGCACTCCTACTAAGGAAAAATCTGACAAGACAAAAAGTGAAAAAAAGAAACGACGGAAACAGTTGAAAGAGGTAAGTTAGTGTGTTGTGACTGAGCGGTTTATCGCATCGGACAGAAGTTCTGGCAATTAAGTCACTAGAGTTTGGGTTTGAATCCTAGTCATGACCAGACCACTGAGATTGTCTGGTAGCTAGAGGCAGTTGAAATTCTATATTTTGGTATTGATGCAAAGCTAACGTCTAGTAAATTGTTGTGGTACATGTTCCTGCTGCTAAAATGTAGTATTCAAACTGCCTCTAGCTACCAGGAAATCTTTGTGGTCTGGTGGTAAGACATCTGCTCTGGAATGGCAAAGTCTTCAAAAAGTTGCCCTGTTGCACAAAGACAAATAGACCCCTTGCATATGACGTCAAACTCTCAAAACGTGCCCTCCCTGAGGCCAAAAGGAGGCAGATCATTGGTCGATAGCTGTTCTTAGTGCGTAAAAACGCGCACGTGACCTCAGCATATGTGTAGCGTTTCGCATTATGCAAGGAGGTCTATTGACTTCTATACGCACCTCCGAACAACGCGCGTAAACCATTTCCATAATTTTTGGAGTCAAATCTTTTGTGCGTGTTTGTGCACGATTTTGACTCCCAACATGGCGGACCGGATAGGCGGGTGTGAGTGCGCTGCACATTGTGCAAGGGGTTCTATTTTGTTATGTTTGTTAAAAATATAACTGTTTTGCTCATTTTCAGGTTGAGGTGGAGAAAGCCATGTTTAACACACCTACTAGCAAAAAACATGATGAGACAAAAAGTGAAAAAAAGAAACGACGGAAACAGTTGAAAGAGGTAAATTAGTGTGTTGTGACTGAGCGGTTTATCGCATGGGACAGAAGTTCTGGCATCTAAGTCACTAGAGTTTGGGTTTGAATCCTAGTCATGACCAGACCACTGAGATTGTCTGGTAGCTAGAGGCAGTTGAAATCCTATATTTTGGTATTGATGCAAGTTTAACATCTGTCAAATTGTTGTAGTACATGTTCCTGCTGCTAAAATGTAGTATTCAAACTGCCTCTAGCCATCAGGAAATCTTTGTGGTCTGGTGGTAAGACATCTGCTCTGGAATGGCAAAGTCTTCAAAAAGTTGCCCTGTTGCACAAAGACAAATAGACCCCTTGCATATGACGTCAAACTCTCAAAACGTGCCCTCCCTGAGGCCAAAAGGAGGCAGATCATTGGTCGATAGCTGTTCTTAGTGCGTAAAAACGCGCACGTGACCTCAGCATATGTGTAGCGTTTCGCATTATGCAAGGAGGTCTATTGACTTCTATACGCACCTCCGAACAACGCGCGTAAACCATTTCCATAATTTTTGGAGTCAAATCTTTTGTGCGTGTTTGTGCACGATTTTGACTCCCAACATGGCGGACCGGATAGGCGGGTGTGAGTGCGCTGCACATTGTGCAAGGGGTTCTATTTTGTTATGTTTGTTAAAAATATAACTGTTTTGCTCATTTTCAGGTTGAGGTGGAGAAAGCCATGTTTAACACACCTACTAGCAAAAAACATGATGAGACAAAAAGTGAAAAAAAGAAACGACGGAAACAGTTGAAAGAGGTAAATTAGTGTGTTGTGACTGAGCGGTTTATCGCATGGGACAGAAGTT
The DNA here is from genome assembly GCA_023634235.1 of Pisaster brevispinus. Classification (NCBI taxonomy): domain Eukaryota; kingdom Metazoa; phylum Echinodermata; class Asteroidea; order Forcipulatida; family Asteriidae; genus Pisaster; species Pisaster brevispinus. The sequence goes on along the minus strand of JAMKCF010000021.1, from coordinate 5,677,004 downwards.
CTGGCATCTAAGTCACTAGAGTTTGGGTTTGAATCCTAGTCATGACCAGACCACTGAGATTGTCTGGTAGCTAGAGGCAGTTGAAATCCTATATTTTGGTATTGATGCAAGTTTAACATCTGTCAAATTGTTGTAGTACATGTTCCTGCTGCTAAAATGTAGTATTCAAACTGCCTCTAGCCATCAGGTAATCTTTGTGGTCTGGTGGTAAGACATCTGCTCTAGAATGGCAAAGTCTTCAAAAAGTTGCCCTGTTGCACAAAGACAAATAGACCCCTTGCATATGACGTCAAACTCTCAAAAAGTGCCATCCCTGAGGCCAAAAGGAGGCAGATCATTGGTCGATAGCTCTTCTTTGTGCGTAAAAACGTGTGCGTGACCTCAGCGTACGCGTAGCGTTTCACATTATGCAAGGAGGTCTATTGACTTCTATACGCACCTCCGAACAACGCGTGAAACCATTTCCTTAATTTTTGGAGTCAAATCTTTTGTGCGTGTTTGTGCACGATTTTGACTCCCAACATGGCGGACCGGATAGGCGGGTGTGAGTGCGCTGCGCGTTGTGCAAGGGGTTCTATTTTGTTTCATTTAGTTTGTTAAAAATATTATTGCTTTGCTCATTTTCAGGTTGAGGAGGAGAAAGCCATGCTTAACACATCTACTAGCAAAAAACATGATGAGACAAAAAAAGAAAAAAAGAAACGACGGAAACAATTGAAGAAGGTAAATTAGTGTGTTGTGACTGAGCGGTTTATCGCATCGGACAGAAGTTCTGGCATCTAAGTCACTAGAGTTTGGGTTTGAATCCTGTCTGGTAGCTAGAGGCAGTTGAAATTCTATATTTTGGTTTTGATGCAAGTTTAACATCTGTCAAATTGTTGTGGTGCCTGCTGCTAAAATGTAGGATTCGAACTGCCTCTAGCTATCAGGAAATCTTTGTGGTCTGGTGGTAAGACATCTGCTCTAGAATGGCAAAGTCTTCAAAAAAGTTGCCCTATTGCTCAAAAATATAATATTGTTCCATTAAGTTTGTTAAAACTACTTCAAATTTCTGTGACTGTGAAAAGAGGACAATAGGTCCACGGTTCGGGAAAGGTCCACGGTTGGAAATCGTGTACAAAACCAATGGGAGCTGTTTAAAAAAGTTAAGAGTATAAACAAAAGAGGGACAATAGGAGGTCCACGATTGCAGGCTGTTACACACTTGTGTGTGTGTGTGAGTTTGTTTTCACATTTCACATTGTGTGTGTGTGCTCAGCATTATTGGATGAAAAAGGGTAAACAAATTAAATTGTAAAAAATGCCAAGGTAACCCCATGGATTGCACCAGGGAGCATCTATTGTTCAGGAAATTATCTAGGGCCTTAAAATAGGCCATAATTTAGCTTCAGGCTCGCTGGTTACCCAGCAACTCTTAATCAAATGCCCCCGTTGCGCTATTATTTCAACCTCGTAAAGTAATGAATCATCATGGTGATTACTGACAATAACATATCGCTCCACTCAATTTTGACCACATGCAAACATGGTCTGCATATTATGATTTCGTACATGTGTGCCTTTTCTTTTGCAGAAACGTTGCTGTCAGAGATTCAAACCAGTGCAATTTTGTTGTATTTTGTGTGATCAAAAAAAGAAAGTATTGCGGCAATGTTTATGTAGCTCATGTTTTAAGTGATTAAGAGGTAATTCAACTCAATGTGAGGATTTGAAAACACTGGTGTGTGTCTATTATTTAGTAGACGTCCTTTTCTTACAATATACAATGGACAAGATGGATGGTGAGGCAGTGCAGTTGGGTAGTATTAAGCAATCCTCAAGGGGGGGAAAAGGCCCTGTTGAAAATGAGATGATGCTTAGGGTTAAAAGTTGAATACAGGAATAAAAATGGGTAATTGTCCTCAAACTTTAGACAAGATTACAGAAAACTTTATATTTGAGTGCTTCATAGAGTTACAGATAATTACTTCCTCCAATTGAAGCAAGTTTTTCCTCCCAATGAAGTTAAAAATACAAGTACACATTTCACTGTTTTGTTTATACTTAGGTGGAGGAGGAGAAAGCTGTGTTCTGTTTGCGATGTTTTGGGTTTATTTTCTCACCATTTTTATCAATAATTCTTCTGTTTTGCTCATTTTCAGGTGGTGGATGTAAAAATTTTGAGTAATAAATCTATCGATAAGAATAATGAGGTAACAAAAAGTGCCAAAAAGAAACATCGGAAACAGCAGGAAGAGGTAAGACAAAGTTACAGAAAAATGTATGCAATGCTCATTGGATTGATTATAGGCTTTAAAAACACATGTATTATTCTACAAAAACTATTGAAAATGCCACTGATTTGCTTTTTTTTTTTAGGTGGAGGTGAAGAAAGCCACAGTTAACACACGTACTGGCAACAAATCTGATGAGACAAAAAGTGGAAAAAAGAAACATCGGAAACAATTGAAAGAGGTAAAACAAAGTGACAGAAAATGTATGCAATGCTCATTTGATTGATTATAGGCTTTAAAAACACATGTATTATTCTACAAAAACTATTGAAAATGCCACTGTTTGGCTTATTTTTAGGTGGAGGTGGAGAAAGCCACAGTTAACACACCTACTGACAAATCTGATGGAAAAAAGAAACGACGGAAACATTTGAAAGAGGTAAGAAAACACGTCAGGGCCGAGAGGTTTAGCACATCGGACACAAGTTCCTGTGGCCAAGTCACTGGAGTACGGTTTCCAATCCCGGCTTTCAGCAAGACACTTTACTGTTATATGCTTCAGTGTGCGATATAATGATGGTTGCATGATACAAAAAAGAAGAAGACGAAGTTACAGAAAACTTTAAAGAGGGTCTGATTAAGTCAAATTAAGTTTTGTGGTGCACCCATTGTCTGAAAGATAGAGTCCTCATGAAACTGGGGGGAAAGTCTGTAAAAAGACATTTTATTTGATACTCGTTCAGAGTGAAATACGAAACATGACAACACCAGACAGCAAAAAAACAAATAGGTCTGTACATTCCAAAGAGGAAATCTTTTGCGCCTGTCAAAAAGGTCAAATTCAATTTTCATTTTGATTGAATATCATCAAAATTCAGGATAGAACTTAAAATTCATTGTAGAAAAATGTACAGACCATCAATTTGAAATTTGACATTACAATTTTTTTTGGATGTTGAAAGAAATTGCACTTGAAGGGTATTCAAACACAGTTACACCATTTGAAGGTGAGGTTAGAGGTTAGAGGTTAAGGACTCTATCTATTGATAAATGAGTGAATCACAAAACTGACCTTGCATTCTCTCTCTAACAATGCTCACTTAATTGGCTTCAGTCTTCAAGTAACTGCAATATTTCACATTAGTAAACATTGTTCTTCCAAGCTCTTTGAAAATATTACTGGTTTTGCATATTTTCAGGTAGAGGCTGAGATAGTCGTGATTAACACACCTTCCGACAAAAAATGTAATGGAACAAAAAGTGAGAAAAAGAAGCGGCGGAAACGTTTGGAAGAGGTAAGACAAAGTTACAGAAAACCTTTCAGTGCTCACTTGTCATACCTTAGTCTTCAAGAATTTTCGATTTTTGCACAAAAACATCAACTGTTCCACCAAGTTCATTGAAAAATTGCACTATTCTGCTTAATTTTCGGTAGAGGTGGAGAAAGCATGGTTAACATGCCTAGTGACAAAAAATGTGATAAAACAAAAAGGGGAAAAAATATACTACTAAACATTTGGAAGAAGTGCGTAATGGAAAACTTACAATGCTCACTTGAAATGCCTCGGTCTTAAAGTATTTGCGATATTTCACAAACATAAACTGTTTTAAGTTTATTGAAAATTCCACTGTTTTGCTCGTTTTTTAGGCAGCGGAGGAGAACGCCATGGTTAACACACCTACTAACAAAACATCCGATGAGACAAAAAGTGCTAAAAAGAAACGCCGGAAACAGTTGGAAGAGGTAAGACAGGGTTACAGAATACCAGATAAAAATGTGGAGTTGATCGCTGTATTCATCGGGAAGATAGCTGCGCCATTGACACAAGACCTTGTCAGGGGAAAAAAATCATCAAAAGTTTTACAGTTTTAGTCCATTTCAGGTTGAGAAAAAAAATATGAAGTATAATTTGAACATTGAAGAAACTGGAGGCTTGAAATGTATTACAAAGTAACAAAGAAAGAGGTGACATAAGATTACTGAAAATTTCCATCATCAATCACCCCAGTTTTGAAAACAAACTGTGCATTTTGGGGACAAAAGGTTAAAATCGTGGTCGATACACACAGCTTGACAAAAATTACTGATCAATAACAGATGCCAAGAGAAAAAAACAGATGTAGAAAGGAAGAGTGAACATAAAGTGGCCCAGTTACCTCATTTTTGTGTATCCCAATCCTCCAGTCTTCAAGAACTTGAAAAAATGTTCTGGCGCCTATTTTCTGGTGAGATAGGTTGAAATCATGGTTTATATATTTTTTTCTTTATACGGATGAAGCAACAAAAAAAACTATTTAATAAATTGATCTAAAGAGAAGTGAGCCGTAAACCTAGGTTGCCCAGACATTTAGCTTTTCCCATTCTTCATGAAAATGCCCCTCCTTAAAATGTTTTTATTTTCCCAACATTTTCTTGGAATATTCTACTGTTTTGGTCATTTCAGGTGGAGGAAGTAAAAGTTGTGAACAGTAAATCTATCGAAAAGAAAACCGCGGCAAAAAAAAAAACGAAAAGTAAACGCCGGCTGCAACAGGAAGAGGTAAGACAAAGCTTCTGAATTCTTTGCTTGATTGGCTTTAGTCTTCAAGAAATAGCCCTATACACTCAAAAACACATTTTCTCCGCTATGTTGGAAATTGAAAATGCCACTGTTTTTTTATTTCGTAGGTAGAGGTGGAGAAAGCCGTAGCATCTGATGCCGCAAAAAGTGACAAAAAGAAACGACGCAAACAATTGGAAGAGGTAAGACGAGTTTACAGAACACTGTCTGATAATGCTGAGTTGGTCAGTGTGCTCATCAAAGAGATTGCCTGTGCAGTTCACATCAGATATTATTTTTTTAATATAGAATACATCCAAAATGAGATTGATTTAGTCATTGTTGGGTGCAAGAATGGAATTTCTGTCAAATTAAAAATGTAATAAAAAAACCTGAAAACTAGTTGTTGCAAACTGCTTACCAACCAAAATGAGCTGTGGTACAACGCAAACATTGTTAATGGCCTCATGGTTCGACTTGGGGCTATTAACCATTTTTGCAAAACAAAAACCTATAACTGTATAAAACCCAGATGTTTTTCTGTGAATGCAATTGCGGATTGTCAGTTGATATCGCTGTTGTCCTCTTTTTCAGGAAGATGCATGTAATGGCAAAAGTGCCAAAAAGAAACGGCGGATAGAAGCTGAAAAGGTACGACAAAGCTAAAGAAAAGTTATAACAATCTTCGCCGATTGATTGATTCTCTTTAAAAATGCCACAAAAACAGGTACTTTTCATTGAAAGTTCATTGAAAGTTCCACCTGCCTTGGTCATTTTCAGGTTGAGGTGAAGAAGTCCGCAGTTAACACGCCTACTAAGAAAAAATCTGATGAGAAAAAAAGTGCTGAAAAGAAGCAACTGAAACAGTTGTTGAAAGAGGTAAGACGAGGTTACAGAACTGATACAATTGATTTGATAGGGCTGGATAGCTCAGTTGATGGAGCGCCGGTATGTTAATCCGGAGGTCGTTGGTTCAAGTCCCGCTCCGGTCAATTTTTCCTTGTTCAAACCCAATTTACAATTGATTTGTTTTTAGAATTCCAAAGAAGACTTTCTTCCGAAGAAATAGACATTGTTCCACCGTTGACAAAGTTCATTTAAAATGGCGCTGTTTTGCTAATTTTTTTTAGATAGAGTTGAAGAAAGCCATGATTGTTCCGCATGATTGCCATGAGACAAGCGGTGCCAAAAGGAAGCGACGGCGTCAAGTTAAAGAGGTAAGACGAGAGTGCAGAAACTGATACAATCCTCGCTTGATTCATTTGAGTTTTCCAAAGAAGGCCGTCTACCACAGCTACAGACATTGTTCCGCCATTGACCAAGTTCATTAAAAATTGCTCTGTTTTGATTATTTTTAGATAAAGTTGTTGGAGAAAGCCATGGCTAACAAGTCTAAACAAACGGGAGTGGTAAGACAAAGTTACAGAGAACTTATTCAAAAAACATTTTTTCCACTAAGTATTGAAAATCCCCTGTTTTGCTTATTTTTTTCCCCAGCAACTCGTTTTGAAAATATCGCTTGTGTGCTTTTCTTTTCAGACAAATACACGTATTGTGTATACTCCAAGTGGATATAGGAATATGAAAAAGAAGCAGAAGAAACAACAGGTGAAGGTAAGTCAAGGCTGAAAAGTTGAAATCTCCAATCTAAACAATTATTTTTCTTTTTCAAGAAGCGATTTGAAAAGAAATTGTATCACTTATTTTCTAGTTTAAAAGCATGGTTGGCACGTGCTTTGACAAAACGCTGATGAAGCAAAGATTTGTGTGTGTGTGTTTTTTGTTTTTTTTTATGACTTGAGCCAAGATTTCATTGAAGCTTGACATTGCTTCTTCTCTCATATGCAACAACGAATTAGATGTCGAATGTCGAGAGCCATGTCCAACAGTCATCATGTCGCAATTAGGTCACAGCTGGCTAGACGAAAGATGCCAATATCCAGTTTTCTAATGGGACATTTGTTGACAATGTGCCTTGCGGTCTGATCAGCGGCTCTACACTCGCACTCTGGTGTTGGCTTCATACGCCACTTGTGTAGCATGTGTCCAGTGTGCCCGTGGCCTGTGAGGGGCTGGTTTAGGCGACACCAGCTCTTTCTGGGAAGGTCGAAGCCAGCTGGTACTTCAGTAGGTAACCGGAGATCTTTAAGGATGTTATCGTCAGTTTCCCACTCTGAAAACCATTTCTTTTGGATGAGTTGCTCAGCCACTTCCCTGATGAGGTTGATTCTTGTGCCTATTTATTTTTGTTGCTTTTCAATGTGAGATTTGTAGGACAAAGTCCTATCTAGAGTCACACCAAGGAATATTGGGTCGTGAGCATGGTCCAGCTTTCTATTGCCCAGGGATGCACTTAGTGTCAGTTTTTGCTTGTCTGTTGTTTAGATGGAAGGCTGAGGCAATGGCCTTTCCAACGCTCAGAGTCAGATGCCACTTTTGGAAGTTGGCTACAAGAGCTTCCATGTCCTCAGTGAGAATGGCCGACAGTTCGACGAGAGTCTTTGCTGGGGTGGCAAGGCATATGTCATCTGTCATAAATGTACTTCTTGCTCGTGAGTGAGTGGGAGGTCTGCCGTATGTATATTGAAGAGGGTTGTATTTTGTGTTTTTGTACTTAAATTTTTTTTATTATTTTGTATACAGACACAAAGTGTGAGGCTAGAGAGGAGGTTACAGAATGGAGAGGAAGAGGCAAATTCCGATGTGGGTTCGAAGTGTCAAGTATTAGCTGAGGAAACAGTAAAAAGACTGAAACAGCAATGGAAGGAGAAAAACATACTCAGGAAAAGCAAAATGGTAAGAGGAAAGTTTCTTGAAGTCTTTACTCCCCACTCATCCAACCCCCCCCCCCCCCCCACCTTGGTTTGGTAAAGCCAGCACGGTCATGGATACAACAGCAGTTTGTACAAGAGTTTTGAACTTTTTTTGTTATTGATGATAATAACGATGTCAAAACACAAGTAAGTTTATTGTGAAACAAGTACGGTCATGGCTGCAACATGCATTTCCCAATTGTTTACTTAAGGAGTGTGAAGGGGGGTAACTCTGTTTTAGCCCCAGGAGTAGGTGGCAACGTGCCCCTGCTGACAGTTGATCTTGGTCGACAGCCCAAATCAGTTAAGTGTAACTCTCACCTTGAAATGGTCGTCTCATAATTTTAAATTTTTTTTAAAGTTGTACCCGAAACCTTAACTGAATTTTTTCTTTTGGTCCGTTCCCCTTTTGTTTGTTTGTTCTCTTCCCTTGTTACAGCGCCTTGAGCACCTTTGGTGGATTTGTGCGCTTTATAAGACTTTGTTATTATTATTATTATTATTATTAACCTGCGTGTTTGTTATACAAAAAACACATTTTTACTTGTAAATACCATTGTGTTCAGTTGTATCCAAAGCGAGTGGCGATGAGTCTTAACGGCGGGTTTGCAAACTTTTCATTTCAGCAATTTGCCAAGTTGTATCTGTACGGGGAATTTGCCAGCAGCGAGGATCCCAAGGAGACCTCTATACCTATACAGCTACAGGATATCCAAGATTTGATTCAATTCACCGTCCTCATGGGAACATTCTCCAATATTCCCCAAATCAGGTATGACCAGGAAAATGTTGAAAATATTGGACGATTAAGTAGCAGGTTTTCTTCACTGAAGTAGTAGGTGCTTTTCGGCACTCCGTCCATGAGATGAGCTTAGTTTAGGCTGAACTAGGAAGAAACAGTATGAGCTTGGTATTTATCAAATTAAAACAAAATCAAAAAGCCCTCTGACAAATTGTATATAGCCTGAGCACAATTTTATAGAGCTGCCTAAGTAACTAAGCACAACAAAATCTCCTTACTAGAATAAAGTTACCGGCTAAAATGGCGTGTCTTTTGTGCCATGTTCGACCGGTATCCTGCTAATTTGTGCTTGGCACAAAATTGTTGAGCAAGATTGTCTGCATATGCAGCTTCATGAAATTGGCCCCAAACCATTTGACTCTAGCCAGAGTCTTTCTCAAGGGCTAAATGCCAACAATAACACACATGCAAGTACATTAGTGTTGCAGGAGTGGTTAGAGAGGAGTAGAGTTCAGTCAGGAGGAGCAAGAAAGGAATAAATTATTGATTATAAAAGTTCACAGTTAGTAAAACTCTATCAGAGACATACTTCCATCTGAGAAAAAAGAAATACTCTACACTGCGTGGATGTGTTTACCACATGACATCGAACTGCAGGCCGGCATAAGTTTATCCATCAGTGGAAACCTCAGTGGGTGATAGTGGATGGTCAGATAGTAGAAGGGTTGACTGTGTTCTGTGTAGTTGCGTTCACCACATGGGATCATATTGCAGGCTGATATAGTTTATCCATTATTGAAAACCATGTGGATGGTATTAAATGAACAGGCAGAAAAAGTGTTAATGAAAAAAAATACAATAATGACAATTTCAACTTTTTTTCCGTGCAGGTTTTGTAAGGTAGTGCGGGTGACTAAGATTCCCAAAGTGGTCGTCATAGTGGTAAATGGAGTCACAGAAAACCGCTTCCAGAAAAATCGTGATTGCTTCCCGCACTTGTTATCACACTTCAGCATTGTAAGAAGATCAGTTGTTACTTTTGCCTACAAATTCCTTGTTTCCGTACTGTCAGTCGGCCTGAGTATTTGGAAATTACCAGGCCTGGAATTTCGTCTTTAAAAGGGACAAGGCTATAATCTTTTTCCACAAAATGAGATAAACTTTCTTGTGAATTGGGGTGGGTTTTTTTTTTCAGTATTGAATATTCATAATGCCTCGATTACTGCCTGTATTTTACCCAAATAGAATATTTTTGAAGAGTTGTTCTCAAATTTAAGAAAGCTGCCGATTTAAAAAACAAATTTGTCATTTACAGTTTTCGGGTCAACAAAAACATGTCCTGACTCCCTGCAGCTATTTGAAGAGCAAAAAATCGATCTGTGTAACTTGACACTAGTACCTTGAACCATTCTTCGATAATAAAATGCATACTTCATGTTCAGAGTTTTCCTTTTCACCTTTTTGTTTCGTTTCTTGTCCTCAGACGGGGAATATTCAGGAGCCTGCCAAGAGGGGATCTCTCCTTAAAAAGCTGTATTTCGTGAATATCAGCACAGTTCAGACGAACAAGCGGAAAAATATGAACAAGGAAAAAGTCAAGCCGGCAGCGGAGACTGAAAAAGGTTAGACTTCATCTCACGATGGAAAAATATTTCTGCGAATTTGTGTAGAAATTTTGTCTGATAGCGCCCTCTTTTGACTCGACTCCTTCAGCCCATGTTAATTTACCGTAGTGTGGAGACACACACTGGGGGACAAAATCTCCTATACAAGATTCTTCAGCTCAATGACCTGACATTTACTGGCCATGCTCCTTAATCTTCAAAGTCTAATTTCTCCAAAAGCTCCAGTGCATACCTTCAATTTACGGTCGTCGGACAACTCACAATATCAACTCACAATTGGTCCACGTACCTACACTCGCTATGGTCAAAAAGCTTTCACCTCAGCTGCACCATCCCTCTCAATATCCGTCAAGCTACCTCTACTGACTCATTCAAATCTCTTTTAAAGACTCATCTTTTTGCAATTTAAGGTCCATGCGCTTAGAAATGCCAGCATTAAGCGCTATATGAATGTTATTAGTATTATTATGACACCGGTATATCATGATAATCGAGCCCAACAGTTGGGTGTCGATGGTGTTAGATTTTTTTGGAGTGTGGAAAGAGACCTCGCAGAGTCGGGAGAAGCTTGTCACTTGATGTTTAATTTGCACCGGGGATTATCATCATCAAATGGAGCGAACTCGGGCGTTGCTGACAACGGCTCTCCACTGGTCTCTTTGCTCTATGATTGCTGGTATGTCACGGCGGTTAATGCCAGAGTCCTGCTCCAGGGTGTCCATAAAATGTTGCTGCAGGATGCCCTCTTGATCTTGGACCATGTTGAGACTCCCAGAGTAAAACTAGTTGAGCCATCTCTTGTTTGCTTTTCCAGCAACTCAGTCGTCTTTGGAGTAAGGTCTGTGATACCTTGGGATTATTTCTATAGATCTGATGATTTGCTATGTGAAAGTTTCATGCTGTACATAGCAGTCGTGTGTACACTCCATCCAGTCTCTGTGTTAGGGTGTTAGTAAGGGTCCAGCACTCAGCACCATACAGCAACACACTGTCAACAGCTGCTGTCAAGAATAAAGAACTTGATGTTGAGTTCTCTACTCGAGGAGCTCTTCCAGATTTTGTTGAGTATGGAAAGATATTTCCATATCCTTGGATGTATTCCCAACCCATGATCCTAGGTGTTGAAAATCATGGATGCATTTTAGCTTGTCTCCACCCGGTGTAAACGTCTCAGCATCGTTGTTGTAGAGGATGTACTCGGTTTTGGTCTCATTAATGGAGAGCCGATTTCTCTAGCAGCAGTTTCAACCCTGTGTAACTGGGATTGAGCGTCCTCAAATGTGTCAGAAATAGTGCAATGTCATCGCCATATTCAGTGTCTGTGACGATTCAGTGTCTGTGATGGTTAGCTCAGGATGGCGGCTACTCCTTCTTTGTTTTTTAGAGTAAACTCCAGCTTCTCGTACCCTTGAGTAGCATTATTGGGGATAAAGAATATGTTTTACCAATACACTGATGTGAAGCATACTCCCTTGACAGTAGTCCACTGGCCTATTGCGACTTAAAACACCTTCGGACCGGTCAGTATTCGCTCCAAGTGGTGCGGCTGGCTAGGTCAGTATTAAAACACTTCTCTATTCAATATGAAAAGGCTGATGAACTAGTGAAATGTCAAGCTAACTGGTCCCGATGGCTAGTCATTGAAAATGGTAAAGGCAAATTTGATATGTGTTAAGCACTCGGGACTTTCCCAATTCCTGTGAGAAACAAAATAGGCATATTACTTAATTGGGATTTGAACCCATGACCTTTGCCATTTTAGAGCAGATGTCTTACCACTAGACAGTGACACTCACCGAGCTTGCCCAGTAGCAGGAGGCAGTTGAACTCCTACTTTTTAGCAGCGGGTACTGCAACGGTTTTAAATTTATGCTAAATTTGCATCGAGGCTAAAGAATATTATTTGAAATTTATACTTCTTTTTTTTTTTTCTTTTTTTCAGAAAACATACCCGTCGTTAAGGCTAAGGAGCCTGTTGAAGTCAAGAATATACCAGGGAAACTTCGTTTTGTGATGAATAAAGAGGAATTGGCAAAATGGCGTTACCCGTCGCCAAATGACCCAAATTATATTCACACTAACTACAGTGAGACAGTGACCGACAGCAGCCCCCTCATTAGTGTGGATTGTGAAATGGTGAGTAAGGAGTGCTGTCACCTCCACAGTTGAGTTGAAAGTCCACATCCCTCTTGTTATAAAACCACTTTATCTCAGCATTGTATTGTGTTCTCTGGAACAGCCTTCCGTTGTCGCTTTCTGCCTGTAAGTCTATTGCTCTTTTGTAAACAGACGCTTTCTATTGTTGTTTCCTCATAAACTATTCAATTTCCAGTGTTATTGCTTTGTATAACATAGTATGTGTATACACATTGTTTAGTCACCTTTGTCTAGTTGATGTTTATTGTTCTTGTTTTTCTGTTTTAAGGCTGTTCTTTGACAAGCCCTGTTTTCCCGAACATATCCGCGTTATCCAAGTCATTGTATCATCTTATTACCAATGTTAATGTGGAAACAAATGTTGCTTTGAATGAAATTGAATTGAATTGAAAGTAAAGCCTTGTTCATCCTTCGCGCGAACGTGAACACCAAGCAAGTTTTCATGAGGCAAGCAATTTCTAAATGAGTGTTTAAAGTTGCCTGTGGAGTGTGATACATGGCTGTATGAGAACTGTGTGTTATTATTATTGTTATGATGAATATCTGTACATCCTAATTTGTTATCGTGGCGCAAAGACAAACCGAATGAGTGCTTTGAGATGCCTGTCAGGTGTGACAAAATACTATCTAAGAGCATGGTGTTAATATACCCTACATACAGCACGTGTAGATCTGCCCTTCAACACAATACTGCTCTAAATATTTCAGGGCTTAAATCTCATGAGAAAATAGAATTTACTGCAAACTGCTTACCAACTACAAGGACCTATGGTATAAACGCAAACAAAATAGTTAATGGTCTGTTGTTTTCCGCTTTAGCAGAGTCTTTAAAAGAGAAATTAAAAGAGAGAGAGGCAGAAAGCACCCAGAAAAAGCAAGGGATGAACAATGAAGGAGGAGACAAGGGGGTGGGGTAGAGGGAAGGGGCTGGTTAAACCTCAAGAGGTTGTGAAGATAAAAGACAAAATCAATGGTGGGAAGAGGGAGAAAAAGTAATTAACCAGTGATTGAGACCGACTAAAAAGGGGGGATACCTGTGAAAAAAAGGGAGAACGCAAATACAAAATGTTGTCAATCATTTCCTTCTTGGGTGTTCAGACCACAGGGTTGAATGGTCTGGTTATCATGGTTGAAATCTAAATGATTCAAGAATTGATGAAATGTTTTCCTTCCTGTTCTCTCATGTAGTGTGTGACAAAAGCCGGCAGTGAGTTGACTAGGGTGTCATTGGTTGATGAGGAGTATGCAGTACTCTACGACAGTTTGGTCAAACCAAGAAACCCCATTCTTAACTACGTCACTCGGTAAGCAAAGAAATAAATGACTTATAAATGTTTATTTTTTGTATACATGTATATATTTATTTGTTTATGTAAAACATCCTTAACCAGTTGAAGATGGTTATTTACTCTTGTTTTTACCATCAACCACAGTAGTTTTTTCGGTGAACAAGCTGAAAGAAAACAAATTGTGGGGAATATTCTTATTATAATTATTATATACTTTTGGTAATGAAACCAAGGATGCCTCATAAGTGAATTAATACACTGTATGTAGCTCGCAAGCCTGAGGAAACCTTTAAACAAGGGTGCTTGCTATGTGAACAAGAAACACTGGGGTTAACCCCTATTCTTCCACGACAAGTGTCACCTTGGTTCTTTTACATGCACTACCAATCATTGTACACGGGACCTACGGCTTAATGTCCTAGATTGGGAGATGAAACCGTGACTGAATAAAGTAAAGTCAAGTAACGACCTTGCTAAGTCAAACTGTAGGTGGAGCACTGCACTGTTCCATGAATCATATTGCCGTAGTGGGTATTACCCACTTGACTTGACTCTAATTTGTATTTTGTTTTGTGTGTGCACAGATTCAGTGGTATCACCAAGGCGCTTCTAGACCCAGTCACTACGAGGATAGAAGACATACAAAAAGATATCATCGCCCTCCTACCTCGAGACGCTATCCTCGTCGGTCAATCACTGGAGAACGATCTGAGAGCGATGAAGGTTTGAATTATATCTTCTTCAGTTCAGCTAACCAAATTGAAGTAGTTAGGTTCCTTTATACAGGGGACATGACGGACGATGGCATGCACATGAGCCTTCTTACGCATCAACCTTGTGGGGTCTTTTACATAGTGGAACAATAGACCCCCCCCCCACAGGGTTTTTCTTTGTTAAACTCGGACCCCACAGAGGAATTTCTTAGGAAAAGGGAATAATAGAACAACAATAGAACAACAATGGCAGGACCCCACAAACTGGATCCAAAAGGTTGGGTGCAGGGACGTGTTTTTAGGGACCCCAATCAGAAACATGTTTGGGCTTCGGTCATCGGTAAATTTGCAGAAATCTTTTTTAATGTCGTTTGTGAAAATTCTTATTAGTGAGTTTATAAATCTATTATTATAAGTGAGATCAGGTACATCTTCTAACTTTTTTAGTAGAAGATGAGAGACTAGAAGACTGTAGTCACATTTTCGTTTGAGGGGGTAGGCAAGATAAAGCAAAGAAATGGGGGGAGCTTTCTGACGTAGCAAGTTTTTCATTTGTGATATTTTGGGGTTTTTTTGTGGGTTTTTTTCAATCTCCTTTTTTCCCGCGGGCACGGGGGTTGAGTTCAGGATTCTGAGTTTCCTGGGGTTGGCAAGATTGAGCAAAAAAATTTAGGGGGAGCTTTTTTATGTTAACATTTTTTCAATCTCAATTTTTTTGTGAGGGGTAGGGTTGGGTTCCGAGTCCTCTGGTTGCACTACCACGTAATATTTTTTACGATTAGATTAATGTATGACAAGAGCGAATCACAAAAATTCATGATGTTATTTATTTTTTATTTATTTATTTTTTGTTTTCCCTCTCCTTTCAGTTGTACCACCCTCACGTCATTGACTCCAGTACCTTATACACCGGTCACTACAGATTAGCTCTACGTAAACTCACCAAGCAATACCTGAAGTAAGTCCATTCATTAAAATGTAATGAGAGTTTTTTCCAAACCTCGGCTTAGGCTTTACCTCAGGCTCTAGGCTTCAGTTGATGTTTGAAACACAGTGTAAAATGTACACTGCTCCAAAAGTGATGACAGAGGCCACTCCGGAGCTGAAGCCCATCCCTAGGTTTGGAAAAGGCCCCAGACATTTGCAAGTTAGAGTTGGATGATGTCTGGGATCGGGACTTTAACCTCCACTCTGCTTATCAGAAACATCACAGCTTCTGTCCGGTGCTCTTAACCGCTCGGCAATGACACGCCTAATAGTCGGACCTCTCTTTGATACAACACGAAGCGGTGTAAATTATCACTGCAGCATACAGGGAACCCAACAAGGACCTTGGGGGGGCATTTATTCTGTATTTTATAATTTACCATTTTCTTTTTCCAGTTGGGAAATCCAGAAGGGTGACGGAGGCCACGACTCCATTGAGGACTCCGTTGCTGCCTTGAAGCTGGTTCAACTGAAGGTAAATGGTGGAAAGGGTATAACAGGTGGAATGGAAGTGAAGAAAGTTGTGCCGGAGAAGAAAAGTCCTCCCAAAGAGATTAAGGAAAGTCCTCCAAAAGAGACTGTGGAGGCAAATGTTCCAGTTGAGAGGTAAGATTATTATTTGGGTTTTTTTTCAACGAGGGTCACCCATCTCGAGGCCATAGATTGTGAAAGTCTCCTGACTATGTTTTTATGAAATCAAAACATCTTTTTAAATTATGTGTATGCAAAACTCTTGAAAAACAAAATACCCGCAGCAATTTGTTTGAAATACAACTTTTGTTTCCTGCAATTAATTGGTAAAAAAATAACTCTGAAAACAAAATTAAGACTTGAGATGAGGCTGTTTTTTTTTTTAGAAACCCCATCTGAAATTTTGCCCTTATTTGTACAACCTTTACATAAGTTTAATGATAACATGAATGTCAGTTGGGCAAAATTCTTAATTGTTTTCAAGTAGCCAGAGGTCAAGTCTTATTATCGGGTTTTCTTTGTTGGTTTTGTAAACTTTATTTTTTCTTTTCATGTCATCGCTAAATTTGACTTTCCCAACAATTTGATTTTATTTGTATACATTATGGCCATAAACTACGTTGTATTCAAGTATGATTTGATGAAACAGAATTGTGCGCACTTTAAACTCAATATGGCTGGGAACCAATTTCGTCCCGGAAGTTTGAATACGCTCGAGACTTGCACAGGGTATTCCAACCTTCCTACTGTTGGTATCATTTTCCAGTGAGTTGACAAACCATTCAACTGCACAGGTTGTGTATGGGTGCACAGAACTATGTTCGATTTGATGTGTACTACTACTTCTTTTGCTAGAATTTTTGACAAATTTTTGGCAGATTTTAATCTGCTCTCAAAGGAAAATCTAGGGGGGTATCTACTGTTTGTGTATCAATGTTTTATAAATGTGATGCGATCAAGCTAAATGAGTCGTTTGTCGGAAATATCAGTATGGAGAAACAAGCCAAAACAGGCTAACGGGGGTGAAATTTTCAACAAAAAAATTGTTTGTAAATTTAAATGCAAAAATATATCTTATTTTATATTGGCAACTTTCTTCCTGATAGATAACATCAAAAAGGGGTTAAAATTAGTATTGAAAGAAAATGTGCTGATGTATTTTTAATTAACAACTCAACTTTCAACCCCTTTTTCTCAGTTTTATTCTCTTGCAACTCTTGCTGTTTCTGCTTTCACAACTTATGAAAGTTTCAAATCCTACTTATTAATTATTATTATTACTGTTAGGACTACTATTGTTTTGTTTCTTTGCTGTTCTCGTTACCAGTATGTTCACGGCATCTCATGCCATTGGGAAAGTCAACATGATAGTGGACTCTGAGTATGTGGGCAATATGTTCTTCAGATACCCTGTAGGAGTGCTTCCCTGCAACACTGACAAAGAGGTTTGTGCTTTGCATGGATGGATAATTGCTTCTCACTTGTTTGTTCTCTTTTTCTTTTTTTAGTCTTGTGTCTATGTTTTTTTTAGTGAGCCTGTTGGCTGTTCTCACATGATGTCGATACAATGGCGGGTTACCAGCCGAGTCCCACAGGGTTCTTGCTGTCAGATCTTGCTATTGGTAATATTAAAAAAAGCTCTGAAAGAGTTTATGATTTCAGGATGTGTAGAAAATTCTGAAAGCAAAAGTTTGAGTGCTTTCAAATTTTCTTGAAAGAATTGAAGAAATCACCAGATGGAGAAAAGAATGGTCCAAGCCTGTAGTTTTGTATTTCTGGTGATGCACAGATTGAATCTGTAAACATGAGTTGTAACATCTTGGAGGTTCCGGGACTAGTGTCGTGGCCTAGCAGATAAGAGCACCGAACTCAAGCTCCGGTGTTTCTGATCGGCAGGGTGTGGGTTTGAGTCCCGGTCTTGACACTTGTGTCCTTAAGCAAGGGACGTAAAGCCGTAGGTCCCGTGTGCTGTGTAATGCACGTCAAAGAACCCAGTGACGCTTATCGCAAAGAGAAGGGGTTTGCCCCGGTGTTTCTGGCAATGGCTGCTGAATGTTCCGCTGCATCGTGCATAAATGGGTGTCATAATTCAATTTGACTCAAAAACTTGTCTGAAAATAAATTCTGAGAAGCGCGTTGAAACTCCCGTAGAAAGCGCTACTCCTTTGGAGAAAAATGGTCCTACAGGTTGCTAATTAATCACACCAACAATCTGTACACTCTCAAGTATCCATTCACTCCAGGGTGATCAGAAGCAGCTTATAGTTAAGTGTCTTGCTCAAGGGTACAAGTATCACGACCGGGATTCGAAACCCGGACTGCTATGACTCGACCATCAGGACTTGATTTTGATGCTCTAGACCACTTGGCCACAACACGCAATTCTTACAACTGTTTGATTATTTATAGAACAACCTGACTTGTATTGTGATTTGTGAGATAAGTGCTCTTTCTGTTTTCTACGATTGCAGGCAACCATGACGGCAGTCGAGCGGATACCAACTTCAGATTTTGTCAGCGTTCAGTTCTACGACTATGAGAAGATGGTCAACTGGTGCCCGTATACTGAAACCGACTCGAAGGTAATGTGAATGAGTTTATTATGCAAATGAGTAAAGATGCAAATGAGTCAATATGTAAATGAGACTGTTAGACTATGAGATTTATTCAAAAACACTCAGGGAGTTGCTATAGCTCTTAGTGCATGTGACAGCTGGGCCCATTTTGATGGAAATTGTCTACAGACAAACATATCTACCTTATAAGGTCTGTCATGGCCAAACAGTCTGTATCACAGGACCCAAGCTCTGGTGTTTCTGATCAGCAGAGTATCGGTTTGAGTCCCGGTTTTGACATTTAAGCAAGATACTTGACCGTTATTGCTTCGTCCTTCGGATGGGATGTAAAGCCGTAGGTCCCTTGTGGTGTGTTAATGCATGAAAAAGAACCCAATACACTTGTCCTTAAGAGTAGGGTTCGCCTTGGTGTTTTCTGTTCTGGTTGGCTGCAGATTGTGCCACAGCACCTTGTAAACATTACATGCTGTCATTGTAAATAAATCAGGTTGGCTTAGTGGTTTCTGTCCCTGCCTTTCACTTCTGTGGACCCCGGTTCAAATCCTGTACCACACGCCTTGCGTGTGGATTGGGTTTTCAGTCCCCTATACCTGATTGCGTGGGTTTTTTCCCATTTGGGGTTTTCCTCCCACATCTAAAACAGAACATTTCTTAAACACCTATTCATCTTGCTATTTGTGCTGTTGGATGTGTAAATAAAATAAGAAATATAAATGGGTCTTATATTTCAAAAACAGCTTCTAGAAAAAATAATGAGCTCTTCAAGACGCCCTTAGGTTGTGACAAAGCACTACATAAGAACTGCGTACTATTGATCAGTAATTCTCAGGCATGATGTTTTGTCCTTGGGCAAAAAGTAGGCACATTTTATCGAGTACAAGGGCTGACGTACATGTACACATGGTATGAGCTTTTGAGGACTTTTCAGGCAGTTTAATCCCAGTTTTTCTGGGTTTTTTTTCCCAAGAGCCCCAAAAAACCAACATCAGACTAAAGTAGGAAGAATAGCGTGTCTGAGTTCTCAATGTTTTGTCATCTGATTATTTTTGCAGGAAGAATTACACCTGCAGGACAAAAGGATAGAGGAGATTTATCAGACACTGCCTGTGGGTAGTATGTTTGTGGTTATCATGGGAGACTTTACAGTTAACGAACCCGCACCCTCTGCGGATGAATTAGGTGGACGTTTCTTTACCGGATTGAAAGTCTAGATATACGCTTATCCTCCAGTGGATTTGGAAGTCCAAATTGAAACCATCCTTCACTGGCTTTTGAAATTCAAGAGCTTTAATGTGAACGAGTTTTTCATTTATTTTTTAATCTACAGTCAACCCTCATTATAAAGAGCACTGTTATAAAGAGGTTCTGCTTGTAAAGAGTGCATTCTGAAGTCCCGAATGTCATTTCTGTTTTGTGTTTGTTTGTTTTGCTGTCCTCTTATAACAACGTTCCTGTTATAAAGAGGTAGTTTGGCCTGTCCCTGGGATCTTGTTATAACAAGAGTCGACTGTATTGGTTTTGTAACGGTGTCTAAGGGTCATGTTACACAGGGCAGTTACACAGAACAATTTCCAGGCAATCTTCTTTCGAAGAAAAGAAACGTCCATGTTGACAAAATATTGTTGGAAAAATTATATCACTGATGTGGCTTGTACTACTACGGTGTTTTATTTCGTATGCAGCGTTGTTGGTCGATTCCAAGTTGCCTGCAAAAAATGCCTCATGTTGCTAGGCTCTTGCATGGACCATATTCTGTATGATCTCATTTTGATCGGAGATTGTTTTTAGTTGGATCTGCAATTTTAAGGTATTACACAGGAATGGTAAGGACAAACAAACATTGTTTAATTTTAGTCTGAAAGCTTACTGATTATAAAGTTCATACTACAACCATTTTTTTCTGTGAAATATTTTCCTCTGAAAGGAAGTCATAGTCAAGAAAACTGTATCTGAAAACCTTTTTTAAAAATGCAACAGATGATTTCGGTTGTAACAAGCAAAGTTAAGGCCAATATGTGTACAATGTTCATGCTGAATATTGTACATGGGTTTTCACTATATTCTCGTGACTCACACACAGGTCATTATTATTTCATGTATACGGTTGATCACACAAAACATGAACACTGCCTGCGACTTTTTTTTTGGGTCGGCTCTTACCAATCCTGTGTAGTACATTTAACATTCCTACTGTGTGATCATTCAACATCGTCCACGGACCTGTTGATGAAATCCACTATACATGTACCTAAATAGCACCAGCCAGGAATATGGTATCATGTGGTGAATCTGCAGTGCATTGATAGTTCTGTGTAGTTCTGTGCACAGTTGTGTCACCATAAACAACCAGTGTAGGATGGTTTTTAAATGGAAATTGTTTCGAAGAGGAAAGAGGGTTAACGTCCAAATTTGTTGGATGGTTAAAAAAGTTGTGCTTTTTTTATGTCGGCAAGTCGGCAAGGTAAATTGTTTCATCAGAGTGGACAGTTACAACTAATTATTCCTTTTTACCAGTCTTTGAAGGGAATGAATGGCATGAATTTTTGTTGAGTTTTAATTTTTTAGCATTTACGGCGGCTTGAAATGAACACTGGACTGCAGGCCAGAGGCCAGTGGTTTTTTAGCATCGGGCAATGTCGGGCCAGTAAACTCAATAACAGACAAGCCCAGTAGTTGTGTGGTTTTCAGTTGACTAATAACACCTCGTACTGTAATACATTTATCTTTATGAACAAAAAATGTTGACTATGAATCTGATAAATACATGGACCTTTCAATAGACCTTATGCATTGGCGTCATCCAGCCGCCATCTTGGAGGTAAAACGATGACGAAGCAATCGAAACGCACAGATTTGTACGCGCGGCGCACAGCATTGGCCAATGAACAACCTCCTTTGGACCTCTAGGCCAGTGCCTGAAATGACGAGTGTCTGGCGAGTCCCTGAAACGGCGTCATGTGCATAAGAGGCTATTATCTTGAGTAGCAAAGTACACTTGCACATGTAAGACAATTGAGATCTACATGTATCTTAAGCTCATTTTGATTCTGGTCGTGCAAAATAAATGCTGGTCCAGTAAACATTTTGAGCTAGTACAAGCCCCGTAGTCTTGTGGAATTTAAGCCCTGTATACATCCTCAAGTATGAACCAGTGGCAACATCATGTCATTTTGGGAATGGTAATACTGATGCAATGTACATTTATAAATCTTTGATAAATTTGTAAATCTTTATTAACAGTTGAAGAAGAAAAAACCTTGCAATCTTCATCTCATTTTTAAAGTCACGTTTTCCTTTTTATTTTCCATCGGTAATAAAAAACAAAACAGTGCACCCTTACTTGTTGATGTAATATGGATACTTCCGAATGATCACTACATTCCCCCTTACTATAATGTTGGTATAAAATAGACTACATACATACAACCTGAAAGCCTGGAGTTGGGAACTTACTGTACAAATGTTTCAAGGAGACCCAATCAGAGTTAACTGTGAATAATTATTTTATTGCTACAAATAAAGGTACTTTTTAATGACGTTCATAATTCACAGTGTTTTGTGTGATTTTTTTGTTTAGGATGAAGCAACTGTTTTGAATTTCTAAGAATGCCGACTTTTGGAAAGGTGCAGTAGAATTTTGGTCAGAGTTTGTATAAATACTGCACCTCAGGGGTTATTATTATGATAATTGATTCACAAAGACTAGAAGGTTGAAATAAATGGATGTGACACCCCCATGCCAAATCCCTAAGCTTGGTTTATTTGCTCATCAATTAGATGAGAAGAAATTTCAAATGACACCTAATTAGGGTCTGTAAGGTTAGTAGTTCTCAACATATACAGAATGTTTACGGAATCACATCACGTTGATATCAAGGCTGATGTTTTAGTTGTCTTCGCTTTTAACTCTTTCAGTGCCTGCTTTTTTTTTGGCGTTTTGAACCTAAAATGCCATATTATTTAAGGGGTTTTTTTTCACAGAAGAGTCTTTCTCAGCAAACAAAATGTATCTTGGGTTGATTTGTGTTGCCTTGGTACATCCCTAAATAAAGTATAAATAAAATCCCAAAGTTAATAGTATTTCTAGAGTGCTAATGCCCTCTGTATATTATGGGTCGTACATGTACTATTGATGACACTTTTTTAAGTACATAAAATAGGTTGCACACGTACGCTAACGGCACTGAAAGAGTTAATGCTCTTTCACTGTATCTGAGAAGTTCCTGGTTTTGGCCTGGAGTGGATAGTCACCCAAAAAAAAACTCCTTTAATCTGATTAACCATACCAAAGTTAATGTATGTTGGCCAAATTTATTCACATACTGTAAATGTTGCATCACTTGCCCTTAACTGGTACTGACGATGGTCAATATCGGCTTTTCAAATGGAACTACTTCCCTGGAATATGACTGATTGGATTACCAACTTCATACCAAGTAAACACTCGGGATTTAAACTCAATCAAATTTTCATCTCAAATTTACCAATCTCATCCTATTTCTTTAACGGTTGTTGTGTTTCTATTTAATATTGTCAATCTACAAAGAAACAATTGAATGAAAAGCCCAGATTCACCAGCAGAATGTTGTTTTTACAGATGAATGAAATACTATAACTTTACAATGTTTTTTTAATAGGGTGAGGGTTGTTTAAATATCTTCTTAATACTGTCTTGTAACAAGTAGGCTTCGATGAAGCTACCGAAGGCAAAAATCCAATCTAGAATGGTTTATGGAAACTATCTCATCAGAGTTAAAAAGATACCTTTGTTCCAAGATGGAATAATGTTGAGATGCTTAGCCTATGGCCTTGTCCGAATCAATGGCTTTGTCCGAATCAATGGCTTTGTCCGAATCAATGGCTTAAGACAGTGGCTATGGGCCAGAGTGACACCCAAGTCCTATTCTTCAACTTTGACAATGCCCCCAACGACCATAATCACAGCCGGAGTTGCTTTTTTCACACACCACTTAATGTACCACAAAGTACCATACCATTGTCTTGAGACCGTCGGAGCATACTGACTGAAACATGGACACCAATTTGGGGGTTGATTTTTGCTCTGCCCGATCCAACAGATCTCACACCGTCTACAAACAGAAACTACCAAGGTAAAAACCGCACAACCTCTTTACTAAAACCTAAAAATGTATTCTATAAACCCCAAATTGGATGCAATATTTTATTCGAAACGGCTCAAAGCTCAAGATCCAAATTCAAAGAGCTGTTACAGGTCAAGAATTAGCAAGAAACGTTTTAGTCTCGAGTAACTGAGCACCAAAATGTACTTTCGGTGGTACTCCGTTCCTGGTAACCAAAGGCCTTGTCTGAATTGTACAACTACGGCTATGGCCATTGGACATTTCAGCAATCTCGCCATAGCAGCTGCTGAAAACGTTGATTCGGACACGGCTAAAACTTGCCTGGTAGTAACAGGGCAATGAAATTGGCCGAAGGTCAAAGTAACGCCATGAATACCAACACCTTCACCTACGTTAGTAACACACTCTAATTCACCATGAAAAAAAGGCGCACGTTAATTAATCATACGTCATGTACAAAACTACACCTTGTTCTGAATAATATAATAATTATGTATTCAATGTACATATCATACAATAATCAACCCTGA
Source organism: Pisaster brevispinus (assembly GCA_023634235.1). Classification (NCBI taxonomy): domain Eukaryota; kingdom Metazoa; phylum Echinodermata; class Asteroidea; order Forcipulatida; family Asteriidae; genus Pisaster; species Pisaster brevispinus. The sequence goes on along the minus strand of JAMKCF010000021.1, from coordinate 5,653,246 downwards.
TTTAATTAAATAAAAATCAACTTCAACCACACTACAGATGATTACTATTATAAGCCACAACCCCCCTAAAATGGCTAAAAAACAAAACCAACAGTAGTTACGGTTTTTATTTTAACGAATCGAACAGTAAAACTTCCTACCTAATGCTATTAGAGTAAAAAAAGATTTGATGTTGAAGTTGCCAAATATTAACGGAATCTGATAGATTCGGAAAGGCTCCTATGAATACCAGCCTGGGAATAACGACTTCCTAATCTTAACCCTCTTACTCTCTGACCATTTAATAACATCCAATGTAGTTTTGAATGATGGATAAACTATGCCACATGGCAATATGATATCATGTGGTGAATACATCTACACAGTAGTCAACCCTCCTACTGTCTGACCATTCACTATCATCCACTGTGGTTTTTATATGATAGTTGCACTATGCCAGCCTGTAATATGATATCATGTGGTGAATGCATTTACACAGTAGTCAACCCTCCTACTGTCTGACCATTCACTATCATCCACTGTGGTTTTGTTATATAGATGCACTATGCCAGCCTGTAATATGAATTCATGTGGTGAATTCATCTACACAGTACACATTTTATTTCAGTGCACACAGTTGTGCCACCATACACAACCCTTGCCGTTGAATGTTTTCAAATGGTTGGTCAACTTGATGTATAACCATGAGTAGGCGAGTTGAATCAAGAATCAAACAACAGCAGAGACCAGTTTCATGGCTGTGCTTACCACGGAATTCTGCGCTTACAGTCACCATTCTCTGCTTAGAGGGTTAGCACCAAATTGTGAGGTACACACACACGCGCGCACAAGCTTGAAATATGCCAATGCTAAGCACAGATTCCGTTTGTCGGTTAGTGGCCAACAGAGCCATGAAATAGGGCCAAGTAATTTGAACATCAAAATACATTCATTACAAAAGTGTACAGATTTCTTAAAACATTACAGAAACAAAAGTACATGTACATTCATTGTAGTCTTCCAGATTTCAAGAAACACAACAAAACTGAACATTATAGAGTGTTTAGTATGTAGCTAAGTCAATAAAATATGTTCACATTTAAGAGTCTATTTTTGTTTTCCTTTTTTTTTTTTTTTTTTTTTGACAACAAAGATGTATGTATGTGCCATGCCTATTAACCAAATTCACCAATTCACCCAACTCGGCCTAGTGCACTACTGTAGGCTACGTGTCAAGTTTGCTTGAAGATAAATTTGTAATGTCCTACACATCAGGCTCGTGGAATATGGGAACATATAGCACGTCTGCATCCCATATCCAACTCAGCCCTTTAGCCTCATTGGATATGGGATGCAGAAGAGCTAACAATTTGATAACTCGTAAAAGACGGTGTTACCTTGTTTACAATAATACTGTAGGTCAATATTTTAATGCGCCGTTGGTCTACACTAGGTCTGAAAATGAAAATGACATGGGATGCACGTGTATAATAGGGCAACCAGTTTACCAACAACATTAATTTGTTTATAAAAGTAACCACAATACCGCAATAAGATCAATGTTAAAATCCATAATGATGCTTTGTACCGTGATAGCCACATGCTATATTGTAACAAAGGTTTCCACAAGGGTTAAAGGTTGGGGGTCATAGATCGTTTCGAAACACTTTTGGAGGTACTTCAAAAACAGCAAGTTACAACCACTGGAAAGAACTGGTAACGTGACTGTAGAAAAATGGTACACACTGTTGTGCTACTGGTCATTTTGGTGGACAGACCATGGTCAAAGAGGAAATGGTACACACTGTTGTGCTACTTGTCATTTTGGTGGACAGACCATGGTCAAAGAGGAAACGCAGACAGCCCTTCAACAAATGATCAATTTAATCGATCGGTAAACAATAGACATCAGCCTGGGGGATATTGATCCTATGATAATGAGTCGTTATTGAAACATTGGATTAATTCACTTCATGTGGAGACACAACACACCTAGCAGCCTTCAATTATTGGGGAAACAGTACAGAGTTGATGTTTGTTCTGCAGCAGTGTGCTCAAACATTGATAAGGGGTCTTTGGGCTGGGCAGGTGTAAATATAGAAGACTGTGAACAAGAGTTATTCTGTATTGAGTCGACCAAGGGCATTTTATGACGCTGCGACCCAAAATGATTAATACAGCATCAGTTATAAAACTGTCCAAATTTTGCCGTTTCAAAATGCTCCTTATCCTTTTCAAGAGTTGTTCAAGCACATAAACACTTAGTGTTTAAACAAAAAAAACCATAAACCTGACTCTTGAAATACAGCCAGCAGAACATACAGTCCGCCATTTTGAGGCGACAAAAATTTGGTTCTACAAAATAGTCATGACTAATTGCACAAAAAACACACAAATTCATTATATTCTGCTTCTTAAAATATCTCTCCAACCATATTCATTTCAAAACAAACACTTTTTATAGCCCACAGCGCCCAATCCGAAGGCAACACGCTCCTATAAATGTTTTGCTGGTCCCCTAGAGAGCTTTGCCAGAGAATGGTGTCAATTGTTATTTAGGGAAACCATACTCATGCAAGTCTAATTTTCGGTTCGCCTCAGGAAATAAAATTAACACAACAATTTAAAGATTTCACTACTTGTCTTCTGAACAAAACAATTTGGCGAACATTACCATCGCTGTGCCTTATTTTGATTCAAAGAGAGTAAGCATGAGAGTAGCAGCACTTGACAATAATCATTTTACCGAGCCGTGTCGTGCTTACGACCTTACAGCGCACATTACATCGGCACACATGACTGCTCCTTTACGGAGCAGCTGTAATGTCACCGAGTGATTTGCAAAGTCCCTTTATTCAATTGAACCTCAATGATATTACAGACATCATTGACGCTGAATTATACAGGAAGGCTAGCCATTGTCAACATTTCTGGTCAAAATATACAGACGCTTTATCTCGACAAGGTCGGAGTGGTTTTCATGACATAATACCCTCCACTGAAGACTGGCTTCGTTCAAACTCGGTTCAAAGCAACGTGCTTGATATAATTAAACCCAGAGAGAACGACACAAGAAACGAGTAGTTGTTCCGGAAGCTTCACTCTCATGGATTAGGCAAGGCCCTCTATTGATGCATGCAGACGGCATTCTGAAAACATGGCCATGTATTTAGAATTGCAATTTTGTGGTCGGTAAACGCTTCACTGTAGGCAGGATTAGTGCTTAGATATCAAACATGCTGACTTTTTATGACTGCAAACAAATAATAATAATAGCCAACCAGACTTTCTATTACAGAGTTTTTCAGTGGAAAAAATAATTAAAAAATGGCCGACCACACTTTCTTTTACAGTGTTTCAGTTGTCTATGAAATTGTTATTATCTCCAAAGAAAATCAGCTGATCGGCTGAAAAATTGCATGCTCTTGTGGCCGAGCGGTTTAGTGCATCTGACCCAAGTTCTGGTGACCGAGTCATCAGGGTGTGGGTTCGAATCCAGGTCATGACACTTGTGTTCTTGAGCAAGTCACTTAACTCTAATTGCTTCTCTTTACCCAGGGGTAAATGGGTACCTGTGAGGGCAGAGATGATTCTTGTGATTGCATCCAACTTATTTTTTTTTACTTCTCTTGAAGAATGGATTTCAATCAAGTTTGAGCATACAGTAACTTTGGAAAATACAAACTAAGATCGAACAGGCCTGATTCTGGTCCAAGAACAGTTTGCAGAACTTACGTATCTAGAGGGGTGTCTGGATGACTTTTGAATCCTTTGTTTTTCAGGGCTGTTCAACTTTAATCTATCGGTTACTGGTAAAACTAATGGAAGTGAACAATTGATTTGTCAGTAAATTTCCAGATCCTTGCTTTTACCTTGTTGGGGGAAGTGGTCCCAATAGTCAAATGGAAGGCAGAGATAATCACGGTATAAAATGATACATTCAGGGGTTTTTTTTCTGGTAACTATACAACATGGTTGCATTAGCATGTGTGTACTTCATCACAGTTCACCTTTTAGCCCAATTTCATGAAGCTGTTAAAAAAAATAAAAAGAATTACTAAGTAATTTTATTGGCTAAAATTTAGCAGGGGACCAGTCACAACAATTATACCTGACATGACTTTTTAGATGGTAACCTGCTAACTACTTCATGATTGCATTACGATGTGTGTACTTAATCATATTTAACCATTTGGCCCAATTTTATGAAGCCATTAAAGCAAAACGAGAATTGTTTACCAATTTTATTAGTTTGGGTTTGATCGTACCAATTTTATTAGCTAAGCAAAATTTAACAGGGGACCAGTCACAACCAAAGTACCTAGCAAGACTTTTGGGCTGGTAACCTGTTTGTGGTTGACCAGATTTTTCTTCGCTAAAGCAATTCTAGGAAAGGAAATTGAGTCTCTTGTTCTGATGCGACAATATCAACTTTACATTCTCTGTTGTAGTGCTGGTACAAGTTTATTCTGTACACGTGACATTGTTTGCAAAGCCGAGCCAAAGCCGAGCTGCCGGATGATCAGGTGATTGAAGGGTTTTACGAGCCTCCCTTCAGCCTTGTCAACCAAAGCAACACTTTGTTTACAATTAGATCGAGATAAACACAGAGAATATAGTGGTAGGTAATATAACCAGTAACTGGGGCGCTGTACACCTATTAGAAAAAAAAATCATTAAAACAGAGAGCAGCACCCCAGTTACTGGGTCTAGATACAGTAGGTATGCTCTGCTCCAATGGTGTGTTCACACCTCACATCGATCTGTACAAAACACAGGTCTTAATTGTTGCCCAATACCAATGTGAACACAAACACAGTGTAATGGCCTCCAATCGGTGGACCGCCCCTTTGTTCAACTCTTTGTCCTGACAAACATGGACCCCATTGTTTTCCTTTTGTGATAGCAATCATGGACCTATCGCCCCTTTAGGTACAAGTCCTCAGTTTGAATATCCCTACAAAATATGTGTACTCTAAGCTTTCTGAGCCATTCCAAGATCTCAAACCCTTCAAGGATTTGCTAGGGGGGGGGGGGGAGAGAAAATTTCAGACACAAACAAAATTCTCCGCAGGGTTGGCACCGGTATAAGCTGCATATAATCAGTGCGCTTCCAGATTTAAACTAATCAATTTTTTTTAATGATTATCAATCCATACCTATAAGGTGTGTACTTTTTTTTATATATATAAAAAGGTGACAAAATTAGACTAATTACATTGACTTTTCATCTGTTTGTTTGCAGTGTGGACTAAAAAAGAAAGGTGTGTACCCACAACTAGATCCTAAGATACCTTTAACTACATACGGGTAGAACCTGGGTTCACATACACAGGTTACATCTCTCTACACCATAATTATTAATCAACCAATAACACGGTACAACTAAATCTAGGAGTTGAGTTTTGAAACAGAATGCAACAATACAAAACACTTTTAGGAACGAAGATGGTGATGGGAAAAAGACATCATGAGGACTGGGAAGATATATTGAAAGGAAATATTGATACAAATATCATTGTCACTATTTAGTATAAATGTTACTTAAACTATCAATGTCATGGAAGTTACATGTAGTATCTTACATATAAGAAATTTATAAGGAATCTTAGGCCAGGATGTCGTGTCATGACATGTTTTTTCCGATTACTTGTTTTTTACAAAAGAAAACAGTCTGAAGTCACTAGAGAGGGTACCTTTGAGGACGGTTTCCTTTCTACAATTGAATTGAAATCGTAGTCAAGGAAATTAACGTACAATTGAGCTTTTATACTACCACATAATGCCACTCTAGATGAGTAGTTTTTACTCATTGTGCTTCGTTAAAAGAAAATCCACGCAGGAAAAACATTCTCCCGAGACTCACTTTGAGGAATCCGGGCACCATTGTCAAGATAGGCTCTCTCTCTCTCTCAAGAACAGACTATTGGGAGTTGAGTCCTCTGTTGTCATGGTCATGGACTCAGACATCTTCTCTAGTGAGAGCTTTCTGATTTGACAAGATTCCTGACCAATGAACGAAATGGACTCGTGACTTCAGGATGTAAGTTTCTGGATTGATCAATGACAAATAAAACCAAGCCATATCCAGCTGGTCTTTGCCAATGAGAAACATTCTTACTGGCGTCAACATTCTCTTGGACAATCACTCTGATTTTTTCTTTTTGATTTTTTTAAATTTACATTTTTCAGCTCAGCTTTCCGAAATTCGACCAAGAATTTGTAGCATAATCTACAACACCTGGGCCCAATTTCATGTCGCTGCTTACTGCGGATTTCTGCGTTTACAGCACCCTGCAAAGCATGCGATTCTATGCTCTGTAAGCGCAGAATTCTCTGATAAGCAGAGCCGTGAAATTGGGACCTGGATGAAACTTACTTCAAAGGGAGGCTCTCTAAGGTCTAATTCAGATTTTCCAATAAATATGAATCCTAATGAAAGTGGCGGGAAAAAATAACAAGTCTCTAACCTCACTTTTAAAACAGTGTAAAAAAATAAAATGTAATTTCGTTTGATACTTTTTTTTTTGCCGAAACAGAGCGAAATTTGAATCATGACTTCATTGGATGTCAACAATAAAATGGACATTCCACATTTGTTGTAAGTCAAAATTCAAAATCAATGCCGACATGAAATGCAGGAAAAAGAACTAAAAAATGGCCAGTGCAAAACTGTACAGTCCCACTGTATTTAAACTGTGAGGTCAATGAATATGTTGAGATGTTAAACAATTTAGCACTTGAAGGGTATCAAATACAATGGCATTTTAGGGTGAAGATAGAGACTTGTAACTTTGTTTCCACTATCATAGGGACTCTATCGGAAAATGAGTGCATCACAAAACTGAATGTGACCTTACAGTTCCTCTTGAACTAACCATTAGAGATTCAGTTAGTGGCATCGGAAATCTCCATAGGTAGTGAAATTAAAATATCACATTCCTGACCACATTTTTGTTTCTGGTTCTTTTTTTTGCACCTGTTGTGCACGCTACTCAATGCTGATGCTTAATATTGCAAACAAAATGTATAATTACAATTTTCGAGTTGATTCTTTCACCACCGACCCAATTTTATTTACACAGATTTTGTACAGTTTACTGTTTGCCACAAAAAAGTGGCGTCCACATTCATTCAGTGCGTGTTCAACTACATGCATGATAGCTACGACTGATCGCAGAGTCAGTTTTAAAGGCAGGGTATACTAATGGTAATTGTCAAAGACCAATCTCCTCACTTGGTGTATCCCAACATATGCATCAAACCTGTCAAACTTTGGGCTCAATTGGTCTTTGAAGTTGCAAAAAAAAATAATGAAAGAAACAACACCCTTGTTGCATGGAATTGTGTGCTTACAGATGCCTGAGTAAGACTTCATGCCTGAAACCTTTCTCAGATTGAAATTTTGGGGTGAAAAATTACCTCTTTCTCTAAAACTACATTACTTCAAAGGGTGTCGTTTCTAACAATGTTTTATAGTATCAACAGCTCTCCAGTGCTCTTTACCAAGTAAGTTGTTATGGTCATTAATTTTGGAAGTAATTACCAAAAGTATATACATGTACCCTCCCTTTAACGGTAACTCTCTTCTGAAATTATACACACAGGGGATTTGGTCTTTGTACAGAGCCCCTTCAATGAGGGGGGGGGGGGAACCTATGGAAGTACATAATATAGAAATAATGTCGTTTTGCACACACAACCTCCTTTGTATAATTTGCATACTATGCAAACACAATGAACATACATTGCGTACAATATACGTATATTCCTAACCAAGGTCATATATTAGAAAGAACTTATTCACATGATTTTCGTGGAAGAAAGTCACAATTTGATTGTAATCCATGTAGCTCTTGAGCTCCCATCGAGTCGTAATTGACATCCCTTTTTGAAGATCCACCGAGCAAAAACTAATTGTTCGAATCCCTGAAAAAGGTGGATGTGCACCAGACTGCCTGGACCATTACCCCATGTCAAGTTTGTTATTAATAAACGATAAATGATAAACCAACTGGAAGTACACCTGTTGTTGTGACCCCCTTTATAATGTTCCCCATTTATTTCAATGCCCTCTGAGAACGCCCACCAAAAAACAAGCCTGGCTCATGATGCACTGCATGTGACATCACCGTGATCACTGGTGGAACGAGAAACTTCAAGAAGTGCTTGTGCTATCCAAAAGGTATGTGCCTGTACTGTAGCAATGAGATTCAAACGCTTTGATTCCATTCCTTGTTTCACCAGTGACATCACATCATAACTATAGGCTGCTTTTTGTTTTCTACCCCCAAAAAACATATATTTAAAAATGAAATCAAGGGTTTTTTTTAAGTATGGGGAAGGCTGATCCTTTATTTATTAGCCTGACGTTTTGGACCCTAGCAGAGTCCGTCTCGAAACATTTAGCCTTCGAGAAAGACTCTGCTAGGGTGGAAATGTCAGGCAATTAACTGCCTTTTGCTTATATACCATAGGTCTTTTAAGCAGTTTGTGACAGCTCATTCTACCTTCTCATCATTGATTAATAACAAACTTTGACCTAGCACATGGACAAGGTAAGGTAGTCAGGCACACTTCCTTCAAGAGCAAACAGCAGATCATAGATGGTTGCCGACTTTGGAGATAAGACCCCTACCAGAGTCACCTCCAATGTCCATACCATAATGCAGTTTTACTTAACAATGAGTCAGGGGACCATACCATCTTCACTATAGTATTCAGCACATTTGGTGTACAAGTATAAAAATGGCTTTTTTAATAGGTCTAATCCATGAGGTAAATACGAATAATATCTTATTATTTTTTTTTTTTACTGAATGCCACTTTTTATATCCTTGTAAGTTGTACAAAGAGAAAACTTCATAGGCGTCATTGTAATTCATATTTAAAGGGGGAGGGGCTTGATTCGTAGAGCTTAAACCTACAGCTTGAACACTGTCTCAAACATAAGCCTTGATCGAAAGGATAGCGTTGGACAGCCTTGCTCAGGCCTCAAAAGGTGTGAAGGTATAAAATGATACTGGGCCAGTGAGCAGGTTAATGTAACGATAGAATATAAAACCTTTGGAGTTGTGTAGATTGATTTGGCCGCACTGATACCGCCCTCGCATCTTCATTACTGCGTGATCGTCTGCCCTTGCACACAGTTGTCCGTCTTCACCTCCTGAATACTGCTTGTTTTTTTGTTTTTTTTCCTTGTTTTGCTCCGCTATGAAACAGTCTCCTGTACAGGTGCAGAAATGCTTATTTTCAATCACTCTCGTCGTTGATACATTACATACCTCCGAAGTCCAAGAACATGTAATGTTGCACAGGCGTGAAATACTGAAGTCTGGCCTCCTGACTTAAGTGGGTCTTCAGCACTGACTCATATGACATGACCAGCCTCAATGTGGTTATATGTAATGTAATCATACAGAGATTTGTTTAAAAACCAAGATGGCGTCAAAGTATGATTTAAAACTCTATTGTAGATACTAGTGATAATATGAACTTTCCCTCTAATCACGTTATTTTTTTTCGAAAAGGGTTAAATTACTGGCGCTTTGTGAGAATATTGCATACATCAAGCACTCAGTGGAGTCAAGGAGAATTTATAAGACATGATCTCTCTTATTCACTTTGTCTTCCTTCCCGTGGTCATCCGCGCCTTCCGCAGACTGAGCCTTGAAGCGGGAGAATAAGTTTGGTACGTTGACGTTGGGCATCTTGGGTACATTGGGCATTTTGGGCATGCCGGGCAGCCACCCACGGCCGCGCCCGACACACCCGAGATCCGTGACAGATTCGGCCATGGAGGCAGTCTCCACATTCATGGCGCTGGCAGTGACCGCCTCCGAGGTCAGGTGAGGCGGTGCCGGTTCCTCTCCGCACTCGTCGCTGTCTGTCGTCGCGTTCCCGGACTCGGGGTCGCTCGACATTTGACCCCTGATTCTTGACACAATGTTCATGTTGACGCTGGGCAGCCAGTTGCGTCGACCGGCAAACCAGCTCCTGGTGTGACTGGCCATTGCGCTGGGTAGCTTGCATGGCTGGATCTTGGACAGGTAGGATCCAAACTGCTTCATATAATCCGTGAGAAAGTTGTTCAGGAAAGATAATGACACAATTGGAACTATCATCTACTAATAATAATAATAATAACAATATGTAGTTCTCATATGGCTCCTTATCCCACCCGATGGGCATCTCAAAGAGCTCAGTATTTTTCATGCAAGGTATATGTGGAGCTATGTTTTGAAGTATGAGACCTGTTTAGTTTACAAAAGTGCTGTGGCGCAATATGCAGCCGATCAAACCAGGAACACCAGGGAGAACCCCTTCTCTTATCAATAAGTGCACTGGGTTCTTTAACGTGCATTACAGTTTACACAACACACAGGACCTATGGCTTTACGTCCCATCGGAAGGACGCAGCAGTAACGGTTAAGCGTCTTGCTTAAGGACACAAGTGTCATGACCAGGACTCGAACCCACACCCTGCTGATCAGAAACACCAGAGCTTTGAGCCCGGTGATCTTATCCACTCAGCCATCTTATTAAATTCTTTTTAAAAAGGAAACAAGACAACTAAATAAAATAGCGTCTGTAACGCATAAAAAACATAGAGTATTTAGACATCACTGATAACAACCAAAGGTGTCTCTGATGACAGAGTTGTCCCATTTTTTGATGAAAGAGACAAACTCAGAAGCATAATGACATTTTCACGTTTCAAATCTTTGAAATCTTCATTTTGCTGCAACCTCAAAAACATGTTCAAGAAATTTCCCAGTTTGCTTCATAATGATTTTAATGAAGCACCAATGTATGAAAATAGCAAAATTTGTGTGGCTGGCTGATCCAGAATGAGTGTACCCCTCCCCCTTCCCTCTACAGAAACACTAAACAAAAATACATAAATAAATCAGTCCTTTTATTGCCTACCCCCCCCCCACCTTCACAACATCTCTCTAATCAACAAACCTCTCTAATCACATCTGTGTAATACTCTTTTTGTTAGAACTAAGAACTCGGAACTACACCGAACTAAGAACTAAACAACTAAATGTAAAATATTTCTGAACATTAAAAGGATATATCAGCGTCCATGGTGGCTGGCCCCCGTTGACATACAAGACGTAAGACAGGCCGTCCTTGGGCTGGCCCCGGATGGCGTAGTAATACGGCAGGTATTCATGCTTCCTGAAGTTGTGTTTCTCATAGAATCGAATGGCAGTGATGTTGGTTGCCAAGACGTGGAGGTAGACAGCTTTGCAGTTAGAGCGCTCGCTGGTGGTTAGGTATGAGATGAGGCGATCAAGAAGAGCGGTGGCTGTGAGGAATAATTGAAGAAGAGGAAGATGGTGTTGTTACAAGTAGGGTCATAAACTAGTTTTTGTCAACGTAATGCTGATTTTTAGGCAAAATTCTACAGAAAGATACCATAAAAGTCATACATATGTGAGGGTTTCAGATAAATGCAGTGTCTACTCGCTGAGAAAACAGCAAAAAACTGTCACAGTATTTCCACATAATCCACATTTCGCGAGGTGACGCCGCGGGGTACCAACCGTATCTCTGGCTGCAGCATTCCCGAACGAACACCAACCCTCAGAAATCTAAGAAACGATTCATGCATGATTCTTTGTAGTCATTGCATAAAGACAAACAAACAGCCCAGTACTTTACAACTAAAAAGGTCATATCACTGAATACTGCATGGTAACAGTAAAGATCTTTTTACTGGAGAGGGGACATGCACATAAATTTGGGGTTTGCACTTAATTTTTTCAGTGATTAGTAGCCAGCGGGATCAGTTAGCTTGTCATTTCACTGGTCCCCCAGCTTTTTCACTGGCCCTTATCTTAGGGCGTTCTTTCTACTGTCATTTGCATGGGACTTGAGTTTGAAACAATATGAACAATCAGCACAGGTAGTGGTTTAGGCCATGGGCTACATTAATATAATTATGTGCAATTTTTACTCCCAAAACTGGTGAGCGAGGCAGAGAGCAGCCACACGTAAAATTGATGCAAGGGGGTACATACATATAAAACAGGTATAACAACTATGCAATTATGGATGACGGGCTCGATTCCCACCCAAGGTCATTGTTGGTATTTTGTACTCGTTAGCATAACTGCCGCCAAAATAACAACAGTAACTCAAACTGATTTCCAAACAGGATTTTATCAACTTTAATCAGAAAATTGGTTTAGATTTAACAAAAGCTAAGTCTGAAACATACAGACTGTACCTGCCAAAGTGTGGCTTTCCATTAAAAGAATCCCTGTACACACTAATGATAACGACAGTTCTAATTTCAAATATAATGTTTGTTAGTTTGTTTGTTGGGGTGTTTGTTTGTTTGTTTGTTTATTTATTTATTTTCATCTGCAAACAATAGATAACGCAAAGATAAATGACAAATAAGAGACTACAAAACCAAATTTCGGGTCCCGTAAAAATGTACAGTAACAAGCCCTAAGGTCCTGTTGATATACCCCCCCCCAACCCTCCCAATTCAAGCCCCGACATAATACCATGTAGATAAAAATTTAGTGTCCTACTGTTTTCATTCCAGCCTCGGTTTAGAAACCCAAGATGGCAATGCCAAGGTAAAAATCTACAGCACACATTGCTATGTACATGAACGCGGAATGAAGACGGAGTGTTACGGATGCTGTGATCAACCCCCTCCACGCTACTAACAGTACCGGACATCGTATTGCGGACCCTGACCGCATTATGAGTACACCGAACGCCGTTAATCATCCGCTGATGGATCGTCTGTAAGCACAGATTAAACGGTCGAACTACTCACTCAAGATAGCTGCTTGTGTGGTGACAGCTGTGATATCATTCAACACGTATACTACTGTACATCCTTATGAACACTTCAATCTGCAGTTAGGGTTTAGTGCGGACGGAACATGTACGAGAGATTCTTGCCGGATACCGACTGACGGTGAAATAGCCGTTGCAATATTCTGATTTAAATAAAAAGGGCTAATTGGTTCATAATGCAATTATGAACACTACACTCGGTAATGAAATAAATTTACAGGGAAGAAAATATTTACTGGTGAGTTAAACTAATGATAAGTAACTTTTAAAAATAATAATACGGGACAAAACTTTGACTTGAGGCTGCCTTGTGACAAAGGACATAAACAAAACAAATTTGAAAGGAAACAACGTGAACAAAAAAATCCAAACCCCGAAAAAATTATAATTAATAAGTAAATGAACGAATAAATAAATAAATAAAAATATAATAAAATAAAAATAACATGAGTAAATAAATAAATAAAAATGTTAAAAAAATAATCAATCAATGCAAAGAAAATAAAGCTACAACTAAAATTTTAAAATACAAAGCAACACGAGCAGCATCAACAAGAACAACCATAAAACAACTGCAGCATCAATAGCGGCTGCTGTAATGATCCCACCATCTGCAGCAATAACAACAAATCCAAAAACATGCCGAACATTTATTTAAACAAATAACTGGAATCAATCAATAACAAAAGTAATTAAGATAAAACAAAATACATTCCAAGGACAGACAAATATGACTTAAAAGAGGCAGTGACAATGACCTGAGCTTATTGAAAAAAAAATGATTTGGGATTGATTTGGGATTGAAGAAAAGTTTACTAGAGCGGGATTTAAACCAACCAACGACCTCCGGTAAAGAGGTACCAGCACTTTGCCAACTGAGCTATCTAGCCCTATGTTGGCAGTCTCCCTAAATTGAGATATTTTTTTGGGGGGTGCCAGTCAGAAGCCATACAACCGTTAGCTGCCAAGTAGCCAGGGATCACACCCGACTTTTACGAAGAAAACAAGCATAACAATCTTAAACAACAACATTTTACTGTTTTGCTTTGGGGGGTTTTTCCCCCTTGAATATTATTGCAAGTACATGGATATGTAATGTAGCATTTCATTTATTATTTTCATCCCTTCATGGAGAGTTACACAGCTCCAGTTTTCAAGGTTTATCAGATAATCTTTTGAAAGACTCATCCTGACACCTTAAAGGTGAATTCAGTTATACACAACTGCGGCCGCATCCAAATTGGCGGCTATGTCTACGGCTGGATCACCACGTCACTGTACGTAATAGTATAGGACTTCCTTGGCAACACCCTTAGCAACAGCCATAGCTGTAGCCGTAGCCGCAAAGTCAGATACGGCCTTTCTTTCATTCCAAACAGTTTCCAGATCATTAAACATGAAAATAGGGCTGTCAGGATTCAGCAGGGCTCGTATTTCAGGAAAAAATCTCACACTAGATTGTCACAGGTATATTAAGGCTCAGCACTCTCTCACCAGCAATATATATATTTTTTAAGAGGTTTGAAATTTGAAGAGGTTTGCAATTACATTAGTATAGGGCCCATCTTCAAAAGTATGTGATCGGGAAATCACTACTCTGAAGGGCTTAATCGGTGCTGGGTCAAACTACCCCTATGCTAAAATTACTCCCCTCTTGCCAGTGGTCCTGTCATGAAGACAGAGTCGCCCTTATCTTTGCCTCGTCGATAATCATATGATTTATGCTTTAAGAATTCTGCGCCATCTTTATCTAAAGAAATCATCTTGGATTACAGAGGGTCTTTCATCGTCATCATCTGCGACAGAATAATTGTTACATGTTCATGTGTACTCTTGCGTGCATTGATTTGGCAGTAAATTGGAAGAGTGCCTCCTCACAGAGGCAGACCCACCGTGAGGATCTCCTTACGACATCTCTGTCTCGTCATGACAGCGCATGCCATACTCCGCAGATTAATTTTCCTTCTGGCCAAGGGGGGAGAAATAATAATCCGCCCCTCAGCCGAGCACCAAGCATTCTCTGTTGCTCGTGTTTTCTTGAGCTGCACTCTCTAGTGTCATGGCTGCACACAGCATGTTGCTATCTTTTTTTTCTTTTTTTCTTTTTTTCTGCACTTAAGATGCACTGTGGGATATCCGGCATTGTCATGGCGACCGAGTAGTCCAAAGGAGGAGAATTGACAAGACTAAAATTCAACAGCTGTTCTGGAATTGTTACAAATGGATGAGATAATATTTACGCACACAGATGGAATCCAAAATTACATTTTAATGAAATCTCCTGACGATACTGTAATAACAACTGACCAAACAAACTGACAACGCTATTAAAGCCACTCCCAATACCTTTGCGCTTTTCATGTCCATCACTTCTTCAAACAAGACGTTACATCTCGGCACAAACTAAAACTCTCCTACCAAAAAAAAAAAAATCTAAAACGTTTTCATCCCCATTATGCAAAGCCTTCATTCCAAAAACTTCTATTCCCTTCAAATTTTCTCATAAAATCCTAGCTGCCAGAATACACCCCTGTCGCTAATGACGTCACACTGTCAAACAGCCCCCATGCTGTAGCAAAAGGAAGCAGACCATTGTACGATACAGGTAGCTGATCTTGGTGCGTAAAAACGTGTTCATGACCTCAGCATATCAGCAGCGTTGGGCATTATGCAAGGGGTCCATTAAAGGAACACAGTGCCTTGGATTGGGCGATTTGGGCTATACAAAGCGTGTGCTTTGAAATGAATACTTTTAAAGAGGTCAATACAGTGATCCACACAAATATGCTTCAAAACTGTGTTGTTCTTCATAGGTAGTAAAAGGTAAAACCACACAATATCAAGGCATATTTGTGTGGATCATTCTAATCTACTTTTAAAACAACTTTCCAACCATAAGTCATTTTACTTCAATTCATAACAAATGCTTTTTATAGCCCAAATCGCCCAATCCCAGGCAACGTGTTCCTTTAAAAGATTAAAATAAACCATATAATGTTATGTCTGGTATTGAACAAATGTTAAAAGTTCATCCATACAGTCTAACAGTACACAAACATACATGCATTTTAAATTTATGACTACACAATGATCCTGATCTCAATGACTTTGTTTGAAGTAGGATGTGAGCCTAAGCCTATTGTGATCAAATGTGCTGGCAATAGCTACCAACAAAACGGTCGGTCTTCAGTTTATTTTACATATGGTTTTTTGTTTTTTACGTGTAAACACTGGGATGAGGGTAGAATTACAGGTGTATAGGAGTGTGTAAAAATACGATCTCAAACGTTTAAAGCTTAAAGAAAATTACTTATCTAGTTAAAAATAATTTTGGGCTGAGCGACGAAAAATTTACTCATGGAGCAGGATTTGAACTTGAGACCTCTGGATTAACCTGACTGGCAACCCCGAACAAAGATATTGACAAAATAGGGAGACTGTCAACTTCAGGGCTAGATAGCTCAGTTGGTAGAGTGCCGGCATGTTAATCCAGAGGTTGCAGGTTCAAATCCCACTCTAGTTAATTTTTCTTCGTTCAACCCAAATTTATTTGACAATTTCTCCCCGTCAGTTTCCCTTGAGGTTTATTATTAGATATTATTTTTTAAATAGTAAATATTATTTTGAATGATACTTTTATCTTCGATTTGATGAAACCAAAAGCAAGTCTCCTCTTTTTGTGAATTTAATCATTGTATTCAGAGATTTAGTGAGTAGCTTTTCACTTGTGTGTAGCTTGCAAGCGGATACTGGGAACATGTCTTTGCAAATTGAACAATCTTTTGCTTGACTAGACAGTCCATAGAAAACCAAACAATGATGAATCTGAGTGTAAAGCTGTAGTGTAACACGGATAGCAACCCAACAGCAATGTCCATGTAAATGTGCATGTTCTTCTATACCTTGGCAAAGCAATATTCACTTCACTTGATGTTTGCACCAAGTAACGTCTTCTTTGGCGGTAGGGTCGATAGAAATTACCTCGACAAGAAGAAATTCATTCCAGAAAGGAAGAAAAACAAGCACATTGAAATGTAGTGTAGGGGGGCGGGCATACGCTTCTGGACGATGCCAAAAGGTTCATGTTCATTTATAATGCATGATTATCTTTTTTGTGTAAGCTGTTTGTACACTGCACTTCACAGCTGAACTGTTCGTGCGTACAAACATTAATTAGTTTTTGATATTAGACAATCAATCGAGTACAATCATGCAGAAATATTTTTAATGAGCAAACCGTTTGCATACAAATTTTGCCAAGTGCATATATCCCAAAGAACATGACATTAGACTGGGGCTGTAATCATTTACGCATTGACATGTAAATAAACTATGTACTGTACATGTTACACATGTACATTTCATGTCCATTTTTTAAACTTATATATTATTTACTTTAAAAGGAAGGGTCATACTTTGAAATGACCCGTAATTTTTTTTATTTTTTTCCAAAAGCCTACTTGTTATAAAGGTGGTTATGGTAGAATTAAGCATTCTGCAAAATTATTTTGTCTGAAGCGCCACCGTTGATTTGAAATCAATGAAAGTATGTCGAAAACAAATTGAATCTCCAAAGATCGCATAATGAAGGCACCTTTTGTTTGTGGTGTCCATTTGAATGCTGCCCTCAATCATTGTCAATACGACTAGAGATGCAGTTGGTACCCACCAAAATGTGGATGGATTTTTTGTTCCTGATGAAAATACCCCGAAGGTTTTGGGCTGTTTTCTCAACAAGTACAAGTAGACACTGGATTCAACTGAGACTTCCTCAGATCAGCTTTATTGTATCATTTTTAATAGCTCTGCCTATAAATCATTACGTTGACAAAAAACGAATGATGACCCTATCTTAAAATACAACAACATTGTAAAAAAAAAAATGAAGACAAAAAGGTCTCTCTCTAAAATTTGTGTATATGTACTGATCAACAACTATACACCTGGATATTAGTTACAGACCATGTAACCTTTGTTTACAAAAAGAGTGACCTTGTACACTCCAGGGCCTTTCCAGGCAGGCAAGATACTACACAGGGCTCGAATTTGGGGAAAAAATCCACAAGACTGCAGGGCTTGTAGCTCAAAACTTTTACTGGACCAGAAAATTTGTTACAAGACCGGAATCAAAATGAAAAGAACACTCTACACAGTTTCACATTAGAGCTTTTTTTGTACCAAGCACTAAGAGAAGATTTATCAAGTTTTTCTTGTGGGTAATACTTCAATACTTTATTGATCAGTTTAATTTAAAAATACAGTGACGTGTTATTATTAAAAAACACAAGACCGCCGGACTTGTACAGTCATAAGTTTACTGGCCCGACACTAAAATCACTGGCCTCGGGCCTGTGGTCCAGTGTCAAATTCGAGCCCTGCTACACAAGGGAAATTTAACATTCTGTGTCAAAATTTCCACATCAATTGAAGAATTATAAAAGAAATTAACAGCCAGACAAATTATGAGATGTGCCCCCTTTCCTTTATAAAGTTACTAACAATCAGACAGTGCAATCGCCATAAAATATCTGATTTTATGTTTTCTTCCATTGAGCTTACGTAAATATCGTGCCTGCAAGAAGTCCAAGCGATGTGGTTCTTTTGTAAGCATGTGATTTCACAGGCTGTGTGGTCTATACAATGTACCTGTATTAAATGTGCAATTTCTGTGCAGTGCGGCTTATACACCAGGCGGCTATGTACATGTACAATGTACGTTACATAACATGCAGAAAAAACGAAAGTGATAGGATTGATTACTGTACATGTACATTCATGACATTCACATTATCACGCTGTGCATAATGTCATGAATGTCCTATAGGTTGATTTATTTTATATTTTTAGTACGAGTGAAAAAGCAATTAGCAGGTACGGCACATCAACAACAACAAAATGTCTGTACGTAGGTGACCTCCATACTACACAGACTCCCCCCTGGCCCATGGGCAGGCAAGCTGTTACCCACTGCCACAATGTTTTGATGTCATGTTGTGATAATAAGCGACCTACATTTATACTTAGATAAGTAGTGAGTAGTAACAATGCAGTTTGATGCCCTGCACATCAACAGCATAGTCAGTCGAGTTCAAAGTCTTTATTCACAGCAGGTAGAGTAGATTGTCCTGTGGTGATTATGGGTGAATTAAACTGCACTAATTGATGCAACCAATGATTGACAAGAGTTATGCAGTCTTTTAATTTTGGGCAGTTCTTCAGTAAATGGACTATTAATTACAATGTATTATGTAACACCCAATTAGATCCCGGCCGTTGAATTGGAAGTTTGAAGATCGCACGGCACTCATTATAGTCAAACCCATACATGGTTTACATGTACGTCATTAATCAATGAGTTGTTATTTAAAGTTTGTCTTGTTATCATAATTAATTGTTGTTTTGTTTCATTTGTTTTGTTCAATTGTATCGAGAGTGGTCTCCACTGAGCAAGCTGATGAGCTTTCCGGAGACCTCCATCCACAAGCTTTCTATATATATGCAGGTTATTGCAATCCATATACATGTATAACATATTATGGAGTATATTAATCATGTTTTTATGTTAAAATGTGTGTGATGGAAATAATAAAAGAAGAACTGCGCATTTTGGTACTAACTACACAAGTATTCACCGTGCATTTTGGTTCCATCCCTTTTTTTACTAATTTGCACGCTAAACCAAAACATGCGTGATACACAGCCGAACAAAATGCTTGCTCTTCGTTGATGCCAGACAACAATTGTGTACATTTTGTGTTTATTCTCACACTGTAGTTTTATCCTCCAAACTAATGACAAAGATCCTACTTGGATGTTATGCAGAACAATAGGGAACGATTTCGCCCAGGAATTCTGCATAATAGCAACAAATTTAAACTGAACTTATTTTGTGGACACTGAACGTCAATACTGAGAAGCAAATCGTCATTTTTTTTATTAGCAACTGATTCACTTTGTGCAGCATTTTGCTCTGATTGTACAAAGGAAATCATTCGCCGAACAAACAAGAAATGTTTTGAAATCGTGCAATGGAGAGAATACATATATTTTCAACCAGTGAGAACAAGGAAAGATGAAGAATGTACCGTTCAACTCGGTTTCTCCTGATTGATTGGAACATTCCATATTTCAATTCAACAAAAAATTCTCATGTACGCTGATTACTTTGTACAATGCACATTGTAAAATGTTCCCGCCAAGTCAGTTTCAATTTTTGTCCTATAACGTCTACGCAAATTCGCAGATTTTTGTTTCAATTTATTCAATCATGCGTTGAATATGTACACAGTCAAACAATACAAAAATAAACACTCAAACAACAACAGAGGCCTAGGCATTGCCCATGAAGGTGAACCAAATCACTATCTCAAAGTGTTGGGCTGTGAATGCCACCCAAAATGTTGTGTCATATTGAAAGTGACAGCTTTCCTGTTATTGTTAGTCAATGCTGTTAACAGAAAAGCAGAAATTGAGGCCTGATATCATGGTTACACCTGACAGGGCCATTTAGATTTCTACACTCTTGCCAGGGTTTGTGTTTTTCACACGTAAGTGAAAATGGTGAAAAGTGCTGGTACATATGTCTGGATCGTCTAAAGGCAATTAGAGCTAAATCTGACAGTGTTACATTCAGCATTAAAGGGACTTCACCATGCTGCGAGGCTAACTAAAATCAAACCAGTGTGCGGTAACATTATGTTTAGTCTTGTGGTCTAAGACGTTTCTATCGTGTATTCCCACGATCTACCCTGATCACGAATTGCCACCAGTAGAGGACCCTATATCTAGACAAACTTCTATCACTCCCCACGAAAAACCGCTCTCTTGGGGAGAAATCAAAATATTTTGGTATCCCCTCAGTCGAATAACGTGTTCATGTTCAGTAAGGTAACGCTATTTCATGTTTGAGCAGGAAGAGGAGACACTGGCCCTTTCCGAATCCACCGCTTGGGATTAGGATTTGACTTCGTCCACCTGATTTAAGCCCCAAAGGAAAAGCACATCTTTTCCAAATGACTGACACAGCCTTAAACCCAAGCTGCGGTTTCGGAAAGGGCCACGGCAACTTGTGGATGGTTGAATTGGATACATGTGCACCAGGCCTGATACAGTACTTCATGGATGCTACTGATGCAGGAGTTCAACTTCATTTGTACCTACGGTCCTTGCCTTGGTCAGTGCCTCTTGACATGTTTCAGTCGAAATTACATTTCCCCTAATACATAGAGGGTGACTTAACGAAGGAAAAACAGCCTTGCCCTGGCAAGTATCACCCAATATTCAATCGTCAATGATAATGGAAAAACTTAATCCTTATGTACACGGGATATGCTTTTAGTACGTCGTCGAGAGGGAGAAGGGGGAGGGAGTGGAGAAGACAAGGCCGAGATTTGACCTCAGAGACTGATCAGGTGCAAGAAGTAAAGACTTTAGCGTCAAGCACTCAGCAACAGGATACCGGGGATTAATGACATCAGAGTGTGTCGCTGCATCCTGGAGAGCACTCTGACAATCTCTCCCAAGAGGTTGCAGGGAAACGAACACACGTAAAGAAAAAACAACCCCAGAGTGCCTCTCGAGGTAAATAACAATGTGTATCATCTGCATGACAAAAATTGGTTTACACAATTGACAATACTGGAGAACAGAGTTTTCCCGTAACAATGGTTTCCGCTGTCGAAGCGCTGGTAAAAATAACTGCTGAAAGCTCTCTGAAAAGCTAACGGACTAGTGAAACAACCAAGCTAGTCTTGCTGAAACCCTGGCAGAATATTGGATAGAACAATTTCCAATGATAAAATTGATCCAAGGAACAAAAGAGAAAACAATCATTCCAGTCAGCTTCTAGAATTCTCAAGAAGATGATCTTGTTAAGGAGACCGAGAGGCTCCCTGCCAAAAATAGAAATTAGGACATTTCTATTTTGTGTTATTATGGATATTAAATTAACCCAGTTTATGATAAAATTATTGAATGACATGTACACTGTACACTCAAGGACAGACCCTTCAAACTGCAAACAAACAATTTTGTTCAAAGATTTTATTTTTTAAAGGTTAACATATGCAGCGCTAGATGTAATACAACTTCCAAAACTTGAAACCACCTTGAATGTATCTCCTAAACGAATCCAGTCTACAAAACCGAGGCTTGAAATAAAAAATAGACAGTCCCCTTTTTAAGATCTTATGAAGATCGGCTGTATTTAAGAACACAGCGTGCAGGGAACCTGACACACATACAAAATGTGAGGAAAATGCCTTGGAATGAAAAAGATGCTACTGCAATTTGAGTGTCTTTGGCTATAGCTAAGGCTATGGCTTCCAGTTACCAAGTTCAGGTTTACATTTTACCAAATAAATAAACCAGATCATCAACATCATTAGCCATATAGTATGGGGGGTGGGGGGAAAGAAAGGGGGGATGACCGATGTGGACTGTGCACAGGTTTCAGATGAGCGATTCAACAGTTACACAAACTGATGACATGTGGTAGATGAAATATTCCTGAATGAGGTGTGTATCAACTTTGGAGGTGCACTTTTCCGCACTTCCCATACCTACTCACCCCCAATCCACTCCACCGTGAGCAAAATTGCCCAATCCCCACTTTTGAAAAGTGAGCTAATTAGCTTCCCAACTTTCTACTGAGCAATTTTTACATTTTTCTTAACAAATGATAGGTAACTTTTGTGGCACATGGACGTGATGGATCATGACCTTGCCACCCCCCCCCCACCCCTACACTATTAAAAGTACGACACAGTTGTTGCCCTACCCTGATGCCCCCAGCCTCCAGCCCTACCCATCTAAAGCCCTTTTCACACGAAAAAAAACCCACCAACATTCCTTGCGACGAATTTAACGAGCGCTGAAGTCATCCCACGCCTGACCGCTTTCGCAAGCTTTCACACGACACCAAGTAAAAATGTGACCACGTTCCACGAGACGAGAGTACAGACTTAGCTGGTTACCACTGAACTATAGAGTTTTTGTTCTTAAACAGCGCTAGTACCAGTTAAATGATGACGTATGTCGCGTGTGCACAGTGTGTCGCGGTAAAAAATAAACCATGTAAACATTCTTCAAAATGGCTGACACTCACGAAGACGTTGGGGAGTCCATTCATAATACTATGCCCGTAATATCCTCCAAAAAACGACCGGCGAAGACATCAACCAAAGATAAGAGTAAGAAGGCCAAGAAATCTTGGTGCTACGAGGAAACGATTGCCTTGATAAACATTATGGAGAAGGAAACCACCCAATCTAAAATGGATGGTTTGACCCAAAACGGCCATGTTTGGCGGGAAATCGCGGACGAGGTGGCAAATGGTCGCAACGGTGACCAGTGCCCGGTAACCGTGTGTAAACACACAAAGGTCGGCTCCCGAAGGTTCTTCATGCATGCGTGTTAATACTGCTTTCGCGAGGATTGTCGGTCAATAAACAACGGATCGTTTCACACAAAGGTTTGACTAGATTCCTTGCGAAAAATTACGCTAGCGTAAGATTTTGTCGGAGGTCGGGACCTACTACAAAATTTCGCAAGGTTTGCGAAAATTTCGCAAGAAATGTAGGCGATGTAAAATATTACTGTCCTTTCACACGAAGCCCAAATTGTATTTTTTTACAAATTTTTTTTTAATTTCGCAAAGAATGTTCGTTTTTTCCGTCGTGTGAAAAGGGCTATAGCCATAGCTGCTAGCCTTTTTAAGATATGGTGGACACTAAACAAGTAGACTGTTCGGTTCGGGTGTACACAGACAAATAGTTCCCTTAAATCTCAAAAAGGCTCATTGTTTCATCAGCTCCAACCACCGTAAAGACGACAACGAGTAGAAGAGGTCAACTTACCTATTCCTCGTCGTCTGTATTCCTTCACTACACCGAGACTGAGTATGTACGCCACTTGAGTTGAATTGGGGAATGTGGAAGAAAGTATGTTGAAATCCTGGATTGAAGAAGGAGAAAAACGACAATGTGAAAATACTCAATTCCTTGAAGAATGAAATTTCAGACGGCATCTAATGGGTCCTTCAATTATACTTTCAGGGCTTGATTTTTACATTGGATGGCCGGCCCGGGGATGGTGATTGTAGCGTTGGGCCAGTAAACTCTTAAGTAAAGTCCGGCAGTCTTGTGTTTTTCATAATCCTATCTCACTGTGACTGTGTATTAGTTTTAACAAAAATTTAACAAATATTGATATTTGTAATAAAAAGTTGCATCCCCTTAAGATGATCCCTCTGCTACCGCTTCCTACGTTTTATCGTAAACGTGGGTGTGATCCTTGACTATACGGCAGTAACAGGTTGAATGGCTTCTGACTGGCACCCCCGTACAAAGATATTGACAAAATAGAAAGCCCTCCAAATTAGGGCTAGATAGCTCAGTTGGTAGAGTGTCAGCCCGTTAATCCAGAAGTCACAAGTTCAAGTCCCGCTCTAGTCAATTTTCTTTGTTCGACCCAAAATTATTAAACTTTACCCAGTCACTTTCCCTTGTGGTTTATAACTTAAAATATTAACAAGTGCAGAGAAGAAGAAAAAAAAAACACACTGAGCCGTAAGACTTGTTCAGTTGAGAGGTAAACCAGTCCAATGTTATAAAACACTGGACTTGGGCCAGTCCACCACTTGATTCTTCAAGCTATGGGCCCAATTTCATAGAGCTGCTTAAGCACAAAAACTAGCTAAGCACAAAGTAATTTTGCTTACCAGAACTAAGCCTGTGACTCATACCCGGGTACCAGGTTCAAATTTTTTAAGTCCATTACCCGCCAAAACCTTTTGACGCACGTTTAAAAAATAAAACAACAACAACAACAACAACATTTCCGACATCGCACTAACATACAGACACTGGGACAAACAGCAACATCATCTGCCTTTTGAGTTTCCGAAGTCCTGCAAGGATCATTGTGTTAACTTTACCTAGGTCTATTTGTTTCCAAACATTGGTAAACCCGCCCGTGATAAGCAAAGTAATATCGGCGCCCCTAAAGCGCAACAAGTCTTTTTTGCCACTCTTTATCTTTTAGTTTTATCACTTTAAAAAGAAGTTGTTGCTTTTAATTTACACAATTTTTTTCTTCTTTAAGACTTTTCCTTAAGAATCAACTAAACATCTGTCCTTTCAAATACTGCCGGCATACATACCACGGTTTAAAGTCTCATCATGCAGAGAGCATTGGCAGCCCAATTTGGCTACGAGCCAAATGAAACACATCAACCTGCATGCTCACCAAAAATAACGATAGCCAGTGCAGTGCACTGTGAGCCTGAATGCCTCACTAGTGGCTTCATAAATGAGTACACGTGTATGTAATGTACGTACATGTGTACACGAACAACTCTCGTGTTGTTGTGTGTTTTGGTTGCATGCCTCACATGCGCGGCTTCGTGTATGAAGAAGATGTGTGGTTTCGTGACATCAAAATGGTTGCCGAGCCGCGCATATTTGTCAGGGATGCTTGCACGGATCGGACAGGGGACTTATTGGGAATATTAAATTGTTGAAGAAGTTCCTTTAAAGTATAGAGATGGAAAAACCATTTACAGGCAGTAAAAATGGAACAACAATTGTAGTGGTGGAATGGATTACGACAGCGGTGCATGATTTAAATACATCGTTTTTGAATTAGGTAATATTAAGTAACTTTTCTAAAAGTCATCTTAGTTTCTCGTTTTGTTTATAAAAACTGGATATATGAATACATAATCCTTAAAATTTACATCTAATCATGAAGGAAACACAGATCACAGTTTTATGATACTTTTTATCATGTGTGCAAAACTGTTTACGAACGGCCGGCCGGGGCATGTTTTGTTTACAATGGTACTTCTGTACCCTGGTACCTGACCGGTATTCACCTCGGGTACCCATGGTCTAAAAATACCTGTGGAAGCACAGCCTTAACCAGAACACAGTTACCAGCCAAAATACCATGTCACATTTACTATTTGTGATTGGTGTCCTGCTCAATTTTGCTTAGCAGCAAATTGATAAGCAATATTTCCTGCTTATAAGCAGCTCTATGAAACTGGGCCCAGGTTATGTACATGAACATGAACATATATGTAAATTAGTCTTTACGTTGCTGGATTACATGGTCGTCGTAACATCATTAAACCATCAAGTCAACCGTATACTGCCACTTCACCAATAAATGGACCCTAAAAATAGACTGTAATCCTGCAATGTCTCAAATGATAATAAATAATTAAATAAAGACACACAGCATTTGACTTTGAGCTTCTTTTCACCAAGGTTCTGCAAGAAGATCTCCAAAAGCTTGTCCAACTGGACTGAGACATATTTTAATGCAAAGAAGTGCTACACCATGAGAATCCATCGCAAACAGCAGCCCATCATCCACAACTACACCATGGGAGATGAGGCACCAGCTATTGTCTCAAGCCAGCCTTACCGGGGGTTGGAGATCCACGAAAAACTCAGCTGAGACCCCACATCAAAGCAGTCGCAACCAAAGCCAACAGAACCCTTGCATTCATCAGACGAAAACCTCAGCCTATGTTCTTCCTCCATCAAGAAACAGGCATACGCGACACTTGTCAGGTCACAGCTGGAATACGGGGCAGCGATATGGGACCCATACCGGCAAAATCAAATTGACAGCCTTGAGGAAAGTTCAGAGGAACTACAACAGAGAAGACAGTGTCACAGCTATGAGATTGGATATCGGACTCCCAACACTTCAAGAACGATGACTACAATCACATCTAGTCATGATGTACAAGACCCTCAACCAATCCCTCTCCCAGACTACATCTAACAAAAGACCAGAACAACCAGAAGTCAACATCACCTGCGATTCACCAGACTGGGAGCATCATCAGACTCCTACAAATACAGCTTCTTTCCTCGCACCATAAAAGACTGGGATGAGCTTCCTAAAAAAAATCATCAAGCTGCCCACCTTGGAGTTTAAGGAGACCAAATTTCTTGCTGTTTTCTCAGCAAGTCGACACTGTATTCGGCTGAAACTTTCACATGTGACTTTTATTGTATCTTTCTTGGTAATTTTGCCTGCACATTAATATTGAGTTGACAAACTGCAACCTCAATCAACTGAGCTATCTAGACACATGTTGGAAGTCTCCCTATTTTTTTCACTATCTTTGACCGTTGGGTATATGCTGGTAACAACATATGTCCCTATAACTTATTTTTAGCCCCCCCGTTGGCAAATAAAGCACTTAATCATTTTGACTGAAAATCACTATTTTTGTTTGTTTGCTGTTGACTTCATTAAATTCATTAAATGCCAGTCAGCAAATTGGCGTCCCTTAATCCTACCCTGAAGAAAATGTCCTTGCTACATCCCTAAAGATGATGTACCATCCCTTTTTTATTTATTCTTAAAACAGGATTGGAATGAATAAAACAAGAGGTTAGGAATGAATGTATTTCTTAACCAAAATCAAAATTTTAAATTGACGTTTTTCTTTTTTTAATTGAACCATTCCTTTCCAATGAATATTTATTTCAAATTAGTGGATTGGAATAAATGGAGCTCTTCAGACGCAATGCGAGTGCCTTCCACTTTTGATATTTATTGGAATTATAATGGAATACACAAATTCTGTGGCAGCATTTTGTGATTGTGACACATTTTTTTTCAGGACAACAGATAAATATAAATCCGTTGAGCTGTAACAGGACAAGATGGTTTGCGTAACCCCCCCCAAACTGGATTCCACTGTTACTTTAAAATGCACACTGCGACCCTGATCAAATTATATAATCTGTCATTGGTGCCACAGGTCACTTCATACCATACCAGTTACAGCTCAACGGATTTATTTTTATCTGTTGTTTTCAACTTTGAAATCTCATTCACATTAGAAAACAAACAATGGAATTAGTTCATTAAATAACAGGGAGGTGAATCAACAAAATTCCATGTGTTATGATTATTTTTTATTTCTTATTTTTTTTCTTTTTTTCAGCAGTAGGCTGCAATTTTTCTTTTTAGATTTTAAATAACCAAACCAACAAGATAACAATTTTTTTATTTTTTTTTTACAATCCTGAACTAACAGAGATCCCAAAACACAAATGAAATTCAACAGGTACGGAGCACATTATTAGTTTTGTGTTTGGGATTAAGATTTGTATGTAAACTGCAAGCTTTTGTATTCGTCAAACCAAAACACTTTTAAAGAAAACTCTTGATTTTCTTTTGTTCACTTTTTTTGTAGAAATTTCTTCACCATTTTTATCACGTATTCTCGTTTCGGGTCAAAATCCATCTTTTCAGATGCATTCGACCCACGTTTTCTAAACACCTGTTCTGTACACACAAAATCCTTAGGCAAAGTGAACAGGAAAATGAAGTATCTGACAATGAATTCATTGTCAAACTCTCGTGTATCCATAGATATAATTGGCAACTTGGTTTTTTTTGTAAGGATATGCGGTCACGTCTAGACAAACTATTTGAGTCTGAAACCTTTTAAAAATTTAAAAACCTGATTAATTTACTGTCAGTGATTAAATACGCGATCTCCCTCATCACAACCCCCACCCTGCTTTTAGCATCTTTTACAGTATCATCAATTGATAGAGCCTTCCCAGTCCTTGCGCTTCAAGGTACGGTCATACAGCATTAATCTCCCTTGACAGTGGTCCGCTGGCCGAATGCCGGTTAAAACACCCGAGGACCAGTCAAAATACACTCCAAGTAGTCCGGCTGGCTAGTTCAATGTTGAAAAGCATCCCTGTTTCATTTAAAGTATTGACTCATGAAAAAGCTGGGGGGACTAGTGAAAAGACAAGCTCACTGGTCCTGCTGGCCAGTCACTAGCACAGTTAAGTGCACACCCTGTCATAGATTGGTAAGTACTCCAAAAAATAACAACCAGAAACACTTACTGGGCGAGAAGCACTACAGCTGTTGACAGTATATGTACATGTAAACTAGTTTGAGAAAGGATTCCCTTCGAAGTAATATGGTTTGGATATATTTCCCCCCCCAAAAAAAAAAAAAAAAAACTATTTCAATCTGAGAAAAGATTCATGCATGAATCATTTTTCAGATTTCTGAGGGTTTGGCGTCTGTTTGTGAATGCTGCAGCCAGAGGTGCGGTTGGGTACCGGCTGTCACCTGGCTCAACGAGGATGGATTCGATGATTCGATGGATCTGATTCAATGTTCCTATGAAAATACTGTGACAGTTTCTTGCTGTTTTCTCAGCAAGTCGACACTGTATTCGGCTGAAACTTTCACATGTGACTTTTATTGTATCTTTCTTGATAATTTTACCTTGTAAATTAATATTGAGTTGACAAACAAAACCAATTTATGACTTTTCCTTTAAGCTTTTAGAAAGTTTTTGGTAACCCATGTTGTCCTCCATTCATCTTTCTGATGTATTAACGGTAGCGATCACAACCAGTTCAATGGACGAATGAAGTTACGTTCACACACTCGAAAATAAATTAACACATTTTATTTAGTGGTAATATTCTCTTCTCTGAAAAGGACAAAAAATACTGAGCACTATAAACAAGTACATGTAGGTTGCACAGTTGTTGGCAAAGAGAATGTATGCCCGGCTAGTGTTAAGGGTGAGCACTGCTCTCCTGTCCCAAGTATCCAGGTATCTGCCTAAACAAATTTATGACAAACTCTGGGCATAATTGTTGATAAAACAACACGAGAAATCTTTACATGCCATTTATTTTCAAGTAATAAACCAGAAGGGAAACTGACTGGGTGATGTTTCAAATTCAATATCTTTATTCAGGGGTGCCAGTCAGCAGCCATTTAACCTTAAGCTACCGCATAACCAGATAACCAGGGAGCACACCCAAGTTTACGACATAACCTTGGAAGCTTAGAAGTACAGGGATCACGTTGAGGGGATGCGACTTCTTATTTCAAATATCATGTAAAAAAACATCAAGGGAAAACTGACAAAATAGGGAGACCGCCAACAATATGACTAGATAGCTCAGTCGGTAGAGAGCTGGTACGTTAATCCGGAGGTCGCAGGGTTCCGATCCCATTCTAAACAATTTGTCTTTGTTCCGCCCAAAAATTTAATTAACATTTTATCTTCATGTAAACACATCATTTTTAGGTTTGACCTCCCCAAAGTCATTCTACAAAATCAAATCAAAGTCGTTTGCAGTACCGAATCCTACAGTATTCATGTACGCTTTAGTAATAATGAAGTGAAGAAAAAGGCCTACTGTAATACTGGAGGTTTTTTTTATGGAAATACACATGAAATAAATTCAGATCCAATTTCAGATGAGAGTGGAAAAAATTTATCGAGCAAGAGTAATTTAGTTATCACAAAAAATAACCAATAATCTGACATTACATCTGAGCAATGTAGTGGGATCAAGGTAAAGCCAAGCATTCATTGTCTATTAACGACTGCTACGGGCTAGGAAAAAACCCACTTAAGTTGCCAGGCCAGTTACTAAAAAGTGTGCACCCTACCTACTTAAACTGGTCGTGTTAACTGTTTGTATGGTTTAAAAACATTTATGAGTGTATGAATGATGTGAGTGAGTGGGTGTTTTAATATTCGCTACCTTATGGAGACCTAGGACAAAATAGGAAAGGGACAACAAAAAGGTCTCCATTGGGGAATTCTAACGACTCTGATGCTCCACAAGGAATTTTGTAAGCAAAGTATACGGGAGGATGTTGTAGAGCGGCTCTGTGATGCTCTGAAATATTTAGTTTTTGTATTTTTCTGATAGATAGGGTGTCATGGCCGAGCATCGAATTTAGAGCAGCGAATTCAAGTTCTGGTGGTTAAGTCATCGGGTCGTGGGTTCGAATCCCCGTCATGACACTTGTGTACTTGAGCAAGATGTTTTACTATAATTGCTTCTCTTCACCCAGGGGTATAAATGGATACCTGCGAGGGTAGAGGTTGATATTATGTTTGCAAAAGCCTTCAGAGTGCCACGGCAGCTCGGGGCTGTATACTCCCCAGGGAGCTGAGAAAGACTAAATAGGAATGTTATTGGCCCAATGACCAGGGCACTAATGTAAAGCGCATTGAAACGTTCTTGTAAAATGCACTATATAAGAACTTGTTTTTATTATTATTATTAGATGCAGTCCACAAGAAATAGAAAAATGTCATATGTGATGATAGTGCGCGTTTAAATTTTGAGCTACTAAAATTTTCAGGGGGCCGAGAAAAAAACCCACACTACTTAAAAAAAACACTAAAGCGCAAGCTACACACTAGCAGTACCAAGGTAAACATTATGACTTCATCTAAACATTTAAACACACAGCAAGAGTTGATTGTTTAGATTGTGTACAAAACCATCTGTCACTGGATCCCTCTTTGGACTTTATGGAGGAAACAAAAAATTTGCATATAATATAAGCTTATTATCAACCATTGAAAATATTAACCTTTATGGAGATAAAACAATTTAAAGGGGCATGTAAGCGCTGTTGGTTTTTTTGCAAGGGAGCTATTTTTTTGCTTCTTCTAGTTTGCAGTGCGCACATTCAATCTGTGATATAAAAAAAAATCATCAAATCAACTGGCCAAGTTTTAGTGAATACAATAACCTAAACAATTTTGAATGTTTTGCCAGGGATTTTATGCATGTTTATAGACATTTTGCTTATTTTGATTACTGCAAT
Organism: Pisaster brevispinus; assembly: GCA_023634235.1. Lineage (NCBI taxonomy): Eukaryota > Metazoa > Echinodermata > Asteroidea > Forcipulatida > Asteriidae > Pisaster > Pisaster brevispinus. The sequence continues at coordinate 5,621,782 of JAMKCF010000021.1, read as the reverse complement.
CAAAATAACCACTGGTGACTTTATGACTATGACAGAACATGTATATCAGACGGAAGTACTGTACAGAATGTTTGGCACTAGTTGGTACAAAAATATAGCATACAGTAGTTGGACAATTGATATTCCATGTAACTCCCCGAGGTATTGTCATTAACTAGTCATGCTAGTTCCTGTTTACCTAGAACAGGAACTGTCAACTTCAAATATCTCAGGGAGCTAATAATAAAATATCGAGTATCAACCTGAAATAAACAATGTTTATATTTGTATAAAGACATGTTTACCTGAATACAACTTCTCTAGTTTGGCATCATTTGAGCTCCAGAAACCATGGTTTGACATTTATGTGAGCCATCATCTTTTCATGTGAGCGATGTTCTTGTGCGTTAAAATATACTGCTCTAGTCATGCTGCTCTAGTGCTATGCTTGCTTCGTAAAGTGCATGCGTAGTAGATTATTGCAAATGCGATAGTCTACTACGCATGTGCATCGCCCTGTGCGTGAATGTTGCACATGCAATCGTCTCCTACTACGCATGCGCAGTTACCCGGTGCGTGAATACTCGTGCCACACTTGGTAAACAGCAAAAATAGCATTTGGCACATGATGGTAAATATGAAAATTCGGTTTTCGATCATAAATATGCATGAGGTATTAATATGAACTTTATAAATGGAGAGCTTCCACATATGCTGACACTAATCTTCTTTTTTATTATTTATATTATTATATATTTCTGGTAATGAATTGAATGATGCCTCATACATGTCATAAGTTAACTCGCAAGCTTCAGGAAATCTGTAAACAAGGGTGCTTGCTATGTGAACCAGAAACACCAGGGTTAACCCCTACTCTTCCATGATAAGTCTTTTGGGTTCTTTTACGCGCACTTAAATCCTAATACACGGGACCTACAGCCTGATGTCCCATCTGAAGGACAAAGCAATTCTGGTAAAGTATCTTGCTCAAGGACACAAGTGCCACGACCCACGACTAAAACCCACACTCTGCTGATCAGAAACACCAGAGCTTTGAGCCCGGTACTCTTAAGATGATCCTACATGAACATTTTACCTTTAACATGCACTATCTGATGTCATCTGGTAAAGGTGTTACATGTTGACTGTCAAAACAAAATGTATGGAAACTGGCAACGATGGATGTGAACTTTGAGGCGGGTACATTCTTCGGGGAATTATGTGAAATACCAATTAACCCTTGATGGCAAATACAGAAATGCACACCATTGATTTGGGCGACATACTTCAACTCAATAAGTTTTTATAAATATCAGAACAATACTATGCCCAATGTACTATTTACAAATTTAATAACAAACAAAATAAAAATGTTATACACCAATACATTCTTCCCCTCTTGTAAAGGAGGCGTCTCAAAGTGCTTGGTATTTTTTCTACAAGGTATGCAGCACTAGGTATGTTCGAAATACAAGACTCATTTATTTACCTAGTACCATGTAATGGTTTACGTTTAACAGTTTACTTTCTGCAAATTGTTCTTTATTGTCGTGCCTTGAGCGCCTGCTTGTTAGGTTGATATGTTGCGCTATACAAGTGTTATATTATTGTCATACTTTGTTTTTTAATCTCTTGCCTTTTACTTATCTTTACATTATTGTATTGTAGTTTTGTGGCTGTAAATACATGAGGAGTTAATAAATGAAATGGAAATGAAATGCAGATGCTAGAGACAAATCAATAGGATTGTAACCTTGAGCTTCGGTTCAGATCAGTAAAAAAGTATCAATAATAGTCTCGTAAATTAGATCTTAAAATCAACTTTAAGAAGCCGAGTCTCCATAATTTGGTTAGCAATTTTGCGACTACTGTGGCCCTGCAGAGGTTTTTTAATTTGTGGGGGTGCTGTTGTTGTGGGAATTAACAACAAAAGGGAAGCATGACATTCTGTTCATGCTAGGAAATTCAGCTGCCCACGTACAGCGGTTTTGTCCACACAACATCTATCAAAGCCTTCCAAACCTACATATATCATCGTTTCCAAAGACTACATCTGGGTGAATATGAGCTCAGTTGACATTACGCGACCACGACCAGAAACGGGTTTGAGTTTGCTAAGCAATTTCTCGTGTTCGGTTCAACCGCGATGACGAAGCTTTTAAGACCCAACCGTAACCGAGTTGTTGGCTGGAGTTGTTGATTTCAAGATGGCGGATTCTACAAACTAACAACAAATGTCAACAGAATTCTTTTTAAAATGAAAAGCATTGAAGCATACCACTCCAGTGTTGAACAAATTACAAAGACCAAGTCCCATTACTTGAAAATAAATGAAGGCGGTATTTTTTGAGAAAGACCAACTTTTAAGAGGTGTACCTAGGTCGTGAACTAATTCTGGTTACCGACCAATTTCGCGTAGCTCTCGGAAATTGTTTCGGTCATTGAATTTCTGGTCAGAAACTTGTTTCTGATCGAGGTTGCCAAAACTTTCCCCGTATTTTAGCGAAATGTTACCTAAAAGGAGTAATTCTTCAGATTTTCGGTGGGTCCCTGTCTTTGTGTTTGGTATACACGCCATCAATCCACGAGTTCAGACATCAACTCAGGCCTAAAAATTTACACACAGCGCCCACAGCAATTGCCGTGGTAAAAAAAAAGGATTTCGTGAACATGGATGCTTAGACCATGTTTTTCTTTGTTACGCATGACCTACATGTACACATACACAGGTATTCACATTCTACAGACAGTATTTCATGACCATTACACAGACAAGGCAAGCACTGAAGAGCAAACAAGGCAAAATGGTACAAAACAGGTTATTGACATCCTTTCATCGGGAAGTTCTGACAAGATGGAAGGAAGCCCATCCAGGGACCCTCTTAATTATACTTTAAGCAAGTTATATCTACCTCTCTGTGGCACCTTGACCTCGTCTTGACCTCGGCAACAATCAGACCCACGATCTTCCCGGATGATTCTGCCGAGAGGGAGTAGAATTTCTGGTCGCTGGTGATGTCTCTATACCATGAATCTGGGTATCTACGTGTGGAGCGATTAGAAGAATAAAACAAAAAGTCAGTTTTTAAAAGGATTTCAAATATCACGGATCTACTATTCTAATAATATGCAATAAAGCCCTTTTTGTCGATTATTGGGAAGTAAAATTCGCAAGAAATTCCTTGGAGTTTTTCCCGGACTGTTTACACCTGACCTATCTGGTCATTCTATTGCGATGTGGTGCTACCGGAGTATATTGCAAGTGTCATGGACAGCCAGAAGGACCAATGGGTCAATATTAGCAGAGATTCCACTTCAAGAACGCCTCATGCATGTAGTTGTTGTTTGCAAGTTTTGTTCCAGTAAAGATGTTGCGCAACAACCACAGCTGTATTTCAACTCATTGCATTTTATTTCATTTCACTTTATTAATGAATGCTGGTTGTGCAGTCAAGGATTCTAAGAAAAGCAAACTTAATCACTACACTAGCCAAGAACCCCGATGGAGAGAAGACAAAGAAGGACATTTCAGTTTTAGATGTGGGAGGAAAACCCTAGAGAATTATTCCAGGGAAAGCCCATGCAATCAGGTAGGGACTGAAAACCCAATCCACATAGTGCCATCGGAGGGATTCAAACCGGGGTCCCAGAGGTGTAAGGCGAGGCATTGCCAACTTGACCGCCCAACCTGACCCACCTGGTATTGTGGACTCCACCCAACCCCCACCCCAACCGCCACAAAATTAAAGCCCTGGATACAGAACTGATTGCCACAAATTCCAACTTAACTCAGGCTCTCAACATACATGTATTTTTGTACCACTACAAGACAAATAAAAAAGACCATAACCAAATCAAGAACAAAAGGGCGGAAGCCTGGGGATTTCCCTAAAGCACTACAAATTGAATTACTATCTTAGAGAAGCAATCTCCTATAACTTACAAGAAGATAATGTAAAAACACAATCAGCATCCATATTCCTATTTTTATTATTATTCGCTGCATATGTTTATTTTATATGTTGCATTTATTTATAAGAGAGTTTGGGGAAATATATTCCATTGAATTGAATTGAATTAAATTGAATAGAATTGAATACAGACACAAAGCCTACATCACAGAGGATCGGTTAGTTTCAGAATCATGTGACAGTGAATCATGTTGAAGAAAGCTACATGTAATACATGTAGTGTCCTTCCTTCTGTATATAACATTTGAAGAAATTTTGTTAAATTATATTTGAGAGACAACCCTGAAGCTATCAATCCACCCACTCCTCTCTAAGACATTCTCAGGATCGTCTAATTTTCATCATCACTTTACATTTTAATACCAAGTTACAATAGCAACATATCTGCCCTGTCTAACTTCAACAAGCAAAGACAACAACTTATTGCTGGAAAATCATTAAGTTAAAAAAACAAAACAACAACAACAACAACACAAAAAAACAAACAAACAAAAAGAAACACAATCTTGTGTTCTGACCAATCTCACAAAACAGCTCTGAAGTCATCTGGAAAATCTCACCGTGTGATAATATTGAATTGCCTGAGGGTAAGCAAAGCATTGTGATTCAATTTTAAGTCCTGCATCGTTAACGATTGACCGTTGTGGCTGCCGGTTAAAGTTATTAAAGATGTCGGGGGCACGAACAGCAAATTGAAAACTTCAAAACAATGTCCAGATCTCACTTAGGAACTCTCGGCATCATTCCCAGAAGATCTTCTTCATATCAATGGCCTGACAAGCAATCTAGCAAGCCAACAAGTACAGTGTCCGGTCATTAGTCCCAATACTCCCCTTCCCCACCACCCCAAGCCGGCGAAAAAGTAAACAAAACTCAGCTATAGTGGTACCAAAATAGTACGGTATCAGACCAAGTATAGGTCAAAGGTAGAACAAATACCGAGAATATTTTCGAAGCAATGAAACATGAGACTGCAGTAAACAATTTCTTCTTTATTGAGTTTTTTTTTTTTTATCTGCTCTGAAGAATTTTTGATTCCTTCTTGATAAAACACTGGGCACGATGTCTCCTGTCTACACTGCTTTCGGATTTGGGGTTTTATTTTATTATGTAAAGATGTTCCAACTCAGCTACAGCACGAAGGTTTTAGAAATGGAGGTTGCATCTGTATGAAAAACAACCCTGCTCATAATCAGGCAGTATAATAAACTGTGCACCAAGGTATACATGTAGACTGTGCAAGACTCGCATGTATCGAAGTTGGAAAAAAAAAAACCTCAAACGAACACTATATTTTTCTATTAAATCAAATCTTTCTCAATGCTATTCATACAAAATTCTTGCAACTAAAAATACATGTACCCATGTAGCAATTTGTTTAAACAGTTTCAATGTTTATGTAAACAATGTACAAACAATTTGTTAAAATTAACATTGAAACAAAAATAAAACTTCGGAACAAGGATGCTTATTTTTGTAGAAACCTCATTAGCCAATCGCGCATGAATTTGTGCGACCATTACTCGTATACATGTAGGTTTTAAAATAACATGAACGCCATTGAGCAGCATTCTCAATTGTTTACAAGTAATTGGAAACTGATGTCACAAGTCATATTCTCAGGTTATCCTTGATATGTAAATTCATTTTACTTTCACATTTCATGGCTAAATTTTACTTTCCCAACAATATAAATGTTATAGCCATAAACTAAGACAAGAGTGTTTGAAGAAACAGAATCGGGCACACATAAAACTCAATATGGATCTTACTTGGTCAACCTGAAGCTCAAGTACACGCGAGACTTGCACAGTCTAGTGCAAACTATGATAAGTCACGTCAAAAAGTGGGTCACGATAAAATTCAGGTGGGTCACCGAACTTTTTCAGAAGTCAAATCTATCAGTTCAATGCAATTAGTCATAAGTATATAAAAACAAAATGCTTCTAAAAAGTTTACCTGCATTAAAGGAGTGGCCATAGATTGGTTTTTGTCAACCTAATAATGATTTACAGGCAAAATTTTCAAGAAAGATACAATAAAAGTGAAGTCACATGTGAAAGTTTCAGCTGAATGCAGTGTCTACTTGCTGAGAAAACAGCAAAAAAATGTCACAGCATTTTCACACGTATGTCGAATCCATCCACAGTTAGCGAGGTGAGAGTGAGTACCAATCGCATCTCTGGCTGCAACATTTGCGAAATGAAACCGACTATCAGAAATCTGAGAAACGATTCATGCATGAATCGTTTCTCAGATTAAAATTGTTTCAGGGTGAAAAAATTATCCACACCATATTACTTCACAGGGAATCCTTTCTCAAAATAGTTTTTTACTATCAACAGCTGCAGTGCTTCTCACCAAGTGAATTTTTATGGTCGTTCATTTTTGGAGTACTTACCAATATATGACCCTACTTTTAAGGTCAGCCTGTCTTTATGAGGTTACCTCTGCAACGGGGCTCAATCGGCTGGCGATCAACAGTTTCATTCACCATTGAAAGCCAAAACATTTTATTAGGTCGCCGGCCTAAAAGTTTGCAGGTCACAGCCACAGATCACAAGTTTGTGTTCTTACGTGACATCCTGTGTCACTCATCACAGCATTGTTGATGGGACTGGGGCTTTCATCGGACTTTGTCCTTAAATCTCTCCGAAGTGCAATTTTATTTGAAGAGCTCTGACTGGACATTGCTTCATGACCAACCTAACAATCGACAGCCTTTTTACCTCAAGGCATTCAGAAACTGTGAAATTGAAACCAGTACGGAATCAAGTTTCTGTACAAGTGACACGCCTGTGAATCGATGTGTAGTTTTGATTTCCGCAGGGAAAAACAAGACACAATACTTCTTCTTTTTTTTAACCTTAAGATTGAAACAATCTAATATTAATAAAGTACTTACTCTACAGGGAACCATTCCCCGCACAATCTCTTCACCTCCCCCACATCATCCGGACATAAGAACCTCAACTTGAGGAGCTGAGTCTTTCCTCCTCCTCCATTGCCACGCCCACCTCCCCCACCTCCAGTGTTGTTGCCCTCCTTAACCCCACTAGGGGCGTGTTCTTTACCAGCACATGAAGTCATGCATGCAATGGGGTGAAGTTACACATACGTCATTTAGCGGCCCCTGTTGCTCACAACCAGGTACAGGGCTGCAATGTCAAAGGTTACAAAGAGCTATCATTTGAAAGGTAACAAGATTATATTTTTACAGTTATTATGATTATACATTTCTGGTAATGAAACCATGAATGCCTCATAAGTGAACTTTTAAAATCACTGTGGCTCGCAAGCCTGAGGAAACCGTTAAACAAGGGAAAATGAGTGCATGAACTGGACCTTGCAGACCCTCTTTAAGGATCAGTTGTTTATGGGACGACCTGGGCCCAATTTCATAGAGCTGCTTCGCGGCCGATTCTGTGCTTAAAAGGCCGAACAAAATTCCCCATCAGAGAAATAATACAAACAGTTAAGTAAATATTCGGGGAAACAAAAGACTCACAATATTCGTTGTAATGCGAATTACCTTTGCATACAGGCGTCAGTCATAAAAAGCTTAGTGAGGAGTGATAACTTACATGTATTACAACATGAGTTTGACAGGAATTTAACCTGATTGTTTCAGTCTTGCGCATCACTTAGGAACATTACAGCAGTTGACCGCCATTTTTCACCTTGTATGACCACATAATACATGTACCTTATACATCTTCTCCACCCACATTTAGATTAATGTGTTTGATCATAAATAATAGAATAAGTGGTGGTCGGCTACTTCACTTAAAGCATTTCACTCAAATATTCACCGGCGAGTCTTCTGCATATTACATGTACATGTACGTGTATCTTGCAGATTACACATAGTGAAATTGCACATTATTCAAACTTTATTTGTTGGTGCAAAACCGAATAATTTTCTCAGACAATCAATTCCATGATGGGAACTTACATAAGTAGCTCTGCTAAACAGCAATTAAATTGTCAGCTTTTTATCGGGTCTTAACACAGTTTCATGTACAGTGTATCAAGTCCAAACTTCAGTTAGAAAAACATAATGTACATGTTAGGCCTAACAACAGAAAAAGGGTTTAAAATTGTTTTTGTTTTGTCTTCAGGGTTCTCCCCATGTACAAGCTAGCGTGAATGCGTGCAAATTGCGTGCTGATACACGCAAATTTCAGCCGATACACAAAAAAAAAAATTTTTTTTTAATTAACCATTTTATTTCTCAAATAAACAAGAGAAAACCAAAAAGAATGCTCCAGATTGCAGAGTAAGGCTTTTAAAACCAAGATAAACACCAAGTAGAAAACATTCCGAAGATGTTGTTTCAATTTAGCGTGCTTCGGCCAAACATCAACAAATGTTGGTCCAGAATGCACCACAGTTTTGAAAAAACCCGAGGAGAACCCTGGACTCTTTATTGCATGATGAAAAATGAACTTATTATTAATTCAGGACTCCTTTTTGGCAGACATGTACACCAGTCTACTAACAACAGGATACATCTGGAGATTCTACTGGGATTATCCCCAGGATTTTTCCAACACCCTGCGGCATTCTGGACCAAAAATTTGGACGTTTGGCCTCAGGCACGCTGATTGAATTGAAACAAGGTCCTCGGACTGTTATTCCATGGTGCTTATCTTTGGTTCTAAAAGCCCTACTGAGTAATCTTGTGCAGTCTTGGGCATTCTAAATGGTTACTATCTATCATTTTTGCAAATTTGATCTGTAGTCAAACAACGTATTTATTTAGAGTTTTCTTTTTGCATATCCGCTGTAATCCGCACAAAATCAGCCCAAAACACTTGGGCATGGAGAGACCCTGCCATACACTCTTTCAAACAACCACAGAATACAGGGCCATTTATTTCCCTTTGTTTTAAACAATCCTCTAAACTGTTTAGGCCAATCTTATCTTTTTAGGATGGCTTTGAAGTTGCGATGCATGCTATAGTTGTACCATTTTTTCTCCAAACACATTGTGATGTTTGGAATTTTAGCAGAAGAAGCAGTACTAGCTCTAGTTGTGCCAGTCATAACCCTCGATCGTCACAATGGTCACAGACTAAAAGGTTATACAATTTGTTTTGAACCCTGTTTGTTTTGGGGGGTTTTCAACCTTTTTACCAGACGCTTTTGAGTGCATTTAAAATGTCGAAAAGAATTTGTCAAAATAGTCATTATTTTGCCAACTTTCAAAACATGGTCTGTGGTTAAATCAAAGGGGCGTGACCAAGTGTTATGATCATAGCAGCCATACTAGCTCCATTCTTTAATGCATTCAAGACTAAAGTTAGCGCCATATCGGCCTTTTCCTTTGGCACAGTGAAGAGCGGGAATCAAGCCTAGCGGGAATCAGACCCAGTGGATAGCCGGCTCCCTGTTCCATCATCCCGACAAGAAATCCATGTGATGACTGGTGGAAAACTCGGAAAAATCCAGATATCTAATACCTACTCCTAGAACTATGAGGTTCGTTCTGCTATCATCTCCACGAACCTCTTTCGTGGACATGTAAAAAATCCTATTCGAAACTGTTTGCCCTTCATATTACATGCCTACAACTTTTTTTGGAAATCTGATCTTGCCAAAATTAGACTGTGTTTCTTTTTTGTACTCTCACTGAGTGTTGCACTCGTCCTGAAAATCCACTCCGCAAATTTTTTTGCAAACATTTTTTAAAATTCTCATAATTTTTCAAAATCCTCGCCTTTCGGTAACAAATTCGGCTGCTCCAGTCGGTAATCAATGGTATTCTGCCCGCAATGCTGGACTGGTCCACGATAGCCAGCGGTACATGTGCTTTTTTATACATGAATTGTTAGTTAATGTGAACCAGCCTTGCGCATACATGTAGCATACCAGTTTGGTCTCTCCAACACGCAAGTTGTGTGCTGTTAATCGATGGTGTGCTGCGAGCAACGCTGGTCACAATAATAACCAAAGGTACATGATTTTATACATGAACCATTGGTTACCAAAGTTTCGAATAGGATTTTGTAAATGTCACTCTATATACAGTACCGGCCACAAGTAATTCCAAAACCCTGCGAGTTGCGTGCGAGTACCCGCGGGTAAACTGCGTGGCGGGTACGGGGCTCCCCGAAGCCCCGCGGGGATTCTGCGGGGACGGAACGGGGGCCCCGCAAGCCGGGGAACGTGTCGTGGACCTGCGTTGCGGGGACCTACCTGTAAAGGTCCTGCAACGAACTCGTACACACACATGTAAATGTAGAACAATTTCCACATGTAATATCATTCTAATAAACTTACATGTACTTCACCCCTCCATGCTTCACCCATGGAGGAATAAATTCTTCCATGCTTTATTCAACTTTAAGCTGAACTCTCAAAACCTCAAACATCAATCAATGAAAGAAATCGTGTAAAAAAATCCCTACGCTGCGCGGCCGCCATGACTGCTTCTGCATTTCGCTGCGCTACCGAAGCCTCATGGATGACTGGTACCTTGCAGGGGCAGCTGTTTTCCTGCCAGCATGCTTAGGGTGACCAGCGATGCTCCAACTACATTGACAAATTTAATCTCTGTCCATACCATGCATTTGGTGATAAAGTACGACCGTGATTCTTTTCAAGGCCTAAGAAAAATTGTTCTCAAACGGACACACACACGGAAATTTGCGATCTTATCCCCTAATTTCTGCCCTCAATAATCCTTTTTCAATCAACAACCATTTTCATGGATTTGTGATTTGAGAATCGGTTTTATAGAACTTCTTTTGCAATGAAATCTTCGTGTTAACGATCGATCGACGACGCACGATTGAGGCAAAAGTTGTCGATGCTTGAATAGCCTTAACCCAACGCTGTGTATAGTACAGAATCCGCAGGCGTGCGCCACATTGTGCAGCATTTGTTTACTCGACTCGTGAACGTGTACAGAGTTGGAGGCTAGCCAAGCTTTCTTATGAATATGAATTTATTGACGGGCCAATCACAGCGTGCGGATTGTTGTTTAGGATGGACTTTGGACCTGCTGTTGTACTGTACAATACGCCATGTATTGTGTGCGTGTGTGGGGACTACCGGCGGGCGAGCGAACGTTGGGCCTGTGGATACTCACTACCATGTGGTTATGTGTGCGTGCATGTGCACGTGCGTGCGTGTTTTACTTATGAACGATCTAGAGATGTCAAAACTTGCCAAACCATTTTACGAACTTATAAATAATCTCTCTTTGGGATTTTACCACTGTACCCCTCATTTATTATGAAAAGGAACAATTATTTGACTCGCCCGGTTGGCTGGTAAAGGAAGGATTTTGACTCGCCCGCTGCTGTTTTCACTCGCATTTGGCGACAGGGCGACCGTTAATTTTGAGACCCCGAAGCAATTGCAGTCTTGCGGGGCTTCTGCGGGGCCTCGCAAGTATTTTGCGTGGCCCACGGTGATTTTTGCGGGGATCCCCGCACACTCGCGGGTATTTTGCGGGGGTCCCCGGCACGCACTCGTTAAGCCCCGCGAGTTACCCGCGGGGCTTTGGAATTACTTGTGGCCTGTACTGTAGTATGATGTTCGTGGAGACGATAGTGGAACGAACCTCATAGTTCTAGGAGTATCTCATACCCAGGCCAATTTAACCCAAAAGCACTCAACACTATTGCTAAAACTAGACTAGAAAAGCCAAGTACCAGGATCTCAGACAACGTGTCAAATTGCAATAACGCAAGCTTTATGTAACTCGCACGTACTGACTGTACTGCTGTCTGGCGCGCTGATGCAGTGGTCGCGTGAGAGCTAGCGGTGGAATGTTTGTCTGACATACAGGTATTTTGTGATAAGTTGATATCATCAGTGCGGAGTGCTTTAAAGTTTTAATTATTTATTGATCTTCTTCCTTTTCGATAGTGCAAGGATGTATCTTGAATAAATTAAAAATTAAATTGCCTACAGTCCAGCAGTATCATTGTGGTTCATCCCCCTAATAATAGTAATAATATTCACAGACCTATTCTAAGGACCTGATGGATATCTTATGGCCTAAGCAAGTTACAACAAAACAAGTAAAATGTCTTTTCTTAAATATTTTGTTTTCCAATCCGTCACTGACTGACTTTTTTATCCGTCCGATCCCGACAGAGCACAATCCCAAGGTTGGTCCTTTTATTTCTCTACTTTACTTTGTTTTTCCTGCGTGTGTCAAGATAATAAAATAAAGACTGACACACAGCACAGGTCTAGCATGGGAACATTTATAATTAAATTTGTACATACCATTCGCGATTTTCTTCAAAATATCCCGAAGAAAAACCCGGTTCTTTCTCGAAAAATCGCCGACAAAAACATCACTGCCCAAAAAAAAGCTGCCTAAAGATAAACAGAGATAATACGTAAAGGTTAATGGTAAGTCTGATACCCCAGTACAAGCTACTATGTAATAACCATTGACTGTACTACAGGAACCAGACTTCAAACTCCGGCGATCGTACGATTGAGATAGCGCCCTCCTTTGACGCAACTTATCTGGGCCATACATCGTCAATAAAATACTGGTGTGCCCAAAATGCTTGAACCTAACCCCTGAACTTAAAAGCGTGTTAGTGTGTTTGACCATTTTTGCTGTCAACGATTGTTAGGTCAGGATTACCTTTGATTGTTATGTAATTTTATGAGACATTTTTTAAACTAGTATATTAATTTTAATAATGGTAATTAAACTGACGCACAGAATTTTCTGATGGCAGATACATTAGGTTCAAACGCTCTTTTGTCTCGCACGAGCAATTTTTATTGAATGCATGTTCACAAAAGAAGATTCTAAATTTTACAACAAAGAAGCTCAACCTTCTCAAAATAAATAACCAGGCAAAGATAAACCATTGTCTACTCCATGACTCCTACAAAGGTACAGGTCAGCAATCAGCAATAAAGCATTATTTTCTCCTCAATCTTTTGCAATTGCTTCGGGCTACTCTTTGAGCTGGGACCTATTAGTTTGCATACGCCTTAATAACGAAATTTTACTTGTCATTTCTTTGGCAGGGTTAAAAGTCTAACAAAATTATTTCCCTGCAACCTATTTGATGGGAATGTCGGGAAATAAAACTTTATAAATAAACTGAAACAAAATTGACAAGAGCGGGACTTGAACCTGTGACCTCCGGATAACATCCCGATGTTCAGTTGGTATAGTACCGGCACGCTAATCCGGAGGTCGCAGGTTCAAGTCCCGCTCTGTAGTCAATTGTTCAACCCCAAATTATTTGAATTTAAACCTTCTGATAATATTCTTTTTTTAAAGAAATGGTACTATTTTACAACATCTAATAGTACCTGAAAGCATTTGTTTCTTCTCAACGTACCGTAAGCTACAATTCAAGGAACCTAACTTCAACCATAGCTAGCCATGCGTGGAGAAATAAAAACGACCCTTCAACCAAGGTTGTTAATGTTAACAGAAATTATATTTTCGGAGGGGCACAACGGAACTACCAAGCTTCCAGTAGTTTTCATAAAGGAACCTATATCTTAAACCATGGATAAAAAAGGCCCTTCACTTTTGTCAATGAGAAAGTTATTTTATTTTGCTCTCGAAACGGCGCACCAAAATTACCAAGCTTCCAAGTTGTTGTTTTTTCAGAGCCTGAAAACCTAAGTTTCGTAAAGATCCTGTTTTTCACCCAAATGAAAAACCTGGATATTTTCAAAACGGTACAAGAGAATTACCGAGCTTCCAGTATTTCTCAAAGCCTGAAAACGTGTGTTTTGCAAACACCCTTATATTATTTGTTAACAAGGATCTACCTTAATTGTTTGGGTGTTTTATAAATCAGCGTGCATCTCAGCCTACCGAAACCACCTTTTCACCTTCTTCCATTTCGGCAGCTTAGATTTTCCCAGTAAGTTTTTACGAATTCTGTTTCTATTCTTGCCCTCGGTACCTGGATGGTTGTTTAGTTCGTCCTCAAGACCCCCGCACACACTTTCCTCATTCTGACTGTGACCACTTGAGGGCGTTTTGCATGCTTTATGGCAAGACTTCTTTGGGCTACTTTTGAACGATTTTCGAAATCGGAGTTTCCCTCGGTCGGGTTTCTCAACAAAACGGTAAAACTCTAGCCTCCTCTTCTCAAAATTACCCGACGCCATCAAGACGTCTAACTCGAGAATGATCTCTGGCTGCCGACCATCGCGGCCTGGATTTGTGGAGATGTGAGTAAGATTCTTGTAGCGGATCCTAACAGTGGTGATTGCATCAGCTATATTCTTGATTTTACAATCAGGAGCCTCCAAGATGGTTTGATGGATGTTGTCAGGTTCTTCAAGTATCCTTTGAAGATCCTCATCTGTGGAGTTATCATTGAGATTGAAGAAGTCCATTGACTCCCACTGTGGTTTGACGTCCGTCATCAGCTCATTCTCCACATCATCAATATCAATACTGTCAGCAACATCCTCTTTCTCCTCCCACTCTTCCTCCCCATCCCATCTATCCCCACCATCCCCATCATCATCATCATCATCATCATTATCATTATCATCATCACCAAGAGCCTTGTAACCATCCACCATCTTATCTCCGTCCGAATCATCTTCATCCTCATCCAACATCCAGAGCAACCTCACGTCCGCAATAAGTCCTTCCTCTTCTGCGCCTTCTAGGATAGCAACTGATGCAGCATATCCATTCTCTCTTGCATCCTCCTGGAGACATTCATCTATGAGAGTTTCCTCACCGAAAATGCTCTCAAAGGAAGAGTCCCCATCGTCCTTAGCTTCAAGGCTACCGTCCAGTGAGTCAGCATCCCTAAGAAAGTTTCGATGGTGTGGAGATCCCTCTTCACTCGAAGGGGAACCAGCCGTCATCTCAACGGGCTTAGATGTGATTGATGTCATCGTGCCGTTTGAGTCGGTTGGTGCGCCTTGCCGATTTGATCCTAACCCTGGAGTAAACTTTCCACAGCCAGCTGCTGCTTTTCCACCGTCAATATCATGCGTATGGGAAGTGTTGTTATTTGATGTGTTAGGAACTGCACCGTTTTCGTTGGAAACAATGGCTTGCACAAGGGCGTCACTAGTGTTTGTGTCGATTCGTCGTTCGTTGTTTTCCTCGCAAGGTCTGTCCTGCCGCTCGGTCGCCTTCGGCTCTTTCCGTTCGCCCTGTTCTGCATTTTCTTTTAGACTGTTCCTGGCAACTTCTTCAACAAATAGAGAAACCACTGCTCTCATCAACACCTGGCAGATGAACTCCTTGATTTGCCTCCCAAACTCCGGAGGATAAACCTGCGACCAGGAGCACGTGTCGCCAACGCAGCTCACCATGCGATCGATTCGGAAAGAAGAGTCCTTCTCTTGACTTACAGCTAATTCGCCTTCACTTTCGCCGAAGAGGGCGTTGTGCTGTTCACTTCTTGCAGATGGGGATTTGTCATTCTCCTTCACTGATCCAATAGCGTCTTCTTTGGGGAAAGATATCTTGGAAGACGTCTCAGCGTCAACTCGACAGTGCACGCGTTCAACGTAAGATTCGATGCTAACAACTGGTTCTTTGGTAGAACGTTCCGATACCACTGATGTCTTGGGTTTAGTTCCCACACCTTCGTTAAGGTCGTGTCCGCCCTCACAATGCATTGTCGTTTTCGTCGCGTTGACGTCATCAGCTGTTTTAAAAAAGTAATAAAGAATACAAAACATTTTAAATGAAACACTTCGGCAAATTGGCATAAACATGTAGTCATATTTTCCGGTTTCTGCAAAAGGTACGTACACAGCCACAGAAAACACAAACTTATTATTGCAAGGCCAATTAGCAATAATTAGAGACTCTGACATGCTGTTTGTCAGTCGGTGACACGTTGTTAGGATGCGTTAGCAATTAGGCAAGGGTTGTATGCAGTTTTATAGCCCATTAAGTTTATCGTGTATGTCCCACCTCTGCCTGGTCATGTCAGGTTTCGTGCACTCGTCAAAATTGCATTTCAAAGTCAGCCTTCGATTACTGTAAGCATGCAGCCTAGTCAACGTCGCCATGGGTCATTATAATGCAAAAAATATAAATTGTTTATTTATCTATTTATTTTGCTGTTTTGGTAATGCATACTTTATGAACGATACACTAATTAGTGTCTTAACATGGATCTCAACAATAAACATAAATAATATTAAAATCGCTCCGGAAAATTATCAAATTTTTGACATTATTTCGAGAGGAGGTACTAATTTTTGGAGTCTTATTTTCTTACGTATCTATACGAATACTTTCTAGGTAGAGAGACGCTTTGGGTTGACCAAATTTAAGCACAAACTAAGATATCATACAGCCACTTGTATTAAAGCAAAATTACTGGAAAAATCCAACAAGACCCCCATATTAAAATTGTACTTATAAGCGCTGTTAAGTTTGTTTGTAGTATTCCTGTACAGTCATGACTGTTTTCTCCCCAAAGCAGACCTCTTTTGTGATGTTGTTGGGTCATCATGTTTTTATATAACTGTAAGGGGGTTGCTCTTTTAGACTTTGATCTTGTTTGTTCTTGGGCAACCTCCGGGCTTCTGTTTATTTTTGTCTGTCGTTTTTATTTGTGTTGTTCATGGTTAAAACCTGAATTTATAAACAATAAGTTATGGACAGTAACCTTTTTAAAAACGGGTAGCTGTTGTTGGGCTAATAATTAATTAGTTTGCCCGATCTTTGTGTTCTTCCTCATCTTTATTTGGTTGGAAGTGTTCCTTACATTTCGACGGAATCTTTTTCATCCAAGTCGGAGCAAAGTGTACTTCATCCTCCTCCTCGTCCGTGTCTTTAAGACTGTGGACTTTCATTCTCCACGCCTTACAAGCCTTGGATTTCTTCTTTCTCTTCAGTCCTGATATTTTGTCATCTGCTGAGTCCACGTCAGCTTCAAAAGAAAGAGAAGAAAGAAGCTTCAATATTTCCCCTGATCTTTGGCTATTTCTCCAGCTATGGACATTTTGTTGCCTTTATACAAGAACGACAGCTTAAAGTTTGGGTTTTGTCAAGTGAACGCAATGCTGATTTATAGATAAGGTTAGTATCAAGAAAGATTAAGTCAAATAAGACTGGAATGTTTGCATGGTGGAAGGATAATAAGAAACAGTTTGCGGTGACACACAATGTAGATAAATCTCTTTTGAGTAATGGTGGTTCTGAGAAGAACCGGAGGACTGAACGTTTCGGACAGTATACTCTGTCCGTTGTCAGGAGACGGCGGACAGAGTATACTCAAAAGAGATATGTCTACATGGTGTCACCGCAAAAAATATTCCTTATTAAGATTAAGTCACATGTGAAAGTTTCAGTTGAATACTGTGTCTACTTTTTGAGAAAGAAAAAAAAACCTGTCACGGTATTTTCAACATCAAGAACTTCGAATCCATCCACGGTTTGCGAAATGAAAAAGCACTGTGCTCGTTCACAGTGGGTAATATAAACAGCAGATAGAAATGACATATTATTTCTTTTTGGAGGTTATTTTTAATGGACGTTGCTATTAACTTTTTATCACAGCGAAATGGATTAGAATGGCAATGGGCAGAAATGACTGGTCGAATTCAGTTTAATGATGATGATGACGATGATGATTTTAATTAGACAAAGAGAAGTTTTGTATTCGTTGAAATACACCTCTAATTACAGAGACTAAAGCATGTTGTAGTTAAATTTAGAATGCTGGTGTTTCTGTTTGTTTGTATGTTTTGGCTGTTGTGGTTTTGTGGTTTTGTGGTTGTTTTGTGCGTGAAACATTTTCATGCAGGATGGCAACATCTTTATTGCAAACATTACATACTCAATCACTTTCTTTTTCATGTTATGAAAGTCGCCCAACACAAGGCCGAACGGCCACTCACATCAAGACAATTAAAAGAGAGAGAGAGAGAAAGTACCTGTTCGCACTGGTGTAGATTGCAAGATGGTGGGGGGAAAAATATACAGGCAGAGGGACGGTTCCAAAGTGCCGCAGTACGGGGGGGAGCCATTTGAATATGTCTCACAGTACTGGCCTTTGGAAGCGATACAGTGAAGGGGTGAGAAGATGTGGCAAAGCATGCACAAACAATGCTTTATGATTATTTAAACCCATCCAAATGATTCAATTTGTTTTAGAAAAACCAACCTTCCCCGTCGTCCTTGATGCAAGTCTCTCTCTGCCTCAACCATGCCGGTTGGAAGACCTCCAAAGCGTCTGCCTCTTCCACTCGAGCATCCCTTGAGAAGTCCTCCGTGTTGCCATGGCAATCGATACGCCTCAAGTCTGGCGCTTCTTCAAAGTAGACCACGTCGGGCTTCCATTCTGACATTGGCTGATGTGGAGGAATGAACGCTGACGTAGCTGTAGGGTCACATATTTAAAATATATATGAAAGTTTGTGAATCCCTCTTTTGTTCCAAATAACTTTTCCGTCTGAGATAAAAGTCGTTAGGGAAGTAAGATGATACAAGGTTTGTTCTTCAAACATAAAAAGTGGTTAGAGGGCCGAGAGCACAACATTGGTAAGGTTGGAAGAAAATAACTGTTAACCGATTTGGATACATGGATTTATAAAGATTGTCATGGTGGGAAACTTCCCTTGAAATGTTTTTGCCTTAAATGTTGTAGCTTTTGAAAAATCTGGGGAAAAAAACATTTGTTTCGATCTCGCGAGACCAAAACTCAATGTTTAAAAACTTAGTTGCTATAAGCAAAGTGTGGTGTTACAAAACAAGAAACAACACAAATTACATGCTAATACTGACAAGTCATCTTAAGACGATTCTTGGTGCTTTGTGAAGTCGAGCCCTTGACAATTGACAATGTTGTTCGTGTGCTCAATATAGTGACATCGTTTCTGGCATCCTATTAGATAAAGTTCCTTAAAGTAACTGCATCACTTTCCTCCTTTTATTGCCACCATAAAACTTAATTATAATCTTGAAAACAAAATAAAGCTGGCATTGATTCAACTCGAACGTGTGTGCGGCACCTAAATGTAGCCCGAGCCCTTAATGTCGCCCCGACCTAAATGTAGCCCCAAAGTTGTACCTAGATGTCGCCCCGACCTAAATGTAGCCCCAAAAGTGTACCTAGATGTCGCCCCGACCTAAATGTAGCCCCAAAGTTGTACCTAGATGTCGCCCGGGCGACATCTAGGTACCACTTTGGGGCTACATTTAGGTCGGGCGACATTAAGGGCTCGGGCTACATTTAGGTGCCGCACAAACGTGAGATACGATTTCCAGCATTTATTCAGATCTTACGGTTGGTATCCACCGATTTCTTGACGACACGGGATCTGAGTTTCAGTGAAGTTTTCTTGAGCAGGTTTGCGTCCCTATGTTGCTGGGTGGTTTCGGCGTTGTTGTTTGTGCTCTCCCCCGGCGGCGGTCGCGTCAAGCACCTGGCGTACGATCGTGTCGAGCTCGGGGTTGACACCGGGCCTGATTCAACCAAATCAAGTGTTAAAAGATTTCTTTCCACTTTAAACTCAAAGTTTACCAAAAAAGACAGATTTGCCATGATAAATCCTTCGGCCACGACAGGCCTTTTTTGCAATATCACTTATAAAGACTATAAATTAGTTTTCGCCCAAAGTTCACCTTTGTGGTCAAACATTTCTATGATTAAATAAAATGGACGTTTACTTCAATTCTTTCTAACTTTCTCCCCACGGTAGTGTTGTATAACCTACGTCTAACTATCAAATGCATTTTGTACCATACCAGCATTTGTGTCATCATATTATATCTGATTTTTGATTGAGACGCAGTTCAGAAAAAAAACATGTCCCCAGATTAGTATTCGTTAACTACAAAGGTTGCAAGATCCATAACGAACTGTTTGCACAGAATGTAATTCCTGGTTAATCGATATATCTCTGACCCCTTAGTATTAATTATTTATTACATTTATCTTCTCTCTATGATAATTATTTGAGAAGTATTATTTATAGACCATCTCGGGGGGGGGGTAAATGGTTTTGGGTTCGGGTTGGTGTTGGGTATATTTATAGCGTGTGTTCACAAGTCTCCAGACTTCTTCCTATAAACTTCTATATGTTCTATTTTGTCATTTAATTCTGTTCCTTAATACTTGGTTACATAAATTGTATTCATTTAGTACTTATGTTCATACTGAAGTTGTGGAAGTAATTCAAATCAAAGCAAATAAATGTTAAGCTATACAAACTTGGATTAACTGGCTCACTTTTTAGTTGTAAATACTTTTATTTGTTCAATACATACTTGTTGTGCAGATCCAGTCAGGGGCGAATACATCCACGTAGGAAGTCTGCCTTACAGAGACGGGGCCTGTATCAATCAATATGAATGGATCAAAGGTCGATATTTGTTAATTGATGTAGCTTGTTCTAGCACGTGACCTTGCCCCTTCAAGTGAAAACGACAATCGATATAAGCCCGAGAGGATAATTGGAGAAAGTCAAAAAGAGCCGTGGTAAAATACACCACACACACTAGATACGCAAAAGCTTGAAAATCATTTCAATAATATTTACATGGCATGAAATGTTGAAACCTTACGGTCTGCCTTGTTTTAATTTTACACAAGTTTTCTCCCAATCACATGCAATTGGGGTTTTTTCTGTTTCAGTTTCACGTATACACATTGTTTACTTTAAAACTTTATCTTATTTTTAATAATAATATTATATTTCGGTTTTTCGGATTGTTTTGTCGTTGTTGTTGTTGCTGCTGCTGCTGCTGCTGCTGCTGCTGTTGTTGTTGTTGTTTTGGTTAAGTTTTCTGTCCGTGTCGTCATTGGCCGTTTACTACACAACCAGCGTAAGGTCGGGGACCAATTTCATAGAGCTGCTTAAGTACCGTAAAAGTAGGTAAGCACAAAACAGTTTTGCTTAACAAAAAAAATATACCCAGTACTTTCTTGGTTTCCTGGTTATTATTTATTTATTTATTTGATTGTTTGCTTAGATTGTAGAGCAATATTGTTTGCTTTAAGCAGCAAATGAAATTCGACCATGTGTGTGTGTGTGTGTGAGTTTGTTTTCACATTCAAACCGGGGACCTATAACAAAAGAGGACAATAGGGTCCCCGGTTGGGTAAAGGTCCCCAGTTAGAAATTGTGTACAAAACCAATGGGAGCTGTTGCCAAAAAGTTAGAGTCCAAACAAAAGAGGGACAATAGGAGGTCCCCGATTGGAGGTGTTTACACACTTGTGTGTGTGTGTGCGAACATGTCTACGCATTCAAACCGAGGACTTTAGCAATAGGGATCCGGGAAAATGACATATCGGGGACAGTCCTCGGTTTGTTTCGTGTACAAAACCAATGGGAACGTCGCTTTAAAAAAAAACTAGGTCCAAACCATGGGATGTCCTCGGTTTACACTACAAACATGGGTGTGTATGTGTGGGGGTAGGTGTACACATTCAAACCGGAGACCTATAACAAAAGAGGACAATGGCCGTCCCCGGTTGGGTGAAGGTCCCAAGTTGGAAAGTGTGTACAAAACCAATGGGAGCTGTTGCCTAAAAGTTTGAATACAAACAAAAGAGGGATAACGAGGTCCCCGATTGTAGGTGTTTACACACTTGTGTGTGTGTGACAAAAGCCTAAACATGGACATGATAGATGATTAAGATTTTAACAAACTCAAATGTGTTTTAAATAAAACCAAAACTCTAAATAGATTATGACATACATACCATTATAATCCATGACTCATGCTATGCTCTGTTTTAGATCAATATCATGCATTTATTTTAATCGAGCTGTACAAATTTTTCTTGCGAAACATCTTTTCAGACGTAGAAGCGAAGTGTGGACTTTCCAAAAATACGCGTATGGAACATGAAAGTCATCACTGTTAGCAAAAATATATCAATGCTGCAGAGTACCCCGAAAAATAAACCACGTAGGAAGAAACATTCGGACGCAGTTTATTTGGACGCGTGTATAGCTCTCGCCGGCCTTGGTAAGTAGTCAATGCGTCACACGCGTGCGCATCTGCTGCACACGCACAGTTTTCACCATTTTGAGGAGTCAAAAATTTGACTCAACAAAATGGTGGACTGTGTTACTGTTAGTTCACAAAGTATAAGGAAAACCTCACAATTTTATGGCATAATTTGTGTGGATCATTACATTCTACTTTTAAAACATCTTTCCAACCAAGATATTCTGGCCATGCCAGTCTACTCGATCATTCACGGATGTTTTCATTTTGGATGAGCTCATCTCCAAAATTTAACGGCTGACCTACTAAAAACTGAAGTTTATTTCTAAGCAAAAATTTTATTTTATTTCAAGAGACTGGGAGACTTTAATTTTTTTTTTATATTTGAATATTGGGCATTATTTTGGTTGATATGAGGAAGCTTATAATGGCAATGGGCCCGAATTGGCGGCTACGGCTACGGCTACGGCTGGATCGCCCCGTATAGGAAATCCTTAGCAACACACTCAGCAAAGCAAACGTTGCCATTAGCCGTAGCCACCAATTCGGGTACGGCCTCAATATTAAAGTGGAGCCAATGGCGCCCTCCTATGGTCTAGCATTACAATCCATATATTAAGATAATCTACGACAAAGGAGGTCATTCTGTAATTTCAAGGTAACAGAAGATAGCCTTCCGCTTTTTTGAGTAAAGCTCACCACACAATGGCTTGACAGGAAAACGTACGTGGCACTGTCAGCATAAATCAGCATTTCATCAATCTTAACAATGGCTGATGTAGGCGCTAGGCCTAAATAACAATTGGGATAGGAAATGTCACCCCTTTTCCCACTATAAAGCTTGTTCCCGCAAAGTTTATACCAAGAACCGATTTGATATGAACAAACACAAACATCAAATCAATGAACGTCGCTGGAAACTTATGTAGTTATGTGGCAATATTGTCTGGTGTTTAATGTTTCAAATTTGTAAGGGTTCTTGATTTATTGGGATCAGGCGGGGGCTGTGTAGCTCTGAGAAGTGCAGCGTTCCATGGAATAGTTTGTTTTCGTTTATAATGAAAGTAGCCTATTCGGCGATTATACTTGTTACAATCCATGCATCTATTCAGTTTCGAACGTAGAATACTTTAGCTTGCACAGGAAACGCACAAGTGACACGCGCTGTTGTGGATCCCATTGACCCGTGACGTTTCAGTACATAACTCTATGATTGCACATGTGCATAATACAATTTACGTATAAAGAAAATATCAAATAGTATACACTGCAGACGGCCTTGTGGACCATTTTCATCTACGACGGGTGTGGTGTAACTGGTGTTATTATGAATGACAAACCAAAGGTATTAAAGAACATAACTGAGCAGCGATTATGCTGTTTCAATGTGACTCAGTGTTCAGTTCTCGGAATCAAATCGAAACGGACATCGTGGTATCAGCAATAGAAGGAGACACCAAACTGTAGGACCGGTGGACTACTAACAACACATGCAGCAAAGGCACGGGGTTTTTGTGTATAGACCACTACCACGTCATCTAGTGGTCGATGTGCAGTAAAACTACTACACTAGCATGCATGTCCTCTCGAAGCATGACGTGTAATGTGATGATTTGAAATTGATGGGAATCGTAATATTACCACCAGAGCACACGGAACATTGCCTCCCGGTAGGCTAATGTTACTTCACTGACATTGTGTGCTACACCATGGTTAACAACTGTTCGTATTTTTCATCCGGTATTAGTGATGAAATATCTATGGAATAGAATTCAATACCAACGCGTGGATACAGCCTTCTGTTGTAACCAATATTGAAGCCTGTTTTGTGTGTGATGCCATGTAGTTCTACAATAACGTGCAGTCATGACGCGCAATATACGATGGCAAATAAAACGGCTGTTCGTCCTTTGCATTATCGTATTTTGCTTTATCAACTTCGGGAGGGTCTTTTTGGCGCTGGAATCCAGCGAGTTGAATTCCTTTGCAGTGGTAAACCAGCGATCCGACCTCAACGTTATGAGGGAGCTTTACCGGAAGAAAATCAACAGTGTCCCCGCAAACAAAGACAGCCTCGAAGAAGAGGTGAACGGAACGTCACAGACGGTTGTTCCTACGGTATATATTGGACCCATGTACAGTGATGAGGTTATCAACCCTCACCCTTTTTCTTTTATACTGACCAACCCCAACGCCTGCGCGGGCAATATTGACCATGCTTCCAGCGACGAGCTCTTCCTTCTGTTGTTGGTGAAATGTAGCACTTCTGAGTTTCTAGACCGGGCGCAGATACGACGGACTTGGGGTGGAGTCCGCTACCTCGAGGGGAGACGGACATTGACAATGTTCCTCCTTGGATTACCGGAGACTGCTGAAGAGCAGGGAAGGATTATTATGGAGGATGCCATCCACCACGATCTCATCCAGGAGAACTTCTTAGATACCTACCGTAATCTCACCTACAAAAACATGATGGGGTGGAAATGGATGGCAACGTATTGCCCACATGCCACCTACGCCGCGAGTATAGATGCCGATATGCATCTCAACATCCACAACTTATTGGCCCATCTTGAGACCGCAAACACAACTGATTATGCCCAAGGCCACCTTAAACCAACAGATAAACCCATGAGGAATCCTGAGGACAAAGTCAACATAAAATGGTACACCCCACCTGAGATGTACCCTGAAACCACGTATCCGCCATTTTTAAACGGTGCGTGTTACGTCATGTCGGGTGACGTCGCCAGGAGGATTTTCAAAACCTCTTTGCATGTCCGTTTTCTTCCGTGGGACGATGTCTTCGTTGGCATGGTGATGATGAGGTTAGGGGTTTCCCCGTCCGAGCATTTGTCTTTCGAACAATTCAAGAAGCTGAAAAGGACCCGGGACTACTTGAGGGCATTCTCGGGTGGAATAGCCACCGGGATCGGTCACCATCGTAAAGCATTGGATAGCAAAGTCATCAGTGTATGGGATTACATCAGTACAATGCATAAAGTCTTGCATTCATTCCATAATTCAACTAACAGTTAAGCCAATGAATGCGTCTGTCATGATGTCCCATCGATGTATAGTGTATTTTTTTTTTAATTTGCCATGGTATAAATTACCATTATCGTGTTTTCACTATCCTTGCGTGCAATACTGAAATTTGTACTGGGGTTGCAGCTGATCCTCAACAAACCAAAACGAGGCCAGACTACTCTCTAGCCTCGCTATGGTTAAACTTGTTTTAAATATGAGAAAGAAAAATAAAGTGTGGCATTATGGTGAGGATCAAATGAAATCAACCGTACCTTGTGTGCGAGTTCCGGTTTACTTTGGTGTTGAAATGTGTCGTTTTTATCACTACGGTAAAAAGGGGCAAATTGCCTTCAGTTCTCTCAACACTTTGCTGTTTGGAATCATTATTATTCTACTTTTAAAATATCTTTCAAACCAAAGCGCAAAATCTGAAGGCAATGTGTTCCTTTAATTAATTTGTTGCTTTAATAATTTGTTGTGTCAAACTCGATGTACCATCGCCCACCGATATGATAATAGTCGCCATTAATGCAAATGTCGTGTATAAACAACGCTGTTAAACAATATAATCAGTAAACATCGATCATCACAACATTGCAACCTGAGTTGCAATCAGAGTTGTGGTTGTAGTTTTGCCACGAGTACATGACAGAACAAGAGACCGATTGCGCGACCAATGCCACCTGACCTAATAGTGGGTGTAAAACTTCAACAAAAAGGCGTCCTACATAAGAAAAGTGCTGTTGTTGTAATCAATGTACATGATGACTGTTGCGTTTGCTTATTTGATCGAGACTATTCTGTCTTGAAATAAATTCCGGAGTCTGGAACGTACCGGAGTGGCAGAAAAAGCCGATAAGGACAAGTTTCAGCAAGTCTTGTAAAATCTACAAGGAAGGAAGTTCCGTGATGTTCACGATGTGATGCTTACACGGACGACTGCGATCAAGCACCTTTCAACACAAGAATGTCACAATTTTGAAGCTGAAATCATCCAAAAGAAAAAGGCTTTCCAAAACTGATTCCTTTGTCTATTGAAAATTCCACAAGGCTCACTGCTTACCTTTCCAACGCTCTACTTTTACTACAGTGATTTACATTATACAAAAAAAGACCGGGTGCTCATAGCGCATGTTAGACCCCTCCGTTGCGTTTACCATGACAAGGGTTAGCTATCGTCGTCCGACGCCGGTAGTGCAAAACTCAAAATAAACCTCTATGTGGTTTGGTTGAATACTGGTAATTTCTGAAACAGTAATGTCACAACTTTAACAAAAGGGCTTAGCAACCGTGGTCCCATTTTACAAGAAATAAAAATAAAGCCGACTCTCGGTGTATGGATAGGTCACGGCATAACCTTTGCACGTCTTTGCCATCAGCTGCGATGACGTAGCACCCAGTATAAGTCACGTGATATTATTGTAAACGTTGGTCGTGCAGTCATTCTGGGAGATATATAGACAGTTATATTCGTGTACTTGTCCCAGTATGTGAGCACAAGAATAAGTACTTTTCTGTATGGACGAGTTCTATTACCAGAAATTAGGTTTCATAAAGTAAAAGACAAGTACCAAAAAACAAACACACACACGCATTTTCAGCGAGAACCATTTCTGTATTCTCTGGCTGAAACACTATGAGGCAGTTCTACGTGTAGTTATTTATAACTGCGAGACATTGTAAAAGGGTGCTTGAAAACGGGGACATAAAAGGCTGAACACGTCCATCGAAGATTTCCACAAGGATAGACAGCCTTGACTTCCCTATCCACCCATGATAGAAGTGAGGTTAAGGAGACATTTTTCACTTGAAATACGTGAAATTCATCCCCATGTTTGAAGAAACAAAGCTCAATGTCATGTTGGGGGGGGGGGGGGGCTATATAGTATCGTATGAGTACTGTCTTTGAATCAATGTAAATTACAGAGGTGTTGATGATGATGCTAGTTTTATTCTACTTTTTGATACTGATACTGCCGATAAGCTGGTAAGCTTACCCTCTTTGAGTCAAGATAAGGTACATGGTTTGTTGATTTAGAAGTATTGCTGATGATACTGGATGACCATACCTTCTTTACACGCTAACCAAGCAGCATTGGTAATACAGCATTGGTTTAACATATGGCGGCAAAACTAGAGCTACAGGCAAGCCAAGGTACGGCGTGTGGTACTGTGACTAAACCGAGACCTCTGTATTTCAACGAGGTGACTAACATTGTAACTATTTACAAACATGATGCGGGTTGTCTGTGCCTGGCCTGTACGCTTTTCCACTAAAACACAATAGAAAACAGTGCCCAATTGTATATTGCACTGCCTGCCACAGAATTCTGCGCTTACAGCAATGCACAAGAATCTATGAGAAATTAAGCGCGTCATTCCTGGCCAGATCGTGAATGGTGTTTTGTTTTCACGAACCAGTTTTGTTCTATACGTGGATAATTTTGTAAAATATTTGTTATTGGAATTTTTGTTCTTCTTTTCTTTACCGGAGACTGTTTTTAAAAGTGCCTTCCCCTTAATTAATAGACAGCCATGATTTAATTATTTGAAATTTAAACTTTTCATGGAAAGAAAAACACGAAACAAAACTTCTGAAACCTTTTGAAGTTTGAACCAGCTCTGCCTGCTCTTATGAATAATACCTAATGTATGTTGTCACTATTTTATAACATCACTTTCGTGAGATAATGTTATGTGAACGATCAGTTATGGTCGAGACATGGCAAATGTATTCCTGTATAGCTGGAGGCAATACATTGTCCATTCCACGATTGCATGTCATGAATCAGATAAGATAAAAACTATTATCACTGATACACTTTTCCCCCACATGGAATCAGTTTTTACGATAGAGATGTAAATGACAACAGTGTGATTTTGGTATGAATATGTATTTGTTTAGATGTTTAATGTGACACGAACGTACAGTATAGTGTGGGTCTGATTCCTTTACTCCATCACAATCGAGCTGAACTATTTTCTTTGGGTTTTTTTGGGGGGGGGGGGTTGTGGGTTTGTCTCCTATTCTTCTGTTAAAGGGAGACGTTCTTGTTCTTATGTTCGTTCCTTTTTATTGCTTATTAATTATAATATATTCAAGTTTATGCGTTTTCTATTGATAGCCTGCACATTTGGGGGTTGTGGAAATTAGTTTGTTTTGTTCCCCGGGTATAGGAACTCCGTCCTTCATTGTATTATTGTCTTATTAAACCCAGAATACTAATAAAATATTGTGTAAAAGCAGGATTGGTGAGGATATTAGCACATCATTGTTTGGTCTGAAAGCATAACATTCATACTATAGAACCGTTTTTTCTGAGGAATGTTTCTCTTTGAAATGAAGTCATATCGGAGAAAACTGTAACTGAAAACCTATTAAAAAACGCATCAGCTCATTTCGGTTGTTACAACCAAAATAAGGACAATGTATCATGCTGAACATTGTGCAAGGTTTTTCCGAATTTTTCTCCTGACTCACACAACGGGTTAAGCCCAAATGTTCACAGGTTTGTTATTTCATGTAGGCCTGTATGGTTGATCGCACAAAACATGAACACTATCCGCGACTATTTTGTCAGCTCTCACCAATCCTGTTTAATACATTTTAGGATCAATAAATCTATGTTGCATATACATTATTAAAGATGTTTCAAATGTCACCAATAAGTTAAGTTTGCGCAATTTTAACAGTATTATTTGCCAAATACATTGGCCCACCTTTACTCTCCGTTGATTATTTGTTAATATAATCATACATATTTTTTAATGTGTGAGTTAAAACCATTTGAATATTTAACCATAAAGTGCCAATGGCAAAATGGTGGCCTTATTGTCTGACACAAGAAAATACTATAAATCGAAAATACATACTTCACATAAAGTAAGTTTCAAGTCAACGTAAATAAAATGGAAGGACCAAATGATGAGAAAACTGATATGGCAACCAGTTCCAGGCAGGCTCTTTATAATGAGGAAAAGAAGAAAAGAAAAAAACACAAAATCAATTTCAAATTTCACACAATCGTCTTTTGGAAAGTAAGTCACTGTAGTTGTTAAACAAAGTATTTATCTTGATCTACCTAAAGCGTCTTTTGCATGTAATTCAAGTTGCCTGTATAAAGGTGACTCGTTCGGTTATCACAGTATTTTTCTGGGCGATATACCGAGTTAAGCTTTCTGTGAGAGGTCGACATTTTATATATTTTAGTGTACTCAAGGAATTTATGATCACATTGATATTTTTTATTGTGTAACATCATTAGAAATGTGACAACTTACCACCCCTGTTAATAAAGTATTCTTATAAGCTGTTACTGTCATTTTAAGTTTTTGGGGTATTTCGGTTATTTGTTTGAGTCCACACTTGGCGCCACAATCCGCACGCGGTGGTGATGACAAAATGAGGTGATGCCACACGTAAACAATGCCCTTTTATTCTCAATGTGCACCATTAGTGGGAAAGATAGGGACAATATTTGGGGGAATTTTGCATGGAATTTGGTACACAGTCAGAGTATGTCATGAGAAAGATATTTGGTAAATGTGCAAAATTTATAGGTAAATTATTATTATATATAATGGTAATGAAAATATGGACGCCTCATAAGTGAACCTAATCACGTAGCTTGCAAGCCTGAGGAAACCCGTAAACAAGGGTGCTTGCTAAGTGAACCAGAAACACCGGGGTTAGCCCCTATACTCTTCCGCGATAAGTGTTCTGGGTTCTTTTGCACTACCAATTCTATAGTACAAAGGACCTACGCCCCATCGTCCCACCCGAAGGACAAAGCAATTATGGTAAAGCAATTGGCCTCCCAATTAGTGTCCGTGATTCTTCTTGTGTTGTTACATTTAAAAGTAAACTTAAAACTTATCTCTTTCCTAAATAGTAGATGTTTTGTTCTAGCTTGTTTTAATTTATCCTTTTCTTTTGTAATGCGCTTTGATCATGTTTTGGAAAAGCGCAGTATAAATGCCTATTACTACTAATATTATTATATATTATTAATGAGCATCTTGTTCAAGGATACAAGTGTCATGAGCGGGACTCGAACCCACGCTCTGCTGATCAGAAACACCAGAGCTTGAGAGTCCAGTGCTCTCAACTGCTCGGCAACGACACGCCACGAATTACACTTTCCAAAAACGGCTGCCATTTCTTGTAATACAATACCTACATTTTTTCACAAGAAAAATCTGCAATAGCTTAATATCTTTCTCATGACATACTCTGACTGTGTGCGCCAAATTCCGTGCTTGTATCATCATCAAAAGCACAAACCTGTACCTGCCGTAGGCGCCTACAACAACAACTCAACCTCAGAAAATTTCATCAAATTTGATGGTCACAAGTTACAGAAAAAACCCCGACTTATCATAATATGCTTTGTCAGGGATTTTGGGCACGTTGATGTCAGGCTGATATCGTTTACCGCAATCAAAATAAGCTATATGGGGTCTTCATCTACTCAGAAATTGACGCTGTAATACGTTCGTTTACAATCAATGCGTTTTCAGACTAAAACTATATCACTTAGGTTTTGGGGCTTTCATTTGATAAATACAAGTACTGCAACTTTTTCTTTTAATAAGATGCTGGGTCCGGTTTTGGCCGATTTGACCCAAAGTTGATTTAAATTTCAAATAGCTATTTTGATAGATTCGAGAAAGTGATAAGCTTTCATTTCAGGTATGGGCCTATTGCACACACACAAACCGCTAACGCTAAATGGTAGCTAATTAACTAATTAACTAATTTACCATTGTCAGCATCCTGAGCTCATGCCCACCAGTCGAATGTACAAACAAGTTTGCATGTTACATTAAATTATTAGGCAGTGTCCGTATGCGACAGTCTTGGTCTGTTTTTCGTTTAAACAGCATCATTTTTCAAAATTCGGTCGTCAGAGAAAAAAAATATATATTTCGGCAAAAATCAGGGCATGCAGATTTAAAATACAGACCACTTCAAAAAAATTCTGGAACTTTCTAGTTCGAGGTGCATATACGTAATGGCAATGGGCAAACTAAACGTGACTTGTTGGGTTTTTTTTAGGTTTTTTTTGAAGAGACTGTTTCAAAATGCATTCCATTCATTATACGGCCATGATTATTGCATTAACTGAAATAAAAATTGATGTTCCTGGGAAGCAGGACAAAGTATAAACATTGTAAAAAATCACCCACGGAGCTCTGTCTGCTCGTATAATGCATTGATGATTATGCATGAATTGTTAATGTCTGTATGGCATTACTGCCGTCGGGTATAATGTTAGGAATGAAAAGGTTGCCCAGACAGTCGAAGATTATTCCCGTTGGTTGCATCACCCATTCTGCAATTGCATACATATTCGAAGCCTTGTTACGAATCTCGGGAAGTGACATGGAAAAACTTTATCTCGTTCACATGACTTTAATATAAAAGTATTTCAAACAAAACTGTTTTGTTTATCTTGTTCATTTATTAATTTATTGCATTTCTTTATCCATCAGGGCATACCCTGCATATAGGTCATATTAATTTCAACGACTTTCATACATGTCCGTGGTAAATTCAATTCAAGTCATGTCCCTTTCGGGGCTCCGTACCTATGACGCAGTACCTGCCATTAACGTGAATTTGTTTACTTTATAATCGTTTCATGGGGTT
This sequence comes from Pisaster brevispinus, assembly GCA_023634235.1. Lineage (NCBI taxonomy): Eukaryota > Metazoa > Echinodermata > Asteroidea > Forcipulatida > Asteriidae > Pisaster > Pisaster brevispinus. Next base: position 5,590,246 of record JAMKCF010000021.1, on the reverse strand, counting down.
ACCATTGGCAGTTTGAATAGGTGTTTATTCTGTCAATACCCGGTACGACTTTTAGGTTAATTTTCCCCCTCCTATCCGTGAAGGAATGTGTTTTAGGTTTTGCCCTAAACAACTCAGGTTGTTGTAGGCCTATAATAATAGTAAAACATTCATTAGCCTATATTGTTTCGGCGTGCCGTGTTCGAACTATAAGAAGAAAGGATAATAATGTGTAGAAATTCGTATTTAATGCAAAGGAAGCATGAAAATTGTTGTCACTGATAGCATTTTTGTAGAGCAAGGACTCTATGCTAATAGAATGCTACTGAATCGTGTGTCCGAGATGCTGCGGCTATTGCAATCAATGCATGCTGAGGCGGCGACCAGGCCGCGGCCATTAACTCGGAAAGGGTCGCCGTGCTTTTTGAAAAATCGACTCCTGACCTAATATTGGTCTCGGATTTAATGATCAAGACATCACCACCCACCCCATAACACATCGTCCTGATACAGGCTGTTTTTCGCAACGTAGAGGAAAAGACCACATATTTGTCTACGGTCTAAACTACAACGCAGATGGTTCTAATCATTGAAGGGTGTTTGGGCAGGAATGTTTTGAGTTGGCCAGTTTTCACAGGTGTCAACCAATTTCAACAAAATGCAAAACATCATGGCGAATAAATATGAATACTCATTCTCAGCGATGCATGAATAATCCTTTTATATTGTTGTATATTAGTATTACTCCTCACTCGGCTAAACAAACTCTACATTGTTGATAAAAGGTCGGGCACAATACAACGAACGATATGGTTCCCTGAAAACGAATGGAGTCGAAACGGCAGTCTGGTGGACGCCTGAGGTAGAATATCCAGCTTGTGTTTTCCCGCGTGCGCCCAAAAATAACAGTCTCCAGCGTGTTGAATCTCACACACGCCAAATGGTTTAAACCTTGTTAGGATGGCTAGTTTTTCAAGCAATTAGCTAAAATAGTTCTTGCTTTGGAAAATCGATTTGTGTCGTGCTTTAATCTACGGTGCATGCGAAAATCTTTCAAAACTGAAATTTAAAAAAATAATAATAATAATAAACTACAAATTTAATGAATTGTCTAGACGCCAATTCCAAACACTGAGAAAAATATTACAATACTTTTAGACTGGTAGGTTTACATGTGTCTATTAATACTTGTCATGTAAAAAATACATACGGATGTGCGCACACAAATAATATGTTATCGTTGCTCAATTTCTCACGTGTGAGACAATAACTTCTCCTAAATTAATCAACTCGCCAACCCCTTCGAAATGACCTATATGATTTTTATTTTGTCAAATCACTCAAAGCAATTTAGTTACAAAATATTTTAAATCTTTAAACATTTTTTTTAATTTTTTTTTTCATAATAATAAAAGTTTCTTTGTGTCATTTGTTTTCCCGCGCCCAAATTGACTGCGAAATGGGAAGAATTCTGACAAATAAACGATTGCAGATTTTAATTGTCAATGAGATTTATCACGGTGCGCATTAACAATTAGGGTATACGTCTATTCAACTACTCCAGGGTCAACCAATCATCACCGACCTCAAGGTCGGTACATTCCAATGAATAAATTATCATAAATATATTGCATTTTGTAATTTTCCCGATGAATCGACAACAATATCAGCCAGCGGTACTTCGAACGATTGTTATTGTCTTACACACCTTATTACGAGACATATATAGTGTTACAAACAATTTGAAAACGATTTCACTAACAAAAATCCATTTATTCCAAATACATTTGTTTGCATAAAATTACTTTTATAACATCACTTCAACATTCGTAAACTAGCAGCACCAATAATATTTCAAGGAACATTTAGACAAAGAAATGTATGAAGTATAAAAACATTAAACTCGTTTGATTTCACTGTACAATTAAATTGATACGTTCTGCTATTTTTCCTGTTTTTAAAGAAACTAAAAAAAAAGAAGACAATCACAGTTCATGAGAATAGAATTTTCCTGAATAATTCACTCAATCATTTTACACTTTTTCACAAATAATTCACAATAGACATTTTAGACTTATTCATACACACAAATTATAACAGTTTATGTTTTTCGTGTTCGTTTATACAATTATGATTCCCTTCAAAATTCTCTAGAAAAATGCATACAAAACTAGCTATCCGTCCATAATCATGCTTAGTCAGGCTGCCCTTCTGGATGTGTTAAAATTAATCAAATTATCTGAATTATGAAAAATCACATCAGATAGGAAAACCTGCAGTCTGAATCTATTTGGAACATTATGTTGGATCAACAATTTGAAGATTTGTAACAAGAAGATTTGTGACCATACAGGACACGCCATTTTTCTATCACTTTACAGACATGTCCGAACTAACGGCTGCGCCTACAGCCGGATCGCTGAAAAGTCCATATATATTCTTCCACGTTGCCGCTGCAGCCACCAGCCGTAGCCGTAGCCAAAGTCGCTTGACACCTACGTCATCTATTGTCAAATTGTTTCAACGGTTTCAGGTCAAAGTTCAACGTTGGCATCTCGTTTCTTCTTTCCCATTATCACCTTCTGCATGATTTTAACCGACTGCAAGAACAAAAAGGGCGGGAAAGGACAAGCTGGGTTAAAGTCTGCGTGGAAGGTAGTTGTGGGGGGGGGGGGAGATGGCACAAGTACTTTATGAAAGATATATTTAGAGCTGGTTAACCCTTCACATTTCCAAATCTAAACATCAATTCTTTCAATCCATTAATTCATAATTTATTTAGACTAATACTCTCTGTGATAATGTAAACAGTCATTAAGTGGATTGACATAATGGTGAAAGATAACGCCGATCTTAGTGTTTTAGTTGCCAGAGCAATGGATCATCTGGTTTGTTTTTATAACAGCCAAGTCAGACACCAAACCTTCACTAAAAGCTGAGTAAAGGCCTATCAATGTTTTAAACACACGGCAAAATAAAATAAGAACCTTAACAAACCATGCGTGGAATGAAACAAACAAGTGGTGAATTAACATTGAGCAGTAGGCCAGCCGGGATACTACATACACTTGGGAAAACTCCCAGGTCAGAGTGACCAAGATTCCGGATCCAATAGGGGACCTGTCCCATTTCCGAGTCAGGCTGACCCTCAAACTTGTTAAAATAATGTGATGTTTAGCTTGGATTATATGTCAGTTTGACCAATTTCTGGGTCATTTCAACACAGATTCCGGGTCACACTGTCCCAGGAATGGGTCGGGTCCCCTGGGTACCGAAATCCGAGTCAATTCTGATCTGGGAGTTTTGGGAGTGTACCGGTACAAAAATTACTAATTGCAATAAAAATTAACAGCCATGACGAGCGGTGAAATAAATTAATACATAAATATGGTGGTGCACGGTGAACGTCCTTTTAATGGTAAATTTAAATTGTATTACAGTTTTATGAAAATCCCATGGACACTAAGAAGAATTTTTATAGAAGTGTTTTTCAATATGCGTAAGCAAAGACTCAATATGAGCAGAAACCGGTTACGAAACACAATGTGATGTGTGTTACATATCATACTGATTAACTATTAGTTTTGACTTATTTTTATAAAACTGTATTTGGTAGGAATAAAATTAGCAAGATTTTGTTTATCCTAAGATTAATTTGGTTTAAATAAATATTTGGCACAAAAAATGTTTTCGTTTACTGTTTTGTTTTTTAATCTTCCCATCATGGCTAGTTTTTTGTCCCTTACCAAGCTCATTAACTTCAGCCATTACAACTCCTCTTTCTTGTTTCCTCTTTCAGTTCGTTTTTTGCCCGTCATCTTGCTTTTTCCCGTCTGATCACGGACAGCTTTCCTTGTCTAATTTTTCAAAATCATAGAAACAATACCAGCTTATAAAGTCAAACCCTCAATCAGAACGTAAAATAAAAGTAAAAATTTAGGTTTTTGGAAAGAGAAAACTGGAAAACTTGAAATAAAACACAATCGAACTATCAACTTTTTATTTATTTAAATACTTACCGGTCCTTTATACTTATTGATGCGGAATCCCGTTCTGTCTACGCCCACACAAGCATCGGTGACGTCAAAGCAGAGTGAGATCTCTCTCTCCTCTGGATCCGAAAACTCCTTAAAGACTTGGGTAATTTCTTTCTTATAATCAGCTGCAAAAAAGGTAATAACATATCATTTTAAATGTCCACTTTATAAAAATTATAATAATAGGATAAGTTGTTGTGATATTAAGATCACCATCACCATTTCAACCTTAAGAGCTTTTTCAAGATGATAAAGGGATCATTTTTTATAGTCCAGTTCAAATTGGCATAATAATATTATATAGGCCTATTAGACTGATTAAAAAGGACAATGAACATTTTTCTCTCATTAAAATGAACAATAAACCCTTTTCCCGGTACTCTTTTGTGAACGAACAAAATAATACCATCAGCTGAACATTTTTCAAAACTGGCTCACAAAGTCGGTTGCCCATATCCTGACTCTTGATGGGTAAGGTTGCCGAGGCATCTGATCCTCTCCAATTGTAATGAAATAGGCCTATCTCCTGTTCATCATTTTTTACACACTATTACAATTTTTTCGTTGTTGTCATTGTGTAATTTTGGCTAACCACGCCCCTTTGTAGTGTTCCGCAGTCTGCATTCACCACAGGCATTTATATGAATGCATTACACTAAAAATCGAGAGAAAATCGTGAAGAAAATGTAAACCAACAACTTGTTTCTGTAAATCAAAGATTTGAGGGTCTATATGGCTTTTACGGATTGTTAAAAAGTGTTACAATATTGTGCCCCTGTCCCTGAGGCTGTTGACTTTCAACCAGGAGCATTTTGGGTACACTAGCCGTCTTAGAATTTCCATATTTCGCTAAAAGGTGTAGGCCTACGGTCATTTTCTAAGATGGCGTCTAGCCAGTTGCTCAGGTGGGTTTTCATTTTGGATGAGCCTAGCTCGAAAATTCTACCGCTAACCTATTAAACATTGAAGCATAGCTTTCAGAAAATATAGTTGGTTTGTTTTCCAGAGGCTGGGAGACTTTTAACTATTTTAAGTGTGTTTTAATATTAAGCATTTATTTTTAGCATTAGTTGCTATGGGGTGGCAAGCTTATCACGGCCGACAGATTAATTATTAAGGGCGCCCTCTGTTGAGACACATGAGTTTGGTACTTTGGAGCGACTATAAAAATATATATGTTTCTTTCTGTAACTTGCCGACCCTGATCTAGTCTTGGTTCCAGGAGGCTCCAGTTGTGTAGTCACGATTCGTAATTACACAAATGGAGCGTCTTGGAACTAAGACTACCCTGCTCACGCAACAGTCATACTTACTTGCCCAGTAGTCACAGACTTTTTGCATGTTAGGGGGACTAAATTCGTAGGCGCGTAAATGTTCTGTGTTACATGTTCTCTTCAGAACGTCTTTAATCTGGACGTCAATCTTGTCTTTGGAAGTGTGCCGTCTGTTCATCAATTTTGTGGCTTCTGTAAAGGGGAAAAGAAAAATTTCCAAACGTGATTGCATCTCTAAAGACATCTTGGCTATAAATATAGTCATCGGCATATTTAAAGGCAAAGTATACCTTTGGTTTTTGGAACCGTTCGATTGTTTTAATCCTATAAATGTAGATATATACACAAAACTAGATAACCTGTGAACATTTCAAAAGGTGGTAGCGTTTTTGAGATATCGCCGTAAAGCTGGTGTGGTTATGTCCACGCAGAAAGAATAATCCATAATTAATTGGAATAAACAATATGAGCTCAGATTGACGTTCTTTTGAATCTCTTTCTCTGCATTCTTTAGAAGGAAATGGATTCACAAAACAGCTGCATTGAAGCAAGTTTTTATGGTCATTAATTTGTGGAGTAGTTACCAAAGGTATACCATCCATTCAAAGACAAAGTATAATATTGGTAATAATTTCAATACCGATCCTCCAGATAAATATTTCCATCTGATAATTATTTCAAAGACGATGAATTCGATCACCACTGCTTATTTCGATTGATGTAATCGAAATAAGCATGAGATCTACATGCACAAAATTCCTTTTAAAAAAACACTGTTTGCTAAGTAGCCTAAGTAACCTGTATATGGACACACACAAAATTGTTTTTAAGTTACTTTTAATGTGACCATCGAATATGGTTAAAATTTGTATGGTTGTATGCTTCCTGAAAACTGGAGGATATGAAATATTCCTCTTATATAAAAACAAAATGATATTTTATGCTTTCCCTTCCAATTGTAAAAGCTAAACTATATCTATGATAGAATATTATGATAACATTGTAATGCTTTGTAAAATGAATGGTTGTGATTTGATTTGAATCCATCAAAATCAGACAGAGGGAATGAATATTGAAGGAGCTAAAGGAAGGAAAGATTATCGAACCATTGGAAATTTGAAAAATAGTTCAAGGTTGATAAGCTGGTTCGTCTGAGCATGGAAGAAGGAAATCCATGGTCTCAGTTTACCTATATAAATCATGTCAGGATGGAAACTTGGCCTAGAGATCAGATGCAAACATTGTTTTCTTTCTATTCAAACTTGAACAAGAATTCAGTTTCAGTCTTATGACTGTTATCATTACGGTGACTATGCCATGAAAAGTAATTTAAACTTTTAGATTTCAAAAGATTGAAGCCACACCTACCTGTTACGAATGCATGGCAACCTTCACAAACGACCTCTAAACAAATGAACAAAAAACAGAAATTACCGATTATACAAAAAAAAATTTAAATACATGAAAACAGTTACTTTTAAAGTTTAAATTATCTGGTAAGATTTATAGACCGTGTTGGTTTTCTACAAGCACAGTTTATAGCAACAACTCAATTAAAGAAAACTTTAAGTCTTACAATTCATTGAGATTCTACCGTGGCAGTGTAATCTCAGTATACATATTTTAAAAACTGTTATGTGTACACATTTATTAAATTTTGGGATGTGAAGAAAGGAGACAAATCTCAAAAAAATATGTCAGACTTTTATTTTCTTAAGCGTTGATTTTATTTGGTCACGATATAAAATAATGTAAATTGATGAATAAGTATTGTAAAAAAAATCCCAACGGTGACATCGTGTTCAATCTTTTATCATTTCACGTTCTTTGTTTGTTATCATTTTTTTTATATATTTTTTTTTATATAAAACGTTTACTTTCCCTTGCATTAACTCGACTGTTTGAATGTCCTTACCTTTAGCAAACTTTGTGGGCTTATATGGAGTTGCATAATCCGCCATTAAACCCACTAAAAACATGCTAGCTATCCACTGCCAATGCATCGTGTGTCTGTGGTTCCTGAAAAACAATAGGACACATAACAGTATAGGTGTTCTATGAAGTTCAGTATGCATTGATCTCTATTATATTGTATTATACTTTGCGTCAATATAATAGATATCAATGACCTTATGCATATCATTTGAGTAAGGCGCCCTCGCCTATAGAGGTCAAAAGGTGGTTGTTCATTGGCCAATCCTGCGCGCCGCGCGTACAGACCTGTACGTTTTCCATTGTTTCATCATCGATTTACCTCTCTAAGATGGCGGCTTGATGACGTCAATACATAGGTCTATAAACCATTACTCAAGGAAAGCCTGTACACTAAAGCACAGTAAAATTTAATGACAATTGAACTTGCACTACGCATGGAACTTTATAATTATAGCTCCTAATGCTCTACGCTTGCAGCATCTTACAGCACCATCAACATGATCAATGTGCAATACATTGTAGTAGACCCAGTCGTCGATTAAGTCAATAACCATTAAGAAAGCCTACAGTACAGAATTACCATAACTTGCACTATGCATGAAGCTGGAGTCTACTAGTAAAGCAGAGTAAATGACCATGAACTTGCTCTACGCACGGAGTTAGCTCAATACTCTACGCTTACAGCGTCTTATTACAGCACCATCAACATGATATGATAGTGAAATCATGGAGCTATAGCTCCATGGTGCAATACAATGTAATTTGGATCCAGTCGTCGATTAAGTTCAATAACCATTACGAAAGTCCACACTAACAGCAGAGTAAATAACGACCATAACTTGCACTATGCATGGAGCTTTATATAGCACCTATGCTCTACGCTTACAGCTTCTTACAGCCACATAAACATGTTCAATGATGCACAACATTGGCAAGGTTGAAAACATGTTCATTTGCGCATCGCGCATAGCGGTATAAAGCTAGCCATAGTGGAAAACCTACCGTGAAATATTTTTGCCTGAAATGCTATTATAGCTTTAATTTTGAGAAATAAGTAAAACTATCAATTTAGGCCTATGTCTCACGATATTTTTTTTTCGCCCCCCACTCTATATTGCTCGTGACTCTGATCATGCTCTGATCATGTAGGAAGGAACTGATGACAATGAACTTAAAATTTGCTCAGGTTTGATTTTTCATGTAGTGTTGGGCCACAAGTGCATGTACATGTACTGGTCTCCATGTGATTTTTCCCCTTACTGTCATGGGAAGAGAAGTGGGCCAAACTACGGCCACGGGTTAGATATTGTCATCAAGCGATGCGACGATCGTTACCCGGCCTCCCGATCGAGTGTCCCCGACCGTCGTGAGGTGGGTAAGTGTTCCATGGAGGTCATCACAACTACAAAAGCCCCGTTAATGATGACATTGTGTCTGACGGTGCCGGACACTATATACATGTACATGTACATGCATGAATTTTTAATTCCATTGTATAAATGGGGCTGGCCCTCTTTGCTGAAATTTGGTTGAACCGTGATTGAACCGTGATTGAACCGTGATTGAACCGCGGTTGAACCATAGAGCAAGGCTCTATGGTTGAACCTACTCCTAGAACTATGAGGTTCGTTCCGCTAGCGTCTCCTCCGGGAACGAGCCTGGATCGGAGTAGCTTGAACCCGTAGAGAAAGGCTTGAACCATGGTAGACGGTACGAATGAACAGGCAGGATGAATGAATTTGTAATAATATAATATTAATAAGTCAAGTTTTAACACTGACGCAAATATTCAGTGCAAACCATCCACAACCAGAAACTAAACTTGTTTATTACACTGAGAACAAAAGTGTACTCAAATTCTTACCTCTTTACGGGGTCTGTCCTATGGTAACAAATGAAGTTGGAATTATCAGTGTACAATGTATAGCCGTACCTGCCCCTTCCAATTAATATTTCTTCACAGGTGGTTTACCATACAACGTGCTGCGGCACTCTTTGACCTTTGTTTCGACTAGCAACGACAGTCTACCGAGTAAATGAATAACACAATTTACCTACATTACCACGACACGTAAATACGAGCGCAAGCCTTCTTTGCTTGTCTGTGAATCCAAAATCAACAACACAGACGATCGTTATCGCACTGACTGGACTGTGTAATCAAAAACGGACCAACCACAATTTGCCAGGTTGACTAAAATGCGCGATGCATGGATTTAAGCAGTCAAAATACCATATAAAGGGGAGTTTGAGCTTTCATATCATATCCAAGTTTTTACCACAAAAAGATAATATTGGGGCTCAATATGGGAGCATGGTGTAGGCCTGCTACCCCCCCCCCCCGAACTATGTCTTCATTGTGTGCTTGGAATGTCAGGAATTCTGAGGAGGATTTAAGTGGTACTTCACAAGAGAAAAATAGTGTGTGAAAGCAAAGAGACAGGGCAGAAACAATATGGGAACATTGGGGGGGGGGGGATACCCTTTGCCCAAAGACGCCAAATGAACTGTTCACTCAGTGCAAGAATAAGTTGAGTAACCCTAGTATTGCTTCGCTCAACGTCAACCTTCCCCCTAACGGGTTACGACCAGGACTCAATCTGCCTATTATTAGCAGGAACTATTGCTTCATCAATTTTCTGCTGAGCAGTTGGAAACAGGATACCAGTCACAAATGCTTGATGGGACATGGTATTCTGGCTGGGAACCTTATTCTGCTAAGCATACATATATATATTTTGATACTTTGCCCCCTCGGCCCGAATTCACGGCTTACGGTTGACTTTTGCCCTTTACGGCCAGTGACCCCACGGAAAAACGCCCTTTGCAGGCTGCCGAGTAAACACACACGGTTCTGTTATAGCTAACATTGTTTGTGTTTACATTCGCGTGTATTTACATATTTTGCAGAGGTCGCTCTAACAAGAACGCGGCTTTGTTGTTTTGTGATAAAATAATTTTCAAGAACACCAATTAGGCCCTTTTCATATATAACAGGCAATCTGTACAAGCCACGTAAGCCTAAACTTTGTGTACAAATAGAGTGACATTCCAGGGCATTTCCTGGCAGGCAAGATATTGCACTGGTCATGTGGGAAATATTGTGTGTCCAAATTACCAAATAAATTCAAGAGTTATATACATGTAAAATAACAACTGTACATGTTTTGAGACGTACTCCCTTTCTTCTAAGCAAAAGCTGATAACAAATATGACAAATATCAAGTAACAAACCACAAGGGAAACTGACATTGTAATGTTTAAGACAGTGTACACGAGCATGTAATCTTTGGTTAACATGCGATGTCACAGGTTAAATTATTTCTAGGCCTCAACTGTACATGCAAAAGTAAACCTCCGGCAGCACAAGAGGTTGTTTTTTTAAGTGTCTTACAATCACAAAGAAAGTTCTGGAACTTTTAAAATGCAAAGAGATCGACTGGAACTGGTTGGTTATAAACTTCTGCTTCCGTGTTCTTACACTGATTGATTTTCCCACAACTCTAATTCTTGCACAGCCCTAAAGAAGGACCCGTATTTTTTTTATAATAAATAAACACAAATTAAAGTAAATACTAGAAAACTTGAGAAACAACACACTTCGTTTATTTATAAGGTTCGTGGGAATCCAAAATTAAAAAGTCCCCCATTTTAATGGAACACCTTCCTAGTGAAACGTACACTTAGTTTTTAATGCAATACAACAATGTTGACATTATAATGTATTATGTAAAACAAAAGCTCTCTCTGTCACTCTACACAAAAAAACAAATAACATAAGTTTGATATTAAGCAAACAAGACTCTTCCTGTCTGTTGATTTTGGTTCACTGTACAAAATGTACAAGTTTGGAATACTTGCAACCCTTGAAAAGGTAATAAAGTAATTCAATTGAGTTTACCCAAAGACTGTAAGCAAGCTAAAGCTACTAGTGAAACAAATGATGTGTGCAAAATATCATAGCCAACCGCGTTGTGATAAATTGCAGGATTGTACACATTTTCCCCCTAATTTCTTTTTGTTTTCAAAAAGTTATGAAAACTTTTGGGATTGTAAACAAATCGGGCGACAACCAATTTGGAAAGGTATAAACCTGTACATGTGAAGACATAAATTATTCAATTTAAATACATGCAGCCCCAAAATGCTTCTCTTTTCATTGAGCACCGAAATGAGACACAAACAAGATGGCTGTCGTGCCACATCAAAATAAAAGTATTCGCATCGCAACTTTACATGCACAACTGACATAAAATTCTGACAAAGTTGAAATACCCATTCCGTCATACTTCCACCTCACTTTTTCCCGGTGTTCTCAGTTATACTCGGAGGAATTTCCTCAAATTTCAATTCATGTGTTTATTATCCTATAAATCATAAAAGACAAACAACAAGAACTAGACATTAGGTGTTTGTCCATGACAAACACAAAGCTGTTCCGTTTCTAATTACATTGATTAAACGCTCCAGATGTAGTTCTTGAGATATGGTGTCACTTCCAGTTTACCCAGAAGTAAAGGTCAACATGGGGTTACGGTTAACCATGGCAAATTTGTAATGCCCAAGGAGTGTATAACTGAAAAAAATTAACAATCGGTTTGGTAGTTCTTGAGATATGGTCCCACTTCCGGTTGACCCGGAGTAAAGGTCAACATGGGTCATGGTAACCCTAGGCTAATCTTCAATGCACAAAAGGTTTATAACTGAAATAAAATTGAAAATCAGGTGCGTAGTACTTGAGAGTTGGTCCCACTTCCGGTGGACCCGGAAGTTCGGGTCAATATGGGGTCATGGTAACACAAGGCTAACATTCAATGCCAGGAAGTATATAATTGAAAAAAGTTTGAATATCGGCTGGTACTTCTTGAGATATGGTCCAACTTCCGGTTAAACCGGAAGTTTAGGTCAACTTAGGGTCAAGATAACCCAAGGTTAATATTTAATGACCAATGAGTCTATAACTGAAACAAATTGAAAATTGGCTTTGTAGATCTTGAGATAATGTCCCACTTCCAAATGACCCAGAGGTAAAGGTCAACATGGGGTCAGGGTAACCCTTAGTTCAATCTTTAATGCTCAAAGGATCTATAACTGAAAAGAAATTGAAAATCGGTTGTGTAGTTCTGGAGATATGGTCCCACTTCCGGTTGACCCGGAAAAAAGGTCAGCATGGGGTCACGGTTACCAAAGGACAATTTCCAATGCCCAAGGAGTCTATAACTGAAAAAATTTGAAAATCAGTTGTGTAGTTCTTGAGATATGGTCCCACTTCCGATTGACCCCGAAGTAAAGGTCAACATGGGGTCACGATTTCCCAAGTTCAATCTTCAATGTTCAAAGGATCTAATAACTGAAAAGAAATGGAACATGGGTTGTGTAGTTCTTGAGATATGGTCCCACTTCCGGTTGACCCGGAAGTAAAGGTTAACATGGGGTCACGGTAAACCCAAGTTCAATCTTCAATGCTCAATGAGTCTATATCTGAAAAGAACTTGAAATGCACATAATTATCGTTTTCAATCAGGCTCGTAGTCTTTGTTATATGCAAACTGTGCTTGAGGTAATAAATGCAAGAAACATTGAACGCTAGAGGGCGTTCCACAACAATTCGATTGTGCAGAGCCAAATAATGATGCACTGAAGAGGCAATGTTTTAGATCACAACCGCAGATGTGTTAACGTTTTTTTTACTCGAAATTTTGTTATCGAGGAACATGTTTCACAAGTTAGCATGTATACTAAGCCTGTGACGGTTACACGGTTAACCAACCGATCAACCGGTTAAACGTTTACATTTTTACAGTTCGGATAAACGTAAAACAATTCAATCAAAAAGTGCCGCGAAACATTGATTTTTATAATTGCCTAGTTAAATGAAATACACATGCGCACAAGCCAAAATTCTCTGCTAACCCCTGAAATACGCTTGACGTAAGCACGGAAGTCTGCTGCCGTAAGCGTTGACTATTTGCTTTTGGTAAGCAGAGCCATGTATTTGGGCCTGGGTCTCACAACTTAGCGTATAAAGTGAACTATCCCTCATTTAAACGAATGAGCCCAATTTCTTGCCTCTGGTTACTGCAGAAATCCATGCTTACAGTCACCCATTCTCCGCCTATTTTGGAAGCGTCAAATTTTTGCGCTATTTGTGTAAGCGAAGAATGCCTAGTTACGTGAAGTACTCACGCGCACAAGCCAAAATTCTCTGCTAACCCCTGAAATACGCTTGACGTAAGCACGGAATTCTCTGCCGTAAGCGTTGATTTTTTGCTTTTGGTAAGCAGAGCCATGTATTTGGGCCTGGATCTCACAACTTAGCGTATAAAGTGAACTATCCCTCATTTAAACAAATGAGCCCAATTACATGGCTCTGGTTACTGCTGAATTCCATGCTTACGGTCAACATTCTCCGCTTAATTTGCAAGCGTCAAATTTTTACGCTAGCTGTGTAAGCGAAGAATGCCTAATTAGGTGAAGTACACACGAGAAAAAGACGTAATTCTCTGCTAACCCCTGAAATATGCTTGACGTAAGCACGGAACTTCCTGCCGTAAGCGTTGATTATTTGCTTTTGGTAACCAGAGCAATGTATTTGGGCCTGGGTCTCACAACTTAGCGTATAAAGTGAACTATCCCTCATTTAAACGAATCAATTTCTTGGCTCTGGTTACTGCAGAAATCCATGCTTACAGTCACCCATTCTTCGCCTATTTTGGAAGCGTCGATTTTTTGCACTATTTGTGTAAGTGAAGAATGCCTAGTTACGTGAAGTACACACGCGCACCAGCCAAAATTCTCTACTAACCCCTGAAATAGGCTTGACGTAAGCACGGAATTCTCTGCCGTAAGCGTTGATTATTTGCTTTTGGTAAGCAGAGCCATGTATTTGGGCCTGGGTCTCACAACTTAGCGTATAAAGTGAACTATCCCTCATTTAAACAAATGAGCCCAATTACATGGCTCTGGTTACTGCTGAATTCCATGCTTACGGTCAACATTCTCCGCTTATTTTGCAAGCGTCGAATTTCTGCGCTAGCTGTGTAAGCGAAGAATGCCTAGTTACGTGAAGTACACACAAGAAAAAGACGTAATTCTCTGCTAACCCCTGAAATACGCTTGACGTAAGCACGGAATTCTCTGCTTCCGTAAGCGTCGTTTTTTTGCTTATGGTAAGCAGAGTCATGAAATTGGGTCCAGGTCTCACAAGTTAGTACGCAAACCACACAAGACTGTATATCATGGAATAGGTTTCACAATTTAGTACATAAAGCAATCACACCACAGGTCTCACAAGTTAGTAAATAAAGATTGGTCTATGCTGTTGTATTAAAATCATAATTGTAAAAAAAACAAACTTTTTAATATCGTGTATGTTATTTTTGTTGCGATAAAATATTAAATGCGGTATAAGTTAATAAGTTAGTACGTAGCATGAACTGCCACTCTTATCAAAGAATTATGAATTCGAAACGAATTATTAATTCAAAACGAATCATTATTCTGTTACTACGCCTGCTTTCCGCTGATAACATCTCACTCTCAGTGCATGCCACAATTGCGCTTTAGTAGCACATAATAATTTAGGGTAGACGATTTAAATTTTGTATTAACATATGTTGTGTCTTTTTAATACCGAATGTTTTTGTTGGGCTAAAATAGTTAATATTGGATATGATTTTATTGTTCATTTTGGCTCTTCATGCACACCCATGAAAAATGTATGCTTTCTTTTCTACACCTTTCCCCATTCAGCTACAATTCGAGCCTCATTGCAACCCCCAACAGGTTTGTTGTTTGCTACATAGTGATTTCCCGAAGTAATGCATTCGCACAAGAACCTTAAAAACGTGGTTCCAGGGGAATGGGTAGCCTTGTTTCCTTCATGATTCAGCTTCAAGTAATGCCTTTGCATAAGAAACCTAAAAAATCGTTTTCCGGTGAACGGGACCCAAGCGCAGACAAGTCTGGCACGCGGGCAACATTGTCCCAACACACGGCGTTCGATTTTCAACGTTCACGCTGAATAACAACAAGATCTGAGCAGACACGTCGCTCTGTGCTGAGAGCAAGAAAATTCTTCTCGATTCTTGTGAATGAACGTAGACTTGTGTCAGTCGGCGCAGGAATGACTCTTTATAATATACTCTACATACAAAAATCGCAAAAACACAGATCATTATGGGTATAAAACTTGATCGAGTTGAAAAAAAGCAAGCAAGAGCACCGTTAAACTCGTATAGCGCCCTCAATCGTTTAAAATGTTTAAAGCTTGAGTCCGTTTTTATTTATAAACTCACAGATCATAGGCAAAGTACCCATGGCGTTAAATTTGCCTGAGAATTTGGGTTTTTTCTACTGACAATGTTTCAATAAGTTTTGAAGCTTTTAAACTGAAAGACAATAAAATCTTATTTGTTTTAAGAAAGTGTGTGTAATCTAGGACGTTAAATTTGAGCTTAATTGACAAATTATTTTTCTAGAAGTCGGATTTGTTTTCACTTTATCCTGTGTGTTTGTACACAGATACAAAACGTGCAATAAATGACGTCATTGTGACGTCGTCCGTAATTTTATGCCGCGATGCACATCTACAGTATTCCAGAAGTCTAAAATCGAAAAAAGTTTGACGATCGGACGTATACTTTTTGAGATATGGCCGTCTAAAGATTGGCTAATTAAATATTCATGCCATTATAACTAAGTAAATTAATTAATTAATTTAAGCTAATTACACTTTTCTATAACTTCAAAACCTAAGCTTTAATATGATATAGGATTTGACTCTTTTATACTAAGCCAAGTATGACTTTTGGCTTTAACAAAATGCCCTGGTTAAACCTATGAGCTTTTGAGATACAAAGAATAATAATAATAACTAGACATTAGGTGTTTGTCCATGACAAACACAAAGCTGTTCCGTTTCTACTTACATTGATTAAACGCTCCAGATGTAGTTCTTGAGATATGGTGTCACTTCCAGTTTACCCAGAAGTAAAGGTCAACATGGGGTTACGGTTAACCATGGCAAATTTGTAATGCCCAAGGAGTGTATAACTGAAAAAAATTAACAATCGGTTTGGTAGTTCTTGAGATATGGTCCCACTTCCGGTTGACCCGGAGTAAAGGTCAACATGGGTCATGGTAACCCTAGGCTAATCTTCAATGCACAAAAGGTTTATAACTGAAATAAAATTGAAAATCAGGTGCGTAGTACTTGAGAGTTGGTCCCACTTCCGGTGGACCCGGAAGTTCGGGTCAATATGGGGTCATGGTAACACAAGGCTAACATTCAATGCCAGGAAGTATATAATTGAAAACAGTTTGAATATCGGCTGGTACTTCTTGAGATATGGTCCAACTTCCGGTTAAACCGGAAGTTTAGGTCAACTTAGGGTCAAGATAACCCAAGGTTAATATTTAATGCCCAATGAGTCTATAACTGAAACAAATTGAAAATTGGCTTTGTAGATCTTGAGATAATGTCCCATTTCCGATTGACCCAGAGGTAAAGGTCAACATGGGGTCAGGGTAACCCTTAGTTCAATCTTTAATGCTCAAAGGATCTATAATTGAAAAGAAATTGAAAATCGGTTGTGTAGTTCTGGAGATATGGTCCCACTTCCGGTTGACCCGGAAAAAAGGTCAGCATTGGGTCACGGTTACCAAAGGACAATCTCCAATGCCCAAGGAGTCTATAACTGAAAAAAATTGAAAATCAGTTGTGTAGTTCTTGAGATATGGTCCCACTTCCGATTGACCCCGAAGTAAAGGTCAACATGGGGTCACGATTTCCCAAGTTCAATCTTCAATGTTCAAAGGATCTAATAACTGAAAAGAAACGGAACATGGGTTGTGTAGTTCTTGAGTTATGGTCCCACTTCCGGTTGACCCGGAAGTAAAGGTTAACATGGGATCACGGTAAACCCAAGTTCAATCTTCAATGCTCAATGAGTCTATATCTGAAAAGAACTTGAAATGCATTATCGTTTCCAATCAGGCTCGTAGTCTTTGTTATATGAAAACTGTGCTGGAGGTAATAAATGCAAGAAACATTGAACGCTAGAGGGCGTTCCACAACAATTCGATGTGCAGAGCCAAAATAATAATGATGCACTGAAGAGGCAATGCTTTAGATCACAACCGCAGATGTGTTAACGTTTTTTTTACTCGAAATTTTGTTATCGAGGAACATGTCTCACAAGTTAGCATGTATACTAAGCCTGTGGCGGTTACACGGTTAACCAACCGATCAACCAGTTAAACGTTTACATTTTTACAGTTCGGATAAACGTAAAACAATTCAATCAAAAAGTGCCGCAAAACATTGACTATTATAATTGCCTAGTTAAATGAAATACACATGCGCACAAGCCAAAATTCTCTGCTAACCCCTGAAATACGCTTGACGTAAGCACGGAAGTCTGCTGCCGTAAGCATTGATTATTTGCTTTTGGTAAGCAGAGCCATGTAATTGGGCCTGGGTCTCACAACTTAGCGTATAAAGTGAACTATCCCTCATTTAAACGAATGAGCCCAATTTCTTGGCTCTGGTTACTGCAGAAATCCATGCTTACAGTCACCCATTCTCCGCCTATTTTGGAAGCGTCAAATTTTTGCACTATTTGTGTAAGCGAAGAATGCCTAGTTACGTGAAGTACACACGCGCACAAGCCAAAATTCTCTGCTAACCCCTGAAATACGCTTGACGTAAGCACGAAATTCTCTGCCGTAAGCGTTGATTATTTGCTTTTGGTAAGCAGAGCCATGTATTTGGGCCTGGATCTCACAACTTAGCGTATAAAGTGAACTATCCCTCATTTAAACAAATGAGCCCAATTACATGGCTCTGGTTACTGCTGAATTCCATGCTTACGGTCAACATTCTCCGCTTAATTTGCAAGCGTCGAATTTCTGCGCTAGATGTGTAAGCGAAGAATGCCTAGTTATGTGAAGTACACACGAGAAAAAGACGTAATTCTCTGCTAACCCCTGAAATACGCTTGACGTAAGCACGGAATTCTCTGCTTCCGTAATCGTCGTTTTTTTGCTTACGGTAAGCAGAGTCATGAAATTGGGTCCAGGTCTCACAAGTTAGTACGCAAACCACACAAGACTGTATATCATTGAATAGGTTTCACAATTTAGTACGTAAAGCAATCACACCACAGATCTCACAAGTTAGTAAATAAAGATTGGTCTATGCTGTTGTATTAAAATCATAATTGTAAAAAAAAACTAACTTTTTAATATCGTGTATGTTATTTTTGTTGCGATAAAATATTAAATGCGGTATAAGTTAATAAGTTAGTACGTAGCACGAAGTGCCACTCTTATCAAAGAATTATGAATTTGAAACGAATTATTAATTCAAAACGAATCATTATCCTGTTACTACGCCTGCTTTCCGCTGATAACATCTCACTCTCAGTGCATGCCACAATTGCGCTTTTAGCACATAATAATTTTGGGTAGACGATTTAAATTTTGTACTACCATTTGTTGTGTCTTTTTAATACTGAATGTTTTTGTTGGGCTAAAATAGTAAATATTGGATATGATTTTATTGTTCATTTTGGCTCTTCATGCACACCCATGAAAAATGTATTTTTTCTTTTCTACACCTTTCCCCATTCAGCTACAATTCGAGCCTCATTGCAACCCCCAACAGGTTTGTTGTTTGCTACATAGTGATTTCCCGAAGTAATGCATTCGCACAAGAACCTTAAAACGTGGTTTCAGGCGAATGGGTAGCCTTGTTTCCTTCACGATTCAGCTTCAAGTAATGCCTTTGCATAAGAAACCTAAAAGATCGTTTTCCGGTGAACGGGACCCAAGCGCAGACAAGTCTGACACGCGGGCAACATCGTTCCAACACACGGCGTTCGATTTTCAACGTTCACGCTGAATAACAACAAGATCTGAGCGGACACGTCGCCCTGCGCTGAGAGCAAGAAAATTCTTCTCGATTCTTGTGAATGAACGTAGACTTGTGTCAGTCGGCGCAGGAATGACTCTTTATAATATACTCTACATACAAAAATCGCAAAAACACAGATCATTATGGGTTTAAGACTTGATCGAGTTGAAAAAAAAGCAAGCAAGAGCACCGTTAAACTCGTATAGCGCCCTCAATCGTTTAAAATGTTTAAAGCTTGAGTCTGTTTTTATTTATAAACTCACAGATTATAGGCAAAGTACCCATGGCGTTAAATTTGCCTGAGAATTTGGTTTTTTTCTACTAACAATGTTTTAATAAGTTTTGAAGCTTTTAAACTGAAAGTCAATAAAATCTTATTTGTTTTAAGAAACGTTTGTGTTATCTAGGACGTTAAATTTGAGCTTAATTGAAAAATTATTTTTCTAGAAGTCGGATTTGTTTTCACTTTATCCTGTGTATTTGTACACAGATACAAAACGCGCAATAAATGACGTCATTGTGACGTCGTCCGTAATTTTATGCCGCGATGCACATCTACAGTATTCCAGAAGTCTAAAATCGAAAAAAGTTTGACGATCGGACATATACTTTTTGAGATATGGAGGTCTAAAGATTGGCTAATTAAATATTCATGTCATTATAACTAAGTAAATTAATTAATTAATTTAAGCTAATTACACTTTTCTATAACTTCAAAACCTTAGCTTTAATATGATATAGGATTTGACTCTTTTATACTAAGCCAAGTATGACTTTTGGCTTTAACAAAATGCCCTGGTTAAACCTATGAGCTTTTGAGATACAAAGAATAATAATAATAACTAGACATTAGGTGTTTGTCCATGACAAACACAAAGCTGTTCCGTTTCTAATTACATTGATTAAACGCTCCAGATGTAGTTCTTGAGATATGGTGTCACTTCCAGTTTACCCAGAAGTAAAGGTCAACATGGGGTTACGGTTAACCATGGCAAATTTGTAATGCCCAAGGAGTGTATAACTGAAAAAAATTAACAATCGGTTTGGTAGTTCTTGAGATATGGTCCCACTTCCGGTTGACCCGGAGTAAAGGTCAACATGGGTCATGGTAACCCTAGGCTAATCTTCAATGCACAAAAGGTTTATAACTGAAATAAAATTGAAAATCAGGTGCGTAGTACTTGAGAGTTGGTCCCACTTCCGGTGGACCCGGAAGTTCGGGTCAATATGGGGTCATGGTAACACAAGGCTAACATTCAATGCCAGGAAGTATATAATTGAAAACAGTTTGAATATCGGCTGGTACTTCTTGAGATATGGTCCAACTTCCGGTTAAACCGGAAGTTTAGGTCAACTTAGGGTCAAGATAACCCAAGGTTAATATTTAATGCCCAATGAGTCTATAACTGAAACAAATTGAAAATTGGCTTTGTAGATCTTGAGATAATGTCCCACTTCCGATTGACCCAGAGGTAAAGGTCAACATGGGGTCAGGGTAACCCTTAGTTCAATCTTTAATGCTCAAAGGATCTATAATTGAAAAGAAATTGAAAATCGGTTGTGTAGTTCTGGAGATATGGTCCCACTTCCGGTTGACCCGGAAAAAAGGTCAGCATGGGGTCACGGTTACCAAAGGACAATCTCCAATGCCCAAGGAGTCTATAACTGAAAAAAATTGAAAATCAGTTGTGTAGTTCTTGAGAAATGGCCCACTTCCGATTGACCCCGAAGTAAAGGTCAACATGGGGTCACGATTTCCCAAGTTCAATCTTCAATGTTCAAAGGATCTAATAACTGAAAAGAAATGGAACATGGGTTGTGTAGTTCTTGAGTTATGGTCCCACTTCCGGTTGACCCGGAAGTAAAGGTTAACATGGGATCACGGTAAACCCAAGTTCAATCTTCAATGCTCAATGAGTCTATATCTGAAAAGAACTTGAAATGCATTATCGTTTCCAATCAGGCTCGTAGTCTTTGTTATATGAAAACTGTGCTTGAGGTAATAAATGCAAGAAACATTGAACGCTAGAGGGCGTTCCACAACAATTCGATTGTGCAGAGCCAAAATAATAATGATGCACTGAAGAGGCAATGTTTTAGATCACAACCGCAGATGTGTTAACGTTTTTTTTACTCGAAATTTTGTTATCGAGGAACATGTCTCACAAGTTAGCATGTATACTAAGCCTGTGGCGGTTACACGGTTAACCAACCGATCAACCAGTTAAACGTTTACATTTTTACAGTTCGGATAAACGTAAAACAATTCAATCAAAAAGTGCCGCGAAACATTGACTATTATAATTGCCTAGTTAAATGAAATACACACGCGCACAAGCCAAAATTCTCTGCTTACCCCTGAAATACGCTTGACGTAAGCACGGAAGTCTGCTGCCGTAAGCATTGATTATTTGCTTTTGGTAAGCAGAGCCATGTATTTGGGCCTGGGTCTCACAACTTAGCGTATAAAGTGAACTATCCCTCATTTAAACAAATGAGCCCAATTACATGGCTCTGGTTACTGCTGAATTCCATGCTTACGGTCAACATTCTCCGCTTATTTTGCAAGCGTCGAATTTCTGCGCTAGCTTTGTAAGCGAAGAATGCCTAATTAAGTGAAGTACACACGAGAAAAAGACGTAATTCTCTGCTAACCCCTGAAATACGCTTGACGTAAGCACGGAACTTCCTGCCGTAAGCGTTGATTATTTGCTTTTGGTAAGCAGAGCCATGTATTTGGGCCTGGGTCTCACAACTTAGCGTATAAAGTGAACTATCCCTCATTTAAACGAATCAATTTCTTGGCTCTGGTTACTGCAGAAATCCATGCTTACAGTCACCCATTCTCCGCCTATTTTGGAAGCGTCGAATGTTTGCGCTATTTGTGTAAGTGAAGAATGCCTAGTTACGTTAAGTACACACGCGCACCAGCCAAAATTCTCTGCTAACCCCTGAAATACGCTTGACGTAAGCACGGAATTCTCTGCCGTAAGCGTTGATTATTTGCTTTTGGTAAGAAGAGCCATGTATTTGGGCCTGGGTCTCACAACTTAGCGTATAAAGTGAACTATCCCTCATTTAAACAAATGAGCCCAATTACATGGCTCTGGTTACTGCTGAATTCCATGCTTACGGTCAACATTCTCCGCTTATTTTGCAAGCGTCGAATTTTTGCACTATTTGTGTAAGCGAAGAATGCCTAGTTACGTGAAGTACACACGCGCACAAGCCAAAATTCTCTGCTAACCCCTGAAATACGCTTGACGTAAGCACGAAATTCTCTGCCGTAAGCGTTGATTATTTGCTTTTGGTAAGCAGAGCCATGTATTTGGGCCTGGATCTCACAACTTAGCGTATAAAGTGAACTATCCCTCATTTAAACAAATGAGCCCAATTACATGGCTCTGGTTACTGCTGAATTCCATGCTTACGGTCAACATTCTCCGCTTAATTTGCAAGCGTCGAATTTCTGCGCTAGATGTGTAAGCGAAGAATGCCTAGTTATGTGAAGTACACACGAGAAAAAGACGTAATTCTCTGCTAACCCCTGAAATACGCTTGACGTAAGCACGGAATTCTCTGCTTCCGTAATCGTCGTTTTTTTGCTTACGGTAAGCAGAGTCATGAAATTGGGTCCAGGTCTCACAAGTTAGTACGCAAACCACACAAGACTGTATATCATTGAATAGGTTTCACAATTTAGTACGTAAAGCAATCACACCACAGATCTCACAAGTTAGTAAATAAAGATTGGTCTATGCTGTTGTATTAAAATCATAATTGTAAAAAAAACTAACTTTTTAATATCGTGTATGTTATTTTTGTTGCGATAAAATATTAAATGCGGTATAAGTTAATAAGTTAGTACGTAGCACGAAGTGCCACTCTTATCAAAGAATTATTAATTTTAAAACGAATTATTAATTCAAAACGAATCATTATCCTGTTACTACGCCTGCTTTCCGCTGATAACATCTCACTCTCAGTGCATGCCACAATTGCGCTTTTAGCACATAATAATTTTGGGTAGACGATTTAAATTTTGTACTACCATTTGTTGTGTCTTTTTAATACTGAATGTTTTTGTTGGGCTAAAATAGTAAATATTGGATATGATTTTATTGTTCGTTTTGGCTCTTCATGCACACCCATGAAAAATGTATTTTTTCTTTTCTACACCTTTCCCATTCAGCTACAATTCGAGCCTCATTGCAACCCCCAACAGGTTTGTTGTTTGCTACATAGTGATTTCCCGAAGTAATGCATTCGCACAAGAACCTTAAAACGTGGTTTCAGGCGAATGGGTAGCCTTGTTTCCTTCATGATTCAGCTTCAAGTAATGCCTTTGCATAAGAAACCTAAAAAATCGTTTTCCGGTGAACGGGACCCAAGCGCAGACAAGTCTGACACGCGGGCAACATCGTTCCAACACACGGCGTTCGATTTTCAACGTTCACGCTGAATAACAACAAGATCTGAGCGGACACGTCGCTCTGCGCTGAGAGCAAGAAAATTCTTCTCGATTCTTGTGAATGAACGTAGACTTGTGTCAGTCGGCGCAGGAATGACTCTTTATAATATACTCTTCATACAAAAATCGCAAAAACACAGATCATATGGGTTTAAGACTTGATCGAGTTGAAAAAAAGCAAGCAAGAGCACCGTTAAACTCGTATAGCGCCCTCAATCGTTTAAAATGTTTAAAGCTTGAGTCCGTTTTTATTTATAAACTCACAGATTATAGGCAAAGTACCCATGGCGTTAAATTTGCCTGAGAATTTGTTTTTTTCTACTGACAATGTTTTAATAAGTTTTGAAGCTTTTAAACTGAAAGACAATAAAATCTTATTTGTTTTAAGAAAGTTTGTGTAATCTAGGACGTTAAATTTGAGCTTTATTGACAAATTATTTTTCTAGAAGTCGGATTTGTTTTCACTTTATCCTGTGTGTTTGTACACAGATACAAAACGCGCAATAAATGACGTCATTGTGACGTCGTCCGTAATTGTATGCCGCGATGCACATCAACAGTATTCCAGAAGTCTAAAATCGAAAAAAGTTTGACGATCGGACGTATACTTTTTGGGATATGGCGGTCTAAAGATTGGCTAATTAAATATTCATGCCATTATAACTAAGTAAATTAATTAATTAATTTAAGCTAATTACACTTTTCTATAACTTCAAAACCTAAGCTTTAATATGATATAGGATTTGACTCTTTTATACAAAGCCAAGTATGACTTTTGGCTGTAACAAAATTCCCTGGTTAAACCTATGGGCTTTTGAGATACAAAGAATAATAATAATAATAAAAACAAATAAAAATCTTAACAAAAACAATAGCTGTTCCGACCACTACGTCGGAACAGCTAATAAAAACAAATAAAAATCTTAACAAAAACAATAGCTGTTCCGACCACTTCGTCGGAACAGCTAATAAAAACAAATAAAAATCTTAACAAAAACAATAGCTGTTCCGACCACTTCGTCGGAACAGCTAATAATATTACTCATATGCAAAAAAAAGAGGAGAAAAAAAATGTGACAAACAGATTTTAATTATCTACTCGAACACTGCTTAAATGCAGGCTGCTACACAGTTGCCAATGTTAATACGACTATCCGATACAGGTATAGTATCTGGCTTTAAATATGCAAATAATCCACTTAGTCAATTTAAAACCGTAAAGGGATCAACTTCCCGGCTGGTAAAAGAACTTAAAGTAGAAACATCTTTTGTGTTATGTACAATTTCAAATAGTTTGGAAGAAACATCACGTGATGATGCTCAGTTAAGATAACATGGACATATTGACCTTTGACATCGAGCAACTTGATTTTCCTTCCATTTAACCTGAATGTAATCAAATAGAGGTTGGAAAAAAACAAATAGTCTGGCACCTTTACATAAAATAAAAATATTAACTGTCACTGTCGTTCTGTGAAAAGGGAACCCAACAACAATGGCCACACCATGATGAACGTCTATCCCAAAAAGTGTGCCACCAACAATTAAACTTGTATCAGTCAAAAGTTCTGATCTTATGGTTAAACTAAAGACATCATCCACCATCAAACTATGACGAAAATGCAATCCCATACTTCTGCATTGTGTGAAAACAGTCAATAGGTCAAAAAGCTTGCTTCATGCCTAGTTTATCAACCCCAATAGTTTAACTCGTACCAGTATACCAAAGCGTTACAACCCTAGCTATGTTGAACTGTTGCCTCACTTAAAAATATGTGAAGACCACAAGGTAACTTTAACAGAATTTGTATTTGGGGGGGGGGGGGCAAAAATAGCCATTGAACAACAAGAACAAAATTAATTCTTATGTTTGCTTCTTCAACCCAAAATACTTTTCAATGAACAGTGAACAGTGTTTTCATCCAGTGGAATATTCACACTAACATACTACTTACATGTACATAAAAACAAGCATTTCCTAGAGACTTTGTTTTGGTCGTATTTCAAGCAGGTGTAAACTGCTTCTTCAACAAACAGACTCTTGTTGTTTTGGGGTTTTTAAACTTTGGAGCTTTCAATATTTAAGGTTGTTGGTCATTCGAGTGTCCGATAAAAGCTCACTATTTGGACCTCTATTTGGTACTAAATAATAAGAATCGTTTCACAAAACTAACTCCTTTTTTCCAGCACAATCTGGAGGAATAGCCTTATTTCAAACAGGAATTCGCAACAGTAACATTTGTTTGTTATTGAGCCATGTTTTCAGTGCGTCGGGCTCATTTGTGCTGTATTTGCACTCTCAAAATAGTACCATAAAAATGCCAATGTATTCCTTTAAATCAAACAACTAGTGAATTTGATTTGCCCCCCCCAAAAAAAAAAAAAAAATCATAATTTTTTGTTAAGTTAATGTCTATAAATCTGATCATAGACTAATAATACCATCACTTTACAAAAGAGGGGCCACATGACATTGTAGACATGTGTTTATAAAAAGAGCAGCGGACACACACGGCGTATGAAAACCTGAATATTTCAACAGTCAATCTGTTTGAGCTATGGTCGCTGTAATTTTACTGTTTTCAACAGAACACTAACAAAGTTATTTTTGCAGACTATATTAAAACGGTTGACACAGATCACTTATGATTCATTTTTTTCTTCCCTTTAATATTCAACTTTTTTTCAGGCGGGGGGGGGGGGGGAGTTGAAGGGGCAGTGGCAACTGGTGAAGTTTGAAAAATAATACACAGATTCTTAACAGTTCATTTGTTTGTATTATTACGATAGTACATGTATGCCTTTTAAATAGCCTACAAGCTTTTCAGAAAGTGTACATAGCTTTTCTCTTTAAGTCCCGGCCTCTTTTGAAACACATTTTAGACGCAGGCTTGGCACAAAATTCCTGTACAGACCCTTTGCACAGACACGTGGCTACAGTCTGCTCAAGGTCTGTCTGTTGGTTTATTAAATTGTCTGTCACAGAATCCGACTCCCAAAATGGCGAAACCAAGATTTAGTGTGGGTGATGACATCGGGTGAAACGGGCCAATACCCACTGATGGATACCCGTGTTATACCCGTGGTACCCACTGATACCCAGTTATACCCATCAAAACCCACTTTGTATACCATCTTTACACAAACCTGATCAATTTCGCCAGATGCCTTAAGGGATTTGCACGCATGCTCAAAAGAAAAAGTCCGCCTCATGGTAAATGTTCAAGGCACGTCTTGCAAAACTACAAGGGGGAAATAATAATGGCAAGTCAAAAATACACCTACAAAAGGACCCAAAAAGAAGCCTGTGATCTAAATATTAAAGTCTGTTACAAGTTGAACTTAATAAAAACCCTTGATGAAGAATAAACGTAGGCTGAGCTGACGTGGTATGCTGCTCGACACACAGGACAGCTTTATGCAGGTAACGACAGCTTCTTGCCTTGCATAACTGCAGGAGAAAGGACAAGGTGTAAGAGAAGAAAACGGTTAAAGGACTGAAATTAAACAAAAAGAGATGAAACGATTTAAGTACAACATTTACAGTCATCACTGTGATAGCCACTTACTCTCAGTAAGTTAACACTTTTCCACAATCCATTGTCATGCTTCAATTATTTTGAAACTCCAATGCCCAAACCTTTCAAATCTGATAAGATCGGTTTGCAAATGGGGCCTGAACCCATGCCAGGCACAGTTGCTTTGGCTTTGCAATCCCTCATCAGACAAAATCAAGGAACCGAGTTTGGTGGATTTGAGGTTGAGTGGTAATCAATGACATATTTTCCTTTAGTCTAAAAAACCCGCAGGCGTTAATAAACCTAATAAATCACACAACACAAAGGACCTGCCGTCTTTGTATTGCATTTGTTATACATTATGTACAACTACACAAAATACAAGGTTCTAATGACCAGTGTCTTGCTTGAGAGTCAATGAAGAAACAAACCCCCTATGTTTGCAGAATGCAATTGGAGTGTACATGTACCCTGACTACAACAATTGACTTGATGGACAGATTCTTGGCAGTAGTTTAAAATGTCCGCAGGTTTTGTTGCAGCGTACAGACTTTTAAAAGTCAGTCTGGTGAAGAAAAATCAGTCATTATATTTTCAACAACAACAAAATCCTGCTCTTTGATCTGCTTCTCCAGTGCTGATCATAAAAGCTCCTTGAAATCTATAACTCCAGGGGTTACCTAAAGGTGGAAATGCCATCTTTTGGGCATACCTCCTTAAATGTGGATCCTAGTTTCAGTCTTTTTTGTCAGCAATGATTCTCCCCACTGCAGGTATAATACTATAGTATACAATGTATGCAATTACCACCCTACATGTAAATGATAGACAGATTACACAGTACTAAACTCTGAAACAGGTATTGGCTGAAATGATTTTTTGAAGTAAAAAACTAGAAAACTTATGAAACAACACACTTTGTTTATTTATAAGGTTCTTTGGAATTCAAAATTAACAAGTCCCCAATTGTAATGGAACACCTTCCTAGTGAAACGAAACTCAGTTTTTAGTGCAATACGAATAATGTCAGATATTATTATGATGTACATGTATTGAGTATTAACACAAAGCTCTCTCTGTCTTTCTACACATCAAAAACAAGACAGTTTGGCATTAAGCAAACTAGAATAAATACCCCTTTGTTAAAATTACCCCCACCAAATTTAATTGTGAGCAATTTTATTTGTAAACTGTTACAGCTCCAGCAATGCTCAAAAGTTGCTGTTGATTGGTGTGGTTAAGAGCGAGAATCGGAACTGTGGCAAACTAAGAAGCGACCATGCTGTATTGTTACTACACCATTCATTTTCACCGTCTGATAGAACCCCTTGCATACGGCATCACGAGGTCAAACAACTCCCCTCACTGAGGTCAAAGAACAACCTACATGAGTCATTGTTTGAAGCTACTGGTCCACAATTTCAAACTGCTCAGAATGCTCTGAGACTACTAAAGAAATATGGGTGTTCTGAGCTCACTGGTTGTGCCTCAGCGACATTGGAGACGAACAAAATAGAAACTGCTCAGAATAATGTTGTGAAAGAAACATGGGTTTGCTTGAAGTTACTGGTTCAATCTCAGCCAAAATGCTGTCAAAACACTTCAAAGTGCTCAGAATGTTTAGAGTTGTACATACAACAGGTCGCTTCTATTGTTTGACCACACGGCGACCTATGCAAGGGGTATTTATGCATGTAAGTAAAGCAACACTTAGCTGAGGCTGTGTCCAATTTAATCGACTTTGGCTCTGGCTATGGCCGTTGGCTACAGCTATTACCTTTGGCTGCAACAACAACATTGAAGAATATACTTTTTCAGTGCTCCGGCCATAGCCACTACCGAAGACGTTAATTTGGATATAGCCTAACACACAACGAACGAGTCGACACATAGGCCTAAAGCAGCTAGGAAACAATTATGGTGGTTTGACAGCAGAGGGCATTTAAAAAATCTCTCTCTTAGAAGTCATTTTTGTCCGTCTGACAAAAATAATTCCTCAGATAAGATCATCAACACCACGCAATGACCGCTTAAGACAATCTAATCTAAGCAGTTCAGGTGGCAGGGAGGATACACAGAGATGCAGGGATATCAGCTTACTTTAAATCAAAATTTCTCAAATGATAGTTTGGTATCCCCAAAGAAGCAATGGCTGCTAAAGGTCCAACTCGTATCCGCTTTCTTTTTCATTGTCCACCAAAAGCGGCTCTGAAAACAATTACACAGCTGACGTGACTGAAGGTAGAGTGGCATAATGTACATCCTAATATGCAAGATACACCGCAGACGTTTCTGTGTGTGTAATCGCTGTTTTTGGGCAGCACAAAATACAACTGCAACATTACTGCAGGAAGATTTTGACAACAACTACAGAGGGCACTATGCACAAAACAGAGCATCAGTAAAAGGGAAGTTTTGTCAGAAAAATAACAAATATGAAAAGTTTCCCCCAAACAACCCGTGTGCGACTTTATGGGTCTTCCCCACAGAATGAGGCATGAACATTGTCGAATGAGCAGATCTTCAGTATTTGGTAGAATTGAGCCAAGAGCCTGAAAAGCAAAGCCGAAAGCCTTGTCAGAATTCACACCTACCTTTAGTGATGTATAGATAGAAAAAGTCGCAATACAGTATCGTCTGCACACAGCCAGCCACGATGGCAATCAGGTCAAAGAAACCCTCAAAGTAGAAGCGATAGACCCAGTTGATGATGTAGAGGGCTCGGTAAGCTCCAAGGGCAAAGAGATAATGGCTGGTGATGGACTCGGCTTCACCCGTCTTGCTGATCATAAAGAGCTGTGGTAAGATGGCAACAGACTCCAGGTAGATGGAGAAGGTCCACAGGATCTGATGGGAGGAGGCAAATCAAGTGTTATTCCAAGGGGTCAAGTCCGGAGTTTAAAAAGGTCACCTTTGGAAAGCTTCTCATAATACACACAAATCATTTTCATATATGTACATGACACCAAGGACTTCTTGTATTTGAGACTACACAAAGCACCACTTCTATGGACCATGTGACCCTTGACATCACATTTTTACAAAAGAGCCACAGAGCAGGGACTTCCAGGCACGATTTTTACACAGCTCAATGGGAGAACACGTTAAATCTTATGTTTTTGAGATTGCACTGTCTGATTTTTATCGACTTTTGATCTGAAGCACATCTCAAAACTTGTACAGCTGTTATCTTTATAACTCTTGAATTTAAGTAGAAATTAATGACATTGACACCAAATGTAAAATTTCCCATATGGCCAGTGTGGTATCTTAACTGCCAAAAAGGCTCTGGAATGTACTAGGTCACCATTTTTGTATGCAAGGTTACATGCTCTATACCGCCATACAAAACAAACAAAAATGCAAAATGCGTAAATGAGAAGCAAGTAATGACTACTTTAAGCAAACACGTCATTGCGGAAATAGGTGGTACTCAAGTTGGGTTTTTGTAACACTTGTGGAAAAGAAGTAGTAGGTCAGGTTATGGGTATACTCATTACTGTTCTGTACTTGAGCAGTAATTTTAAAAAATTATTTCTTTGCACCAGATGTCAGAGTCCTTGGATGAATTGGTCTAAAAATTATGGATTACATGATAACCTCCAGGAAAAAGGGACATTTCAAGCATAAATTCCAGTACCATTTGCCCCTCTTTGTTTGGGAGAAATGAAGTGCTGTACGGTGAGTGCATGCACTGCGCATGCTACACAATGGAATATCTGGGTGTGTTAACATTCCAGCATTCCAAATGTATCCCAAAGTGGATTTACACGCCATCCTTATTCTGGCACAGAAAATATTTGCGTGTATACACATCTTCCGGTGTTAACTGATTTAAGAACCTACCTCAAGAGGAGTGAAATCATGATTGACGAGGAACGCCAACCCACCCACAGGCACCACCAGGAACTCCATCCTGAACGTGTCATGGTTGCTGTCATAGGTGGCCTTGAACTTGATGTAGATTAAATAGACAGTGGCGTAGGCGCACAGAATGTAGATGACTTTCATGAACGTGTTATAGGGCGAGATGAAATTGGTGAACAGATCTAGGTACCGTGATGTGAAGACAAGTGCAAAGAGGATCTGGCTCTTTCCAGAGATTCCTAGTAACGGGTGTTGGAAAGAAGAATGAACAAATGTAGAATAATTTAGTGAACGCTACAATTTCATTTAATTCTATTCACCAGCAAACTTTTGAAAAATTGCACAATCAAGAACAATATACACTTTAAGAAGAAAACAAAAAGGTAAAAATGTTTAGCAAAGTACTGAGCAAATCGACTGGGCAGGCAGATACATAAACAACCTCCAGTGGAGGTGGTACACTAAAACAACTACTGTCACAAAACAAAAAATAATTGAATCATAGCAGGGACAGTCAAATAGTGACTATAAGATACTTTCACCAAAAGACCAAACCAAGCCAAGCTGGGCAACTCTGTAAAAAATGTACAATGAATACAATATAAGAAATTACATAATGTAATGCATCACACATTTTAGAGTAGGTACTTTTATAAACAGAATATTGAAGTATTAGACCTGATATTTTATAAGTCTAACTTTTGTTAAACAACAGGAAAAAATTGCACATTTTTTTACACTTTTGTAAAAAAAACATATCAATGAATTTACACCTTTGAAAAATATATCAAACTCAAAAGTTTAAACTGCTCCGATTATAACAGAAAATTCAAATAAAGAAGCAATAATTTTAAAACAAGTTTGTGAATGCACATCAAATAAAGACACAAAATTACCAAAGTATGACAATGCCAATTGACAAAGCACACAAAACAAAAACTTTTGAACTTAAACAGTTAAAAAACACTTGCAATGATTATGGAAATGGAAAAGTTCACACTTAGTGACTTAAATGATATAAATCAACAAAGTTGTTTACTTTTAGTTCTTAAAATAAACTTTCAATATTATGCCGGGTATAGCATTGAGCTACCTCCATGGGTATAGCAATCCCATGTACAGTGCCATTGTCCTGTTGCCTGTGTAGTCAATGGAGAAATTTATCTTCCAAAATTGTCACATCCAACTGCCATTTCATCTCTCTTAATTTAGTTCAATTCTTTACCTTTCCAGAACCAAATCCTCAAGAAGAATATTTTAATTTAAAAAAAGCCATCCGAAAAGTGCAATGGCAGTTGAATATGAGACAGTTTCCAATTATTCTCTTTGTTTAAAGCTTTAAAGTTCACCTTGTCGTAGAAAGGACTTGGTCGATTTTTATTATTTTTCGGTGATGTAGGACGGGGTCTCAGGAGGGATGAGTTTAACTCAACACAAAAGATAAAAAATAAAAACTCGAAGTCAAACAGTCAACGACCCACGTCAAGGACATGGTAGGACCAAATTGTTGTCAGCGTTCAAGACAGTGTGTAATTTGTCTCTCAAATATTGCATATTAAGCTCCCACGGTTATCCCTGTGTTTTAAAAATTCTCCAACCCAGTGACCAGTTCGATCCAACTTGCCCATGCCGCAAAAAGTGACCAAGTGTC
Source organism: Pisaster brevispinus (assembly GCA_023634235.1). Lineage (NCBI taxonomy): Eukaryota > Metazoa > Echinodermata > Asteroidea > Forcipulatida > Asteriidae > Pisaster > Pisaster brevispinus. Next base: position 5,557,597 of record JAMKCF010000021.1, on the reverse strand, counting down.
GGTGGCGTTGTGTTCTGTGTGTCAACGTGGCCGCTGCCGGTGTGTGTCGTGGCGGTAGGTAATAAACAAAATCAAAAGCTATCAACTTTTTCGATTATTAAAATATTATGAATCTCACCTGAACAGGACCTGGTCTTCCATATTTTCCAGAGAAGAATTAAGATTGCCAGCAAGTGAGACAGATCACCTATTAGCCGGAAAACATTCATTTTTATGCTGATTTTGGAGGCAGTGCACACTTAATCGGTCAGGTTACTTCGAAAATGGCCGTAGTTGACGTGGCGGCAGCGTGAAAAATTGAGTGGTAATCGGGAAAGCTACTCAAACTACGTTCATGGGCACGCAGTGGGTACCAGTGATGTTGACGAATTAAATAGTGCTAAAAAAAATAGACTCGCCCTCTACACACCACACAGCGCGTTTACGTACGTCTGCACTTCGAATGTGCTGCCTTGCGGTTTGTTTGCCGCTCTTTTATTTGTTTATTGAAAAGTGAAAACAATTAACTGATTTCGAAGGACGAGACGAATGTTTTGGGAACGGCCTAAAACCAACAAGTGTTTTATCTTTTGTGTACTCTTATTTTTAATTCTGCGCAGATCTGTAAAGGGTCAAGGATGACCAAGGTCCTTTGGAATAAAGTAGAGTTCAAGAGAATCGCCACTCATTCAGGAATTAATAATTTGAAAGGCCACAGACCATTGCAAGAAAATGTCAGCTGCACATACCACGACGTGCGCAGGTACCAGGGAGGACCGGGTTCTGCCCAAAACGAAAAAACCCAAACAAAACAACGCGAAAATGAGTAAGGAACTCAACCATGCTGAAATGAAGGCTGTGACATTCATGGTAGTAGGCCCCTATCGACGCAAGTGGGCACTAGGATTATTTGTGGCGAGTTTAGGACTACGTTTAGGGAAAAAGTTAGAAAGTGACAGCTAAAAGCTTTGCCGGCTTCGAGAGCAGGGTGCTGATGGGGCACAGGGTTCAGATTCAGACCCCCATCCCCGGACAACTCCTGGACTCGATTTCACAAAGAGTTAAGATTTAAAGTCTTAACTCCAAATCACTCTTAATTGCTAAGCAAAGTGTGATGTCACAATGCAAATTACTATGGTGATACTGACAACTCATCTTAAGATGAATCTTAGTGCTTTGTGAAATCGACCCCTGGACCCGCACCCGGTGCTATTACACCTCATTCACGACACAGACTCAGTCCCCAACCCGGCCCCCGTGAACAAATACATGTACTGGCCACGCCGCTTTTTGCCAAACGGACAACATTAGTATAAGCCTATTGCATTCTTTAAAACAAACATGCGATCCGGTCTTGTTGATTTCGAAGGTTCGAGGAGGGAGATTCTGTTGGGTGGCTCAATTGTAGCCCCACCCCCGAAAACAATATTGTTCCTTCCTTTTTAACCAAGGAGAAAAATAACAAGGCAGGGGTAGAAATAGACATCCGACATACCGGGGCTAAATTTAGCCCCTGGGTGAGCAAAAAAAGGATCGGCCCTGGGGCTGTCCTCCTGGGACTAGGGGCTTTTCTCGAATTATGCAATACAGTATTGTTTTTAAAGACAACACAAATTAACCATGAACTTGTTATTGATAATCGTCATTAATCTACGGTACCGAAGAGGGAGGGTTACGTACGATCGCTACAGTCATGATAGTAATTTTATCAGGCATAAACATAGCCTAGTTTTACCATGGAGGTAGGTTTTACTAAAAGTATTCGTAGCGATCCGATTGCCTTCAATTGATTAAAAATGAGACCAAAGTTCTCACAATCTTCCCACTTTCGTCCAGAAAAACAACAATTTAATACAAACTAGTTTAAAAATATCCAGACCACAGTAAGCTTGGGCGGTTCTACCTCCATGGTTATACGGTATTACAGAGTAGTCACGGTATTTGTTCAATACCGAAAATACCGTGAGCTGTTTTAGAAATACCGAAATACCGTCCCGTACGGTTTTCAATTTAAATACCGAAAAAAAAAAAAAAAAAAAAAAAAAACTTATCTGTTAGGCCATAAATGAGGAGAATACAAAGCCCAATTGTCCATCCCGAGCAGACTGTTTATTGTTTGCGGTTTTTAGCAGTTTCCTGCCCCCGGCGGCACCCGGCCGTATCTCTGTAAGTAATTAAGCGGGCGATCGCAACACAAGCAAACGCACGTTCGACGTTTTGCAATGCCATTTGGGTGAGCGAACACCTCAAGAGGGCGCTACATTTTTAGTGCGCCCTCTACCGACAGCTTGTATAAGTTGCGACAAAGAGCGTCAAAAGCGGCAATTTTCTGATAAACACCGACATTCCGCGACTTCCTGGTTACACGTTCGGATCGGGATCGTGGCGCGCTGGTTAACAAGTACATGCATTAGCAATGCACAGGTGGCTGTGCGGATACCAACAAGATACCGACAGCGCGTGCAGCATGCAAACGAAAATAGATCGCGGTATTTTCATCAAGTTATCAACCATGAGAATTTCCTACCGCTGCTGCACGAACAGTAAGCTTATTTTGATAAGTTTTATGTTGAAAACAAATCAATCTATTTGTCCTAATAAAAGATAAAGACAAGCTCAGCGCTAACCTGCTGTTAAATAACCATGATTGTCTGGCCTCAATGAAAATGGTCAATCAAAATCGGCGGCCAGAGCGCGATTTTTTTTTAGCCCATTTTTTGAGATCACGAAACAACGAAGTAATAGTCCGTTCGGGATGATAGGAACGTTATTTGAATAAAACCATCAATGAATTTCCACTCTATGACTGAGTGAAATACGGGGGGAAATGGTTCATGTAAGAATGGGACCAAGGGTTTTTTTAAGCGCCGGAAGCGTTGTAGAAATAGAGGGTCAAGGGGCTTTTTATTGGGGACCAAGCGCTAATAGCGCCGAGGCGCCGGGTTATTTCGAAGCCTGACAAGGAGATGAACGGGGAAATATCACAAAAAGGAGCGTCAAAACAGTGAAATGGGCGGGGTATAGATTTGCATTCCCGAAAAAAAATATACTGCCCAATAGGCCTACAGCATGGAGGAAGTCTAAAGCCTGCAAAGCTCACTTTTCTGGTTGAGCAATTCACCGCGTTTACACTTGATCCGGCAAAGGCGATCAAAGGAGGATCAGCCTGCAAGGGCGATCAAAGGGCGACCAACAGCTAGTGTAAACGCGATCAGGATCTGATCCTCATTGAGCTCCGCCTTAATCCACACTTTAATTTTAAACAGGGCTTCAATTTGTGTGTGTAGCTTTAAAACAAAAAAGCCTTACAGCAAATCATTGAAATATTTAAATTTCATAACTTTATCTTGGGTATAATCAGAACTTATTAAATTTCTTGTTAAAGTGGTATCCGTCTGATCATCACGTATATCGGCTGACGTGTTACCATTTCTACAACTGGAAATAGAGTTATAAATAATTAGGTGTTCGTGCAACATGTGCACGAACACCTATTGTTTTTGTTCTGTTTTTTAGGTGTTCGTGCAACATGTGCACGAACACCTATTGTTTTTGTTCTGTTTTTTTTAGGTGTTCGTGCAACATGTGCACGAACACCTATTGTTTTTGTTCTGTTTTTTTTTTTTTTTTTTTTTCTTCTCCATCTTCTTCTTCCCTAGAACTCTTCTCTACAGCATAACTCAACATTGAAACTGAATTGAACCTTGAAACTCATCAGACAGTTGATCCTCAATATGAAGACGGCACAGTTGTCATGACGTCATGATGACGTCATCAGGTGTCGAATTACAAGGTTTTTAAAGTTGAAAAATGACTATTTTCTATTCACTGTATCTTCGTGAATTTGAAAGCTAGGATGCTCATAATTGGGCATCTTATAAATCAAGACTGGGCTAACATTTGAAAAGTTAACGCCAAAATCGTACGACCTTTACTTCCGGTCTTAACGGAAGGTCAAAGTCTGCGTTTTAGGGTCTTTTTTAATTTTGGTCATAACTCAAAATTAAAATTGATTTTAACCTTGAAACTCATCAGACAATTGAACCTTGATATGAGGACGGCACAGACTTAATGACGTTATGATGACGTCATCGGGTGTCGAATTACAAGGTTTTTAAAGTAAAAAAAAGACCTTTTTCTATTTGCTGTATCTTCGTAACTTTCAAAGGTATGATGTTCATAATTGGGCATATGATAGATCAAGACTGGGGCATCATTTGAAAAGTTAACGTCAAAATCGTATGACCTTAACTTCCGGGTCGTTACCCTGGGTCGAAGTTTGCCTTCGTTGATTTTCCTTTAAAAAATCATGTTTTGGGCTTTTTTACGGCATAACTCAAGATTAAAAGTTACCTGAACATTGAAACTCATCGGACACTTAAATCTTAGCATCAAGACGACACAAACTTGATTATGTCATAATGACGTCACCTGGTATTGAATTACATTAAATCAAAGTTTAATATTTGTAAAAAATCATAACTCATGAACCACATGTCGGATTTTTACAATCTACACATCATCGGATTGGTCGTTAAAAGGTCAACAAACGCTACGCACAACATGACCCCATTTGACCTTGACTTCCGGTTCAAACCGGAAGTTGAAAATTTCAAAATTCAAATCTCAAAAACTACGGCATATTTTAACATGAATTTAGCATCAGGTTATAAATGAGTTATTCTGCCGAAACTTTTGCACAGAGATTATAGCATTTTAATCTTTGCATCTGGTCAAAACTGGGCGTCAAAGCGCATGTGTCTGTTGACTTTCATCGTGTGACAACGCATGATAGTGTAGGCCAACACAAACATTCGCCGACACTGTACACAGTAGCTGGCCGTTCCGCTCCCTTGTTTATAAGGTTCAAAGTCCACGCAGCCTTGCCAGTACATGTACATGTCACATGAGGGCGCTATATCACATGAATGGTCATTATTTACAGAGCTCAACTAATGATAGTCCGTGTAATAATTGAAAAATTCATAACTCCTTAACCACACGTTGGATTTTCACAATCCAAACGTCGTCTGAACGGTCTTGATAAATCAAACACGTGCTACACAAAATATGACCCGTTTGACCTTAACTTCCGGTTCAACTTCAAGCCGGAAGTTGAAATTTCATGTTTCAAAAAATCATAACTTCTGAACCACACATTGGATTTGTACAATCTATGCATCATTTGGAAGGTATGAAACGATACACAAAATGTTATGCCATTTGACCTTGACTTCCGGTTCATACCGGAAGATGAATTTAATAATTAAAAAAAGTATAACTCCTCAACCACTCATTGTATTTATATCAAGTAAACGTCATCAGAAAGAGCTCTTTAGACTTAACAAACGATACACAGTGTGACCTCGTTTAACACTGACTTCCGGTTCAAACCGGAAGTTAAAAAATAATGTTTCAAAAAATCATAACTTCTCAGGCACACTTTGGTTTTTTTGCAATCTTTACATCATTGGCAAAGTATTTATCAACTTAAGAAATGACACACAGAATGGGACCCAATTTGACTTTGACTTCTGGTTCAAACCGGATGATCAAATTCAATATTTGAAATAATCATAACTCCTGAACCACACATTGCATTTTTATTAACTACACGGCATTACAAAGGGCACAAATCAGGTTGATAAAATGAAATATTGTTCAATCATAATTTGATGACATCATCGATCACGAACACCGTGTTTTTGTAGCAAACAAAAATTCAATGTCTAGTTTTTTTTTTTTTTCTTCTCCATCTTCTTCTTCCCTAGAACTCTTCTCTACAGCATAACTCAACATTGAAACTGAATTGAACCTTGAAACTCATCAGACAATTGAACCTCAATATGAAGACGGCACAGTTGTCATGACGTCATGATGACGTCATCAGGTGTCGAATTACAAGGTTTTTGTAGTTGAAAAATGACCATTTTCTATTCGCTGTATCTTCGTGAATTTGAAAGCTAGGATGCTCATAATTGGGCATCTTATAAATCAAGACTGGGCTAACATTTGAAAAGTTAACGCCAAAATCGTACGACCTCTACTTCCGGTCTTAACGGAAGGTCAAAGTCTGCGTTTTAGGGTCTTTTTAAATTTTGGTCATAACTCAAAATTAAAATTGATTTTAACCTTGAAACTCATCAGACAATTGAACCTTGATATGAGGACGGCACAGATTTGATGACGTTATGATGACGTCATCGGGTGTCGAATTACAAGGTTTTTAAAGTAAAAAATTGACCTTTTTCTATTAGCTGTATCTTCGTAAATTTCAAAGGTATGATGTTCATAATTGGGCATATGATAGATCAAGACTGGGGCATCATTTGAAAAGTTAACGTCAAAATCGTATGACTTTAACTTCCGGGTCGTTACCCTGGGTCGAAATTTGCCTTCGTTGATTTTCCTTTAAAAAATCATGTTTTGGGCTTTTTTACGGCATAACTCAAGATTAAAAGTTACCTGAACATTGAAACTCATTGGACATTTAAATCTTAGTATCAAGACGACACAAACTTGATTATGTCATGATGACGTCACCGGGTATTGAATTACATTAAATCAAAGTTTAATATTTGTTAAAAATCATAACTCATGAACCACATGTCGGATTTTTACAATCTACACATCATCGGATTGGTCGTTAAAAGGTCAACAAACGCTACACACAACATGACCCCATTTGACCTTGACTTCCGGTTCAAACCGGAAGTTGAAAATTTCAAAATTCAAATCTAAAAAACTACGTCATATTTTAACATGAATTTAGCATCAGGTTATAGATGAGTTATTCTGCCGAAACTTTTGCACAGAGATTATAGCATTTTAATCTTTGCATCTGGTCAAAACTGGGCGTCAAAGCGCATGTGTCTGTTGACTTTCATCGTGTGACAACGCATGATAGTGTAGGCCAACACAAACATTCGCCGACACTGTACACAGTAGCTGGCCGTTCCGCTCCATTGTTTATAAGGTTCAAAGTCCACGCAGCCTTGCCAGTACATGTACATGTCACATGAGGGCGCTATATCACATGAATGGTCATTATTTACAGAGCTCAACTAATTATAGTCCGTGTAACAATTGAAAAATTCATAACTCCTTAACAACACGTTGGATTTTCACAATCCAAACGTCGTCTGAACGGTCTTGATAAATTAAACACGCGCTACACAAAATATGACCCATTTGACCTTTATTTCCGGTTCAAGCCGGAAGTTGAAATTTCATGTTTCAAAAAATCATAACTTCTGAACCACACATTGGATTTGTACAATCTATGCATCATTTGGAAGGTATGAAACGATACACAAAATGTTATGCCATTTGACCTTGACTTCCGGTTCATACCGGAAGATGAATTTAATAATTAAAAAAATTATAACTCCTCAACCACTCATTGTATTTATATCAAGTAAACGTCATCAGAAAGAGCTCTTTAGACTTAACAAACGATACACAGTGTGACCTCATTTAACACTGACTTCCGGTTCAAACCGGAAGTTAAAAAATAATGTTTCAAAAAATCATAACTTCTAAGGCACACTTTGTTTTTTTTGCAATCTTTACATCATTGGCAAAGTATTTATCAACTTAAGAAATGACACACAGAATGCGACCCAATTTGACTTTGACTTCTGGTTCAAACCGGATGATCAAATTCGATATTTGAAATAATCATAACTCCTGAACCACACATTGGATTTTTATTAACTACACGGCATTACAAAGGGCACAAATCAGGTTGATAAAATGAAATATTGTTCAATCATAATTTGATGACATCATCGATCACGAACACCGTATTTTTGTAGCAAACAAAAATTCAATGTCTAGTTTTTTTGTTTTTTTTTCTTCTCCATCTTCTTCTTCCCTAGAACTCTTCTCTACAGCATAACTCAACATTGAAACTGAATTGAACCTTGAAACTCATCAGACAGTTGAACCTCAATATGAAGACGGCACAGTTGTCATGACGTCATGATGACGTCATCAGGTGTCGAATTACAAGGTTTTTAAAGTTGAAAAATGACTATTTTCTATTCGCTGTATCTTCGTGAATTTGAAAGCTAGGATGCTCATAATTGGGCATCTTATAAATCAAGACTGGGCTAACATTTGAAAAGTTAACGCCAAAATCGTACGACCTTTACTTCCGGTCTTAACGGAAGGTCAAAGTCTGCGTTTTAGGGTCTTTTTTAATTTTGGTCATAACTCAAAATTTAAATTGATTTTAACCTTGAAACTCATCAGACAATTGAACCTTGATATGAGGACGGCACAGACTTGATGACGTTATGATGACGTCATCGGGTGTCGAATTACAAGGTTTTTAAAGTAAAAAAATGACCTTTTTCTATTTGCTGTATCTTCGTAAATTTTTAAGGTATGATGTTCATAATTGAGCATATGATAGATCAAGACTGGGGCATCATTTGAAAAGTTAACGTCAAAATCGTATGACCTTAACTTCCGGGTCGTTACCCTGGGTCGAAGTTTGCCTTCGTTGATTTTCCTTAAAAAAATCATGTTTTGGGCTTTTTTACGGCATAACTCAAGATTAAAAGTTACCTGAACATTGAAACTCATTGGACACTTAAATCTTAGTATCAAGACGACACAAACTTGATTATGTCATGATGACGTCACCGGGTATTGAATTACATTAAATCAAAGTTTAATATTTGTAAAAAATCATAACTCATGAACCACATGTCGGATTTTTACAATCTACACATCATCGGATTGGTCGTTAAAAGGTCAACAAACGCTACACACAACATGACCCCATTTGACCTTGACTTCCGGTTCAAACCGGAAGTTGAAAATTTCAAAATTCAAATCTCAAAAACTATGGCATATTTTAACATGAATTTAGCATCAGGTTATAAATGAGTTATTCTGCCGAAACTTTTGCACAGAGATTATAGCATTTTAATCTTTGCATCTGGTCAAAACTGGGCGTCAAAGCGCATGTGTCTGTTGACTTTCATCGTGTGACAACGCATGATAGTGTAGGCCAACACAAACATTCGCCGACACTGTACACAGTAGCTGGCCGTTCCGCTCCCTTGTTTATAAGGTTCAAAGTCCACGCAGCCTTGCCAGTACATGTACATGTCACATGAGGGCGCTATATCACATGAATGGTCATTATTTACAGAGCTCAATTAATGATTGTTCGTGTAATAATTGAAAAATTCATAACTCCTTAACCACACGTTGGATTTTCACAATCCAAACGTCGTCTGAACGGTCTTGATAAATAACACGCGCTTCACAAAATATGACCCATTTGACCTTGACTTCCGGTTCAAGCCGGAAGTTGAAATTTCATGTTTCAAAAAATCATAACTTCTGAACCACACATTGGATTTGTACAATCTATGCATCATTTGGAAGGTATGAAACGATACACAAAATGTTATGCCATTTGACCTTGACTTCCGGTTCATACCGGAAGATGAATTTAATAATTAAAAAAATTATAACTCCTCAACCACTCATTGTATTTATATCAAGTAAACGTCATCAGAAAGAGCTCTTTAGACTTAACAAACGATACACAATGTGACCTCATTTAACACTGACTTCCGGTTCAAACCGGAAATTAAAAAATAATGTTTCAAAAACTCATAACTTCTAAGGCACACTTTGGTTTTTGCAATCTTTACATCATTGGCAAAGTATTTATCAACTTAAGAAATGACACACAGAATGCGACCCAATTTGACTTTGACTTCTGGTTCAAACCGGATGATCAAATTCAATATTTGAAATAATCATAACTCCTGAACCACACATTGGTTTTTTATCAACTACACGGCATTACAGAGGGCACAAATCAAATTGATAAAATGAAATATTGTTCAATCATAATTTGATGACATCATCGATCACGAACACCGTGTTTTTGTAGCAAACAAAAATTCAATGCCTAGTTTTTTTTTCTTCTCCATCTTCTTCTTCCCTAGAACTCTTCTCTACAGCATAACTCAACATTGAAACTGAATTGAACCTTGAAACTCATCAGACAGTTGAACCTCAATATGAAGACGGCACAGTTGTCATGACGTCATGATGACGTCATCAGGTGTCGAATTACAAGGTTTTTAAAGTTGAAATATGACTATTTTCTATTTGCTGTATCTTCGTGAATTTGAAAGCTAGGATGCTCATAATTGGGCATCTTATAAATCAAGACTGGGCTAACATTTGAAAAGTTAACGCCAAAATCGTACGACCTTTACTTCCGGTCTTAACGGAAGGTCAAAGTCTGCGTTTTAGGGTCTTTTTTAATTTTGGTCATAACTCAAAATTAAAATTGATTTTAACCTTGAAACTCATCAGACAATTGAACCTTGATATGAGGACGGCACAGACTTGATGACGTTATGATGACGTCATCGGGTGTCGAATTACAAGGTTTTTAAAGTAAAAAATTGACCTTTTTCTATTTGCTGTATCTTCGTAAATTTCAAAGGTATGATGTTCATAATTGGGCATATGATAGACCAAGACTGGGGCATCATTTGAAAAGTTAACGTCAAAATCGTATGACCTTAACTTCCGGGTCGTTACCCTGGGTCGAAATTTGCCTTCGTTGATTTTCCTTTAAAAAATCATGTTTTGGGCTTTTTTACGGCATAACTCAAGATTAAAAGTTACCTGAACATTGAAACTCATTGGACACTTAAATCTTAGTATCAAGATGACACAAACTTGATTATGTCATGATGACGTCACCGGGTATTGAATTACATTAAATCAAAGCTTAATATTTGTAAAAAATCATAACTCATGAACCACATGTCGGATTTTTACAATCTACACATCATCGGATTGGTCGTTAAAAGGTCAACAAACGCTACACACAACATGACCCCATTTGACCTTGACTTCCGGTTCAAACCGGAAGTTGAACATTTCAAAATTCAAATCTCAAAAACTACGGCATATTTTAACATGAATTTAGCATCAGGTTATAAATGAGTTATTCTGCCGAAACTTTTGCACAGAGATTATAGCATTTTAATCTTTGCATCTCGTCAAAACTGGGCGTCAAAGCGCATGTGTCTGTTGACTTTCATCGTGTGACAACGCATGATAGTGTAGGCCAACACAAACATTCGCCGACACTGTACACAGTAGCTGGCCGTTCCGCTCCCTTGTTTATAAGGTTCAAAGTCCACGCAGCCTTGCCAGTACATGTACATGTCACATGAGGGCGCTATATCACATGAATGGTCATTATTTACAGAGCTCAACTAATGATAGTCCGTGTAATAATTGAAAAATTCATAACTCCTTAACCACACGTTGGATTTTCACAATCCAAACGTCGTCTGAACGGTCTTGATAAATAACACGCGCTTCACAAAATATGACCCATTTGACCTTGACTTCCGGTTCAAGCCGGAAGTTGAAATTTCATGTTTCAAAAAATCATAACTTCTGAACCACACATTGGATTTGTACAATCTATGCATCATTTGGAAGGTATGAAACGATACACAAAATGTTATGCCATTTGACCTTGACTTCCGGTTCATACCGGAAGATGAATTTAATAATTAAAAAAATTATAACTCCTCAACCACTCATTGTATTTATATCAAGTAAACGTCATCAGAAAGAGCTCTTTAGACTTAACAAACGATACACAATGTGACCTCATTTAACACTGACTTCCGGTTCAAACCGGAAATTAAAAAATAATGTTTCAAAAACTCATAACTTCTAAGGCACACTTTGGTTTTTGCAATCTTTACATCATTGGCAAAGTATTTATCAACTTAAGAAATGACACACAGAATGCGACCCAATTTGACTTTGACTTCTGGTTCAAACCGGATGATCAAATTCAATATTTGAAATAATCATAACTCCTGAACCACACATTGGTTTTTTATCAACTACACGGCATTACAGAGGGCACAAATCAAATTGATAAAATGAAATATTGTTCAATCATAATTTGATGACATCATCGATCACGAACACCGTGTTTTTGTAGCAAACAAAAATTCAATGCCTAGTTTTTTTTTCTTCTCCATCTTCTTCTTCCCTAGAACTCTTCTCTACAGCATAACTCAACATTGAAACTGAATTGAACCTTGAAACTCATCAGACAGTTGAACCTCAATATGAAGACGGCACAGTTGTCATGACGTCATGATGACGTCATCAGGTGTCGAATTACAAGGTTTTTAAAGTTGAAATATGACTATTTTCTATTTGCTGTATCTTCGTGAATTTGAAAGCTAGGATGCTCATAATTGGGCATCTTATAAATCAAGACTGGGCTAACATTTGAAAAGTTAACGCCAAAATCGTACGACCTTTACTTCCGGTCTTAACGGAAGGTCAAAGTCTGCGTTTTAGGGTCTTTTTTAATTTTGGTCATAACTCAAAATTAAAATTGATTTTAACCTTGAAACTCATCAGACAATTGAACCTTGATATGAGGACGGCACAGACTTGATGACGTTATGATGACGTCATCGGGTGTCGAATTACAAGGTTTTTAAAGTAAAAAATTGACCTTTTTCTATTTGCTGTATCTTCGTAAATTTCAAAGGTATGATGTTCATAATTGGGCATATGATAGACCAAGACTGGGGCATCATTTGAAAAGTTAACGTCAAAATCGTATGACCTTAACTTCCGGGTCGTTACCCTGGGTCGAAATTTGCCTTCGTTGATTTTCCTTTAAAAAATCATGTTTTGGGCTTTTTTACGGCATAACTCAAGATTAAAAGTTACCTGAACATTGAAACTCATTGGACACTTAAATCTTAGTATCAAGATGACACAAACTTGATTATGTCATGATGACGTCACCGGGTATTGAATTACATTAAATCAAAGCTTAATATTTGTAAAAAATCATAACTCATGAACCACATGTCGGATTTTTACAATCTACACATCATCGGATTGGTCGTTAAAAGGTCAACAAACGCTACACACAACATGACCCCATTTGACCTTGACTTCCGGTTCAAACCGGAAGTTGAACATTTCAAAATTCAAATCTCAAAAACTACGGCATATTTTAACATGAATTTAGCATCAGGTTATAAATGAGTTATTCTGCCGAAACTTTTGCACAGAGATTATAGCATTTTAATCTTTGCATCTCGTCAAAACTGGGCGTCAAAGCGCATGTGTCTGTTGACTTTCATCGTGTGACAACGCATGATAGTGTAGGCCAACACAAACATTCGCCGACACTGTACACAGTAGCTGGCCGTTCCGCTCCCTTGTTTATAAGGTTCAAAGTCCACGCAGCCTTGCCAGTACATGTACATGTCACATGAGGGCGCTATATCACATGAATGGTCATTATTTACAGAGCTCAACTAATGATAGTCCGTGTAATAATTGAAAAATTCATAACTCCTTAACCACACGTTGGATTTTCACAATCCAAACGTCGTCTGAACGGTCTTGATAAATCAAACACGCGCTACACAAAATATGACCCATTTGACCTTAACTTCCGGTTCAAGCCGGAAGTTGGAATTTCATGTTTCAAAAAATCATAACTTCTGAACCACACATTGGATTTGTAAAATCTATGCATCATTTGGAAGGTATGAAACGATACACAAAATGTTATGCCATTTGACCTTGACTTCCGGTTCATACCGGAAGATGAATTTAATAATTAAAAAAAGTATAACTCCTCAACCACTCATTGTATTTATATCAAGTAAACGTCATCAGAAAGAGCTCTTTAGACTTAACAAACGATACACAGTGTGACCTCATTTAACACTGACTTCCGGTTCAAACCGGAAGTTAAAAAATAATTTTTCAAAAAATCATAACTTCTCAGGCACACTTTGGTTTTTTTGCAATCTTTACATCATTGGCAAAGTATTTAACAACTTAAAAAATGACACACAGAATGGGACCCAATTTGACTTTGACTTCTGGTTCAAACCGGATGATCAAATTCAATATTTGAAATAATCATAACTCCTGAACCACACATTGCATTTTTATTAACTACACGGCATTACAAAGGGCACAAATCAGGTTGATAAAATGAAATATTGTTCAATCATAATTTGATGACATCATCGATCACGAACACCGTGTTTTTGTAGCAAACAAAAATTCAATGTCTAGTTTTTTTTTTTTTTTTTTCTTCTCCATCTTCTTCTTCCCTAGAACTCTTCTCTACAGCATAACTCAACATTGAAACTGAATTGAACCTTGAAACTCATCAGACAGTTGATCCTCAATATGAAGACGGCACAGTTGTCATGACGTCATGATGACGTCATCAGGTGTCGAATTACAAGGTTTTTAAAGTTGAAAAATGACTATTTTCTATTCACTGTATCTTCGTGAATTTGAAAGCTAGGATGCTCATAATTGGGCATCTTATAAATCAAGACTGGGCTAACATTTGAAAAGTTAACGCCAAAATCGTACGACCTTTACTTCCGGTCTTAACGGAAGGTCAAAGTCTGTGTTTTAGGGTCTTTTTTAATTTTGGTCATAACTCAAAATTAAAATTGATTTTAACCTTGAAACTCATCAGACAATTGAACCTTGATATGAGGACGACACAGACTTAATGACGTTATGATGACGTCATCGGGTGTCGAATTACAAGGTTTTTAAAGTAAAAAAAAGACCTTTTTCTATTTGCTGTATCTTCGTAAATTTCAAAGGTATGATGTTCATAATTGGGCATATGATAGATCAAGACTGGGGCATCATTTGAAAAGTTAACGTCAAAATCGTATGACCTTAACTTCCGGGTCGTTACCCTGGGTCGAAGTTTGCCTTCGTTGATTTTCCTTTAAAAAATCATGTTTTGGGCTTTTTTACGGCATTACTCAAGATTAAAAGTTACCTGAACATTGAAACTCATCGGACACTTAAATCTTAGCATCAAGACGACACAAACTTAATTATGTCATAATGACGTCACCTGGTATTGAATTACATTAAATCAAAGTTTAATATTTGTAAAAAATCATAACTCATGAACCACATGTCGGATTTTTACAATCTACACATCATCGGATTGGTCGTTAAAAGGTCAACAAACGCTACACACAACATGACCCCATTTGACCTTGACTTCCGGTTCAAACCGGAAGTTGAAAATTTCAAAATTCAAATCTCAAAAACTACGGCATATTTTAACATGAATTTAGCATCAGGTTATAAATGAGTTATTCTGCCGAAACTTTTGCACAGAGATTATAGCATTTTAATCTTTGCATCTGGTCAAAACTGGGCGTCAAAGCGCATGTGTCTGTTGACTTTCATCGTGTGACAACGCATGATAGTGTAGGCCAACACAAACATTCGCCGACACTGTACACAGTAGCTGGCCGTTCCGCTCCCTTGTTTATAAGGTTCAAAGTCCACGCAGCCTTGCCAGTACATGTACATGTCACATGAGGGCGCTATATCACATGAATGGTCATTATTTACAGAGCTCAACTAATGATAGTCCGTGTAATAATTGAAAAATTCATAACTCCTTAACCACACGTTGGATTTTCACAATCCAAACGTCGTCTGAACGGTCTTGATAAATCAAACACGCGCTACACAAAATATGACCCATTTGACCTTAACTTCCGGTTCAACTTCAAGCCGGAAGTTGAAATTTCATGTTTCAAAAAATCATAACTTCTGAACCACACATTGGATTTGTACAATCTATGCATCATTTGGAAGGTATGAAACGATACACAAAATGTTATGCCATTTGACCTTGACTTCCGGTTCATACCGGAAGATGAATTTAATAATTAAAAAAGTATAACTCCTCAACCACTCATTGTATTTATATCAAGTAAACGTCATCAGCAAGAGCTCTTTAGACTTAACAAACGATACACAGTGTGACCTCGTTTAACACTGACTTCCGGTTCAAACCGGAAGTTAAAAAATAATGTTTCAAAAAATCATAACTTCTCAGGCACACTTTGGTTTTTTTGCAATCTTTACATCATTGGCAAAGTATTTATCAACTTAAGAAATGACACACAGAATGGGACCCAATTTGACTTTGACTTCTGGTTCAAACCGGATGATCAAATTCAATATTTGAAATAATCATAACTCCTGAACCACACATTGCATTTTTATTAACTACACGGCATTACAAAGGGCACAAATCAGGTTGATAAAATGAAATATTGTTCAATCATAATTTGATGACATCATCGATCACGAACACCGTGTTTTTGTAGCAAACAAAAATTGAATGTCTAGTTATAATTAATCATACTCAGATATAGCAAGCCCATTTTCGTCCTATTGGCCTATTCTAGGTCACATGGTCCCAAGTGGGCTGGCTTTAAACCGCAGCCGGTTAGACACTTCATGGGGGGGGGGAGAAATAAATAACTTGGGAGGCTAATTGTGTATTATCTACGTCATTTGGGTTTGGGAGTGCAAGGGTCGTGTTGTTATTTAAACCCAACTGTTTTTTCAAGTTCAACTGAGCATGGTGCACTTTCTTTGCTTTGCATTGCATAACGTCTCCTTGACTTTTGCGTAGCAATATTGGGGTCTGAGGCGATCTCAGTCTTGGCCTTGGCCTCGAAGGTCATGGAATCGACTGCAATACTGCAGTGTATTAATTCTCTGTTGTGGGATAATTCACTTTAACTTAAAATAATGTAATTCCCTGAGCGGTGTCCACTAAGAGTTGAACTAAGAGGTGTATTTTGATATGTTTTACTGTAATCTTTTATCTTTGAAAACTTGAGCAGTGTGTTGTCCTCGGACTGTAGTCCAGTTGTTTTTAAATTGTATAATTAACCAAGTTGAATTGAATTAAAATGTTGGTCTGTCATCACTCAGTTTATTGTTTATCCATTATGTTACTTTAATTGTAAACAGTATTTTTAGTATTAGTATAGCGGAATATTTCAACCTGCGCTTAGAACTTGCTGCACAACGAGCTTTTCAACGTGGAACGCACCTCCGCACCGCGCGTCTACCATTTCCATTTTGGGAGCCAATAGACCGTGCAAGTCTCGCGCGTATTCGAACATTTTTGGGACCACTGTGGTCCCACGTACATTGCTTTAACGCGTGAAAGAAACAAACTCACGCGCTTTAACGGACCCCAGTGTTCGAATACGCGCGAGACTTGCACAGTCTATTCCTTTGTGTACATTTGACTTCCACAATGGGGTACAGGATAGGCGCGTGTTAGTGCGCTGCGAGTTGTGCAAAGAAATCAGAATAAATAGTTCCCACTTGCACTCACACTTTACGGGCAAATCTATCATTATTAAAGCGCAAAAAACGGAAAAAAAATAGACGCAGTCCAAAGGCCAACCCCAAGATGCCCGTAAAGACTGGGTTTATTAGGAACTACGTACTAAATGTGATTGGATTACTTTTTTTCTTTTCTTTTTTTCATTTATTTTGACAGTTCTATATATAAAAAATACAATATACAATATACTTTAAGGTAAAGAGAGAAAACATGTATAACTAAATAATTAAACAAATAAATAAACAAAACAAATCATTACCTGATTCAATCGATCAATAAATAGATAAATGAATTGACATACCAATCAATCAATCAATCAATCAACCAATCAACTAATCAATCAATCAACCAACCAACCAACCAATCAATCAACCAATCAATCAAGACAAAAATAAAGATAAATAAATATAAACACATCTAAAACATGAAAGTATACACAATACAAAAAGAAACATGAAACTTTGCTAAATAATGTGAACTGTACAGGAAAGTTAATTAGGAAAAAGGCCAATGATGAGGATATTCAAAAGAAGATCAATATTTCAAAATGTCCATTACAATTATGGGTCATGAAAGTAACCGAACAAGTCATTGGAATCAGCACTAAAATGAGTCCAGTAAAGTAGAATTCCTGATGTGTGAGGGCAAACTGCTCCAGATACGAGGAAATAGGTGACACTAGGGTATTGAAACAAAGGGGTGTCGGAACATATAGGGGTGTTGGAACGTAGCCGTGTAACCTCACCAACAAAATTATAGAATAGTGTGTATGGTTTTAACTCATACATAAAAATCCGGGGTTTTATCAGCACTATACAAACTAATCTGCATGTAAATTATATTTACATTCACCAGACATCAATACTGACACTGCAGCGGCGAAAATAAGGTAAATTCTCAAGGGCCACAAAGGGCGGGGCAGGGGGGTTTCTATGGGAGCACTTCTGACCAATAAAAATAGTAGTTTGCATTTGTTTGCATAAATCAGCATAAATAATAAGTTTGCATACATAAGCCCTTTTTCAGCACTAGTGTTATGACATTGACCATTGTTTTAGATAATCTGATGTGGAGCTAAAAACAAACGCAATATCTGCATGTAAATAGAAAAATAGTTTCAATTCTGGTAAATTTTAATCTCAAGATAGATTTTAAATGTACCCAAAGGCTATGCCACTGATGGAATGATGCAAAGGGGGGAAAAAACAGATTTCTCGACACGCGATCCATCGTCAGTTATGAGTAGGGCTGTCATCAAGTATCACCGCATCACTCACAGAACTTTCATTACACCTTTCTTCATAGAGAAGACACCAATTTCATAGAGCTGCTTAAGCACAAAAAGTAGCTAAGCACAACAAATTTATGCTTACCAGAATTTTCCAGCCAAAATGCCATTTCTCATGTACAATCTGTGACTGGTATCCTGCTAATTTTTTTCATAGAGCTGCTTAATGGCCAATTTTGTGCTTACTGTGCGATTTCTATATCATAGCGCTGCTAACTGTAAGCACACGAAAAGGCATGCTATCCTTCCGATACTTACTGCATGAAAATGATTGACGTAACAACGCAAATCCATGGTGAACACACAAGATGGCTGCCTGATTTTCTTGTTAACCTGTGAAATATGCTTATGCTATAGTTAGCACAAAAATTTGCTTAACGTTAAGCAGCTTTATGAAATTGGGCCAAGGTTCTAAATCTGCCTCGCTTAAAAGAGTATGTTTTATCATGATGGCATGATAGTATCGTGGAAGGTTTAGACGCAGGGCTGGTTACGCTTGAAAGCCATTCTTACAAGTGAGGATGTCTAGGAAAATCGACTGGTCTAAGATGTCCAAAAACCAGGGCTTCATTTCATAGAGCTGCTTAAGCAGGAACATATTTTCTGCTAAGCGAAAATAAGCAGGAAACCATTCAATAATGATACATGTGGCATGGTATTTTGAATGGTTACCTTACTCTGGTAAGCACGCTTTATTATGCTGAATTACTAGTTATGCTGAAGTAGCTTTATGAATTTGGGGCTAACTAAAAAAATGACATTTTTAGAAAAGCAAGTACAGAGATAAGCTGATTTGCTATAAAAACTGGACGAAAGTGCAAAAACAGGCTGAGATAGGACATGTTATATTCAAAACCATACATAGTATGTCCTTGAAACTTTGAAACGGAAAAAAGTTCCCTCAATTTACCCAGAAATTATCTTATATTAAAATTCAAAATTTACGAGTTGGGCTGTTTTATTATAGAAGGGCCATGCTCTTGATCCAGGTGAGGGTCATCAGTTAACTTCTTCTGCTTGGACTTCTCGCTTCACATTAACCACTGGTTACGCTTGACAGCCAATCTTACAATTGAGGATGGCTAGGAAAATCGACTGGTCGAAGATGTCCAAAAACCAAGGCCTCATTTCATAGAGCTGCTTAAGCAGGAACATATTTTCTGCTAAGCAAAAATAAGCAGGAAACCATTCAATAATGATACATGTGGCATGGTATTTTGAATGGTTACCTTACTCTGGTAAGCACGCTTGTTTATGCTGAATTACTAGTTATGCTGAAGTAGCTTTATGAATTTGGGCCTAACTAAAAAAATTGCATTTTGAGAAAAGCAAGTACAGAGATAAGCTGATTTGCTATAAAAACTGGACGAAAGTGCAAAAACAGGATGAGATAGGACATGTTATATTCAAAACCATACATAGTATGTCCTTGAAACTTTGAAATGGAAAAAAGTTCCCTCAATTTACCCAGAAATTATCTTATATTAAAATTCAAAATTTACGAGTTGGGCTGTTTTATTATAGAAGGGCCATGCTCTTGATCCAGGTGAGGGTCATCAGTTAACTTCTTCTGCTTGGACTTCTCGCTTCACATTAACCAAGTGTCCATTCGCTCGTCTTCTATTCCTACCTCCTTTTAAATCCCTGGCATTGCAGAGATAGGAAATCACGCAGTTCTTGCTGTCGTCTTTTGTGGCGTCCCTTGTTCTTGGATTTTTTCTTATAGCCTCTGTGGGTGCAAGCAGTGATTAAATTTCAAGTATTAAAAATAAAAAAATAGGTCATTTAAAGGTAGAGTCATAGATCGGTAAATACTCCCAAAAGAATTATGACAAAAAGTTACTTGGTGAGAAGCTTTGAAGTAATATGGTCTGAATAATTTTTCACTCGGAAGTATTTGAACCTGATTCATGCATGAATCGTTTCTCAGATTTCTGAGGGTTGGTGTCCGCTTGCGAATGCTGGCTAGAGACGCGATTGGTATCCGCTGTCACCTTGCTAAATGTGGATGGATTCGTCGATGTTTAAGAAAATTATTCTACTATAGTTAGCACGAAAATATGAGATTATACTTCTGGCTGAAGCCCATTTATACTGGCTTTTGGAAAAAATATAGGGTGTTTTCCAAGAAATGAGATGGACAAGCCTGATGTAGAACTTGGAATTGCACCAAACATGCAGAGGGTTGAAAACACACTGAGGAGGATCTGACGTCAAGCCTGAAGGGTAATGTTTCTGTGCTGCTCAGGTTCAAATGGGCTAAGAACCTCACCATGCACAATGTGTATGGTCAGTCCACACCTTTTTTAAGTTAGCTCTGTACTCTCACAAACATATAGTTGCTCAATTTAATGGACTTTATTGACCCATTCTACAATGTGTCGCCCACTTACAAACACCTACTATGTCTGACTTTTGGGAGTCAAAATGTACACAAAGGAATTGACCCCAAATTGATGAAAATGGTAGACACGCATTATGCGGAGCTGTGTTCCGCGTCGTGCAAGGGGTCAATACAGTGCCTTTCCCTGACCCATCTGGAAGGCCAATAACAGCATTTTCAGTAGATTTCAAAAAGGGGAGAAGCTAGACTAAAGTTCACTGTAATAAACACAAAATGAGGAATAGGCCTGCAATCTATTAATAAATACTTACCCCAAATTGTTGTGTTAATATTTTCGAAGGACTGGAATTTCTTCTTGCCCTTTGCTCCTGTCCAGTTATACTGGCATGCCAGTTTTGGAGACAGGAGGTTGGACAGTATTGACTTTCCAGTGCAAGCCAAGTTCTTGCCACCTAGTACACCAAGATTTTCTTCCTGCAAAACAAAGAGGGACAAAATATATATCAGGGTTTATATTAAAGGTAGGGTCATAGATTGGTTTTGTCAACATAATGCTGAACTATAGGCAAAATTATAAAGAAAGATACAATAAAAGTCACACGAGAAAGTTTCAGCTGAATACAGTGTCTACTTGCCGAGAAAACAGAAAAACAAAATTGTCGCAGTATTTTCACTAGAACATCGAATCCATCCACTTTTAGCAAGGTGACAGCGGGTACCAACCGCATCTCAGAATGCAGCAGACACCAACCCACAGAAAAACTGGGAATTAATTCCTGCATGAATCAATTCTCAGATTCAAGTATTTTTGGCCATGAATCCTTCTCTCCGATTCTCCGAAAGGTTGGGTCTGTTCAGACGAACAATTTCACAACATTACCATCTTTATAGCAAGTAAGCTTTCGGGTAGAAATTACCTCCGCCCCCCCCCCCACAAAAAAAATAATAAATTGGGGGGTCATAACCAAGCGAAGCCCCCACCTTTAGATGACAATTGAATTTTGCATGGTAGGAATATAATTAAATGAGGTTTGCAGAGACACCATGCACAGGAATATCTCAAGTTGTACGCGAAGAATGATTCTTCGGTTACAGGGCAAGCGCAGAATTTATGTGCTAGCTGTGTAAGCGAAGAATGCCTAGAAATATGCAATACAAACACGCCCAGGCAAAAAATCCCTGCTAACGTGTGAAATACGCTTGACGTAAGCGCGGAATTCCCTGCTTCCATAAGCGAAATTTCTTTGCTACGGTAAGCAGAGCCATGAAATTTGGTTCCAGGCTGTGTTGTTACCCACTTCAAGTGCATTTACTATGAGGACTGAGAGTAATTATTGATACTTTGCCAAGGGACTGGAACAACACGAATCTTCCTTCTTACCATTATTTTAACGAGTTCTTCATCATCCAACTTTCTCTCTAAAGCCTGCAAGTCTTCAACGGTTGATACAGGAAGAACTACTTCGAGGTGAGTATCGATTGCATCATCTTGCAGCCTTAGAGATGCATTGGTTCTTTGGTGGCGGAGATCATTTATGAGCTATGTGTTATGATCCACTCTCTTCCTTAGTTCCTTAAGTTCCGATAAACTCTCCCTCAGCAGCTTTAGGATAGTCTCAAAACCTGAAAGAGATCATCGGTTTTTTTAATAATAAACATAACAGGGCTCGAAATTAACACTGGACCGCAGAGGTCAGTGTTTTTAGCGTCGGCCAGTAAACTTGGAACTGTACAAGTCCGGCGGTCTTGTGTTTTTTAATAATAACACCTCACTGCATTTTTAATTTACACAGGCTGTAAACACAAATACCTTTTTTATTCTGTTGAGTATTGAAGTATTACCCATAAGAAAAACTTGATAAATCTTCTCTTAGTGCTTGATACAAAAACAGCTTAAATGTGAAACTGTATAGATACTGTTCTTCTCATTTTTAGTCCCGTCTTGTAACAGATTTTCTGGACCAGTTAAAAATTTGAGCTACAATCCCTGCAGTCTTGTGGATTTTCCCCCAAATTCGAGCCCTGCATAAGTGCCTTAATATCCACCTATACAAATTTAGTTTTACTACTTTTTTCTAAGAAAAAAATCGCCAGTTGTTTTTGTTTTGAATTTGTAAAAAATTAGACCCAGCATGACTTGAAAGAGGCATTGTTAACATAACAAGGTTCAATACACTGATACAATCATGAATGATGGCGCCAACAGCTGTTAACAGCGGTGATTAAAAACACTCAGAACCACTCGAAAACGTCATTTGTTTACACCACCTATTCAGTATAAATGTACACAATTGCCTTGAATTCGCACATGCGCACAATCTAAACTTTGCCGAGGAACGTACGTGTGCTGCCACCACAATTCTACCCTCCATACAAAAACACGTGATGTTTAAACCACTTTTGTGACGGCAGATACATTCCATAAACACTGCACAGTTGTGAATGACAAGGGGTATGAATTTGCCAAACAGACGTTTGTTAATGAAGAACCATGTCTGGGATGTGTAGCAGTACCAACCAAAATAAAAATCAGGGGCATTTGATGGGTGAAAAGGTTTGTTAAATGCCTTTTAGTAGAACTCCAATGTGAAAGCGTTTAAAACCATAAAATGTGATCTCTGTTCTGATGCCTGTGGCATTGCTGGTTGTGGATATTGATATATGTTCTGTGCATGGAATGTGTTAATTGAGCTTTTATGTACAGTCGACCCCTCGTTATTTGTAACAAAATCGCAGGGACTGGACAAATTACCTCTTTATAACAGGAATGTTGTTATAAGAGGACAGCAAAACAGAGAGACACACAGCAGAAACGAGATTCGAGACTTCAGCATGTACTCTTTATAAGCAGAACCTCTTTATAACAGTGCTCTTTATAACAAGGGTTGGCTGTATCTCTACACTACAGACGATAGGCCTCATACTTGACTGGCTTTGGTTCCGCACTGGAGAGGGCAGCGCACGTGGTACACTGGCCACGGGAGACCGACTCTCTCTGCCATCTCCTGGATCCACATTGGTTGAAAGGCTGTTTCGATATGAAAAGGGGAACAAAGGAAAACTGGCATGACAGAACATAGTGTATTGAAGCCCGTAATGAGTCAATGACGTGTCATGAGGACAGAGTTGCAGAACCAAAAACGATGGGTCAACTGACAACGTTCATTTCTGACCGCAGCCCGATTTGTGATCACGCCAGCCCATGTAAAAAAGTAGTCAAGTCTGTCCCGTGAGCCAATACGGCTCATCAGTCCAGTGTTTATGTCCGGTTTCATTTGCATCAAACAACTGAGAATATTTCTATCCCCACTGGACGGGATGCCAGTCAATCGCAGGTTTACTCACCAGCTCTCGCCGGTACCAATTTGTACTCCTGGGAGGAGAGAAGCAATTATGATAAAGTGCCTTGCTCAAGGACACAAGTGTCACAACTGACCAGGCCAGAATTCGAACCCCCATTCTACAAATTTCAGAACTTGAGTCCACCGCGCGCCCTAGACCACTCGGCCACAACACCTCACGCCAACCTATGGATCCAAACCTATTCTCCATTCCAGTCATTAAGGGACTACAGTGTATGAAGAAATATGCACAAAATAAAGGATTATCTGTCATGCCATACAAGTGAACAGCACACTTTTACGCTAGTTGTCATCACAATCAGTTGTTCACCTGCTTTAGCTGTTATGCAGAAAATTCTGCTTAGCAAATTTCTTTATTTAGCAAGAAATGAGCGGGGGTACCAGTGGTAACAGTGTAAACTTTATGGAATGTTGGTTGGTTACCTGTTTCTGCTAAGCAAGATTTTCCTGTGCTTAGCAAGATTTTGTGCTTACAGGCTTCATGAAATTGGGCCCTGGTGCTAAACATCTCACATTTTGTCCCTCCTGATGTTGGGATATTTCGGAGGGACTCAAAGGTAAAATTCAGTTTTGCGATCCACTCATATTTCAAAAGATAACAGTCCTTATGAAAATAAGTCTCTAACCTCGAGTTAAAATGGTGTAAAATGCCACTGTGTTTGAAACCCTTCAAGTGCACTTTTTTGTCAAAAATCCCAAAACCCTCGATGACATCATGTTTCGAATAGTATGGTCTGTACATTTTCGTGCAGGGGATTTCAGCTCATTCCTGAAGTCAGATGATATTCAATCAAACCGGCATTGAATTTGAGCTTATGACTGGCGTAGAAATTCCTCTTTGGAATGTACATGTAGAGACTAGAGACCCAATGGTTTTTCTGTCGTTTTTTTGCTCTCCAATGACGCCATGTTTTAAATTTCGCTCTGAAACAGTATCAAATAAAATGATATTTAATACCATTTTAATGCGAGGTTAGACACTTGTAACCTTTTACCTACTTTCATGAGGACTCTATCCATTGGAAAATGAGTGCATTACAAAACTTAATTTGACCTTGGTGCACTTCTTTAAGTCCATTCACACAAGGTTTGCACCTCATTTCTAATAGTGTTAGGCCTACGTGTATACCTCAGATTACAAAGTAGTACAAGACAATTTTATATTTACCGAGAAAAATCTGTATCCTTCAGTATTATCCTCTCCATTTCTAAAATTTCCTCCCAGCTATCTTAAAATGAAAACATAAATTACAGAAAACGTTTTTTTCACCATTTATACGGGTTACTTTAGGCTGGAAATTGATGAACAAAAAAATGCATTAATTAGTTTTCATAGCAAGGATAACAGTTTCAAAGGGGTTTCTTAATTACATAAAAGGGAATTGCTTGGACTTAGAGCAACACTTTTTGAGCAGGGATGACTCTTGTGTCAACGTATTCTAGAAACACCTTTATCATGCTGCCACCATCTTGGTCATGCTCCCTGGATCCAATAACAGTAATAAATGCTAACATTCATTGTACAAAAGAAACCAGACTCTTTCTCCTTCCAGCCTCAGTGTGGTTACATTGATTTGAATGGGAAAAAAATCAAGATGGCAGGATCATGATATTAGGTCTATTTAGCATATTTTCAAGGTAATTTCCCTTAAAATTTTGAAATAAGTACTTACCAGAAAAGTTCAAGAGCCTGACAGAATGATACTGGTTCCAAGTAGTCACATCAAAATGGTGCCTGTTTCTTCGCCATCAAATGGTGCCTGTTTCTTCACCATCTTTCGCACTTCCTGGACAGAGGAACAGTTCGGCCACCAACATGAACACAAGACACGTTTATTCACATTGGACGAGGCCATCCAGAACGTGGAAACAACTGCGATGCCATCAAGGGTTTTCACCACTGCGTATGAGTTTTTCTTCCTACATTAGTATAAGTCCAGTAAAATAAAACAAGATTCACATGCTTGAACAGACCTGGTGGGCTTCTGAATGGTTAGCTTCTACACTTGTAGCTCTTGGTCCCGTCCCTATACACGACCAATTACCAAGCCTTGAAATAACCCCACGGCACCCACAGCGATTGCCGTGGTGCCCTGTGCTTTTGCTGTGGTGCCCTTTTGCAAAGTTCCAATACAAATTTACATTTTCCTCATAGAGTGCCCCTTAGCAGAGAAAATTGCAAAATTGCAACTAATGAACGGTATGACCACCATTAGCGTTTGGTGCGCGATATGTGGTAGTGAACCCACACCCCTTCCCTCCTATTTTGTCTTCACTGTGTTCGGGGAATCTATGAAGTTCTTTAGAGCATTTTACAGGGGGGAGGGGGGGGGGTTCTGTACAATTGGAACATTTTTTTGGGGGGGTTCACCCTCTGCCATATGTCGGGTATGGTATAGCCTGGAGTGGTAGTGGTATAACTAGATGCAGTATAGTAGTTGCAATAATCGTAACCCTCTCTCCTCCATCAGCGACCATCGCAAGGATGGAGAGGTTTACTTTTAATTATTGCAACTATATCATGCAGTAGGCCTAATTGTACAATAATGGAGACCATACAAATGGTGATTTACAAATAGTTGCGATAATCCTTACAATTATCGCAACTAATTTCTTACTAAACACTACTAAAAGTACTACTACTATACTACTTACTAGTACTAGAACAATAGTACTACTACTAGACTAGTAGTGGTACTACTAAAACTAAAAGTACTACTACTTTTAAGTGAGCTAGTCTACCTATTCTGTTTATTGTACACAAGAAATTATTCCCTAATAATGTGCTATTAACTAATTGAGGAAAACACAGCTAGCCAACTTCTGAAGAGCATAGTGTTTTATTTAACAACTCTTTAAAAAGGATAAGCAGTAACTCCATTTCCAAACAGCAACACTTTCGAGAGATTTGAAGGCAATAATATGAATATGCCCCTTTAATTTAGGCTACCATATGGCTGCTTTTATTTCTCTGTTAATTTACACGTACGCCTACGGTACATTTTTAGTTTTTTGCATGTTTTTTTAGTTTAGTTTTAGGCCTATTTTACTCTGTAATTGTGTACTTTTTTTCATGTGACCCCAGGGTCACCAGGGAGAACATAACTGATGGGACTACCCTGGTTAAACAGGACGAAATAAATAAACAAAATAAGTAAATAAATAAAAAGCTTGTATTTTTTAACTATAAAGAATTTATACTTTTTGAGAAGTGCCTCTGGTCTACACTAGACATCAGCTTGCCTTGAGGAGACGCTCAATAAACTTGACCGATTCTCATCATTATTATAATATTAAGCAACTGATTATATTACTAATTATTAGATCTCCCTATCTTATTTTCTAGTCTGCACCTCTATAGTCTATTTCTACCTTCATGATCTGTCCTTTTATTTTTAACCACTTGTTTGTGACGAGTTTTACCATCGACCGAGAGTAGTTAGTTGAAACATGGAGGAAGAAATAGAAGAAGAATTTCTTCAAACTCGACAGTAGTTGAAACTTGAAAGAAGTTATGAGAGAAAATTAAATTTAAACCGAGCAAATGCTTACCAACACTCCATGGTCGTAGTGTTTGATTATACTTAAAACTTAGTTCAGAGGCATGAATGACAGTATCTAATCGGAATTTATATAAATCTGCTGGGAGTCAGTGCTGGTGATGCTGGAAGTGAATGATGAAGCAAACCTGCTTCTGGTTGGTTGTTTTGCGCTATCCCAATTTCCGGCAACCATTCCGTGCGCACTAAACTAGGACTCTAGGACTCTGCGCACTCAGTTGTGCGCTATCCCCAAACTGCTTGCCAGTCCCTGCAGCACCCACTGAAGGATGGACGTTGCACGTCTCGTCGTAAACAAGCAACACGTGTGCACAGCACTTACTCAGTCCAAGAACTGTTCCGTCCCAACTTGACTATTGTCCCAACTATAGTTGGGACTGGTCCCAACTTGAGTGTTAAAGCTGGGACGTCCCAACTATAGTTGGGATCGCCCATAGACTTCAACAGGACACCGTGATCGATCATGGGTCCTGATGCGATTGGCGTTAATTAACAGCATTCTTTATTTCAAACCCGGGTCTCGGCTCTGTACAAAATCATGTCAAAACTGGTTTAGAATGATAGTTTATCGCTCACAATGGACCGATAACTCAGTGTAAATAGTGTTTTTGGAGGGTTCTGACAGCGGCCTCATGCTCGTGCCGCCGCGGGTGACGCTTCTCGCTCTCAGTAGGCCCAACCCATGGAGGTCTTTTCCTTCCTCCATGCATGCTCCATGCATGGAGGTAGTCTATTTCTACCTCCATGCTCCATGGTAGGCCTACGCATTTCAGTTTCCCTTCTCTCAGAAAAACAAAATTCTATTTAATCTCAAATATTCTCAAGGGAAAGGGGTCTTAAAAACTTCATACTATGATACTTACTACCATGGATAGCTCCATGTTACTACTAATGATTTTAGTTTATTCGTGAGGTGCTTTGTGTGCACTGCGATCCCAACTATAGTTGGGACGCCCCAACTTTAACACTCAAGTTGGGACCAGTCCCAACTATAGTTGGGACGATCATCAAGTTGGGGCGGAACAGAACTATGCATAGTTCCGCAACTCCGGCCAGGCATCCGAAATTATAACTCTGATATTCGAAGTGTCCTAATTTTCGTGTCCCTTTCTTGGGTCACTGAGCGCGATAAAGTCAACCCCTAGAGTCGGAGTGGAATTGTCTACTTGTGAAAAAAGTGTTAAAGCTGTTACAAAACTGCGCACATTAACCAAAATGACCTATGGTAAAAAAAATGGTAATAGCCACATGTTTCGACACGGGCCCAATTTCATGGCTCTACTTACCGCCGAATTCTGCGCTTACGATCACCATTCTCCACTTACTGTGCAAGCGCCGAATTTCTGCACTAGCTGTGTAAGCGAAGAATGCCTAAAGAGAAAAGTGGGGTACGCACGCGCACAAGCAAAAATTCTCTGCTAACCCGTGAAATACACTTGACATAAGCAAAGAATTCTCTGCTTACCGTAAGCACCGATTCTTTGCCTACGGTAAGCACAGCCATGAAATTGGGCCCAGGAGTCTTTCTCAAAAAGGCTAAATGACAACACAACAGCAACACCACACTCACAAGCTAGTATTTTTTATCTCCATGCTGAGTGTAACAGCAGTCAGGTGGAAATAACTAAGAAAACAGTCTCATTTTGTTTCAGTTCTTAAAAGCAATACAATACAAGTGTATTTTATTGAGAACACCCAGCTCCCTTCGATACATTCTCTGGTTTATAACTACATGTAATGTGACTTGTGACAACATTTCAAATGATAAGATGAACTAAACAATGACTACTTTATTTATGAATGCTACAAATATTTAAATGGAATAACATATACACAGTTTTACTCTCTTGTAGTTTGTTTAATGAGAGGCATTTTGAGTAACACTTAGCTGTAATTATATAAAAAAACGAAAACACTTTTTGAATAATAAATACAGTTAATATTATGAGTATCTCGTGACTGTGTGCATGTTGTGCAATCCTGTTGATTGTACAAGTTCTTTATTCTGACATTCAACTTTCATTTTCAACTTTTGTTCCTTCCATCCTTTCCTTTTTAGTGCAGCCTTCAAATGCTTGAAAATAGACACACTGCCAGACACACCGGGGGCGAAACCTCTTCTCTTAGCGTGTGTACTGGGATCTTTTACATGCATTGATGGTACACACGGGACCTACGGCTTTACATCCCATCCAAAGAACAAAGCAATAATGGTTAAAGTGTCTTGCTCGAGGACACAAGTGTCACGACTAGGACTCGAACCCACACTCTGCTGACCAGAAGCACCAGAGCTTGAGTTGGGTGCTCTTAACCACCATGCCACGACACACCATCACTTTGTGTCAATCTAAATGTTTATCATCAGAAAATCACTTTTTAAACTGTAAGGAAAAAAGGCGCCATTAGAAATCAATTAATTCATGATCAATCTTGGTAAAGAATTTAGGAAGGAAAATGCTACACAGGAACTAAAAGCTGAACATCACTGAAAATTAATATCACTGTTCTACATTTCTGGTAATGAAACCAAGGAACCTCAAAGTGTCTATTACACTGTAATCCTTGATCCTTAAGATACCAGTGAAGAGAAGATGATGAAGAAATGTCAGTTCAGATGTGGGACGAAAAACCCAAAATAAAGAAAAACCACGCAATCAGGTAGGGACTGAAAACCCAAACCACATGCAAAGCTCTGGTGCGGGGCCGAGATTCGAACTGGAGTCCAAGTATGTGAAAGGCAGGGAGCGGAGCTATGAGGCAAACTTGAAACATTTTAGGCAACAGTTTACAGAAGATAACTTAGACACAAGAAACCTTCCGAACCTAAATTACCTTCTCGTGAACAACCCAAGCTAGCAAACCTTGTCGCAGGTTGTTCCATGCAAAAGGGTAAAAAGTTAGCTTTTAAATGCTTTAACTGATTTTCATTTGGTGACATATCAGGATTAAAAAGTACACCAAGATTTCTGAGGCCCCCATCTGCTAAATAGAGTCATCCAAAGATGCTGCACAAATTCTTGATTCACAACGAGAAAATTAAGCATTCAATCATTTACAATGATTGGACATCTTTGGAGGTTCAGCGCCCTCGTTAGATATACAAAAACAAACAAAAAACTTCATATCATATTTCGGCACGATTACTTGTACAAACATCTGTTTCTTTACATCATAAGTAATCAAGAAATATTTAACAAGAAATTATTTTCTTATCATCTTCTGTGTTACTATGAGGTGACTCATAGAAATGTAGTATCGTTCATTCTAATAAATATGCAAACATATTAGGCTCTGGAAACAATTTTTTTAGAGGGTTGGTACAAGTTCAAACATACAGGTTTCATTTTCAAAAGATTAACATCCCTGCAGGAAAAATATACTTTAGTTCATACAACTTAAAAGAAAAATATTGTAAAGGTTGTCAAATTAAGATTCAAATCATTTGTTTTGAATCATAAGATTCAAATCATAAGATTTGAATTCAAATTTGAATTCAAATTTGAATTCAAATTTGAAGATTTGATTCAAATCATAAGATTCAAATCATAAGATTCAAATCATTTGTTTCCTACACCAAGAGGTAATAAAGACTCAAAGTTTTTCTTTCTTTGAAATTTCACAATAATTTTTCAGAGCCTGAAACAACTTTCAAAAGAACCGTGTTTAAACATTTCACACTTAGCATTCTGCAGTGTCAAACAACGCCGTCTGAATGCAGTGTGCAAGCCGTGTTTCACAATAAAATTTCACAATAATTTTCAAATTATTTTTCAAATTATTTCAAATTTCACAATAATTTTCCAGAGCCTGAAACAACTTTCAAAAGAACCGTGTTTAAACATTTCACATTAAACATTCTGCAGTGTCAAACAACGCTGTCTGAATGCAGTGCCCAAGCCTACACAAAACCCCTCAAAACAAACATAAATACAATACTGTTTCTACATAAATATGAAGCCGTATCAAAAATGGTGGCCACGGTTACAGCTAAGACTCTTATTAAGGGTAGGCCTGCTTAGGGCATTGCCAAGGATGTCCAATATTTTTAATTGATGATGGCGATGCGAACCAGCAGTAGCCATAGCTGTAGCTGTAGCCGTAAATTCGGACACGATCTGAGATAGCTAATGGCTGGCGCTATGCACCAGTCACCCCATGCATGATGCCACAACGTTTTACAATGGTAGTAAACGGTGCCCAGATAAGAATGTATTAGGATTTAGTGGAATAACTAGTTATATTTTTAATTGGGACATATGAGCTACCATTTGCCCTTACAACAAATACCTTACCTCCTCCATGAAAACTACCACGTCCGCAATAGCGAGTATCTCTGGTGAACTAGGAATCCATAAATGGACGTTGTGGAAGAGTTTTCATCGTGCACGGAGTGCCTAGCAATTAGCCCTAGCCATCAGATCATTCAACTAGTGCAAGGGATCAAAATGCAGCGTAAACATGAAGGGAGCGGGGGCGGGGGGGGGGGGGGGATTCAAGGGGAAGGGGAAGGTATGAGCAGCTTAAACCCCTGCACTAGACTGTCTCAGTTTGCAGTTCAGATACGTAATGTCATTATAATATTTAACATTTTTTTCATTTTTATCACAAGTAAATACTTTGGGGAAAAAGCCAAAGTAAGAATCGTATTCAAACCTGTGCACATTTTCAAAACATTTTTTTTTTGAACAGTTATTTGCCAGGCCAAGATTTGTTGGGGAGTCTGTCATTAAGCACATGTTGTGTGGTATTACTTGGACTTCCAAGGTCTTGCAAGAACCGTCTTGCAAGAATCGAATCTGAAAAAATCAACTTTTGGTTTTGGTGATCGCAAAACCAAAACCACAGTTCCTGCTATTAACCAGGCTGCTTCTGATAGTAAGTGAATGATCAAACAGTAGGAGGGTTGACTTTGTACTGTGAAGATACATTCATCACATATCGTATTGCAGGCTGGCTGGCATAGGTAATTTATCATTCAAAACCACAGTAAATGATCAGACAGTATGAGGGTTGACTGTGTACTGTGTAGATGTATCCATCACACAGCATACTGCAGGGCTGGCAACTATAGTTAATCAATCGTTCAAAACCACAGTGGATGATATTGAATAGTCAAAGAGTTAGGGGGCTGACTGTGTACTGTGTAGATGCATTCACCACATGCTAGCATAATAGCAGGCTGGCATAGTTATTCTACCATTAAAAAACACAGTGGACAGAAGTGAATGATTAGACAGTATTTCCAAAAATTGACATAAAGAAGCTTATAAATAGCTTTAAAAGTGCGGCTCCAATTTGAAAATATTTTCCATGGTCATGTAAAAACAACACTTCTTGAACGAAGGAGCACTAACCAGTTTATTTTCAAAATATAATACATGCTTGACTATGATTTCAGCCCGCGGTGAGCTTGACCATGTAGCACCAGTGACCAGAACTTACTGCTGAATAGTGGGTTACTTTTATTTACAAGCAAAAGCTTTGGATAAGAAAAAGTAAGTGTGTTCAGGGATTTTTTTGCAGGTCCTGTAATGAGGAAAGTGTGCCTAGATGCCATTTGAAATATTTCTTTAAAGATGAAATTGTGTTCAGCAGCAAAAAATGAGGAAACTTAACTCGTACGGAACATGGATTCTCTCGGCTAAAATACTTTAACTTTTTCTTGTACATTTTTTTTATATCTTTTTACAAAAACTTCAAAAAGTTGCCGGTTTCGCCAGAGGATAGACTTCCTCTCTCAGGAGAAACGGCGTCAATTTGAAACAGAAAAGTCCGCATTTTTTAAAATCATGCACGGTTGGAGTTTGTATAAAACGTTCACCTGGACGACTAGACAGGCCATCGGTTTAATATTAGCTACAGGAATAGAGTCTTCTGTATTGATACCAAATTACAGCAGTTTGCTCCTGTGATGATGTGGAGGAGCCCAAGATGACGAAGATGACTTTGAGATGGCATGGATGAAACTAAGGTACAAGATGAGGACAGGATGACAATCTTGCTTAGGATTTAGGAGCAAACCGGTCCGCTTGTTCTTTAATTTTCTTATTGTATTCTGTCCTGTTGTTACTGCAGAGTGAAAAGAGAGAATAAAGAAAAAAAAAATAATTGCAATAAACTACATCAAGATTTGAGAGGGAAACCATTTTTTTGTTTGGGGGGGGGGGGACTAAAAGAATTAGTTTCTCTTCAGCATTTACTTTCACTCAAAATTATCTATAAAGAAGTTGACTCTTCACCAAACCAATATGCTGTTTTTTATATGATAATGATTTGCACAAACAGGGCATGTTGTATTTGGTTCAGTCCAATATAATTTTAATTATACAAATATAAACTTGTTGCACCCCGTAGTTCATAACTCTAGCTGTGAGAGATAATTTACGGATGCATTATTCGCACATTACAGCACAAAGGTTTGCCTGAGTGACTCTATGGAAATTGTTACTGTTCAAAGCTAAAAGATTTATCAGCAGTCACCATCCCTCATCTCACAGTTGATGACCCTCAGATATCCACTGTGCTGACACAGTACGTAATCTTGGTCTGATATTTGACACCAGCATGACTAAGAAACCAATTATTTCAAATTGTGTCAAGACTTCCGTCTACTATAGAAATATTCGCGGGATCAGAGAGTACTGGAACCCATATGCAACTAAACAACTCATGCACGCCTTCTTAACCGCACATTTAAGACTTACATAACTCATGGCATATGGGCTACCTTAACAACAGATCAAGAGACTGCAAAAGGTATAGATTACAGCTGCTCGTCTCATTTTCCGTACCTGGTCTTCACCCTATAAAACACCAATTTTGAAGCAACTACACTGGTTCCCATCAAATAGCAATTCCAATTCAACATCTCCATGACAACTATTAAAGCGCTTAATGGTCAAGCTCCAACAGACATACAGGAGCTTCTTCAAACTAACGTTCCTGACCGTTCTGGTTTTTGTTCTTTCAACACCCACAGGCTGTCCGAGACCATATCGAGAGGATTGTTGGGTGACAGGTAACTTGTGGTGGCAGCACCAAGAGTTCGGGATGCTCTCCTAAGACATTAAGAGATCTCCAAACATCTCATGTTTCAAGTCCAATCTAAGACTTTTCTGTTCAACAACACTTTCTTATAAACCAGAGACACATTAGTGTTGACATCAATTGATTTTCTCCTTTGTTTTTCTTTTGTGTACCTTGGGTGTCCTTGGACAGATATGTGTGCCGTATAAATGTTAAATTCTTAAGTACTATCGATCCTTATCCTTAAACTTTTTCAGTTTTTAAAACAAAATGTTGATGATTTTGAGATACTTCCCAAGTGAAATGACTCACCTAAATACAGTGTAGGCTTCTGCTTGTGCGGGATCTTTAATGTTGGGCTCCGTAAGCAATTCCTGTATGCCTGTGAGAATCTACAAGAAGACAACAAATACCAGACTTACTTCAGCATTTCAAGCTTACAAGGAATATAACTTTCACACATCGCAGCAACTGAACAAGAGCAGGCTCCACTTACCCTAAAACTTGGATAAGACTGGTATGCCTGACCCAGTGATAAGCATTTCTTATTTGGGCCTACAGTACGCAATCCTCCGCAACCCACCAATGTCTATCTGAAATTTTTTTTGCCCTCAGAAAAAGTGTGAAGATATTATTAAATAGCCAGAAAAAGTCTTTAAAAGAACACCCAATGCAGGTTTCCTCGTACTCAATAAAATGTTCTTACTATTTTTCCCCAAGAGCCAAACATTTTTGAGTCTCATGCACAAAAAAAGAGTACAGCCCACATTCTTTGACACCTCAGTAAAAAGTTCAACCCAAGGCAGGGCCAGCCTCTGGAAGCAGAGTGTCAGTTCTCCCCAGGGCCCAATCTCACAGCGCTGCTAACCACAGAATGCTGTGCTAACAGAGCCAAGTAAAGCCGGTGACTCTATGGTAAGCAGAGCCATGAAATTAGGCCCAGGTTTGAGCGGCTGAAAAGAGCAGGGACTGGGGGGAAAAACTGCGAAGCAATCTAACCTGTTTTATTGTGACTGCAGGCCTCCAGTCCTTCTCTTCATCCAATATTGACAAGCATACTGTACCAGATGGGTATACGTTAGGGTGGAACAATGGCGGCTCAAATTTACCTGGTGAGGAGAGGAAAGAACATCCATCCTTATGCATGAACGCACTGTATTCACAACAAAATGAAATCTTTGACTTTAATCACACAATGTACCATAATCCAGCAGCACTTATTACTTTCTGGGAAGGAATAAACTGTGCAAGTCTCGCCTGTATTTGAACTTCCCAGAACAAGGTGGTCCCAACCATACTGAGTTGTAAGTGTTCACAATTCTGTTTCTTCAAATACTTTAGTTTAACAAAATTCATAGCTATCAACAGTTATATCATTCTGTTGGGAAAGTAAAATTTAGAAGAAATTAAATGTATAAAATTAAAATCAATTTAACAAATTGACAAAGAAAACCTGAGAAAAAGACTAGTCCTCCGTTTCCAGTTATTTGTAAACAATTAAGAATCTTGCCCAACTGACATTCATTTTTACATTAAACATATGTAATGGTCGCACAAATTCGAGCACGCTTGGCAAATGGGATTTCTAAAAAAACTAAGCATTCTCGTCCCACGTAAAATTTATGTTTCAATGTTAGTTTCAACAAAATATTTGTATTTTCTAAAAACTGAGATTGTTTTCCGCTGGCTTTCCCTGCCTTTCACTTCTGTGGACCCCGGTTCGAATCCCGCCTCAGACCACAGCTTTGCGTATTGTGGATTGGCATTCCAGTCCCTACGTGAATGCGTGGATTTTCTCCATTTAGGGATTTCCTCCCACATCTAAAACTGAACATTTCTTTTGGTTTACTATTCACCCTGTTATTGACGCTAAATATGTTGTTGCTGTGGGTATTTTTATTTTCAAGAATTTTGTACAAATAATGTTCAAAAAGAAAACAAAATTTTCATTAAAAAATATAGTCTTTGTCCCACTTGTTTTGCTGGTTTGATATGCGCGAGGCTTGCACAGTCTATTGCTTCAAGCCAGCTTAGATGTTGTGCAGTGCTACGCGGTTATTTTGTAGTTGACTTTCATTTTAAAGCTGTTGAAAATTGATAGGTTCAAAACAGAATGAGATGGACTAAATAAAAAGTAAAACAAATTCTAGGCCTGCTATGAATGAAGCAAAACACGACACTGTCATCTGTGTCCACTGATCTTGTACAGTCAAGTTGCCATGAGGCAGCATTTGTTTTTTGCCTGACCCTAAACTTTTAGGAAGGTTTACAGTGTAACGAATGAAAATAGAAAAAATATTACAAGATACCTTTGTTCAATAAAAAAATTATTTAAATACAAATTCTTGAAAAAAAAACTTACATTTTGGCGGTGACGATGGGTAGTCATCTTTGAAGATCATTTTTAATCTGTATAAACCGTTCTCCCAAAGTGTCTGAAAGAGAAAAAAACAGTAGTTTTATTTTGTTTATTTATTATTTATTTATAATTATTTTATCTCGCTTTACCAGGGTAGCCACACATCAGTTGTCGAGGAACTGAGAACTGGGAATAATGCGCTATAAACAGAGCCCTCTATAGCACGTGATTCCATGAGCCGTACGTGCAGAATTATGTGATAAACAGAGCTAATGAAATTGAGCCCCATTCTCTCTGGTAGTTAGAGTTATTTGAATCTGCTGACAAGAATGATGATAAACATGCAAAGACCACAAAGGCCATAGACTGTTGCCCAGGGCCCAATTTCATAGAGGCTGCTTATTAAGCAGAAAATAATGCTTAACAATTTCCTGCAGCAGAAATGAGTAGGATACCGGTCACAAATTGTACACGTGACATGGTAGTTTGGCTGGTAACCTTATTCTGGTAAGCAACATTTTGTTGTGCTTAGCAAAATTTTGTGCTTAAGCAGCTCTATGAAATTGGGCCCTGGTCTTGGCCTCTGTTGCCTTCGTCTTGGCCTTGATGCCCCTTCAAAAACATTTCATAGTCTTTTCTTCTACAGATTTTCCAATGGGAAGTGCCCTTTGCAAAACGAAAATGGCCTTGCCCTCTCAAAGAAGAAATTTCACACAATAAAGTATGTTCAATGGTCCATTGACACATACATTGAAGGTAGATTGAATAATTGATAGTTCATAATATGTCAGCAGAATGGCAAATTGAGAGTTTGACATTATACAATTGTTGCATGCTGTGATGGGGTCCATGGTGATCCGAGAGGGAAATGGCATATCAGGCAACGGTGAGGGGGCCACTTGCCGAGGGTGCACAAAACCCACGGACTCTATGATTGTTTTGTTATACCATGGTATCTTCTTTGGAGGCTATCTGTTGTCATCTTCAAACAATAAATTAACAACAAAATTGGCACAGCTTAACAAGCTGACGACAAAAACATTGCTTCACTGTTCCCTACGGCACATGGCACAGGAACATAAATCCATTTACCTCAGTACAAGCGTAATTACAACCTAGAACCTGGGGCTGTTTAATTGTACAAGGCGCTGGAATCGACCAACCGTGGGCATGATCAACATGATCAAGGTAATGTACCCCATGGGGTACATCACTCATGTTGCCCTGAGCCATATACTGGTGCCTTTTTAGCTCATCTCGTGATTGGTTCTCCACCAATAAACATTCACAATTTACTACCGTGGTATAACAATACAATCTGTTTCACTCAGATTCAAAAACCACAACAATCTTGCTTAAAAGTACGAAATATTGTATAAACTCACCCCTTTCTTTCCAGGAATTGCTGCAGGAGAAAAAACAACAACATTGCTTTAGTTAAAATTGCACATTTTCCACTTTCTTAGATTCTTCTCAACAGGAGAAGAGATGTTACTTTCTCGTCTGTCCGCCTTTCTTAACATCCCTCCGTCCGTCTGTCATGTCTTGTTTGGCATCCCCCTACTCAAGCAATTAGCGTATTCTGACTTTTTGAACATCATCATTTTGTATGACACAAGGCTTGTGAATTGGAAATAAATGTTTTGTTTAAAGTTATAACATGGTAGAACATTAATTAAAATAACAGTTGAAATATAACCTTGTACTTCAATGCATAAAAAATGGCTTCTTATGAAATTAGTCAAATGTCACGGGCCGCAGAAAAGACCCCCCCGATTGACCTGTGAAATTGAACTTTACACTGACATACTTTATTAGCGTTCCTACTTTAACGTTCCCGACTCTGCCTTGAAATGGTTAAAACAGATGAGTGATGACAGTCAGCATGGAACAGTCCTTAAATCACTCCAGCATTAAATGATTGTGTTCCTGTCCACAACACATCTTGTCCATGAGTGAATCATCTTGGCCCATTTTCAAAGAGCAGCTTAAGCACAAAATATTGCTTTAACAACTTCTGCTTAGCAGCATAAGCATGATACCAGTCACAGATGTAAAATGGTTTTTAGCTGGTAAACTTTTTCTGGTATGCATAGTTTTGTTGTGCTTTTTTTTTTTTTTTTTGCTTTTAAAAAGCAGCTCTATGAAATTGGGCCCACTAAAAGGAGCTTAGCACAAACAAAATCATGCTTTCCAGAATAAGGAGCTTTGTAGCCAAAATACCATGTCATATGTACCATCTGTGACTGGTATCCTACTTATTTTTGCTGAGCAGAAAACTGTTAACCAATATTTTGCTGTTTAAGCAGCTCTATGAAATTGGGCCCTTTTGTGAAGTACAGTCCATAGAGCAAACTGCGCAAGAGAACACTGATAATGCACAATACAGCCAGACCGAAAAACTGCGCGAAAAAATGGTTCCTTCAACAGGCAACCTAAAAGCTTGTGAAGGCAATCAATTGAACCAACTCAATGAGAGCCAATGAATGAAACCACTGATTAATTATTAAAAGCCAATTAAAACAGTAAAGCATTAAC
This sequence comes from Pisaster brevispinus, assembly GCA_023634235.1. NCBI lineage: Eukaryota > Metazoa > Echinodermata > Asteroidea > Forcipulatida > Asteriidae > Pisaster > Pisaster brevispinus. Next base: position 5,517,866 of record JAMKCF010000021.1, on the reverse strand, counting down.
TGAATTCCAGTTAACAAATCTGAAACCAAGCACAATTTCAGTCCAAGTAGTTCTAAAGCTGCCTATATGCAGGGCGCGAAACTGTTACTGGACCAGAAAATTGGTTACAAGTTTGGAATAAAAATGAGAAGAACACTATCTTGCAGGGAGGTATTATAATTTTAAAAATACAAGACCACCGGACCTGTATGGTCGTAAGTTTACTGGCCGGACGCTAAAATCACTGGCCTTCGGCCTGCAGTCCAGTGTAAATTTCGAGCCCTGACATGCACATGTGCATGTGGTTTACTGCTTCTGAAAGCTACATGGCATCCCTGACCTGCACAGATTGTCCATTGCTTCAAATTCAATTCTCACAACAACAACAAACACAACAACTCAGTTAATGACTATGTTGAAATGATGGCATTTCAACCTTCTGGTAACCCCCGGAAAAAATAGATTGCAAAAGGCTTTTGGGAACAGTCTCCTCAGTGCTAGGAGAAGTCAATCAAGGACTGCGATTTGTTTTTTGGGTTGAACAAAGAACAATTCACTAGAGAGGGATTTGAACCTGCGACCTCCGTGTTAACGTGCCGGCACTCTACCAACTGAGCCATCTAGTCCTAGTGTTGGCAGTCTCCCTATTTTGTCTATATCCTTGGGGTGCCACTCAGCAGCCATACAACCTGTAACTGTTGTATAACCCAGGGACCACACTCAAGCTTAGGAAACAACCTAGGAAGCGGCAGGAGGGGATGCCACTTTCTGATAAAAATTACAGCTACTTTTTCCCCTAGGCAGGGCCTGATTTCCGATGAAAGTCTAAAAATGTTCATTCCTGTACTTACCGCAATCCCAAATCATAAGATTCATCGTTCCATCAAGGTTCTTGGTTGGTTTGGCAACAAATCCCTGAAATGATCAAAAGATATAATTCAAATTTTTTTGAAAAACAACTTCTGAAACCAGACTTCAGTATTAAAGTAACCCAACACACTGAGGAACTCAACACACCGAGTGACACAAAATACGGAGTAATAGCACAGTACAGTTACACACCACAATGAGTAACACACTGAGTTACCATACAGTGACAACAAGTTTGAGTAAAGGCAGAGTGAGTAGCAAACACCAAAATGAGAAAAATACTAAGTTAACACAAAGAGTGATGATAAAAATCTGAGTAACAGCATTGTATGTAGTAACAAACCACAATGAGTACAACACAAATGTAACACACTGAGTGACACAAGATCCAAGTACCATCACAATGAGTGACACCACAGATAATAACACCAAAATGAGTAACACCAAGTTAACACACCGAGTGACACAAAATCCAAGTACCATCACAATGAGTGACACCACAGAAAATAACATCAAAATGAGTAACACCAAGTTAACACACCGAGTGACACAAAATCCAGGTACCATCACAATGAGTGACACCACAGAAAATAACACCAAAATGAGTAACACCAAGTTAACACACCGAGTGACACAAAATCCAAGTACCATCACAATGAGTGACACCACAGAAAATAACATCAAAATGAGTAACACCAAGTTAACACACCGAGTGACACAAAATCCAGGTACCATCACAATGAGTGACACCACAGAAAATAACACCAAAATGAGTAACACCAAGTTAACACACCGAGTGACACAAAATCCAGGTACCATCACAATGAGTGACACCACAGAAAATAACACCAAAATGAGTGACACCAAGTTAACACACCGAGTGACACAAAATCCAGGTACCATCACAATGAGTGACACCACAGAAAATAACACCAAAATGAGTAACACCAAGTTAACACACCGAGTGACACAAAATCCAGGTACCATCACAATGAGTGACACCACAGAAAATAACACCAAAATGAGTGACACCAAGTTAACACACCGAGTGACACAAAATCCAGGTACCATCACAATGAGTGACACCACAGAAAATAACACCAAAATGAGTAACACCAAGTTAACACACCGAGTGACACAAAATCCAGGTACCATCACAATGAGTGACACCACAGAAAATAACACCAAAATGAGCGACACCAAGTTAACACACCGAGTGACACAAAATCCAGGTACCATCACAATGAGTGACACCACAGAAAATAACACCAAAATGAGTGACACCAAGTTAACACACCGAGTGACACAAAATCCAGGTACCATCACAATGAGTGACACCACAGAAAATAACACCAAAATGAGTAACACCAAGTTAACACACCGAGTGACACAAAATCCAGGTACCATCACAATGAGTGACACCACAGAAAATAACACCAAAATGAGTGACACCAAGTTAACACACCGAGTGACACAAAATCCAGGTACCATCACAATGAGTGACACCACAGAAAATAACACCAAAATGAGTGACACCAAGTTAACACACCGAGTGACACAAAATCCAAGTACCATCACAATGAGTGACACCACAGAAAATAACACCAAAATGAGTGACACCAAGTTAACACACCGAGTGACACAAAATCCAGGTACCATCACAATGAGTGACACCACAGAAAATAACACCAAAATGAGTAACACCAAGTTAACACACCGAGTGACACAAAATCCAGGTACCATCACAATGAGTGACACCACAGAAAATAACACCAAAATGAGTGACACCAAGTTAACACACCGAGTGACACAAAATCCAGGTACCATCACAATGAGTGACACCACAGAAAATAACACCAAAATGAGTGACACCAAGTTAACACACTGAGTGACACAAAATCCAAGTACCATCACAATGAGTGACACCACAGAAAATAACACCAAAATGAGCGACACCAAGTTAACACACTGAGTGACACAAAATTCAAGTACCATCATAATGAGAAACACTAACACTGACAGTGAATAACAAAATGCAATGAGTAACACACTAAGTAAAAAAAACTGAGTGACACAAAACCCAAGTACCATCATGAGTGACACAATGCAGTGAATAACACACAAAAATGAGTAACACTAACACACTAGGTTAATACACTCTGACAGAACATCTGAGAACCATCACAGTGAATAATATACTACAATAGTACAACACTAAGTTAACACACCGAGAGACACAAAATCCAATGAGTTACACAACAAAATGAGTAATACACCAAGTTAACACAATTGAGTGGCACAAAATCTGAGTATCATCACAATGAGTAACTCACCAAGTTAAACACACTTGAGTGTCACAAAACTTGAGTACATCACAATGAGTAACACATCAAATTAACACACTTGAGTGACATTAAAACAGAGTATCATCACAATGAGTAACACACCAAAATGAGTAACACACCAAGTTTACACAATTGAGTGACATAAAATCAGAGTATCATCACAATGAGTAACACACCAAAATGAGTAACACACCAAGTTTACACACTTGAGTGACATAAAATCAGAGTATCATCACAATGAGTCACACAATACAATGAGCAACACACCAAGTTAACACACTTGAGCGACATAAAATCTGAATATCATCACAATGAGTAAGACATAACAATGAGTAACACACCAAGGTAACATACTGAGTGACACAACAAATGCGGAAAAGTACAGGAATTAAAAAAATATATAATTAGTAAAACACAGCAAACAAATTATAGCAAAGCCATGGATGCTTACATATGGATGACTTTTTCTCCACTGTTTTCTTTCTTCACCTAGCCGTGCTTTAGCAATACCTGCAGCAATGTTGCTACAGGCAATGTGTCCTCCCACCATGGTCATCTTTGGTGCTTTGTCGGTTATCACTTCCTACTTCAGTGTGGGTCAACGTGGATGTTATCGTAGAACCTTGGCAGTCTTGCAGTGTTTAGTCTGTAGCGTCAACCACTTGCTTGTTGGCTAAAGGAACTGTACTTGAAAAGTAAAACATTGATTTAGAAAGTTATGTCTTGTTTCAGTATCACTGGCCGTCTGTTGACAATTTGATATAATGCAGCAACCCTGCATGAACAGGCCTAATTGCCATTGTAAATTGTATGCTCTGATTGTTGCATAAAAAGATCTGCTTACTGCAATGGCGTCCATTGCAATGCATATTGTTACATTTCACCATCTTGCCATCACAATGTACATTTTACCATCTTGTTTTGAAAATAGTTGCAAACAGTGTCAAAGTCACGACTAATTGAAGAGCGACTAGTCAGGAAGTGAATATCACTAGTCGCCCAGGCCTCATTGCTAAAGACCTCAAAACCAACTGTTTTATTTGTTGGCTCTTTAAATCATCTACCAAGCAGATACTTTTAAAAAAATTCTGCCGTCAAATACAGCATTTAATAATAATAACAGTAATTATGTAGCACCTAAGACCTCAGCATCTTAAACTTGATTCATCATGCTTGGAACTGAATTCTTTGGACTGGTCCAACACAAGATATGAATTTTAATTCTGAACATTATTTATTTATTTGTTGTTTTTGTGAAAAATGTCAATTTTTTTTTTCTTCAGAAGAGTACTTTTTTAAGGTCATGGCGCCATCAAATTTCTGATAGCACTCTGTAATGTTGGAAAAAAAGCAAAAATTCACACAAAAACACATATTATTTATCAAATTCAAGAAAGAAAGAGTCACTTTCTACACAAAAATAGCATTTTGTGAGTCAAAACATCCATTCAGAATTTCTTTATGCAAATACATGTTGCAGAATCTAACCGCCACTTTTCCAGTCATTTTTACTATTCAACCAAAAATAATAACCCTGGAAATTACCTTAGCATTCAGTGTAAATGAAAAAAGAGGCAGGAAAGTTCTTGTTACGTATAACGTACATGTGCATGTGCGTACCTGTCATGTAATATCTTGGGGGGGGGGGGTCATCAAATGTTTGTTTCCTCTTTTCTATTAAAAGTTATAGTTAAAAGTGATAAATCAAGGTAGAGACCCCAGAAACATATATCAAAATTGCCAACAACACTAAAATAAACTGAAAAACAAAAGTTCAATTCAATGCATTGTTTTCAAGTTGCAGATTGTTTTTCAAGCAAAATCTGAAGGTTTGCTGAGAAATATTAATTATTGAACTGATAAATTCATACACAACAGGGAGATTAAAAAGGGAACAGAAAAGAAGATACAATTTACTGATTCATGTAATATTATAATTGGCTTTTACTTTATTGAACATTTCTCTTATTAAAATATATTAATCTCGCACACACAAAAATAACAAAAACTGTGCCCTCATTTGCATCAACTGCGATGCAAAATTTTAATTGTTTTCAAGCATCAAAATTTAAGATAAACAACACTAAGGGATCCCAACGATGTCTTCTTTTAAACCGTATATACTTACAACTGTTTCTTTACAAAAGAAGTGGATGAAACAGTGATTTTTGGGGTCACTTACCAAGCACTTCCACAATACATTCGAACAACGTCAGTTGAAAACGAATCGGTTGAAAACTTTCGTTTTGATGATAGGTTTTTTAGTTCTGTGTGCGTTACACAATGCATGCATGTGGAAAGTGCACTAATTTTCCCTGGTGTACTTCAATAAAATCACTTGAAATACATTTTATGGCGGGAACCATATTGCATAACGCTGGTACTCACTAAAGAGTACCAGCGACAAAACCGCAAAAAATATCCACCAAATGGTGGCGCTATAACATGTTTTGAGGATGTATTTTTTTTCACTGTATCTAAAAATAGATTATGACGCGTGAAATAAATTCATGGACTTCAACCCTTCAATCCATGCGTTGTAAGGAGCTCCCAAAGTAAGTTAGTCTCTAAAATAAGTTGCAAAGTCAAATAATTCTTTGTGCTTGTTTTGAATTGAATTTCATAAGGATAAGGTTCTCAGGTTTTTATTTTGTGTTCAATTTTGTTTTGTTTGAATTCTAATTATTAGCAATTACCAACGTTTAAGAGACATTAAAGAATGTCCAATGTTAATCCATTTACAGGAATAATGACGTATTCGAACTTGAATAATGTAAAATTCAAATTTTATCATGTAATGCTTAAATACATTTAAATATCTTTAGTAAAGCGAATTGATGTTTTTTTAAGTTTAATAATCCTAAATTATTTTTAAAGCATTATTTTTCAGTTGATGTACTTCTCTTTCAGGAGGTTATAAAGACCATGTAAAAGCCTTTTCAGCTGAACCTTCCGCTACTGTATGGAGTCTAATCTCTCCAAAACTTATTTACAATAAAAACAAGCTAGATCATTTCACAAAATGGCGTTAAATCACAGTCATAGCGATAGATTTCGCAACGGAGTCATCACTCTCCACCAAGAACGGTAAGTAAATGTCTTCATATTAAGCTGTCGTCTTTTTCGGTAAAACAGGAGGTTTAGGAAGTAAGGCTTTCATTCGTTTTCACGTCAGCGTGATCGCCAAACAGGGCCGGTTGGGTGGGCGACCGATGGCAATGACGTTGTTCCGTCCCAACTTGACAATCGTCCCAACTATCAGACTATAGTTCAGAGTTGGGACTGGTCACAACTTGAGTGTTAAAGTTGGGACGTCCGTCCTAACTATAGTTGGGATCGCAGCAAACACAAAGAACCCCATAAATAAACTAAAAACATCATAGTATGAAATTTTAATAAGACCACTTTCCCTTCCCCTTCCCTTGTGAGAATATTTTAGATTAATTAGAACTTTGGTTTTCCAAGCATGCCAAGAGAAGGGAAATTAAATGCGTAGGCCTACTTTTTTTAGTACTTCTACTTGAAGCTTCAACCGGTATGAGCATGAGGACGCTGTCAGAACCCTCTTCTCTTGTCTAAAAAAACACTATTTACACCAAGTTAGTTTTACTTTTAGCGGTCCATTATGAGCGATATATGGATATACTTAATACTATCATTCAAAACTTCGTCCTGGGCAACGGCCTGCGACCGGCTCTAGCTCCATCATCAGTTTTGACATGAGTCTGTACAGAGCCGTGACCCGGGTTTGAACATGGAGCAATAAACTAGTTTATTGCTTCATGGTTTGAAATAAAGAAATTTTAAAAAAACATCCAACTTAACTGCAGTAACCAGCACTCAGCAGTCACTGGGGTGCTGTATTACTATTATTGTTAAAAATGTTGACATCTGCAATTGGCAGTTTGCTGTGATTTTCCGAACACCCAACCACACAAATTTCTTATGACAAAAAAAGACACATTAAAGTCGGAGATTGTGCACAATTCTGCCCAATGGGGAGTTTGTACACAATCTTCAGAGGAGGAGTACAGTGCCCCAGTTACTGGGTCTGGTCTTCATCAAGTAAAAAAGTACTCTAGTGTCACTGGTTTTCGACCAGATAACAGGAAAGTTGTGACTGGGATCATGAATCAACATGATCGTGATTGTAAGCGTACACCATAGTAGTTACATGTACGATCACCGCAACTTAGTTTGCCATCCCCCATTAACTTGACAAGGTCGATGAATACATGTTTTGCTTTGCTCATTAACAGGATTTTAATGAAACAGGACAAGGTTGATTTGACCTTTGACATTACGCCAGATCATGAGGCCTTCAAGGGAACAAAAGAAGGCACAGTTTATCTCACCAACCATAAGGTAAGGCCATCTAAACAAAGCAACAACTTTATATATATTTTTTCCATGGTGTAAAACAGCTGTTAGAATAGCAGGCCTGATACTTTATGGAGGCAATGGACTCATTCGCCTCTGTCATTGCCTTGATGCCCCTTGAATTGTTCCAATAGAAAGTTACAACTTTCTCATAGAGATGCAGGGTTCTCCCTACTCCTAGAACTATGTGGTTCTAGAAAATCCACTCTGCAAGAAGAAGGAGCAAAAAATGATAAGTTCTCACCGTTATTCAGAATCGTCGCCTTCCGATAACAAATATGGCCGCCGTCGCTTGTAATCAATGGTTCACTGCGTGCAATGCTGGTTTCCTTGTAAAACTGTTGTGTAGATATTTGTTTCTAATTTTGATTCTGGTCCAGTTAAAATATTTCTGGTCCGGTAAATATTTTGAGCTCCAAGCCCCGAGGTCTTATGGATTGTTTGCCCAAATTTGAGCCCTGACTAGAGGATAGGGATGAATGTACTCTTTCCAAAAGAAAGGACAAAGCACAGGTGTCAAGACTGGGACTCGAACCCACACTCTGCTGATCGGAAACACCAGAGTTTGAGTCTGGTGCTCTAAACTGCTCGGCCACAACACGCCAAAAGATGCATTGTATTGTAGATTTGGAAAGGTGACATCAACCTGATATTATGTTATGATGTTCCAATAAATAATTTGCTTTTAAAAAGAGGCTCTACTTAGTAAAACACAAAACTTAAATCACAGGATTGTTCATGTCTTATTTCAGGTGATCTTTATCAACAAGAAAAGCAGCGATCAGATGAAGTCATTCTCCATGCCGTTCTTTTACATGAAGAACGTCGACATCAAGCAGCCAATCTTTGGCGCTAATGCCATAACAGGAGTAATCAAGGCACAGCCTGGAGGTGGGTATATTCCAAGATTGATAGTAAACAAGAACGCACCCTTGTGAGGCTTTTCAAGAATTATATCCCCAGACTAGCCCCCCCCCCCCTCTCTCTCCGATTGTCATCTGCACTGTTGACTCATCAGCATAAATTTTGCCATGTCTTGGTGATTTTTGTACGAGATTTTCATGTAAGAATGAACATGGGTTCACATGTAGGATGATAATATTAAGCTAGCCTGCCAGGGTAACTGAGAAGCAAGTTTGACCAGTCAGTAGGGTTATGCTAAGCCTGTAAGGCAAGGCATGTGTGGCATCCAGTATGGTGAAGTGCCATGCCTGATTTCTGAGAGCCGGAACCGTAAGCAAGTTTTTCTGCTTACTTCAGCATAAAAATTTACTTAAATGCAAGTGATCCTGACCTCAGGAACAAAAATGGTCATGTTGGCTACGAATTACTGAGAATTGTAGAATCACCTGAAGCTAAAGTTCAACCATGGACGAAAAAGGGATAAGGAATGCGTTGTTTATTAAGACTTAAATACTTTTCATAAATTATGCTGCCATAATGTTCTGCTTTTGTTGTTGTAGGTGGATTGGACACACGTGCAAAAGCAGACTTCAAGATGGTCTTCAAAACTGGAGGTGCTATTGAGTTTGGGCAACTCCTACTTAGAGTCGCCACTAAAGGTATCGTAAAGTTCTGGGCTAGGTATAAACTGCTGCTGCCATCTTGGTCATGTTCCCTGTATCCAATAATATTAGTGGATGCTAATATTCATCGTACAAAAAGAAACCAGTTTATTTTTCCTTCCAGCCTCAGTTTGGTTATAATGATTTGAATGGGTGAAAATCAAGATGTCCGCCCCATGGTAAAGGTCTATAGCACCGGCACACTCCCATGCTTCAATAAACCTGAAGAAAAAAAAGTTTGTTTTTTACAAGTGTGGTTTATAAGTTGTCCAATCATGCATATGAGTGTAGCAAAAGAGCATGAAGTGTATTTTTTCCTGACTATCGATTGTAAATTGAATCCCATCCTACTGGTTTTCTACCCCTAGCCCCCCCCCCCACCCCTGAAATTTGCTTTGAACATTCACATAGCCACCACCTTTTGCAGCACATGGTATATTGGCAATAACTTTGGCAAAGACTTTGGTGAATTGGCTGAGAAAAACTGAATCAGACAAGATCTTCTCAAAACAAGGGGATTTTTGTAAGGTAATAGTTTTTGAGGGATATGTTATAGAAATGTTGGCCCTATTATGTGTCATAAGTAATCATAAAAGATTATTCTTTTTAATTTCTTACTTTAACCCTTCCGCTGTTTCATTTTATTTGACAGCAACTGGAATGATGATATGAATTTTTTTGTAATACTCTTTTTGCAGCACCAAAGGTTCCCCCTCCTCCTCCTGGACAGTCGGCAGACCCACAACCAACCGCGGCATACAGCAACACCTACCCAGCAAATGGATACCCAGCACCCATGACAGGTGTCCAGTACCCGCCACCTCCACCCATGGGTGCTTATGGGTACCCTGGTCAGACAGCATACCCAGCTTATCCTCCAGGAGGTGAGTAAAATGTAGTCATTGACCTATTGGTTACCTGGTTGAAAATCAAGGAATGGGTGTCATGTGCCTAGTACCCTGTACCCCATTGGGTACCTTGCAAGGTCTTGGTCAGACAACATGACATCTCAGGAGGAAGGTAAAACACAGTCATATTCACCTTGCCAAACTTTCAATTGATGTAGAGGAATGGGTACCCGGTACCCAGTACCCACTCCCCCAAATAGGTAAATACCCATTTTACCCTCAATTGAATCCATTTGCCACATATTAGACAACAAAAGAACAAGGATCCAGTCCCTACTCAGGCCTTGAACTTCGCTCTTGAATGGACTCCACATTTTTCCTCTTGTAAGGGGCACTTCTACGAGGAAAGGGTAATTTGTGTTGGAACTTTGCAAAGGGCACCACAGCGAAAGCACAGGGCACCACGGCAATTGGGGTGACATGGGTTATTTCCAAGCCAGCCTACTACCCAATCGTGGTGTCAAGATGTTGAAATAAAAAAAAAATCTTCCTATTTTAATCTCTGAATTATTTGCCATCAGAAAAAACAGTCAGATTGTTATTAAACAGCCTAAAAACAAGCCTACACCATATGTAGGTCAGCAGTTGTAAAATGCTCTTACGTTTTTCAAAGGATCAAATATTATGCCCAAAATGTACATATTTGTGTCAATATTTAAACAGGATAATAGATACATTTTGGGGAAAGAATCTACTCTGCGCATTTCTAGCTTTTTAGCCATCTTTTGACCCTTTACTCAGAAAAAATACTTGGCAAAGACTTTAAACATCCTCCACAAGAAAGTCACTTAAAATTGAGTTCTCAACTGACCGAATTATTTTTCTCAAATGCTGTTCTTCTTTATCTCAGCCCAACCTTATGAGCAACCCCCTCCATACTCGGATGCAATGAAGGGCCCCTCTGCCCCACCCCTTCCAGGTAAGGTCTTTAAAAATGAAAGCTCTGATGTGACTTGTTTCTATTCAAAACCTGTAATATGCTCATTTACCCTTTGGATTCAATACCATTTGTAATCCAACAGTTGGTTTGGTATGACTTTGATTGACAAGCTGTCAAGATGGCCAGTTCCATCCGTGTCCTTGGGTTACTTTAAGGGAATATGTTGGAATCTGTTTGAATTTATAGGAATTTGTTTGAGTCCATTGAAATCTGTTGGAATATATTTGAAGTTGTTTGAATCCATTTGGATCTATTGGAAGATGTTTGGATCTGTAGGAAATTGTTGGAATCCATTGGAATTTGTTGGAAGGTGGTTGAATCTTTAGAAAGGTTTTGTGATCTGTTAGAATTTGCTTTAAAAAAAACAATCTACTGGACACTTTTGTTACTGGAGAGAATCACGGAGTTGCTGATGGGTTGCACTTATTTTGTGTATGTTAATGAATATCATTGTAATACTTGTTTACAATCCTTCAACACCACAGGGCCGGCATACTACAACCCTAATGATCCACAGTATGTTTACATGACGCAAAATCAGCCCACAACCATTCCAGTAAGTACCACGACTACCGTATCAAACCCTCTCAACCATTGCTCATTCAAATGTTACCAAAGCGGAAAGTCCACCTTGCCAGTGTGTAGGTTTACAGAATGCAACAAAACATAACACAGTCAGAGACAGAAAGATTTATACGACCATCGACTGGTTGATACTTCAGTATAACTTGAAGCTTTGGAGATACAATCTAGTAAGATTTGCAGTAACTCCATGGCTACAATCTCTGTTGTGAAAAAGACTTGGTGGTGTAACAACTTGATGTTTCGATTAGTATGCTCTGATTGTCTTCAGTTTGCGATCATACCAATCGGAGAATCAAGTTGTTATTACACCAGCAGTCTTTTCACAGAACCACCAGAACTCAAGAGAGGTTACTTCCATGCTGTTACCTTGATACTCGTTGATAGTATGTTTGTTTCTCTTACGACCTGACTAAACCATCAGACCACAAGTTTTGTAGCACAAAAGTGAAACTGGTAAAGAATTAATATTCAAACTTGAATAATTTGGGGGTAGCTACTTACAGAGGCTGTGTCGTCATGATCAAAGAGGGCTTGTGGCTGTACATGGAATTTCGAACTCTCACCGTGTTACAGTGCGTGTACACGTGCTCTCTTTTTTATATGATACGGAGGGAGGGCACGCGCACGAAGTAACTGGGTGAGTTCATAATGCCATGTACAGCCACAGGCCTGCTTTGATCATGACGACACAGCCACTTTAATAAGCAATTTATATAAGTAACCGAATAGAATTGTTTAATATGTTGTTATGCCTTAATTTGACTATTAACGTTCAACAGAATGTATTATTCTTGATCTACCAACTCATAGTAATAACTACCGGTCCCATTGCAGCAGTAATAGTGATTTTTTAAAAGTTTCTTTATATTCATCATTTCTTTAAATTTCTTGTCTCCAGACTGCTCCTCCGCCTGCATATTCCGAGAAGCCCAAAACAGAATAGGTCACCCAAGATGTCAACATGGGGGACCTAGATGGTAAGGCACCATGTTGGTAATAGCGGCAAAACTAGGGTAACATTTTAGGGGGGGCACAAGGGGAGGTGTACCATTTTTTCTAGGGGGCATTTCTGGCCAATTAAAACTGTAGCTTCTGTTTGCATTTCTCTTAAACAAGCCCCTTTCAGCTCTCTTGATATGTTATTTACTATTTTTATAAGATAGTTTAATGTGAGTGTAAAAACAAATACAGTGTCTGCATGTAAATGAGAAAAATAGTTTTAAAAATAATGAAATTATCACATTAAAGCGTCTAAATTAATGTAACATTTTCAAGCGCCAACTTTAACTCACATTCAGAAGGAGTTTTAGCTTGGCCAAGTTTCATGTCGTTGCTTACTGCGGAATTCCGAGCTTATGACTCATAGAATGACACGCTTTACAGGTCCGGTTAGCTTCTTTGGATTTAAGCAGTGCCATGAAATTAGGCCTTGGACTCAATACACTTCATGATGACAGTATAGCGCCCTCATGTGGCGAGTCCACTGGTTGACATCACATGTTCACATAACAACCACAGAGCCTGGACTTCCTGCAGGCATTTTTTTTTTTTTTACACAGCTCAATTGACCATAATTTTGACCGCATGAGGGCACTTTTATCAGGGAATGTCTTGCATCACAATTACAGTTTCATCTTATTTTAACTGCCTGTATGTAGTTTTCTTGCATCAATGACGAAATACATAAACATAATAATAACAAAAATGAAAAAAAAAACCCGTTTGTTAACTTGTTTTCATCAAGTGAAATTGGTCCACGTACGCCCTCATGCGGTCAAAAATATGACGAATTGAAAGAAACATAAAATCTGAAATTTTATGGAAATTGCATTTAATTTTTGATATGAGGAAAGGCTGCACATCTCAAAACTTGTTCTTTTTTTACACTTCTTGTTTTTATGTGATAATTATAATACAAAATATAAAGTTTCTCATAAATTATGAGGCCAGTGTAGAATCTTGCCTATCAGGAAAAGCCCTGGAATGTACAAGGTCAATTAGTTTGTTTTGTTTTATCTACAATTTGGTTTTTTTTGTTGTTTTTTTCATCCTGCTGTGTGTTTCCTTAAAGCAGTAAGTGTCTCTGTACATGCTGGGCACATTTTCATAAAGCAAGCACAACAATTTAGCTATTGCTCAACAAACTTCGGTTACCTGGCAAAAAAGCCCAGTGAGATGTACATTGTTTGTCACTGGCTCCCCCCGAATTCTGCTCACCACATACATTTCTATAAAGTGGCTTCTTATATAGTGCTCAAATCTGCCACTCAGTATGCTCATGGTGATCCAACATTATTTCCCCTGGTCACTGGCCCTTGGGAGTATACAGCCTGTGCTGCCAAGTACGTAGCGCACCAAGCTAAATCAATCACAAGAACCATCTCTGCCCTCACCGGTACCCATTTGTACTCCTGGGTGAAGAGAAGCAACTATGGTTAAGTGTCTTGTTCAAGGACACAAGTGCCATGACTGGAATTCGAACCCATATCCTGATGACTTAGCCATCAGAACTGGAGTCTCATGCACTAAACCGCTCGGCCATGACATGCCACAAGCAGCAGTATTCTGAGAAAATGCTCTGCGGAATTTGACCCAGGTCGATGTCATCCACAGTCGATCCTTTAATTATTGGTATCTGTGCAGAGTTACAAGTGAACGCAACATGAGATGATGTACAGATGCAGGGTTTACTCATTAATCAGCGATGATTCTTATATTCTTTTGGGCTTTTGTTTTGTTTTGTTTATTATCGTAGGATTGCCTGACAAATGAGATGTATTTATGATACTAGGGGTTTGAACACGAAACTTACGTCAGGAGTATGTTAGTTATTACCATTGTTTACTTTTTTGAAAGGAAGTTTTTCACCTGTATGATTTTTAAAAAGAAATTCCATTTTGGGTTTGATTTAATATGGTATCATGGTGAATGCATCTATTCAGTTCACAGTCAACCCTCCTACTGTCTGACCATTCAGCATCATCCACTGTGGTTTTGAATATAAACTATCCCAGCCTGCAATATGGTATCATGTGATGAATGCGTCTACACAGTACACAGTCAACCCTCCCACTGTCTGACCATTCTTTATCATCCACTGTGGTTTCTGAGGGGAGTTGTGATTGAGGGTTCCGTAAACAGGCTTTCTCAATACGCAGATGACACTGTTTTTAGAGCTCTTGGCATTGATTTGTCAACTGACCTCGATAGCACGGTTAATATTAATTACAACAGGGTTTGAGATTCTATCGACACTTTAATTGGGCAATGGTTAAAACGTAACCTTACAGTGTTGGGTAGAGTTACTGTTGTGAAATCTCTTATGTTGTCCAAACCTCACCGTTTTAATAGACCTTATGCATTGACGTCATCCAACCGCCATCTTAGAGGTAAAACGGTGACGAAACAATCGAATCGCACAGATTTGTACGCGCGGCGCACAGGATTGGCCAATAAATACCCTCCTTTTGACCTCTGGGTGAGGGCGCCCTACTGAAATGACGTCATGTGCATAAGGTCTATTCTAACACTCCCCTATCCACCTGAATTATTTATGAAGTGTGTTGTATAAGTTTCTTTGGAAAGGGGTTTGACAGAGTAACTAGGAATCAAATGATTCAAAACTAGAGGCAAAGTTAGGGTTAAACAGATATTCAAAGCACCTTCATTCTTACATTAGTGCTCTCAAGTGTATACTTGGGTGGCACAGGCTGTTAAGAATAGTGTCTGCCAGTTGGACCGCTCTATATTTTTAAAATATCAAAGCTTCAGAATATGCTTTTCCTTGGAGGCGGTCTTCCAAGTATCGCTTGATTTCAAACATGCTGTATTTTGGCTGAGTGTCTTGTTTCTGCTAAGCAGCATTATAAGTGCTTAACATGTTTTTGTGATTAGCGTCTGGCCTCGGGCTTCAGTCTGATCAATTATCATGGCCTTAATGTAAGAGTAGTCATGGGAGTTTGGGTGGGTGGGGGTTGATTGACTATCAGGGCGTAATGTCCAATGTCGGTCAATCGCATGAGGGGATGAGGTCTTAAGATGCCTCGATCCAATCAGCCATCCACCTGTGACATCAACGAGAAACCTGTACATGGGATTGTATTGATTGCTTTTCTACAGGCGACTTAGTCTCCCAACCCCCCCCCCCCCCCCGTCTTCCTTGTGCAAATAAACAACAAATCCAATAATATCCCATTTTAATTGTTTCAAATTCCAGGTTGGGAATCACTGTTATTTCATTCCATGATTGGAATCACTGTTATTTTTCAACAAAAGTTCCTTGATTTGTGTGAGTCGATGAAGTAGAACTGATACAATCTAGGACTAGTGTGATCTTAGTTATGCATCAATAAACAGAATCATCGAGGAGTTTTTCTTCCGTAATTTATTCTATGATTGCGATAATTGGGAAGTTAATTCTTCTTAAATATCAATTACTTCATTCACAGTCAAATATATTTGAGGATTCGTGAATTTTGAAAGATGGAAAACAAATTTTGTTACTAATCTCAAATTACAATTTGCAATTTTGTTCTAACTAAAATTTATAATACATTTTGTCCTTTTTTCAAATTATGGGAGATTATAATCAATGTTACAGTAAACATTGGCATATTTAGAACAAAATGTATGGGTTATATGTTAATAAATCTATATACATTGAATCAAAATGTTCAATGAGTCAACGATGAAAATGTTTTATTTGTTTTTGTAAAGAATTACTATGGTTTTTCTGCACTTGCAGATTGTATTATTTTTTATGGTAAATTTACCTATTTTATTTGTTTCCTGATAGTAATATAATAGACTTCATTGAGCTGTATATTATAAATAAGTGTTATTTGATTGTAAAGTAATGTCACATATTTAAAAGTTATCTAAGTGCTATATTGGGTGGAAATTAAACATCATGAACATGTATATTCAGTAAGATTTCGGTGTGTGTTGCTTTATTGGGAGTCAGATCAATTGTAAAGACAACCCGACCTTTAAGGACGAGTAGACCTCTATCATGTTGCAGCCATTTTGTTCCTCTCCCATCCAAGTCAGTGTAACCAAACAGATCTTTTTGGAAGGTGCAAAACAATCTGGTGCCGTTTGGGCGCAGTGAGAATGGGTGTTTACTATTGTTATTGAAGACAGGGCACCTAACAAAGATGGTGACATTATAACGGTCTATGTATATGACCACGAAGCAAGTCTTTGTTCAAAAACAAGAAGAAATTACATGAGGCTATAAGGTGAAGCCGTTGTCATTTCTTGGAAATAATTAATCAAGAAGCGAAGACACACTGAACGTTTCTGCACATAAAAACAATCCCAAACAACAGCCGAACTAACTTGCTAGTTTACGGTATAAAGGAAAACCTTCTTTTTTCAGTTCAGTTCATTCATGTCCACGCTGTTCACAAATATATGAAAATTATATTAATTTTATGTCAAACAAAGGAGTGAAACTGGAGAGGAACCCATAAGAAGCACCAGCGTGTAAGTATGGGCCATAAATGAAGCATGTGCTTTGACGTAAAGTGACGATATAACAGGGAGCAATCGACTAAGGCCCAGCCCCACCGAGTTGCTCAGGCACAAACACTTGCTTACCACAAAACAATTTTGATTACCAGAATTAGATGCCCAATACAGTGTCACATGTGACTGGGTTCCTGTTCAATTTTGCTACAAAGCAAAATTTGTTAAACAATATTTCCAGACACAGCTCCAAGAAGTTGAGCCCCAATTGGCAATAATAATATGCTCACAGCAAATGCTGCATTATATTTGAAAGTTACAAAACATCGAGTTTGTACAGGGTACACTCTTCAAAAATTGCGTCTCAATTCTTTCGTGAATGTATCACTGCAATTTGAGCTCACAGTTTAAGTAAACAATTCCCCCGTGTGTTTATTTAGGCAAACGCTTCTTGCCACACAGGTTGGATCTTTACAGATTCTGCTTTTATGGTGGCAGCATTTTTTAAGAGAAAACAAATGTCTGATGACGATGAATAGCTATTATCCTATCGCTCAAACAAGACCGCTGCAATGGTTAGAACTGTCAGGATTTTGTCAGCTCAATCATATTTCTTATTAGAGAAGTATCTTTACAATTGTTATATTTAAGACAAGGAAGGATGCGAGAGAGACTGAAGTGGTCAATCGAGGGACAGGTGTTTAAAAAAAAGTAGTACACTGAAGAGAGGAGGCGCCCCGAACCTCTACCTTGTGTTAAATGTTTTTTTTTTTTAAAGAGTAAATCACTGGGTAGTAGTGTATGATATTCTCATTACATCTATCTGGGAATGAAGCCAAGGAACTCTTAAAAGTGCAACTTCGTGGGCCTGAAGGTGAAGGGAAGATGTTGAAGAAGTCTCAGTTTTAGACTTGGGAGGAAAAAAAACCCTAATGATGGCAACCCCGCGCAATCAGGTTAGGAACTGAAAACATAATCCCCATTTTATAGGCTCCGGTCCGAGATTCGAACTGGGGGCGGGGTCTACATAGGCAGGGAACGAATCACAAGCCAACTGATTGCCCAAATGATGGATATCGTGTAATGATTTTAAAATGTATAAAGACTTAAAATAATAAGGGACAGTTTTGAAATGAACACGAGAGCTGCCCGAAGGTAAACTTCGAATGAATGTGGGGTTGCAATTATACATGACCACACAAACTATAAAGCGGCATCTGACAATAAAGAATTCTTTGAAATGTCTTCTGAAATACGGTTTCTTTGAGACTTGTGTCGAGAAGATGTCTGGACATCATCCTCTATAATAAGCTAACGTACGTCACCAAAAAAAGTTTTGAAGACGTCAAGGGTCTCGACGCCTCCACAATGACATCAACGATGCCACCCAGTGTTGTAGTCAACAGACTACATAAACCTAAACTGTCAACGTTTGTGGAACTCTTTTCCACCCTTCTTGAAATATACGATATTTCCTCGCCTCCTTTTATTTTTATTATGAGAAGGGCAAGCCCTTTCACATGAAATACATGTGCGTACAGACACTATTGGTTGGCAAACGCCATAGAATCGTACAAAAGGCAGACGCACAAACGCGTATATGCGTCACGCCACCATCAGCCCCATACAAAAAGGCACGACCATTCCCTCAGTGTGCTGAACAGTGGTGTTAGTGCGCACGCGCGATGTGTAATTTACATACTTCATGAGAAAGGTTTATTTCTTGTCAGTAAATTGGCCCAACGGTTGGGTTGCTCCCAAACACAGCCAGTTAATCTCATTATACTGATGAAAAATACTTCAATCTTAATAACTCTAAAACTAACACTTTATCTCTCCTGGGGTAACTTTCAATAACGCCAAGAAAATGAGGAGAAGAAAAACCTCTAACACCCCGCCCGGGTCTTTTTTTATTAATTATTATCATTATTATCATTTTTGTAATGAATTCCCCCTTGGGGCGCTTTCCCGCCAGTTGATCTAGTGTGGGACTTATTAAATCGCAGGCTGTTCACCTCCTTCTCAGGCGGGGTTCGATGGTCGGTTCAATGTGATTAGGAGTCCTGATAGGGAGTCTCCTCTTGACCCGACCGCCGAGTAAAATTGTTATTTTCTCGGTCGGTCCTTTTGCTGTGGCCCGCTGCAGTGCGGCGTGCTTCCCTGCATTAAGGCAATCTACATTTCCATTTTTTTTTAAGCTCTCGAAGGAGTACTATTCGAGTGTATTTTTTCGCGCTAAAATATTTACATAAAGCCTAAATTCTACTATTTGTGCATTTTCTTTCAAGTGCTTCACTTTATCAAATGTTTTTCCTGAATTATCAAAGGGGAAAAGGTCTTTCCCTTTTTCAAGTTAAGTCACTTTCTGTTAAGGATGTTTATTCTCTCGGTTAAGCTGATCAAATTGATTAAAAGTGCTTCCAAATTCGTGATTGTCATGTTTGTTTGTATGTTTTGAAAGAAGCTGAAATGAAGTGGGTTGTTAAGGCTTACAGGTGAGACGAGCGATATAAGCACAGACCGGTTGCAAAATAACGCCATGTTTAGACCACAGCGGCCGCAAAAGGCTTGTACCAAATTGCCCAAAGCAGCCGCAGACGGCCGCAAGATTATGACCTACTTCCATTCACAGAAAGAAGTTATACGGTAAGGGTCATGCCCAGAATTGACATTTTCCATTGTTTCCCGTGTTGACATACTATTTAGGTTTATAGAACAAAACAAAGTTTCTATTTCATATTATTGCTGCTGCTGCTGTTTTTGTTGATCTTGTTGTCGTCGTCGTCGTCGTTGTCATCGTCGTTGTTGGTGGTGATGCTTTTGTTTTTTGTGTGAGGTTTTATTTTCTCTTTTTTTTTTTTTCCTGAAAATACTTAGTTACTAATAGCCATATACGGGCGTATATAATAATAACTTTACAAAATTGAACTGGTCTAAAGGGTTAATATCATTTATAGTATTCATATTTGGACTGGTTCCCTGTACTTTTTTTTTATAATCAGCAACATCCGTTAATCATTTTTTTATTGTTTGCTTATTAATTTACTACAATTCGGCTCATCTTTTAGATCCGCACAAATGACGTGCCACGTCGTATTGCCTGGGAATACAGCTGGTGACACCATGCGTGCTAGACACCCTGTGGCAACATTTTAAATAATGAATTTTTTCTATTGAGTTTTTCTACCGATCAAGCTGGTGTTTAATTTCTAGTTATTGGACGAGGAGGCAATTTAAATTAGATGAAGTCCGCCCAGACTCACGAGCTGAAAGGGAAGAAAAAAGGACAGCCCTTACATACCACACCGATCATGCAATTAAAACCAGTCAGCGTCTTCTCAATGACCTCTGGTGAGATTTGCCCGAGGCAGCATGCTTGAAGTGTTCGATAATTTGGACAAAAGGCAAACTTCCTATAGCTGCTGCTAAAGCAGCATAAGAACTATTTCTGACCATTGTGGGTCAGAATTTCCCCGGATCCAGGTCCAGACTCATTCCCAGGTCTGAGCAAGAGCAATTTTATTATCATCACTTCTTGACCCAAGGGGTAGATTTCACAAAGCTCTAAGATTCATCAGGGTTTTTTTTTCGAGTCTATCAGTTAAACTGTAGGCCTTAAAGGTGTTAACGGTAATATAGGCCTATCTCGCTTAATCTCGGCACAAATCAATTGAGTTTCATCAAAACGCATAAATTCACATGTTTTCCTAATACTTTCAAACAGGGGTTTCGTTCTAGCCGCTGTTACAATAAATTTAGCTTTGCGTGCACACATGATTTCGCTCATCTCATTCGGGTTTGTTTCAGTAATCCTGTTTCAGTTATAGGCATCCAAGACTACATTTTCACCATTCTTCAGTTGAATGTCTATTACCTAATTTACAGTTGATGACATTGAGTGGTTGACCAGCCTCTTACTGTTGGCTCTTGCTAATTTGAATGATCCTGTTTTGACCAGAAAATGCTGAACGGTTGAAATTGAATCACGATCCTTTTTACTGCAGATGCATGCTTATGCAGAGGGCGCATTCATTCTCAAACGAAGTTGAATGAGCCAGCTGTTAAATTGAATGTTGCTTTTTGTTGAAATTGGCTGGGAAAATTATATTTATTATTGAAAGTATCTGTTTATTTTGTTAATTAGTTATTTTAATATATTTTATGTTATTTATTTATTCATTTTTATTGTATTTTACTCCCTTTTTTCATCTGCTGAGAATTCAACTGTCTTTTCCAACATATCGAATTTGACTCACGATTTGAAAGGCTTTGCAGATGGAAATTTAATACTTTACAAACCGAACAGTTCAAAATAATGTAGCCTTCTATAAAATAAAAAAATAATGACAAGACAGCCCAGGTAAAACGAAAGCGATCTTTCTCACGCGAGCTCATTGTTTGAGCAGCGGCTCTGACAGGCCGAGGTACAGAGCATGGTCAGTCATGCACGCTACCATCACGGCCTGCATCAACAGAAATACGAGCCGCGTTTCGTTAATATTACACAGATTTCATGGGTATTTTGTTTCAATTTTTACATTTCCATGTGTGGAAGGTATGTGGCTATGCAAGGACATGCCACACGATGCAGGTTTTTTTTTACGGAGTTTTGTTTGAGGAGTGAGGATTTCGCATTCGCGCTCACGATTCTCAGGCAGTCATTATGTGTTACAAGGCATCTGCAACTAGACAGTCTCGAGCTGCGAAATATAAACCTATTTTGTATACGTCATTGGAACTTCAAGAGAACATTATTCATTGCAATTTGCACTGGTTTTCACTGAGCGTATACCGTGCAACCAACATGTAAAACCTTTCCTAAAAATTAGGCCACGGTTACGATTTCAAGAAACAACCGAACGGTAAATATTTGTCAGGAGTTCTCTGCACGTACGTGCTTATTTTACGTACGTGCTTATTTTACTTTGACAAAACAAGATACATAAAAATGATGGCGTTAAATTTGCTCGCACATCGTAACAAACCATAATCATTTTCAGGGGAATCGATCCCAGGTGCTTACTTAATAAACTTTAAAAAGTAAGGTACAATTTTGTTTTGGACTACTTGATACAAATATTGCATAAAATATATTTGAGCACAATACAGCTAAGGTTATATTATTATATAATTACAACTGCATTAAGTGATCTTAAAATAACTATATAAAACGCATACCTGTGTTTCTTTAATAATGGGTAGAAATTGTTAAATTGACAGGATTACCTTGCTGACAGTAAAATCTTTGGTTGCTCATTTGAGTCGAATGACGTCGGTCACGTCTCAGATTTCCACATAAATTTCCCCATAAATTCCAGAGTTATAAAAAGAAACAGCTCATATCAAAAGTTGATAAATTTAACACAGTGCAATCTCCATAAAAAACAAACAAGATTTAACGTTTTCTTCAGAAATAGTTTGTGTACAAATTGTGCCTGTAGGAAGTCCACAGCTCATATCTGTGGCTGTTTTGCAGTTTGTGATGTCACAGGTCACATGGTCTATAGCCCATAGTCTAGTGTGATGTTGGGCTTCTACCCATCCTGCGGGTAAGTGGTGACGTTTTTGGTATACATGTACATACATGTCCATTAACATCCGTTTACGCTGAACTGCCGGCACCATGACACACGACATGACTTACGAATGATTGCTATGTAGAAAAACAAAATGGCGGTTTGGGCAGTTAAGATTGGCCTTTCATTTTGCCCATTATGTCAATTGCCGTAATGAACTATGATCAAGGCCAGGGGTATTGACTGTTGAAAAACAGACTGACAAAATCGAAAATGACCTTTTGAAGTAAATGTATTTAAGAAGTCACAAATTAACGACGGATACTGTAATAAAGATATAATTGTAATGCAAGGTGTAAGTGGTCATAATCAAATATTATCGATTATCAAAAATGAAAACTGTCATTTAGAAATCATAAAGTTAAACCTGATGGGAAAATATCCTGTCACTTCGGATGTTTTATATTTTGTAAAAAAAAATACAGAAAACGATAACTTTTTTTAAATGATCTTGAATACGGCAAAAACACGCAGAGCATTTTTCTGTTGAAAAAGGAGACATTATCTTCTATAAAGTCTGTTTGTTAATTTGTTTTTTTCTGGATAAACTAAACATAGCTGAACCCGTCGTTTCATTGTGAACCCAAGATTTTGAACGTGTCCCTCAATTGTCGTAAAGAATACTGCATGCAAAATGGGAAAATTTTTCTTATTCACCGACTCGTACCTCGGCAGTAAACGTTTGTAGGAAGAATTGTACCTCATCCCAGTTCCATTTAACGCATTTCATTTATTGATCCACGTACGGCCTTCGGATAAAAAATGACGATGGGAGGAAAAACTCGATTTTAAAAGATAAATTCGTTTGAATGTATGTAAAAGCTGCCGGTGGATTGGCAACTCATGCTGAAAATCGTGGCTAAATTCAAGTGGGAAAGGAAATGTCATGGATGCTGACCTACCTCGTATTTCATGCAATGACATAATCAAGAACCGGTAGGCCCTACAGATTTGAGAAGCTTTCAAAAAACAGTCAGGAGTAAAGGCCTATATATAAACAATATTTACAATGATGAAGCCATAGGCCTATTTTGAATGCGAAAATAGAGATGCTTCGGCACATTGCAGGCTGCTATTCCATTTTCAAGTTTTTCTGTTTCTTATACAACAAAATAGTCATGATGCGATTAATAATGAAACATTTTGAATGAAACTTATGCACTGTAGACTTTGAAACTGTGCTTATAGTTTTCAAAATGGCGGGGTCGAATATTTCATAAGGCTGTATACAAGTTAACTTAATACGCAAAAAATAAGCGGTTACCTGTCTCACTAGTAATATTTATTACTGGAAAGTCGGGATGGTTACATGTTGCTGCTAAACAAGTTTGTAGTTTTCTCTCTATGCTAAGCAAATGTCGGTACGTTTATCAAATTTATGAAATTGGGCCAAGCGCTCTAAGAACAGTATATGCTCAACAAGCAATTATTTCCACAGGAAATTTATATCTGCTAAAGCAAAATGGTGCAAGGCACCAGTTACAAACATTGACACTTTGTGGTATTTCATTTTCAACGTCAATATCGAGCCAGAATTTAGACCGAACCATGTCTGGGGGACCAGTGTCAGGCCGTGTCCGAATTGGCGGCAACGCTACGGCTACGGCTGGATCACAATGTCAGCATGCGTTGATGCATTTGTTGCCCTTGGCAACAGCCACAGCCGCTAACTCGAACACGTCTCAGTCCGGTCTTATGACATCAAGTCTATTCTGGTGGACTGTGGTCATAGTTTTATAACGCCTTTTACCGGTGAGCAATTTTCTGTGTTTTTGACCTTACTAAAGCAAAACAAAAATGCTAGCGTGCCTGTTGCTTCGCTTGCGCTGTACGGGGCCCAATTTCGTAGACGTGCTTAAGCAGAAAATATTGCTTAACAGTTTTCTGCTAAGCAAACATAAGCAGGATACCAGTTAGAGATAGAACACATGACATGATATTTCAGCTGGTAATCTTATTCTGGTATAAGCAGGACTTAGTTTCTTTTTGTGCTTAAGCAACTCCATGAAATTGGCCCCAGATCAGCAATTGGTAATTTTTAGAAGGGCCGCTCCGTAAGCAAGAAAACACACGTCTAGCTTAGCCTACATGTTCAATGATATTTTGCCCGTGGTCATCTCGACATGATTCCTAGTCGAGCTGCTGACAAGAGCTTGGATTAGGAGTCAAAGCGGGGTCCCAGGTGCCTAGATCCCAGTCAACTCCTTCCGTTGCTCTGTTATAATCAATAATGACAGCTTCATCTCAGAGTGGTGAAGGTTTCTACGGGGTAAAATTCGTTACAGAAAAACAATAGCACCATTGTTAATAAAGCAAAGCTGAAGTTTATTGACAAAATTATAATGCAAAGGCAAGTGGTGACAACATAGCAAAATTTGTACATGATAGTCGTATACAGCAGTAACATGTTTTAATACGCAATTACTTGTTTAAGTTTTTAAAGGCGTCTTGTTAGTTATGTCTTCGAGATCGTAAAGATGCCAACATGTTTTGTTATCATGCTGTTTGGTCTGAAGCTTTTATTGAGCTGCCCATTTGAGTGCACGGGGCCCAATTTCAAGGCACTGCTCGCCGTGATTCATTGTATGCAAGCGCAGAATTTCACGGTGAGCAGGTCTTGATAAATCATACGTACTAGGAATTGCATAGGCATATCTTGTGCAATTTTATGCATTTTACTTCCAATTTTCAAAATTGGGGAAACATTGTAGTTTTGAAAGACGCTCTTCACAGCTACGTAGCGTCATTAAAAAAAAGTGCAATCTGAGATTTCTTAAAAGGCGGTAAAGTAAAGATGGCTTGGCAGTGATCGCCTGTAGAAATGACCACCTTAGGTACAAGCCAATTATCAAATTTACCCATAATGAACCGTAGTTATTTATAACAATTATTGTAATTATGACAAAAGATTCACATCGGACCTTACGGCGTATGACGCGTTATTAGTTTTCGATACACTTCGTTCTTTCGTGTACTCTTTCAATAAACACACCCTACGACAAGCCATTGTGAAAAAAATTGCATCAAGTTTAAGTGGTCAAGGTGATCAAGGAGAAAACACAAAATCGACCTCTAACAAACTGCCATCTTTGTCAGATTCCCGTGTACACCATGACACTGACAGCTTTGATTCTCAACTTTGTAAAAAGGTACCAGACTATTTTCTCGGTTCGGTTACAATGGTTTAGATAGAAAGGAAAAACCCCAAGATGGTTGCAACTGGTAAAAATCAATAGTGGTTTATGTATGTCAGGGATTTTAGGCATGTTTATGCTTATCAAGATTTGCCAAATTGGAATTAGTAGAAATCGAGAATAGACCTTATGCACATGACGTCATTTGAGTAGGGCGCCCTCGGCTAGAGGTCAAAAGAATTTTGTCGCTCATTGGTCCATCCTGTGCGTCGCGCGTATGTGCGTTTCCATTGTTTCATTTTTGTTTTACCTCAAAGATGGCGGCCTGATAACGTCAAGGCCTATTCGGGTGACAATCTAGCACGGGGTAAGATTTCAGATGGCAATGTTTCTCAAGCAGGACGATTTGTACGGTACGCTATCAAGTTAAAATAAATTAGTCTTTCAGAGACTATAAAAACGTTCGTAGTTTAATTGACCAATATCCAATCATGAATCTTGCCTTTCAACCGAGGTAACATAATTTTTCCATTGACTTGAAAAGCTGGCAGCACTAGAAAGAGCAAGTACGGAAGATGAACTGACGTGTACGCAACATGTTCACACTTCCTAATTCAATCTTAATCCACCTTCAGCCACTATAAACCGTAAAGGTTTTTAGTTAGTAATTAACTTATATAATAGCAATTAGGCCAAGTTAACCACCATTTTAGGCCTAGTTTACCACCATATAGGCGTATAGTTTATTACTGTTTAGGCCTATTTACCACAGTGGGTCATACAATTAAACTACTGCTGAGCGAATTGTTTTGCATATAGGCAAAATTTATACCAGGACATCAGTCTTAACAATGAGAATGACATGACATTTTGCCTAGTTACCTGTTTCTGAACAGCAAGATTGTTCTGTGCAAGAAAAATATTTTGCGCTCACCAGATTCTTATGTAATTGGGCCCTTCGTAAATAGAAAGACATTGGTTTAAGCCTTAGCAACTTAACTTGTTCAAACCGCTCTTGTTTAAACGCAGTGCTTTCCGTACACCGGTTCGATACCAAACTTAATCATTTTAGTTTTCATCACCGATGAAGAACACCATGAAACTTCAAATACAATAAATACATTTTTAAAACGGGACAAATTAAGAAATCATTTTATCACTTTAAGTGCCGAATCACTTTCTTTCATTTCTTCTTACACCATCTAACTTTTATAGAAACCTCACACTACAGAGACCTCTCTCTATACGTTATCTCTTTGAGTTCGGAGCTGATCCACCTTATTGAGGCCAGTCACCTCAGTCGGCCGTACTCACGTTATCTCCCGACTTTATTGAACATTTTGGCTGATCGATTGCCAGTGGGGAAGAGATAAATATTAACCTCCCGTGCATGATAGCGAGTTGGGCATCACTTAAACAGTTGGATTACGACCCACGATGAAGAATATCAAGTATCATGATTGTCTTTTATGATTTCACGGCGGCATTGTGTTTCCTTCGATAAAGGACGACCTGGGCCTTTCTCCGCAGAGCGATTACCATTTTTGGCGAATAAAATTACCCTCCGGCATTTACACAGCAAAGGGGAATATGAATCCCCATGCGAAAAACATGTTGTTGCGATTTTATTTGCAATAATGAAGTTGGCGGTTTAACCTCAATGATACTGAATCCTTGATATTTCTCAAATTAATTCACTGAGTAAAAACAAAATAACAATCAGCACATAACTTGAATACGTTTTTTATAAGTTTCAAGCACTTTTGAATGTGATTTTCTGTATAGACACATGCAATTTGACTTTATTCTATGACCACTAATGTCAGGTGTTAGATGTGATGCCTAAAAGGGTGCAAGGCTGACCCCCTCCCACCCCCACCCACACCCCAACCCACCTCCACCCTCCAGTATCATACCTAAACGTTTTATCAAAAAGCTGTAATTTTTGGTTGAGTTCCAAGACACACAAAGCTCTGATTCCTACACACAGAAACATTATAGAAGGAACCAGACTAGTTTAACTTCTAACCTCAGTTTGGTTCCATTGAGTTCAATGTCCCATGGATCGTTCCAAGCATCATATCGCTAATGGCTGCACTGACAGCTGCAGGTCGAACCCATAGAGTTATATAAAGGAATCACAGTGTGTTACAAAACCATTTTAGCCATTGAGAAAAAGATGTTGACCCATCGTTAACACGAGTCACGCACCAGTTCACACAGCCAACATTTTGTAAGGGGACATTTCTATGTAACTTACCCAATTGGGATTCGAACCCATGGTACTCCTGTGTGGTTACGTGTGTGTAATTAGAAAGCTCCCTCTGGTTCTATTATATAACTCTGCGGTTTGAACACTTTGTATTCTTGTTTATTGTTCCTTTAATCACACCTCTTTAGTTCCCATTATTGAAAACATATTTTTTTCAAACCTTTGACGAATGGTTAAGATATTACGTTACGATATTCACTTTTAAAAACATTTCTGGGTATTGTATAAAATTTCAAAATACAAATTTTTAAACCGAAGCCTCGAAAAACAGTCTCTGCATTGCTCAATGCCATTATTGAGGCGTACCAAAAACGAAACGCTATTGTGCAGTTGAACCCTTTTCCCACCAAATCTTGCAAAATTCCAGCTGAAACGAAAGTGTCTAAAGCTACACCAGATGTTATATTGTGTCCAGTGGAAACCATACAGAAAAATAAGATGATGGCCGTATGTCATCGAGTTCCGATGAGAGAGGGGACGTATGCCTGGTATGGAAAGAGCTTTTAAAATAACATTTTAGTTGCTATCTCCAAAAGCCATCTTGACAGTACAAGAGTGGTACTTCAGCTTCTCAAAAATGACCTGATAACAGCGAGACACCCTGCCCCTGCCAACGCCCCCCCCCCCCGATGTACAAAATATTTCCGTTATTCGTGTGAAGTTTTGGGGCTTATCCAAGATTTCGTTTCCATGGGTATAATACATCAACTGTTCAGGACATAGATGTTTCATTTATGCCTAGACAGCTACATGAAATCGACGGCTATTGCATGCATGTCTTTGTGTTCATTTGGAGAGTGCTTAACTTTTTGCCAGACAGCTTAAACTTGTACAAGTATTGTTGAAGTGTGTCCGTGTTTTTGTTATTTGCGACATGTCATGAACTCTCTCAAGATATCCAGAAGATCAAAATGACCGAATGAAATCGGAGCGTACTGACAAATCCTTTGACATGGCCAATGTAGACTGGTGCCCAGTGGGCACCAGTTTACATAATTTTGTTTGCTAAATAAGGGTTGGATTTTCAGCCCCAAAAGGAAACAAGTCCAAAGTTGTTCCCTTTACAGCCTCAAGAATCGACACGTTGCGAAATACACCAATTTAACGGCTGTTTCATTCGCTAACTGCTCTTCAAAAAAGTCGAGCACCGACGTATTTGCCTGGCTGTGCTTTCATTTCTCGATGGAGAGCGTTTGTCCAGCATCGCTGAATGCAGACATCGATATTACAAACATCAAACATACGTGACTCGAGAACAGATGCGCGTCCCTCGTCACGGCACTTTACCCACTAAAGAGACTCGAGAACGCCACAGAGAGAAGGCATTTGAAATGTGGGTTAAGGTTGCCAGGACTGCCACTTTACATCAGTATTTCTTCCGTTTCAGGGTTTTCTTTCTGCAGTTTTGAAGGGAGCAGTAAACACACCATGAAGCAATGTAATGGGTGTGATTTATTGACGTACTAGCTTCGTCATGTGAGGGGGCGGGGGCTTGGTGTTGTAAATATCACACTCTCTTGTTTGCCACGATCGTGCAAACTGCGTTGCAAAGAGAAAAATTTAACAATTGAAAAAACAGCCTACACTTATCAAGTTTGATTAGCAAGACTGTCCCGTTGAACTTAAAGGATGCATGGTGTTGCATTTAGTCTCACTCCCAGCCGGCTGGACTTTCTGTATAGTCCCAAGACTGCTGAATAACAAGTGTCCATGTTAAGTACTTGAATATACAGCGAACTAAAAAAGACCTAGTAGGTGCCGCTATGAACTGTTGGATATCAAAATCGATACCAATTGAAAACCAAATTTATTCCTGATCGAACAGATCGCAGTTTCGCTTTGCTTGTTACTGAATTTGACACCACTGCATCGTGCAATATCTCGCTTGGTCTTTGGCCTACTTAATTCAACCTCATAAAATTCCTCTTTGGGTAAACAGTGACTACGCGTCAATCACAGTTTCAATTGAACAATGTTATACCATTCTTCCTCCATGGTTATACATAATTATAACTGAATAAGGCTTCGAAAAGATTTCTTTGCAAAACAATATTGTCATTTTTTAATTGGTTGGAGGCGTCGTCACTGGATCACGCATGCACGTTTCTTTGTGCTGCCACCGGACGCAGTGTCCTCCCCTTCAGCCTCATCTTCATACTCGTCATCGTTATGGTGGTGCTCCTCGCGTAGGACGTTGGTCCTGACCTGCATGAGGTCACTGCGCAGACTCGGTCTCCTTGCATTCGGCGATATGACTCCACAGGCGTCGCTGATGCGCCTGCGTAGTGACAAGCCCCTCGGGCTGGTCCCACTGTTCAGATTGGTCGAGGTTGCAGCCGTGACCTTCCTGTGCATAGAGGGCGTCATCTCACTGGGTAATCGGGCATTTTCAAAAAGCGCGCGAAAAACACCGTCAATGTTACAGTTATCCAGAGCAGACAACTCGTGGCACGTGACTCGGCGACCGGAAGAGAAAGCCCTCTTCACCTCATCTAGTGTGACCTCTCGGATGTCGTTCTTGTCGGTCTTGTTTCCCGCTATCACCATGGGAACTGCTTTGGTTCCTTTCCGGCTTCTCTTAGTGTCGATAATCTGTTGACGTAGGCGGCGCACTTCTTGAAAAGACTCCATGCTATCGATGCTGTACACCAGCAGGAAAAAGTCGCCTGTGAATACGAATTGAAACAAAGTATCGGTAAATAAGTTTACGTACGCTTGGTTATGTTTTTATCGGTAAGAAAGGCGGCGCTATAAAAATGGTGCAAATTTAAACTTTTTTTCATTTTGTCGTCTGGGATAACAGAGCTAGCGTGGTTTCCTTGACACACGCCATTAAACATTCACCAAAGACACAAATGGCTTCAGGGGTATGTACAGGTGGCTGTATAATTGGTTTACATTATGATGGCTACCGGTTTCTAAAGGAGGAAATTACTTTTAGCGCTGTTTTGAGATCGGTCTCCAGTCATGTCGTTTTTTAAAAGATATTCAATTTGCAAGCAGGCCGTTCTTTTGTTGTTTTCGCCCGTCAGTCACGAGATAGTGGAGAAAATGCCACACGCGTTGAATGTGAAACGACGAGAAAGTACGAGGTTTGTCTTCAGGGGAAGTTATCCACCGTGACCATCTGTATACCATGTGGACATCTGTCAACATTAATATCGTCAAACTTACCAATGTTGTGCGCAGCCTTTAACAGGTATGGAATTTTGTCAGCTTTTATAACACTTGTTTTCATAACACCTGTTTTTATAACAAAGACTCACTCGCACGTAAAGAAGAAAGTATAAACACCTAGACCTAAATGTATTTTCACAATGAAATGCACTCTAAAAAAACTCTCGAGTCATCAGAATTTACCCGAATCTGGGTCTCACACAGGGGGGGCTGATGACCCATTTCTGGTTGGGTCATCGTGCCCGAAATCTGTGTCAATGACACAGAGATGCGTCAAACTGACGCAGAATCCTACAGTCAAGAGGCTCCTGATCCATTTGTGGGTCTAGCTGACCAGGAAACCGGTTTTTAAACTTGAATTTCTCCCGAATTCTGCGTCAATTTGACTCATTTGGGGGTCATTTTGACAAGTTTTGGGGTCAGCCTGACCCAGAAATGGTCAGGCCCCCAGACCCAGAATCCAGATCAATTCTGACCCAGCAATTTTTATAACCACATAGAAAACTAACATCAGATATGTTCTTCTTAATACTCGATCTTGGTATCCTTTTGAGATTTCTTTTCAACAGTGCAATGGAACCTTCACACCAGGGTGGATTTCTGATGCATTTAATACTTTGATCCTGCTAAAACCAGTGACTGTACCTTCTCTTCGGGTTCAGGAAGTGGGAAGATGATGGCGACTGCCACACGGTATACTGTAAAGCTGCGTGATTTACTAACGCTTACGAGAGACTTAAAGGTATGGTCATAGATTGGTAAATTCTCCAAAAATTAATGACCATAAAAACTTCCCTGGTGAGAGGCACCGCAGCTGTTGGTGGTATAAACTATCTTGAGACATGATTCCCTTCGAATGGTTTCACCCTAAGAAATTTGAATCTGAAAAACGATGCATGCATGAATAATTTTTTCCAGATTTCTGCGGGTTGGTGTCCGTTCGCGAATGCTGCAGCCTGAGATGCGGTTGGTTGGTACCCGCATGTAACCTCGCAAAAACGTGGATGGATTTGAGGTTCCTGTAAAAAATACAGTGACCGTTTTTTACTGTTTTCTCAGCAAGTATAGACACTGTATTCAGCTGAAACTTTCACATGTAACTTTTACTGTATCTTTCTGCATAATTTTGGCAATATATCAGCACTACTTTGAGAAGAAAAAAACAATCTATGCCCGCTCCTTTAAATAGACAGGATTCTCGGCGGGATTTGAAGGGACAGTGGTTAAAAGGGGGAGAGTTCCGGGATAAAACACACGACTACGAGCGTCAGTGACTATTATGGACCCCTCTGCAGTTGGAGGAAAGACTGTAATGTCCGCGGTTGAATATTTAGCCACCGGTCTCGGAAGATGACAGGAAATCTTCTAAAAGGTTGGGACAACCTACAAACATTACGAACTCACAACGGGGAATTGGAAACGACGCGCCAAAGGAGAATCGACGTGTTTTTGTTGAGTTTTGATAGTTATGGTACGGTTTATGGGACTGAGTTTGATGCTTTTTTTTAAGAATGATTGCCTCAAAGTAACCTGTGTCAATTTACGGCCATCTTGGATGGGTTCCCTGTATTACCCTACCTCAACATAGTGCATACAATTCAACATAGAAGGTATCATCCTATGGCAACTTTGATCATGCCCGATATGGGGGCAGAGGGTATCCCACCCCCCCCCCCATGTTCCCACACTTTAACACACTACTTTTTCTCTTGTACAGAAATACCCCAATGTTCTAAAGAGCTTCTGAGATTCCAAGCACAATGAAGACACAATATTGTCGAACACCTAAATGTTGATTTCCATTGTGTACACGGGTGTTGAAAACATGCCCGAATAAAGTAATAATTAACTATGCACAATTTAAATATATTTATATTGTTCTCCCGATCATCACCATCCCAACATCATTGTCCCGGTACCCCACGTACTCTACACCTACACTGCCAAACTGAACAAAATGCTGCACTAATCTCTCATTGTTATGGGTGCCTTAAAATCTAGGCTATAATTCATAAAACAATCGTCCAGTAATAAGGTGACTGGGGTGTCCATCTCGATCTTAAGAATACAGGTTCGCGATAGGTATGATCGACTTGTAATGATGCACAAGAATGAAAGAGAATGAAGACAACAATTTTCACTATTCCACATAGAGTCACGTGATGCCAACGACTCTCTAACTTCAAATAATGATTACATTGGAACCCAATAATGAATGAAATCTCCGCAGTAAAAGAACACATATCCACCACTCGATATCCAGTCGTTGACTCAAGATACCTTCCCCTTTATACAGTACAATTTCCTGGCAAACACAGACATTCTCTCTTCTCATCAGGAACAGACAAAAAAACACAATTTTCACCTAGATGTCTCGTGGGGCGCATTGTGGCAAATGGAGTCTGCTCCTAGTTGAAGAAAAAAAACGGATTCAACGAGAGGTTGCAACGATCCGGCCTTGCTTTGTTACGGGTGAAATCGATCCTGCTGTGCCGTCGAATCATCCGAAGTCGCCACGTTTCACGAATTCCCTTACGATAGTCATCTCTTCAACATTTTTTTTTTTTCAAATTACAAATCAAGTCTCGGAAACTTCCTATAACCTGGGGGTTCTCCACGCTTGCAAAAGTTGTCAACATGTTGTGCAGGGGGCGTGGTTTTTTTTAATTAGAGGGGAGCACAAATGCAATTTTGCCCAAAGTAGTCCCTAACAAAATACTGTAGATTATTTACACAACCTTTTCGATTTTGCCGTAATCGACGGTAAAGAATGACAGACTTCACGAACACTTTCCACAGTCCTTATTCATAATATTAACGAACAACAATGATTTGTACTACCAATCTTGGCTTAAAAGGTTGACAACGTCATTTGCAGACATTTAAAAAAAAATTCACTTCCATCTACAAAATAACTTACTTGACTGAAAGTAAATATTATTCCCAAGTATCCAGTGAAATTGTTTTGCCAGGTATGATTTTAATGAAGAGTTGCAATTTGCATCATTTTGAAGCGATCGTCGGCAGACCATCCTTTTGAACGTGTGAGTTTTAATACAACAAGGTCTGTCTGGCAGTTTAAAATGGTCACCGTTTGCTTTCGTT
The DNA here is from genome assembly GCA_023634235.1 of Pisaster brevispinus. Lineage (NCBI taxonomy): Eukaryota > Metazoa > Echinodermata > Asteroidea > Forcipulatida > Asteriidae > Pisaster > Pisaster brevispinus. The sequence continues at coordinate 5,483,561 of JAMKCF010000021.1, read as the reverse complement.
TTTTTCGGCAGTCATGGACGCACAAATTTAAACGGGTCGTTGGAATGATATTTCACAGTAAATCCTATACCTCACAAATCTACATTTTCTCGAACAATACAGCAATTACCAATGATTTATGTTTCCCCTTCAACAAACTTAATTCGTTTCGATTACCTTAAAGGTAGGGTCATACTATGTAATGACATTGAAAATGAATTGTGTAATTTTCATCAGAAAGCCTACTTGTTATAAAGATGGTAATGGTAGTAAGCATCTTGCAAAATTATTTTGTCTGACGTGCCCCCCGTTGATTACAAAACAATAAAAGTATGTAAACAAATTTGAATTTCCAAAGATCGCATTCAGGCAACCTTTGGAGTTTCAAATTTTCGTGGTGTCTGTTTGTGAATGCTGCCACCTCACGTATGGATTCGACGTTCTTGATGAAAATACCGTGACATGTTTTTCTATTTTTCTCAACAAGTATAGACTCTGTAATCAGCTGAAACATCATTCACAATGTGACTTTTATTGTTTTTTTATTGATAATTTGACCAATAAATCAGCATTACTTTGACAAAAACTATAACTTATTACCCTACCTTTAAACAATTGATTATTATTATAAGAAATTAAGTTATGCTGCATGTTGTTCTCATATAACTGTCGGCCATTGATGAAGCAAAGCGGCATGAGTAACATTTCCCTGAACGAAACCAATCAAGCACCCATTCAGACAAATCCCAAGCTTTACTACTCTGTACACAACGATAAAAATAATCTTCTTCTATAGCAGACGGTATTTTTCCGCGGGAAAATTGTGCACTTATTTGCACTTCCATCAGGAAATGAAGGAAATTGAGCTGTCATGTAAAACTGCCAACCGCTTCAGGTTTTGACGTAGATCTGTCCAGCTATAGTTTTGCTTTAGATTGGGTGCGTATCTCCGAGGGCCTGTATTATGATGTCATCATCGGTTCCTTGAAGACGAGGAGCTTACTTTCAAAACCTCTTACTTCGTTGTTGTTTGTCACATTATTTACAGGAAATCTTTCAGGCGTTGTAAAAGCTGCCATAAAGCTAACGCTTGTAACTGTGGACAGGCGCAAAGTAAAAATACATAATTATATACGCGATGCTCGATGTACGTATCTGATGTATTTGTTGCAGTGATTGTTATCACGCGCGTTTAAGTGCATGTTGTCTTCGGATTGGGCGCTTTGGGGCTAAACCAAAAAAGGGGGGGTTGTTTTGAAATGAATATGGTTGGAAAGATATTTTAAAAGTAAAAAATATATATCCCTTGAAATTGTGTGTTTTCTGTGTAACTTCATGACAGAACACGGTCCGCTATTGTGTAGAGCCAAGTTTTTGACTCCACAAAATGGCGGACCGGATGCTCCGGTGGTAGAATTTCAAGAGGCAAATTTATGGGTGTTTTTTTTTTTTTTAATCACTACTCACTAATTACAACACTGTAGGGTTTTTGTGTGCACGGAAACCCTTTAAAAAGGATAAGGAGCAATTCCAAACAGCAACATTTAGAGAGATTTCAAACAACAATATTTTGAGAGATAAGGCAGTGTGCCCCTTTAAAGCGAGCGGACAACATAGTTCAATATTGTATAAGAAAAGAGCATGACATGCGACGCGAGGGAATGAACGTCTTGACAGGAAAAATACAGAGTACAAGTCAATGAAGAACACGATGTTACAACGACACGGTGCCCAACCCAAGGGCACTACAAGTCAATTAATTAAGAAGGCGTCTGCAATAGTGTTCACTCCAAGTGAACAATTATTTCTGGCCGCCACGCTTGTGTCGGATTTAAGTGACAAGGCCGTTTTGATTTGTGCCTTTTTATCCACATTAAATCACCCCCAACGGCATCGTGTAGAACCGTCTATTACACGGAGTTGTGTACCAAAAAAGGGGCATAATTACGTGTTGTAAATCAGAATAGGAGTTGATATCAACATGTTCCTTTTTGAAAACAGTATTTCGGGGTGATGAGAGGGAGCGTCGACGAGCTAGACTTGATCGAGACGAACTTGGCTTCTTGTCAACGAAGATATTGTTTATTGATTTACATCAAGACTCTACGTGGTTTAGACAATTAGTCCCAAATGGGAGACAAAATAAATGCGTGGCTCAGGTACATGATTGATGGCTCAGGAATGTTATTTAATCAACTTGACTCGATGGGGATGCCGTCGTTAATCACAGTACATTGGCGCAACATTCAGAAATCTGATACATCTGATTATTATTGCGATATCTTCCTGGTATTTATTATGAAATCAAGGGACCCTCAAAAGCGACTAGCATTGTAACCAGTAGATATACGAAGAGAGAGTGTGTGAAGAAGGTGATGAAGGAATGTTCAGTTTCAGATGTGGGAGGAAAACCCCAATACGGGGAAACCCCTCGCAATCAGGTATAGGGGACTGAAAACCCAATCGATATGCAAGGCTGCGGTCTGGGATTCGAACCGGGGTCCACAGAGGTGAACGGCAGAAACAAAAACCACACAGAGCCACTGAGGCAACCTGAATGTCCAAAGACTTTTTGACCTCACCCTCACCACACTTACCCTCAGCCTCACCATCACCAACCTCACCACACTCACCCTCACCTTACTCACCCTCACCACCCTCACACCCACCCTAGCCCTCACCAAACTCATCCTCACCAAACTCACCCTCACCCTCACAATCACCACCCTCCTTAACTTTTTTATCAAAACCTAAGCTCAACACACCGAGTCGAGCAAATCAATAAAAAAAGCCAGTGGTGACTATTAATTGCCCCAATGTAGCATTTTCAATTCTATTTATTTATTTATTTCCTTTTTCTTAATGGAAATCGCCCAACACAAACAAGGTCAGAAGGCCACCCAAGGTGAGTGTTGCAAGAAAATACATCAACGTTACGGGGAGAGAAAGACCTGTTCACATTTCACTTGAACTGGCACAGATTGTAAGCTGGTGGGAAATAAGATGCAAGGCGGGGGAGCTCAAAAGTTCAGCAGTGCAAGGGGAATTAAGCTATAGCCGAATATTTCGCAGTACTGGCCTTTTGAACAACACTGTAGAGGGATTGAAGTGTGTTTGTGTTTGCCGTTAGTTTGTATGCGTTCAGTACAGGTTTTCCCGGCCAATATCAGCAAACATTCAGTCAATTTAACACTTGGCTCCTCATTCACTTCCGTTTGAAAAATGAATGCTCCGTTGCATCATCATTCAACACTCTGAAGATTTAATTCAATTGTCACAGTTTAGCATTGACTGGTCAAGTGAGATTGTTCAAATTCATTATGTCGCAAAGATCATTTTTAACAAAAGCCAACACAAAACAGCAAGAGGCTGGTGAACCACTCCATTTCATCAGTTGTAAATATGTAGTAGAAAGTTAACAGAAGAATGATGAAAATATAGTTTTGAATGTGTATAAATGTAATAGCACGATAGAAACGAACCTGACAGAGAAGAACAAAACCATTAGTGCACGAAAACGAAATTGAATTCAACATACATTTTAAAAAGAAACCCTATAGTTTGAATGAATAAGGGAATTGCGCGGATGCGAATGCTTGTTAATAGAAATGACTAAACCAAATTAATTTTGCTCAAATTGACCGGTAAAGCCTACGGGTGGTGAATCGTGTTGTTATTTTCTTCCCCCATGGCAAGCAAGGAGGAAGGGATCAAATGGCAGCATTGGTCATTGGAAGACTTAATTCCTTGCGATCCTCCATGGTTTTCAATTAGCACATCATACACACACACACACACACATTTCGTGAATTTTTATCACATTGAAAGGTCAAGTTTCTCATGATTAAGCAACTAATTTACCGGTTGATGTTTCACGAGATTTTGCACATGTTCATATATGTGCTTAACAGACCTTACTACTGATGACGTCATAGTATATTCACCACTTTGCAAAAGAATAAGAAACCATTTGGGTCGCTGCACAACTGTCGGAATTGCACGGTTACAGCACTTAAAGCAATGAAGTACAAAAACCGTGACGGGTCTATACGAAAAGAGAAACGGGTGAGGCTTTTAAGGACATTAAGTTGAAGCATACTTTAACATGTATATTGTTCTTGGATGTGCGCATGTTCAAAATGCGCATGCTCAAAACTACGTTTACCTGATGCCACCTATCGTTCCAAAAGTCTCAATTTTTCGCACATCGTAGTGTGCTTAAATACGTCTCCGGACAAATTTGTATACTGGTTTCACAGTTCTTAAAAAGGAAACTTTCAGAATAAAATCATTTTAAAGGTTTTTACGAATCAAGTCTTCTCTTTAACGTGTCCCCTCGGGACCATCGTAAACCATAGGAGAAGTTCACGTGTTGTTTACCCTATGTCGTGATTACCAGATCAAATCAACCAACCGTACGAACAGCTGAAGGTAAAATGTAGTATGAACCATTCGGAGGTTTTTTCCAGAAAAAAAACAATCCTCCATAAATCGACCATCATACAAAATAATGAAAATGCAGATCACTGCAGCTGTGTCCAAATTTAGGCTTTTGTTTTTGCTTTGGCTAAAACGTGAGTAGTCCCCAGGCTCCAATGGTCGTGTAGCCGCAGCCAACGACGCCCAAATCCGGGCACGTCTTTCAAAGCACTATAAAAAAAGGTATTCCCAAGACTAGTACCGGTACAATCACAGACATTTAATACTCAAGCTTAATTGTGAGTGTCAAGTTTCAACAGCTCGAAAGCTAATGTTGAGTATTGAAAGTCCCAGTAGTGTTTACCAAACAGAACTCGATGACGAGTACAATCACGCGCACAATACTCAAGCAACGTCTGAGCACCAAAGAGTCATCACAACCCATAGGCTGGAGTTGAGTTCACTTCATTAGTGGAAACAGAAATTAGCACTCGAAGATGAGTGACCAAAGACAAAGATACTTCAGCCCAAGTGTGAGTGTCAAAGTGAAACAACACACAGACTGCAACTGAGAGAATTTCCTTTGTTGAGGTACGAGTGCAGATAGCAATACTCAATGAGTGACCACATACAAAATACCAAATCACGAGTGTGAGTAGTCAAAGTGCCATCAACCCACATGGCTGTAGTTGAGTATTGCAGTACGGGTTCAGAAAATAGCATTCGATGATGAGTCACCACAGACAAAAATACTCCATCACGCGTATGAGTAGTCAAGGCGCCACAACTCACATGATTGAAGTTGAGTAGTGCAGTATGAGCACAGAAAATAGTATTCAATGATGAGTAACCAACGACCAAAATACTCAATCCCGAGTGTGAGTAGTCAAAGAGCCACAACCCACATGACTGCAGATGAGTAGTGGAAATACGAGCACAGAAAATAGTATTCGATGGTGAGTGACCACAGACAAAAATACTCAATCACGAGCGTGAGTTATCAAAGTGAGAATAAATATACAAATACTCTCTGCACTCAATGGCATAGAGCTGCTTAGCAAAACTGTAAGCAGAACCAGTCACAAACAATAATGCACTGTGATCTTTTGCCTGGTATCCTGTTATTGCTAAGCAATATCTTTGTCAAATAAAGTATCTCTAAAAACTGGCCTGCTTCTCTTGGCCCAATTTAAGATGTTTACCTGTATAGCAAATTTGTGTGCTTACTATAGCCGGAAAAAATGCGTATGAAGCAAAAGTGTTATTTCAAACGATCGAGATTTGGCAGCGCGGTGCGCGTTATAACAATTATTTGCATCGTTACGTCACTCATTGTTTACAATAACTACTAGCAAGTTTGAGTGCCTTTTGCTTTGCTCACTGTTCAGCCTTGCTGATGAATAAAGACTGTGCTAAGAGCTGTTTGTAAACATAAAACGCATGCTTACAGGCTTTATTAAATTATGCCACACTTGTCTTTTAAGACGGATTAGGCCAAGGTTCATGAGTTGACCCCAATAGGTAAAGGTCAGTGACACTTTTTCCCAAGAGGGCTGGAAATGTAGGTCTATGTATCCCAAGTGTATTATTACTGAGTGTTGAGATCGTCAGCTAGGGGCCGAACATTTATGAGACAATCATTGCATCATTAACGTCCACAGACGGACGAGTCATTATAAGACAGCATCATGGTACAGATGTACACCCTCAGGGGGCATACACTCTAAGAGTATCTCCTTCCACCCGATACGCTCTGCAGTCTGAGACGACAGAAACCCATTGGACCGGATCAGCAACACGCCTCCCAATAGGGCTGTAAACCTATAACGATTTTTCGTCCTCTCTCCCCGGCCCGCGAGCGTCGTGATTACTACTCTCGCTTTGATCAGTTTTTCTCCTTCGTCTTCGTTCCGTTCCGTGTGGGGTGGAACGAAGACGAAGAAAAAGAAATCCCCCGTAAAATTGCATCTCTCTCCCCCAAAGGACTCTAGACAGATGCATGAAAAACCGACGTATCTGGCTGGGGGAGCTGGAGGGGTGTACAAGTGGAGAGAACGTCCCCGGATATTGCTATCAGAGAGGGTAGAGACGGAGATTATAGAGTTACATGCAACCTCGGCAAAATGTAATTTTTGCATTTTGAATTAATTGTGACGATTCCTTTTTTCCTTCTTCTTCTTCCTCTTCTTTCACCAACGACAGAAGTACCATGTTCCACATAATATCAGCATCAGCATGTGGCACTTTAATTGTATTGCACACTTGGTGAGGTAAATAATTATAACGGAAAGATGGAGACGTAAGGCGATGGGGCCCTGTGGTACTTTGATCAAGTGCAATATAATCTTGGAGGGTTCTTCAGCACAAGTGTGGGCGCTTAACATTATTTGCATTCTTGTAAGGAGCGTAGAGACTTTGAAAATGAACAATTTAGTTCCGGAGGACCGACATTTATATGATGCACCCATCCCAGTCAGCATTATACGAAATTAACGTAAAACTAAACTGTAAACATTATTTAGCCAAACAAGTGCTTAGTGTGTGCATACAGGACAGTCCTTTCTCTGTATGGGGTGTGTGAGAATGACGAATATAAAATGCTAAAAATTAACGATGGTGTAAAGAAAACAACTCTTCATGCAGCTTCTGTGACGCGGCTATTACGACATTTGGACAACGTTCAGCATTTTATAGGTTTTGAGTTTCTGATATTTTCTAATTATATCCAGTTCAGAAGTTTATGAATGATCAGAACTTATGTAAAATACCCTTCCCTGTCTGGAGATTAAGAATCCCATGTGAGGAGATTAGGAATCCCGTGTAAGGAATTTAAGACCCTTAATCCATAACAAGCCAAACAAAGATGGGTAGCATTAAATGCGGGAAGAGCAAAACATACATGAATGAGAGAGATGAAGCTTTCGGATGATAACCAAAAGTATCGAGGGGGTATTAAATCAAAATGCAAACTCTGGGCCTCGCCTCGTAACCTTTTCAGAGTATCCATCACTGTTATTCTCTACTCGGGCTATGTTTGACCTCCATCCTTTTCAAGCAATGTTCAAAACGAGGTTTTTAAAAAAAAAATTCACTGCACCGTGAACTGGTTAACAATCCAAAAACTCCCGGGTAATAGTAGACCCGGTTCCGAGTCCCTGAAATGACCCATTTCTGACCCATTTCTGACCCAGAAATGGGTCATTTCTGGGTCATTTCTGGGTCAGTGTGGACCCTAGTCTGTGTCAAAATGACCCGAAAAGGGTTCATACTGACGAAGAATCTGAGCTTGAATCCTTCTTTTAAAACAGTTTCAGGGGCTGATGGGTCAGCCCCTTTTAGGACCGGTATCCGGGTCAATTCTGCCCAGGGAATTTTAAGAGTGACGTAGGATTAAGTTACAAACACTCATTTGATGAAAACCAAAATATTACAAAGGTATCTAAATACAAAAAATACAAAGGTTTCAACAACAGAAATTCAAACGTTGCTTACAAAAAATGCTAGATTGCATCTTTGCTTGGTTTCGTGGTGACATGTCGCAGTTTGTTTGTTTTTTTCTCGTACAGATTGTGCAAACTAAACTTCTCGTCACACTACTGGATACTGGTTTTTTTTTTATGAGACCAATACTGCGCCATCTCTTTAAATGCTCTTTTAACTATATGTGCATTTCTAGGAATTAATCTGAAGGGGTCCTCAATGAGCGATTTACAATGTAACCCGCAGCCATGGAGATATCCTGTGTTAATAGAAAACGAAGAAGACATTTTCGTCGTGGGAGGAAAACACAAAATAGAGGGAAAACCCACGTAATCAGTTCATGACTGATACAATCAAACAAGCCACGCAAGGCTCGAGGACAACAGTTTAAAGAGCTGCTAAGAGGCAGGGTATACTTTTGGTAATTATTGTCAAAGACCAGTATCCTCAATTGGTTTATCCCAACATATACATAAAATAACAAACCTGTGAACATTTGGGCTCAGTTGGTCATTGTATTTGCAAGAAAATAATGACAGAAAAAACACTCTTCTTGCTAAGAATTTGGTGCTTTCAGATGCCTGAGAAAGGCTTCGTGCCTGAAGCCTTTCTCAGATTCAAAACTACCTTTTACTCTTAAACTACGTTGCTTCAAAGGGGGTCGTTTCTAATAACACCAACAGCTGTACGGTGCGTGGCAAGTAAGTTTTCGCACTCATTAATTGTTAGACTAATTGCAAAAGATATGCCCTCCCTTTATTAAAGCACAAACAGTAAGTACAAAACATATATGCTTACCAGAATAAGGTTACCATGCAGCTAAAACATAAATTCACATTGGTGAGTGGTATCCTGCCCATTTCTGCTCCAACCCAAAATATTGTTAAATGAAATATTTTCTATTTTAAATTGGCCTCCTGGTCTGAGGCATGATTCGAGCCGGAGTCCACACAAAGGATTAAATGCATGCAGGGAGAGAGACCACTGAAAAGACAACCTGGTCCCCAAATTAGGAAACCGGATCTCTACTTCGTAAAAATACAAAAAGACCATTTTTAATGTGACGTCACACTTTGCTTGGCAATTGGGATTAATTCAGTGGCGAACTCATCTTCTGTGTGTGTGTACTGTATGTGAAATCCAACTTGGACGTCATCTCTGTGGACAACAATTCGTAACCATAAACTGAAGATTGGGGCCTTCATTCCTCAGGGTATATCAATAATTAAACTACTCCGTCTTGGAAATCCCTCCTACATCTATGAAATATTGTCTTCATCAACTCCAATGACCTCCATCAGACTCACTCCAGGCCGATTGAAAAGCTAACCGTACTGTAATGTCGTAACTACATTTACTTGGTTGATTTGGACGCGCAATCATTTTAATTACCCAATCAATCAATCACCATACCATTATAGTTGATTGCCCATTTTGAAGCAGCCATTATTTTGTTTCTCATTCGATTTGTAGTTATCAAAACCTCCCCTCAATGCGGTGTTGCCCCCCCCTCCCCCATCCCCATCTCCAATGGAATTACTCTATAGAATCAATTTCCTCCACTGTTGCCATAAATTAAGAAAGTAATTTGAATAACAGGTAGGCATCATCAGTCCTCAAGATAAATAATATCTCCGTCTAACATACCGTCCTGTCAAAGTTTAAGAATACTCATTTGGCGATCTCCAACACTGCTGCTAATCGTCCCGATTGCATTAGTCCAAAATAAGTGCATTATTTTCAAAATTTTCTGACAAAGCATGAACAGCTTTTTTATAAGCGTGACCACTAAAACATTGATTAAAATGTCTGTAGGTTGGTTTTACGACGTGATTATTGAAAACATGGGGGGAAATAGACTGGTGCTTTTAAACAAAACAATGACGAAGGATCCCTTTAAAGTTGCAGGGCCCGATTTTCGTGCTATATTTATACATGTACTTATTTGTTAATTTGTATTTATTTTGGGGGGCAATGCTTTAAATGAATGCTTGCACTCTGAAAACTCCCTGGTCAGAATTGACCCCGATTCCAAAGTGCCCTGACATGACCAAAAAATGGGTCAGCCTGACACGGAAACTGTTTTTTTTTTAAATGGGATTTGAATTCGACCGATGCGTCAATTTGACCCACTTTAGGTCATTTTGACACTTATTCCGGGTCACGCTGACCCACAGATTGGTCAGGCCCCACGGCACCTGGAATCCGGGTCAATTCTGATCATATAGAGTCTTTACAGTGTGCAACATTCTCGAATCTATAAAAATAGCTATCAGAAATTTTATACGTTTCTAGGTCAAATCGGCAAAAAAAATTGACCTTACCTTTATAGCACCACACTGCCAATGTGCATTCTCCCTCATTGTAATATACTTCCAATATGCAGCTTTTACTAATTTGCATCCTAATGCATACTGGGAAGAATGTTGTGCTCAGGTGTTGCCAGAGTTGGGTCATTTAAATCTTTTCCCGCCAAAATCGATCCTCATATGTAGTAAGTTTATTTTCCAATTATTATCGTCTCACCTTCTCTAGATGGGTGAAAGGCATACAGGTATATAGCGTCGAGGTAATGGGATCACGGCGGCTATTAAACGGCACGGATAAACCCCTTTAAACGACGGACGCCATTTTGTTCTTGTCATTCTTCGCCTTTGTTTCTACGTCACACAGGCTTGATAGACTTCATTTGGCACTAAAGGCTGAATATGTAAAATAGGCATCCACAGTTTGAGATGTTTCATGAACCGTAATACTTTGGGGAGCCAAGAATTTGACACACTTGAAATTCCACATCAATGAGACTCCTCGTCATCTCCTGATGAGATGATGTTAGCATCGAGCAATGAGATGAAGCGTTAGAGGGGCTTCGATCTTCAAGGAAGCTGTGTTACTAAAAGAGTTCGCAGGATTTTACAGTGCAACTGAGTATGGGGGTATATTAACTTGCTTGAGGAAACATTTTGAGTTTACAAACAATCGAACTGCGCTGTGGTTTTAATCGCCAGCCTCTAAACAAAACGAGGTTCAATTCCAAAGAGCTGCTTACTACAAAATAACTGCTCAGTGTATATCTTAAGCAGAAAATTAACCGGGAATCAGTCACAAATCAACAACTTTCTGAGCAAATTTGTTGCTTTAGCATCTCAATGAACTTGGCCGCAGGGCCAAATTTCATAGAGCGCAAAAAAGTATCTAAAACAAATTATGCTCACCAAATATAAGGTTACCAACAAAACTACCATGTCACATGTACCATCTGTGACTGGTGTCCTGTACATTTTTGTTAAGTAGATAATGGTTAAGCAATGAATTTTTGTAAAGCAGTTCTATGAAATTGAGCCCTGGGCTCTTGCGTGTTCTAAATCATATCAAAGATTGAGCAGGTGTGTTTTTTCTATGAGAGGGTCCTGCGTGACACGACGTCACGACATTGCTAGTAGTAGAAAAGGAGGCAGAATTAAGACCAGAATTATTCACTAAAACACCCCAAAATCTGAAACTTTTTAACTAGTGACAGTTGGATAACAGTTTACTCTTCAAACTGTATATTTTATATTTTTCACTAAAACAACAACGTCCGCAACCAACAGGTTATAACGATATGAATCTCATGAAACACGTCCGCAAACAACGAGTTATATAATAGTAGTGAATATCTTCGACATGGACACTTATGGGCATCATCATGAAAGAAGTCTGACGTCATGCACGAAGTGCTTGGCTTGTAGCCTCATCAGCCGATACGTTACCGCGTTAAACGCCGACTAGAGCCCCGGACACAGACACAGTGTGAGTGTAAATGGATTATTTTGTGATTCTCTATCGATTACTGGATTCATTATCGGCTCTGTAGACGACAAGATCAGCTGCAAAAACAGGTAGACGTGTTTGCTGCGGACTGTAAAATAACATTAGTATAAGTACAGTGAACTGTCACTATTTTCACCTGCGTAAACTTGGAGTAAATTGTTTTTTAAAATCTCTGGGTCAAAGCTGTATCATTAAACTCTCTCAGAATGCTTGCTTTAACTGGACCCAGGAAACGGTCAATTACACTCTGGACTCTTTTCAGGTCAGGTTGACCTTTGGGAAAACAAGTTGACTTCTCGAAAAGAAGGCCACACGAACACATTTGGGTCAAAGTGGTTTAGATAATGAAATAAGGCCGAGTCTGACCACAAAAAGAGTCACGAAAACAAGTCATTGGACAGGACCTGGAGAAGGGTCAAGAGATTTTGGGGCCGGTTGGACCCACTTTCCGTCATATTGACCAGGAATCCGGGTCACCCTCGTTAAAAATATGGTTTTAAATAAATATATAAATAAATAAATAAATAAATAAATAAATAAATAAATAAATAAATAAATAAATAAATAAATAAATAAATACAATACAAATTATAGAATTTGTTTACCCTTTTAAAGGCAAATTTTTACCCGAAAATGGGTCGTCACCGTACAGTCTTTCTCGTGATTGCGTTTAGTACAATCAGAGGTTTCTACATACTTTGTGTGGTTATCTATGAGGCCCGACTGACCCTACGCCATGGTGAGCTGTATCATTTTCACCAAATAAAATCATACAGCGAGACTGGACGGGACATTAGTCTTGCTCATTTTGGGTTGTAATACAAATTTGCATTGGATATTGCTATTGCATAAAAGGGAACACGGTGAATACCTTTGACAAGTCATATCACACTTTAGAATGCATAAATGTTCGGGAACACGACGGCCATTTACGGTGAACAACGAGGAAGCACCCGTCGCGTTTATGTGAGTAACATTCTGTAAATGTAACTTGAGCATAGGGTAATCACCTCTTCTGTCAAATGAATGTATGTGGAACAGCCCAGTACGCAATACCCACGAGTCTTCCCCATGGGGAAACTACACTGTAACACTCCCGATGAATCTGTCTACAACCGAAACCAAATTTCTCTCAATGAATAATTCATTCATACATAAAATAAAAAAAACTCAACTGGTGTGTTTTCATTCGGCTGAATCTGATAAGCTTTAATGAGGAGGATGTGTAGCCCCCCCCCCCCCACCTACCCACCTCAATTATCTTATTCCAGACATGGACGCCTTGAGGGCAGAGCTCCGTGGCAAGCGTAAACACCCATCAGACACGTCAGCCGGTGCGGAAGTTACACCATCATTTAAAGTTTTGTCACAGAACTGCGGATGTTCAGGTTTTGCCACGGTCAATTAATTAAAGGCTCACACTCTCTAGTGGTATAAATTAAAGACACGCCCCATTGGTAGGTGGATATAATATGTAACATCTCGTCAATCTCGTGAAATCCAGTCTCATCCTAGTCGATGGAATTGGTCAAATTCTCTGTCCCGCAGCCTCCATCCAATGGGATAACATGGACCCAAAATGGAAAGTAATACGGGACAGAAATCCAGCTGACTTAAAATCGTCAAATTCAGAAAGTTATTTCAAACCGTGTTCCTCATTATTTTTATTTTCTATTATTACAATGCATGAGACTAGAGTAGCTGATGACGAGTGTCGTGAGCTTAGTTACAGAAATTCTGGTGAGAGACTTAAGTTACCAAAGAGCTCTACGGCTGTACTTATTGATACAGAAGCCACTAGATACACCACACTACTCACGAACCAAACATCAATGGGGGGCTTTTTGGGACGCTAGGTGGCAGCATACTTACAGGTAAATCCATTGTGCTCGGTAATGTTCACATGCTCAGAACTACGCTAACAATGGAAATTTACCTGGCGAGTCTGCTGCCACCTAGCGTTCGAAAGTGTCACATTGTCAATCGTCTCGACCTTTGACATAGGCCTACTTTGGCCCTTTTCGAAACCAAGGCTTCTGCTTGGGCTTCGGCTTAAGCTCCGTCCGCCTCGTTGTAGCACCATATCGAAAGCACAGCTGACGGAGTCTATGCCGGAGCCCAAACCCCAAGCCGTGGTTCCGAAAAGGGCTTTCAGTCATCATACAACCACTGGAAGCCAATGGGATCCATGATGCTCCTCCAGTGATTTATGCATAGGAATACTCCTTAACAAAATCAGTGTCACAATTTTACACGCTGTAGCCACTGGAAACCATATTGGTACTCTCTATAACTTTAGCTTATACAAGTGTCTTTGAATTCCCCTTTTTCATTACGTTCTCGCAAGCTTGCGCCTCGTTTGCTTCGCATTATACACGCAACACCCAGCTGAGGTGAGCGCACGCGTAAACCATTCGTCATTCCTATACACGTTCGCCATCAGTCGGATTTGAAAATTATGGCATATTTGAGGCGCTCTTCTAATCCACATCCAACAAGGCACACAACTTTTAGCGGGAATGAGGGGGCGTACGGGTTAAACCTCAATCAAGACTATGTGATCGAGAAAAAACTAGATTGCCTTTTTCCGTGTGAATTGTTGGAAGTCGCCTTAATTTCTCAACGGATTTATTTTTTTTTTTCGTGCGGCGTATAGGCTTACAGTGTTTGTTGTAACAGGGATATAAATTGCTGAAATCCTACACCATGAGGTAATTGAACATCGAGCAAGCTTTATGGGATAAAAAACACATCAAACCATGCAGGGGGAAATGATAAAAATGTACATTGGCAATTTGCACTTTGTGTCAAAAATGTACTCATTGCTTCAAGTTAACGACTTTCTTCAACGTGTGTTAAGGGAGTTGGCTGTAATACCGAGTTTAAAGCGGAAGCACATCTAGGTACTTCTATAGGTATCAATGTAGACCTTTATCATGGTGGAGCCATCTTGTATTCCTTCCATTAGAATCAATGCGATAGAGGATCAATGATCAAACCGAAGCAAGCACAGTCTGATACAATGAGAATCAGTATTCATTATTGCTAATGCACACAGGGAACACGACAATGGTGGTCTTTATATTATAGGCATGATAACGATCCAAACGCACCATACCAACGTCTTGTTCAAGTTTCAGCAAATTTCGATGGGGCCGTTTGGATACTAATTGGGAGTAACATGCACTTTCAGTCACTAAATTATTTTGAAGTAAACTGGAAGTCTTCTTTTTGCATGTCAGTCTATACTTTAACGGGCCTATTGAGATGGCGACAATCAAATCAAGCAATGATCTTTTGGGAGTCTTCAAACTCTATCAACGACTTTGACAGTATTTCAGACGGGGCAATTTATCGGAAGGATTGGTAATGGTGGTATGAACTTTATATAATAAGTGAGCTTTTATATCTAAAAGCTCTAATCAAGGCTTTATTCAATCTAATCAATGGGCAACCTCGTCCCCATGGTTTACTTTATTTCCAACCATGTTTGTAAATAGTAAACCCTGGGATGGAAACTCCTAACTTGGACCCTGATTGGACAACCACATTACATTAGCACAGGTACATGTTTCCAATACATACAAGCTACTAAATCTGGTACCGGACCCATTACTATGGCGAAGATGTGAATTTCAATATGCAGCCAGACTATTCTAATTTGCATACGTATCCAAAATGTTTGGATATGCAAATGTTCCAATACCAGGGTGAGAGAGCAGTCAACCTCGTACTGCTCGACACACCCTGGGGAAGAGGTTGATCAATGGGGTACTTTCGGGACGCTACAGTGGCAGCAGCAGCCTGCAGACTTACCATGTAAATGTATTGTTCTCGTAATGTGCGCGTGCTTAGAACTACATAAACAACTGAAATTTACCTGATAAGTAGGCTGCCACCTAGCGTTCCAAAGTCTCCTTTTTTCTTTCTTCGATAATTACCAATCATGGATATCGTGTTACGTCGACATTTTTTTCCCTTGTGGCATTATGTTCATTAAAACAACTCAAAATGTTTTGGGTTTTTTTTTTTATTGTCAAATTCTATACACGACACCCTGCACTTACCCCCAATTTAGAATTAAGCCATGAAAGCACTTAAGGACGCGATATCGATTTGTTACTTTTTACTGTTCGATTTATTAAGTGGTCCTTCAAGTAAGATGTAACAACTGATCAACAGGAAAAAACAACAGTGCGTTCGATTTGTTAGGTAGTATTATGGACACGTGACTGCCCCATCCAGCTCCCCCCCCCCCTCACCCACGGTCATTTACCCTGTTAAATAAACCCCGGTAATTATGACGTCTCGGTTTGTTTACTGCACTGCTTAAGTGCCGCTACTGGCGTTTCCGGCAGTTGAGCCGAGCCACAATGCTTTCCCATTCTTCTTCAAAGTGGTTGACCAAACTGTGACGTCATCTATTTTACTCTTCTGTATTGATAACAATAAAAGGGTGCAACCTTTTGAAATGGTTCTGTAGTGTTCTTCTTCTTCTTCCAGGTAAAGTGCAGACTTCATGGTATGAAGATAACGCACTGTGAGGTTGGTGCGCGCGCTGTCCAAGTAATGTGCGCAGGCAGACAAAATAAATCTCATGTGCAGAATATAATATAATATACAGTGTAGTGCGGTTTAAAAAGTCGAAGAGTGCCTAGCTAGATGGTGCCTTCCCTCCTCAATGCTGCCTTGAAGGCATTGAGTGTTGTGAAGTCACCAGGATCATTCTGTAAGGAGTTCCACTCTTTGCTGGTACTAGGGAAGAAGGAGGAAGAGTACACTTGAGAGCTGCAGTAGGGAGTCCAGAAGCGAGAGCCATGACCTCTGGTGTTAGATGTAGCTTCAGTGAGATGTTTCTTCCAACTGATGTCTACAAGATCAAAGCGTATTCTACAGAGCATTGCTAGGCGACTTTGGCGGTGTTTTGGGTTTTGTCTTTCACTCTTTCAGAACCTGATTCCCAAAGTACCAACATTGAATGCTCGTTGTCTTTTGGGTCACCAATCATGTCTTCCTAGAAAAACTTTAAATCTTCAGTGGATACAAAGTTTGTGACCCGAGTAAAAGTTGGAAAGCAATTCTAAGGTGTAAGGCAATACCCTTTTTAGTTACACGAATAAGTATTATTCTTTATAATGCAAAGGCTGAATCAAATGATGGCCGTTCGCTCGAATGCGTGGAACAATGACGGTCCAAATCCGACACGGGTATAGGCCTATTGACTTGTTTACACGTCCCCAACAAAACGCAACAGCGCAAACAGCGCTGTTGTTTTAAAAAAAAAACTTGTATCCAAAGGCCCTTCAACCGAAGGGTGAATCTTTTTCTAGATATCCTCATCACTTCAACCACAATTTCAAATATTGCTACAGGGGTTTAAGATAACGAGGCACCGCATCCCATAACACCGTGCAAACAACCAGAAGCACGGAGATGTCTTACACCGTGGGGAGGGGGACACCGGTAATTGTTTGAAAGCCAACGGGATATCCCGAGAAACTTAAATTTAAACCAAACATCTGTCCCGTTGATATTCTGCCACTGATAGAAGTTTTAGAAGAAAACATGCAGCGACAGGCTCTTCGGGCAGAAAACAAACGGGACGTGTTAGTTATTTTTCAATGAAATTACCGGTCCAGGTGGGAACAATCCCTATACGAAATCCCCGTTAGTAAAACAACCTTCTTGCACAAACCAGGGCCCAGTTTTATAGAGCTGCTTGAGCACAAAAAGTAGCTGAGCACAACAAAATCGTGCTTACCAGAATAAGGTTACCAGCCAAACTACCAATATTATCACGTGTACAATTTGTGACTGGTATCCTGCTCTTTTCTGTTTGGCAGAATTGTTAGCAATGCTTTGAAATTGGGACCAAGCCACAACGTAGAAGACCTCAAGTACACCAGAGCTCCAAAAAAATACTCAAAACAAAATCGTGCTTACCAGAATAAGGTTACCAGCCAAACTACCATTATTATCACATGTGCAATTTGTAACTGGTATCCTGCTCTTTTCTGCTTGGCAGAATTGTTAGCAATGCTTTGAAATTGGGACCAAGCCATAACGTAGAAGACCTCAAGTACACCAGAGCTCCCAAAAAATACTCAAAAAGTAGTTGAGCAAAACAAAATTGTGCTTACCAGAATAAGGTTACCAGCCAAACTACCTTTATTATCACGTGTACAATTTGTGACTGGTATCCTGCTCTTTTCTGCTTGGCAGAATTGTTAGCAATGAAATTGGGACCAAGCCATAACGAAGATGACCTCAAGTACACCAGAGCTCAAAAAATACTCAAAGCAAAAAGTATATTGGAACATTTTGATCAGAAATTTGAAGCCAAGAGGTATGAATATTTCATCACGCGAATGTATAAGTTACTGCATTACACGCCTTAGCGCTTGACCGCAACGGGTATAAAAATCGTTCATTAGGGCAAAGTGTCGCTATACGCTAGCTACCGGTAAGTCTACATGAACCACTGGATATTATCAGTCTATCTAAACCACGACTCGTGAATCTTTCCGACACTTGCATTTCACACATTTTCTGTAAATCTATCAATTCATACAGATATAGGTTAATGGAACCGGCTCGGGTTTCCTTGAAGAAGAAAAAAAAGAAAAACTCTGAAAAAGCGAGTGTGTATAATAACTATACCTCTGAGCGGAAAAACCACTCAGTCACGTCCAATGTGGACTAGCTGGTATCTCCACATCACAAATGATTATATGGGAAATGAGGTTACACGGATGGCGCGGCTGGCGGTTGGCAAACAGTGGGCATTTGGCCGCCCAGGCACTCCGTCGTCTCCCTGCAACGCGCCCGTTACATAACTTACGGGTTGCAACAAATTGAATATAGTTTTGATATTTTTTTTTTATGAACACTTATTGTAAATCTGAAAGCCGTGTTGGATTTTCACCTTCAGCCTTTCGTGACGATAACGTAAAATTCCATCATCTACCAAAGCAACCAGTAACAGCATTCTGTATGACCACTGGCTCGTCACTTAATACGAAGCTTTTATCAATATGTCACAGATCAAGTTATAAAACTTGACTTTCCCCCGTTCTACATTGTTTATTCTGTGTATTTTCTTAAGTCGCAGTGTAAAGCATTCGAAGAAACTGTAGTGCTTTTTTAATATGGTTGTGGACCGCCATACTTAGGAGGTACAATCTCAAGTGACAAACTTATGACTGTTTATCAAAAGTATCATATGACAGACTCAACTATTCCATGTCCAATGCAAACTAAAAAAAACACACTTGTCTGCAATCCTTCAAACTCATAATATCATCTCTCCGTATTTGATAATAACGTGACCTTAAACAGCTGCACCCTGATTTCCTACGTCTCGAGAGGGCTATGGCCAAAGAGCCGCAGTTCTCTAAATCACAACGGTCCCTCCGTAATCCCAAATCCTTAGAGTGACTCTGAGTGCATCTTTCCCGTCTTTAGCTTCGAGGATGGGATTACGGGCCGCTGTCGGTGGATCCTCCTCGTGAATTAATTAAAGGCATAATGCATCTATAGTTTTCATTTCTGTCCTGTACATTTTCAGTAAACATGCCATACAACCAGCCTGTGAAGGTGTTCACCAAGTTTAGTAACGTTTTGTGAAACAACAGAAACATGTTATGATTATTGATTTGTGCACTTTCATTATAATATCCATGGATTGCTGCAGTCAATATTGTTTGCCAAAGTGATCAAATTCGGGTGTTTTCCAATTTGCTACTTTTTCGACTAAAGACATTATTTCATATGGATATTAATATGGATATGGATATGGATATGGATATGGATATGGATATACTTCACTGGACCATCGGCACTATAAAACAGGTGATCTTTCCAGGTTGATAACAATAAAAGAAATTTTGAAGAAAACCAGTCCTTGTATTTCACCTTTAAGTGTTTCAATCCAAGAAACGCTCACCGGAGAGCCGGGGAAGGACGACCCACATTCGCGGGGTTAATACGCCCCGTGGCTAAGAATTCTCTAACATTATTGTGTATCTTTATTGTCAAGAGGGCTTAAAATCAATGAGCAAAATGACGGCTAATGCTATCACTGAAACAAAAAGACATGCAGCACAGGGATTATGTATAGACATTGGGCGTATTATATGTTCGCTGCATCGCTGCAAAATTCGCAATCCATATAGCAGATAATGAAGTTTGTACACAGAGCGTAAAAAGTCCTATTGCAGTCTTTGAGATATTTTCTGTATACATTAAATTGTGATCAAATTCCACGTTGGTTTCGGGCTTTTTAAAAATGTATGTTTGATTGAGTCCTGCATATAACATAAATCGAACGATGTGCAGTCGCTGCAGTAGATCTTTGTTCAGCTGAGTTTGTCATTGAAAGGTTCCTGCGTACGCGATGATAGTGAGAGTTTTAATAACTGGTGATTCTTAACAGGGTACCAGACTCAGTTTCATTTCACCCTTGATTTGGTTGATTTAAGTTGAACGGGAACACTCAAAAAATGGCTGCACTGAAAATAAATAATACCTACATGTATCGAATTTAGTAGACATTTATCATTCTGTGGATCTGTGCCAGGTACCCTGCATACAACAGTGACATTGGCAGTTCTAATTCTCATAATCATGAAAGGGACCAGACTGTATTTTCCTTCCACAGGGCTCAGTTTTGGTTACATCGTATCAAATGAAAGAAATGCAAGATGACCGCACCATTACAAAGGTCAATATTGACATCTTTACGAATCACATAAACCGAAGTATAAACTGCTCAATATTTCAGCCTTGATGATCGAATGGCTTTTTGATACAAAACCGTATACCTTATACTTTTCCTACATGGCGCCCATGTACGCAAATACAGGTTTTTTTTCAACGGTCCTATTTGAATTTCTGAATATCGCCACGTGCAACCGACTGCAGAGATGTTATTCACATTATCAGCCAAGGTTGGGGGCTTCTTCAAATCGATACGATATATTGAAAGGGGTTGGCGCCCGTCTTTGTTTTCTGGTTCCCAGCTAGCTATCGTAATTGCTTTGTTCAATAGAAAAAACCCACTTCCCGAAGACGGCGATGATGCGCGTCTCTAAGGCCACGGAGGATTATACGGTGAAAACTCCATTGCCACCGTGGGGAGCATTTTGAGTGTTTAGCCTAGATAGTCCTCCGTCAATTGTCAATTTGATTTGATTCACAATCACACAAATTATTCCTATAATTTATAATAATGAAAGTCCCAGCAGGAAAAATACATGGGCTGATGTAGGGTAACAACCCAGTTCAGATATGCATACATTCACAGTGGCATAGCGGGCTTTCTAAGGTGGAACAGAATGCTGCATAATGACATGCTTGGAGACAATAACATCTCCTTTCTTTTTTTACAAGAAAAAGTAGCCCCGACCTTCCACTCCTTCACAAAATAACTTCCGTGGAAAGGTCTGCTTGTTCATTAAAAGTAGCCGCGGAGAACACAAGTCAGCTTCCATCCTTCAGATGTTTTTCTCCACGCACGTTATTTTTTAGATGTGCTTTTCTCAAACGTTTTCAAAATGGAGAATAGATCAATACGGCTGTTTTGTGTCCTGTCGATAGCTCAGTTATCACATAGTCAATTTAAGGAGTGGAATCAAAGGAGGGGACAGAAAATACCCAGAATCGTTACACTATGAGCCGTTGATGTAGACAAATTGTGCATTTGGCGCCAAAATTCAATTTGGCGCAAACATTCAATTTGGCGCCATAATTTCAAAGTTTGTGCAGGTGTTTTTCATTTACAGATCTCTTCTTACGGAAGGAGCCTTGAAAAGACAAATATATACTGTGACGCACACAACTCTGGCGAAAGTTTAGCGTCATGGTCAATTTGTTTTAAAACAATTAAGATATTTTTTCTCCTCAGAACAATCAATAGCAGTGAAGAAGGAACATATTTTGGTAAGGGTGTTGATGAATGAAATTACTCAGCCGAAGTCAGAATGTCTTCGGCATAATACTTAATCAATTATTCGTGCATGGCTATAGACGACCAGCCAATGAATCGAACAACACACTGAGTTAATTGAGCGGTTCCAACAGGCAAAATAAAAGCAGGTAAATTGATTTATTTTTTTATTTTTTTTATGCAGGATGATTTATATTTGTATGGTTTTCAGCCACTTTCAAAGAACTGAACGGTTAAAAATTACTATTATGCAGTATCGAGAATGAAAAACAACTTTGGGGACACGTGCTGTTTTAATACAAAGTAACTGTCAAACGCTCGAGTGAGTTTTTGATTAACGGATACACGCAGTGGCGCGTTAATTTATTTATTGATTAATATTTTAATTGGATAAACACAAAATAGAGAATGCTTGTCCATCAGAGTTAGTGATATTACTGTCATTTTGATGATATTTCACACCCCGAGCTGACATTTGCTTTTAATTGTCACATCTCTCCCTATAAAGAAAATGTCAAAATGTATACGCTCCATCGATAGTTATTGGGTTGGGTTTTTTTTCCCTGCGGGTTTTTCTATAAAGTCAAAGTAATTTTATGGGGAAATGAAAACAGAACATGTGGTTGTGCGTGTGGTCTTTTCCACGTTGGAACAATAGTTTTTCTTTGTTCAACTTTGACTCCTTTAGAAAAGTCTTTTAAGGGGATAATAGAACCAGAGTAGGACCCCCACAAACCCAACCAGTAGAGTGTGCCCTTACACATGCCAACATATGGGGTATTTTTAACAATAGAACAATGGTACCCCACAAGGTTTTCTTTGTTCAAGTGGTACCCCACAGAGGATTTCTTTAGAAAAGGGAATAATAGAACAACAATGGAAGTACCCCGTAACTGCCATTATGTAAGGGTGTGTGTGGGTGTGTGTGGGTGTGCCCTTACACATGCCAACTTACGGGGTACTTTTAACAATGGAACAATGGACCCCACAAGGCAATTTCAATAGGAACAATAGGGCCCCACGAGGGAATTCTTTAGAAAAGGGAACAATAGAACAACAATAGCAGTACCCCACAAACCGGATCCGTAAGGTTGGGTGTGTGTGTGTGTGTGTTTGTGAGCGTGCTCTTATTCCGTAGGCATACCTTATGGAGACCGAGGACAAAAACAAAACAGGGGAATTAAAATGTCTCCACTTGGAAACTATAAAGACCGGAGTGCGTGTATGTGTGTGCTTTTTTTCTTCTTTTCTTCTTCTTCTTCTTTTTACTATTGTTAGCTGCTATACATCGTTCCTTTAAATAGCACATGATGATTCCTTCTTTACACGACAGTCAGACTGGTCGTGGAGAAAATACGTTGCACGACCTTCTACATTGGCTACAAAACAGGACATTAAACCATCCATGGAGCGTGACTGGGTTTCGGATTAACACACGCAGCCCTTGGATTACACAAAGTAAGGACACCATTCATGCATATATAAGAATAGCGTTTTGTATGTCTCACCCTTGTGATTGAGTCATCTCCTTTAACCTGTTTGCCTTTGAGCTTGCCAGACTGGAATAAATCCTCTTGAGGGCGCCCCGGTCATTACATTTTATTTCAAAGGCGCAAACGTCATCCGTTGGCCTGACCATTAAAAAAGGATGAGCAGCATATCGAAGACTCGTGATTTCTACTTATGATTTGCAATTTCGGGTGGGCATCAAAACTTCAGCTGAGCAAGGTTTGTCCAAAATGTCTAATACTGCTATACGTAAATGGTTTTCAGTGCGAGTTTAAAACACTCTTCAATGTGGTTTGGGTTTTTTTTCTCACTCCAATCGAGTGAAGGATATTGAAAGTGCCGCAAGGATTCACAATAACTTCATGCTTGGTGTGAATACTTACCCCGCGGGCTGTCTGTAAATATTTCAAAGCTGAAGCAATCGACATTCTCCGAATGTATTGCCACGGTTTTAAGAGCCCAGTACGCATCGGCGACTTTTTTCAATTTCGTGACCCCGAGTTGATGTATCACTTCGGAACAGAATCCAGACGGGGGAACGGGTTCTCAGAGACCGGGTCTGAATTTACGGCTAGTGATTTAAGTTAACCAGGTTTGTGCTCAAGTAAGTTGATGTGAATTGCCTGCGACACAAAACATAGCCCCTGGTGTACTGTCGTAATTTGCTCCATACTTTCAGGGGGATTTATACATGTCACGAATGTTATACTTGCGCCCAATGGATTTGGATATAAAGGTCTGCAACATTAGACAGTCATGGCTTAGCTTGGCTTACTGAAAGTTTCCCCCGCATTTAAAATCAACGGAAACAAACTGAGACCGAGAGGGAAAAGTACGATCCTTTTGTTTGTAAACTGGCAAACCACTCCCCTGTTTTTGACAACCGTGACCAAAAACAAGTTTCTGACTGTAACATTAAAAACCAAAACAACTTCTGTGAGGTACACGAAAACGGGTCGGTAACCAGACCAAAAACACTTCATGGTGTAGGTAAACTTTTTAAGAATTACTGCTCTTAAAATCTACTGCAGTAGAACTTGAAGGAACATTATTGGACTGGTATGTTTCAGCGTTAATAATTTTAGAATAAATTCAATATGCTTTTTTTCTGTTAGTTTCTTTAAATTCGCCATTTTTAAACCAAACCTCTACGGTTTGGTTGGACAAAGTTATACGTCACCGCGGCACAACCGAACTGGCGAAAACGTTTAACCAATGACCGAAACCTCAAAGTTTCTATCGGGCCGCCAAAACTCGCCCCAGTGCAGCCATTCACAAACACATACATGATCAAAGAGGATGGTTACTCCTTCAGATACTTTCATTAATTAATCGTGACGTCACGAAACGTCACAGGATCGATTGTGACTGCCAACTTTAAGATCTTGGCAACTTGTTACGGCACTTTTTGTACTTTAAGCCCTTTATCCAATTGACTTCATTATACCTCATGTTTGATGCATTATGGTTTTATGTGGTGTATGATTATCATATTACGGAGATTGAGACTGACCGATATCATCAGCAGTAATTGGATTTTATGGAAGGGCGTGTGAATTGAGGAACGTCGCCATGGAAGGCTGCTTTTATGATTAATTTTGCAGATTGAAAATTATTTGGTTTTCGACAGAGTGTGGGGTTTCTAATCTTTGTAAATGTTTGTGTTATTTTATGACCTGTTCTTGAAAATGGCTTGGATTGACTTACAAAAAAGTTGCATTGCAATATTATTCTACATTTCGCATCTAAAAGGTCCTTATTAGAAAAAGTGCATGTAAATTGTCTTTCTTCTTTTTATCTTAACGAATGTGTACAATGCTTAAGAGTCAGAATGAAATTTTACCTAAATTTGAACCCCAAACAAATTCGTATTGACTGCAGACGCCCGCCATAAATTATTTAAGGTTCAAATTGACATTGGTTGTCATTAAACTTTTAAATTCTACAAGATGGCCTTGTCCGCAGTTTAATTCACGACGTCACTTCAGAGAAGGTTTACGTACAGCAGAACGAAACCGACGTATGTTAAAGGGGTTGTACTGGATACGTTAAGGCCTATATTCCAACAGCCAAAAATGTGTGTGTGTTTTTTTATACATCATACACAACTTCAAGACGAATACCATTTCTTATGATGGGTTTTAGTTAAGTAACTTTTCTTCTTTGAACAAAATCCCACAGTGAACGTTATGCTTATTCTGATCGTACAAATTAAGCGAGAACAATATTCTCCGTGAAAACACAATTTGAGTCACAGATCACCAACAAGATCATAGAGCTGATTCAGCGGAAAATGTTGCTTAACAAACTTCTGATGAAAGGAAAAACAAAAAGGGGGACCAGTCACATATAGTACACATGGTAAGGCAGATTGACTGCTAACATGTATTTTGGTAAGCGAAATTGTTACTCGCTTAGGCAGCTCTATGGAATAAAGTAAAATATCGAGTGGTTCGAGGGTTCCGTTGTGTTAAAGTAAACACCCTTTCTATCATGTAAAAATCTCGTTCGATCAAAAATCTCCTATATGGAAATTTAACCCCAAAATACTTGAGGCAAGTTGCCCTTTTAAATACAATGAATTATGGGAGTTCCGCCACGGTCACTGCAGAAGTGGACGCAGGACAAGTGTGTTGATACAGACATCAATATTTTCCATCTGTGTTTTCCAGCGGAATGCAGACGGTTATTTATATTTCATCAGCGCTGATATTTTATTGGGATTTTTTTGTTGTCGTTCATACAGGCCTACGACACAGCCTTGGAGATGGACACCACAACCAGTGTAGTGTTGTGTTATCTGGGTCGGACACCCGATATTACAAGGTGTTCGTCAGATCACGCACCGGTGGCCCCGACGTGAGGTGTTATGGGGAAGATGCGATATTATTGCCCGCTGATATTGCCGCCTCGACACGGTCATGACAGGTCCTTCGCCGTCCGAACGTACTCCTTAAGGACGCTGCACAAAGAAAACGTTCATTTCAAATAATATCTGAGCTTCAGACGATACTGCGTCGATCGGCGTGAACATAAACAACACCCGTCACTCACAATCCTTTTTCGCGTTTGCGCAAATTCATCAACACAAACTGAACAACTTAAGGTGCTTATCTGTTCTAGAAATCATTGCCATTATAAAATATATATTTGTATATAAATCTACTTGCGAGTTGACAATATCACCGAGCCGGGGAAAGAATTATGCAAATTGTAAAATGGTGTTCCCTTATTCAGTGAGGACAACGACAAGGGGCTTTAAATTAATAATTTCAGAAGTTATGTTTGTATATAACACGCAGGCACTCTGCAAACTTATTGTATGGAACACGATGCATGCAGGTGAGAAGTGACGCATAATCTCGGACGACGACCTTCCAAACTACGATGGTATCTAATTTACCAATGGCGCCAATGGGGGAACGGGCTCGGGATGACCGGGTCTATATAGCCGTGTTTTTGTGAGGTCACTCTCCCCTTTCTTTCGCTATAAACTCTCACGTAACCGATGACCTAAGAAGGCTGAATCTTGCCGGTTACTGCGCCAGCAGGGAAGTATATAAGAAGCAGCTTCTGTGATACCTCTACGGCAGCCTAAATATGGAAACAAAGCTAGAGGTCCCTCTATAGAAAGGATTACATCAAACTCCTATCAGGAGATACAGGCTTAATTGCAGAACATGAAGAGCTGCATGCTAGACAGAACTGTGTGGAAGGTCAGCTTGGAAGTTCGACCCCTCGGGTCGCCGTAAGCAAGTAATGACCAAGACTTAGTTATCAACTGCAGCGTGTATAAGAAGGTGTTTTAGTCCCCGATGCAATTTAATAACGAGCGGGGACTAACGACCTCGAATCACGGGTTCAATCGGGGCCGATCCACAATTGGTCATTACGGCCTGGGCTCGATTTCACAAAGACCTAAGGCCGTGTTCGAATTGGCGGCTGCAATACGGCTACGCCATGCGTTGAAGTACAGGCAGGACGCTCTCAGCAACACCCTATAGCAACAGTTGTTGCCGTAGTTGTCGGCCACGATTGATCTTCCGTGCGAATCACTCATAATTGCAAAAATAATGTCATGTCACAATACAAATCACTATGGCAACTCATCTTCAGATTAATCTTAGTGCCTCGGTGAAGCCAAGCCCCCGGAATTCTGGTCAGTGGATTTCATGGCGGTCATCCATTGAAACTGAAATTAACCTGGGTTTTTTTTTTTTTAAGACTTGCGTCTAAGTTCACCAGGACAACCTCCAAGCAAAATTTATATATTTTTTTTTTCAGAGGGACTTAACCTGGACCGGGGTTTCGAAATTGGGGTTAAGAATATTGTGGTTGACCCAATGCAAGTTAAGGTCAATTATTCTTACCTGGATCCGATATCTTAGAGCTGTGATAAGTAGAATTATTGCTCGTAGAAGCGAGTTGGGAAATGTGGGTAGGTAAAACAAAAATTAACCAAACTTGAAGGTCAATTAAGGAATAAACACACAGTTGTTAAACTCAAAACTGGGGTGGATAGGTGGGTAAAACAAATTTGGAAAAAAACATCGACATTTAAAAACATTTTTTTTAATATTCACAGATGACGTTGGCTGGCAGGAGATGGCTCAAGATTTCACAATTAACATAACACCCTATGCGCTAGGAGAAGGCGTTATAAAAATGTGCGTTTTGCAGTCTACACAAAGTCATTTTACCCAATCAGTTAGAGAGAAAGTCAACATTGTTACGCCCTTTCGTTAGCGGGACGGGGGGGGGGTGGCATGGTTCCACGAAAGAGAGTGTTTTTCTCTACTCTTGTGAAAATGTTGTTCCACCCGATCCTAGTGTGCTAAGAAACACAATTTGTGTTCTTTGTTAAATGCATGTCCCCGGTAAACAACCCTACGTAATAAGCCTTGATTGACGGTAGTATGTTACACCTATAGACTATAAAAGGCCTGTCAGTATATATTTTTTTTTTCTCGCACGGCTAGAAGAAACATTCCATTTTAATCAAATTGAACAATTAATTGAATTCTACCGAAAATGGATAGACAGTGATCGATACCTCCCTTTTTTATGCACGTTATGAAAACATAGGAGATGAAATATTTTGGGAAGGCACGTTTATGCGGTCAAAATTGATGCCTTGAGGAAAACCATACGCAAACCATCTCAAGCTTCCCCAAGGGGAAAACATCCTTCAATCCACGGGAGTGTATACATACACAGGCATGGACCCCTGAATACGGTATAGAATGCTGGCAAGATTCATGGGGAGCCCGTGAGCTACAGTACATGAGCTATGAATACTTAACGAGGTTTTGAGTTACGTAAAAAAGTACCTTCTACGCTTGATGTTTTTGGCCGCCTTTTGCTAGACCTAAAGAATTTTAAAGATAATTTTGCAAGGTAAAGCGGTTGCAACCTTTTGAGGACAGCACCAACGTTTTACCTTATCTTGACTCAAAGAGAGTAAATTTAGCAGAGACACACTTCTTGTCAACACTTCCAATGTTGTACTCTGTTTGAGTTGCACTTGGGACAGCAGTGTGTCGCCATCCTTTAATAGCAATGCTGTACACTGATTCAAAGAGAGTGCGCAGATATTTGCCAGCATTGCGATAGCATCACTGTACTTCATCTTGATTCAGAAAGATTGATTAATCCAGAGTAATCACGTTTGACATTAGTGTTGTCCTTTTTCTTGTAAACATAACTGGAGCAGCGGTTTTGCCAACAACCGTTGAACCTTATCTTGAATCAATGAGAGTACAAATAAAACAGCAAGATCAGTTTTGCCAGCATTACGGTGTACCATCACTGTACTTCATCTTGATTCAGAAAGATTGAGCAAACAAGAGTAATAAGTTTAGCCGTTCTCATGTCAACTTTATCTGGAGCAGCCAACATTTCATCGACGCTGCTTTAAAATGTTGTTCACATATAGATGGATACCATCACAGCAAGGCTTGAAGCATGACTGTCCCATATGATCACATTATTAGTTTAAAATTGACTTCTCTGAAATATTGATTGGTTGTGTTGGCACCTAATGCATTGAAACGTTATTATGTTGTGTTCTGGGCGTCCAATATCATACACGGTAGCTGTGTACTGTATGTCGTACTTTATAATGAAACTTGTTTTGCCTATCGATCCAACAGATGTTGCAATCAGCCATTAAACTCGACATGCCGTTCTACTCTCTGGCGTATAGTACTCTACGCTCAGACACAGAGACACCCACACCCCCAACAGACCTATATCACAGTATGGTAACCTCTGTCTGGATCCCCGTGTACACACAGGGCCCAAATGATGTCATATAAATAGGACAGACTGTTTGTTTCCTTCCCAGCGCGTGTTTCAGTTACTACGTTGAGTCAAAAGGCAAGATGGCTGTGCACACCAGAATTGACCCGGGTCCGGGTCCCGTTAGGTCTGACCTATTTATGTGTCGCTGTGACCCGGAATTTGTGTCATAATGACACACAAATGGCTCAAGCTGACACAGAAATTCGAGTTAAAATCACATGTTTTATTAAACCATTTCCGGGTCAGCCAGACCCGGATTGGTCAGGCCCCCTGGGACTCGAAATCCGGGTCAGTAAACATTCTGACTTGGGAGTTTTTAGAGTTTACCAGCCACTGTTTTTCGCACGTAAGCCACGAACGTGCATCATTTAACCAGACAATTTTCAAAAACTCCCAATCATTATAAAAGCAGTCGCGAAAAGACCGGATTTTCGATGCTACTTTCAGAAATCTTAATTTCATAATTGGGATGACAACCGTATCACTGACCGCACTTTTTTTAGCTCTTTTGGATGGCGTCTTAACATCGTGAGTTATAAGAGCGTAAGATGAACTGTTTATGGGTATCAAAGAGGAAGCCCGCGCTTTTTGGAGGCTTTAAGCTTTTATCATCTCCACCGTAACACAACAAGGTCATCTCGTCAAGTTTGAACGCCCAAAGCCGCGCACAGATTAAGTATCAAATTCCAGCCTGACACAAGCCTCATGCATAGCGTACCTCGCGGAACTTGAATCGAGGGCATTGAGCATCCATTTTTTTAATACACCTAGAAAGAGAGACCGGCCTGCAGTCTTCGGTGTGTAATTTGATTTCTCAGGCCCCGTTTTCCACCATCAAGTTAAGTTTAACTCAAAAAGAGTACATCGTGAATGCCTTGAGCCGAGATGGGGGGGGGGGGAAATACATCTCGATTTCATCTGATTGAAACCAGTCAAGAACACTGTAATTCAGCAAAAAAAAGACCATGCGACCGCTATCATTATTAAGGGTTTTCCCTTGTGCATTGCCCACTAAAAGGAGATACAATTATTCATCCCGTAAACTCGACCAAAATAACAATAGGGCTTTTGATGAACAGCATAGCCGTAGGAACCTTCCAACCTTTCGTGGTTTTCATTTTTTTTTGCTGATAGATATTTCAGGTGATGGGTTCACACAGAGGCCTGACAACAGCAAGCCGTCATGGTTACGCTAATCAGGCCACAACATGTTATTATATGACAACATTCGTTAACGATCCGTGAACTTGATGGCTAGGCCCCTGTGAGAGTCTGGGCAATATTATAACTGTTCATTTTGTAATTGTACCACCGCATGCGCAGTGCCCGTGTAGCGCTCGAGTGTGTGCAACGTCAGGATTGAGCCTAAGTCTTTTTATAGCTGCCTCCCATAGTTCGGACTCATTTTATCTGCACCATGGACGGGGGGTTCAAAGATAAAGTGCATTTTTAGTAGAATTGTCTACGGCAGTTTTACAATGAAGTGCACCCGACTCATTTACTACATGGCGGGCGCTCGTCCATTGACTTATACATTAGTTCACTCTAAAACCTTTAAAAATGTCGTTAAATGCAGCGTTTGCTTCCTGTCCGCCCTCACTTATGTGGAGACAACAATTCGACTTTAATATTTACCGGATACTCTTTATTCGGGATCCATGGTGCGGCATCCTCTGTATGCTTGATTACAAAATGGGCATTTCATTTCGAGTATTTCTCCTGAACTAAAAACAGGGTTAGTGTCTCGGTTATGTAGTGGACATCGACATCATGTCAGTTTGTCTTGCCCATGGCCTAGTGTATTTTCCCAACTCACGCTCAACGCAAAGAATTTCTACTTTAGACGTGGTTAAGCTAAGCTTATCTGGATGATTATGCCTCTATTTTGTTACTGTTATCATCCCAACACATCAGTGTCTCTGAAGAAAAAAAAGTTCTTGATTTTATTTATTTATTTATTTTGTTTTATTTATTTTTTTTGCAAACTGCATGTTGTTGATCGGGAATGATAAAACAGAATTACATCAAACAAAGTTGAGATTTTCCACCAGTTTCGTTTCCACTTCCATTATAGAATAAAGGACCCAAAAGTCAATGGTGACGTCACACCATTGAAAGATTCACACCACTGCCGAACTGTCCAAATAAAGTGACGTATCCACTGTGTCATGTAAGTAAAGTATCCTTTCGGAACAGTCCTTACGAACGGTAGGATCCGAATTTTCATCAAATCAAACTGGAAAGTCAACATTTATTTTTTATTTTTTTGTAAAACATAACCTCGATTTTAAAGGTGTGACAATTTTGGGGGGATGAGTAAATTTATTTCAATCCTCTGTTATTCATTAGGCACACTATACAACCAAAATTTCTCCTAGTTGAGTCTCCCTGTTTTAAATAAAAACATCGATTACTATTTATGTTCTGCACGTTTCTATCAGGTCTATTTCGATTGCACCAATTGAATTAAGCAATTGTCATTCCATCGGGTCTTTAAAAGCTATTTCCTCTATACTCTGAAAGAATTTCAGCCGATATTTGTCTGGGATATTGGTACTTGTACGAACCTTATAATCAGTGAGATTTTTAGATTGAAGCTAATTTTTGATGGAAGCTAATAATTTTGATTTTCCAAATCATGAGCTTTGTCCTTAAACGCGCTCGATTGTTGACAAGAGTGCATCTTCGTTGTTTAAGGGGTGTCCTGAAAGCACTGCATCCGGGTTGGAAGCCGCATGTCCTTAGGGCATGTATCACTACGGTCTCTTTACACTTGGGCTTTCATGTAGTCTAACAGGAAATAAATGGCTGGTCACAATGTTGATTATAATCGAGATTAAACTGTGACTTGCAGTCTTCGAGCTTTAATACAAGTTTATAATTTCCGGTACTATGACAGATCCCTGTTTGGTTTTTTTCTTTTTCATTTATTCTGTTTGTTTAGTTCATAATGCATCCGACAGCGCACGCGCCAAGAACATGGATGAATAGGAAACGATAAGAGATCGTCAGTTTTCAGATGTGGGAGGAAAACCTTACATGGGGAAACCCACGCAATCGGGTAGGGACTAGAACCCAATCCACACGCAAGGCTCCGGTCTGAGGTGACATTCGAACCGTGGTCCACAGAGCTGAACGGCGTGGGAAGAGACTACTGAGCCAACAAGATCCCCAAAAGTTGTTTGAATCCGTTCTCACTATTAAACTGGCAAGTCAGGAGCACTATTGCAACGTACACCCGTTATACAAAGTCAAACTTTCATTTTCACTTTTCGTATGAAGAGAGGCATAGTGTCAAAACTCCAGTGATTGGAAACAAACTCTGGGTCAGAGTAGCCTACTCTCCCAGGTGAATCCTCACTTAAGGGTAGGGTCGTAGATTAGTAAATACTCCGAAAATAAATGTTCATAAAAACTTTACTTTGTGAGAAGCACTGCAGCAGTTAATGGGACAAACTATGACAAAGGATTCCCTTCGAAGTAATTAGGTTTGGATAATTATTTGTCACCTAAAAACTCGAATGCTGCGGCCAGAGATGCAGCTGGTACCGCTCTCACCTCGCCAAACGTGGATGGATTCGACGTTCATGTGAAAATACCGTTACAGTTTTTGTTTTTGCTGTTTTCTCAGCAAGTAGACACTGTATTCAGCTGAAACGTTCACAGGTGACTTTTATTGTCTCTTTCTCGATAATATTGCCTATAAATCAGCATAACGAATTGACAACAAGCCAATCTATGACTCTATCTTTAAGCGCCTTTCCAAACCAAGAAATTGCACATTAACTCTTTTCCACAAGAGACTATTATATTGTGTTTCCTTTTATAAATGCGAGGCATGATCCGCACAACTGATGATTACTAATTGTTTGGGAAGGAAGTCTACTTCAATCAGCTACGTCCAAACAGCATCATTACGTGCACGCAATTAATCGTTATACTTCGTTGTTTGGGTGAACATAAATATTTCAGGTCACATTTCACTGCAATGAACAGATCACCATCCGCGGCGCCAGTCCAGTGTTTTACAGCGTTCTTTGCAATATTTCAATGTATGATTTGCCCTCTCTCGTATACGTTGTCACCGGGGATAGCTAAAGGGGCTGTCCCGTCGACTTACCCTGGCCCTGAGCGCTCAGTATCATGAAATTCTTATTCTTTAAGATCTTGAAGAATTGCATGAGCTCAGTAAACGATTACGTACGTACATCCGAAGACGCAGGATTGTGCAACCTCGTTCCCAGTATCCACGTCAGTCCCCCCCCCCCGGTGTCTTGCTCAATCATAGCCCGTTGGGTTTCAGTGAGGAGAGGGGGGAGGCAAGACGATGTGCTGACCATGAGAACGAGGTTGGTTATGCGACTTGACCCACATAGCGGGGGTCAAAATGTAAGAATTCAAGGCACCGAAATCGTGACACGATGCGCCTTTAACGGTGAGCGTGCAATGCAAAATTCACTTGAATGTATCTAATTATGAACGGCTATTAAACTCACCCGTAATGATTTGTTCCTTGAGATATGCCTTGCTGACAGCGGTTGCATTTATGTTTCACACGCGTGTGTTGGTGATGGTTGCCATGGATATCTGATAGTCTACGTTAGTCATTGATCTGATATAGGCACACTTTAAAAAAATAAAAGAAGAAAAAGCTGACATGCACACCTGTGGTGTTTTATTGAAAATGACAATTGGGACATCTGTGAAGTTTTTACTTGGCGCGTTTAAACAATGCTGTGGATCAGGTTGGCTTTGGTGATTTTGGCCTGCCTTTTCACGTCAGTGGACCCCAGTTCGAATCCCTCCCCATTGCGGAGATGCCGATTGGGTTTTCAGTCCCTATCTGCTCATGTGGGTTTTTACCAAATTAAAGGTTCACCCCTCACCTGGCGGTTCTTCTTCATACACAGGTATCTTTAAGCCCAATCTCACACCTGCCGCTTAAGCAAAACATATTTCTTAAACATGTTCAGCTAAGCAACAATGCGCATGATACCAGTCAAAAATGGTACATGTTAAAAGATATTATGGCTGGGTGGCCTAATTCTGGTGAGCTGACAACGTTATTGTTCTAAGCTACAATTTTTGTTCTTAACAAGCAATTCTATCACTGCAAAAACTGCAAAATGCAAACTGCAAAATGTCACTTTTCACGTACGAAAATTACAGCCGATCTGAACTCATGATTTATGGAATCGGTGCATACGTTTTTGTAGATATTCATAAATGAAGTCAAAAAACAAAGGGGAGAAAAACACGTGGCGGACACCTGTGAGAGATGAACGTTAATGCCCTTAATGATTACCATCTTCGTCAATCCAGCTCATACGTCCTATCATTAGGCAGGTGTTATCTCATCTAAAAACCGAAATAGTTGGGGATAATTAGGACGCCAGTGGACAACAACTCTCACAATAACAGGACGAACTTGGCGTGGAAAACCGTGTGTTCTTCTATAGGGTCACTGGGATGCTGTTGTGTTTTGTTTTCTATTTTTGTTTGTTTTTTTATTTTTCTATTTAGCAGCTACTTCTGTGTTTATTTATAATAAAACAAGAGGAGACCTTGATGGAGTGTGAGCAGTGGTTAAGCCATGCAGGGCAAAGGGGTTTGCACTTGCCCCATCAAATTTGTATGTCCCCCCTATATACCCCCCCCCCCCCCAAGAAAAAAGGGGCGGTCGGGAGATAGTGAACCGGGCCCACTTCAGTTCCACGATCTTGCAATATTGTTAAATATTATAAAGCTACATGAGAATTTAATGATTACTTGTTTTATGCGTTTATAGAAGGTAATAGTTTTGTTCTTCTGTTGAAGTAGAAAGCTAACGATTATTGGATTACAATCTTCCCTAAGACCACGTGATTCTTTCCCGGTATGTGTGTGGTTTTTCTCTCTTTTTTTCTCTCTTTTTTTCCATTTTTTCTTCTTCTTTTTTTCTTTTCTGCGCGGGCGGGTTCGTTTGGACTCCAATCCACGTCCATTCCATTGGGAGCATTACCAAATCCATTGACAAGTGTTTATTTTACGTACATTCTTGAAGCACTGAATACGATACCGCAAATACAAGTTACCTAGTTGTGGGGGTCTTATGTCACACAGTGCAAATTTTTCCAGGCGACCGTGAGGCAACTAACTGCAAATGGAACAATTTCCATCAGCACAAGAGTAATTTTTTCCAACAGAGACACACTGGGGCCCAAGAAAAAGTATGTGAACAGCTCAAAATGTGACTGCATTTTCTTCCTGCAGACTGCCATGGACTGCAGATGCCTCGCATATGACATCATTCTATTAGGTATTAGATACAATGCGTATAACATCACAAATAACATGTTTGTAGTTTCATTGCATCTCTGTTGGACGGAAATACAGACTTTTTACCGCGGCGTAATTCCCCAGGGTAACATGGTGAAACTATTGAATGGCGGTTGCCAACAAAACAAAAAGAAAAACGTGAGCGAAGGACACAAGCGGGAATTTGACTGAGATGGACGGGGGAAGTAACTGAGGAGTTCCCGCAAGAACACGATTATAGTACCGCTACAATGCTCATATTTGTACAGTATTATAGACGACTTAAACGGGTAATATGGTACATCGAGAAAACGCTACACACTCATGCTTAAACCCCTAACGCCAGGTTTCTCTATTTTAAGACTGTAATTTTTCTCGAGTAACTAAATACTTAAAACGGAATGAAAGCACTGTGGAGAATTTGAGACATTTGTTCCTTGGAGTAAAGAGATAAACTCAATTAAGTTATTTTATATTTTGTGATTTTTTTCTTTTAAACAGACCGACAGTTTCTTGCGTCACAGCATGTTTTCAAAATAAAAAAACTGTTATACTCTATTTATCAACTAAGAAAAATGAAATCAACGCAAAACGTTGCTACTTTTCCTGCCAATGACTACACGTGCACATTTTGTATATTTTTAAGGCATCGTGATGGCTGTGTCAATCTTCTTTTATTTGGTGCTACGTCATTTGAATTGGACAGAGTTCAAAGATTACAAAATAGTGCAGCTCGTTTAGTATGTTCCACACCTTTGAAGAAACATTATAACTCCATCACTCAGAAAATTTCATTGGCTACTGATTAGAGAACAGATTCATTTTAAGCTTGCTCTTTTTGTCTATAAATCCTTGAACAAAACTACTCCTAGATATCTTTTTAATTTGCTGTCACATTCAATTTCTCTGCGTTTTCTTCGCCCCACACTTGGCATCACTCACTTAAATGTTCCCAGTGCAAACAAAGTTCTGATTCAAAAAGCTTTCAGTGTTACTGGACCAATGATTTGGAACAATCTTCCTACTGTCATCTGGGAATCCGTTGGTTTTGTTTTTCCTCTATTTCGTAAAGCTTTTAAGACTCACCTCTATCCATGTTATAGTTTCTATTATGTGCGCTATGATGATCTTGATGGAATAGCGCCTTATAAATTATAACTGTTATGTTATGTTATCGTCGGAAATAAGCGACTTTGGCTATATGGCTGTGGCCGTTGACTGCATTGACAACGTTGAAGAATATAATCCTTTGCAAAGACCCGGCCATTAGGCCTAGCCCCGCCGAAGCCGTCAAATCGGGGACACAGTTGAAACTAGTTTTGCGATGTACTTGGAAATTGCCTTTTATGAGATGCCATTGAACAATGATTGGTTGAGCTCGGGGAAAAAATACATTCTCCGTCTGAAAGCTTACATTTTATAATCATGCCGATATAATAGGTTGTCATGGGAAATATCGCAGTCTGAAATACAACTACAACGTGCTGGAAAATTAAACGCGATACACTCCAGTCACAAAAAGCCAGTGATAAACCAGACCTTCAAAGGCACAAGGCGAATTCCAAAGCAGCGGCCCGTTCAACCTTAACTAATTTTCCCGATGCGACATTTTTCGAAGGCCAGTTTCATTTTGCATCAAGCACTTACCATTATAGGTAATAAGAATGTCTTAACGGGGATACCACACTAGGCAACAAGGCCGATGGGTACCGCAGGTATAACGAAGTCAAAAGCTGAATGGCATCACAGAGAAAGTCCAGGGCTGTTCATCTCGCCCGGGTTTACATATTCAGACGTTTTACAGGGACATTATTTACAAGATAAATTGCTACATTATCCATCAAGCCAAAAAGTTCACCCCAACCTTATGAACTAGGCAGCCACTGATCTCTGATTGTGCCTTGCCATTTTTTTATTTATTTTTTGGGCGCTGCAATGGCAAGCACAACACCTATGTGGCGTGCAGCCTGTGGTCTTAAACTATGGGGAAAGAATGCTGATTCCTCCCTATGTTTCAACCTTTTCGTGGATGTCTCGCTCCAACGCCCGAGTTAATGTGTCGCAGTCGCTTGCTTGCACCCGCTCCATCATCAATTTTTATTTCCCATCCCATCCTTCGAGTATACAGTCAGTTATTGACGTTGTGAGGTAGACGCAAAGTGCCCCCTTAGGTTTTGCTCTTAATTACATTGTTCATTACTGTGCAAGCCCGGATCCCTTTTGTTTGCTACCGTTCTTGCGGCATGTTTTTTTTAAATCGGTCTTTTTTAATCAAGTTGAACAACGCATTGTCTCAACGAGGCCACCATATTAATGTGCTCCCTGACCGTGATACATTCCTTTAATGGTTTATTTACAAGTATCAAAATATATTGCTGAGATATATGAGCACCGTACAACGAGGCGAATACACAATGTACCATTATTGTAATGCATTGAAACCAAATTAAAGGTACAGCCATAGATTGGTGTTTGTCAGAGTATGATGCTGATTTATGGGGGGGAAATACAATAAAAGTCACATGTGAAAGTTTCAGGTGAATGTCTACGTGTTGAGAAAACGGCAACAACAAAAAACAGTCGCGGTATTTTCACCAGGATCGTCGAATCCATCCACGTTTAGCGAGGTGACAGCGGGCACCAAAGGCGCATTTCTGGCCGCAGCATTCACAAACGGACGCCACGGAAATTTGAACCAAAAGTCGCCTGCAGGCGCTCTTTGTAGTTTCAAATTGTTTGACATACTTTTATTGATTTCCAATCAACAGGGCGCTCCAGAAGGACTAATTTTTTGCAGGATACTTGTCTTATTTCCATCACCATCTTTATAACAAGCGGACGTTCGGATAAAGATCATACGATTAATTGTCCGAGTCTTACCAAAGTATGACATACCTTTAAGAGGTAGCTTGGAGGGAGCTACATCAAGGCCCTATTATATCTAATCAGTGTTGTAGTCATGTACTTTTCAGTCGAGAGTCAAGTACCGCCAAGTACTATGAGTGACCACAAGTAGTACTCGAGTACGAGTACCGAATACAACTACTACAACACTTGGTTTACCAGCAGTTTGTTACTACTTGTGCCCAACATTGGTCAATGCCCCCCGCCTCATTCTTAAGTATAAGGCCTCCTAATCTGACATATCGTTAGTCTTGATTGGCGACGCTGGTTTTTTTTACATTAGTCACCTGTATAGAGAGTGCAACATAGACTGGCTCGGAGGGACTGGGCATGTCTACGAATCTGGACCAAACCAGCCAGCCGTTTTGAGCCAGATGTTTGTGTGATACAGAAATCTCTCCTCCAGTAAATCGTGTTATCCTCCAGATATCGGCGACTACGTCAACAAAATGAACGTCGCCAATGAAGACTAATATATAGTTCACCTATGGTCAAGTGTTTGTACCGGTCATGGCCGAGGGGCAAGCAAGTTAGCGAGATTATAAGTTACAGTAAGACAACATCGTCGATAAACATGGTGGAATATCTCACTGAATTTTACTCAAAATTAATTATTGATTTATTTTTAAGAAAGCAACGGTTTGCTCTGCGACCGTATTGCAACTTTTTAGTGGTTTATGGCGTGTCGTGGCCATTAGTGTTCTAGCCTACTGGACTAGGCTCTGGTGTTTCTGATCAGCAGAGTGCGGGTTCGAGTCCCGGTCTTGACACGTGTACCCTTATGCAAGTATGATTGCTTCATTCTTCGGATGGGACGTAAAGCCGTATAGGTTCCGTGTCTTGTACTGCACGTAAAAGAACCAAGTACAAACCGTTAGAGAGGGGGGGGGTCGCCCCGGTGTTTTTCTAGTACGGTTGGGAGCAGATTGCGCCACAGCACCTTGAAAGCAGTTACATGGTGCTATGTAAATAAATGAGTCTTGTATTTCGAACACAGGTCTGCATACCTTGTAGAAAGAATAATGCGTGCTTTGAGACGCCCTCGGTGTGATGCGCTATTTAAGAAAACTGCCTTTCGGTATTATTTTCATGTACACGTAAAGGTTTACTTTAAGGTTTTGTTTTAAGGGTCAATTTGGTCTGAGATGAAATTCCTCCCCCAACGAATATCCCCAAACACGCCAGGTACACGTGAGTTTGAAATATATATATATGTAATTATCTGCTCGTGTGTGGAGGGATCAAATTAAACTCGTGGTTTATAACTCGAAATGAGCCAAGGTGGCAAGAGAGCAACTTGCAACACAAGGGGCTGGGCGTCGTCATTGCGTGATCTCATCCCAGTCATTTTCCCAGGGAATTGTATCTTGACACTAGTCTCATAATGACCAGAAGAACGGAATAGTCCTCTCCACTCAACGAGGATGGGGGTGAAGAAATGATACCCAATTACGTCCTCGTACGCTTGACTTGGGACGGACGAGAGATCGTTGCACAAGGGGGACGATAATCGGATGCGCGTGCACACAGATGCGGGTTTTTTTTTCCCCCGTTGCGGCTGGATACTATGACCGTTTACCACTGTAAACTGATTAAAACCAACTCGCATGAATTTGGAGGTAAAAAATGTCTTCAAATTGTTTCCAACTTCAAATAATCACAGAGTCTAGTCTAACATCCTCAAGCTTTTGTGAGTTGGTGATACTTCGAGGAATGTGTATAAACTCATTTTCAATTGATCAGGGTGTTTGTTTGTTTGTTTGTTTGTTGTTTCATATCTTTTCTCGTTGTTCAACTTTTCTAATTTTTTTTAATGCAATCGGTTTTAAACGGGGAGTACATCTCCCTTCAAATCTGCACTCTTAAAACTTTCGGGTCAGGATTGATCAGGATTCTGACCCGGATCCAGGCATGTTTACAAAAAAAAGTTACCAGGATCCGGAGCAATTGTGCGTGTTTTTAATTAATGATACTGCAACTCACGTTCCGGATGATAATGACACGGAATAAATTAAGTCACACCTAGTTACTCATAACGTGTCTATAGCCCTATGAGGTGGGGACCTCTTGCCCGTAACGAGTGTAGCGAGTCGACGCTAAATTCTTCAGGCTCCAGTGTGATTACAACAAGAGCTATACATTGTGTGACGCTTTAAAAGGGAAAATCACATCATTGGTAAATGCTGTAGTAGTTTTCGAGAAATTGTGAATTTGTGGGGTAGAATTTACTATGAAATATCGTTCCAACGACCTGCTTACATTTATGACAGTCCATGACTGCCGAGAGCAAAATGATGCCAATTTGTAAACTGTCAAACAGTTCTTGTTGAATTAAAACTCACAAGTTCAAACGATGGTCCGCCGACAAAAACAATCGCTTCAAAAACAATACAGAAGTGAATTATTTGTTTGTTTGGGGTTTTTTTTTTGTTTTTTTAAATGAAATAACAACTGGCTAAAAACGGTTTCACTTGATACTTGGGAATAATAAGTATTTTCAGAAGTAAGTGTTTTTGTAGTAACATGGAAGTACATTTTTCATGTTTGCAAATGTTGTAATCTACCTTTAATGTAGGAAATGTACTGTGTGGGTTGCTTTTTTGTTTTGTTTTTGTTTATTTTTCATTGTGAGGTTATATTAACCCCATAATGCAATGAAAAATAAGAAGATTAAAATGGACAACAGGCAACCAATGGGAAACGCCCACAGTGTGGCTCTATGAACAATGGCTGGCCTAAAGCTAATACACGGACTGACGAGGCCGCGGCATCTCCTGTTCCAATTGATACCACACTGGACAAAATAATTGCCAATGGATGCATGATTCCAACAGCCAACACATCTCCATTTAATGTGTGTTGATTTTGGCTACTAAATGCTAATTGAAGCTCGTTGGCAATCCAATAAATTTAAGTTTTTAGGGTGACACAGCATACTTTAATGTAACAAATTGACTGTGATATTGAGAGAAAGGACTCGGGAAGGTCCAATACCCAACATCCCCCTTTAAAAATGTGTGTGTCGACTGTGGCCGCCAACGCCGACGGTCTCGTGGAAAATTCATTCCATCACTTGCAAATCCAATGTGTGTTTCGGCTCGCCCGCGGGCTGTATTGAAATGTTCTGTCCGCATCGAATTCGCCAAATCTATTTCCCTGCATTTCCTCTAATGCTTTCTAGAACATGGGATTGTTTGGGACAGACACATTATCGCGAGATAACTGACATCACCGCATGCAGATCAGCGTTTCGTGAGACCTATGGAAAGACCCATGCAGACCTTTAGTGTCACGTCATTCATCGTTTACAGCTCGATCCCCTGTATCCAATAGCGATAACGCATAGCTAATGTCTGTTTCTTCGAACAGGGGGCCATACTATTTCCCCCTCCAGCCTCGGACTAGTATTTGTTTTTAAAACAAATTATCATTGTTCCAGAATCACCGAAAGGTTGTTATTTCCCATGTTGGTGTAAATAAAGCCATGCTTGGCTCATGAAATTGAAAAGATTATATTTTCGAAGGTCTACATTTTCGTCGGCCCTTATCGTCGTGTGCCCGAAGGGTGAGGTACCATACGAAATGTTTACCGTGGAGAGGGCGTGTAAAGCAATGATGACAAAATATTGTTTCAAGAAAACTCAGTGTAAAAGTTTGATAGGTTTTCGGTCATTCATAAGTCATATTATAGGAAGTTTGAATTATGCATGGTAACGGGGAAAACGTGTCTTTCAGTGGGCAATCCTAGCAAACAACAAAAATGTAACCGTAATACAATATTGTTTTGTCAGGAGCCATTGCTTACGACCTTCTGTTACGACACTTTGTGTTTCCGGAAGAAGGGCGTACAGAGCCTTGCGCCCTTCTTCACACGACGGCATGTATAATCATTAAGTACAGTAACTAGCCCTTGTGAGACACTTCCTCCATTGTAGCGTCACT
Organism: Pisaster brevispinus; assembly: GCA_023634235.1. Classification (NCBI taxonomy): domain Eukaryota; kingdom Metazoa; phylum Echinodermata; class Asteroidea; order Forcipulatida; family Asteriidae; genus Pisaster; species Pisaster brevispinus. Next base: position 5,440,969 of record JAMKCF010000021.1, on the reverse strand, counting down.
GTAGTATCGTACGAAAGACCTCCAGAGCCATTTCAATAACATTCTCACATCACTATTAATTAGCACTGCTCCAGCGGACATCTTTTGTTCTTTGCCGCCTGAGTATACCAGAGCTAGCTCCTAATTGATTTCTGAAACCCAGCCATGAAGTTACGCTTTATTAGTCCCTCCCACTTGCAAAAAAAAAAAAAAAAAAAAAAACATGATGAAATTGGAAAATGTCTGCGTTGATCCATTACGTCATGGCTTCTTCCACATCAACAATGAATTGATTTACCTACTAATGTGTCTCCGTCGATCAATACTGTAAATTGAACATACAGACAGGCTGCAATTCACGCTGCATTTCTGAAAAACAGTTCTGAGTCGCCTTGGTGGAAAAACGATCTCTTCCTAAATCTAAAGCTTTAGTTCCACCGAAAAGCAATCACGTACAAGGTTATTTGCACTGCATTTGCAGGAAACAGTCAAACGTCTAGCAAACAGTCGAATAATATTAGACCACATTCAAGTCTGATATGTGACTGCGATTGGAATACAATCAATGACTTTACACGACCGACCTTGAGGGTGCGGGCAATTTCTCCGTACTGAAAATCCCGTCAGTTTTGTGAGCGGTATGAACGTAGGCGAGACGGCTTCAGTATAAAGCCATCGTGCATTGCCAAGTAGACAGCAAGATGTGGCGATACCAAAAATTCGGATAGCCATCATAATCCCTGCCGTGTATTGCATTCATTATAGCAACCTTGACCTTGATAATGATGTTGTCACTGGTGAAGAGGAAAAACAGCTAGCACCACACGGTGACATCAAGGCACGGCGTATATTAATCAAGTTGTACATCGCGGTGGAATTTGCGGTGGGGCCGTTGGCCACCCCTCGTGGCTGAATCGGTTTAAAAGAGCCACGTGGGCTGTGCTAAACAGCGTTCGATTCGGGGTTTCTTGAATGTGGGGTATAGCAAGGTGTTCGCACTGTTAATTATTGCAACGTCAGTTGTGTATTTCTTAGAGACTCTGGGGTCTATAGAGTGGTGTGCCGATCCCATACAATGCGTCATGATACAATCAAGATTGCCTTAAAGATATTTTATGGAAGTATATCAATGATGGCTGACAAAATGTATATAGGGCGATTATACATGACCTTCCAGGTAGCGTAAGTGTGATTGTCACTCCCGACGGTGAAGTGATTTGCACAGGCCACGAGCTCGATGTAGAAGATAGCGAACCGTCGTCTATCTAAAAATAAACTTCCGGAAAACTTTTTTTCCCCACAGGAGTTATAGTAGATGGATTACCTTGAGGATAGACCTGGGCAATATGGTCATTTCTACTTCTTTGCCAAAATGATAATCCGTATCAAAATTCTCATGATTTCTACAATGTCAATTTAACGACTCTTGTTTCATTTTGACCTACATCATAACAAAAGTCCACATAAAACCTTTACTGGTCTCTTTAAAAGACACCTCTACGTCAGTAGGTCTACATCGACGACAACATTAGCGCGCGGGTTGGCCAATGAAAACATCTCCTTCGCTCGATTTCACAAAACGCCAAGTTATGAGTTGTCAATACTGCCATCGTGATTTTTCATTGTGACATTACTTTTTGCTCAGCAATTTAAGACTGATACCATCTTCAGATGAATCTTATAGCTTTTTTGTGAAATCATAACCTGTCCCATCCATCAAAACTTAGGAAACTGTCGTCGGCATCAATTAAGTTTACCATTATCGTTTAAAGTAGATTCCGAGTATTGGTAATTATTTTTGAACACGCAATAAAATGCATCTAAACAACAATAAACGCTTAATTCGCTTTTGTGTTACGCCTGTGCCCTTCCCCGGTGCCCCTCCTGGACTCTTTCCAGGGCATAATGGGGGTATATAAAGGTATAGTGGGGATAGTACACAATTGTCCTGAATACTCATCCCACATCAAACAAGAAACTTGCATTGTGCACGTACCTGTGAGAATAGACAGCCTGCTCATGGCTGGAAACGGATTATTTCCCGATGTGTCCAAGATATCCAGGCGGTACACCTCCCCCTTAATCTTGTAAATCTTCCGGTGAAAGTCTTCGATGGTCGGGGTGTACTGTTCCTCGAACTGCCCCGTCAGGAAGCGCCTAACGATGGCGGTCTTGCCCACCTTGGAGGAGCCGAGGACCACCAGGCGGTAGCAGTTTTTGGCGGGAGTGTTCAGCTCACTCTCGAGCACCTGTACACTGTCGTCGCACATTGTGTGATGAATTGATCGCGATATATGAATCCTTTTTTTGTTGTGTGTTCTTGACAGTGTGTCTGGCAGACGTGAATTTGCCCTTTTAGGGGTTACTGGATCACTTGAGTAATCTCGGTTGGCAGATGGATATCAATACCGGCAAAAGGTTGGAGACGAGTAGGAAGAGGTGATTCGGATCTTGAAGGTTGAAATGATGCAAGGGTTGAAGGAGAACCCAAACAAAACAATTATGGGACGACGCGGGCAGGGTTGGAAGTCAGTTTCCCAGTATAGTGTCATAGCTCATGAAGTGCATTGGTACACTGCAAGTAGTATTCCATTCCTGTTTCACAAAGAAGCCTAATTTCATTGATGTCTGCTCGTGGTAATGCCCCGTTGTTCTAATGAAATTACCCAGTACGTTGGCAACCTTCCCTTCCGCGGTTTAGAAAACTGTACCTTTGCGGAAACTTACTGACGCGGATTTGCGATTCAATTTGTCCATAATGTCCTCTTACCCCTTTTTCGTCCTTCAGGTGTTAAACTCGACCTTCCGTGATTTTGAGTTGAAGGGTGAAATTTGACATTAGAAATGACAACAGTGACGCTGACGAACGGGGATTCTTGTCCCGAAATAGCAGTTCGGCAGGTAGGTAATTGGATATTCCCGCCGGTGGTGCCTGGAGGGTAAGATAAATTAGCCGAGTGACCGTCAGCTGCAAAATGATGTAAATCCACATTTAATTAGCAAAATGTTATAAGCACCTGCACCGTTGGGAGTTCCACGAAGCAACTCCTGATGACGATGTTCCATACAGTTTCAACTTGTGAAGGTTTCGACGTAAATTGATTTCCAAGTCCCACGTGTAACCAGGCAATTTGCCGGCTCGCAGATAGACAAAAAACTTCCTGAACTTCAGTGGCGTTCCTTCACGAAGTGTCTTCCAACATTAGAATCGGGAGGAAAATTCGACGCTCATTTTTTTCCCTTCTTTTTTCCTCTCATGCGTTGGAGTTGAAGTATTTCTAAGATTGTACAAATCAGATTATGTTTGCCACTTTATCCATCACAGACATTATAGTTTATTCCTTGCGGGTACGAGGTGTGACGGCGGTAACTGAAGTCCAAAATGTGTGGCGGCAACATTATTACGCAAGTGTTGCAGAGGTAGGGCAGCTTGCTATGTCCTCTGTGTGTTTTGACACAAGTGTCATTGACTTTGCACTCACTCGCCAGACTAGCAAAGCGCCCGCGCGAAACGAACACCTGTCTCACCCGTCGATGATGAACCAATGAAATTGAGTCGTGATATTATGAATATTCATCACGGAGCTCCGAACCACGATCCCGTGCAGTGATGCACAATGCGTGCATCTCGTCGCAGAGGACATCGTTTCCATCTCATCAAACAGCCTATGGGTGAAGTGCGAGATGTTATATTCACCCTGTCCCAACCGCAATTTGGTCTCCGGGAAAAATCCATCCCTACTCAAGTCTTACATTAACGTATGCTGATTATGGATGACAGGTTTACAATAAAAAGACCAGGTTTTGGCATAGGGCCCTAGTTCGTTTCCAATTAAATTTTCTGATGAAAAAAAACACGACACAGAATACAACCCAAGTCACCCATGAAACACTTTCCCATCGCATCGAACCGTGTGAATATAGCATATCCGGGCCACAGCCTCGCCAGTGAACTTCAACGGGATCGACGGCTGTTCAGCGAGTCGTGCTAAATCGTCTGTGTTCAGTGGGCCGATCGGGCTGCCAGCCCCCGGCCGGTGGAAGGGCTGCTGTTCCGGTCTGCGCACACACACCATTACCGTACTAATGACTTGGCCGTGTAAAGCGGATGGCCCATTAATTACATCCGCTGGAACCAATATTTATGAGGTTAAAATATGTTGAGCCTTGTGAGTTGTATTAATGATGCAGCAAAGAGTTCTTATTTAAATGACTGATTGGGGGAGAAATCAAATTACAGTTCATTAATTAGAATAGTAAAACCATAGCTTTACGAACAACAAACTATTGAATGTTGCTAAGGTGACTTTTGATCCGTGCGCCCATTTTGTTTGGGGGGGGGGTTGAAATTACACAAAAACATACGCCAGCTTCAGAGTCAGAAGTTGCGGAAAATGTTGGGCCTTTTCAACAGATACGCATGCGTATGACGCAATAACTTACCAACAAGATTACTCTTAAACCTTGTTGGTCTGCAGCAGTTACGTTTGACTCACTGCTGTATACTTCATCTCTTGCAAGTGCTGCCTATTTGAACACAACATTCGAAACGTTTTAGGCGGGAACCATTAATTCCCAACAAGCGGTACATACCGACATAACGCACTTTAACGGGTCTGAATGATTGGTAGGTAAAACGTGCACGTGACCTCAGCGTACCGGCAGCGTTGCGTCTTATGCAAGGGGTCTCTATAACAACCTCTATCCAAGTGGTGTAAGATCTCGGCACGCCATTTTGTTTTCTTTTCCAGAATGCCTTACTCGATCGTTAGAGACGTAGGCCTACGCAGAGCTAGCGGGCGATACGGCGCGCTGCCCCTGGTAGCAAGGCTGGTTTTATGCGTACAATGAACCGTGTAAACGAATGAATGCTAATAGACCGTGCAAGTCTCGCGCGTATTCTAAGATTGGGACCGTTAAAGCGCGCGAGTTTGTTTCCTGCACACGTTAAAGCAATGTACGTGGACCATGTTCGAATACGCGCGAGACTTGGACGGTCTACACGCGAGATCGTAACGGTATTATGGCTGTCATCCCAATCTAGAAACACATCTGATCATTGGGCCCTTGTCACCCCCCCCCCTCCCAAGACGAGCATTGTAGCAAGCGCTACGTGATTTCTAGCCCCTTGTAATTAACCTAGAAACTCTCAACTTTTCATCCCCTCGTCGTATCTCAGCTAAATTCTCGCCCGCGTGATTATGTCAATAGCTTGGGAGTTGGAAGATGGTGTTGTTACGTAGATATATGGGACATTATCAACTGTAACAAAGATATAACTGTAATTGCAAGAAAACTCTTGGGACACCAGCTGGAAAAATTGATCAAAGTGTGCAAAATTCAATTACAAAGTCGTGATTACATTCTTTTCTTTCTTTTTTTCGAACCGTGAACGTTACGAATTTGATACAGACATGTATATTTTTTATTTATCCTAGTTCTCATAACTCATTCCCTGTTATGAACTGATTTTGATGGATCCAGTGCCACGCAGCAAACTAAACTAACTATACTTGGCATTGGTGCGGCCAGTTTGAAGCCCATAACCAATAAATAAATAATAATTTACTAGAAGAGTATGTTTAACGGATCGCAAGAGATGTTCATCTATCATGACCACCATCTATTTTTAGTGAAACAGTCAGCGAAGCGAAGGACAAAATGGGCGCAGTTTCTTACGAGGCTTCACTGCAGGATTTTTTGGTGGGAGGTACTCCACCGAAACGCAAGTGAAACTGGGAATTTCCAGGCATCTAAAATATTCCACATAACAATTTTGTTTCCAGCGAGGTTAAACAAGAAATGAAAAATAATCTATTAGACGACGCTGTTTAATGGATTGAGATGGGATACTAAACCATCACGGCCACCATCATTTTAGTGGATGACAATATTGTGCATCTCTTGCAAGGCATTGGCAAATAAAACGTTTTATTTAGGCCAGGAAAAGAAATAGGGAGATTTTCAATGTTCATGCGAACATGGACTGATTGGTTTATTTTTTAGGGATTATTATTATTTATTTTTTTGCAGATTCGGGGAGAGTTGGCAGCTCTTGGCAAAGAATGTACAGAGGAAATAGTTAAATTAAAAGGGAGGGGGACTGTTCCTAGAACAAAAAGAACGACATCGGCATGTGTAAAAAAAACACGCAGATGACATTCAAGGTAATCGTTCTATTTCATACATGGCTACTTATCACAAAACGTGCCATGGTGGAACGAGTAAATAAAGGCTCATATTAAATTGGAAATGGAATGCCTCAACATCAAAAAGTCGGTCAGACGAAAATATAAATGGAGCATGAATTTCATTTCCTTTTGAGATTATGTCAAGGATTAGCTCATGGATGGGCGTCACAAATCTGCTGATTCACACACACAAAACCTTTTTTTTTTAATGCTCCCTGTGGCAGTCTGTCAACAAAACTGTCTCATATCAAATGTCTCTGAAGTCCTACAGATTAAAAGTAAACCATTACTCAAAATGTTTAGAATTTGACAAAGATTGGTTTGCCCGACCCCCATTGCAAAGGACTGGTGTGCTTCTCCCATGAAATACCGAATCCAGCCAAGACTTGGGCCCGATTACATCAAGCTGTTAAAGCAGAACAATATTGAAGACGCATTTAACTGCCCAGCAACACTTGACAGGCAACCAGTCAGGATCGGTGTAATATTACATGGTCATTTGGCTGGTAACCCCCATAATAGAGGGGAGGGGGCTATTTAAGGTCCAAACCATTTTGTTTTCAGTTTCACTTTTGGGGTTTTTTTTTTCGCGGTGGGAAGTATATGAGCCCTGAATGAGCGAGGTTTCTCCAACAAGTCTGCCAGGAAATTTAAATTTCACAGTAACACCACAAACATAGACTGGAGTTTATAAAATTAAGTTTTATTAAAGCGAGATAAAATATCAGAATCCATTTTGTTTTTGACCTTACTAGATTTAGTACGGTGTGAATATACGCCAATTGTTAATTGTTAGTTTTATTACCATATACAGAGTGGTTAGTGTGGTACAGAAGGGACCTCACCCTGCGTTTTTGTTACTGGCTTGCGCCGACAGAAAGTAGTGCAGTTACCGCAATAATTTGGGCACTCCATTATCCATTATGGGAAATCATTCCTTCCAAAATTCCCTACCCTATGTTTTCCTAATGAAACTCAAGTATCGTTGTGGCCTTCCTTCTGATATTAGTTTTATTATGAGGGTAATATACTTTAAACCTTGTTGGTGGTACATTATACACACGTGGACTGGCAGTGAGGTCAATAGTGCATGCCTATGCACCACCAGGGACTGTTAGTGACCAGGAGAGGGACCCATTTTCCTAGATGTGCACTAGTGCCTGAATTATGTCATTCTACATGTGTTTTTAATTGAAAAAATTCTTAACTGAACTATTTTACTTCAACAATTAACTCATGAGTAAGTCAACCACAAGCAATCAACTAAAGGAATGCTTTTAGTTTCCCCTTAGATTTTTTTGGCTTTGACTTGCTGTTCATAAGAGGGCGCTGTAACCAGTCAAAAATCTTGAGTATATTGCCCAGTTCGGGATCTATTTCTCACAAGTTGCGCACGCACGATGTCTGAAGACAGAACCAGCAAGAGGTATGTTACAAAGGTGGATACAAATGCATTTGTGTAGAATCTGTTGGGCAATTATCGTTGCCTTGAAAAAGGCACTCAAAGTTCATTGAGATTAGCACAAGAATGTGTCTTTTTGGAATTATTATTAATATGATCAATATTTGCATTTTGACAAGCACAAACTATTAAGCGTCCTACAAAGCACTATAGAAGCGCTCGCAAGTTTTAAACAAGGGCGCGCGCATAATATTAGTCATTTTTGGGAGCCAATTAGCATTGTCTTTCAGCACATCCCTACGACGGTCAGTGACGAGAGGCTAGTGATGAGATGTATTGATATGGCGTGTTGCCCATGGTAGCCAGGCTGGCACCAGCCTCTATCATTGAACCCCACATGACTGTGTTTCAGCCAACCAAAATACAGAACCAGCAAGAGGTGTGTTGTAAATGTGGATAAAACTGCCTTTCTGTAGAATCTGTTCATATTATTCTCTGCAGGAGTGGAAAATTAGGCAGTTATTGTTGCCTTGAAACAGCACTCAAAGTTCATTAAGATCAGCACAAGAATGTGTCAAACCATTGACAATTCTAAATTGATGCAGTAAGCAAAGTCGTCTTAAAATTTAAAAACACAAATTGTAACTGGAGATTATTTGTAAGTCATGTTTTTAAAAAAACCAACACAATTATAAGGGGGGAATTTTTAAAATTATAGTGATTATACCAATAAATATTTTACAAAGTTCAATATTATCTAACCAACCATGGTCTGCCGGCTGTAAAGGTCAAGGGTCACGCTGCTGAGGAATGCTGGGATGCTGTCTTGTTGCCGTAGAAACGAGTCAATAAAATCTGTCAGGGTTGATGTAAAGTCGTTCTCTAGAAGCTGCATTTCACCAGTCTGCGTTGCCTGGATAAATTAAAATAATAATCAAATATCAGTTTTGCAAAATGCAACATAATTTGGGATGATTACTGGGGAAAACATCAAGATGCTGAAAACAATCAGTTACTGAGCAAAAAATAATTATACAAATTTGTTATTGAAAAAAAAGGATTTTTGACACGGAATGAAAATTCCTTGTAATTTACTAACACAATTAGTTCCTTAATTTCTTATTCAAGGGGACATTTGCAACTTGCTGGTTTTATTTATCCTTATCTCAGACATGCAACTGCAATTTGTCACCCCAAAAAAAGAAAAGCCCCAAAAAGAGAAAAGTGGCCAAAAAGAGGAAAGTGACAGGCACTGCAAAATTTTCTACTGTCTTTTCAAGTTTCAATGGCACAGCTCAGAAATGGAAAAAAAAAAAAGCTGATCAGCAGAAAAGTTCCATGCCTGTTCTCAACAAACAAACAACCTGGCAAGGCAATTATGGAGAATTCTTTTTAATAATAACAATAACATTATAAAAGCACTTCACTGGAAAAAACAGCGCCTCAAAAAAAAAACAGTACGAGACTTGGACAATAAATTAACACAGAACTGTTGAACTGAAACCCCAGGTAAATTATGTTGTCAAACAGAGACGCTAATTTTGGAGCCAAGCTGGTAATATGAATAAGTCCCCAGTGAAATTCTAAACGGAAACCATCAATAATTTCATTGTTAATATCATCTTCCCCCCCCCCCCCCCCGGTCTGATATTGTAGTCACAATAGGTTCCTCATGGATACCTAGACACAATGATTGATAGGCCTATGAATGTAGCCCATGCGAAACCATGAAATGAACAAAAAATACATTGTAATAATGTAATACAAGTCGAGCTCATGATGACCAACATTTCTGCTCCGATTGCTAGTTTAGCTTCACACTCGTGATAATCCATGCAGAGCTCATTAAAATTTTATTTGGGCAATCTCTCAACGAGGCATCACCCAGGCTTAAAGACAAACTGAAGGAGTGGTCGTCTTTTTTGAGGGTGGGAAAAAAGTTAATTGGTTTCAGTCTGAAGCTCATTCATGACAAGGTTTACAACAGTACCAATCCTTCAGTGAAATATTTCTGTCTAAAATAACTATCAAAGTCAAGAGAGAAAAAAAAACACTTAAAACCCAAGAAGTCACCATTGCTTATATTGATTGCTGTAATTGAAATAAGCCGGGTATAAGTGCACACAAAATCCCCGGCAATCACAAACCATTTTACCTTGTTTTCACCAAAACCGTTGAACTGAATGATATCTTCCCAAGCTGGTGATAGGGAGTGTTTTTTGACACCAAGAGGATTGGGAATTAATCAACTTTTCTAAAATACAATCTACTTTTCCTTTAAAGGTATTATACAGGATGGGTAAAGAAACATCATTGTTTAATTTTAGTCTGAAAGCTCACTGATTATGACATTCATACTTACAACCACCTTTTCTGTGAAATATTTCCCTCTGAAATGAAGTTATATTCGAGAGAACTGTATCTGAAAACTTTTTTTTTTTAAACGCTACAGCTGGTTTTGGTTGTTACAACCAAAATTAAGGACACTGTGTTTACATGCTGAACATTGTGCATTGGTTTTCACTATTTTCTCCTGACTCACCCGACGGATTGAGCCCAAATTTTCAGAGGTTTGTTATTTCATGTGTTATGGTTGATGACACCAAACATAAACACTGTCAGCGACTATTTCGTCAGCTCTACCAATCCTGTATAATGCCTTTAACACTATCCTGACTGGAACACAAATTAGCTCAACCTGTCCCCATCAATGCTACTAGCAGGTTCAAGGGAGCCAGTTACTGACATTATGTAAAGCCAGCTAATCAAGACGCTTGTTGTTAACTGTTGTTGATGAGACGTGACTTGACGCCACCAAATCAGCATAAAGTCCCAATTAGAAAGTAGACGACGAAAAAAGCAATGGTTGCCACCAACAACGCATATAATGGAAAATAAGTTTTTGTGTACGGTTATAAAATATTCATCACAGCTTAAAGCTGTGTTGGAGGTTTCTTCGGCGAAAAGGACCCCAATATTTTTTTTTCTCAGAGCAAATTTGGACGGATCATGTTTTAAAATGAAAATACGTAAAGCGTGAAATACTTGGAAGATGCAAATTGTTTATGCATGGCTCCCTAGTATGTGAGTTAATGTGAGGTTCAGACCACAACTAATTTGTATCTTTTAACAAAATATTGGGAATCATTCATGAGGTTTTTTTTCATTTAAATGTCTTAAAGGAAACTTTCTTGACTTCAGAAAAATTTGCCATCTAATTACTTAAATCCGCTTCTTACTATCAATTTAGCAAACAATTGGGCCACGCATCTTTAACACTTTGACCCTTTGACCCTTATGCAGTCTCTTTAAATATTCAAAAGTATGAATGCCCCTTATAATGTAGAAGAAAAGAACCGAGTTACAGGAGACAGCACGGTTGATTTCACCAAGAGCTAAGATTGATTTTAAGATGTGGACCAATCTTAATTGCTAAGCAAAGTGCGACGTCACACTCTACAAATCACCATGAGGAAATTGACAACTCATCCTTAGATGAATCTTATAGTGATGAATCGATAGACCCGTCCCACTAAGCAAACCTCTCTGAGGTCAAATGATGGAATAGCGCCCGCCCCCCCCCCCCCCACACAACTCTCAGCCAATGAGGTGACTTCCTTTGAACTCAGTGAGGGCGCTGTTTGAAGCTTGTGAAGTCATTTGCAAGAGGTCTACTCATTTTAATGAGGCACGCTTTGAGCTGCCTGCTTGCAAACCTAATCAGTGCTGTAACCCAAGTCCGTTTTGTCCGAGTCCGAGTCACTAATGTCCAAGTCTGAGTCCGAGTCCGAGTCCACAACAAATGGATTCCAGACCGGTCTCGAGTCCGAGACCAGACTTGAGACCTCCTGCCTGACTGATCCAGGGTTTGAGAAAAAAACCACTTGAAGGGAAACTGACTGGGTAAATTTGTAATAATTTGGGGTTGAACAAAGAAATTTTCATTTTCTCACCCCCCAAACATGTTAGTTTTCACAAAAGTGTACGGTCCAAGAACGAAAATTTGCTACCATTTTTGTAATATTAAATACACTGAACAAAAGATGTTGCTGTTTCGAGTTTGTTCCAGATAAGTTTACATTTACAAATTAGGAATGCTCACAGATATAAAATATCTGGAGTAATTGGACCGTGATCAAGCTAATTACCATTGGTGTATTGATTTACATATGTCATTTTAGTTGGCAACTTACTTGAAACAAAATAACATCGCTCGGTCTCTCTGCATACATGGACATCAGTCTGTACTGGTTGTCCGTCGATATGTTCACCTGGTACCCTGTTAGCCGGTAGCAAGCCTCTCGGAATTCTTGAATCTTCTTCTGGAAGACTTCTTTGAGACGTTGGTTGCGCAGCTCCGATGCCGATAGCTCTTTCTTCAGATCTAAGGGTGATTGGTACCAGTATAAATTGTGTGAACAGGCAGTTGTTAATTCTTCGTTAAAATTACTTTAATTTAAGTCAAATTTTCGAACTTGTCTTATTGTAACTCATTCACAGATTTCTAGCTTCTTACAATATATTTTTTCCACGAAAAAAAATCCAATCACATAAATATCCTAGCTATCTGTTTACCTCTAATATATAGAGCCTACAAAATGTGTAAATATCAATAACTATCATAAACAATACAATCAAGAACCCATCCTGACATTGAAATAATTTTAACATCTCATTTTTATTATTATTACTATTTTATTTGATGGGTCTACAAAATGGCTCTCTGCAGCCTAATGGCTTAGCTGTTAAGTGCTTAAAGAATTACACAAATCATCGGACTATAATTAACTTTACAGTTAATAGCAACAATAAAAAAATTATGAACAAAAATATCAGCCTTGCAAAAGCATGTACACATGTACTTAAAAATTCAACCGAGGTCATTAATGCAAAGTCAAGGCTAATTACATGAAGATACAAATTGGCTGAAAACAGCGAAGTAATCCACTAGTATTGTGAAGACTACAGAAATAGCTTTGGATGAAGAACTGTCTGCAGTACGATGATGAAAACATGGACAACATTAGATTTTTAAAAAGAGTTATCGCACTTAATCGTAGCCTAATCTTTGTCTTTGCAGTAGCGTTGTAGTCAGGTACTTTTCCGCCAGGTAACAGCAAGTACAGGGTACAAGGCAGGGCTTGAATTTGGAGGACAAATTATGCAAGACCGCTCGGCTCAAAGCTCAGTTTACAAGACCGGAAATTGTTTCACAAAACCAAAATCAAATTGAGTAAAATTGCCCCACACAGTTTCACATTTAACATGCATTATTTGTAAAAGCATAAAGACATGTAAGATAATATTGATCTTCTTTGTCTTTATGAGTATTATATTTCATTACTCAACAGGACCTAAGGTGAGAGATATTTATCAGACTCGAACATAATTTATTTCTGTTCAAGATATTACATAGTTGGGTATTGTTATTTAATTGAAAAACACAAGACAGCCGGACTTGTCCGGTCATGAGTTTACTGTTCGGTCATGAGTTTACTGGCCTGTCATGAGTTTACTGTCCGGTCATGAGTTTACTGTCCGGTCATGAGTTTACTGGCCTGTCATGAGCTTACTGGCCTGTCCCTAAAAACAATGGCCCTAGGCCAGCAAACCAGTGTAAAAATCAAGCTCTGCAAGCACAAGTCTGAGTACATTTTAAGTCAAGTAAAAAGTGTGTTCTTTAAAAAAATTGAAAATAAACATACAGAGATGGAGAACATCACAACACTGAAAATGAACGGTGCTTTGATTAATTTTTGTTATAACACAGAGCAACAAACTGCATAAGCCCAAATTCAATAAGTTTTTCCAAACACAAAAATTTGCTAAGCAGAAATCAGAAATCAGCCAAAGTCTTATGTAGTGGACACTGGTCATGGTTGAGCTCTATGGTTAGTTTTGCTAAGCAAATCAATTTGATAAGAAACATTTTTGGCTGAACAGCATTAACAAATTGGGCACATCGCCTAATTTCATTAAGCTATACAGCACAAAAACATGCTCAACAAATGAATTTGCTAAGCCAAAATAAGCAAAGTACCAGTGGCAAGTAGCGTGCAATCCATGACATTTTGGATGGTAACCAATTTTTGCTTAAAGGCAGTTCTGTGTGCTTAACAGCTCTATGAATTTGGGCCCCTGGCATTGGGTCCATTTTCATAGAGCTGCTTAAGAATTTCCTGCTTAGCAAAAATAAGCATGATACCAGCCACAGATAGTACAAGTGCAATGGTATTTTGGCTGGTAACCTTAATCTGGTAAATCTACTTTTTTTCTGCTTAGCTACTTTTTGTGCTTAAGCAGCTCAATGAAATTGAGCCTAGGTCTGAATGACAGCAGCACATACGGTTTTAAAATAGACAAAGTCAAGGTTTAATAGATTGCTATTCCCTCAGAATCATGATACGCATTCATTACACCGTCATGATATGCAATGCATCCAAGGTTAGACATGTACTGGTGTTCCATTCAAGAGACGCCAGTGAGGAGGGGAAGCAGAATGCACACAAACATGACAACGTCATCACAACTAGACCATTAATAATAGCCTTGTTAATGGCTAGAGAGCAGGTTATTGTAAACGGCAGAACACAAGTAACTTCAGAGTATAAAACGGCATTTGGTGCTCAACATGGGACAAGCTGCACCCCCCCCTATTGTGTCTTCAATGTGTGCTCGGCATCTCAGGAATTTTTTTGAGGATATTAGGGTGAGGGGCACTTCTGTACTAGTAGGAAAATAGGGTGTTAAAATATGGGAACATTGGGGGGGGGGGTACCCTCCGCCCCCATATCAGGCATAGTATACAAAACGGGTGAAAACAAACCAGCGAGGGACAAATCTCAGGTGTCCTGAGAGGGCGCTAGCAATACTACTTGTGAGAGAAATAGAGTGAATAACAAACTTCTTGTATGAGATTATCAATCTCATGCAGGCATACAGGAAATACAGGCTCTATGGGTTTAAGTTTGTAAACATGTGACGTCACAAGTTACATGGTCTATAAATCTAGCCAAGAAATTTTCAGTGACAACTACAAGTTTACCTTCTACCTCCTTACTGGTGGACTCTTTCATCTTCTCCGTAACAATTTGAGTGACATCATCACTGGCCCCGCCTTCCTCCAAGACCTGCACCCTCTGCCTGAGGGTCTCCACCTCCTCCTTCAAGCGTTTCACCTCCTCCCCCCGATGCTGGCGAGCCAGTGATGCTGGATTCTGAGAAAAGCTGATGATCTTGGTCTTGCTTGGATCGTAGTCACCCTGCAAAGAAAGGAGAAAAGGAAGACGGTAAATGGTCTGACAATTTATTCAAGCAAAATGGTCTGGACCCTTTTCTGTGTGCTGTGGATCAGAATCCACTATTGTTGTTGAACACAGGGGACATGACAAAGATGGTGGTAGCATGGCAAAGGTTTAGAAAACCAAGGTGTGATTCATCAAAGCAAACAAATCCTGAAAAATAGCAAGTGGTCTCCTCTTAATCTTAACCATAACACTTTTCAAAGAACATAAATAAGTTTTATAAAAAAATTAGTAACATTAGAGAAAACACTAAAATATACATGTACATATACTAGTAATAAATCAGAGATATATAGCCATATTATGGTACGTAAAATTATAATCAGCAATCAGACCTCACTCAAACACAATACCAGCAGTTAATACAAAACTAAGCTAATCAGCCGAGACCAAAACAATACGAAATATGAAAACATCAAAGCGAGATATTTATAATCTATACACAACACTGTACAACACGAGCCACCAAGATTATTGTGATAATGACATCAGGGCCTAGTTTCATGGCTCTGCTCACCGAAGAAAAGAATCAAAACTAACGGAAGCAGGGAATTCCTCGCTTACGTCATGCATGTTTCACAGGTTAGCAGGGAATTTTTGTTGTGCGCCAGCGTACTTCTTATTACGAGGTGTTCTTCCCTACACAGCTAAAGCAGAAATTCGGCACTTGCCCTGCAAGCGAAGAATGGAGATCGCAAGCCCAGAATTCGGCGGTAAGCAAAGCCATGAAACTGAGCCAAGGTGAATCGGGTCGATAAAATTGTTATCACGATGCGGCCATATTGTGTTCTCCCATTCAAATCAATGTTACCGAACCGAGGCTGGAAGTATATACCGGAGTCTGATCCCTTTTCCGTCTCACCAACAATCAGTACTCATTGGTGCTATTGTTCCCTCAGGGAACATGACCCAACAAAAGATGGTGTAATGTCATACCTTTAACGCCCTGCGCTCTAACATGGAATCAAGAGCCTCATTCCTCTCAGATAGACTATTAGTCTCTTCCTCCAGCTCTTTAATCCTCTTCTGAAGTGTCTCAATGTCAGCCGCTCCCCTGAAGGTCGATGGTTGGATGGGTGGGGTCGACTTGGATAGAGCCAGCTCATTCTGGACATGAGAGAGCTTAGCATAGAGCTGTTGACATGTTTAACAGACGTTATAATTAAATTGGGGATAAAGAGTGTTTTTTGCCTTTACCATAGTAATAATAGTATGCAGTTCTTATATAGCGCTTTATCACACCAGAAGGCATCTCAAAGTGCTCATTATTTGTTTACAAGGTATGTTAATAATAATAATAATAATACAGAGTATTTGTAATGCGCCAAAATTGACCAAATTAAGGTGTTCAAGGCGCACGAGAGTGAATCCTCACACAGTAAAGAAAGACGAAAATCGACAAAGAACAATTACAGTCATATTAAACAAGCAAGTTTTCAAACTAATCTTTAAAATTTGAGCTATGTTCAAAATATAAGACCCATAACATGCTGTGGAGCTATCTTCAGCCAACAAAACCAGAAAGCACCGGGGCTTACCCCTTCTTTTAATGATCAATGTACTGGGTTCTTTTTTACATGCATTATACAATGCATGGGACTTACATTCCATTCGCAGAACAAAGCAATAGTGTCATGCTTAAGGACACAAGTGTCAAGACCGGGACTCGAACCCACACTCTGCTGATCAGAAACACCAGAGTTTGAGTCGAGTTTGCTTGATCGCTTGGACACATCACGCCATGTACTGATGTACAACAGGCACTGAATACCAAGTGCTGTGAGCCCCCCCCCCCCCAGGGAAAAATCCACAGACATACTTCTGGGATGGAACTCCAAACCACAACCCCCTCCCATTCTAGAGCAGCTCCAGATGGCGGGGAAAGTGGGTTCGAATCCCTGTTGATATTTGTCGAAATAAACAGATTGTTTAGATCAACAATTTAGTTACACTTCAAAGTAACGATGGTTACAATAACCAAATCAATATTGAAAGAGCCCTCACTTGTCAAATTTCTTCAATCACCGATCATCCACAGATGATGTTTACACATGAAATTTCAAAACAAACTTTTAGAAACTAACAACTAATTACATCAAAAATTGTTGAATTGCCAACATAAAAAACTCACAAGGCCGTTACACACAATTTTTTCCTAAATGTCAGGAAAGTTTAATAATATTTTTTAAAAAAATAGAAAACAAGAAAAAACAAAAACTGCAAAAGTATCGTCTGTTTTTATTGTTACGGTAGAGATTCCAGGTTACCCAAATCATAGCTGAATTCCTACCATTTTACATATTTCTGTTTTGGGGTTTATCTTCCTACCTGTTTGTTTTCCAATCTGAACTTTCCAGCCTCTTCTGAAGCTACCTTGATGTCATGCTGTAACAAAGAAACGTTAAATAGAAATCTTTCTTTGGTTAGTGGAACTTCAAACCCTCAAAAAAGAATTGTAACAATGAAAGCAAATTTGAACAAAAAGTTGAGACTTTTACACAAACAGGCTTTATTTCCATATTCAGAGATACTTTAAATACATTATACAGGACTGGTCAGAATAAAAAAACATCACTGTTTAGCTTTAAATACATTATACAGGACTGGTCAGAATAAAAAAAACATCACTGTTAAGTCTGAAAGCTTACTGTTTATGAAGTTCATACTAGAACCATTTTTTCTGTCATATTTGAGAAAACTGTATCTGAAACCTAAAAAAAAACTGCAACAGGTGATTTCGGTTGTTACAACCAAAATTAAGGACAATGTGTTCACATGCTGAAAAACTTGTGCATGGTTTTTCAATATTTTCTCCTGACCCACACAACAGAGTTAAGCCCGAATTTTCACAGGTTTGTTATTTTCATGCAAAACATGAACACTATCTGCGACTATTTTGTCAGCTCCACCAACTGGTGTATAATACCTTGAACGGTTTTTAACAATATTACCTCAAGAATTTCAATCTGACTGTTACATTTCTTGAGGTTTGCTTCAGCTTGCCTGAGACGAGCTTTACACTGTGGCTCGTACCCCCTACGCGTTGCCTCGCTATCGTACGAGTTGAGAATCTGCTTCATTCCTTCACTCTCCTACCGAGTACAAAAACAAACATGATACAACTAGAGTACGTTAACAATCTGTATGACTTCTGAACACCAACAAAAAAACCTGTTGCTAAGTCCATACATCAAGAGCCCCCGCGAACATCTGCAGTACGCACAAGGTTTTGGTTTTCCGGCCGCAGAAGCAAGATTTTAAGTTGAATTTAAACAAGTGAACTTCATAGATCATCAAGAAGATTTGACAGCTCTATGCACATTCCAAACGGTTGTGCATTGTTGCATAACTAGTCTCCTTACAAGAATCGCCGGCAAGCTACTGTGCTTTTGCTTAGTTTCTGGTAAGCTGTAAACACAAAATAACGATTTCTGCTTGCGGCTGATCTGTAAGCAGAAAAAAAAGGTCTCCTACAAGCTTCTCGTCAATGGCCCCTGTACCTTTATTAGTTGGAGTACTCTCCCCTGCAGCCGTTTCACAAGGTCGTCCTGCTGTTTCTTACCCTCTTGTAGTTTCAGCAATTCTTGGGTAGTAGACATTAACTTTTCTTTGGCTATGCCGTAAGACTGCTCTAAGGCATGGGAACTGAAAAGAATTTAAAGAAAATCAGCCGGTAAGTCTAGATTGAACTTGAATGTTGGTTCTGATTGTAATTTTTTTCCTAGCTGCTTGGCTTGATGGTGGGTAATGTACCGGAGAAGGGTTTGTTTGGTATGTTATTGTCCAAGAGGTTTTGAGAACCGAATGGTCAGCCACTTTGGAAGTGACTTCTTATGACTATTGGGTTTCCCTGCCAGGGTTCTTTTGTTTTTTCGTTTTGTTTCCAATTGTTTCCGTGTACCACCCCCAACTTGAGGTTGTACCTACATGCATCTGCCTGTCCAGCTGGGTTGTTCGGCACTTTGCTAGAAATTGTTTTGTATTCTTCATTTTAGAAAGCATTATTGTTTGTTTTTGTAGATCTTTTGGTTGTGCAAATTGTTAATGTCAACTTAATTGTTTATGTTAAACGTCAACCACGTTAGATTTGTTTTACAATGGAAGAGGGTTAAGTTAAAGGAACAAAGGAGAGTCCTCACATTGATGGCAATAAATTGATAAATGTTTTTTTGCAGAAACGAGCAACCGGCAAAAGTGTCATAGGCTGAGCTTTGCTTGTTATTATTGTGACACTCATTATATCGGGTCGGGACGCTATTCTGAGGCGATCGGTAAATCTCTTTTATTATTCTTAATATCTGTAGAGTGAAGACAGTGAAGAAGCACCCGTCAGACCTGTCTTCATGGAATGGAATTATAGGAGCGCCCGAAACCCGACGTGGAGGGCGCTCGATTTAAATTTAAATATCAAAAGAATTAGTTAAAGGAATTGACTAAGAAGTTTGTGAAGCCGAAAGTTATCAGGGGACATGGTTTATACCTGTCACATTATTATCATTATTAATATTATATCTTTAGATTTTATCACATCCCCATAAGCATCTAGCACTGTAATCTGTTACCCTGAGGAAGATACCTGTGTAGAGAAGACGAGGAAATGTTCAGCTTTAGATGTGGGAGGAAAACCCCAAATAGAGAAATCCCACGCAATCGGGTAGGGACTGAAAAACCATCCACATGCAAGACTCCGGTAAAAAAATTGGGATTCGAACCAGGGTTCAGAGAGGTGAAAGGGAGGGAAGAAACCAGTGAGCCAACCTGACTGCCCCTGGTGACTGTCCAATAATGATTTGTTTTTGCTTTGCAAGTTATTTTCTTAAACAGCTCTATGCAATGAGACCTGGGTCAACTTGTTTACAGCCTCAGGCAAAAAAAGAAGTAAAGTTTGAATAACCACAAAAGAGTTAGTGTCGAAGAAAAGAACAAACATTTCTTTTTAAAAAACCGACATGAATTGCTTACTTGGACAAGAAGTGCCCCTGTTTCTCAAGAAGAGCGACTTGACCTTGTTGCAATACTGCAATCTTAGCAGACATCTTGGATGGGGAACTACGATCAAATAAAACATTCAAACAAGAGTTATTTACACTTCGGTTCAACACAACTTTTAGTGAGACAATACAAATGCTCAAATTTCCCCAATGGAATATGATATTTACAATTTGTTACGCCACCTGAATGCTAACATTCATTCTCCTTGCTTGACATTTGGCCAGAAATAGTTCCAGAATCCAAAGTTTAGGGTTTTAGGTGTGGAACACAGTTCATGATTTATTGAAATCATTAAATTTGGTTGCTAAAGGCAAAATTACATTGAATTTACAATTTAAACAAACTTAGAAAGGATTGAGACAAGGTGGAACATTAAACAATAATCAACAAATTATACAACAAAAATACACACGAGAAATTCAGTGGATATACAAAATAATGTGAAAATTTCACATGTTTTATCACGCTTTCAAACCAGCTGACCAACCACTTAAAACCATTCAACTGCATGGATTTTAGCAGCATAGCTGTGCAAAGAACTAACTGCGCACATCGTGTGTCTACTATGTGGATTAAAAGATTCAAGATTCAAGTTTTATTCAATCACGTTAAAAACATGAGATTGTTCACCCCAGTGGATTTTATAGAAGTAAACAAAATCAGATATGAGACTCTAATAAAACATTTTAAAAACACCAAGAAAGTACAAGACAAGTCACTAGCAATGAAACGTAACTGTTAAACAAAATGCAAAAAAGATGCACTACCAACAGCGGTTACCTGCCACTGACAGATATCGTTAAACAAGAAAGCAGTACAAATATTCAATAAATAAAAAATACAAAATATTAGAAGAAAACAATATATGAATTAAAATATAAAAAGACATAGTATAAAAACAATATATACAGTAAAATACAGAAAGAAAAACCAAATGAAAAAAGCATACATATACATGTGTATACAAATAAACTAGTAGGGGAGATGGCCTTAGCTTTCGATCCAAACCGGACCTTCGTCAGAGGCATAAACAAGCACAAACACAAACATATCCATTTATAGCAAAAAAGAGGAGCAAATATATAGTAGAGCAATGTGCAAATCAACAATTAAAATGACATCAAGAAATCTAAAACAAATCTACATGGCATTGAACAGTCAGACAGTAGAGGGTTGACTGCACTGTGTAGATGCGTTCACCATAATAATACAAAATTTGTGAAGCGCCATCTATCTATGACCGAACAAGTTCTGAGTCGCTGGAAAAAAGAAGATTAAGAAAAGCAGACAATACATGATACATAGACTATCAAAGTACACAGGGGATGTAATTGAGAGCGCATTAAAGAGAGATTTGCACACCACAAAAAAAACAAGTGGAAAAACACACTGTATCAAAATGAATGCGGGCATAGTTTCAAATCACGGTGGATGGTATTCAATGGTCAGACAGTAGGAGGGTTAATGTTAACAGTTTCAGCAGTGTACGCCTGTACAACTATTCCGTCTATGGCCTTACCTTGGTCTGTTCTCATTGTCTGTGTCCATGCTTTCCCATCTTGTCAACCTCACTCTCAAACCCTGCAAGTTCATCAGAAATGTTTGGTATGAACTATTCAGCAGAATGATACAAAAACCCTATGTCACACTCTTTCCCAGAAAAACCTAACCAAACATCGGCTACAGTTTTTTAAGCTTTAGGGCCATGTTACCAGCGTTCTCCCTTAACACTGGTTGTCGTTCAGTTAAAACACCTGAGGACCAGAGAAACCTCACTCTAAAAAGTAGGTCTGGCTAGTTAGAAGTGTTGAAAAGCATCCCTGTATAATATAAATTATAGACCAGTGAAAAAGCTGGGGGACCAGTGAAATGACATGCTAACTGGTCCTGCTGGCTAGGCACTGGAAAAGTTATGGGCAAACCCTGGTCACACGAGGACAATTTACAGGCAACCAGTTCCAGGTAATCACCAAGAAGAAAAATAGTCACATATTCAATTTCAGATCACTGTCTTGGGGACAGTAAGATACTAATAGAAAATGTATGTTCGGTTTGCGGTAACACCATGTGTATATCTACTTTGCTGCGTAGATTTTGTTCTTTGTGAACTAGATCAATGCTTTATTCTACTGCCGCGGAGTAGATTTCGGAAATTCAGGAGACTACTTAGTTCTCAAAAGAACTGTCCTGTTTATTAACTACTATCTGGGCAAAAGGTAGGAAATCGGCCGGGACTACTACTTTCGCTTAGTGGATCGAGGGGACTTCTCGTTATTAACTTCACTGCCGCGGAGTGAGTCTCCCGAATTTCCGAAATCTACTCGGCAGTAGAATAAAGCATTGATCTAGTTCACAAAGAACAAAATCTACACAGCAAAGTAGATATACACATGGTGTTACCGCAAACCGAATATACATTGATACCTCACCATGCAAAGCCTCAAAACTTATTTAATAGAAAATTGTAAGTTGTACTTCCAAAGTGTTCCTCATGGACGCAGTGCAGTTGATTGCCTCCAAATTGCCTGTAAAGATCAGACTATTTGACAGGGCCTTAAAATAGCTATGAGCAAATCATATTCACAAGTTTACAACATTAGATCGTTGGCTTAGTGACTACAAGGTTGTTAATTGCAGTATCATTTCCGTAATTATCAAAAGGTTGTTACAAAAAAAACGCATATACATTTGAACAAATAAATCAAATCCACAAATAGATGTTTTTACTTAGAAAGCAAATGTTTCTTTTTGCAAACAATTACTTTGGAGACCACTCTTGATCAATAAACTCCATTTACCAGGAGCTCCAAAATATGCAAAAACCAATCTTTTTAAATCCATAAAGTCTGCACTAACGACCTTATAGTTCCGAGCTGACGAGATGTTGTCTTTAAGCATGCTTCTGATTGTAGCCTAAGGCAAGCGTGACTGCACAACAGATCCCCATGATAGCCTGTCTGACATACCTCATTCTCCACCTGCAGCTCAGCCAGTTCCTTTGCCCTCAACTCAGCACGCTCCAGTTTGGACTCCAGGCTTATAGCTTGCTCCTTCAGAAGAGCGTTGTTTTCATTCACTTCTCTGGGGAAAGACAAAGCACCGTTCATATACAGTTTGCAAACACTAAGCCACAAAGATCTCCGCATCACGGACATACAACTTTGTTTATGCAAAAAATAGGAAACTTCCTTACCTATAATTTGCAGACATGGACAAAAATGTACTTCCAAGTTACTACAAAATAACTCACTTGACTCAAAGTACACATTATCCAGTGAGATTTAAAAGTACTTAGGAACTAAATGTTTGTATGCGCAGCGGTAACAAATTCCACCAACGAGGAGTAGCTGTAGCAATTCCCCTGTCCCACCAACTTCTCTTAGAGCAAGGCTCGAAAAGTTTAGGGGGCTCTAGATGAAAATGATCGTAGACCAGGACGAGTGCCAGAGGGAGGAGATTGAATGAGGCAAGAAATATAACCAGGGGCAATTGAGTATACACAGTATCTGTTAACACCAACCTGTAATAATTAACTTCATCTCTAAGCCGTTTCGTTTCTCTCTCCAGATCAAGCAATCTTGTGGCATCTTTTTGGACGGCATTAGCCACAGTGGTAGCATCCTCCTGGTCCCTCACTTTCTGCTCCAACTCCTAAAATTTAACCAAAACCAAGCAAAGATGTTAAGTTTCTGCATTTACACTGATACAACAATGAAGTACTGATCAGAGTTTTTCCGCAATTACTGGGATGGAAATAGCTCCAGAGCTCATTCTTTTCAAACACATCACAGGTATCTCAGACCGTTGATGTTGTTGCAACTATTCAAAAGGCCAAATCGACTTGATGCCTGCACACTAAACATACATGCGAGCGTAAAAACATAACAGTAACTGCGGAAAACACTGGTACAGTGCTCGACCTCACAAAGAGCTAAGACTGATGTTAACTGCAAAATCGTAACTGCTAAGCAAAAAGTGATGTCATAATACAAATCAATACATGCAATATGGCAATACTGACAACTCATTTTACAATGAATATTAGTGCTTTGTGAAATCAGCACCAGGACATCCTAAAACTGACCTAGAACAGATTAAAGTTTTAAACAGTATTTTAGACAGATTGCAAGAACATTTATTAATAGCATGAGATTCCGACTCAGCAGAGTCTTTCCCGAAGGCTAAATGACAACACACAAGTATATTAGTGTAACCGAAGCAGGCAAGTAGACGGAAGTAAAAATAGAGATGCAGAATGCATTAGGTATGTAATGAGATTTTGTTCTAATCAGAACTTTATAAGAAACTCTTTCAGATTGAAACTTATAGAACGACATGTTTTGATATCTTACTACCAATCCTATACTTTGTCTTTAAAAATGAGCTAAGCCCAATTTCTTAAAGCCTGTAAGCACAAAAACTTGCTAAGCACAAATAAATCTTGCTTAGCAGAAACAGGTAACCAGCCAAAAAAATCATGAAGTTTACATTGTTAATGACTGGTGCACGGTTTATTTTTATTCAAAGAAATTTGCTAAGCAGCATTTTCTGCTTAACAGCTCTATGAAATTGTGCCCAGGGGCCCAATATCAAAGAGCTGCTTAAGCAGACAATATTGTGCTTAACAACTTTTTGCTAAGCAAAAATACGCAGGACACCAGTCACAGATTGTACATGTGCCATGTTATTTTTCGCTGGTAACCTTATTCTTGCCATTCTTGTGCTTAACCAGCTCCATGAAATTGGGCCCAGGACAATAAACATTAATTACTAGTACTACCACAGACTGATATGTAGGTCACTAGTTCTTGGGCCTCTACGTTAACACAGAAAAGCTTCAATCAGCGCAGGACAATTCATCCTTGATTGCATCCCATTTCATATCCAGGCTTCTCCATTCCATACTCCTTTTTACGTCATTAATTTGCTTTGTTCATGACCTTGACGAGAACATGTCCCTCCTTTGTGGTTGATTTTTTTAAAGTCAACATTTCATTAGGAGAATACGGGTTAATGGAAAAAGCTTTCAGGGTGTGTGGGGGTAGTGCATGACATACAGGTGTAGATGGGAGTCACTATTCAGATTTGCCTAGTGGTATTTTAGCTATAGACCTTTATTATAATGCTGCTACCATCATTGTCTTGTTCCCTGACTGCAATAGCAGTAAGTAATAGTTTTTTTTTATGACACCATACAGGCACTAGACTATTTTGGAAAATAAGTACATCACAAAATTGAATTGGTCATTTTCACTTCCTCTTTAATAAATACCACAGGATAATTATGTTGTTTTAGTACCGGGTGTAATTTCATTATTTCAATGTAGGTAAACGGTGACTAAATCTTTTTCGCTGAATTAACTGGGCTGCAGCATCATGTCCTTCCATGTTCAGTAAATATTTGATAGTTGATATAATAGAGTAATAACTGCATCGAGGATAAAGAATGTTATTTTGGTTTTTGTTCTACACTAATATGTAATAAGCACCGTGTGTTGTCACTGCGTACATCTGTCTACACCAAATCTATTAATTAACTGCTTTGGAGCGATTGCAGCAACTTGATTTTTATAAATACCATCTCGCCGGGAAGGATGTGAGCAATCTGACACTGGCGTTTTTATTTTTGGAAATTTACTACTAGTAGCACCAAACAGAGATAAGGTTTAGCTCTGCCGGATATCCCAGCCAAGAAATATGTCTCTAGAATATTTCCTAAAGTATAAGGGACAGTACTTTACATATAAGTATAGAGAAGAATGCTTAATAAGTGACTATAAAAATACTGCTTTAAATTACTGCAGTATTACGGAGAAGAGAGCGTGGCACCAACCACAGACAGTCGACATGGCAAGGTATTATGGCTGGCAAAGAATCCTACCTTGACTTTTTGCTGAGCGCTCATGAGGTCCATGCGATATTCTTCCATGGCTCGCCGGTTACTGGATGCCTCAATGCCTCGTCTGAAATAATCAATCAATCATAAAATACAGTTCAATGCAATTCATCAATCCGATGTTTCTGTTGCATTCCGTTGATAAAAAAAGTGACCATAACTACGGACAACAGCAGGAAGTAAAGTGGAAGAAAAGTGGGGTTTTTAACAGTAAGTTTCCACCAAGTAGATACAGTTGTATTTATTTAAAATGCCCCAGCATGGCTTTGAATTTTAAATAAATTATGCCCTTGTGGTTTATGACTTGATATTTGAAATAAAAAGTCGCATCCCTTAAGACGATCTCTCTACTACCGCTTCCCAGGTTGTATTGTAAACTTGGATGTGATCCCTGGCTATACCGCAGTTACAGGTTGTATGGCTTCTGACTGGCAGCCCAAACAAAGATATTGACAAAATAGGGAGACTGCCAACATTAGGGCTGGATAGCTCAGTTGGTAGAGCGCCGGCACATTAATCCAGAGGTTGCAGGTTCAAATTCCACTCTAGTCAATATTTCTTTGTTCAACACAAAATTCACTGTCAATTTTCCCCTGTGGTTTATTAATTTATATATTATGCCCCTTTACAATCTGATACCATGTGGTGGATGCATCTACGCAGTATAAAGTCAACCCTCCTACTGTATGACCATTCAATATCATCCACCTGTGGTTTTGAATTTTACACAAAGTATGCCAGCCTGCACTCTAATAACCTCCATGTGGTGAATGCATTTACACTGTACACAGATAGTTATATTGTCACTACATACATAAAATGACTGATGAAGCTTCTCAGTTTTAAACACTAGAGGGCAGTGTTCCAGATGGCCATGGTAGTTATTTCTTTTGAATGGCCCCCTAACAAGCCTCACCAAAGATAGCTTATAATTATGTTTTTAAGCGGATTGAGTTGTCAGACAGTAGGAGGGTTGACTATGTACTGTGTAGATGCATTCAACATCATGATATCAGATTGCAGGCTAGCATAGTTTATCTACTACTTTGCTCGGCTTGTACAAATTCTTGTTCAGGATGCAGTGAAGTAAGATGAGAACGATTGTACTGCAGTCGGCGCAATGCGCACAATCGCAACTCATACACACACACAAGATATGATGCATGGAGACTCCATGGATAAATGTAAACGATCTTTTAACACCAAAGTAAGAAAAATGTTGCCGGTTGGCATAGTTTATCCATCATTCAAGACCACAGCGGATGATACTGAATGGTCAGACAGTAAGAGGGTTTAAGTACTTGCTGGGTTTAAGGACACAGTGGCCAAATAAATTCTTATAAGGTTACAAACCAAGAAAGGCAATCACTCTTATCTTGTTACAGTAATAATGTGTGACAACTGTAACTCTTTTTCTTTGTTCCAAGAGGCTTACCTCATTTGATACTGCAGTTGACTTTTGGCTTCTTCCACATCGGTCAGTAGTAGCTTAATTTCAGAGTTTTTCCTGATGGGTTAAACACATTTCCGGTAAGACAAGTAAAAATGATAAAACCGTTTCATTTAAGATAAACCAGATTGCACAATAGGGCTCTTAAAACCAAATATAAACACCGAGTAAGAAACATTCTTGAGGACCACGTTTCAATTCAGCATGCTAAGGCCAAAATTATTTGGTCCATAAAGACCTCTCCCCCCCCCCCCCACTCCCCAATTTAGAAAAATCTTGGGGAGAACCCTGGAACTTAAAAAGCGCAAAGCCTAATTATACGGCACTGCTTACCACATGATTTTGCGCTTACAGCGCCCTGTAAAGTACGCGATTCTACGGGCCAGAAGCGCAGAATTCTGTGGTAAGCGCAGCCATGATATTGGGCCCAGATGTTAATGACCTTCTCTGTAAGAATTCAAAACCACATCTAAAGGCACTCAATGTATACAAAGATTACTAACTCTGAGCTACAGTCTCACTTACTTGGCTATTTCATTTGTCAGTCTTGAATTGTGGGATCGACTCGTAATTTGAAGCTGAGAAAGAAAAAGAATTGAATAAAGAAATGAATAGCCACATCCAAACAAGAAAACCACAATTGAGATATCGATGTGCGGATCAATTAAATAAATTGGTACTACAGACTGCCTCAAAGTACCACACCTTCTAGGCTAGCATTGGGTACATGGGTTTCTTCTGTTTGTACAGCTGACACTGGTACCACAGACTGCCACAAAGTACCATACCTTCTAGGCTAGCATTGGGTACATGTGTTTCTTCTGTTTGTACAGCTGACACTGGTACCACAGACTGCCACAAAGTACCGTACCTTCTAGGCTAGCATTGGGTACATGGGTTTCTTCTGTTTGTACAGCTGACACTGGTACCACAGACTGCCACAAAGTACCGTACCTTCTAGGCTAGCATTGGGTACATGTGTTTCTTCTGTTTGTACAGCTGACACTGATACCACAGACTGCCAAAAAGTACCGAACCTTCTAGGCTAGCATTGGGTACATGGGTTTCTTCTGTTTGTACAGCTGACACTGGTACCACAGACTGCCACAAAGTACCATACATGTGTTTCTTCTGTTTGTACAGCTGACACTGGTACCACAGACTGCCACAAAGTACCGTACCTTCTAGGCTAGCATTGGGTACATGTGTTTCTTCTGTTTGTACAGCTGACACTGGTACCACAAACTGCCACAAAGTACCGTACCTTCTAGGCTAGCATTGGGTACATGTGTTTCTTCTGTTTGTACAGCTGACACTGGTACCACAGACTGCCAAAAAGTACCGTACCTTCTAGGCTAGCATTGGGTACATGGGTTTCTTCTGTTTGTACAGCTGACACTGGTACCACAGACTGCCACAAAGTTCCCGTACCTTCTAGGCTAGCATTGGGTACATGTGTTTCTTCTGTTTGTACAGCTGACACTGGTACCACAGACTGCCAAAATGTACCATACTTTCTAGGCTAGCATTTGGTACATGGGTTTCTTCTGTTTGTACAGCTGACACTGGTACCACAGACTGCCACAAAGTACCATACTTTCTAGGCTAGCATTGGGTGCATGTGTTTTTTCTGTTTGTACAGCTGACACTGGTACCACAGACTGCCACAAAGTACCATACCTTCAAGTTCTAGGCTAGCATTGGGTGCATGGATTTCTTCTGTTTGTACAGCTGGTATGATGTGAAAACCCAAGTGGCTCGTGAACTGAACTGCGGACTGAAAGCCCTTTCACATGAGCACCAGTAACAAAGGTCCTCGGCTATGGGTGCCAGTCGACTGTCACTTTGTTTGATTGCGATTATTTACTATCGTTGCTTTCACATGACTTCTTAAAATTCAAATTTACCAACGCCCCTCGTTTTTTGTGGTGTTTTTTTGGTGGGGGGGGGGGGGGTTGGGGGGAGGTGATAAAGGTCATGATTGTTCATTCACCGAACACGTTCTTCTACTGTACATGAGAATAATGATATTGCCATAGCAAGGGTCCTTGGTTATGGCATAGTCATCATTTCACACTAGATATCCTGGTGATTTCAACATGGTTGCTTTTTCTTGCAGAAGGGTCTGGATCTCTGATAAAAATAACAAAGGGTCCTTGGTTATTATTTAACAAGGATAGCTTTCACACGACTGGAGTTTGCTAGTTTTTAACATCGATGTGATTTCAATCAAGGTCTCGTACAAAATTGTCTCGTGTGAAAGGGCCTATAGTCTCCACAGTCTCCTGTAGAAAGAGATTTTGGGGAAAGAGCCAGTTGGGTAGGAGTACACCGATAGTAACAGGGTTAAGCTGAAGTTTTTCCCTTTTTTTTAATTCTTTTTTTATAGTAAGTCACAAACACTTGTAATGCTTACATCTTGCAACGTAGTCTCCAGATTGAGTTTCTGCTGTCTCAAGTCTTGTATCTGTGACTCAAAGTTTGCCTTCATCCCTTCCTTGGCTCGTCTCGTCTCGTCCAGCGTCTTGCGTGATCGCTGTTCCTGCTTCGTGGCGAACTCAAGCTGTCTCTTCATCTCCTCCACACTGGCCAGCTCCATCTTATCAAGAACGAATCACAAAAATGACTCATCAAGTATCATCAAAAATTCTTATTAACCACTTCACAAAGGTGTCTAAAAAGAATTGACCATGTCTGTGTGCGGTATTATTTTTGGGTGAACCTTTTGGAACTACCAAAACAACTATTTTTGTAGAATATCGTTGTCACATTAATAAAACCCTTACTACCCAAAGAAATGACAACAACCATGCTCAAAACAATGCACCAGAACTTTCCAGTGTTCAACTTGTGAATGTTTTTTTTAACAAACCTCTCTGCTCCTTTGCTCCATTTCTGCATCCCTCTCGTAATCCAGTCTGGCTCTCTTGTGAGATGTCTTCAAGCTGTTCATCTCAGCTTCAAGTTTTGCAATGCGGCTCTGTGCCGACAGCAACTCACCTTCCCGCTCTCGTATCTGCTGCTCTTTTTTATGCTTCTCTGAAAACCCACAACAACAATTTGGGGATTAAAATCTGTAAACTGTAATGTGCCATTACTCAAAAACAAATTTCAAGTAATGGACTGCAAGGGAATCAGAATGGGTCAACTTTTAAAAAAATTGGGTCGAAAAAAGAATAAACTGACTGAGCGGGATTTGAACCTGCGACCTCAGGATTGAAATGCTGGCGCTCAACCAACTGAGGGAAAACCACGCAAAGAAGTTTGTGACAGATTTGTTTTATGTTTTCACTCTGTTGATATATATTGACTGACCCTTTTGTAATTACATGAACTATGCATTTTTGTAAAAGCAACAAACAGAGTTTTCGGCAAATGCGATAAATACTAACAGAAAACAACAATCTGCTTTTTTTTTATGAGCCCTAACCCTCCCTCCTGAATCCATCCTCTTTGCCAAAATGAAGGATTTAGACTGATGGAGGTTTGTAGGCCACGACACGCCACAAATAGGAGAGGAGGATGTTGTATTTTTTGTAGGATTGAGGTCACCTGCTGAAGGCAACAGGGCCTAGGTAGAAAACATCAAAGACATTCTTAGATTCTTTGAATATTCATACAATCTTATTCTTACCTATGTCTTTGGCAATGTAGCTCTTAAACTCCCCCATCATTCGAAACACTGTGGTATTGTCGTCTGGACTATCCATGGCGTCAATCTTGATTTTTCAGACGGTTTGAAATTAAGAAAGTCTTAAACAAAAGCAAAACAGTGCAATAAAATGTTACCACTTTTTTGATGTACCCATAAATATAATAATTTAAGATTTTAGTTACTTTTAAAGCAATATCTATCATTGAAGAAATAATTTTCAAGTAGACCCAGTTATTCGCATTCGCAGTAACTGGGGTGCTGAACTCCGGTTTGTTTGTTTTTTTTCTCAAAATGTTGACATCTGCAGTCATGCTACTGAATTAGCCCAGGTTGGACTCCTCCGTTGCATACAACGTGATAGAGTCCAGGGTATAAAGGTCCCGTACCATTGTGAACAAATTTGTAATCAACTTTTCTCATATTTATACCTGATGAAGGAAGCTGAAACTTCGGTCACATTTTCCTTGTGTCCAGAAATCCCAGCCTGATGGGTTAAGAATTGTTAATTTTTTAACTTTGGGCGACATTATTCTGAAAATAAAATGGAAATTTTATTTCTGTTGTAACTTTTCGTACTGACTTCGTTTGTGAATACTCGCGCACACACGCGCCTATAGCAAGTTCGCCACACTCGTTCTAGTCTGGTGCAAGATTCCAGAAATCCCAGCTTGATGGGTTAAAGAATTGTTAATATTAACCTTGGGAAACATTATTCTAAAAATAAAATGGAAATTTTATTTCTGTTGTAACTTTCCGTACTGACTTCGTTTGTGAATACTCGCGCACACACGCGCCCATAGCAAATTCGCCACACTCGTTCTAGTCTGGTGTAAGATTCCCTTTTGAGTTTTGTTTTGAATTGTCATAATATTCCCCCCAAGGGGGCTATCTTCCACGAACTGCCTGCAAATGATAGATAGTGCCGTCTCGCTGGGAAATACTGCGACAATTAAAAATGAGGTCTTACACCCAGACTACACTCAATCGTGCTTCAAGGCGCGTTGACCCGGAAGTCGATGGAGTTGCTATGCATTTCGCGAATGTGCACACGTGTTCACCATGTTCACTCGTCAATCGGTAAATGATGTTTAAAACGTTAGCGTGAATCTGTGATTTATTTTCTGGAATAATTAATATCATCCATCTATTCTATGGCCGCTGGCTGGGTATTTTAATATTTGTTACTTTTGGACGCCTCAAAAAAGTGTAGCTATGCCTATGGACAGGGGACACGAAGAATATATGAACAGAATTTCAGCTTCTTAAATCAGGTAAAAATATGAGCAAATTACTAATTAGTCAACATTTTGTTCGCATAGTCAGATCATGCCTCCATTTTTGACCATGGTCAGATAAGAGATAGTAGAGAAGCTGTTACACCATGGAGGCAGGAAACTTCCTTCCTCCATGGTTACACCCAGGACGTCAGTGTAGTGGTGCAACATACACTGACGTCGTACCACCAGGGCTAATTTAGACCATAATACTAATAGAGAGGGTCCTTTCTCTATGTTTAGACTCAACCACCAAACCAAGTCAAGTGACCAAGTCAAGTGACCATGAGATACGGTGACATTTTGCAAACTCACAAAGTTCAAACTGATAAAAAGTATTCACACTAGTTTGAAAGTACTGAATATTCTAAAAACTTACAAATAAGCCTCAGAGTTTGTAAAGGTCACAGTGGGTTTTCCAACCGGTAACTCTCAAGACAAATACATTTCATTTCAAGGCGCCGCCATCATAACGATTTGAATTCTGGGTAATTTCGGTAAACCACCATTGGTACGTGAAGCTAGAAATCACATAAGGTTGTGACTAAAAAGCGCATGCGCAAAACTTTGTTAGTCTCTTGCAGTCCAAGGCAGTCGTAATGTCGTGTCTATTGTTTTGCCAATGCTAGTTACTGTACTGTATTAAGCTAATTAGCTATCAAAGCAGCCGTATTCTATCACGTAAATACAGTTTAGTAAAACTGTCTACTAACACTTTTTGTAAAGTCGGATCATGCGTGGAGGTTTTGTTACCCTGTGTTTGCATCGTTTCCAAAACAGTGTTATTGAATATTTAGAAGCGGGTTGAAATTACTAATGTGCATTAACACGAGAGGGTGCCAAACAGCTCTGAAACACAGGACTTCATCGTTATTCTCGCGATCACCACTACTGCAGAATTATAATGTAAAAGAAAAGTTGTAACGGAACACGAACAAACACAAACAATAAAAGAGGTCTCCTTTTTAATTTGAAACGAGGTTGTTTTTAGAAGACAACAACAGGCGTAGCCAGGACTTTTTCGGTGGGGGGGGGGGGCCTGCTAATGGGTTTGTAAATGGGGGTGGTCATGCAAGGGGCGCTGCAGGGGTCCACCATCCTCTTATTATATTTTGTGGCGGCGATAGCGATCCCAATTGCGATCGTTCACTACATTTTTATTATACAAACACGCATTTTCCTCTTGTTTCTCTCTTCTTTTTTTCTTTTTCTTTTGGTGAGCACTATCGCGATTTTTTTTTTCGTGGAAGGGGGGCACAATGGGGAACCGGGCATTTTGGGGGCGTGCCCCCCCACACACACACACACCAGGGCTCTCGCCCCCTTGGCTACGCCGCTGCGCTCCGGTTGCACCCCTCTAAAGTTCATTTTGGATCTAAAAATATGGTTTGCTTGTGCGCAAGCAAGTTCAAAACGTGCACACGTTTTTTTAACCGAACAGGCTTTTTAACCCTTGCAGATGTTGGGGCTTCAAAGAGAGACAACAAATGCGTTACCATAGTTATGAGGGATAATAAGTCATGATCATGACTAGGTCATAATTATGAGATAAACGAAAGTTTTGACGCTGATTATGACATGCACTGTAGGTCATAATAAATTATGAGATACACGTCATTATTATGACTTGTACTGAAGTCATAACTATGAAATGTAGGTGATAACTATTATTACATTCAATTAAAAAAAATTCTCTCTCTCTCTCTCTCTCTCTCTCACTGTCCATTTAAGCTCATGCATAGAAAACAAACGACAAACAAAGCAAAACAAAACAAAAAGCACAATTTTCCCTCAGTGCACTAAATAAATGAAACAATGTTATAGTGTTTATAGGTCTACTAAAGTGATATAAAGTCACGTTCAGGCTATAACTCAAGTGCAACTTTTTAGGCAGGACTACACTACTTCATTTGGGATCATCTTTGATTTGTCTCGTATCTCAAAATGATAGTTGCCTCTAAAGGAAAAAAGATACTTAATTTAAAGGAGGGAAAGGGCTAATTGATCATACCACACAATGATTAATTAAGCTATATCTCTAATGACCTGGGGGAGTCAAATTCATTGATATCCTAGAATGGACCATTACACATGTATAAAAATAAGTGGAGGGGGGCAAACCCCAGAGTATATATACTTTTTTACAGGAATTGTTCAAAATACATATTGGATGGTGTGGTAGTAAATATTGGCTCGTTGGGGAACATTGCTTAGATAATTAGATAAATATATCAATTACTGGGTAGCTAAAGGACTCAAACAATCCTAGACATTAGCTGGGTGTGTAAAGAAATCACTTTGATGTAAAAAATGTTGGGAAATATTTGCCCTTTCGCTCGTCGGGGTAAAGTCGGGGGCATTGCTTAGATAATTAGATTTTCGCTAATTAGGGGGAAAATCAATTACTGGGGAACTAAAGGACTCAAATAATTCTAGACAATAGCTGGTTATGTAAAGACGTCACTTATGTAAAAATTGTTGGGAAAATATTTTTTAAATAAATCAAACTCTTCGGCACCCTGACCTATTTCTACTGTTTCGTTTTACGCTCAACTAACCACGGAGCAAATTCAGGTGGCTGACTAGAGTTTTCTAATAGACTAAACCATAGTCGATCTAGATGTCACTCGAACCCTGCATGGTTGAACTAGCTAGTCCAACTGGATCAACCTAGCTCCGGAGCACCGTTCCTCTAGGCTAACCAAGCAATAGGCCTACGTTTCTTTGTCAAAATGGCGTTTTGGTTATGTGATCGAGAGAGTTTTGTAAACCTTTCTTAATCACAAACAAAATTTCTTAACGATAAATGGTAAGATTTTGCCAATGAATAATGTCAAATATTAAGACATCATTATTATTGCACTACATTAGGCATTTTTATGGCAAATACATGTTTTTCTTTTCGATACTTAGTCACCTTGACGAATCAATCGCCTGACTTGTTCGAGTGAAACACATACCACGCATACATGATTTAAATGGCAAATTCACTAAAGGTTAACACCCGAACTTGCTCATAACTGTTATTTGTAACACCTGATTATTGTATGGAGGTTGAAATATTTCCATCGTAATTATGTAACACTATGATTAATATCCAGTATAAAATGTACGTGCGCCGTCGACTTGTAGTCTGTGTTCTTTGGGTGTGCAATTGACTCGTTCAGCATATACAATTTACTGTTTAATAAAATTATGTTCCTTCTGTAAATAAGAATTCCGTGTTTGAATAAAAAAAAAACTAAGCTGTAGAAGTAAAAGGAAACCAGTGATCGATTTGTGTTATTTTGTTGAGTTTGACGATCGCTTGCAATGGGCTGGGTCGGCCATGGCGGCCAAACTGTCCATAACAACGATGTCACATCCAGGAATTTGAGTTATCAAAAACTGGACATAACCTTCTGTAGAATTGTTCTTTACACACACACTGAGAGACATTAGAATCAAAACACTTCGACCATTTCTTAAATGAATGATAAGTACATTTATTTACAAGACATTAATTAACAGATCTGATCAGGAGCATTCACATAATTAAGCAGCTGAATAATCAACTCAAATTAGTTTTACGTTAATCTCGAAAGTCGAACACTTTCAATCATACATAGTGGAAGGGTAAGTATTTTGGTTAGTTCAACGCAATACACTCAGCAGGTTGGGTCTCTTGGGGTGCGGTGCTTTTGAGGTCTATGCAGGCACGCTGAAGTGGAAAGCTATTCCCATTCTGACTCGTTCTCTAACGTCTCTCCCTTCACGGGTAGCTTACCCCAGATTTGAACCCCGGAAGTGGTCAGAAAATATATTAATAGCCTACACGACAACTTATAATCACCGTAGGATTACATACAATAAATCCAGTGACGTATTACCAACCCACCCCCATAAAAACCTCTACTTCGCCACCACCTCTCGCCCCTCCCAAAATGAGATCTTTTAAAAATGAAGAAGTAAATGGTTTTAACCTTAAAATAACTCCCTCGAATACACCTTTACCCATGCCCCCCCCCCTCGAAGTGTGTGGTTAAGCCACTACTGAAATTGGCAGTGATTAGCTGATTGTTCAATTGTATTAGTACAGCATTGCCCTAAATGCAAATGAGCTTAATGGGGGTTGGTCTTTCATCCAGATGTATCCCCGCAGTCTTGAATTGTTACCTCCACGGTGTGAAAGCACCTCTCGTCAGGGACAATTCGTGCTCAATATGGGGCTAGTGTACTGATATTGTGTATTGATTGTGTGCTTGAAAACTCAGCAATAGGGGAGTTTAGATGGGGGTGGGTACTTCTTTACAAGAGGAAAATAGTGTGTTGAAGTATATGAGAGCAATGGGCGGGGGCATGATGTATCAGGGAACGCCTAAACCAGACTGCATCTAACCCCAACCAACTGTTACAGTTTTCATGAGACCATGCTAGGGCGTCTCAAGTGCGACACCACTAAAAATATGTTTTGCAGGGTTGTTAACCGGCAGCTAATTTGCAAAAGCTAGTTCTATTTTCCCCAAAAATGTTAACCCAAAAGCATTCCTTGTCGCTATATCGATAATACCCAAATTTTAAGTTATTTTAAACACATAATGTAACCACTATATTATATAATAACTGATATTTAAATGGAAACTTAAAATAACTTTTGTACACAGTAGTTACCTTCTTTAGATAATTTTGTTCCCTTCAATCTTTGCGTTTGTGCACACGCGGCGTATATCAATAGCTAACTAGAACAGCAGAAGCTGCCATGGCGAGCTGCCGAACGCCCGATAGAGAAACAATGAATAATAAAAAACAAACAAACAATCATTTGATCAACTGATGTTCAAAGAGGTGGGGACAGTTAACAAGTATGTAGTTGACCATTGCCTACTTGGTTTGAAATGTCGGAAAGGGGCTCAGGATGGGTGGAGGCTGATTACGATGAAACATAGGTGTTTTATAAACCACAATAAAAACAAATTCTTACATGTAGCTCTCAGCTCTAACATGATATGTCATCAAAGACATGCATTTACCAGAGTAGATGCATCTATGTACATGTATTGAAATTTACAGGTACTTTGAAAGATGCATGCTCGTCAAAACATTATAGCTGTTGGCAATCTCTCACATTAAGAAAGGCGAAACAGTTACATGCTGTACATGTAAACATGAAACCTTTTTCTTTTCATTTCCTCTTACACAAATATGTATGGTTTCGCCACTCATTAAACACCATAAGAGCCCACATTATCATAAACTGAACTTTCCAAGACATCACCCTATAGATGCATGTTACAGGATGCATACAGTCCCAGCCTGCATGACTTACCTCTTTGCCCTCTGAAATTGTACTGAATGAGACACCAACCTAACAGAATCTCTGCCATATAAAATGACCTAAAACCTTCCTTTGTGTCAAAAAGAGAAACACAAGCCTTACAATTGGAATTGAATTAGACCTACAACAATGTTCCACCAGAAAACCCACACATGCATTGGTCTAATTCAATGCATATCACACACATTCATTGAACTAGTCAGTGGTACATGTACCAGAAATCTTCCATCTCCACCAAAAAATGCTCTTCTGAAAAATACTCAGCATTTTTTTAAGTTTTTTTTTATTGGTTGTACCCAAAAATATAGTTGAAATGGTAAACCTGATTTAATGTTAATATTAGGCCGTGTCCGAAACGGCGACTTCGGCTACAGCTACGGCTAACGGCTAGATCGCGCGCGTCTGCCTACTCTTCAACACTGGCAGATGCGCTGATCTAGCTGTAGCTGTAGCCGAGGTCGCCGTTTCGGACACGGCCTTAAATATACCATTGAAAAGCATTTCGAAGCTCATTGCGAAACCATTAAAATTACTCAAAGGAAACTGTTCAATTTCCAGAAGGTAATAATGTACCCTGAAAACTTTAACATTTTAAAACAATTTCCACACTGTGGATCAAACAAAATTTTGGCTGTAAGTCATATGAACTGCAAATGAGGATAAAAACAATTATTAACTATCTAACACCATGAGGCAACAAACTTTCACAAAAAGTCTCAATGCAGATGGCCGGACAGAAGCTTTTTAATTTCCAAAGGGTAATAATGTACCCTGAAAACTTTAACATAATAAACCATACAAAAACTTGACCACAATTTCCATTTTCACTTAGTGAATCTGTTCACACAAAAACAATTACATAACACAACAACACATCTAGACGGACGGACGGACGGACGGACAAAATCAGTATTACTTAGGCTCACATTCTGAAGCAGCTCGCAAAAAACTGCACACAAGAACCAATTGTGCGTATAGGTCATAGGCT
The DNA here is from genome assembly GCA_023634235.1 of Pisaster brevispinus. Taxonomy (NCBI): domain Eukaryota; kingdom Metazoa; phylum Echinodermata; class Asteroidea; order Forcipulatida; family Asteriidae; genus Pisaster; species Pisaster brevispinus. The sequence continues at coordinate 5,402,524 of JAMKCF010000021.1, read as the reverse complement.
ACTCTTATAAAAGAACCCATCTTTTAAAAAAACATAAACGTAAATGCTATTACACGTTTGATGTCCGCCATTGTTTAAATTTATAGATGTAGCTTGATAGAAATGAACTCATTCTACATCAGGCATCAGGTACCTGAAATTTGATTATGAACTGTTTATTAATGTAACATATTAATTATATCGTAAATATACAGCACCTTTTATCAGCTGGACGGTTAGCACAATTGGATAGTTTGAGGTAGTGTTAATCAAAAGACCCGGGTTCGAACCCTGGCAGTTTTTTTTACAGACTACAAAAGGTAAAGAAATATTTATATCTCAAATAATGAAAACTTCCTGTAGATCAGCCAGTTAGCTAAATTGGATAGGAGATGGTCTTGCATATCGCAAAAGCCAGGTTCGTGTCTGGTTGGCTCGGACCAAGCATTTGATTTCATTTTACCTTTATAAGTAATTAAGTTGACAATATATATATTGGAAAAACCAAAAGGTGGTGGTGGGAGGTAACTTAGCGCAGTGGTAGGACGGATACTAAGAAGAAAGAAGGTGAGAGGTTCGAGCCACGCTCGAGCAATTTTTTTTTTGAAAACGGGACACACAGGACTCAGGACTCAGGACACAGGACACAGGACACAGGACACAGGACACAGGACTCAGGACACAGGACACAGGACACAGGACACAGGACACAGGACACAGGACACAGGACACAGGACTCTGGACACAGGACACTGGACACTGGACACTGGACACTGGACACTGGACACTGGACACTGGACACTGGACACGCTGGACACTGGACACGCTGGACACTGGACACACTGGACACGCTGGCAGGGCGCTGCTGGCAGGGCCTTGCCCTGCTGCAGGCAGGGCCTTGCCCTGCTGCAGGCAGGGCCTTGCCCTGCTGCAGGCAGGGCCATGCCCTGCTGCAGGCAGGGCCTTGCCCTGCTGCAGGCAGGGCCTTGCCCTGCTGCAGGCAGGGCCTTGCCCTGCTGCAGGCAGGGCCTTGCCCTGCTGCAGGCAGGGCCTTGCCCTGCTGCAGGCAGGGCCTTGCCCTGCTGCAGGCAGGGCCTTGCCCTGCTGCAGGCAGGGCCTTGCCCTGCTGCAGGCAGGGCCTTGCCCTGCTGCAGGCAGGGCCTTGCCCTGCTGCAGGCAGGGCCTTGCCCTGCTGCAGGCAGGGCCTTGCCCTGCTGCAGGCAGGGCCATGCCCTGCTGCAGGCAGGGCCTTGCCCTGCTGCAGGCAGGGCCTTGCCCTGCTGCAGGCAGGGCCTTGCCCTGCTGCAGGCAGGGCCTTGCCCTGCTGCAGGCAGGGCCTTGCCCTGCTGCAGGCAGGGCCTTGCCCTGCTGCAGGCAGGGCCTTGCCCTGCTGCAGGCAGGGCCTTGCCCTGCTGCAGGCAGGGCCTTGCCCTGCTGCAGGCAGGGCCTTGCCCTGCTGCAGGCAGGGCCTTGCCCTGCTGCAGGCAGGGCCTTGCCCTGCTGCAGGCAGGGCCTTGCCCTGCTGCAGGCAGGGCCTTGCCCTGCTGCAGGCAGGGCCTTGCCCTGCTGCAGGCAGGGCCTTGCCCTGCTGCAGGCAGGGCCTTGCCCTGCTGCAGGCAGGGCCTTGCCCTGCTGCAGGCAGGGCCTTGCCCTGCTGCAGGCAGGGCCTTGCCCTGCTGCAGGCAGGGCCTTGCCCTGCTGCAGGCAGGGCCTTGCCCTGCTGCAGGCAGGGCCTTGCCCTGCTGCAGGCAGGGCCTTGCCCTGCTGCAGGCAGGGCCTTGCCTGCACCATTTCCTTTTACGTTCATAAGAAATTAAGTTGACAGTATATATATTGGAAAAACCAAAGGGTGGTGTTACACAAAGGCAGGGCCTTGCCTGCACCATTTCCTTTTACGTTCATAAGAAATTAAGTTGACAGTATATATATTGGAAAAACCAAAGGGTGGTGTTACACCAAGGCAGGGCCTTGCCTGCACCAAGGCAGGGTCTTGCCCGCACCATATCCTTTTACGTTCATAAGAAATTAAGTTGACAATATATAATATTTGAAAAACCAAAGGGTGGTGTTGCTCCAAGGCAGGGCCTTGCCTGCACCAAGGCACGGCCTTGCCTGCACCAAGGCATTGCTGCACCAAGGCATATCACTGCTTGTTTGCATGTAATAACTATTTATAATTATATCAGTCTTTGTTTAATTTGTGTATGGATTTGAAATAAAACGTAGAATTGAAAGACTAAAATTGACGAGTGTTCATAAATATTCAATACTTATGGTAAAACTACCGCGTATTATTTTGTGTATAGGTACAAATGTATTGGGTTTTCATTAATGATAATCCGAATTAGCCATCTCCACAAATAAGTGTGCCCATTGGTATGGTCTATCCGATTATGGAATACAATTCCATCTTTCATGCAACATGAAGAGTACATTTACTTTCGGCGAGTGCAGTCAAAGTAGTAAGTGCAGTGTATTTGTGACAAGTGCCATACATTAACGTATGCTTGAAAATGGCGTGTATTGTAGCGGCTAATTGGGTATTAATTATTGATCTGATTTATTCACGTCCAAAATTAAGTGTGCCCAGTGGTATGGTCTTTGAGATTATGGAATAAAATGTACCCTTACTTTGGCGTGAATGCAAGTTTTTTAAGCAGTTGCGTAATATGGTCTTGATGATGAGGTCTTAATTGTGGCGGCTAATTATCGATATATTGGTGAAAAATATTCAAACAATTATACTGATAAAGCAAGATTATTAAAAAATTCGTTAACATTAAAAAGGAAGGGTGACAGAAGTTTTACCGCCTTTTACTGCATGGGTTCTAATTTTCCTGAATACGCGGCTGGCCGGCCTTTGAATACGCAGATGGGAAATCTGGCCCAACACGCAGCTAGCTTCAGTCTAGTTGGTTTTGGTAGTGGTAGATGGAGATATATAACCAATAAAATGAAGGTAAACCGCATAACACAACCATGCACGTCCTATGGTAGCTGCCGCTGGTTCCCAGCTTCTCTTCTCATTTGTAAACAGTATATGTGCTGTTGGTACCAACGCGCTGCAGCGGTTTGGTTAGTCTCTTTTCCGTGTCTTTTTCTCTTCAGTTGTGATGAGCTCATGAGTATTATACAATGGAAGATGAAAAGAAGAATGTTGTAGAGAACAGGGAGCCGTTGCAATACTTTAAGAATGGGATTAATGTGACGAAAATGAAGAGTATTGCTCATTCTCTTGTCTTAATTATTTCATTGGCAACAACACATTGAGCCACAATGACAGTTTCAGGTCTGATCTTTCAAACATCTAGATGAAGCACACCTATGATACCCCTGTTGCAGTTGTTATTAATGTATTAACTGTTCTTCCATTGGTTTTTGTCCACAATGTCCTTTGGTAGTTGACCTGGTTGAATCTGAGGAAGGGCTTGATGATGTGTTCTATCTTTCGTGAGATGCTTGGGCTGTCAACTTTTTTTCAGAAGGAAAATTAGCACAGTTGAAGGAAGGGTTCTAAACATTATGGGAGAATGACTGACTGGAGTATTTTCAGATTATTGTACCCATGGTAAATACTTGCCTAAATTCAGCTTCCAATACAAATTCAATTTAATATCTGATGGAAAAAAATAAGACACACGTTCATGAACAATTTGATTCGCATCATAAAACAGCTTAAAAAGAAAATTGCAACAATCAACTTTGAGGCAAGTACACTTTGATATACCAAAAATAGTTGTTTTGTCTTTAGTGAATTAAATATATGGGAAATGAATGTGTAGTTCTTCTGATATACTTGTGTTACATTGCCCTAAAACTAAATAATAAATTGCCATATCCACTCATTTAACATTTTCTAGATGATTTGATTGGTTTCAACTAAGTGTGTATTTCTGTTTTGTATTCTTTCATCAGACTGTTCCAATGGATGAAAACAGCTGGGTGTTCAAGATACAAGACCATAAGTAGCCGAGTTGCAGAGCAGATGAATTCGTCCCCAACACATCCAAATTTAGCTTTTATATACGGCTCAAGACAATTTTGGGTGGCATTGTCGTTTCTATTTGTTGAAAACAAATTATAGGTGCAAGGGTTTTTTTAAAGATACAAGCAGTCTCTGTAGTATCATTTACATGAACCATCATAAATCCAAGGGGCAATTTCTTCCAACAAGTTGGACATGTGCAATGTTGTGTTGTTGTGTATCATTGTCAAGACGGAATGTACAAGTGCACACATTTCTTCTCAATTTAGGTTAAAGTTCCATACGTTTATGATGTAAGTATTTTGAATATTTGAAAAAACTTTAAATGGAAATATTGCATCTAGGGAGATTAGTACCACATTAAATTTTGTAATTTTACTTGTAACAAATAAAACAACTCATCATCAATGGTATATCTTAAATATAGTATGGTTTTATAATTCTCATCAAATTCCCACATTACAGAAAGAGTAACTAAAATTACAACAACCACAAGTCTGAAGGGGGATTGTTGCTTTGCATCATTCAAAACCTTTGTTCAGTGTATTTCCATCTGCAAATTAACCATGTTTGTTATAACAACAATGGAATAGGACAGTACTTGCCAATCATTAAAGAATAAAGACTGTGCAAATAGATGCACCAAATGCAGTAAAAGTTTCTTCTGATTTATTTTCAACTGCTTTATGTGTTTATCTTCATTTCATATTTACATTCTAGAGCTAAGATTCTTGGGCGAAGATAATTGTCAACGCTGGAGGGAGGGAAATAACTTGTAATAAAGTTATAAATGACAATTGCCAACACAAATTTTCAGCTTATTGAACGTTTTGGTAGTTTTATATAGCTCAAATAAAGTCAACTAGTGTTGGAAGGGCGAGGGACCTGCATAAACGCCTAGCACACTTACTTTTTTCCCACGCAAATTGCAAGAGTCCGATGGTAGCCGCATTTTATACCTCGTACATAGAGCTTTCAATTATTTCTGACGATCGATAGGTATATGGTGGTGAAATAAGTCAAAGTTTCTGTCAACATTGTTTTGAGTGTTCGTGACTGAAAGCTTTTTGCAACAGGACTGTTAGGGAAGCAATTTAGTTGAAATCACACCCGTCCGTTTTCACATTCTTACCGATCCATGGCTTTATTTAAACCATGACAGTGTGGACGACAACTTGTACATTTTTTTAAACTCCAAGTCGTCTCAAAATGCAGAAAAGCCTAATAATATTAAGTTAGTTATATCACGGTTGAAGGGGTTTTAGGCTTTCCTTGATTTGTCATTACAGAAGTTGTATTTTCTATCCCCAACCTGGTAAAAGGACCCAAAAACTAATAATGAACAAAACAAAAAGTAATGCGCGCAAAATAATACGCGTGGCCTCACAACGTTCTCCAATTAGTTATGTCCATAACAGAATGAACCCCATCTGCATGATTATTTTGCTCACAAATTTCCCACAGTAACTGTTGTTGTACAAATATGCATTGAATTCTAGAATCCACGAATAGTTCTATATCTACCCTTTTAGCCGTATCGCATAATCGCCGAGTTACAAAAACAATAGGGGTGTGCGTTACAAAGGGCACATAGGCTGAACAGGGGACACCAAGTGAGAATTGGTTGGTATCCACTAATTACTTCACTAATATTATATTAGACGTAGGTAAAAAGTCTTCTTTAAAACAACATAGATTAACAAATGCCATGCTTTTACTTTCACTTGATGACTCGGTCTAAAATAAATGAGACGTAGTGCAATAGAACTCTGCGTAAGTGTCGTCACAAGCCCAACACAGCGCCCTTACTGAGGTCCACGGAGACCTCTCATTGGGTGAGAGTTGAGCTTGGCTCGTACACACGCAGGCACAACTCTATTGTTTAGATTACCTCATTAATGGGGTCCACATGACGCCAACAACCAACTGGCATCACCAGTTCCACCAACAGTAAAAACAAGTCAATTAAAAATAATGATGCAAACATTACTTTGTCATTACTTTCTGCTTCACCTCAGCTGATGTGAGTTTCTCGTGCCTTAAAGTGGGCCTACGCTTATGGATTGATCCTGCGTTGCAGTAACTACACGGAAATGAAAAGTCATTGGGGACTTGAAGTGAAGGGAGAACTGGGACAAGTTTAATTCATTACACGCAAGCCAATGATTATTACTTCGGATACTTATTCGTGTTTAATGGGCGGGCGAGTTGTCTTGTTGGTCACTTTTGACAGCAGCAGTCGAGTTGTCTTTTCTACCGGAATTGAAGGAAATCCAACAAGATGGCTTCTCACGCAGCGAGAGCGGCTGCGGTCGCAAGAAAAGTTAAACCTATGATGTCTAACGATCCTGAAGCAGCAAGACGAAGGGTATTTCAGCTTTACAAAGCCTGGTACAGAGAATTGCCCGAAACTGGTAATAATAGCAGTTTTACTTTTAACTTTGTTGTTCCAGCTGTACTCACGCAGCTAGTACCTCCCCTTTTTAATTTTTGGACTGTCTTTTTTGAAAATGAAAGACTGCTGGCTGCATGCAAAATAAATGCAGCCAGGCCAGCTGGTTGGGGGGTCCTACTATTAGTAGTAATACTAGTGACTAGTGTACTATTCTAGTAGTACTAACTGAATACCGTCAACACACCGTCAACACAAACACGAACAGTTACTTCAACACAACAACACTCAACAGTCATACACAAAAATTACACCTCCTTGACCTCCAAGTCCAATCCAATATACATTTTAAATCAACAAAACTAGGCATAGAGCTTTAAAGTATGGGCTAAAGGAGAATTTCCATTGGTTTGAAGTTGCATTTTATTCATACAAATTTAGTTTTTTTCACGCGATAAAAATTATCTCTAACTAAGCAGCATTGCCGCTGGCCGCCATATATTGCCTTCTCACGGAGCTTGGGATTGGACTGAAAGAGTGCCATCCATGGCATAAGCCAGCCATCTGCACCAAGGCATCCTCGCTCTGTTGTCCATAATTATTGTACAAGCTCCATGAGAAGGCAAGATACTTTACAGTTCTATGAGACTATGACGTTTTCGTTGATTTAAAAAGTATAGTATTTTTTAAGAGGTGTTGACGGTGTGTTGACAGTATTTAGTAATTAGTAGGGCCGAATCATAATGCAGCAAGGCTAGCTGGCTGTGGGGTGGGTACTCCTAGAACTATACGAGGTTCGCTCTGCTACTGTCTCCAAGATATCGGAACGAAAGCAGAACTAACCTAATTAAGACATTAGTCATAGTTCTAGAAGTAGGGGGTGGGGGGGGGGGCAGGCGTAGGGCGGTTTTACTTTTTGTAGACTCAACTGAGTAACAACTGGGGCTCTAAAATTCTCATTTAAAGTTTTGAGTTTGACTGTCGTTCTAAAGATTAAGACAAAGGGGCTGGGGTAGTTGCGATAAAAGCCCTTTTACTTTAACAGTTCATGGATAATATCTTCCTTGTCATTGTGTCCCCATTGTACAGTTGCAGTGTTATTCACTGTCATGTCAGTACTCTGGTTGTAAATCCCTGCTAATTTTCAGTATTTTCATTTCTTTCGCAGTCGCCATTTTGTTAGAATTTGCATCAGTTTTTCTTCATGTGACATCATGGTAAAACTCTGGTTACCAAAACATTGGCCAACTACAAATACAGCTCTTCTTAATATTCAATCATATAAGAATAACGTCTCCTACCAAAATTGGTAGGAACATGGAGGTACCTCAATGGTACTCCTAGTCATAGAACTATGACTTGAGGTTCCTTCTGCTAAGTGCTATCGTCTCCACAAACAAGGAGACGAATAGTGGAACGAACTTCATAGTTCTAGGACTAGTCTACTAATTGCATTAGGGGTATAGAATTTTAATTATGTTATTTAGTTTTACCCATACACTGATGTGTGTCAAGCACTGTTTATTCAGTACTTTTCTAAGTCCTGTTTAAAGAGAAAATCCGCAGGCATATTACTTGGCAGGGATTCGAACCAACAAGTAACTCCATGATAGGAGAAAGTAAAGAATAACATAAAGACCCAAAGCGAACTGGTAAAGCCACTTCACCAGCTCCGCCGCTTGCACAAGTCTTTTTTGTGTAATAGCAGTAGGGGCACTGTTCGTGTTGTTTACTGTCTGGGAGGCCACGAGTGCCTTAAAAAATCTAGGTGTGCTATAGTGTGTTGTTAATAACATCAATTGTTACTAACCTTAGCTCAAGTTTTGTACCACATGTGAATGGAAAGTATACTCATTGTTTTTGGAAGAGTAAATTAAAAGTGTTCAACAAAACTCCTAGATCCTAACAATATTACATACAGTGCCAATTTTGGAGTCAATAATGGGGTCAATGTCCCTATTTGTTAGATTGTGTAGTGTGCATTTTACACGATGTGGCATTTTAATACGCTTTCCATAATTTCTAAGTGCTATTGCCTCCCAAAAATTGCGAGCGTTGGCAGAGACAGTAGCAGGGTTGGATAGGCAAGTTGTGTTAAAATTAGTTGATCTGGAAAAACTCTTCCCCACACCTGATTTTAACCGCACAGAGTAGGGGGAAACATAATGAAAAGACATGGCCCATAGTTTTCTAAGGATGGCCAACAGAGGGGGCTATTTTTCATAGCTCAGTTAACCCTACACGTACTTCTGATCAATCAAATCATACCAAAATCAATTCCTCACACTTGCCGGTAGCTTTGTACTTGCTCATTAGTTTTACCATTGGATCAAAGTGTGCACAACTACAGTATGCATGATCATTGATCAGTGATTCGTGTATTAAACGATTTTGGATAGTGAAACAGAGGGCTCCACAATCCACCAGATAGTAGGGTTAAAATGGAAATAATTTTATCTGCCTAATCTAACTGGCAAGTTTCACAATTGTGAATTTGTATTTAGTAATCTATATGTAATTATGAATCTATGGCAAATTCTTAGTTCTATTCTTTAGCACACAAAATTTTCAGCTTTATAGCTGTTACCAATTGTCAAATTATGAGCTCTTAAAGTTGGAAAACAAGCATGACTCAGGACTCAGCCCGGGGGGGGGGGGGAGCCTAAAAGGGGAGGCTTTAGCAAATTTTTGAAAGGCATTTTGAAAACTATATGGAGTATGAAATTAATTTTGGGCTTTTGTTCATTTTGGCCATAGTAGAAAAGTTTGACAAAGTTTCAAGTAAATCTGAGAGGGTCACCTGGGGACCTCTGGTTTATTTGACATGGAATGACCCATTATTTTAAAATGAAATAAATTGTGGGGGGAAATGCAAAGAGGGGTCTCAACGGGTATGTTTTCAGCTGATTTATTATAATTACAAACTCATGCCTGATAAGCACCATGAAACTTTATTTCTGGTCTAATCCTTGAAAACTGTACCAAATGTGAAACAAGTTTAATGGTGAGTAGGTGGTGATTTGCCCCAGTTGTTAGTTCCTGGGGATCGGCATTGTAGTGCGAATAGGGCTTTAGACACCTAACACGTTTGCGTCAACTTCAGTCGAACTTGCAAGATATGCTGGTACTTTGGACCGGTGGGACTGTGGAATTTTTGATCGGTGATCAAGCATTCCTGCTGTACGAAAATACTTCTCAAAGACACGGCACCTTCAAACCCCAAAATTGCGGTTTTTATCATTTTATCAGATTGTATGCATTGACTATCTGACACAGGTATTAAGACTAAGTCCTTTGACAAAAGTGGGTCACATTTCTATTCTCAGTGGAATTATCTGTATGAAAAAAATATTAATATAAAAAGGAGACATGTTACAGTTTCAAGTACATGTATTAATAGCATTTACCTTTGAGTTTTTGAATAACTTTTAATCAAAGTAATTCAAGTATAAAGTCCTCAAAGCCCTTATCTACACACATCAATTTATTGCTATCAATGTATTGATGCCCTCATCCTGTGTCATTGCTGTAAACTTTTACATACATGATGGACGGCGGGTCTAGGATTTTGTCTTTGAGAATTCAAGGCCATTTTCATTTTGAAAAGGGCACTTTCATTTGAAAATCTTAAAGGCTACATGGGAAAAAATGTTGCCAAGCCCATATTACAGGCATGGTACATGTATGTAGTGATTGCAAGCCTCAATGCCCCTCGTCATTGCCTTGGTGCCCCTTGAAATGTTCCAATAGAAATTTACAGTTTGCTCATTGAGATTCATCCTTTACAAAGGAGAAAATGCCTTGGTGTCCTTCTTGCCCTTTCCTTGCCCAAATTGTTTGGACTTACATAAGAGTGGATTGCCTGACCTTGTGATGTAGTGATTAATGGGGCTACTGCCCGGCCAAAGGCCTTTGAAATCCTTCAATTTGGCAATTGGATATAGAAGGAATTTGGACTGTAAGGGTTAAATAGTATAAAACAAGACAAATACGTTACAGTTATATATAAAACACAACTTTAAAAGTGGCTTGCATTGTATTAATAATGGTTAAATTTTATATTAAGGCAACACACTGAGTTGCTCACCCATTTTAAGTGGGAAAAATTCTTTAGAATGTTCAAATACCTGCCAACCTTCCACGTAACTTTCATTAGCAAGATAATCCCCTTTCTCTGAAATAAATATGTCTCTCTGAAACTTATGATCACCCTGATAGTTCTCCTTTGTCTCCCCCCCCCCCCCCCCAACAGTGCGACAGTACCAGCTGGATCTGACTGTAAAGCAGTGTCAAGTTAAACTACGAGAGATGTTTATGAAAAACTCCCACGTCAAAGATCCGAGAGCCATAGAGCTATTAGTCATCAAGGTCTGTACACATAATATACAAATATTGTCACAGAATTATAATCACGAGGTGAAATCTGGACCATTCCATTTCACCGAGGCGGAGTCGAGTGAAATGGAAGAGCCAGATTTTATACAAAGTGATTTTATTCTGCGACCATGCATGAACAAAATGTCTTGAGTATTTGTTTATATATATATATATAATTTTATCCTCCAACCAAATGACAAAGATCTACCTGTGATACTACATAAAACAAATCATGAATGTGTAGCGTTCGGGCAAATGCGAGAAATATTTTCATTCGTTGAAAGATGGAATGTTCCATTTCCTCGCTGAATGGAACATTCAATCTTTCAATGAATGAAAATATCCCCACCCAGGCCTTGGACTTCGCTCTTGAAGGGGCACGGCAATTTTTCTCAGATGGTGAGGGGCACTCTATGAGGAAAATGTAAATTTGTATTGGACTTTTGCAAAGGGCACCACAGCAAAAGCACAGGGCACCACGGCAATTGCTGTGGGTGCCGTGGGTTATTTCGATGTCTGCCCACCATTACACAAATGCTAAACGTTCACTATTTGTACACTATTGGCTGACATATAAATTAATTTTTGTCTACCAGCAAACATTTCTTATTGAGTGTAGACAGCTGTACACTGCAGATATAATTATCAAAATGTACATGGTCCTCCTTATAAACCAGTTTGTTTCAATGTTGTCTTTTACGTGAATATTAGGAAGTGTCTGATCAAGGGCAAGCAGACCACCCGCCCCCCTTCCCTCTCTTTATAGTAATTTGATGATGTCATTATTATTACTTATTTATTTATTTATATAGATGTATTTATATATAGATGTATTTATATGTATTTGTTTTCATTTTGTTGTTCTCTTGCTGTATTTATTCATTTATTTGTTTATTAATTTATCTTTTCTAATTTCTATTCTTAGCGTTTATGTATTTTGTTTTTATTTGCAAAATTTAAAGATTCAGTTATTTTCCTTTTCCTGTAATTGGCAATTTGTCTGCTATTGGTTTGGACAATAAATAAATAAATATCCAATAATATCCTGTTTTTAAATCCTCACAGGGTAAGATGGAACTTGAAGAGACAATCCAAGTGTGGAAGCAACGGACCCACATCATGAGATACTTCCAGGAATCAGAGAAACCGCCCAAAACGGATTTCTTGTCCAAATTCTACGAGGGGTCCGATTGACGACGATGAAGCCTTGTGGAGCACACTTTGGTCGGGATCTTTAACTCTTTAACTCCTTAGGGCATTGTGACAGAGAACGTTTACTGACTCCATCCGAAACCCATCAGTGTAAAAAGTACCTCAACACCCAAAACTGTTTAACTGTTTAGAGACCATTTCTGTAAATTCATCACAATATACCTACACGGCAGCTATTGATTGATTTTTTTTTCCAGACATTTTTACACAAAAAAATATTTTGAAACAGAAATTCTACTTCTTTTTACAAATGCATATATGGAAATGTCAATTATAATTATCTCACTATGACCTCCTTTTATTAATAATGGAAGTAGGCCAAATCTCGCAGCCGCTGTGGGCATTTTGGTACAAGCTGCTTGTGGGTGCTATGATCTCTAAAGGGTTACGCTTGGTTTGCCTGACCCTTGCGCCATGTTTAGTTTGATTTGCCGTGCAAAAGGTGAAAACCAGGGGTGCATTCTGGGTGACAATGGATCGTGAACATGTAGCGGAAGTTTTCAATGTGTGTGTGAATGAGAAGCTGTGTACAAGTCAGGAAATTCAACTTCAAGAGGGCAAGGCCATTTTCTGTTTGCAAGGGGCACTTTAATTGGAAAATTGTTTAAGTTTATTGGAAAACTTTTGAAGGGACACCAAGGCCAAGACCAGGGGCAAGGCCACATCCTCTATGGTCTCGGTGTAATTCCAGGCAAGTGTTGACATTGACTCCAGGTTTAGTTTTCCCAATGCAAAGTTTATCATACCAAACACATTCATTTTTTTTGGGGGGGGGGGGTTCTTCTTTTTTTTTTTTCCCCATTAAAATATTTGAATCCTCAAAGGCTAAAAGCAAATGCTGCTGTTTATCTTTGAGGTAAGACATTGCTGGCACAATCCTGTTGAATATTGAGATTTTACCATTTTACAAAGATCTACAACGGAGATCCAAGAAATGTCAGTAAATGCACTTTGTTTTTAAATGAACATTCTTCAGGATTTGATGCAGTTACATTTGGATTTAAAAACAGTTCTGTTTGGTCGGAAATACTAACTTTTGAGTAAACTTGCTTTTGAGTAAAACTGGGTTTTTTTGGCTGGTATGCCAAGTTTCTTGTATAAAAAATTAAGTGAGAGTTAGTGTTGCATGAAAGAAACCCTTGTTTGACTCTGAATGGAAAATGTTAGCAATTAATTGTACAGATTTAATAATAAAGTTAAATTGTTGAAACAGCTAATCAATGTTGTTGGAGTTGCATGTTGTGTTGTAATATCTTTGGAAGAACGGATACAAAAACTTATTTTTAGATTTTACTTGTGGTTGTTGTGATTGCCTTGCTCTGAGCACAACTCAAGAATATGTGAGGTTCATGATTTGAAGACTTTATTCTGGGATGCCAGTGTCCTTTTACCAAGTTACTATAACTTACAGTGGGTATCAGGCCCTGTTGATTTAATATATTTCTGTTCATGAAATTAAAGGGAGGGTATACCTTTGGTAATTACTCCCAAAACTAATGACCATAAAAACTTACTTGGTAAGAAGCACTGCAGCTGTTGATAATGTACAACACTTTGAGACACAATTCCCTTCGAAGGAATGTGATTTTAGAGAGAGGGATTCAAAAACACTTTAATCTGAGAATCGTTTCTAAGATTGTTTATTCCAATTACTGATTATTTGTCCTATGTGGACATAACCGCTCCAGATTTTGGGCAATATCTCAAAAATGCTACAGCCTTTTGAAATTAAATTTTTCACGGGTAAGGTTTATTGTATTTATCTACATGTGTATAGGATTAAAACAACCGAACGTCTCCAAAACCGAAAGTTCAATTTGCCTTTAAGAGATCCTCAAAATCAATTCACTAAGTAACCCGTAGACCTGACATGTAGAGAAAACAATGCAGCAATGTCCAGTTTTCAGAGAAAACTTCCAAATGAGAAAAAAGCGTGTAATAGACCTTATGCACATGATGTCATTTGAGTAGAGAGTCCTCGCCTAGAGGTCAAAAGGGGGGTTGTTCATCGGCCAATCCTGAAGAAGAATGGGAAACCATTGTGTCTCTGCACAATTGTCGGAAATGCAGGACCCAGTTACAGCACTTAACTCTTTCAGTGCCGGCCTTTTTTTTTTGTACATTGAACCTAAAGTGCCCAGCTGTTTTATTTTTTTCGAAATTCTGTATAAAAAATTATAATCACTAAGTCAAACAAAATGTATCTTGCTGATATGCGTTGCCTTGGTACATCCCAAAGCCAATAGCATTTCCTGAGTGATAATGCCCTCTCGTGGTAACATGTATACATGTATTATGAATCGTACATGTACGATTGATGACACTTTTTGAGTACATAAACAAGATTGTACATGTAGGACCTTGGCACTGAAAGAGTTAAGCAATGCAGTTAACAAACCAACCCTCATCAGTTATTAGGGCCCAATATAAATAAGGCACAAAAATTTCCAAGCACGGAAAAAACTTGCTTAGCATAAGTAGTTTACCAGCCAAAAAGTTCATCTCATTGTGACCCCATTCATTCAAGGGAAACTAACTGGGTAATTTTTACAAAAATAACTTTGGGTTGAACAAAGAAATTTATTAAGCAGTATTTTCAAACCGAAGTCCACTGAGGTGAAGCGTATGGAAAGAAAAAAGCAAACCTCATCGCCTTTGATATATTATTCTTTCACCTTGGCCCAGTTTCATAAAGCTGCTTAAGCACAAAAAGTTCCTAAGCACAAAACAATTATGCTTATCAGAATAAGTTACCAGCCACAACACCATACAACTTATACCGATTCTGACCGGTTTCCAGCTTAATTTTGCTAAGCAGAAAATTATTAAGCAAAATTGTCTGTTGTTGAAGCAGCTATGTGAAATTGGGCTCTGGCATGGTCACTGTTCTGAGTCGAAGTAAATAAGGCAATTAGAACCATACAAGAAGCATAAATACGCAAATGTTTTTATTATCTACAGATGTCTACAAAGTAAAAAATACACATGCCTATCAATTGAAAAATGTACCTCTTTATGTATACAGTTAAACCAAAGCAAGTTTTAATCCAACATAATCAAAAGAACATTAGAGGTCAAAACTGTAAGAAATGTGTACACATAAATATTGCTATAATACAAAGTTAAATACATTAAAGTAAAATCCTTCCACACACAAAAATGAACTGCACAAAAAGGTGTTAAAGAGGGGCTCCAAGGTTAAAATTTGTGATGCACCCACTTTCTAATAGATAAGAGTCCTCTTGAAAGTGGAATGGAAAATGTCTCTAACCTTAAAATGGTGTCAAATGTCATTTTATTTGATACTCTTTCAGAGCGAAATTTGAAATGCGACGTCATCGAACAGACAAAAACTAAAGGGTCTGTACATTCCCAAGGGGAATTTTTGCACCAGTCAAAAAGGTTAAATTCAATGCTATTTTGATTGAAATCATCAAAATTCAGCAATGAACTGAAAAATCTTTGTAAAAAAAATGTACAGACCGTATACTTGAAATGGGACGCCATCGAACGTTTTTGGATTTTGAGAAAAATTTCACTTGAAGGGTATCAAACACAGTGGCATTTTACACCGTTTTAACGTTAAGTTAGAGACTTGCAATTTTTTCACCCATTTCCATAAGGGCTCTATCTACTCAATTGGAAAATGAGCAAATCACAAAACTGAATTTGACCTCGGATTGCCTCTTCAAGAAATCAAGAAATCAAGAAACACAAGAGAGAACTGTAGACCAGAGACAAATATAATTGGCTGTGTAGAGGACCGACTGGAATTTGAGTGGGCAGGGGCATTTTCATTTTGCAAAGGGCACTCCTTCGTTCCACTTAGACGCCTTGATAGAATAATTATGCTGGTGCCTATATCTAAATTCAACACGATTAGTTCAATAAAATTTCTATTCAAATGCAATCTGAATAACCAATGAGTAGACACAGCCTTTTGTTACGGACGCAGTACATGTTAGAGTAATACCACAAACATTTTATGAAGCACCTTTTTTCAGAGGTTGCAAAGAGCATAGTTTCAAGCACCAGTGAGCAGTGTTACAATCAGGCACGATATTTTACCCTATTTGAGTCTACTTTCCGATTTATTTCGCCCTTTGGGAACAAATCTGAAAACTTGGGATTAAGTTGCCTGAAAAACCTACACCATGTGTACATGTAGGTCAGCCCTTTTACTCAATAAAATGTGCCTACTTTTTACCAAGGGCCAAATGTCATGCCTTGACAATTCTGAAAATTAAAGTACATGTATTTTTCATATGGCAAATCCTTTTTCCGTGTGCAAAGGAAATTACGTTACACCATTATATCAAGTAGACTCTTTCCTTATATTTTCCTTTCATTTTTTGGAGGGCGCTACATGCATCCACTTTTTTTTGGGGGGGGGGCTCGGCTCCTGAGGTGCAAAAAAAAAAAAAACAGAACCCGAAACATGTTTTAAACAGACCTATCATATCGTACCACTTAAAGCAGCTCTACAATTTTGAATCGGTCAAATGAATACAAATAATTACAAAAGAACCAGTGTTCATAAATCAAGATAAAATTAACACCCCAAAAACTTAGTCCTTCATTTTTAACTTACCAAAGTAAATCTCTCTGGGTGCCATGTTAATATAAATCTGGTAAAAAAACAAAACTAGTTTGTATCTTTGGGGGTAATTTTTTATATTTCTTAATAAAAATAGAGACACACACTTAAAAATATAATTTTTACGAAAAAGTGATAAAAGGGCCTCTAAAACATGTAATAGCAAGATCATGTGCTAGAGAAAAGCCAAAATGTTCTGATTTGTTGGTGATCTAAAAATGACCCACTGTTGTGTTCAAACGTGTATTTTTTTTTTGGGGGGGTGCAAAAATAGTCACATGTGATAAAGAATGATCTGATATATTTCCTTGAGAGCATTACAAAACTGAGTAACAAAAGTGGTTATTTCTCTGCCATCCTTCCAGCCACAGTATGATTATATTAACCTATTATTGGATAAAAAACAACAACATTTAGGAGTCATGATAAAGTTCTCGTATCAGTTAGGTCTGAAACTCAAGTAGCTTCCTGATACAGAGTAATCTATTTGTACTTCAACTTTCGATCAATGGTGCCGTTACCTTTACTGCAAAATCAATGAAGCCATCACAAACTTTGAAAGTCGAAAGCTGGATCAGTTGTCTTATTCAAAATATAGGCACTGTGCCTGTAAAAAGACCTTTATCTGGTTTGATTCTATTTTTGTAAGTTTACACAGTTCAATCAGCTGAAGTTACAACAGGGGCTCCAAGGTTGTGTTTGGTTTTGTTATGCACTCATTTTCCAATAGATAGAGTCCTCATGACAGTGGGAAAAGTCTCAAACCTCACGTTAAAATGGTGTAAAATGACATTTGATTTGATGCTCTTTCAGAGCAAAATTTGAAACATGGCGTCATCGGACAGCAAAAACAATTAGGTCTGTACATTCCAAAGGAGAATTATTGCACCAGTCGAAAGATCAAAATCAATGCTGTTTTGTTTGAATATCACTAAAATTAAGGAGTTAACTAAACAATTTCTTAACAAAAAAGTACAGCCCATATATTTGAAATGTGTCGTCATCGAACGTTTTGGAGACTTTGACAAAAATTGCACTTGAAGGGTATCAAACACAGCGGCATTTTACACCATCTTGACTTGCAGAAAATGAGTGGACCACACAACTGAATTTGACCTTGGAGTGCCTCTTTAAACACATGTTTATCCCATCAAAGTCATCGTATCACCGCAAAATCAATACTGAGATGCGCCTACCCCAAAATTGCTGAGTTGTCTTTTCCGCTATAAATGGATAAGCTACTGAATAATTAACTAGTAATAATTATAAGATGTTACAATTACAGGTGGTAAGACAAACAAAACATTTTATACCTAAAGAAATTTCATTTGCAACATCCTCGGTGTGGGACACATTGAATAGTTTTTATTGTGCATTTTTTCCATAAATCGCCTGTTTTTAGTGGTAAAATTTGATGCAATCTCTGTGAATCTTCCTATATGCATTTAAAGCACGAGAACAACATTGCTAGTATTGTCAAAAACCAGCATCTGCACTTTATGTGACCCAACAGAATACATGAAATAACAAACCTGTGAACCCAACCCCCCCCCCTTTGTTTGGAATCAAAAGATCAAAACTAATACTGTTTGACTTATTTCTCAAAAGCTGTAGCATTTCAAGCAAAGTTTTCCACCGTGACCATTTTTACACAATGCATTGTGTAAAAATGGTCACGGTGGAAAACTTTGATTTAATGTCAGTTTTATGTGCACATCTGCGTTCATTCCAATCTTACCAATGTTGTGCACATCCTTTTCATCATGTCATATGACCCTCGGAATGGAAGCTTCATCACATTTGTTAAACAAAGTGTAAAGATAAAATCAGGCAACTTTCCATCTTCACTAAGACAACAAAAGCAAAGGGGTTCAGAACAAGGAATCAAATACCTGAATAAGAAAGCTCGAGAGATTTTAAATTTAGCCTAATGTACATGTCTACCTCTTTTTTTTCCCCTCTTCCTAAAAAAAATGTTTTACACCCCCTGTATTAATAAATAACTTCTTTACTACCACCACTATATAAATTCAATACCCTCGTATTTATAATCAGCAAATTTCTTATCAGCGACTAGAATCTTTCCATTGATATCAAAAGCAGTGATGAATGTTGCTATCTTTCCCCGGTCCTCCTCGGTTTTAAGCGCCACTATAACCGTATCTTTAGTACCCGGGATGAACTTGAAGGACGAATAGCCTCGAATACTATTCAAGACACCGATTTTATTAACGCGGATCTCCCTGAAGTTGTCGTCGCAGGAGATCAGAAGGTTGGTGGCTCTGTGCTCATCATCTTCCTCGGTGTAGCGCTCTTTGCTCGCCCGACGGGGAAGGAAAAACCATCTCTTGTGGACGTCACTCCACACGCCAGATTCGTGGATCATGTAGCCTGATTAAGTCAATACAAAAAAAGGACAGGAAGTAAAAAAGTGATTTGATAAATAGTCCAATCATTGTACTGGTACCTATTACGTCAGAGTGGTTTCCACTACTGCAACCTTTGACCTTTCCATGTAATGCTGGTACATGTCTACCCACAAAGGAAGAAGAATAGCTCCACTATACATGTACATACCAAAGACTTTGTTTAATTTCAAAAGGAAGAAATCAGCTGTAAGTCTACGCATACATTTACAGAACCAACAATGAGACTACCTGTAGCTCACAGGTTTTGATGCATAATGGAAAAAGGCAACATGCTGATTATATTATCAAGCCTTGAATTAACCCAGAGCAATTGCCGTGGTGCCGTGAGTGTGCTTTTGCTGTGGTGCCCCTTGCAAAGTTTTAATACAAATTTGCATTTTCCTTATAGGAGTGCCTCTTACCAGTTGCTGCGCCCCTTCAAGAGCGAAGTTCAAGGCCTGTGTTAACCCTAACAGACTAGGCCTGTTTGCTTTGAAACAGCCCAAATCCTTCTATATCCTTCAGAAGTAGCCAGTTAAAAGCTCACTTAAAAGGGCCCAAGTATTTCTAACTTCTCCTGGCTTTCCTCAATATAACAAATGTCCCTAATCCTTCTAAATCTTATGACAATCTTCTTCGCCACATTTCCGTCCCCCCAACAGCCCATATCCTTCAGAATCCCATTTTGGCCAAGCTGCATACAGCCCAGGCAAATCCTTCTATTTCCTTTTAAATGTCAAAAATAACCTGATAGCCCAATTCCTTCAAAATCCTTTCACAGCAGAAACCCATTATGGCCCAAATCCTCCTGCATCTTTCTTGGGATGATTTAAGTGTTGAACAGAAAATAATGTTGTTGTGTATTTCAAGCAAAAAAACCAATACAAGGCACTCATGCAAATTGCCACACTGCAAGTTTGTGACTACCAAGGCTGGGTATAGTGTTCCAGTCCTTTGTTTTAAGAATTTAAACGAGGAGAGCTACAAACTGGTCCACTTAAATGATTGAGAAGCACACTCTTTGCAATCCTCAGAACAAGACTTCACACATTAGTCTAAAAAGTACAATATTCATTCGGTGTTTTTTTTTTCTTCTCAAAAATATTTTAAAATAAAAATCCACTTTCTATTTCAAGGAGTGCTATTTTTTTAAAAACCCCTACAAGGTTAAGGAGTGCAGATGACAGCGATTAGACCCGCACAAATGAAGGTCTAGTGTTCTCTTTTTGATCCAGTTAAGTGTATTGAAATCTACTTCCTCCTTTATAGGTTGACTCAAAATACACAGGTGCCTAAGGCCAACTGAACCAGAACACTGGTGCCTGGGGCCTACTGAGCACTGGTGCCCAGAGCTGGTGCCCGGGGGCCAACTGAACACTGGTACCCAGAGCCTATGGGACACCGGTGCCTTGTGCCTATGTTGGGCTACAGAACACTGGTGTCTTGGGCCTACACAACTCTGTGAATAAACACCCCTGTAACCAGTCTCCGATAAAATCAGGATGTATAAACTCTCCAAGTTTTTTAGCAATGCTAATTCGTAGTAGTATTTTTTTCACACTATCCCAATCTCTCACCTGGCCATGGGAAACCTGCAGCATCTCTCATGGCATTGTACTTCTTGACCCAGTTCAAATGGGCAACACCACCCTGGAAGCTGATCAGTTTCACCCATTGGGGGTTGAGGTTGACAAGCTCCCCCGTTGTTGTCGTCCATTCCTTGCCAAGTCCACCCACAAACATTTTCTGGTCCTTCACGGCCATCCATTCACCTTTAAACCCTGTCAACATTCAAAAACAAACATTTAGAAAGTTACATCAAATCTTTAGTATCAGCTACTTTTAATTGTTGATTTAAATAGCAATGTCCTCCAATCCAAGATGATCCGTTAAACAAGCGACGATTAACGTTCAAATTATTAAATTGAAGTTTTTCAAACATAATTATAATGATCCTTTGGTAGAGTACTGGGCCCAACTCCATACAGCTGCAAAGCAGCCAAGCAAAACAAAATCATGCTTACCAGAATTAGGTTACCAGCCAAAATAAAATTGTACATCATGATCTGTGACTGGTACCCTGCTTATTTTTTTGCTTAACAGAAAATTGCTAAGCATCACTGTCTGCTTAAGCAGCTCTATAAAATTGGGCCCGATACATTTCGAGGGTACTTACATGTAAGAGGCATCTGAAATTTTTCTATTTACAGTTTTGGGTTGGGGTTTTTTCTATATAAAGTAGAAGACTGCAAGGGTACTCATCCTTGTTTTTGTTTTATTTTACATGATATAAAACCACTCGTGATTGTCTTTTGACAAATGAAACAAAATTACTGTGATGAGTTCTCACGAAGAAGTAGCCCCACTAGTACAGGGCTCTACTTTTACACAGGACCACAGGCCCGTGGCCAGTGATTTTTGTGTCAGGCCAGTAAACTCAAGACTGGTCAAGTCTGGCAGTTTTGTGATTTTCAATCTTCATTTCATTTGAAAACAATTATGCTCAACTAGATTTTGAGTCAGATAAATATCTTTCAATTATGTCGAGTACCAAAGTCTACATGAAACCCTAAGACAAATGCAATCAATCCTTTCTTCTCAAAACAACTACAACAACGAGAATTACAGTTTATATTAAAACTGTGTTGTCATTTTGAATCGGGTCTTGTGAAAAAAATTCCGGTCCAGTACAAATTCCCGAGCTACAAGCCCTGCGGTCTTGTGAACTTTTCCTCCAAATTCAAGCCCTGTTAGTATGGCTGGTGGATTTTGGCATCAGCTGGTATGCTGGGATTACCCAAGAAGTTGTAGGCGGAAATGCCCCACTATGAAATTGGTGAGATTTGCATAACCCATAAAATATAATGCCAATAATCTAGCCTCCTTCCGATTTTGATAGAATCGGTTTGAAGCAAGAGTACTGGCACTTTCTGTGAGGGTAGAGTTTTTAGGGTAAAGTCATTTTCTGAAGAACATGTCTAAAACTACCGAAAGGGGGCATGTGGAAATGATTATTGATGGCATTTCAGATCTACAGGGGTAATACCAAATGGTGTTACTCCTGAAGTTAAAACTTTTACAGAGCTGTTAAGAGCAGCATCCTCAGCCCACCCAAGAGACGTACATCAACATAGAGCGAGATTCAATAAATATGAAGAAAAATAACCGCCATGTTTTTCACCATCATCCCTGGTTTTTGCGGCTAGTAAACTGATTGAGGCAAGTGACAAGGGAAACACTTGCCACAAAATCCTTTAACTACCACAGTTTTACAGGGTCCGCATCCATACCAAACAGATTACTGATAAGATTTTAGCTAGACCAGTGGCGTAACCAACAGGGAGCGACAGCAATTGCCATGGTGTGCTTTTGCTGTGGTGCCCTCTGCAAGGTTCCAATACAAATTAAGAGTTTCCTCATTGAAGTGCCCCTTATACCAGAGGGAAATTGATGTGCCCCTTCAAGAGCGAAGTTCAAGGCCTGGGAAAAAATGGCCAATTGAAAAAAATAAAAATAAAAAAATAAATAAATAAATAAGAATAATAAGAATAATAATTATATTAATAAAATTAAAAATAATAAATTGATGCTTTCTCCCGTGCTTGCCACCTCAACCTGAATTCTGGGGGTAAGTATCAAAATCCAAAATCAATTGATTGGATCAATATTGAAAATAATCACCACTTTTTCTCTCGTTGCGATCAAAAACTATACCTTGGGTAAATAAGAATAAGACCCTCTTTGGGGGTAAATCATTATGGAATACAAAGTGGCGGTCAGATTCAGCATTTTTCCCTCAAAAAAATCCTTTTGTTGCCCCTCCTCACCCTTTGTAATTTTTCCATTTCCATCAGAGAGAATTAACCATGGCACCACGGTATCACCAATGACTTCGTAGACGACACCCGTACGATCATCCACTGAATACAGCTTCCCGTTGAACGTCACCAACTCGGACAACTCCATCCCCCTACCTCCCTGCGAGAGTTGCGACTTCAACAACGCAGGTTCGTTGTCAAGGGTAATACTAACATGATCATAATAATTGTTTATGGTCAGATATCCTTTCAAGAAATAACCAATCCATGTATTTTCTTTCGATGTTGATTTCGAACTCTGATCCAAATCAGAGATTAGTCCGATACGGAATCGTTTACCGTCTAATGTTCTCTCTGGATTGGTTATTGGATAAGTTCTATTGTACGCTGCACTTGACATGGCGAACATTTTGTCTACACTGTCCTCAGAGATGAGCAATCCACTACCATGTTTGGAACTCGGGACGAGTAGAAATACGAGAACTAGTATGAAAAACATTACTACACCAATGTAAAGCCGTGGTCTGACCCGCAGTGCACCGATACACGGCCAGGTTGAGCCGGTCCGGCTACCCCTTGACGAAATAGATGTCAAATGATTCGAGGAAGACCGAGCAGTGTCTGTCGATTTTGAGATCCAGCCAACGTTTGACATTTTCTCTCTGCTGATGAGTTCTTTTTGTGTCGAGTATGTAAATATGATGGTTACCTGCAACTTTCCTGCCAAATTAATGGCCCCGAGATCTCTACACCGTTCAAAGGTCGACCCAGTCGACCGCGGTGATTTCTAAAAGATAAAGATAAAACTTAGAACTAAAAATGTGACCGGCCAATGATGAGCATGACGACAGTAAACTGCTCTGCTGCTACCCGGCCCCTTTTCTCCCGTCCCGTGGAGAGAATCTCGCCGCCAGCGGCCACCGCGCCACGTCGTCAAACCAAAGATCGTATAGCGCCGCGTACGATCTTTGGTCAAACCCTTCGTACCGTAAACAGTAGTCACTGGGTGTCAGACTAGACGGAAATATCAGTAGGAATCAATTATTTAGATTTTCAATGGTTCCCGCTCTTTTAAATATATAGGTTTGAAGAAAACCAGCGATTAGAAATTAATAGATTAAATTGTAACTTTGAGGGCGCTGTAATTATTGTGCACTACCCACAGACATAACCTATAGACGGACAGCAGGGGCGCTAAACTGAAATTTTGGACTTTCTCAAACTATGGGCGGAAGTGAAGACGCGTCAACACTTTTTGTACACGTTTAGGCATAGCCGCGAGGCAGTGGTCCCGTTTTCATGGACTTTTTCTGAATTTACAGGAGATATTGACGCGATGATGGATTGTAAATTAAGTGATGGAATTTAAGGAAATTCTTGTAATAACTGGAGTCGTCAAAAAAGTTGTTTGATTAACTTTTGCTGATTTGGGGGAGGAAATCGTAAAAATTTGTAAACAAATAGCCTAGGCCAAGGCCTACAGGACTGTCACTTTTTACACGTTTGTGTCGTTTTCATTGTGAAAATCTAGTTTTTACCTTGAAATTTAAGAAACCACACTTCATGAACATTCACAGCCGTTTACAATGTTGGGCGTTGAGGTTTAACCGTATAAAACGTCGTTTCTATAACTTCATTTTCAGGAAATAACCCCTGGACTTGCTCTATAACACAACGTTGTGCACACTTCGGCCCGCCTTGCATGCATGCCTTCGGCACGTTTTGCGTACGCTCGCGTGGAATGCACTTCAAACAATCGCGTATATCAGTAGCACGTTAATCTATAGGCGGTACGCGTCATCAGCGTCCGCGCAAAACACGCACCGACGCGCACTTTGGCCGGAAAGTGTTTGGCGAACGAATTTTTGTTGATACGAAGAATAATTCCATCTACTTTTATCGATTTGGAGAAAGTTCAGTAAAAAGAGGAGAAACGGCAAACAACTAACGTGAGAAAAGGTATCTAGTTGTTGATTAAACATTGTTTCCAAGTCTGTTGGTGATTTTTTCACCCTTAAAACACACATTTCCTATCATCATCCACCCGCTCGCCAATTGCTTTACACGTGTTTTTGCTTGCGTTTTCGCGGATTTTGCCCATAGTTTGGGTATGGTCGGGTACTTTCAAAATTACGGTATCCAGACGTTGATTTCCATAGGTGCTGTCGGTCTATAGGTATTATATGTCTGTGCACTACCCCCACAGACATTATTACCTATAAATAGGTATTGTCTGTGGCACCGCCCCACACTAAATTACTACTCCCGTAGCAACCAAACGCTAATAATGCTAAACATTCAAAAACAACTCAAAAAGTATTTAAAGTATCTCAGCCTCTTGAAAACTAATCAAACAAAGCTAAACTTCAGATTTCTTTTCAATTTTTGGCAGGTCAGCCGTTTGGAATTTTTGCTAATTACCCCAGAAAAAAACACCCGAAAAGTGTACTTTTTCCCTAACCGATATGCTGCCAGTTTTCGTGTAGCACTTATCCACTTCCCAAGCAAAATAGGACCAACTTAAAACCTAAATTTAACCAGTCTCCTCAAAAGTTGAACCAAAGAACCCACAGGTTCGGATGTATTGTTATAATTAAACAATCTATTGATTGCATGCCCCCCCCCCCCAAATCGTTATTATTCAAAAGTAACTGTGGGTTTTTAGAAAAAATATATAATTAGTTTGGCGCATGAATGTTGGCCTATTTAGTGTGGTGCACCCTACAGGTTGGTTTTAAACGCCGATGTGTGTAAAGCACTGCTCAGTACTTTCCCGAATCCTGTGAAAACAAACCCACCGGCATATTATTCGGGTGAGATTCGAACCCACGACCTTACCATTCTAGAGCAGAGATTGTCTTACCAACTAGACCACCGAGATAGTAAAGCAGTTCAAAGCTAGCAGCGCTTACCGCAACAATTTGTAATAGTTGTTAAATTTGCATCGGTCGATAATGAATATTATTTGGTTTTATAGGCCTGCTTTCTAAACTCTTCGGCAATCCACCCAAGTTGACCAACAAGGACATCAGGAAGACGGCTGCAAATTGCAAGAGGCACAAAGCGACACTGTGTGGAGTTGTCTACCCAGCAGCCAAGTCATCATCTGGGAAGCATGGGAAGATCATCCTTGGGCATCCTTCGAGAACCATGGGCAACACCACGGCCAAAATAATTTCATAAAGCTGTTTACCAATACCCGGTAATGTTGTGCTTAGGTAAAGCAAAAACCAATCGTAAGCAAAATCGCATTCTTATAACGATCAAGAAGATTTCACAGCGCCTGTACGCAATGTTGAAAACGGATTTCAATTGTTGTGCATTGATTCTGCTGGCAAAGAATAGCTTGCATTTTCTTTGCTTACGGTTAACAGTTTCTATAAACAAACTGCTAATTCTGTTAAGTAAATGCTATCAGGCAGTGTTATGGAGGGTCAGGAGAGTGTGCCGCGATTATCTGCTGACGACTACGAACTCAGCAAGCCACTGACTGGAACGGGGCATGTGCTGTGTGTGGCGCGCACGACAGCACTCGTGCCCGCCCGACGCAGATGCAGTTACAGTCCATCCATTAACCGGGAGGGACAGTCAGATTGCCAAATTTTACTTTTTTTTTTTTTTTTTTTTTTTTTTTTTTAAACTACTCCACTGATTAATTTTGTAAAAAACTAATTTTTCCTGACTTTCTTCATTATACACTCGAGAAACAAAGAAGACCTAAACCATAGCGAAAGAAGAGAAGGAGTTACAACGAGAGCCTTATCTTATCATGCACTATCCAATTAGATCCTATACAAGGAATCAATGATCACGACGATGATGGAGATAATGATGATGTTTTATTAAGATGCTTCTATACATTTGACATGAATATTTGGAAAGTCAACGTATAGTACAACAATGGAGGAGAATTTCCAACCGCTGAATTGTATGATCCATTCCTGGTTTTTGTACCACTAAAGGACCTTCGCTCGGCCCCAGCGGCCTATCCAGGACCGCTGGGATGGGCTAATCAGCTTGCACAGATTCTTGTTCAGGAAGTACGTCATGCGTGCAGTGCTTGCAGTGTGAGTGTGATGCATGATGGGACTGAGCATTAACCAATGAGCGTGCTTGAAACGTTTGCCCATCCCAGCGCCTTTGGTTTGAAGGCAAGGCGCTGGGGACGAGCGAATAAAGGACCTAATTTCATAAAGCTTCATGCACACAACACTATCTGCGCATAGCACAGAAATGTCTTGCTAAACAAAAGTGGGTTACCAGCCCGAAACCCATGTACATGTATAGTACAAATGCCCGTGATTGGTTCCCTTTTATCGGTTCCCTTGTAGTGACAACTTCTATTTCTGGACCCAACAACAGAGTACAAGGAACAAAGAAGCAGTGAACAGCTCACCACGGGGCTCACCACAGTTCATAGTTCAAATCCCAAACTACTTTTTGTTCTAGAAAGCATTCACCAATCATAACACTTACTTTCGCATTTCTTTTATTGAATGGCAGAATTCAGCATTTTGATGGAATTCATTCACTGGTAATGTTTATTGGATAAGAAAATGATACTAAAAAATAGAAAGAAGAAAAGAAAAAAATCAGAGTCTCGCGCCCTCTATTGTTTATTTTTGTAAAGTTTCCCTGGTAATCAGCAGCTGCTGTGTATATCGATTGTGAAAATAATAGCTGAAGAGGAAACAATTGCCGAGTACCAGTGTGAATTAGCGTGCGATTTGTTCAGTCTAATCTCTACGTGATGGGAGCTGCTTAAAAATACTGTTATTTCATTTTTAAACAAACGAATTATTCAAATAAAAATGCCTGGGACAGAAGAAGATGATAGAAAGAGTAAGTAGTGATTTATTCAGTATCAATGATGTCGTAAATAAGAGGTTACTACATTGATTTTAGGGAGTTAGTTGCACCATTTGCACCACACGCACGCCAGACGCTGATGCATGTTTGATCTTCTGATTTTCCATGGCATTGATTGACTGACTGACTCGTCCGAGCAAACTCGGCCCGCGATACTTAGCCCCATAAGTAGGACCAATCCACTTCGTATCCTTGGCCCTAGCACCATGGCATATACTCTTGCCGAGCTCCTTGTGAGAACAAAGAACACGGAGCCAAATTTTGGCGAGATCGGTTTCAAAAAAGAACTTGGCAGGTGCATCAGAATTCAACTAGAAAGAAGGGCAAAAGTTTAGAATAGCAATAGGATTTGGAAAAATTTCCGCAGCACGCCACCATCTTAATGACGTTTTAAAAAATGTTTTTTAATTAATTTTTTTTTTCATTAAATACCTAAGGATGTATTCAATCGATTGGGTGAATTTTGAAAATGTAAAATAAATAGTTTTCATAGGGGATGGATAGGGGACCGGTTTAAAAATAAAAACAATGGATATTTTGTTAAATCCAAAAATGTTCAAGAATAGTTTCACAAGAGTTTACTGGTCTTTCATGGTCTTGTGTTAGTGGTTTGTCTGTATAATACTTCTTATTAAATAGGGATGCCTTTCATCACTGAACTAGCCAGCCGGACCAACGAGGACAGAAACTTGACTGGTCCTTTAATAAAGTGTTTAATTTAACCAGCACTTGGCCAGCGGACAACTGTTAAGGAAGAATGCTGGTAATCCTTAGCAGAAGGTTATTTTTTGTCACTTGTAATTGGATCAACTCAGCAGGTCTCAATGGATTTCATGTGTTTTGGGTGGTTTTTTTTAAGGTTCAGACCGCAGGAGGAGAAGTCGAAGCAGAGAGAGGCGCAGCAGGAGTCGGAGTCGTAGTAGAGAAAGAAGACGTCGTAGCAGGAGCAAGAGTCGAGACCGTGACAGGAAGAACAGACGCAGGTAGGTCAAAGGTTTTTGGTGGGTCAAAGGTCTAGGGAGGTGGAATGTTCTAGGTAGGTCAGAGGTCTTAGGTAAGTCAAAGGTCTTATCTGGGATACTATGAAAGTACACTTTTTTGTGGAAAAAAGAATGGAAATGGCTTTTACAAACTGCTTACCAAATTTGTTTTGACCCAAGAAGAGTCTTTCTCAAAAGCTTTTTCACTTAATCTAGATGAAGAAGTTTCTTCAGGGTTGTGACGTGAGGCCATAAAGGTAGGGGCATAGATTGTTTATTTGTCAAAGAAATGTTGTTTTTTTGTAGGCAACATAAAGAAAGATATAATAAAAGACACATGTGAGAGTTTCAGCTGAATTCAGTGTGTACTTGCGAGAGACTTGTGCAGTCTACTGGCTCTTGCCACAAAATTGGACAGGAGACTGTGGAGGCTAATTCCACAGTGCACAAGCTGAGGAGTTTCCACATAATACCAGAAACAATACCTACAAACAAGAGTAACCCATGCTCTCAATGCTAGCTTAGAAGGTATGCTTATTTGTGGCAGTCTGAGGGGTTAATTGATCGTTCCCTGAAACCAATGTCTAACCATCCCTTTAAATGCTAAGCCTAATTTCTTATGTTGTGTTCGCAGCCGATCACCACCTCCTCAAAGACGTCGACGCAAGCCTTACAAGTACTGGGATGTTCCTCCAGTGGGCTTCGAGAACATCACTCCTCAGCAGTACAAGAAAATGCAAGGATGTAAGACTTAACTCACTTGTTTGGATAAGAAGCAATATGATATAAGTTGTTGCCGTTTGATGTATCGTTCAGTGCCTCGTGCCATGGTGGAGGTTAAAAACTTATATCAGCACCGTTTAAGCCTATAAAATGCCTTTGGCCCAATATCAGTAAGCTAATTTTTCGTGCTTACTATAGCAAAAAAATTTGCTTAAGGGTAAGTGTATTTCACAGGTTAGCAAGAAAATTAGGCAGCCAGCTTGTGCATTCACCATGAATTTGCATTCATTTTTATACAGTAAGCATGTTTTGTTTTTTTGCTTACGGCTAGCAGCGCTATGAAATAAAAAACTCGAGTAGTAAGCACAAAATTGGCCATTAAGCGGCTCTATGAAACATGGCCCTGGTCTTTGACAGGTTAATTACATGTACCAATGTTGGCCGGATGCTTTAAGATGTCAACAAATTTTGTTAACATCCGTCCGGTTCAGTTTAACAGACAGTGTTTCTGAATCTAGCTGGTTATCTTTGTTGTCCTTAGGTCCAGATGCTTCTCAAGCTGTAGCCTTGTCTCCTCCCAACATGCCCAACATGCCCCCGATGCCCGTCGCACCTCAGCCAGTGATGATGCCTCAGCAGCCGGCATCCGCTATGCCCATCGTGGCCAATCAGATGACGCGACAGGCACGCCGACTCTACGTAGGGAATATCCCCTTTGGGGTAACCGAGGTGAGATTTTGGCAGCCGTAGAAAAGAAATCTGTGGGATTTTTAGGGGTTTTGGTCTTGACTGGACTAGGAAAGAGTGGAATTAGATTATATCTGAGGATTTGCTTTGGATCCTCTTCTATGTTGACTTGACCTCCACAAGCTTGTTTTCAAAGCCAACAAAACTCTTGGTGTGGTTTTTCTTGGTTTTTTGCCAAACACTCAATGGGTGTTGTTTCCACAATCCTGCTGACTGCAAGTCTCGCGCTCATTCAAACTTCCTGGACCAAGTTGGTCCCAACCATATTGAATTTTACATGTGCGAGATTCTGTTTCTTCAAATGCTTCAGTTTAATAAAGTTTATGACTATAAAACTTGTATAATAATGTTTGGAAAGTAAAATTTGGTGATGAAATATATAAAAACAAAATAATAAAAGTAGCAAATCAGCAAAGAAAGCTGTAGATAATGCTTGACCTCAGTTTCCGGGTATTTGCAGTTAAGAATTTTTCCCAACTGGCGTTCATGTTATCATAAAACCTATGTATGTAATGGTTGCATAAATTCAAGTGTGTTTAAAAAAAATAATAATTCTTTCGAACCTCCTTACAACCAAGTATCCTCGTCCCAAGTTTGAATTTTGTTTTAATGTTAATTTCAACAAATTATTTGTATCATATAAAAACTAAAGTTCTATTTATAAAAAAAAT
This sequence comes from Pisaster brevispinus, assembly GCA_023634235.1. Lineage (NCBI taxonomy): Eukaryota > Metazoa > Echinodermata > Asteroidea > Forcipulatida > Asteriidae > Pisaster > Pisaster brevispinus. The sequence goes on along the minus strand of JAMKCF010000021.1, from coordinate 5,371,766 downwards.
GCTATGATAATTTTTATTTTCAAGAGTTTTGTATGAACAGAATTTAAAAAGATTTGATTAATAGAATACAGTCCTCATTGGACTTGTTTCTCCTTTTCAATATGTGCAAGACTTGCACAGTCTATTTCAACATAATACCTGAAAGTTATGACAAATTCCTTGGACTCTAGTCTAAAGAATTGAGCAAACCTAACTCTGTCTAAAACTCCTTTTTCCCAAAACAAGACAAGTTACATTGTTGATCCAAGAAGCAACTATTTAACATTTTATTGCTCTTATGTTCTACTTTACATACTTTACAGGAGCAAATGGTGGACTTCTTCAATGCAAAGATGCAAGAACTAGGGATTGGTCAGACCCCTGGGAAGCCGGTCCTAGCTGTACAGGTCAACCACGACAAGAACTTTGCTTTCCTTGAGGTAAAATAAGCTAAACTGGTCTCTGATAAAATATCCCAAAATATCCCAAAGTCAAACAAGGAATACTTCACAGATGGGCCATGTATATTCAATTGGGCCATGTAATTCTAACTTGGGCCATGTTTACTCATTTTGGTAAGGCATACTCATTTGGTCCAGGTATATTTGACAGGCATGTCACTTCATGTCTACATTATGTCACTTCACATCAACATGTTCGGACTTTGATAAGTTAGAACGCCTGACTCAAGGAATTGTTATTTGACTGAACTTTGGACTGAGTTTTTACTGCTTTTTTATTGCTATGGCTCTTTTGAATGGGGAAGTAGTTAGCACCTGGGATCTTTTAAACAAAAGGACTTGGCGCTACATAAATTGTATTGTTATTATGTAGTATGTTATTTAGGCCTATAGCCCTCAGTCCTTCTGAATCCTTCATTTCGGCAAAGGAGATATATAGGAGGATTTAAGAAGGGTTGCCATTTTAATGATACCCGTATCAAATACAGGTACAATATTTTTCCTTCTTGTGTCCTATTTTTGATTTGTTTGACCTCAGGAAAATCACCAAAGAATGTTTTTAAATAGCCTGAAAATCTATACAAGCCTATACCATACGTACATGTTGGTCAGCCCTTGTACTCAATAAAATTGTCCTTTTTTTTCTGAGGGTCAACTATCATGTCTGCATGCAAAGTCATTTGTGTGCCATTGAATGGTCAGATAAGGATAGGGGTCAGTAGTTGCAAATCTTACTTGATGTTCCAAACAGTCAAATTTTGAACCTTTCGTTTTGCACTTGTACAATCTTACACTTTCAATTAGATGACTCGATCCACAGTATTTGTGCATCAAAACCAACACCAAGTGTGGACTGACACATTTTTTTTTGCGTTGAGCTATGTTTGAGTAATCCATCATCTGAATTTGATTTTCGTCTTGATCTTGATATTGGTCTTAATTTTGATTTTGATTCTATCAATGGTTAGTTCCGCTCCATCGACGAGACGACCCAAGCCATGGCGTTCGACGGGATCATGTACCAGAACCAATGCCTGAAGATTCGACGGCCGAAGGATTACCAACCTATGCCAGGAGTACCCGAGACGCCCTCTATGCATGTGCCAGGTGTGTATACTGTATATTGACTTAAATAATTGGGTTTAAACAAAGAAGAATTGACTGGAGCAAGACTTGAACCAACTATTAGTCAATAGGGAGACCGCCAACATAGGTCTGGATAGCTCAGTTGGTAAAGCGCTGGTATGTTAATCTGGAGGTCGTTGGTTCATGTCCTTCTGCAGTAAATTTGTCTTTATTTAAAAACCCAATTATATAAAAAATTTACCTAGTCAGTTTCCTTTGTAGTTTATTACTTGATGTCATATGTTGACTTATGACATCTTATGGTTGGAAATGAGTCTGTTCGGTCAAAAGATGACAGGCGCAAAATGTGGTCAAGACGGTAGGGGAGATTTAAAAACATGCCTGCGAATGTAAAGTTTTATCGCTTTTGATTATAAAACCTATTCAGCTGTTAGTTTTTTTTCAGTTATGTTTAAGGTAGAGTTATAGATTTGTATTTTGTCAACGTACTCGGGGACACAAGTGCCACTACCGGGACTCAAACCCACACTGCTGATCAGAAATGACGGAGATTGAATCCAGTGCGCTTAAGCACTCGGCCACGACACGCCACAAAGAAATAGAATGAAATGAATTTTCAATCGGCTGTTTTTGTTTTTGTATCCACAACAGGTGTTGTCTCTACTGTGGTGCAGGACTCGCCACACAAGATCTTCATTGGAGGTCTACCCAATTACTTGACGGATGATCAGGTAAGGCAAGACAACCGCAAGCGGTTACAGGATGACCGTGGTTTCACAACGAGGCTGGATAATTTTGTTTTTCCTTCAACATGTGTCTCAAATCTGAAAATATTTTGGACCTCAAATTGAAGAAAAAAAATTACCTAAGTGAGATTAAACGCAAGACTTTGATAATGTTGGCACAAAATTTGATCTTTGATTCGTGACAGGGAGGGCACATTTACTCAACTGAAACAGCTAATTATATTTGTCTTTTGAAGATGGCATCTTCCTCGGCAAATTGTTCAGAGAAAAACTCAAGTCTAAGGGTTTTCCCACAAAGCAGACAAAAAACGAGTTCAAATGTACAAACCCCCAAAGGAATAACTTGGCTGTCTGTGTGCAAAGTGCTGTATTCATTGAGGTGTTTTTGTTGGTGTTTGTTGTGGATTTCTCTCTATGTCTTTCTCTCTCTCAGTTTTCACAACTCGCAGGTAGGTTTGACGGTCAGCGCAAAACTGCAAGAGAAAAGCGTTTTCCTTCCATTCTATTTTCCCCCTATCGATAGATATGCTAGGCACCATTTAAACGGCAGATTTTATTTGACATCGAGATCCATATTTTCATTTTTTAAGTTTCTGTCATATGATAAACCACCAAGTAGGATTGTCCTTTATGCTGAACTCGGATCATAACTGTTTTAATTTTGGTGAGCGAAGAATGCTGATGAGAGAGCGGAATTTGAATGCAAGTGTACCATGCTGTTTTGTTTGTTTATCAACTGAGCAAGCTAGGCACTGGGGCCTTTCCCCAAACTCGGCTTGGGCTTTGGTTTCGGTTTATGCTCCATCATCAATTTTGGAGCAGTGTACCTTTTGTATGGTGTTTGTGAAATCAAACGAAGCCCGGAGCTGGAGATGAAGCCTTGGCCAAAAAAGCCTCAGGTCTCAAGCTGCCAGAACTGGTTTTCACCTGTCCCAGGACCTTGGGACTTGTAGGTGGGTGGAAGAACCTGGGTGGAAGAACCTGGGTGGGAGAACCTGGGTGGGAGAACCTGGGTGGGTGAACCTGGGTGGGTGAACCTGGGTGGGAGAACCTAGGTGGAAGAACCTGGGCGGATTGGGAGATGTTTGGGTAGCTAGGGAAACTCACTTGGGGGGTTGTGTTTTGGAGTTTGTGGCCTTGGGATACTTGTATGTGGATTTCTTGGGTTGTTGGGAAGTTGGTTTGGGGGACACCCCTTGAGACATGTGGAGAGGTTGGGGGACCAGGGGACATGTGGGTTGGTTGGGGGTAGTTGGGTGGAGGCGGCATGTGGGTAAGGGGACCAGTGAACAAATAGTTAGTGTTATCATCAGACTAGTTGACGATTTCACGCAACTGGTTAAGTCTGCTTGCGCAACATGTATTGCTTATGTTCTGCACCAATAACTCAAGAAATCTGGCTCAAGTGGACTTTCCTAAAGTTTTCATGAAATCGGCGTCAATTCATTGCATCGTCCATCAAACAATAGATGTTACATTGTAAAGCTGAACTTCTAGTGGACAGTGATTGTAATCGGCAAATGATCCATCAGTTCATCGCAGTGCTTGACTGCAAACCCAGTCTCTGTCTTTTCTGAATATAGCTCATTCTTGTTTTCATTTAAGCCCAGGCTTTGTGCAGGTCTCGTGAAATTCTCTCTTGGTTTTAGCCAAAACAGTAGTTCAGAGGAAACAGGTCGATAGCTATCGTGTGTTTGTAAAAACACTCTGTGAAAAGAAATCTTGTTTATCTCTAGAGGAAGTAAATATTTCCACATCAGTTTGAACACATAAGATATGACTTATTGTCAAACCTGAATGTGGAGTAAATATTTAGATATCAACATCGGAATGATATCAAAAACAACCAGACAAAAGTACATCAATGGGTTAAACATGAAATCTAAAATAGTTGATATCCTTAGAGGGGTTTGGGAATGTCTACCCCCTCCCCATATCAAAAGCTAAAAATCAGAAATGATTGTTTTCAGTTTAAGAGTCCTTTTTTTCAAGATGACAGGCACGTAATTTCTCCGGTTTATTCCTGGTTTTCTGGATTTCCTCAAAATGTAATTGAGCCTTTAAATTTTACATGAAAGAAGTAAAAAAAACAGGCACCAGAGGGAGAAAGAAATAGTCCACATTGTGCCCAAACCTGTAGTTTTGTAATTCTGATGATGCACAGAGTCTGTAAACCTCCTGAATTGTAACATCTGGGAGGTTCGGGGTCTCGAATGTTCAGGAATTTTCCCCTACGTCAAATCTTATCCCCGAGCTGTATTGCAGACTTTCTTTCGCAGCAAACCTCTCCAGATTACAGGAAAAACTAAACATCTTCGGCAAGGGACACATTTTTTTCCCCCCCATTTCAGATTATCCGACTGCGAGCAAGTAAACTTCCATCAGTCTGTCAGCGGGTTCTTTTTCCCAGTTTCTTTTTTTTTTCTTTTTTTTTCCAGCATTAGGTCTGTTGTAAAAAAGAACTTGCCAAAAGTTCTTCCCAAAATTTCTTTCCCCAAATTCTTTCCCAGAGAATTTCTTTGCAGATATTTTTTAGATTTTTAGCTAAATGCACCTCTGCTAATCCAATTAAACTAAGGTAAGAATTGCAGCCATTCTGTAATGTAAATACCACAGGAGTGAGTTCCGATTTCTGCTTGCAAAATATAATTTTTTTGAAATTTTTCAATGAGGTATCAGAACTGTTTTGAGGTTGTGGTATTTGTAATTTTCTACAGAATGTGAAAGTCGCAATGTGAGGGATAATAAAAAAAAGAAAAGACTCCTCTTTATATATAGAGCTTTATTTAAATACAGAGAATAAGAATAAAATGTCATGAGTTGCATAAAGTACATTGTCACTCACCGTTCTCTCTTTTTGTTCTTCCCCGTTCTTTCCCAACGTCTTAATCCCCAGCTAGAGGGGCCAAGTTTTAAACATTTCGCACGCACTTGCATTCGCTCATTGCTTTGGTTCGGCAACATAACAATGTCAGCCCCCCTAGTCTGCTGGTAATAAAGCATGATGAAGGAAACCACATAAAGGCAAGTTATGTCAGTGCCCGTGCAGGCTGTCTCTTTTCTCCGACAGCAGGAGGGTCATTTTATGGTCGTGGATGGTAACACCGTGCGGTAGACTGACAGGTAGCAAATTGCATGCAAGAAATGCCTGGACTGTCTCTGGTTGTCAGAGACCGATATCGGCAGAACGACCCTGTAGACAAACAAATGACAGAACAATAATAGTCGTAGTTAGGCTTCATTCATTGTACTAGATGTTCATTGATTTAAAAGAGAAACTGTCAAAAATAGATTTGACCTTTTCTCTTGAACAGGTCAAATCTATTTTTTTCAAACTGAGCCTTGCCGTAAAGTCATATATTTTGAAACCAAGTTTAGAGATTTATAAATTCATTTACAAGGTGTTCAAATTTGATATTGTTTAAGCACGTATGAAGGGCTTATGTAGTTGGGTTATAATAAAACAAAGATTGGCATGAATCGATGGGAAAAAATGTAGAGTTTGAACACCTTGTGACAGCTTTTAACTTGATGTTTGTTCATTTTTAGGGAACAATTCAAACCTTATGTAAAACACACTAAAATCAATGCATTTGAACGTTATCTTCACTACTGATCTGTTTCTATGAGTTTTAAAACAATGCCACAAATTAACAAGGGTTCTAAGGTGAAGAGCAATCCCCAATTTTCGTTAAAAATGACTGCCATGCGAAGAGTTATCCATCATTTCAACAGATCTCTCATCAGAACTTAGACTTACCCAGGTCTGTTCATTCCTTCCCTTTCTGGTATCAACAGGTGAAGGAGTTGCTGTCGTCCTTTGGAACTCTGAAGGCGTTCAACCTGGTGAAGGACAGTGCCACGTCTATGTCCAAGGGCTATGCTTTCTGCGAGTACGTTAAGACCGAAGTCACAGATCAGGTCAGGAACTTTTTAAGCTCTTTGTTATAGTACATGGGTTGAAATTCAGAATCATCTCCGCTCTTCTAGCTCAAAACTTTTACTTAACCAGAGGGTGTTGTGTCCGAATGGTTTAGTTCACCGGACCCAAGTTCTGGTGGTGTCGGCAGCAGAGTGTGGGTTAGAATCCAGGACTTGGCATGTGTGTCCTTGAGCAAGGCACTTGACAATAATTGCTTCATCCTTCGGATGGGATGTAAAGCGGTAGGTCCCGAGTGTTGTGTAACCAGGTAACACATGTTTAAATAAAAAACCTGAAACACTCGACGTGAAAGAGAAGTGGCTTGCCCTGGTGTTTTTGGCACAGTTTGGCAGCAAATTGCTCCAACGAGCTTCCCTAGTGGGCGCTTTGATGATTCACAGAATCTGCTTGTTTCTGTTTGTTCAGCGCCTCTTTGTTCCGCATTTTGGTAGATACATGTGTTATACATTGACACGGCCATCATTATCAGTAGAAAGTCTGTGTTTTGGGAAAAAATAGTAGACTGCCGAGCTCGTTTGATTGTTTGGTTACTGGCCCAGTGCTTTATTTACAGGGCTGCGTTGGTGGTTTTGTGCTGGGCAGTGGGTACTTTGTGCAGTGTTTTAGATTGTTACATAAAGAGCAGGCATGTGATTTCCCAGGGGTTTTCCGGATTTGAGGATTTTCTCAAAAATCTCCTTTGGCCTTGGCTTCAAAGTTTTCTTGAAAAAAAGTAGAGTAGTCACTAAAAGGAGAGATGATTAGTCCACATCATTGTGCAAGTCTGTGCTATGCATATCTGGTGATGCACAGTATGTACGCTTCCTGAATTGTGACATCTGGGAAGTTGCAGGTCTAGAATAAAGGGGAGCCCAGTCTAGCCAGCCATTTTTTTATTAGGAATGTTCACATTTGTCAATTCTGGTCCCTTACAGTGACCTTGTACATACCACTGTGCCCAACACTTTTAAAAAAGAGTTTTTTGCATCCTGCAATGTTAATCCAAATCACTTTTTTCAAGAGTGCTTCAAAGCAATGATATTTGGCGTGGATAGTGTTTATCCACAATGGCCGCTGCAGGGAAAAATATTCCCAAAGTGCATTTCAGAAGTAAGACCCTAAGTTTACCAATCTAAGACGGTGATTTGTTCTTCTCCCAATATAGGCTATTGAGGGTCTGAATGGCATGCAGCTGGGAGAGAAGAAGTTGATCGTTCAACGAGCTAGCGTGGGAGCCAAGAATGCCTCTGCTCAGAACATGGTAAGTCTTCCCTTTCAAGATAACACAATAAAGTAAAGTAAAGAGTGAATTAGACCGTCGATTCCAGCGCCTTTTGTCCCCTGTTAAACTCGTTGTCCCACACAGAATGTTACGGGCATGTTGCCATGTCATCTACTCCTCTCACATGGACGCTTGATAAACATGTTTAAACGGTCCCCGTTTGGGTGTCCTTTGAAATTGTGCGTGTTAAACATTGGCGTTATTCAATTAACTACAACAACTCACCAGAGAGATATTAACACGATGTTGCCGCAAACCGTAGTTTTTGAGATTTTTTTGTGTGTACCATACAACGTTTCGTATTCTAATTGTCATGTGTATTCTTTGTTCTCTGTCCAAGGCTGCTCAGGCTGTGCAGCTGAATATCCCTGGATTGAACCTACCTGGAACAGCTGGTCCACAGACGGAGATCCTGTGCCTCATGAACATGGTGACCCCAGATGACCTCAAGGATGATGATGAATATGAAGGTAGGTCACGATGGTCAACTCTTTAGGGTCATGTCACAAGAGGCAATGTACAGGAAACCAATTTCAAGCAAACTCAAAATTGAAAACAAATCGGTCATATTTTATTTAAAACATAGATTTAGTTGGTGGCAGTGCAGTCTGCACACTGATAAGCATTTCTCGCTTAAATGCGCAGTGATTCCATCTACACAAAAATGGTACATAGAGGTCAAGGGGAAAAGCCCATCAATGACCCAAAATGAACATTGTATTCCAATTAGTATTTCCTTCATGAAAAAGTCTTCTGAGTGTGGTGGTGATACAGTGACAAAACAAAATTGCAAGGTGGTCACTGAAAGTAGCAAATTGGGTTGCGTTCAGGTGAACGGGCAGGAAAATCCCCTGGAAGTTGAGAGGAAGTCAACTTTCATTTTTGTTCAGTCTTATTCACACTACTGCATCAGGAGAGGAATAGTGTTTAACCTTTGTGTCCTGTTTGTCTGAATGTTTTCCTTTGGGTTTTGTGTTTATTTTTGTTTGGTATTTATTTTTTTATTTCCCGGTTAGACATTCTTGATGATGTTCGTGATGAATGCGGAAAGTACGGCGCTGTCCGCAGTATCGAGATACCTAGACCCATTGAGGGCATGGACATACCCGGGTGTGGAAAGGTAAAAACGTGTTATTGAAACTCCTCCCCACTGTCTGATCATTCAATATCGGACACTCAAGTAGGCAGTAACAGTGTGAGCAGCCGGTCTCCTCCTCGCGCTGTTATTGCCATTAATAATTACCTTTAATGAAAAGTAAATGGTTAAAAATCATCAAAATAAGAAATGTTTGTTGTAATGCAGCAAGGAGCGCTAAATTGGCTCAGGCAGGAATAGTGTTTATGTACTGCGACCAGTCAAGCAGGTATGGGTAAAATGTAGGAATGTCAATAAGTGTAAAGTCACCTTGAAAATGATTTTCATCTGCCCCTTCAGCATAATTCATTTCCCTCCTTTTCACAAATTTTAATTTTTTTGATAATCCTGCAGATTTTTGTAGAATTCAGCAACACTATGGAGTCTCAAGCTGCCCAGCAGGGTTTGTCCGGAAGAAAGTTTGCAAACCGTGTCGTCGTCACATCCTTCTTTGATCCTGGTGCATATCACCGCCGGGATTTCTAGATGGAAAAAAACCTAACATTTAACTTGAGAACAAAAGTACGACCTGACAGAAGTGGTATTTTGCTGTCATGAGAGAAAAACCATTATTGGAAAAAAAACAGAACATTTGTTTCATGCTCAAGTAAGCTGAAAAATGCAGAGAGCAAGTATGGGTTTGCTAAAGTCCACTATGTAAACATAAACAGTTTTTAATGTTTGACTTTAAAAAAAATTTCATGCTTTGTAATTTCTTAGTGATACATGCTTGCCCAAGTGTTGGGAACCATTGAAAAGCTTCTCGTTCTTTATGTTTTGGGGTGTGGTTTTTGTTTTTTTTTGGGGGGGGGGGGGAGGTGGTTCCACAAAATTCAGAAGTGCTGCCTGGTCAGTATAAAAACTGCAGAAATTCTTTGTGGGGAGTGGAAGCTCAAGGCTAGAAGTTAATATCATGCTGTTACTTCATTAAGCCATATTTTGCTTTTAAAAGATTCAGGTTACCAGTTGAAAGTACAGTATAATGTATATTGTGTGATACTGGTACTTGGCTTTTTGTTGTTGTTGTTGCTCTGCTTGAAATTCTGTCTTGAGTAACAAGTAAATAAATTTCCTGGACTTTTTAAACTCCAAACAATTCCAGGGCTGATATTCTCAAGCAACGTGATTAATTATCAACCTCAACCCTCCTGAATCCTCAAAAATCCTGTTAATGTATTGGTGGATTGTTGAGGATTGAGGAGTGTGGGCCCAAATAACAATTGCTCATCACTGTGCCAGGCAAAACCAATCTTATTCAAGTCCAAACAGGTTGGTGACAGGTCTAGGGAGTTGAAATTATGAAACTAGTGTGAAATAATGGCTGATTAAGTCCAGAATGCCAAATTTCAACCTATAGCTTTCCTCCTCTACAGTTTGTTCTCATTATTGTGGTTTATTAAGTACATTTATTGCTAGGTTCTGCCTTAGTGTTTTGTTATTTAAACACCCTTTCTATTTCTTGGAATTTCCCCCGAGTCCATCTAAATCTCCGGGGAAAATTCCCCAAAACGACAGACGGCTTGACCAATTTCAAGCGATGTCATTGTAAGACCATTATTGTAAAAGACATATCTTCACTTTTGTCCCCTTCAAAAAAACGGATAAAGAAAGCGTGTATAGAAAAAAAAATCTAATGTGTCCATTCTTTCCTGAAACCTATGTACCACATGTACATGTAAGTAGTTTTAGTTACCGTCAAAAGAAGTGCTGCATATTGCATTAGTGTTACAAACCCATATGGAATTGTTTTCCTGCGGGTAAAATTGGAATTTTTAATCTTGAAGGCGCAATACAGAGTGAGTGAATCATTCAGCAATAGTGTAGTATAATTGATTAGTAAGTTCAAATCATTGTCACTGTAGTACATGTCATGTCAGTTCCACACACTTGAGATTTTCGGGTTGGGGGGGGTCTTTTCAAGAGGGAAAAAGTGTGTCAAATAATGGGTGCATTTGGGGGACTCTCACTGCCACATAATGGGCATTGAATAGTTCAACAAGGTTGCAACCCTACTAGAGAAGGCTGGAAGTTTTGCCCTTGACAGACACGGAATTGGGAGGCAGCCATTTTAAATATTTTTTGCAAAAAGTAGCGGTTCTGTGAAGAACAAGAGGAGACAAGTCTCGATGTTCTAAACAGTGTGCTCTGTTCCTCTTCAGGAGAATGCCGTCGGACAGAGCACTTTGTTGAAAATGTCAAGACTCGCCTCACCTCCGGTTCGTCTCATGACCGCCACTTCTGTCAAGAAGTGATTATTACATGGTTGTCTCCCCTCACTTTAAACACTGTGTAAATCTTCAAATCATACATCATAGGCACACAGTTGGGTTTGGCTGTCAGTGTGGTTTGTCTTGTCATTATTTTGTACATACACTTTTCTTGTGAAATATACATTGTTTTTGATATGGATTTTAAAAAGAAAATTTCAACAAACGAATTGACAAATGCTACTCCATTTAATTATGTAAATTGCTTTTTAAAGTTAAGTCAAGGAAGTTATGGCCCCGATAGTCACTGTCATGATATATTTGGTCGTTTGTCTCATTTATTGGTTTTCAATGTTTGTTCAAACTTTATTTTCATTTATGTACCTCACTTTTTGAATGTTCATTTAGCTAAACAGACAGATTTCAGGTATGTTTTGTTATCTTGAATTTATCTGTGCACCCCTATAAGCTATGCTGTGTGCGAATTCGGTTGATCTGTTCATTAAACCAGTCCTTTACTTTTAAGTGTGTCTTGTAAACGAATCACATCTCACCTTTAGTCGGCTCCTTTCTTGTTGTTAAAGATACCCCCTCCCCCTTCTAATGATCTTGCCCTACCAATTAATTTATTACAGCATGAGCTGGGCCCAATTACATAGAGCCGCTTATAACATGTTAGGACCAATTTTTGGCCGATTTGACCCGACTTAATGTAGATTTCAATTTTAACAAGCTATTTGTATAGATTCAACAAAGATACAAACTTTCAACAACACTAGCTTTCAATAAGGTATAGCATGAACAATTCTGCCAATGATTAGTGGAACTTGTAAGTGAATTAGAAAACTAAAAATGGATTAGTCACTCACGCCATTACCCATGTACATGTACATCATACATGTACAAACAATTTTGCAATTTACATGTATTTTGTGCATTGTGGCACATGCAAAAGGTTGTACTTTGTTTCGAAACGGCATCATCTATCAAAGTTACTTAGTTCAGAGTAAACATTATTTTTAAAAATAAACAATAACTTTCGGCAAAAATAGGGCCATGCATTTTTAAGCACAAAAAGTAACATAAGCACAAAACAATTTTGCTAACCAGAGTAAGGTTGCCAGCCAACATGCCATGCCTCATGTACCCATTTGTGACTGGTTTGCTGCGAATTTTTGCTTAGCATAAATACTGTTTTCAGCTCTGTGGAATTGACCCCATAAAGGATGGAAAGTTTTAATATTTGCAAGGATATAACCTCCCCCTTTTCCTTTTGAATATAGAAAGTAATATAACAACACATAAGTTAAAACAAATTCAATTTTTTAAATAAAAGTGTACACGAAAATGAGACAAATATGGTAGCCCTGAAACGGCACCAAAGGATTAAGTATTGACGACATAAATTCGCTGAAACTTTCACATTTGTCTTCCAAGTCGTGTAATCCTCACACGAACAGCTGGGTGGGTTTTAGGGGAAAACCAAAGGTCGTATGACGACCGTACTAGTATAATGCGATCTGGGGAAAACCAATCCACTGTTGGGTTCACGTCGATTTTTATAAACGGGGTATACTTTCGCTTTGCAAATGCATTTGATTAGAAAAATAAGTGTGAGCAGCATAATAAAATGTTATCGGGAAATCAACTTCCTTTAAACGGAAGTAAAATTGGAAACTGGAAGCACAATCTTGTTACTGTTTGAGAGGGAACTTTAGGATCTGTGAAGCTAATATGATTAGAACACACCTACACAAGAATGGTTTCCTCCGTTTGATTGCGTGTGCCCGGGAATTTCCCCACAGGTAACTTCATTTTAAAATAGGGGGTTCAAGCTTTCAGCCTAAATGGAATAAAAAGAAAAGAAAACCCACAATGAGTTTTTAAGAAATGAAATTGGTAATAAAATGATGATGTTTGTTTATTTTTTTAATTTTTAAGTGACCACACATGGGATAATTTTATATTGTCATTCGAACTTGCAACCCTTGACTGGCATCTCTTACCTGACGTAAATTGGACGGCCGAGGTGAAATTCAGTGTGGGCGATCATGGAGGAATCGATGAGCCCCGTGTTTGTCTCTGGTTGGAATAGTTTCTTCTATTCCTTCCTCCATGATTCGGTGTAGACCGAGAGCAAACGGAATTGTTTTGGCAAATTGAAACATTTGTTCATTTGAAACATCGTTTTTCATTGAATTAGGGGTAAGTTAAGTATCAGTATTTTTCCTATTAAATGTTATTTCAATTAAATCTTTTTAATAAGAATAATGGTGATTGTTCATGTTTTAGAAAAGTGAGTCCCATTACACATGATCTGATGATGAGAGAAGACAAAAGAAGATATGCAGTGCACTATTTCTTGTTTACTTTTTGGGTAAACACAACACAAGTATACAAAGAAACTAGCCATAACCTAGCCCCACTAAAGCGCCAGTGATTCACCTTGGCCACTAGTACTTCGTAGTGGGCCGGTGTCATGCCAAAAAGTGTCCGCTGCCAAATACTGTCCGCTGAGCATGCGCAGTGGACGCCGGACACTATTTGGCACGTATTACGTGCCAAATACTGTCCGCTGCTAAATAATGTCCGGGCGCATGTGTGCTGCAATTCACGTATTGCTGCACATCACGGACAGGTGAGTATTTGGCAGATTACGGACAGTATTTGGCAGAGATTACGGTCAGTATTTGGGGAGTTAAGTCGACAGTTTTGGGCTGGAACGGACAGTAGCTGGCGGGGAGTTAGCGGACACTGGTATTTCTAATAAAAAAATATATCAAACACTAACACAGACCATGGAGGAAGGAAATAAAACTTCCTCCATGCACAGACGAACACTCAATCTCAAAAGTAGGTAAAGATTAGTATTTTACTTGAGTAAAAAGTGCTGATTTAAAAAAAACAACCGAAATGTGAAAGTGCTAAATGTTAAATGTTACGAATATTTATAATCAAATACATTAAAGAAAGCGTTCAAACAAAATTGTTAACGTCCTGTCAGCTGAGAAGCAAGGCACGCAATGTTGACACGCTAACCACGGACACTATTTAGCAAGCTTCCGTAAACAATGTGACGTCATAGACGCATGACCAATCAGATCGCAATATGCTAATGAGCGGACAGTATTTGGCAGCGGACACTTTTTGGCATGACACCGGGGCTAGCCATAACCTACTCCTAGAACTATTCGGTTCATTCCGCTATCGTCTCCCCGGGGAGACGATTATTCGGTTCATTCCGCTATCGTCTCCCCGGGGAGACGATAGCGGAACGAACCGAATAGTTCTAGGAGTAGCCATAACCATGCACAGGGGAGGGGCATAATAGGGGTTGCTGTGAGGGTGAGAGGGGGCGTGGGAAGATGATATGGGATTGTGTTCATGGGCCGGGTAGGGGTTGGTTGTTGGTTGTGGGGTTGGGTTGAGTTTGGGTTCAGTTTAGTGGGATGGGATCTAGCCCAGTGGATTGAACGTTCCATACAATGTGACTGAGTCCAGGGTATTATAAATAAAGCCAAAGGTCCCCTGCCATTGTAGAAAGTTCTAAAACAAAATACTTTCATACATTTATACCTGATGGAGGAAGCTGAAGCTTTGCTCACAGTCCAAAATTCCGCCTGGGTTGAGAATTGTTAATTTTATTCTTGGGTGAAATTATTTTAGAAAATTATATAATAATTGATGTCTACGTCGTAAGCTTTTGTATTGAGTCAGACTCTTTGTGTGAGACATTGCACGCACGCGTGCCCACAATATTCAGAGCGACCAAGAGAGAGGGCGCGGTCTAACATTTGTCAATCGCATTGGTTTTGATTTTTACGATAATTCAATATCTCCAAGTACAGTAGGCCTGTCTGTTGCTCGCCATTGAAAATGGCAATTTTTGAAATTCGCGCTTGCAAGCCAATTTTTTAATTTGAGCGCCGGCAATTTTGGAACGAACGAAAGTCTGCCCACACAAATAAGAATTGTGCGGCTAAGGCACGAAGTTAACACTAACTACACGGTTTGCATTATGAATAATTCCCTAAGGGTCACAGCAGCGGTTTTAGTATATAAAACAACATTGGCGTGGTTGTTGTCATCTTCAAACTGGAGACAAAAACAGGATGCATATCTTTCAAACAATTTGTCACATTATGTTTTCAAATTTTAAAAGGAAATTTATCAACAAGCTGCAGCACAGTTTATTTATCAACACGGAGATCTGGCAGCACAGTCTTGGATTGTATCCCAGCATCCTAGCTTTGTCGCAAGAAATTCTGAACTTACAGTTTGTAGGTACATGTAGACCTGTGTTTTGACATTCTTTCCAAGTTTTTTAACAAAAGCGTCATTCAGACAGAAGATCCAGCATAACTCTATTTCGAACTTACCCTTAGTAACCTCTGGACATAAATTCTTGTCATACAAGATAAAATATATGTTATTTCACGACAAGTGGTGATTTAATATGGTTGAATGACAAAGATTGAGCATTGTTCAAAGTTTGCACCCGAGCTATCCTGCACAAATTTTTTAATTTTTGTCATGTTACTTTTTTCCGCAATATTGGTCATTAATCTTGGCTTCCATTTACCTTTGCGTGCAAATTATTGTAACCGATGGAACTTCAGTGAGCCATTTAATACAGTGCAAATGGTTGCCTCCAAGTTACCTATAAAAAAATCCCCGGTTTAAAACATCCCATTTTATCGATGCAACTTTTAGATAGAAAAGGTTGTATTTTGCATGCAAAAGGTTCATATAATGTGACGGATCAGAACACCCCCCTTACTTTTAAAGATAATGATAAATGTTCCATATTAGTGTTGTATGCACTGGTTGGTATACAAGGAAAATAATAAAGATGTAATTACCTGAAACATGGAGAGGAATAAAGGACATGTTTACTGAAGGTTGAGTCCTCTGTGAATGTACGGTACGTGGCTGTGAGGGCGCTACGATTTGGTTGTTAAATTAGCATTACAAAGAAAGTGATAAGTAACAATGGTGGTCAGCGGATGGGTGTAGGGAGTGGAACTATTAATGAAAAATAAGTAAGGGGGGTGTTCTGATCCGTCACATGAGGTTGTGTAGTCTGAACTTATTAAAGATACTTTAGGGTCATATAATTGGCTTTTGTCAACGTAATGCTGACTTATTGACAAAATTATAAAGAAAGATGCAATAAGTCACAAGTGAAAGTTTCAGCTGAATACAGTGTTCACATG
Organism: Pisaster brevispinus; assembly: GCA_023634235.1. Classification (NCBI taxonomy): domain Eukaryota; kingdom Metazoa; phylum Echinodermata; class Asteroidea; order Forcipulatida; family Asteriidae; genus Pisaster; species Pisaster brevispinus. The sequence goes on along the minus strand of JAMKCF010000021.1, from coordinate 5,355,732 downwards.
TACTTGCTGAGAAAACAGCGCCACAAATACTGTCACGGTATTTTCACACAAATGTCAAATCCATTCACGTTTAGTGAGGTGACACCGGGTACCAAGCACATCTCTGACCGCAGCTTTCTCAGATTAAAATGTTGTTTTGGGGTGAAAAATTATCCAAACCATAATTTGAAGGGAATCTTTTTTCTAAATATTTTATACTATAAATCCGAGAAACGATTCATGCATTTAAGTCATTTCTCAGATTAAAACGTTTTGTGTGAAAAGTAATTCAAACCATATTGCTTTGAAGACTAATAGTTAACACTATTGACAGCTGCTTCTCACCAAGTAAGTTTTCATGGTCATTTATTTTTGTCGTACTTACCAATATATGACCCTACCTATCTGAGTGCATAACTCCACGTTACATGTAAGCATCCTTCAATGAAACAGTAAGTGCAGATATTTGTTGCTTATCCGTCAACCCGTTAAGCAGCGTCAGTGAATGATTTCCCTTGTATAGCATTACAAAATGCTCCACAAAATGTACAAGTTGCTACTCAAATAATCATCATCTGTTACTCAATGTTAGCATTCGGTGTGCACAAAACAAGTTCAGTCTAAAATTTTTGCTATGCAAAATGTTGCAGGTCGGAATCGTTCCCTGAGCGTTATAAACCCCAGTAGGCAGCGAACAGTGACTCTGATTACAGAACTCCACGGTATGCATGAAAGTTGCCCCTGCTTTTCAGGAATTTGGGGCTCACAATGCACATAGTTATTCTGTGTCCTACGATGGGTATTTCATGTCATCTTGTATGAATGCCGCCCGTTTCACCTTTTTTGCTGCATTGTGTCACGGAAGGATTGATCACAAATACCAGTGGGTAACACATTGTGCAAAAAGAAAATTTATTCAGTTGATCCCTCAGTTATACAAGTACTCCGTGCTCCAAAAGCCACAAAATTTTTCTTTTAAAGCAAAAAGAAAAGTATTTAAGTTTTTCTTTCAATTCTCTTATTTGTTTAATTTTTAGTGAATGTCAAAAGAAGTTTCAGCCACAACTTGCCAACCAACCAACCATATCGTCATCATGAAGTGGTCAGCACTGTTGGTGGTCCCCGTGGCCATTTTTTTTCAGACAAGCTTTGTATCCATCAGTAACTCCGAAAAGGATTTGGATCAGCCGTTTGTCAAGTTTCCGTGCAGGATTGTCAACACCACCTTCACAGACTGCAGTTACCTGAGTCTGAGGACCATACCCGAAGGGATTCCCAAAACAACTGAGATCCTTCTCCTATCCCATAATAAGCTTCATCCAATCAGCAGTAGTTCCTTGAAAGGGCTGGTCAATCTCCGGTACCTTGATATGTCGTATAACAGCATTTCAAGCATCAAGGGTGAATACTTCACAGATCAGGCACAGCTTCAATACCTGTTTCTCTCCCGCAACCAGATCAACACCATCCCGCCGAACGCCTTTATACCTGTCTCCAAGCTAAAGACATTGGATTTGTCGGATCAGAACAATGGCCTAAAGACAGCTCTGTCCAGGCCGCAATACCTTGAACCCCTTAGTATGACACTCGAAACATTACTACTGGAGAAGATTGGCATAGATTCGGCATGGATTGACGGAACTTTGAACCTGAAGTATCTCAAGGTGTTCAGCTTGGCTAGAAACAGCATCACCAAGTTGAACCAAAATGACTTCAAAGCCTTATCTGGTGCTCAGCTTGAAAGACTTGACCTGTCCCGCAATGCTATTCTATCTATTGACACACAAGTTTTCACCCCAATCCTTGGCATCAACACTTTGAATTTCACTCAAGCTCTTGGCCAAAACCCACCACCTAGCCGTATAGAAAACATCACTACAGCCATTGGCACCAAAGTGAAGAAGCTGATTCTTCGATCGCTCAGTCTCCAATCCATCACTTCATCAATGTTTCGAGGTTTGGAAAACTCAACATTGGAGGAGCTGGACCTGTCTAACAATCGTCTGACAACTCTAACCAACGAGAGCTTCGGCTCTTACCTCAGTCACTTAAAAGTTCTACAACTCCACGATAACTCTATTGCGACCATCAGCCAGACTGCTCTGGCCGGCTTGACCTCCCTGAAAAACCTTTTCCTCTTCAATAATTTGCTGACAGAAATAAACCCAGGGTCTTTTGCCCACAATGGGCATCTTGAGAGCCTCTACTTGAATAATAACACTATCAAGCGCCTCTCCCCTGAGGGTTCTTTCCAAGGATTGATAAATTTGCGAACTCTTAATCTCTCTAACAATGGTATCATTCAGACCTTCACTGGGGAAGAGTTTCGCAATCTCAGTGAGCTTCTTAGTCTGGACTTCAGTAATAATGTCCTGAAGTCTGGAAGAATAACTCTAATTGGGAATTCCTTCAAACCACTTTCCAAACTGAAGTCCTTATGTTTGAAAAAGATGGGCCATCTTGACATCAGTTCACCATCCCCATTTGCTAATCTTGTGCAACTTCAATTGTTAGACCTGAGCAACAATAATATGGATGGTCTTGAATCTGATACATTTGTCACCCTCAAATCCTTAGAAATATTGTACCTTGATCATAACCATCTCAATAACTTGTGGTACCAGCCTAAATCCAAGAAGCCTGTTCTGTTTCTTAGGAACCTTGGGTCGCTCAGAACACTTGATCTTTCTTTTAATGGGTTGGAAAGAGTGCCTGTGGGAGTTTTCAGTGACCTGGTTCACCTGAAGTCCTTACATTTGAACAACAACCAGCTGTCCGTCATTTCTGGTCAAGTGTTTGAGAATCTGAAGGAGCTGCAATTTCTTGCCCTGTATAAAAATCTCATCAATGTCGTGAATCGTACCTTGTTGTCGCCGATCTCGGAGACCCTGAATATTCTCTTAATTTGTAGCAATCCCTTTTCCTGTGGGTGCAAGCAAGAGTGGTTTCGTGACTGGATTGACGATACCAAGATCCATCTGGGTAATTTAAGCCTATGTCGATGTGAATCGCCGCCTGATTGGCGCAACAAGCCCCTTCTGGATTTCCACCCCGAAGTTTTGAACTGCGAGGGAAAGATTCCACTGAAGTATTGGATCTTAATTGGTGTCGGAAGCTTTTTGATAATCGTCCTGGCAGTTTCTTTGATATCTTGTCGCTGGAAGATTTACTACATCTACTTGCTGGTGAAGGCGCGTCATCGTCGGGCAAGACAACACGAGTATGACAGATTGATTTACAGGTTTGATGCCTTCATCTCTCACAGCAGCGCTGATGAGGATTGGGTCAAAGATAAATTGTTACCTGAGCTAGAGAATGGACAAAATCCGTTCAAAGTGTGCCATCACGAGCGGGACTTTGAGCCTGGGCAAGAGATCATTGACAACATCATTGATTCTGTAGACCACAGCAGACGCACCATCTGTGTCATATCAAAGAGCTACCTGGAGAGCAACTGGTGCACCTATGAGAGGCGTGTCACCATGAGTAAATTATTCATCAACTACAAAGATGTCCTGGTTCTGATCATCTTGGAGGATATTCCGGCTAAGAAGATGTCCAAGTACGATCTCATCCACCGGGCTGTCAAGAAAAACACATATCTCAAGTGGCCGGGAGAGGACGCTAGAGCTGCTGAAAAAGCTGTTTTCTGGCAACGTCTTAAGACTGTCTTAGGTGAAGATCGTACACCGGAAAACTATGAGGCACTTGCTTAGCACTAGCAGCGCCCTGCATTGAACATGTGTTTGTTGAATACTTGTTGATGCCATGCATTTCTAGCTGTAAATTACTTCTTCTTTTTTTTAGAAAAAAATTTCCAGTTAAGAATCTAGAAAGAAGGATTGCACACAAGTCATTTTTCATAGAGCTGCTTAAGCAAAAAAAATTGCTAAGCACAATAAAATTTTGCTTACCAGAATAAGGTTACCAGCCAAACTACCATGTCACGTGTACAATTTGTGACTGGTATCCTGCTCATTTCTGCTTAGCAGGAAATTGTTAAGCATTATTTTCTGCTTAAGCAGCTCTATGAAATTGGGCCCAGGTCACATATACAAGTTCAAAGCTGCTTTCCCAAACATTATTTTGGTCACATTTTGAACTTTCGCAAAGGTAATTTTAAGGTTAGTGGTGTGCTGTCCTTGCAGTTTTTGCTGGATGGTTGTAACCAATTCAAACGGCCCAGTCAGTACAGTTCAAAAATTTGACCGATTTGATCGGCCCAAAACACTTCCAGGTTTGAAGAAGAAGTTTATGTTACAGTAAAAACCTTTCACAAATGTAGAGTTGCATCAAAGGGCTTAAAGGTTCTCTGTTAAGTTCAGAAGCAATTTAAAAAAAAAACAATAGTCAATAAAATTAGTGGTTCCTTTGTAATAAATGGATTATTCTTTAAAAGAAGAAAAAAACAACCTGTGAATTAGTTTAAATACTCTTGAGAAAATTAGATGTTTGGGGTGATTGTGAAAAATTAATGAAAGCTTTTTGGAAAGGATGTTTTGGCATCATCATTGTAGCCAGATTTTGGAGGGAAAAAAAAGTAAATATTTTGCTGTAAATTGAACAAAATTAGGTTAGCTAAAGGAGGCTTGTTTACTATAATTTACTTGTAAATTAATAAAGGGCACTCAAATTGAGGCTCTTTTCAAAGCAACGGCTTCAGATTGGGCCCCGGCTTAAGCTCAGTCAGTTATTACAGGCATAATTTTATTTCTACTTAAGTCTGATTTCCAATTTTGTTTTCACCCTCAGAAGAATCAGGGGGAAAAAATATGACTAAATAGCCTGAAATGTCTATTAAACTCTACACCAAATAATGAATAAGCAGGTCAGCTGTTGTGCTAAAAAAAATAGTTGTTGTTGTTGTTTTTTTTTTCCAAGGACCAAATATCATGCCTGTTATTATGAAAATGTGCACTTTTGGTACGGGGCTTTAAAAAGCCTGATGAAGCTTGTGCCCAAGCTGAAACCTTAGTTTCGAAGAAAGCTCTCTTTTTTTTCCTCTTTTTTAAGCCTCAACAGGCTTAAAACTCGGACTTTATATTAAGATACATGGGGAGGATGTCTTCTTCCTATGCAGGGCTCGAATTTGACGCTGGACCGCAGGCCTTAGGCCAGTGATTTTAGCCCCGGGCCAGTAAACTCATGACTGGACAAGTCCAGTGGTCTTTTGTTTTTGTCGATGGAATACCTACCTGTGAAATATCATTTAAACAGAAAGAAATTACTGTGCTCAAAATGTTGACTTTGAGTCTGCAAGGGTAAATACAACTCCGTTGAGTATCAAAATATACTAACCCATAAGACAAATGAGATAAATCTTCTCTTTGTGCTTGTCCAAAAAAAAAACAATTTACATGTTAAACTGTTATAGAAAGCTCTTTCTTGTAAACATTCTGGTATCCCTTACCAAAATTTCCAATTCAATTATCCGAATGGAACTAATTTGAATTCTCCAATGTTGTGTATTGGCACACAACCAATTGGACCCAATTAGACACAATTGGATTCAGTTTTATTTTATTTTTTCAACTAGACCCAATTGGATATTTTCAACTACACCAACAAAATAAGGTTTTTACCATTGAGCAAAAAAGTACCTTATACCCATTGGGCTGAAAGCCCAACTTATGGGGATTTAGTATATCCCACCCCACTTGAGGGATTTACACCAGTGCAACAAAGTAATTTTAAATCCAGTTAGTGACATTGGAATAATATGAAGATTGTTTTTCCATTGGACCCTGTTGGGAAATAAAATTTCCAATTGGTGGAAACAAATTCCAACTGATTCCAATTCAATTAAATCATGCCAACTGACTCCAATTGAATTTCCAATTGGACTGAGTTGGTCTAAGATTGTATTCCAATTGGAAATTCAGTATTCTAATATAAACCAACTCACATCAACTCAATCCAATTCTTTCAAACTTGATATCCAATTGGAATAAATTGGAAATTTTTGAAAGGGATTGTAAAATAAATTGTGGTACAGTAAATATTTTGAGCCAACAGGCCCAGCAGTCTTGTGGAACTTTTCCTCAAATTGGAGCCCTGCTATGCTGCATACGAACATCTTAAAATGAAATCTGAAATAGCAGCAGCAGTTACTAGAGGGAGACTTTGCGTAAAAACATTTTAATTGTTGTGATCTGCAAGTGAGAACCCAACCTTTATAACAATTTTGATTAGGTGCTAAAAGCACAGTCTTTTCCAATTGTAATTTAGCTATAATAAATTAAATGCTCGTACATTTCACTTAATACTACAAGTAAATGTAAAAAAAAACAAATGTTGTTTTAAAAACTTTTATTTATCTTTAACTGCATTAAATGCACTTTAGTTCTCACTGCTTCTCTACTGCTGTTTGAATTGGTTAGTTTTTCTTGACCACTTCATGTCAGTTTTATTTTATTTTTTTTAAAAGATATATTTAAACTGCATTAAATGTGCTTTATTTGTAAATATTTAATAGATTTTCGTAAAAAGGCTTTCCGGAAACATTTAGCACAGCCTTGACCTTCTTCTCAACTTTTGCTACAAAATATTTAATCAGAAATATGAGGTGCGGAATCATTTTCTGAAGTTGCTTGACAGCTAGTTTCAGAGTGGGTCAATAGTTAGGATACCAACTTGTTCCAGGAAAATGGTCCGAGATGGCTCCTTTGAAAGTTTCAAATAAAAAGTAATTACATTTTGGTTTGGAAGAGTAAATAAATTATCATCCTCTAGTTTTTAAGAAACACAATTAACATATAAACAACGTGTGAAAATGTCGTCGAATTCGGTAGTCACATTTTAATGACAACAATAACTTTGTATGTTTTGTCAGTCAGGATTTCGTCTGTAGTTTCACAATAGTTTTATTTCCCATTGCTGCAATCAAAATAAACAGTTCAAGATTTGTGGGGTCTTCAAGGTTATTTCTTTGACTTTGACATTATTTCAGATAGGGATGTTGGAGGTTTTGAAAATTAGAGGATAGAACTGAATTTACTCTTCTGAACATGAAGTGTTTTAAAGGGTGTGTAGCGTGTACTGTGTACAGCATTGGTAAGATTTTTAAAAAAAATTGATGTTTACAGATTTGCACATAACTTTATGAGGTATAGAGACGGTCATGGTAGAAAACTTCTTGAAATATTGCTTGCCTGAAATGTTACGGTTTTCGAGAAATGAGTAAAAAACAATTTAGTTTTGATCTTGTTAGACCTAAAACATGTTTGAAAACATATAAGGGGGTTTTCAACTACTTTCTTGTGACCCTGATGACCGATTGAGCCTGAACTTTCACAGATTTAGCTCATGTCATTGGAGATTACTGGCCGTTGACAAACACCAATGTTGTCCATTTGCTTTTTAAGCTTATACTGTATATATTTAGGTTAGATGTTGCATGTTCGATTTAGAAAGCTGTAGGTTCACCCGAAATTGGAAAGTTACAGCTTGAAGTTTCGGTTCAAATCATAACAACCCATTGTTTTAGTTTTAGTAGAAGTATCCTGTTATCTTGCCTCTTTTACTTTCGCTTTTTAAATGGAGCAATAATTATCTTCACAGCTTTTGGTAGTAAAACAACCTTAAAAAGATACTTCAACAAGGTCAAATTGTGTAAAAACATAATTCAGACACGTCAAATGTGCTTTGTTGTTAATGAAAGGGAAAAAAAGCAATAAAAATAGTTTCAAAACTGCGAAGGAAATAATTGTTGTGAAAAGAGTTGTTTCATTTTCATTAAAAGGCTTAATAATGCAGTTCCCAAGCAGAGAGTTTTGTTTTGTAAATTATTCATTTGTTCATCCTTTTATTTTATTTTGTTATTTATTTATTTTGTTATTTATTTTTTTTAAATGTTTTTTTTGGGGGGGGATGCAATATTCTAACAACTTCTTGTCTGATTTAGGTAAATTAACAATAATGGCATAACTATATTTTTATTTGCGGGAAGGAGCAAGTGGGGAAAAAAGAAATATGGAGGGGGGTTACCAACTTCATACTTTTGCCATACCTGAGCAATAAGCACGCACTCACATACATGAAATACTGGAAAAATTCTGATTGCACACCGTCATCTTTCCTTCAATTGATCATGAAATTTCACAGTCTGATCTGAATAAAAGTATTGATTTACATTTTCGAGTGGAAATTTGTACAGAAAGAATCAATATTTGGTTATTTTGATAATTTATAAATCAACATAAGTTTATTATTCTTCAATCTCCTGTGGGCCCTGCCCCCGCCTGGTTACACACTAATTGTGAAAGTGCAAACCTGAGAACACAAAAGCATCAATTGAATTTTTCAAATAGACTGAATTGAAATTATTTACCTAAGTGATCTGTGATTGTTATTATTCAACAATTTCTGGGGAGGAGGGGGTGGTGTGGGGAAGTTGTCATGTTTAATTCTGCGCTCCCCCGCCCCAAAAGGTTACATGACCGAACAGAAATAAGACATGCCAGTTGGGTCATCCTTTTATGAAGCCACACTCTTTTGTTCCCTCCCCTCCCCCGCCCCAACAGGCAATATTTTCACTTTGAATGGACTGCAATGAAAAGGTGAATATGTGTAATTTATGCTTACACTTACAGATTTAGAGATACCAACTTTTAGGATAGAGATACCTACTCCTAGAACTATTCGGTTCGTTCCGCTATCGGTCGGGGAGACGATAGCGGAACGAACCGAATAGTTCTAGGAGTAAGAGATACCTAATTTGAGAATATTTTACCAGGGACCTTAGTATAAAAGATAATAACAAGTTGGCAGTCAGTTTCAATAAATAAAATTCCAGTAACCATAACCATCTTAGGGGGAAAGCCCTCTTCTGCCTTATCCCTTTTGATCCCCCCCCCCCCATCTGTACCCGCCGTACAATAAGTTTGAATTCTTGCAATGACTTTTAAAAAGACTATGCTTTGGTGAGGGCGCCCTCTACCTATATTAGAGATTGTGCAAAATAGGAAATACACAGCTAGCTGAAAACATGCACTGCACAAGCTCATGAATAATTATGTGGCCGACAACTGCGAAAGAATTAAGCAAACTGTCTCGCTGTTTGCAGGTGTTTTCGTCCAGGTTGCACTTCCTCCGAGGTCCAGCTGCAGGTAAGGAATTTAGTGGTTGTAATTTGTTGTGCCGGCCCTTTGATTTGAACTCGTCACTTGTGTAGTGGTGTACCCACAGCAAGTTGTTCTCGAGATAAAAAACGTATAAAACTAATTTTAGTAATGAGAGCCAATACCATTACCAGGGTTGCCATAAAAAAGTTACAGCTATCGTAAGTGCATGTGTTCCGTCCCAACTTGACAATTGTCCCAGCTATAGTTGGGACTGGTCCCAACTTGAGTGTTAAAGTTGGGACGTCCCAACTATAGTTGGGGTCGCAGTAAACACTAAAACACCCCCATGAATAAACTAAAAACATAATACACTGTAGTGAGTATTATAGTACAAAGTTTTTAAGGCCACTTTCCCTTGAGAATATTTGAGATTAATTAGATTTTTTTTCCGAGAGAAGGGAAACTAAATGCGTAGGCCTACTTTGAGACTGAAGCGTCATGAGCATGAGGCCGCTGTCAGAACCATCTATGAAAAACACATACGCCGAGTTAGCGGTCCATTATGAGCGATATATTACTATTCATTCCAAACCTCGTCCTGGGCACAGGCTCGCGACCGGCTCCAACTAGCCTCATTATCAGTTTTGACATGAGTTTGTAAAGAGCCGAGACTCGGGTTTGAAATAAAGAATCTTGTTAATTAACGCCGATTTCATCAGCTTGTGCGTCTGCAGTAGTGCACTAGTCCTACCTCCATATGGTCACACACAGTAATCCGCGCATGATCGATTCCAACTATAGTTGGGACGTCCCAACTTTAACACTCAAGTTGGGACCAGTCCCAACTATAGTTGGGATGATAGTCAAGTTGGGACGGAACACATGTGCTCTGTACCAGTCAATGTTAAGCTCAACAGAAGACTCAATCAATCACCCCTATTCCAAGTCATTCATTCAGAAAGTTCTTCTTGAATTAATTAAGGAAGCTCTATTCCTATCGGCCATTCATCACTCATCGGCTAAAGTAATTATGAACAAATAGACATGAACTTTAATTAGCCCCAGCCCCTACCCCACTGCCACGGAGTTCAGACAACTCGTCCCTTGGACAACTCAACAGTCTCACAATTCGACGGGTCAGACAACTCGACTGGTCGGACAAGTCGACGGCTTCACAAGTCGTCAGTGAGACAACTTGACAGAGTGCCAAGACAAGTCGACAGGTGAAGTCGAGGCGACTGACAATACATCAGTGACAATGTTAACCAATTTCCGATTTCTTGTATAAATCCTGTATTCCTGTAATTTTAGTGCGAACTATAAAAAGAAGCATTCCGCCACTGCCACAGTGTGGCTAAAAACAAAAGTGTGAACCATTCTAAAAAGAAAAGAACTAACTTAAGATGTAAATTTTTTTTAACAGAACATTGAAAAGTAGCAGTCAGGTGCAGAAACTTTTCCTCCCTTGATAGCAGAATACCCCAACCCCGGAAGGCACGACTACAGCTATTGTGTTGAGTGTCACGCATCATCTTGTTCGAGGGACAGATTTTTTCATTCCCAACAGCCCCGTTGCTGCCTGCCTGGGGCTTAGCTCAAGAACTTCACGCATGCATCCGAAAGGCAGGGGGAAGTTCAAGTGCCAAGTCACAGACGGCAACGCGTGTTCGAAGTAACACATCTGCCTAACAACAAGTTGCGAATCACTATTCTGCATCATACTCAGTAGCACAACAAAATGACAATATTAAATTGATGTGACATGCAATCTTGTGAGACTAATTTAAGACAAAGAAGGAATCTTTTCATCGCCATCATATTTGTGTGTATTCATAACCAAAATTTTTTTAAAAGATATTACAATATGTGTATCTTTGCAATGCCCCTTACCTTGCCGTCCCCGTCCAAATGATATCATTTTGATTGTAATCAGTGTTGTGGTCTCTCATAGGTCATCCGCTTTGCAATCAAGCTCCATCTTTACTCAAAGCGTCTCGACCCTCATTGGTTCATAAGGCAACCGGCTGCATCCGTTCCAATCACTCGGTGACTGTGGATGTTCCTCAGATAGACATGAAGGTCAAGATATTGTCTGCGCTGCAGGACAACTACATGTACCTCATCATTGATGAGAAGACGAAAGAAGCTGCCATTGTAGACCCGGTTAATCCAGAGAAAGTGAGTGGCAAGAATCAAAGGAATGGTGGGGAAAGAGGAAAAGTGTATGGAGATGGGGTGGGCAGGGACTGTGGAAAAGTTTTTAAAATTGGCGTGTGGTGTTTGGTGTGTTGTGGCCGAGCAGTCCAGTAAACTGGATTCAAGCTGTTTCTGATCAGCAGAGTGTGGGTTCGGGTCTGGGTCTGGGTCTTGACACTTGTGTCCGCAAGACACTTGACCATTATTGCTTTGCCCTTTGGGTGGGATAAAAGCTGTAGGTCTGTGTGTTGTGTAATGCATGTAAAAGAACCCAGTCACACTTATTGCAAAGAGAAGGGGTTTGCCCCGGTGTTTCTAGCAGTGGCTGCTGAATGTGCCGCAGCACCTTGTAAATCATTAGGTGCTACATAAATGGGTCCCTCATAATTCAAAACAAAGCTCTGCTTATCCTGTTGAAAACAAATAATGAGCGCTTTGATACGCCCCTAGGGGTGTGATAAAGCGCTTTTTAAGAGCCCAGTATCATTATTATTATTATTATTATTATTATTGTAAAATATCATGCTCGGCCTGAGTTTTGCTTCACACAACTTCCCTAGCCCTTCAAAATCCAACTGGATGATTTGTTTTGATTCTGTTGGAAAGTCCAACTGCGCAAATAAACTGATCATGCTCTACCTGGGACGTAAAGCTGTCTGATCCTATTTGTTGTGTAATGCGCGCAAAAGAACCCAGTTGCACTTTTCACTAAGAGAAGGGATCTGCCCTGTTGTTTCTGGCTGTGGCTGCTAAATGCGCAGCAGCACCTTGTAAACCGTTATAAGGTGCTACGTAAATGGGTCTCAGAATTAAAAACAAATTTAAAAACCTGTTTAAAAAAAAACACTTCTTAGATAAAACACTGTATAAATAGTAGTTATTATTATTATAATCAGACCCAAGAGTGCAACAGTTTAGGTTATATGGTGGGAGAGTGAGGAAGGATCCTGGTGCATCAATCACGAAGGAGTTGGAGTTGACGAATGACAAATCATGACTTTGTTATTTTGGTTTGTATTTTGTAACAGGTAGTTGATGCCGTGAAGGAAGAAGATGTTAAGTTAAAGACGGTGCTGACAACTCACCATCACTGGTATGTAATCATCACCGAGTCGAGTCGGTCCACGAACCACCCATCGGAAAAATAATAGCGCCCGCTCGCAACTGCTAGTCACTATGGATGGGTGACGTAAGTGCGGTGGTCATGTAACAAGAGATTGCACAATAATGTCTTGCACCAAAACTACGGGAGTCTTGAAGGCTGATCCTAGCTTTCTTGGTTCTCTATTTCTCAACTGATTGTCTTCTTTTTTTTTCCAAGTGCGTACTGACCTCCTGATAAGACCATCTCATTACTATTGTTATTCAATTTCAGGGTGAAAAAACCCCAAAATAAACTAGAACAGGATTTGAACCTGTGACTTCCGGATTAACATGCCGATGCTCTTCCACCATCTGGGCTACCTATCCAGCTCTGATGTTTGACGGTCTCTCTAGTTTTGTCAATATCTATGTTCGGGGGTACTAGTTGTGAATTTGGGTGTGATCCCTGGCTATTCGGCAGTTTAAGGTTGCATGGCTTCTGACTGTGCCTTTGATGGTGCAAGACAAGTATGGACAAAATTGCATGGCCCTATGGCCAAATAACTTTCTCATGACATATTCTGACTGTGTGCAAAATTCCATGCTGGTATCATCAATCCCATCACCTGCCTGCCGTCCTAATTATTACATGTTTTATCATTGTGGGTTGAACAAAGAAAGATTAACTAAGACGGGTCTTGAACCTGTGACCTCTGCAATAACGTGCCGGTGCTCTACCAACTGAGCTAACCAGCTCTATGTTGGTGGTCTCCCTATTTTGTCAATGTCTTTGTTGGGGGGGGGGCGGTGCCAGTCAGAAGTCATTCATCCTGTAACTGTGATATAGCCAGGTATCACACCCAAGTTTACGATACAACCTGGGAAGCAGCAGCAGAGGGATCACCTTAAGGGGATGTAACTTTTTATTTCAAGTATCGGGTAAAAGACCATAAGGGAAACTGACTGGGAAAATTTGTAGTTTTCCTTGAGGTTTGTTACTTGAAATGTATATATTTCAATTAGACAACTCAAGTAAACTCTTAACGGATTTCTGAAGATGGACATCTAAGATGACTTACCCCCTTCTCCTCCCTCTTCGCTCTTTCCTTCAGGGATCATGCAGGAGGCAATGAGAGTCTAGTTAAGATGGTAGAAGGACTGACTGTGTGTGGTGGAGATGATAGGATTGGAGCTCTAAATAAGAAAGTCGAACACGGCGACAAGCTGACTGTAAGCATTTTTTAAGTCACTATTTAATTTGTTGAACCTTCCTAACCTGAGGTCGATCGTGGAGCACACTGTTGCAACATTTAAAACCATTGCACGCTTCGCTAATCATGCATTGTTGTGTACACTTTTAAACAATGGTAAAGCTATGGAGTGTGTAAAAACAGGGTTTCTGCAGTTCCATAAAAATATTTAAAAGTCTTAAATATCCAAATTTAAGGCCTTAAAAAGCATTAAAAATGGTATTAAACTCAGTTGTTCGAGGTCTTAAAATATTAGGCAACTTTTGTAAAAATGTAGGTCTGTTTTAGAGATAAGGTTACTTTGCTAACGTGGGAAACAATTGGAAATTTGTTCTGTATAAAAGGTCTGAAAAAATAATACGAAACAGAAACTTTTGTTTTTAATAGAAACATAAATACTTCATATATGTTAACATTGGGAATTGTCAATTGAAGGTGTGACCTTTACTTTGACCTCTGTAGATGAGTGGAATTAGGTCAAGTCTTGCAGCCTGTTTGCAGCCACTATGGGTATTTTGGTGCGAGCCACTTGAGGCCGATATGTTCTCTAATGGGTTCAATTGTCATCAGGAAACGTTCAACCCCATCAGACCTCCAGCAAATAGCTTGTAATTTCTCACCTCTCACATTAACAGTGAAGAGTAAGTCAATACTGGCGTGCTTGCGTCAAGCGGTTAAGAGCACCAGACTCGTGGGTCTGGTCATAGCACTTGTGTCATTAAGCAAGGTACTTTACCATAATGGCTTCTTTGGATGGGACATTAAGCCATAGGTCCTGAGTACTAGGATTTGTAATGCACGCAAAAGAACCCGGAACACTTATCATGGAAGATTAGGGGTTAACCCCAGTGTTTCTGGTTCACATAGCAAGCATCCTTGTTTACAGGTTTACTCAGGCTTGCGAGCTACAGTGATTAAGTTCACTTATAAGATGCATCCATGGTTTCATTACCAGAAATATGTAATAATGCTAGATTTTCGTCTTGCTGTTTGGTTGTCAATTTCAGATTGGCTCTCTGAATGTACGCTGTATGTTCACACCATGCCATACCACTGGTCACATATGTTACTTTGTGACGGGGGCTGATGGCGGGGATCCAACTGTCTTCACAGGTAAAGCCAGCGGGGAGGTTCGGTCTGTTTGCTCTGATGGTCTTCAGCTTTCTCATGAAGACGATCCGAGCATACTTGCATTTAAGGCCCTTCATGACCTCGCTCGAAAGTACACCATTGATATATGCTGCATGTTAAAGACCATTCCAAATAACAGGTTAATAGATGTTAATTTTTGCATTGGTGTAAGGGTAAAAACAAAATTTAGAGATGTTAATATTTGCATCGGGCATAAAGAATTTAATTTGATTTTACCCTTACACCAATGTGTAGTAAGCACCGTATGCTCAGTGCTCTCCCGAGCTCTGTGAAAAAAATCCACAGGCAATCACTCGGGTGGGATTCGAACCCATGACCTTTGCTTTGCTAGAGCATATGTCTTACCACTAGACCACCGAGCTAGCCCGATGGCTAGAGGCGGGTTCGAATCCTTAGTAGCGGGTGCTGCAGCGATTTAGAGATGTTAATATTTGCATCGGGGATAAAGAATTTAATTTGGTTTTCCCCTTACACTGATGTGTATTAAGCACTGTATGCTCAGTGCTCTCCCGAGCTCTGTGAAAAAAAATCCACAGGCAATCACACACAAACCAAATTATAATAGCAGGTTACTTTTAAGTTACCCAAAAGGTCAAACCAAATTATAATAGCAGGTTACTTTTAAGTTAACCAAAAGGTCAAATGCAAAGATCCACTGGGGATTTTATTCAAGCTGCACTGACAATTTGGAATGGATTCGCCTCTCCTATTCAATCAATACAGTCTCTTTCTGTTTTGAAGATTAAGCTTAAGACTTTTCTTTTTAAACAAGCTTTTGGCTGATTTTGTTTTGTGTGTGTGTAATATTGTTGTTTTTACTCTTTGCTGTTTTACTCCATTGTGCTGACTTTTTACTATATTGTAGCTTAATGTAATGTGCTTGTGAAAATTTTAAATATGAAATGCACACAATAAATGTGGTATTGTTATTATCATTATTATTGCAACAAATGTTCTTTGCAGAACCACCACAACGAGAGATTCCTATACATGGTGTTATTGCAAAACTTACTAGATTGTATCTTCACCATGCAAAGTTTCAAATCCTACTCATGTACATGGTGTTATCGCAAAACTTACTAGAATGTATCTCTACCATGCAAAGTTTCAAATTCTACTCATGTACATGGTGTTACTGCAAACCTTACTAGATTGTATCTCCACCATGCAAAGTTTCAAATCCTACTCATGTACATGGTGTTACTGCAAAACTTACTAGATTGTATCTCCACCATGCAAAGTTTCAAATCCTACTCATGTACATGGTGTTACTGCAAACCTTACTAGAATGTATCTCTACCATGCAAAGTTTCAAATCCTACTGAAGTACATGGTGTTACTGCAAACCTTACTAGATTGTATCTCTACCATGCAAAGTTTCAAATCCTACTCATGTACATGGTGTTACTGCAAACCTTACTAGATTGTATCTCTACCATGCAAAGTTTCAAATCCTACTGAAGTACATGGTGTTACTGCAAACCTTACTAGATTGTATCTCCACCATACAAAGTTTCAAATCCTACTCATGTACATGGTGTTACTGCAAACCTTACTAGATTATATCTCCACCATGCAATGTTTTAAATCCTACTCATGTACATGGTGTTACTGCAAACCTCACTAGATTGTATCTCCACCATGCAAAGTTTCAAATCCTACTCACGTACATGGTGTTACTGCAAACCTTACTAGATTGTACCTCCACCATGCAAAGTTTCAAATCCTACTCATGTACATGGTGTTACTGCAAACCTTACTAGATTGTATCTCCACCATGCAAAGTTTCAAATCCTACTCATGCACATGGTGTTACCACAAACCTTACTAGATTGTATCTCCACCATGCAAAGTTTCAAATCCTACTCATGTACATGGTGTTACTGCAAACCTTACTAGATTGTATCTCCACCATGCACAGTTTCAAATCCTACTTAATATTTAGTGCACTGTTTGAATTGAATCACTTCGATAACAGTTTTGATGCTGTTGCTGTTTGCCTGCAGGGGATACTCTGTTCATAGCAGGCTGTGGGAAGTTCTTTGAAGGGACTGCGGATCAGATGTACCATGCATTGATTGAGGAGCTGGGACAACTTCCCCCTGAAACAGTAAGATACAATTATTCTGAAAAAATAGTATTAGCTGATGCAAACTGCTTACCAATAGTTAGTGGCCTGACGTTTCGACCCTATAGCAGAGTCTTTCTCGAAGGCTACAATTATTCTGTTACAATTTATACCCTGAGAAGAGCTCTTGGTCCTTTTAATCGGGATCCTCAATATTTTTCAGTTTTGAAAACCCTAAAAAAACCCAGAATCCTTCTAGCCTTGTCCTTCGCAATTCAGCTTCTCAGCTGCAAGTAAGGATGATAAGCCTCCCAAATTAGTACCATTATTCTATTATAATGGTAAACATTATGAAATAAATCTCATTATGAATGATTCATTGCAGAATGTCTACTGTGGCCATGAGTATACAGTCAGCAGTTTGAGGTATGCTCTGAATGTAGAACCGCAAAACACTGATTTACAGAAAAAGATGGAATGGGCAGAGGTAAGTAATCACTTTCATTCAAACACTTGAAACTTAAATTACAAACGTTTTGTCTGAAAGGGGGTGCATAATGTTCCTAAGATTGAAAAACATAAATATTGACAGATTTTTCCACATATCTTACATGGTGTAAAGATGGGCATGGTGGAAAACTTCCTTTGAGATATATTTTTGCTTCAAATGTTGTAGTTTTGTTGAGAAATGGATAAAGCAATTAGTTGTGATCTTGCGAATCCAAAACCTGATGTTTGAAAAAAAGCAAAAACAGTGATGTTTTTTGTTGTAGTTTTGTTTCCTCTCACTATTTTCTTGTGACTCCAGGGATCATTTGTGCTTAAACTTTTACATGCTTGTTATTTCATGTATATGTTGGCTCACATAAAAATGTGGATTCTGGTCTTTGACAGTTACCAATGTCGTCTATCCTCTGAAAAAAAGAGATTACAAAAATACTCTTGTGCAAACTTGTGATGGGCGGCTTTTATAAAATAAAATTGTTTTAAACAAACTTAACTTTAAGGGGTCATTCTTAACAAGCTCCACCAAAGTCGCTTTTACGGTGCCAGGAGTTTATCTGACTGGAATGATGCATTATAAATGTACACTTTATTATTATTATTATTATTTATATCCGAAATCATTAATCTGCTTGATTAATAGTTTTTCTTCCTTATTGGCTTATGCTTTTAAACTAGTAGGATCAATCAATCAATTAATCAACCAATCTTATACTTTGTTCAGTTCTGAAACTACCAGGGGATTTCAAGGATATTGTTTCAAGACACTAAAATGCAGGGCAGCCAAGCGTCACATGGGGCTGATAATATGAATGCATTTTGTCCGTCTTCTCCTCGTTTCATTTAAAGTAAATTTGACTTTTCATGATTCAGGCCCAGAGAGCTAAGAAGATTCCAACCGTTCCGTCAACCATTGGAGAAGAGAAGAAAATCAATCCATTCATGAGAGTCGGGTAAGAGGTTGATTCAAACTGTTCACAGATGTCAAAGGGTGTCAAAGTAGGATTGGAACATTTTACCATAAAAAAAGAGACCCCCGGCGGGTGAAATTCGTTTTCAAGTTTCATTAACGCTTAAACAAAACCAACAGTAACAGAAATGGGACCTTCCTTTTTGGCTTGCCTGTAGAGCATTATTTCCCTGCTTTGTTTTGTAACATTTAGTATCGATGATGATAATAATTTTGAGCAACTATGGTGAGCACACTCCCACACATTAGCATAATGTTACTTTCTATTTTCTTTAAGATGTTTTTTAGCCCCAGACACTATCCGGGGAGAATGATTCACATCCATTTTGTTGGTGGAAGAACTTTCTTACTCTATTTGTAATATATTATCTTCCATCCCCTAGAATTTGTTAAAACGTTTTTCTTTGTATTGGAAAACACTACACCAGCACAAGGGATGTGCCCCACACTGTGGTTTTGTGACAATCAAGACTGGGTTTAGTGTTCTAGTTTTAATCCAGGAAAGTGCGTTGACACCTCTTTGTCCTTCACGGCCCTTCCATGGCAAAACAGCCCAACTGGGTAAATTGAGGGCGCTTTTTCCATTTAAAAGTTTCAAAGGCATGCTATGTATGGTTGTGCATATAACATGTTCTATCTCTGCCTCTTTTTACACTTTCGTCCCATTTTTATGGCAAAACAGCTTATCTCTGTACTTACTTTTCTCAAATTGTCACTTTCCGAGTTAGGCTGTTTTGCCATGGCAGGGCCGTAGGTCTACTCCAAATACCCAGAATGTAGAATATCCTGTTGTATTTTTCACTTAGTGCTTCTGTCTTTCTCTGTGGTTTGCAGGTTTCTTGGTACTTCATGTATTTGAACAATCATTAAGTTATTCTGTTTTGCAATACTACTTGTATTTAATGAGTTACCTTTGTCAATGCTTTGTTTTGGCCTTTTAGGTATTTCGTCTTCTTGCTTTTTAATAATATTTTTGTTCAGTTTTTGCTTCCATGTTTCATTACTTGGCTACTATCTGTACACTTTAAGTGATTTAACAAATTTGATTTCAAGTATTTTTATTGCCTTGGTTTTGTAGTTGTTGTTGTGAGGCGCTTGAGGTATTTTACATAAGGCGCCATATAAATGCCTTTTTATTTTCATTATTATTATTACCCTGCACCATAGTTCCAACCCTATGTCAAGGGGGGGTTGGTGGGGGAGGGGTTGGTGGGGGAGGGGTTGACATGGAGGGTCAGTGGGTTGGGATGAGTAGGATGGTGAGATGAAGGTGAGGTGAGCCGCAGTTGACATCTTAAAGAGCCTCTGGCAACTCACACTTCCACTGCTTGGTTTCTCCAGCCACCACCTGTATCAGGGATGTGATTTCTCATCTTTTTCCGGAAATCCCTTTTTTTTTTTTACCTCCCCCCCCCAAAAAAAAATATATATACACAGAGAAGGTCTGCGGTCCTGCTCTGATAAATCCCTTCTTTGTGAGCACAGGCCTACTCAATCTGCTGGACCGAAGGAATGGATCAAGTTACCTAAACTCATCAGGGAATCATCTTCAACTGCAATCTTCAAGAAAAACCTTAAAACCTACTTTTTCAGTCAGCCTCGTCATTAATCCTTTGTATTTTTTTTTTTGATTTCTTGTTTCTTTGTAATTTTCTGTTATTGTACAGCGCTTTGATCCTTGTTAAAGGCGCTTTATAAATACCTATATTATTATTATTATTATGGGGGGAAATTAAGACCATAAAAACATGACGATAAAACCAAATAGAATGCCCCAGAGTGCAGATAAGGGCTTTTAAAGCAAAAGATAAATGTATGTAAGAAGGCTTCGAGATCGCAAGTTTTCGCGCTTTGCGCTCACAGTTCAGTTTTTTTTTTCAACAGCCGATCACATTCCTGCTGTATGAATTGTTGTTTAAACCGAGGGGAGGGGAGGGGGGTGTCACCATATTCACTATTGGATTTGAATTGATTTGACATGGCTTATTAATATACAGCCATTGTAGCCAACAGACAAACTGTGGCCAATTTACATACAAAATTACATTACACAAAAATATCAACAGCTATAAAAAAGAGAATGACAAAAAAACCAATAACAGTCTAGAGATAGAAATAGCTGAAACAAATAATGGAGACAGAGTGGGAGGGTTGGAATCTCCATTGGCAGAGGGTTAAAAGGCAAGTATGGTTGCCTTGTGTGGATTTGACAAATTGTCTGCCTTTGAAAAGTTATGAGGAAAACTCTTGACATGAACCCCCACTCCTTCCAAAAGTTGTACAATAAACAAGAAATCACTCCTTGAAAATGGTGATAGGGAAAAATTTGTCTGGAAAAGGATTTGATTTTTATTTATCTGGATAAAACGCAGCAGGAACATAGCAAAAAACATACACAGTAACAATGGATAACAATGGAAATAAATTAAGTAGAAAACAAGAAATAACTGCAAAAATATTATCCAAGATTAGCCCCCAAAAAGCAACAACTTGGACTCATTTCCATTGAAATGACAAAAACACAAAAAAACAAAAAAGAAATACAAATACAATAACTAAACAGGCCTAGAGAGTTAAAGAATGGATGGATATACAAAGCTATAAAAACCAAACAAAAGATAAAACCTTTGTATGGCAGAAGTAACCAAGGTTGATGACGTTGATGATAAGGCTTTCTCTTTTTGATGTTCCTTCATTGCAGAGAGGGCTCCGTGCAGAAGTATACTGGCACATCAGATGCTATTAGCACCATGGCAAAGCTGAGAGAGGATAAGAACAACTTCAAGCCCAAAAACTGATCCATATCGGACATTTCCCTCAACCAGAACAAATGCATACTGCCCAGGGGTCTCTTGAATGATTCAGAAGGTTCCAGGCCTGGACTTGCGCGAAGGGCAAGGCCTCTGTTGCTCTGGTCTTGGCCCTGGTGCCCCCTTCAAAACTTTCGCATACGCTTTTTAAGTTTTTCCAATGGAAATGCCTTTTTGCAAAATGAAAAGTGGCCTTGGTCTCTCAAAGATGAAATTCGAGGCCTGAGGTTTCTGTCAGGTTTTGGTTTGTAATTCACTAAGCTGTAGTCCCACAGTCACTGACAGGGGTTTTGAAATAAGTCGTCATCCTGCGAATTTGACCCACTGCTACTGGTGACATTTTTCGCCGACTACTTTCTTGCAATCATTCAAACAAACCATGGTTGAATGTCACTTATTGTTGTGGTTCTCACAAGAACTGTGGGATTGCAGACGCGCTATTTTTTCTGTATTCTACGAGCAGGCGTGGGATACTACAAACTTATATTCAAGCAAACTTGACTCACAGGTTAATGTAATATCCAGTGTTGGAACAGCTGTACGTTTTGCATATACTTAGCTAAACATTGTGCACTACACGGAGTAAGAACAGCGCAGTACACTGGGTGTGATAGGGGCCATGTGATATAGATTTACCTCTGGTTGCTATGGGTGGTCTAATCAGAATCAGGGATTCAAGTTTGCTTGAAGATCAACTGTGATTACCTCAATAGTGGGATTTGTCCTAAAGTTTCTATATAGGAACGGTTATCGGAAACCGTTCTTATAAGAACCCCATTGGTATTCTTAATGTTTTGACTAGAGTGCTCTAGTCCTTGTTAGGATTCGTAAATACCAGCTCCTGTCTCCACATCATGAATCCGATGGGAGTTGCCGACGTGCAGCTTTTTAGCCGAGCAGCTGATTTACTCTTTTCTGGTCTCTCAGCTGTGCTATTGAAAACTGAAAAACACAATACAAAGTCTTGCTGTGACTGGCACTTTCCTCGTATTTTTGACAAACTGCGGTTGCACGCCTGTAGTCGAAGAAACTGTGATCATAAACGAAATTGAGATTCTGTTTTATGGATGGTGGCAGTTCCATGGCAAAACAGGCCAACTCAAAAATGTGGGTTTTTTTTTATATAAGATGATTTCTGGGTAAATTGAGGGTTCTTTTTCCATTTCAAAGGCATACTATGTATGGTTTTGAGTAACAGTGTTCTATCCCGGCCTCTTTTTACACTTTCGTCCTGTTTTTATGGCAAAACAGCTTACCTCAGTACTAGTCAACTATCGAGTAGGGCTGTTTTGCCATGGAATGGCCACGTGTGCTCCACACTCTTGATTCACCCAACTAGAAAATACCATTACTTGTATGCTGCAAACAATTAATCCCACTAAGTGATTGTGAGATCGTTGTGTGTTTTGCACGAAACCCAATGCTTTCATCTCGATTTTTGTCTTTCTGTATGTGTTTGTGTCCTCAGTCAGTATTCTGGAGTGCCAATTATCTGGTAAAAAAAAGTGTCATCGATTTTAGTATGCAATATTTTAAAACAAACTTTAAAAACTTTGTATCCTGTTTTTGCAAAAACGTTGTATCTCAAATGCTCCATGCAAAAAATTGTGTATCAACGCTAACTTGCTTTGTGTGTACATCGAGGCTATTTTAGTGAGATATAACATATTGACAGTTTCAAACTAGCGCTTAATGTGTTATTTTAGGAAATACAACGTTTTTGCACTGACACTACAAAATATCGCTTGGAGAATTTTTATATATAATATACACAAGAAACATTTATAAAGATTTAGAATCTGTCACTAAGATGAAAACAAATTAGTAGAATTATTATTATTAAAAAGTATTTTTTTAACAAATGCAAAAATAGCTTATAAAATTATGTCATAAAGTGTTCAACTACTATCTTTTTTGTTTTGTGTAACTTGTGTTAACAAGGTCTAGAAATAAAACATGAAAATTATTAAAACATTGAAATGTTTTGTGTTTTTTGGGGGTGTTTTTTTTTCTCATAAATACGACTTATTTTCCTTTTTCTTTCATAAATTACAAATGAAAAAGAATCTCCAGTCAACTTTGCCAGGAAACGAGCAGTTTCTGTTAACAACTCTTCAATCTTCCTAGGGAATTATTATTGAAAATGTGTACATTAAGGAAACACTTTTATATAAAAAAAATAACAATAAAAAGAAACTCTGCTAATGAAGGTACTTACAGCCTAGACTGAAGCAAGTGAGTGTTCAAGTAGGAGAGTAGCAGTTTTTGAAGCTGGAGAGAGCATCTGCTTGTACGAGGTTCAGTTGAAGACAATTTCAGAGAGGGAGAGAGTTCAGAGAGTTTGGAATGTGTTTACAGTGAGGGATGTTTAGGGGGTATCATGGTGTTTGTACAAAATATTTCCACCTTGCTCCCTTAATTCCTGCTGATTTGAAACATTTCAAGATGTCTCATCAGGGAGGAGAAATTTCAGACTTGTATCCGAGTTCAGACTTTTTAGGTCAGTCTGGTGAAGCAAATGGGCTGTTGTGTTTTCCACATACCAAGAAATCCTGCTCTTTGATCTACTTCTCCAGTACTGAGGATACTGTTCCCAAAAGCTCCTTGACATCTACAACTCCAGGGGTTACCAAAAGGTGGAAATGCCATCGTTTCAACATTTCTCATAAAAATTTGGATCCTAGACTCAAGACATTTTTGTCAGCAATGACTCTCACCCTTGCTTATAGACACCTCGTTGGTCGCTTCAAAATGATGAAGTAAATGCGTTTATCAAAAAATGTTACCCGTTGATAATTCCAAACAAATTAACCAGCCAGAAGTTGACAACTGAAAGGGGGAGGATGCAAAAAGGTTACGCAAACAGCCGTTCTGAGAATTCAATAATTCAATATTTATTAGACAAAATATTCCAGATGTATTCACAATTCAGCAGTATTAATTTCACACCTTTCGGAATGTCAATAAAAGGCACTTGGTTGACAACACTATTATCAAGGTATTAAAAATAAGATTATGAGTATTGTGAATATGGTTTCACCTTTGAAAACTGTCTCGTTTTGACTCCGTATTGACCAATTATTTCTTTACAGCAGAAAGGCCCAGCCGTGCTTCAGCAAAAGCAGTGTCATTTAAATTTGGATAAACAAGAAACTGAATGGGCACAATTAACAAAAATTGATTTGAAGACAAACAGAGTATACTTTTCGAAGTGTCAAAGACCACAACGGCTCTTGTCAGAGCAGATATTCCTCCCATAAAGAAATTTACACAAGGTTGCACCCGCAAGTTTTACTAGTAAAAGTTACTTCCTTGTATGACTTGAATGAAATTTGAACCTGCAAACTCCAGGAGTCGATTTCACAAAGCACTGAGATTCATCTTAAGATGAGTTGTTTGTTTAGATGATCTTCCCACTAAGGGAACATGGCAAAGCTCCCACAACGGGATATAAACGCCAAGCTGGCAACAGCCAATCTCTCTCATACATACATTGGCTTAACATCTTTGATTATGAATTGCACTGTGATTCAGTAACTAGACGACAATACTTAGTCTAGTCGTTGTGAAATCAGTGGTTAGCTTGGCCGGATTCAAACCTACAACCTTGTGATTGCAAGTCCAGTAGTCTAACCACTTGACCACGGTGTACAATATTCCCATAGTAATTTATTTTGTGACATCACACTTTGGGAAGCAATTAAGATTGATAGAAAGTTAACATCAACCATAGCTCTTCATGAAACCGGCCCTGGGTTTACAACCGATACATCTTCCTCCACATGGGTCAGTTCGCCCATTTCCTTCAGAAATTGTTTGCAGAGACATCAGGCAATAGAAATTTCAGTCACTGTACCCCGGCAAGTAAAATACCCCAAACTTAGTCAAGTCTTTTGCTTTAATATCTGTTGTCTAATGTTGTGCTTATCTTCATCTCATAGACCTTGACCACTCTGCTACATTTTTAGTCAGGTTCCACGAATACCAAATGGCCAAAAAATATATAATTCTTATTTCATTAAAAAGTGCCCGACTACTTTTCCTTCCAGCCTCACTTTGGTCACACTGATTTGTATGGGAGAGACACAAGATGGCAGCACCATGATAAAGGTAAGTAGCTTGAGGTACGAGGTACAAGAACAA
Organism: Pisaster brevispinus; assembly: GCA_023634235.1. Taxonomy (NCBI): domain Eukaryota; kingdom Metazoa; phylum Echinodermata; class Asteroidea; order Forcipulatida; family Asteriidae; genus Pisaster; species Pisaster brevispinus. The sequence goes on along the minus strand of JAMKCF010000021.1, from coordinate 5,330,515 downwards.
CCCAGCAACCCAGGTTTTATCCATCGTGGCTATCATATCAATTTTAGTTCCTAATTCATTTGAGAGATTTCCTTTCTCGTCTGGAATGCGTCGATTGATTCTTAGACTAGTCGTCATCGAAATGATAGGGATCATCGCCTTCTAAGACAGGTTTAAGCTGAAGACTTGTTTTTGTCTTTGGAGGAAAGATATCCATCTTGACTTCCTTCTTCACTTGAACAGCTACCTCAGGTTTCTTGACTCTGTTCGTCAGAGAATTTGTCACAGTGTTTGTCAAGGTCTTGTGTGTGCTAGTCGACGAACTATAACTACTCGTTGATATGGGTTCACTTTTGATAATGACTGGTTCCTTTTTCGGAATAGTCTGGCCGTTCATGATGGATCCCGTCCTGGTGGTGGTCGTGACTGTGTCCGTTTTGGATTGTGGTGTGGGATTCGTCGCCTGGGGTGGCTCCAGGTTGTTGGATTGAATGTACTCCTTCATTTCTTTGTGGTATCTATCCTTATCACGTTCATACATTGTGTAATACGTCTGCGATTGGATGAAGAAGTAATGAAAAAGTATTAATTATCTGCATGAGGTTAGGTTTTTTCTTGGAAGATTTTAACAATCTTGGAAATTGCAAGTGTAATTTGCAACTTAAGTGGACAATCCCAAAAATTTCAACAAGCTATTAAGCAAACAAAAAAGCTTAGCAGAGAAAATCTTGCTTAGCAGAAACAGTTACCAGCCAAAATACCATGTAATGTATACAGTTTTGTGACTGGTTCCCTACTCATTCTTGCATAGCAGAACATTTTTTCTGAACATTCTTCAAGTGCCCACCTCTTTCTCGCCGGCTTCCAGGTAGTTCCACCTCTTAGCAAGTTGGCGAGTCAATTCTTGGTGGCTCATGTCGCCTCCTTCGGGGTCCTTAGAGGATGATTCACCCTGCATCGTCTGCCTCTCTGTCTGACAGAACATCAAGAAGGCATTGGCCGGCTTCTTGGGGGCAAGTGGATCTGGAGAAAGAGAAACATCATTTTGTTAAAGCTAAAGTTTTGGCGCTTGCCAATTTTATCTATGGAATGAGTTGACAGGAATATCTGTGACGGCATGAACTAAACTGCAGTAATAATGGTAAGAGTGATATACTACAGAATGTACAGTAAATGTCGGCAGGTGCTTTGGCAGAACGAGGCAATGAAAGTGTGCCCGACAAAAGTTTGTCGGCAATTTACGTGCAAAAATGTGTTTCAAGAAAACCGAGTGTGTAAGTTTGATTATGTTTTTGTTCTGTCATTCCTAAATTTATTGTAGGACTGTTAAAATCAGAATGGGAATGGAAAAACTTTGGAGTAATTCTAAGCAACAATCATATACAAATAATGCAACTTTTTTAAGAAGTAGCCATTTTATTGCTTTATGCCCTTCTGCTGGGCATCCGACAATCTATTGAGAAATGGAACTTTCACTCAGTTTGACAGTTAAGAGTGTCCAACTCAGTACAATACCACCATCAGCCACCAGCCCCCCACCCCACAAACAGGATCTTGTGTTCACAGTGTAAGACTTAAGCCGTAAACAAGCTGAGAGGTCATGGCTCCACTAAGTGAAGCAAGATCTGATGGAACTCAAGGTTAAGCAGGAACAGACAGACCAGACACCTCGTTCTTGTAAGGGCTAGGACATCGCAGTTTTTCCTTAGTCAAGGGCACCGCTATGATACGAGGGTTTAAAACGTCTTCTGGAATTAAACGTCTTCTGGAACGCACAGTCTTTTGAACACCTAATTGTTAGGACTTGCTATTGTTGTTGTATTATTCCCTTTTCTAAAAAGCTCCCTTGTGGGGACCCAGTTGAACTAAGGGAAATGTTGCAGGGACCTTTGTTCCATTGTGTAAATGTTCCCACGAAAGGGGCACAAAGGCAATGACCAGGGCCATGGGGGCGATTGCCTCTGTTGCCTCCATGAAGCATCATGCCTGGATAGGGTCATCTTGTGGTGGTCGCATTTGAGGTAGTCTCTGTGTTGCAGGGACCTTTGTTCCATTGTGTAAATGTTCCCACGAAAGGGGCACAAAGGCAATGACCAGGGCCATGGGGGCGATTGCCTCTGTTGCCTCCATGAAGCATCATGCCTGGATAGGGTCATCTTGTGGTGGTCGCATTTGAGGTAGTCTCTGTGTTGCATTGAGCAGACGCTGACCCGTCAGATTACCAAAATGGCAATCTAAATGGGGCACCTTCTTATACCAGTGATGACCACTACCACACATTAAAGGATCTCAACTAGATTTCTGATTGACTTTGTGTTTACATTATTCTATTACAGGGCATCAACTTGACATATTAATGTGCCCCATTTAGATTGCCATTTTGGTAATCTGACGGGTGCAACATCTGCTCAATGCATTCCAATCATAATCCCAACACAAACCATCATTATTTGGCAAAAACTGATTGAGAGGGTCACCTTTCTCTTTATCCTGCTTATTTTGAGACGGCATTCTCTTCCTCTTGCCTCCTCTACCCGACGGTCGGTTGTCGTGTGATGTCATTTCGGAGATTAGTCTCGGCCGCCCTACTCGGCCGACGCGTCCAGCGCGTCCTCTGGATGACTTGCTGCGTTGCGATTTGGAGACGAGACCAGCCAGTCCACGCGACGCTGGGAAGCTTGGTGCTATGGGGCTGTTTATACCCAGGAGTTGTAGCATGGAATCATCCTGAGATGTTTTAAATGTTTCAGAAATGTTTACTTATAGTGGTGTAGGTAGGGGAAACATTTAGGGGAATTGTGCCTGTATGGTACAAGCATGGAATTCGGCACACAGTCAGAGTAAGCTGTGAGACAGATATTTGGCCATAGGGCCATCGCAGATTTATCCTTTGAAAAAAATACAGGTAGTGTTAAAAGCAATTTTCAACATTTTCAAAATGACTGCCATTGCTTGTTATCCTACCTTTAATTTTTTCAAAGGACAAATCTGGATGGCCCTATAGCCAAATATCTGTCTCATAGCTTACTCTGACCCTGAGCCAAATTCCTTGCTTGTACCATCAAAGGCACAGTCCCATCACCTACCTGCCATACTATTAACTAATTAATTGTTTGTAGTCTTGTCATTTAGCCTTCGAGAAAGACTCTGCTAGGGTCGAAACGTCAGGCCACTAACTATTTTTTTTTCATTTATACCATAGGTCCTTTTGGTTGGTAAGCAGTTTGCAACAGCTAATACTATATTTTTGATTAATTAATTAATCTAAATAATCTTGAAAATTTTTAAAGATTAACCTTACTCAAAATCTCTGTCAAAATATAAACTTTTAGAAAACATTGTTTCATTATTACAAATGTAAGTATACAGACCTCAATGGGCAGAGTAAGTGTAGCATTCTTGTAGTTGTCGCCATACTTGTCCAGTTTGGTCGTCAGAAACCTACAAGATGCAAAACCATTATTATCATATACTAAAGTCCCAACAAATGTAACAAAATGCTCCTATTGGCACTTGTGTAACCAGTCTTACCTTCTCTCCCTTGACATCTTCCGTACCGCCTTCTTCACATAGTAGAGTCTGTTTAAGCACTTTTCATTTTCCTTCATAAAACAAGAAAATACAGATCACAGAAGTTACAGAACCATCTTAAAAACGCACATACATAGGGTGTTGTAAAGGTCGGAGGTCGGAGCTACCTGGAGGTTGCATTTATTACGTGAAATATCATTAAAAGTATCTACGCACTCACACCAAATGTTTTTCGGAAGGTTCTCAGGCAGAGTGTAGAGTTAAGATTCACTTTTGTTCCAAATGGGTAGGAAAATTAGCAAAAAAATGTTTTCCCAATCCATGGGGACAGAATTGAATTCCATTTCCCATACTAGTTGCGATGATCATAACCCTCCATCTGGGACCATCGGGAGGATGGAGGATTACGATCATTGCAACTATCCCCATACCTGCCTAAGAATCTTCAACCCTTCATTTGGAGTACGTGAGACTAAGTCTTTTATTATGACATCTCTGTTATAAACGCAACCTCCAGTTAGCTCCGGCTAGCTCCGACCTCCGACTTTTACCAACTGCCCATACATACCAGCTGCATACAGCGTTTGAGGCACACTGTACTGTACAAAAATACACTTTCTGCACCCAACACTAGCTGTATTAAAATTAAAAATGTCATTGTTTTGAATATCTTGCATAATATTAACAAACACAAGGTTCTTGAATCTTGTGCAATGTAGGGCATTCTATATGGTTTTATTTTGATTATAATACCAACAAACAAAAAAGAAGAAAAAAAGAAAAAGGTAACTTTTTTTGCGTATCCAGGCAGGGGCAGTACACTTGACTAAAAACTAAGCAACTTGCGCATATCGGCCAGCAAGTGCGAAGTGGTGACAAGGTCTGAAGCAGCCATTTAAATTCAGCAGGGTTTTGGCCAGAAGGAAATGTTATTGAACACACCAAATCCATTGACATTTCATTAGTTCATTATCGCCAACACCAGTCATTATTACAGTCAAATCCATATCACAACTGGTTAACGAGTAACACTAACACTAACAGTAACTCGGTAACACACACACGAACACAGTTCAACCTCAGTCAGATCACTCACACAAGATTTATTGAACAAAATTGACTCACCAGCTGTATACTTTCACATTTGTGTTTCAGCGATACATACTTCTTTCGATAAGCATCTTCATCTCTTTTAACATCTGATTTGTTTTCGTTCGACCTTGCACGAGAAAAAGGATTAATATTATTATCGGCCGCAGTAGCGCTGCTAGCCGCCATTTTGTTTTAAGCAATTGGGTATGGTTTCCCATCCATTCACACGGTATCAAACCAGGTATCAAGCATTGCACCACACCATCTACATTCGAGCTAAAAGCCAAGCACTTCATGCCACAGCACACAGCACACAGACCACGCTTCTCTGGGTTTGCATAGAGTATCTTCCTTTTAGTCTCCTTCTGTATACAAACGCTGCCAACGTGCGTCTGCAGCTAGTCTTAGTTCAAAACTGTATTTGTTTGTTTAGACGCGCCTTTCGTGGCGGTACGTCGCACGAGGGCGCTACATTGAACACCATTACACACAATGCGCAACACGCAGGGAGAAGAATCGCGTATCAAAACATACAAAGACAGCCTTGAGCCAAGACTAACACATACAGTCGGTGACTTGTGCGGTGGATGCGCATGTACATTTGTACACACACTGCAATCTATTCACAAACGCACAGTACAGCTCTTATAATCTATCGAGCACTCATTGTACGATCACAATTGGGACTTTTGAAGTGCCTTGTGTGATTGTTGTAAGTTGTGAATAGGGTCCTTTCTCTTCTTTTTTCATCTGGTGGTTAGCGGCAGTTTTGAGTGAGATGACGGCGTCTGCAGGTGAACAGTTCCACCGCATGACGGAAAATGTCTACCGGGTAAGTTTGAGAGTATTTTGATTTAACAGCAATTCTTTCGACAGTTTTTAGGCTGTGGGTTATATTAAAGCATAGATGATAGAGCAAGGTTTAAGCATTAAATGCAGTTGCTGTTGTGGTTGCCTTCTTCTAATAAAATTAACAGTTGGCAGAATCATCTTGTACTGTCAGTAGTTCTTCAGGGACTACGACTAGATTATTCTCGCTATTAATACATTTGGTTTTCTGGGTTGTAGCATAGAATTAATACCAGATAAAAGGGTTCGCCATCCTGAAAGAGCTAGCTTTAAATGAAGAAGGGCAGTGGATATTTTACAGGCGATGTTAAAATCGTCCAAATGCTATTTTGCCGTAGTACAGCAATTTTTGGACTCTATTTCCCTCTTTAAAAAAATGTTAAAAACTCACCGGGAGCCACAGCCACAAATTAGAAAAAGAAAAGGTAACATACTAATCCATCAAGTTAATTGTAATATTTAATAATAAAACTAAAAGAAGAATATCTTATTTTTGGGGATGAAAAATAAAAGCATCAGCAGGCACTCGGATGCGGATCATGTCGGTTGATGAGGGAGCGTAGTCTTGTACAGCTGCCAGGATGTGGAGGATAAATGCAGTAATATTGTTGTATGATGTCACCTACCCGTGTATGCATTGAAGAAGGCGCTATACAATTTGCCGGCTAAACAGCATTTTGGATGATTTAACTGTCGCCGGTAGAATATCCACTGCCATTTTAAGAGTGTACAATTTCACCGGTTTTGTTTACACAAATGTTATCATAGAGGATGATTTTATAACTTTATAAAATCATCCTGCCATGATAAAATTTGTATCAACAAATGAAATGATATGATGAGTTACAAATGCAACATATTTATTCAACTCAGTTTTCGTTATTGAAATCCGTAAAATGCCAAATAATGTTTTTCCGTTCCGAGTTGATTTGTATGTTTGTTTGTTTTCTTTCCGCAGAACACGATCGAAGGATTTAATCCAGAATTACGTAGCCTCATTACACTCGGAAGAGCATATGAGAAAGCGTCTCAAAGTATGTATGACTTGACACTAAGTTTGAATAACTGCGATAATCGTATGATAAACACTTGGGTTTAAAATTCGGCAAAACAGTCTAGATGTTCCCAATTATATAAAATCATGAAACAAATGAGGTAAACAAGCTTTGCCAAATTTTAACACATGGTTGGTAGTAACCCTCTAATCGATTATCACACCTAACTTTTGAATGATCATATCAATATCATTATTGTTATCAAATTTTTAATATATTTTTATTCTTACTATCTTTGGTTATCAATTTGTACTAACTAGTGGTAAATTTTATAGCTGGAAATGTTGAAAGCTAAGTGATAATCATCCTTGGGCATTTAATTTGGTTTTACCCTTACACACATTGGAGTAAGGGTAAAACCAAATTATATTATTTATCCCCAATGCAAATATTAAAATCTATTAAATCCTTTGGCATAGTAACTGTTAAAGTTCTATCATCGAGGTAATTGTCTTTTCTAATGTGAGTTATGATCCAAGTAGAAGTTCATTAGCAATTAAGCATTTAAAGACTAGACTCACAGTGGAAAAAGGGGTCGAAATCAGACCTTTTAATTTTAACTTTGCACTAGAACATCTCCTTTGAAGGCTAGATGAAATACAATACTTTCCTGAAGTTTATGACAAAGCATATCTTATTTTGCACCTGCATTAGCCATGTAGCAATCTAAGCAATGTGTGATACTGCCTTTTGCACTGTATTCGAAGCTCAGAATTGCTAGCATCAGGGCATTTCCTGACAATTTGAGTGACACGACTCTAGTTCCTCTAGCTTCCTGTGAATTTCTGTGATCAATATCTGTATATCTGCATTTGTGGTTACTGGTTAGGGTCGGCAACACAAAATAAGGAAATGGTTGTTGTGAAACCCTGTGATGGCATTGAGACTTTTACTGTAGCTGTAGGGGGGGGGGGTTTCTCTGTTCTCAACAAAGTTGGTTGACTTTTGGTAAAAGTTTGTTTTGTTTATTGTGGCTGTGTACTGGGCCCAATTTCAATTTCGTAGTAAGCTGCGAACTGGTTACCATCCAAAGTGATTTGTCATTCACCTTGTTACAATGTATAACTGGTGCCTTGGTATTGTTTTACTAAAAGAGTTATTTTCAAGGAATAAACCACAAGGGAAACAGACTGGGTAAATTTGAAAGAATTTTGGGCTGAACAAAGACAAATTGACTAGAGCATAAATTGAACCTGTGACCTCCGGATTAACGTGCCGGCGCTCCACCAACTGAGCTATCTAGCCCTAATGTTGGCAATCTCCCCGTTTTGTCAATAATTTTGTTTGAGGTTGCCATTAAGAAGCCATTACAACCTGTAATGGCCATATAGCCAGGGATCACACCCAAGTTTACGACATCACAGCCTGTGAAGCAACAGCAGAGGAATCACCTTAAGGGGGTGCGACTTTATATTTCAAATATTATTATGTAATAAAGTACAAGGGAAACTGATTGGGTAAATTATAAATAATTCTGGGTTGAATGAGGACATGTTTTTGTTTGTTCAACCCTAAATTATTTGAAGTAATTTTCTTTAAAACAAATTTTTTCTGCTTAAAACAGCTTGGAACTGGGCCACATCAGATCTGAATGCTGAACATTGCTGGGCACATTCACATTAACATCAACATTGACTTTTAATCGATAACAATCAAGTTGTGCAAATTCCAGAGGTTTGTACTTCACAATGTACTTAACTTGTAACCAAAAAAAGTGACTTAGATTGGATTAAATATACAATAGACTGTGGAAGTCTCGCTTGTATCTGACCATTGGGACACGGTTTGTTTCCTTGCACTGAAGCAATGTGCATGCGACCAAAGTGGTCCCAAATATGTTGGATTACTTGCCAGATTTGTGCGGTCTATTCAAGAGAAAACAAATTAATGTCAATTCCGTTCTGTCATGATCACTCAACGCTACTACAACTCAAACGTATCACCTACTGTGGTTTTGTGGGCTCAAGTACTGCACTAAATAAATATTTAAATTCCAAACTGCAGTGGGCATAAAGTAAATGGCAAAATTGTCTTCTCTTGTCATTTTTCAAATACGCACATTAGATCTGACAGTAAGGATACATGGTGCTTAAACTCCAATAACATTTTGAATTTAAGCTACCAAAAGGTTGATTGCAATTTGGCAAAGTTTAATATATAAAAATATAAAATACAAAATTATATTAATTCAATACACAATATAAAAGAGATAAAAAAAGAAAGGAAAAAAGACACATGTGTAACTCATAGAAGGATGATGCAATGGGAAGAGCTGGGGAAAGGTGAGGTAGAGGGAGTGCATACTGTGGGGGTAATGGTGCATCAAGCCTGGATTTTCATCTTTGAGAGGGCAAGGCCATTTTTCATTTTGCAAAGGACATTCCTGATCCTGAAGTTTATGAACTTTTGAAGGGGCACTGAGGCCAAGACCACCAGGGCAAAAGAGGAAGTGGTCTTAGTGGCCTCTGTGTACTTCCACCAGGCCTGTATTAAGGCACACAGCTTAATAATAACATGCCAGAGTTGAAAGTTAAAATGAAAGTGAATATCAATGCAGGTTTCAAGTTATGCAAGCAAGTTTTAGTAGTTTACAATTTAGATAAAACAAATTTAAAAAACAGATTTAGCTTCTTTTTTTAAAATCATGAACCAAAACGTACAAGAAAGTGTGTGGCACACTGCCCATTGCATTATCATGATTGTGTTTTTGTTTTGTTTTTAAACAATCAATCAAAAAATGACGCTTGCAAGTAAAATTTCACGCGTGAAGAATAAATCAGTAGAACCGTCTGAATTTAATCATGAACTCGCAAATTATTACCATCTTCATCATCATGCTTCATATTGTGTATTCACAAAGCAGGGAACAAAGAGACATTATAATTTGAGTATTATTTCTTTTTGAAGCATTTAAAAACCAGGTTGGTATGTAGGTTCTATTTACATGCAGTACCAAAGAATGAAACAGCCTAAGAAAACAGACGTTATGAAAGGAAAAATAAATGACAGCATCTCTTGGTTTGTCATAAATTTATGTTTAACTCATACACTGTGTGTTCAGCAGTGTATACTCAATTTGACCGAGTCCTGTAGAATGAAATCCACAGGCTTACTACTCGAAGGGATTCGAACCCACAACTTTTGCCATTCTAGAACGGGGCCCAATTTCAGGCCCTTTACCACCGAATTCTGCGCTTGTGATCACCATTCTGCGTTTACAGGGCAAGCGCCAAATTTCTGCGCTAGCTGTGCAAGCTAAGAATGCCTAGTAACGTGGAGTACACTTGCGCACAAACAAAAATTCTCTGCTAACCTGTGAAATACGCTTGACGTTAGCACAGAATTACCGGCTTCTGTAAGTGTTTGTGGTATCGTTCACCTTGGTTCTGGTGGAGAAACCCTCAATACTGTGGGACCATTTAGTACCATCAACTGTGGTTTTACATGATACAATGAATGCGGAAAATAAAACAAATGTCAGCCTGCAGTATGATACTGATAGCACTTGGTGAATGCTTGATACACGAAACACACGGATATCATCATACACCTAGTTCTGTGCAAAGCTGCGCCACTATAGCCCTACGCAACCCGCGCAAGTGAATTATTTTCTGATGGTCAGTCAACTGCCTGGAAAATGTTACTAAGAAAAGATGGGTATTTAATGCAAGATGTTCAACTTACAATGTACTGTATTTGTACACAGTGATAAATTTAGGCCTGATGACTTTGTTCTTGAGAGGGCAAGGATGAGAGGCGTTTTCTCCTTTGTAAAGGCATAGTGAAAGGTAAAGGGCAGCTCTATGACGAAATTGTAAATTTCTATTGGAACATTTCGAGGGGCACCAAGGCAACAACCAGGGGCAACGGAGGTAGGTAATTGCCTCTGTTGCCTTCGTGAAGTACAGTATCAGGCGTGTAAGGTGTTGTTGTCGTTGTTTTCTGGGGGCTGGTGTGGGTATAATAGTTGGGGATGTTTCCATCAGATCCCGGATGAGCCTCACGTACTTTTCTCAATATTTGCCTGCTTCAACGAGGTAAACTTACAGGCAACCGGTTCCAGGAAATCTAAAAAAAAAAAATCCATTCACATTTCAGTTTTCCTTTTATTTTCCTGAGAAGAATGACTCTTGTGCTGCCGAAGTTTTTGTGTGTGCACGCAGTGCAGTTAGCTGAAAAAATTACCTGAAAAATTTTGCCCAGTGTGACAAGGCCTTTATTTGTCAACCCGTCATTTTAGAAATGTTTATTAAATTATTCAGTATTGATTAATGTGTACGCTATTGACATTGTAGTAAACAAATTGAGTTGAGTTGAGTCACTGTCCCTGTGTGGATGGTGATGAGTCTATTGATTAATTACAATGATCATGGCTCTTGTACACGCTGTAATGCTTCAATCAGATCAGTGTTTGGCTGTAATCCGTCTTGTTGGAGCAGCAGTGTCACACCAGGAAGTGAAGTCAAGGTGTTGGGATGTGTTGTGCATAGGAAGTGGATATCACCAGGGAGGCCCTGGAGCTAGCCTTGGGGTGATCAAACCATTAATAGGTTACACTGTTCAATCAATGGGGTCTGTGTGCTGGCTGGGAACGCAATCCTCAAATTTCAACACACATCATGGAGGAAGTAAACTTTTTGCGTTAAGTTATGAACACAATCGGTCAGAATGCACACAGTCATCATTGGTAAAAATTTTTGCCAGAGCCAAAAGACCAGTCGGCACCAGTGTGTGAAAGACCAGTGGAGGTCTGTTTTTTTCCTCCATGGTGTGAACCAACATGTCCGAAATAACAAATAACAAGCCTGTGAATCTTTGCTCAGTGGGCCATTAATTGGCGTCACAAGAAAATAGGGGGAAAAAAAACTTGTATGTTTTCAAAGTTTTCAAACATCGGATTTAGGACTCGCAGGATCAAAGCTAATTATTTTGCCATTTCTCAAAAACTATAGCATTTCAAGCAAAAATAATTCAAGTTATAGCATTTCAAGCAAAAATAATTCAAGTGAAGATTTGAACATGAATTGTTATATTTTTTATTGACGACATGACATTGAGGTATTATTGTTTAATTGAAAAACACAATATCAACTTGAGTTTACTGGCCCGATGCTAAAATCTCTGGCCTCGGGCGATCGGACCAGTGTAACTTTCGAGCCCTGCATGACCATGTAAGCTGTGTACGACTGATGAAACGTCTACAGTGTATATGTTTGTTCCAACACCCCTAATGTATTTTCCTAATCTTAACCTTAACCTTAACTCTAACCCTAACCATGCCCTAACCCTAACCAACACTATCCTGCAGAACACGAGGGTTATCAGAACATACAACTCCGGTAGGGGTGTCGAAACATATAGCTCAGTCACCGTGAAAACGTGTGAACATTTTATATTTTCAATCTTTATACCAATTTTGTGCACATGATTTAAAACCTGTTTCACGAGACATCAAAACAGAGATTTCTCTTGGCATGGGATGCCCCATCACTTTGTCTGCAAATGGCACTTTACATACTGCAATGTGCAAGAAGAAAGTGACTACATACTAATATAAGTTACATGTGCAATGAGAATGTCTGCCCAAGATTTTTCAAAACTGTGGGACATTTTGAAAGTTTGGTCGAGAACACTGAGTTGAAATGAGGTGCTTGATGTTTATGTGTACAATTAGGAGCATTTTAAATGATTTTACTTTAAGTTTTTTGGTGAATTTGATCACAAATCTGAAAAATGTGGGGGGGGAGTGTGTTTGCATATAAGCCAATAATTTGCTTTAAATTGTATCAACCCAATACACCAGCTGGTGCGTGGGGAGAGAACCCTCTGTGTAAAACAGTTGTATGTTATGATTTGACAAAAAAATAAGCTTTTGTAGTGTTTACAATGTATCAAGATGAATCTATGCAACTTTGGACAGTTTATTGTTGTTTACACAGTAATGAGAAATTGTGCAATTTGTGGGCAGTTGCTTCTACATGTATTAGCTGTCAAGAATACATCCACTTTGTTTTAACTTACAAAGAATGAGTATAATACATACTATATGTATTGTACAGAATCATACAATTAAAGAAAACATTCTTTCTGAAGGCAAAATGTAGGCTTGATAAAAGGCATCGTTTAAAGCAAACTTAATCTTCTACGGGAACATTTCAGGGCAATGACGGGGGGGGGGGGGGGGGGGGGGCATGGAGGAACTTGCCTCTTTTGCCTCTGTGAAGTATCAGGCCTGAAAATAAATGAGCCATGAGAGTCGAGTTGAACACAGACACCTAGGCCTGACTGAATATTAGGCAGTATTTCAACATTGGGCAATATGAGTGCCCAATGCTGCAACAACATTGGCATAGATTAGTGGGCAATATAAACTCCTTGGTATTTACCCAGTCGTTTCCAATCTGTTGACCTGTCAAACACATTGAGGCAAACCTTCTCCCAAGGTCCCCATCGTAGAAACCATCTCCAGACAAGTAACTTACCGATAGCAGCGCTCTTAAACGCCCTTGATTTGTGTCGTTTGTTTATCTGCGAGTTAGTTCCGATCGGGGGAGTACAATCTAGTGAAAGAGGGTGATATTTGAATAGGAAGGATCCACACCCATATTTATGGGATTTATCCCCATGTAGAGGCACTCTAAGTTTGCACTAGGGATGTTAATAACAAAAGTTGTAACAAAAGATTCTGATTGACGTCATGCTAACTTGACAACAGGTGGAGGCAGTTATGATGTAATAAAAATTCATGTCATGCAGTGGAGTGTATGTTGGGGAGGGTTGGGGAGGGGAGTGGGGATAAGGTGCCACTTTGCTGATTTCTGCAGGTGTAAATGTATGTGTTTGAATCTTATCAAATAATAATCCACAAGGGAAACTGACTGGGTTACATTTGAAATAATTTGGGATTGGACAAAGAAAAATCGACTACAGCGGGACTTGAACCTGGGACATGAACCTGCGACCTTCAGATTAACGTGCAGGTGCTCAAGCAACTGAACCAACAGCTTCAGTTCTGTGCATTGTCCAGGACAGTGTCTGCGTGCATACAAACCATGGAAATTCTGCACCAGGGTTCTCCCCATGCACAAGCTACATGTAGAGTATCGGGCCGTTACGCCTAAATTGCGCACCGATTCGTGCAAAATGCTGCCAATTCAGAAAAAAACAAAACAAAAACCAAACAACCTTCGTCAAATTCACAAAAATCATCAAGATTGAACCATTTAGACTGGTCTGGATGGCACAGTGATAAACACCAAGTAAAAAAACAATTCCTAGGACCTTGTTTCAGCGTGCATAGGCCAATCTTCCAAAATTTTTGTCCAGAAGGCCCCACAATTTTGAAAAATCCTGCGCACTTAACCCATGGAATTCTGTGCTTACAACCGATGGATATTCTGAACTTATTAACCAGTCTCCTGCACACGTACCAACCTTAATCCGCTTTATTCATAAATAAGATAATATCATATTCTCCTAGAAATTGTAAGAAAATTTACTCAAACAAATAAGAATGAAAGAAAGTCAAACGTTGGCATGGTAACTCTCGCTCATAATGCATGAACATTTACATCGATCGGAAGTCTTTGCATGGGTGCTTTGTAGGATGTGTGCGGATGGAAGAATTTTACATACCGTGAAGAAGGTGATTGCAAATAATGTATTCTGCTCGTGTCTCAGGGAACTCGCTGTCAATTTGTGGGGAAAATTTTTCTATAATCCGCACATAGTAATAGACATAAAAATATTTGTATGTTTTAGGTTTTTTTTTCTTCAAAATCATGGAGGCAAATAAATGTTATGTTTGGATTCGCATGTGTTTGGATGTTTGACAAGTGAAAGTACATCGTATTTTGACAATGCGAGCCGAAACAATTTATGGTTTACACAATGAACGTTTATGGAACTCCTGAAAAAGTGGAGTCCTCTTTCAGTTATCATTTGGTGAAATACAATACAACATGGAAGAACAGTCATCTTGAATGTTTGGGGTCAAATGGTTAGAAGAGTATATGTATGTAACCTCATGTCAGGATATAGGGAACGATTTCGTCCAGCAGTTTTGCTTAGCAAAATATTTTGAATGCACTTATTTTGTGCACACTAAATGCTAATAATGTGCAGCGAATGGTGACTTGTGAGTAGCAACTGATATTGTTTGGAGCATTTTGCTATGCAAAACAAGGGAATTGATTTGCTGGGATACTTTTTCTGAGATTAAGAAGCAACTGAAATGATCATTATTGTACAAAGGAAATTGCGCAGTGCCGTTACTTCTCGAGACTAAACTAATAGCAGAGCATTTCGCATGCTCCGCTATCTTAGGCAAATGCCAATTTTGGGAGATTTTGTTTGGCGGATCATGTTTTCTAAAACCCAGCCTTAACCACCATATATTAGGTCCTGTTTTTAAATTTGTTTTCATGTTTTTACATTTTCTGTTGATGGAACTTATGGTGTTTTTAATGTTTTTCAAATAGCAATTTGGTTTGTAAATATAAGTTCTTAGCACCAAACTTTTTTCGCCGCTAAACCAACAGTCCTGGAATTGAGTAATTTTTAGGGCTTTTACAATCTCAAAAGAATGACTCTGCACATTCATTCAGGGCTCGAATTGGGGGGAAAAATCCACAAGACTACAGGGCTTATTACTCAAAGTGTTTACTGGACCAAAATTTTTTTTACTAGACCAGAATCAAAATGACATAAAAAACTTCCTGACGCAGCTTCAAATGTATGATAAAACATACATTTGACTGTTTTTATTTGTACATTCACTTAGACATGTAAGAGAAGATTTATCTTATTTGTCTTCATGAGTACTAACACTTCATTTCTAAATACCATTGAAAGGAATTCTGTCAGACTCAAAGTCAACATTTAAACACAATATTACACAGAGTGAGGTGTTCTTATTTAATTGAAAAACACAAAGATCACTGGACTTGTCAGGAGTTTACTGGCCCGACACTAAAACTACTGGCCTCGGGCCGGTGGTTCAGTGTAAAATTGGAGCTCTGAATTCGAGACTATATAGTACACGATGAAGAAGGTATAGTGTTGGAGAGGTGTTAACCTCCAGTTGCTGTACATCTGCATTGATTTCTTAATTGACCTTACTGGGCGTTCATTCATGTACGTATCGGAACGACATATGGTTTCTCGCTGATTTCAACAGATCAATAATTGGGAGGTTGACATCACAGAGAAAGAGATAAGATTGAAAGAGCATGTACAAGTACGACAATTTATTGTGATCATTCTATGATGTCATTCTAAGATCTTCTAAGGCTTCCAGCCCTTAATTGTGAAGTTTTCATCAAGGTTTTTTTTTGAGAAGACACTATTTTCTGAAATTGTTTTATTAAAAAAAAAAGGTATTTTGTTTTGAAAATTTACAGAAAGGCATTGAGAGTGATTTAGATGTAATTAAACCTATTTCCGCAGGCGTGAGATTTCTCAGGTTTTTCTCAAAAACTCTTTCAGCCTTCAAGTTTTTCTTGAAGGAAGTAAAGCAGTCACCAAAGGGAGAAATAAACTGTCAACCAAGTTGTGTCCAAACCTGTAGTATTGTATTTCTGTTGATGCACCGAGTCTGTAGACCTCCTGAATTGTAATATCTGGGAGAGTCTGGGTCTAGGGTAAGGGAAAACCTAGGCCCCCGAAGCGGTTTTCAGGAATGTTCACGTTTATCAATTCTCATCCCTGAATTTCTATGAGGCACACTTTTGAAGAAAGTGTAGATTATTTTATGAATCTGCATCGGAATCTTTATGAATTTACAGTTTACTATATATTCATTCATTTTTGAAGCAGATTGAAGATTTAATTGAAAAATTGTGAAGAACCTGTCTTACAAATGTGCGCTGTTTGAATACCTGATCATAAATACATTCATACATATTGGTGACCTGCCATTGGTAGCTTCATGTCAATAATGCACCATTTACAATCCAATTACCGACAGATCTGCCTGCTATATTCCCCACCGATTATTCACGGTTTAAGGTTCGAAGTCAACCTCTGATCCAACACATTTTACCATGGATCAAGGCTACATGGCAACGAGCTAAACAGACATAAACAACTACTGTACAAGAACTTCAAATTACGGATGAAAGATCTGTGTTAATCTCAAATTATATGTAGACCCAGTACATGCAAAAAGTGAAGGAAAAAATATATATGTGTTTTCTCCGTAGTCTTTTTCTTTTTCCATCTGTCAGGTTTGTTTCAGGGGTTTTTTTCCGTGGAAATGTCACTTCCATTAGACAAATGGAAGCTTTCCATTGTAGCTTTTTGGCCATGGGCAGTATTTGCTTACATTTGCTCATGTAAATCGTACGTTAGCCTAGTTGGCTTTTGATGTTCAAATAGTAGCGTGTACTTGAAGATAATTGTCCCTGTGTTTTTGTGAGTAATCAATTATTTTAATGCAATTATCCAAAGGACAAATATGAAACCATTTGTGAATAATGTGTGAATAAGTGATTTTTATATAAAAAGTTGATAATATACATCAGGTACAGGTAGCTTCAAGTGTTCAGACCAAGACAGAGTGTTTCAAGTTGATTTCATTGATTTCAGTGGTTTCAGTTATTGATTTCATTGATTTCAGTCATTGATTTCAGTGATTTTTTGTTCTAATGTCAGGCATTTTCAGTGAAAATACAGTCAATAATGCTTATGTTATTAGTCCATCGGATGATTCCTCTGGGATTTGTGCTTGGATTTGCCCTTGAAGTGTCACTCTTTATTAATATGCTGTCATCTTCTTCAAAATACTTCATGTTGTTGTAACTGAGAAGCTCTAATAGAATCAGCTTCTCAATAAGAACCTTTCTTTTCTCAAATGATCTGTTATGAGCTATAACTTCACTGGATAATAAAATATTTATCGTTTAAACACATTTACTTCATCTTCTTGAGATCGCTCGGCCAGACCCGGTATTTTAACGTGTCTTTGTGGTCTTTCTTTTCTCTAGATGTGACTCAAGTTGCCAAAGACTACTATGATGCGTTGATGAGAGTTGGAGAGCTAGCGAGTGAAACTAAAAGTGCCAGACAGCTAGGTGAGTTCTCACAAACGTTGTTTTTCTGAAGTTTTATATATAAATTTTTTTAAATCAAACTGAAATTCTAATGTTGTCCTTTAGGAAGATGAGATTTTGTTGTTCTTTGAACCCATTAGGAGTCCTTCATCTGTTTTTAGATTTTCCTATCAGTTATCAGGTTTATCCAGGGAACTGCAATCAAACAAAACAAACCTCGTATGCGTGATGAAATGTGAAACAAAAGTGGGGCAGTTTGCCTTTTATCAGTTCACAAAAATTGTGATTTGAAGTATAAGTAAAAATGTCCTCTGGAAATCAAAGACATTTTGCTGACAATGTACCCTTTTCCATGTTCCTTCATTGTTTTAAAGTAAACAAGTTCAAAGGAAATCACTTTTTTATTATTAATTGGTTAAACTCTAAAATCACATAGCAGCCAAAGGCTGAATTACATGAAGTTTACAATATTAAAAATTACAGTATATAAATGCAGAGGAAGGGACAAAAATAAACAGAAATACTCAGTACAAAGACAACCAGCCCATAATATGTAGATGTATGACCTTTTTTTGTGTTACTTCATAACATTTAAAATAGGATTGTGCATATTTTTCTTAGCAATTAAATGGCCTTGTGACTTCCCATTTAACTGTGTGTACCGATTCCAATCCAAGTTGAGGACCGGAACTATGGTGCAGGGTACCTACAATGTTTGGTAGTCAATGCAATGGCTCTCTTTATCTCTTTGTGTGTATTTGGAACCGGCCTGTTAGGGAGGAGCAGATGTCAACAAACTTTCCAGGATTAAAAATAGACAAAAATAGAGTACTATACCCAGTCTTGATGTTCAGAGAAGGGCAGTCTGGTGGTGGCACATCCTGGTGTTGTAGGTTTTGGCCCATACAAAGTAAACTGTAATATCAAATTGTAGGGGATTGAAAATAATGTTTTACAAATTGTTAGGGGATTCTGATAAGACACATTTCGACCAACAGAAATGATGTCAATCGTTCACCTGGGGTCACCTGCTGGACGCCATTTTTTGTCCAAATGTAGTACAACCCAGTGTGGAGTCTAGTCTGGCATCATTTGTGTGCACATGCATGCGCTTTTTTGACTGAAAATGACTTCCAATCGCAAGTTGATGCAAGTATCTCAATAAACAGACACAGGACTTCTTTGAAAAATCTTTGTCAGCATAGTGATACACTGACAGAAGACTCTCTGTGTTCATTGGGAACTGTACAAACATTGTCCTCACGCAGTGTCAAACTCATTAAAAACCCTGATGCCCCCCCCCCTCCCATGCTGATTTCCAGCCTGTAGTTTTTTTTTTGACTCTTTGCAGCAAGGAAACCAGAACATGTGGTGAAGGTCTTGTGAGTCTCACAGGAAATGCATTTGGTAATTTTATTCTGGTCGGGACAGATGTTTTGGGTCGTTTTTTGTTTGTGTGTTTGTGTGTGAACGTTAAAACTGACCCAAGCATTATGCACCGGTCTTTGGCATTTAAAGCATGGATGAGAAATTTCAGACTTTTTATCTGAATTCAGACCTTAAATATCTGCCCGGTGGAAAAAAAAGTAGCTGTTATTTTCTTCAAATATGTAAAACAGTTCTGCTCTCTGATCTAAGTCTCTACCTACCACTGAGAACACTGTTCCCAGAAGTCCCTTGAAAACTATAACTCCAGGGGTTACTAAAAGGTGGAAATCTCATCAGTTCAAAATGCCTTCTAAAATTCAGATTTCTTTTTCGCCAGGAAATGACTCTCAATCTCAACTCTGCATATGCTTTTACATTTAACTCCATGTACATATACTTAGGAGTCATAAGATGCAGTCCATGTGCAGCCTTTGACAGTTTCCAATATTTAGTCATTTGTATTATACCATTTTAGGATATCATTCTATCCAGCACGCTTAATTGCCTGAGCAAAATTCTGAGAGCACATCACACCGGTCCTTCAATCCCTTCACTGGCTTCCCATTAACAAACGAATCCAACTCAAAGTCCTTCTCCTTGTTTTTAAAGTCAGAAATGATCTAGCTCCAACTTATCTTCAGAACCTAATTTCTACTAAAGCCCACAGTTCTCGCAATCTACGTTCTTCTTCTACTTCTCATTTGTACTTGTCTCTTGCACCATGCACTTATACGTGGTATGGCCAACGAGCATTCACAGTCAGTGCACCGACATTATGGAACAATCTCCCTCTTCACATCCGTCAGGCATCATCTCTCGAATCCTTCAAAGCCATGTTAAAAACTCATTTTGCTTTTATCCTAAGTTACTAAAATTTGTGTCTATTCGTTATGCTTTGTACAGCGCCTTGAAACCTTGTAAAAGGCGCTTTATAAATGTTATTCATTATTATTATTATTATTATTATTATTATTATTATTATTATTATTATTATTATTATTATTATTATTACATGTATGGAATTGTACACAGTGTAAATACACAAACAACTTCAACAATAAGTCAGATCTGGTGCTCAAACCGGTTTTAAGTCTCACACTTTTAAAGGCACAAATGGGCCCTCTACAAACAAACAAGTTCTCTAAAGACAAATAAGTTCTCATAGCGGGAATGTAATTAAACAGTAGAACGCATCCCCTTAAGGTGATCCCTTGGCTGCCACTTCCTCGGTTGTCTTGTTAAAACTTGGGTGTGGTCCCTGGCTACAAGGCAGTTGAAGGTTGTATGGCTTCTGACTGGCACCCCGAAACAAATACTGACAAAATAGGGAGACAGCCAACATTAGGGCTAGATAGCTCAGTTGTTAGAGAGCCCAGTTGTTAGAGAGCCGGCACGTTAATCCGGAGGTTATTGGTTCAAATCCTGCTGTCGTCAATCTTTTGTTCAACAGCAAAACTTCAGTCTGTACTTGAATTGATTGTTTTGAGGGATAAGTTAGACTCCGATAAAAAACTGTGTTTATGGAAAATTCAAACATGTACATGTAAGTGGACATTAAGGCAACATTTTGGCTTCTGTGTAAGTTGAAGTTGGAGGAGCAGAGTCAAACGGATTATCAAGGCTGACGCTTATCTTCGGAAAGCATTTCTGCATTTTTTTGGTGCTGTGTGGTCTCATAGAGTGGTCTTGATCAAGTTGTGGTGCTGTGTGGTCTTGATCATCTGGAAACTTTTCAGATGCTAAATATTATGCATCATGTAAAAATGTTTGCTTGACATTTTGCTGCTGAGCAAAAACGAGCAGGATATCAGTTACAAATGGTACATATGACATGGTTTTTGGGGGGCTGGTGACCTTAATCTGGTAAGCAACATTTTGTTGTGCTTCTACCTTTTTACTTGGGCAGCTCTATGGGCCCTGGTTTAATTGGCAGAAGACTATGTGTAAATACATCAAACATATTGAACTTGAACTCATGCTCAGAAGTAGAGTGTGGCCTACTTGAACAACGGCAAATGAACCAGAACTTTTCTGCCGTCACTTTGAGTCCCAAAGTTTCATTTTGTGTTGCTGTAGTTAAAGTACAGCGTCCGTCTATTGCACCAATGTCCCATGCAACTACTGTCTGCCACGCTCACACCATTTTGGGAGTCAAATTTCTCGCAAAAACACGGTTAGCGTGTAAACGCTGCGTGGCCCCTAAAATGTACGATACTCTGTTTAACACATCTAGGGACATTGACTTACCAAAATGGCGCAACCGAGATTATTGTAGGGTGGTGATTACGTCAGGTAAATTAGTTCAATACCAGTGTGTGTTCAGTGAAGATATAGGGCCTAGTATGTGTAAATTTGTGTACTTAAGATAACCAGTTATCGCTAATGAAAACATTCTTGTGTTTGTAATCGATCTGACCTCGATAATGCATTTATACTTGTTGACTCAACGCACACACACACAACAATAAAGAGTTTAGTTTATGACAACCATAAAAAGTATGAAGTGAATTGTTAAGTTGAAGGGTAAGGTTGCATTACAATATTTTCACAATAGTTTGTCTTCAACTTAAGTATTTCCCACTTTGGTGGGTTTTTGGGTGTTTTTTTCCCCTTCTTTTTCTCCTGTGTGAATGGTTCGCAAGGGTCTAGAGTTCTAGCAAAAGTGCCTCTATCAAGTTGCCTGTCTTTTTCAAACTGAACTCTAAAAATTTCACCTGGTATTGTTTTTTTCTCCTTCAAATAATGATATGAATGTTGTACATTTACCTTGGTTTATGTGCCTGAATAGCTCAATACTGAAAATAATTGGAGTTGATTTTTCTAATTACTCTCAAATTTCAATCAAAAATAGATGGAAAAGGTTGGCAACTTTTTTTGTCTGTTTTTGAGGGTGATTTAAAACAAAATTATTGAAGCAACAACAAATGAATCAACTCAATATATTTGAGAATGGTCGGACGGTAGGAGTGTTACATGTAGTTACAGGTATTGTGATTAGTTTTTTTTTACATAAACTCTTGCAACAATATGGTCGTCCTGTTCAGTACAATCTCTACATGATACTCCATGCACATTGCCCGACAATTATCAATTCAGCGTGGACACCACAATTTCAAGTACGCATCTTCAGATAATGATTGTCTTTCAGGTGTGTTTTGTTGTTTGTTCGTTTTTTTTTGAGGTTTTTTTGGCGGGGTCAAAACTGATCTGGTGACCTTGTACCCCCCCCCCCACAAGGTTGTTATACTCAGGATAAACTAATGAAAACGGTGATAAATTCAATTTGTTTTGTGCAGGTAGAAATAATTCAATGACAGAAATAAAGGATACTCACAGACTGCATACTAATGCATTCATACATGCTACGCCCATAGATGATTTACAATACATACCCAACCAATCATGTACACAGTTATGGTATGCAGTTATGCCATACATGCACTTACTCCACAATTATGTTCCCATAGATCAGGGATGTGATTTCTCCATTTTTTTCTGGAAATCCGTTTTTTTTTAACCCCCCCCCCAAAAAAAAAATAATAATAAATAAATAAATAAATAAATAAATAAATAAATAAATAAATAAATAAATAAATAAATAAACACAAAATCTACTTTTTTTTTTTTTTTTTAATTAAGACCATAAAAAATGAAGATAAAACCAAATAGAATGCCCCAGAGTTCAGATTAGGGCTTTTAAAACAAAAGATAAATGTATGTAAGTAGGCTTCAAGCTTTCGCGCTTTGCACTCACAGTTCAGGTTTTTTTTTCAACAGCCTATCACATCCCTGATAGATTATATTATACATGTAGGCCTATTAATTGATGTTTGAAGCTGTGTATGTGTGGAAAATACAAAGTAACCATAACTAGTAAACTTGCGGGTACAACCAATGTGTAAATCTCTTCAGAGTGTTGGCTCTGAAAAGAGCCAGTGTGGTCTCGACGTTTCGAACAGTATACTCTGCTCGTCTTCAGGAAAAATGCTGGACTGCTGCTGATGATGATGAGGCTTAAGTAGAGTTTGAGAGATGCACAGGAGGTTTACACATGGTTGTACCCGCAAGTTTACTAGTTATAGTTGCTTCAAGATGCAATAAAGTGAATAATGCCTACCAGTATTTTATCACAAAAAGTCTGCGGTGGTTTCCCTAAGCAAACTGCATAATAAAACATCATTAAAAATGCAGTTTACAATATTTGTTTTGAAATTCCAATCCACTTTCAAGTCAATCGCAAAAAAACCTTATGAAAATCCCTAATAGATGCAATTTTACAAATTTCTTTAGTAAAGGCTAATATCAGTAATACATCTGAAAAATATAATTATTTTCTTTATCCCCAATGCAATTATTACATGTATTTAAAAAAACATTTTTTGTGGTACCCGCTGCTAATTGCATGCTTCGAACTGGCCTCTTGTATCAGTCAAACTCGGTGGTCTAGTGGTGAGACATCCGCTCTAGTATGGCAGGGGTCAGGGGTTTGAGTCCCACCTGAGTCGTATGCCTAGATGTTGGGTTTTTTGTTCTTCTCTTTTTTTGGGGGGGGGGGTCTTTGCAGGTTTCAGAACAGCACTGAGGTGCTTAACACACATTGGTTTGGGAGTTTTAAAAAAAATATAATAAAAATGTTTACTCTGATGCAATTATTACATCTATTAAAATAGATCTGCCGCTTCCCAGGTTGTACGGCAGTTACAGGTTGAATGAATGGCTTCTGACTGGCACCCCGAACGAAATAGTGAGACCGCCAACATCGGAGCTAGATAGCTTAGTTGGTACAGCACCTGAGCCGAGGTCAGAAGTTCAAGTCCCACTCTAGTCAATTTTTCAATTTGTTCAATATTTTCAAAATTGTCTACACTGACTGGCCTCAAATTAACCCACAGCACCCACAGCGATTGCCGTGGTGCCCTGTGCTTTTCCTGTGGTGCCCTTTGAAGCTTGCAAAATTCCTCATAGAGGTGCCCCTTACCAGAGGAAAATTGCTGTGTCCCTTCAAGAGTGAAGTTCAAGGCCTGCACCGATGTGTGAGAATTTTTTTGTTTAAAGGGTAAAAATAATTTTTTTATTTTTTTATTACATCCCTGATGCAATTTATTCCAAATCTATCAAAAATCTATTAAAATTGTTGTAGTACATGTTGCTGGTATGAAGGATTTGAACTGGCGTCTCACCACTGGGCATGCTCAGTTGTCTAGTGGTTAAAGGGGGCGACTGTCGTCATGATCAAAGTAGGTCTGTGGCTGTACATGAATGTATATTTGGTTTGCGGTAACACCATCTACTAGCTGTGTAGATTTGTTCTTAGAGAACTAGGTCTTGCTTTTTATTCTACTGCCGTGGAGTAGATTTTGGACATTGGGAGACTACTTCGAGAGACTACTTAGTTCTGAAAAAGCAAGACCTAGTTTTCTAAGAACAAATCTACACAGCTAGTAGATATATACACATCGGTGTTACCGCAAAACCGAATATACTTTGATACCTCACCATGCAAAGCCTCAAAAAGTGTATAGGCTGTACATGAAATTATGAACTGTGACCCAGGTACTACAGGCGGGCTGGCCGTCACATCACGACATAATAATGGCAGTGCATCTCTGATTTGATGACCAGCACCCAGCACCAATAACTAGGTTAGAGTTCATTATTCCATGTACAGCCACAGGCCTGCTATGATCGTGACGACAGCCCCCCCTTTGAGATATCTGCTCTAGAATGTGGGGTGGTCATGGGTTCGAATTCCACCCGAGTAGTACGGCTGTGGATTTTATTTGACAAGACTCGGGGAAAGTACTGAGTATACAATGCTTAGCAGTTAGCATACATTGGTGTAGGGTAAAAAACAAATAATAATAATATTCTTGATGCATAATAAAATAGATCAGATCTATTAGATCTGTGTTTAGAGGTATTTTTTAAATAGTCCGTTACCAAAGCTGCCAGGTACTTGGTTATTGTTGTTACAAAAGACTAAAACTCAGCTGATGTGTTGATATTTATTTAAAGAAAGTTACATGTGTTTGCAAACAGTATCTCTTACACTGTAATTGGGTTAAATTTGATATGAAGAACAAACAAAGAAAGCGTGGCTTTCTAATGGTATGATTAATGGTATGATTCAGGTCGTTTAAAACATCAAATGGTTTCTGTTGTGGTTTTGATGTTTCTCACATTTCAATTAATGTTGGAATACCATCCGTCTTGTGTGCGCTTCAAATCCTTTACCTTAAAGGCACCAAACCGATCGACTTCTTGACGACCTCATCTGATGATTGATGCCCATTTATGCTGGCTGGATTCCTCCCAATCAGTGTGCCAAATGGATTGGATGTAAGAAATAAAAGAATCACTTAACAATTAAGGCTCAAATGGTTTAATGGACTTGCATCGCTGATATCTTCAAGACAATTAGTGTGTCTCTATAGACCATGTTACCGTTGTTAACAACAAAGAGCATCCTTTTTACATGTTTCAGGGCCTTTTTGTTGGGGAATATACTACACTGGGCATATGGCTAATTGTTCACTTTCTGTCATAATTTCCGCATAAATTCAAAAGCTGAAGAAGTTTTGAGTCGTGCCCCCTTTCTTCATAAATCAAAAAGACCTTTTGATTTTAACCAACTTGTATCAACAGTGCTATCTCCATAAAATACAAGATTTAATGTTTTCTTGCATTGAGCTGTGTATAACTCATGCCTACAGGAAGTCCAGGCTCTGTGGCTCTTTTGTAAACAAGTGATGTCACAAGTTACATGGTCTATTCTGGACTATTTCCTTTTTTTTTGCAATGCAAGTGTTTACCTGGACATATGCAGGTATGATTGATACTTTGTTAACACGTTGAACAGGACAAGGCAGTTTTTACTTAGAAAAAGGTATTCTGTAGCGGCGTTCGCATTGGACTTTTGGGGGGGTAAACTAACCAAGCAAATGGGTAACTTTACCATTTCAAGTCCAGTGCGAACAGCCTTGGAAAATGGGTAGTTTAACCGGCCACCTTTCTGTGTAGGTAGAACTAACTCGGCCAAAAAGTCCAGTGTGAACGCATTGTTCCAGTACTGAAACCAGCTGGTAAAATACCACGGTTCGCAGCACAGCTGTGAGTTTTCTCTTCGACCATTGTTTACAAGCTACGTCATGTGTTGTGTCACATGCAGTTAAAGGTCACTGTCTTAGTGCCATCGTGTGTTTGTTTTTAGTCAGTCGGTTTGTTTCACCATCGTCTCGGTTAGTTTACGTACCTCAAATAATCCAAGTGAAGACACCGGTATGATTTACCCATTGGAATGTTACCTATGTTCTCGGTTAAATATTAATCCAATGCGAATGTGGCTTATGAGGGAAACATTTTAAATTTTTACTGGTACATTTTTTTAAGGGTACCCCGGCAATGACCTGTACGGGTCTGTGCCTCATTCATGTCGTTAGGACTGCCGGTCATGTGTGTGTGCGTGGGTAGGTCTAAACATTAAAACCAGGGACCTATAACAAATAGGGACAATAGGTCCACGGTTGCTATCACAAAGGAAAACATTGTGGTCCACAGTTGCTGTCACAAAGTGTTGAACAAAGGATGGTCCACTATTGCCGGTGTTTACACACGTACGTGTGTGTGTGTAAACCATGGTATAACATCGTTCAAGTGTGCTGTATTTGGAGAATGCAAAGAACACCCAGTCACATTAACTGTGCTTTTTTTTCAAAAGAAAGAAACCTAGTTTCAATGTTCAGAACACTCTTCCTTGTTATTCGAAGTGAAGTGCCAAATAAAGACCATTAAATTGTTTGTGCTGTACATGCAGAAGGAAAACCTTTAGTCCATTGAGTAGAATAACGTTGAGTGAAAGTACGACTGTACAAGGAAAAAGGTTGTTAAAGCAATTAGTGTGCAGAACCATTTATCTTGTGTTTTGTACGGGAAAGCACCCTATGCAGAAGATCATTTCCTAATTGAAAAATGCAGAATTTGCATTAAAAATCAATATTAGGTTCAGTTCGGTTTATTTTCCACTCAATTGACAGTGTATTGTACAATACTAGGATTAAACAATGAGGATTAAGTAATGATACTAATCATAGGAATAATAATAATGAGTTCTGATAATGCACATAATTAAACCCTAGCAGCTACAAATGTAGTTTAAGGCACTTTACAAACACAAAATAAGTAACAAAGCTCTAAACAAATCTAAGCTAGATCAGTCTTCAGTTTTGTTTTCTTGAAAGACAAGAAAGATTTAAGTGGTGGAGGTCTTGTAATAGTTAGCTTGTGGTGTGGAGACCCCCCCCCCCCCCCGGATTTGAATATTTGAGTTCAAGCATTAGCTTTGTAAGGAACTTAGCATAAATTTGCACAGAACAATGTGGTTTATTTGCCAAAATAACTGTTGTAAAAGTGTCTACTTATTTGGAAAGTCTCATGGCTTGTGTGCAGGGTTCTCCCAAGGTTGTTTTTTGTATAAACCGTGGTGCATTCTGGTTCCAAAATTTGCACGTTTGGATAAAAAACACGCTGAATTGAAAACGACGTCCTTGGAGTGTTTTTCACTTGATGTTTATGTTTGCTTTTAAAAGTCGCTCTGTGCAATCTGGAGCACTTTAATCTGTGTCATTTTATTTTAATTTTATTTCAATCTAATTTATTAATTTTTTCCCTGGGAAAGTATCAGTATCAGCCCACAATTTGTGAGTGTCGGCGCGATACGGTAGCTTGTGCGTACATGTAGGGAGAACGCTGGTGTGCTTAACTTTTTCAGTGCCCGCTTTTTTTCCCAAGCATTTTCAACCTAAAGAGTCCAGCTTTTTGAGGTTTTACAAAATTCTGTATATGATAACATGTATATTATGGGTCGTGCATGTACGATTGATGACACTTTTTGAGTATTTATTTAAAAAGATCATACATGTACGATAATGGCATTTTTGCAATACATAAAATAGATCGTACGTGTATGACCGTCATACATGTTGGCAGTGAAGAGTTAACTGGCTGGCACTCAAGTTACATTAGATTGAAAAACAAAACTAAGACGATGCTCTATTTGCCCAAAGAGCATGTATTGTGAAACCCTATCCCTGCCAACGAATGATGGAAGTAGTCAACTAAAATCCCATACTCTGATGGAAGTTGTCAACTAAAATCCCATACTCTGTTGGGCTGTGCTGCATTCCCCCAGGGTTCTACATGGCCTTGGCATGTCCAAGTGCAATCCCAGTGTCCAGCAAACTTCAATTCACTGGTATACTTAGCAGGGTAACTGCCCCCATTGCCAAGGCTGGTGTCACACCAATTTACTTCACAATGCAACAGAATCCTCTATGGTGGCCCTGAAGGGACATCGCATATCGCAAACGTGTGCGCATACGTATGCGATGTCGTGAAACAATTCGCGAATATGTGCGCACACGTATGCAATGTCGTGAAACAATTCGCGAATATGTGCGCACACGTATGCAATGTCGTGAAACAATTCGCGAATATGTGCGCACACGTATGCAATGTCGTGAAACAATTCGCGAATATGTGCGCACACGTGTGCAATGTCGTGAAACAATTCGCGAATATGTGCGCACACGTGTGCAATGTCGTGAAACAATTCGCGAATATGTGCGCACACGTTTGCGAATTCATTTTCAATGTCGTGAATTTTATTGCATACCTTGTCGCATACCTTTGGGGTGGTGTCATTTTGCGGGCAATTTGTTAGTTACCTAGGGAGTACGCAAGTGGCCCGGTCCCATCTTGTATACCAAAGATACTTCAAGCAGGAGCTTGGGTACCAGGCAGGTACATTTTAGTGTGGCCATGTCTAGCCGGCCAGCCACATGGTGATGGTACAGCATCATATCACAAAACAAAAGGTCCATGCAAACAATCGTCGCATAAAATCTATTGTAGGCAGCTCTATGAATTTATGCCCTGGGTTTTCCCGCAGTCGCAATGAAAAAGTGAGCATTTTGAAAAAGCAAATCTTATGACTGTAATACAGTTAAACATAAGTAAAGTGGAGAGCTGAAACGTTTCTTTCCACAGTCGTTTTCTTCAGAAAGAGAAATCCAAAGCAAAGAACAGAACTGTACATTACCGCTCTTCCATGGCAAAACAGCTAAAAAAAAAGACATTTTGAGAAAAGCAAGTACAGAGATAAGCTGTTTTGCCATAAAAATGTGAGGAAAGTGTAAAAAGAGACTGAGATAGGACATGTTATACTAAAAAAAACATACATCATAGTATGCCTTTAAAACTTTGAAATGGAAAAAGCGTTCTCAATTTACCCAGAAATGATTTCATATAAAAAAAACCAAATTTTCGAGTTGGGCTGTTTTGCCACGGAAAGGCCGATCAGCGGCGACAAGGTCAGGGGTCGTGGGTTAGCTGTTCAGAATGATTATCGGTTTCTCTAATCATTCCACATTGTGCATGATGGATTGTAATTGTGTTTTGTCTATTCTGTTATTCTATTTGCCCCAGGGTATGTCTACATGTTATGGAGCCCTTTTAACTTAACAGCTTGTACTGTTCTGCTCAATCATCGCCATCCGAACAGCCGTGCCTGATTTTTTAACAGTGGAAAATATCTGTCAAAATACATAAACCAGTCATGTTGTAAAAACAAAATGTAAAACGGTTAATGGGCCTAAATTTCTACCCGAGCATGGTCTATAAAGATTGAGAATGAAATTCGGTCGAAACATTAAGCCATTAACAATATTTTTCAGTTATAAAAACATTTTTATAATAAAAGTGGTATGTGCAAAATGTTTACTTTACAACTTATTTATCTCTAAATGTGACTGAATTTGACAATTTGAATGTAGCAACAAGTTCCAGGCAATCTTCAAGATCTTCATTTACTTGAAGACCTACTTGAAAGAAAATGGCTACAAGTGATCTTTGCTGAAATTCATTTAAAAGTTTTTCAGTCAATAAGGAAATTGAGTTTACATGAGGTTAAACAGGTTTTAAGTTGTGAAAAACAATCATTTTGAATACCCTTCTCCGGTGCTTTTCAGAAAGATTTGCGAAAAGCCCTGTTACGTCATCACTCATGTTACGTCATACGTGGGAGCTCCGTTTTGTAAAGCCACTTTGTTGCAGTATACCTCCCACACATGACGTCGAAGTATTGTCATTTTGACCCACGGCAGAAGCGTTTCTAGTTTTTCAAAACCTTGAGGTTGGGGACTAAACTTTTGATCGGTAATTACGAAAAATTCAGAAGTGTACAAACGTCAAAATTACATTTAAATGATAAACAAACACATTATAAATGAGTTTAAATAGCGCTCCCAGTAAAAATAACTTGCTCAAGTAGCTGTTTAATATTTTCCACATAATTATCTTTAGGTCAGTAAGATACTAATAAAAAAATATGTTGTACTACCGAGAAGGGCTTCTTTTGGCTGTAAAAATTGCCCTGTGTGACAAGGACTTCATGTTGCACCGGCACATTGGCTCAATTTACTTGCAGCGGATATGATCTCCAGAGAAAGTATTCTGGACATTTTTTCTGCAAGTATATGATTATTTCTAACAAAATGTGCACATAAAGCTACAGTTGTGACAAACAATTCTTTAATTTATGAAAGATGTTCGAAGATCTTTATGTTTGAATTTGTTTGATTTTGCTCGCAGGTCAGTCACTGCTACAAATTGCTGAAACCTACAAACAAATAGAAGCTGAACGAGAAATCACAGTAAGTAAAGAGAAGAGAGAGGCAAAAGTTGTGAAGATATCCAAATGTCATATATGTTTACATCTCATGATACCTTCCTCCATGCATGTATATATTAACAATCGTTATTTCAGGGTTGAACAAAGAAAAATTGACTAGAGCGGGATTTGAAGCAACGACCTCCGGATTAACGTGCTGGTGCTCTACCAACTGAGCTATCTAGCCCTATGTTCGGGGTGCTAGTCAGAAGCCATACAACTGTTAACCCCCTTGTAGCCAGGGATCACACCCAAGTTTTACGATACAACCCGGGATGTGGCAGCTAGGGGATCACCTTAAGGGGATGCGACTTTTTATTTCATGTATAAAAAACAAAACAAAAAACAAGGGAAACTGACTGCGTAAATTTACCCAGTCAGTTTCCCTCTTGGTTTATTATTTGTAACAATAACAAAATGCAGTTCTGATAATCACACAATCAGCGCTTCAATCACACTCGGCTTGTGTTTGTACCAGAGCCATGATGTTTAAATATGCGTCGTCCTCATTAAGAAGAGATCAAAACAACACCAATCAAAGATGGCTGCCTTTCAGATGAAAACATTTCACTGCAGGCGCTGGAAGGCAGCAGATCGTGCTCCAGGTAAATTTGTTTAAGCGCGCGCACATTTTTGAGAACGCTGGATTTACCTGGTTAGTCTGCTGCCATCTAGTGTCCCCTAAAGTCTTCCATTGGTATGACACAACCATGACTTAAAAGCGGACCCTGAAATTTCATCTTCCAGGATAGAGGCCTTGTCGATATCATTTTGCAAAGGGTACTTCCATTAAAAGAAATCTTAAAAGTGTAGGGAGACATTTGTAAATGACACCAAAGCCAAGTGCAACATTGCCCAGAACTTTGTGGCTGCCATATATATACAAATTCACCGTGCCTACAAGTACATGAATGTGAGCATGTCTACCTGTTGAAACCGAGGACTTTAACAAAAAGGGATCCGGATGTTTTGACATCGAGGACTTCCTCACTTGGTTTAGGTGTACAAAACTAATGGGGACGTCACTAAAACACTCAGTCCAAAAACAATGGGAAAACAAAGAGAAATCCTAAATTTACAGGATTCACAAACGTGTGTGTGTGCGTGTACGTGTGTGCGCAGTCCATCAATATGGCTTTGAGGATACTTTATTTTTCGTAATAAAGCAGGGACATTTTTTATTGAATCTGAGGCATGACCTACATTATGTTACAGGCTTATATATAAACTTTTTCACTGATATTCTGAGGGCAAAAAAAAACTTTTAAAAAACCCAACCCAAAACTCAGATAGGAAGAGCATCATGCCTGGGTGATTGTTCCTCCCTGTGCTTGGCCCGTATTGGCATAACTTACTTGCCCAATAAACGCCCAAAAATACACCACATTTACATGTATATTCTGAACAAATTAAACTAGAACAATATAGCATTCTCCTTTTACAGTGGTCAGCTGGCTAAATGCTAGACAGAATACCTGAAGACCAGTCAAAATTCTCTCCAAGTGGACCATATGGCTCTGCTTACAGCAAATTCAACGCTTGCAATTACCATCCTTCAATTGCAGGGCAAGTGCCGACTTTCTGCACTAGCTGTGTAAAGCGAAAAATGCCTAGTAACGTGTGAAATACGCTTGGCGTAAGCACGGAATTACCTGCTTCCGCAAGCTTTGATTCTTTGCTTACGGTAAGCAGAGCCAGCGATTGGGCCCGGGTGGCTAGTTCAGTGTTGAAAAGGGTTTTCCTATTTTTAATATGAAATAATGGACTCGTGAAAACGCTGATGAAATGAGAAGCTAACTGGTCCTGCTGGCCTGTCACCGGCAAACCCTGACTATGCAATTGCACTGTTGGTGTTGACAAAGAACATGTTATTCCAGAAAGACATCCTGTGTGTACGTGTACACTAACAGCAGCTACTTTGTTCCTCTGAACAGTTTTAGGAAATATTGGACGGAAACCCTTGTGCAAATTCCCTCTCAACAGGAAATGGGGTTCAAGGGCCATTCAAACATTACTATCTTACAATATTATAAATGCACAATACCCAGAACCTAACAAATTTAGTCCGAGGCTTTGAGGGACAAACAGGTGAACACAAATGTCTAGATGTTAATGGAGTGTCATGCCTGATTGGTCTAAGCCACCTGACTCAAGTTCTGTGGCCAATTTTCATAGCGCTGCTTAACGGTAAGCAAATTTTCGTGCTGGCTGTAGCAGAGAAATTTGCTGAAGCGTAAGCGAATTTCACAGGTTAGCAAGAAATTGTAGCCAGCTTTTGCGTTCACTCTGAATTGACATTGTTACGTCATTCATTTTCATACAGTAACCTCCGTAAGGTTAGCATGCCTGTGTGTGTCCTTACGGTTGCTATGAAATGGAAACTTGTGCAGTAAGCACAGAATCGGCCGTTAAGCAGCTCTATGAAAATGGGCCCTGGAGATAGTTACAGAATAACTGGCCAATCGGAACAGGGTAGGTCATGTTACTGACAGGTGTGTAGAGATGTGACTGATAAAAAACGTGAGAGACACAAAGGGGCCCGGAAGCCAACCTGGCCTGTATCAACTTGCAGTTAGGCGAGCTTTTGTACAGGGAACTCGATTTACAACAATGATCTTAACTGAACTGTCGGTATTTATAATTGGTACCTGGCTACACGGCAGCTAACGGTTATACCGCTTCTGACTGGCACCCCCGAACAAACACCCCCAACATAGAGCTGGATAGCTCAGTTGATAGAGGGCCGGTATGTTAATCTGGGGGTTGTTGGTTCAAGTCCCGCTCCAGTCAGTTTTTCTTTGTTCAAACCCAAATTAAATCAATTTTGGGTTAACGAAGAAAGATTGACTAGAGCGGGATTTAAACCTGCAACCTCCAGATTTACATGTACATGCCAGTGCTCCACTGAGCTATCTAGCCCTATGTTGGCGGCCTCTCTATTTTGTCAATCATCTTTGTTTGGGGGGGGGGGGGGTTGGCCCCAGTCAGAAGTCATATCTGTACTGCTGTACATAGCCAGGGATCATGCCCAGGTTACAATACAACCTGAGAAGGTTTTTTTGTTGTCTAAGTTTCTTTGAATTTTGTTGTTTTACTTCCATTTTCCCGTTATGTCTTCACTCAAAGTCTTACTTTTCTTCCATTGTTTAGTTACACGCTTTCAGGAAGGAACTTCTGAATCCCATTGAGGCTAAAATCGAGGAGGATTGCAAGACGCAACTCCAAGCTCAGAAGACGTACCAAAGTGAGAACAAAGTCAAATCTGAGGTACAAAGAAGTTTTGTTTGTCTCTGTACATTTGGTCGGTTGTTTGTCTAGTGATGATGTAATTCTGTGTGTCCCAAGGAGCTCAGGGAGAAGAACAGTGGAATTACTGTTGGGGGGGGGGGGGTCCCTGAATAAATAAAACCAATTTAAAGATGGGCTTCGAGGTCAAAATGAGTTTTGTGATGGACTCATTTTCCAACAGATAGGGTCCTTGTGAAAGTGGGGAGAAAGTCACAAGTCTGTACCTCATGTTAAAATGGTGTAAAATATTGTTTAATTTGATACTCTTTCAGAGTGAAATTTGAAACATGACAACACCAGCAGAAACAAATGGGTCAGTGCATTCCAAAGAGGAATTTCTGCGCCAGTGAAGCTCAAATTCATTGTCCTTTTGATTGATTATCATTAAAATTCAAGTATGAACTGAAAATTCTCAGTATGGAGCGTTTTGGGATTTCGACAAAAATTGCAATCAAAAGGTATAAAAAACAGTGGCATTTTTACACCATTTTAACATGGGGTTAGAGACTTGTGCCTTTTCCCCCTCTTATCATAAGGACTCGTATCTATTGGAAAATGAGTGGATCACAAAACTGAATTTAACCCTGCAGCCCCTCTTTAAAATAAAATAAAAAGACAAAACATTGTGTGAGATGAAACGAATTCAATTCAAAACATTTATTCATGCTCAGAAGATTTGATAAAACACAGTCAACAACAGTAAGGTACATGTGCAAGTTGCGTACACATATCATCCATGTTTAATTTCACGTAGACAGTAGCAGTTTCTGAGGAATCAAAATATCAAATCGAACAAGTGGTCAAACACAAAAGTAAACTAAGACAAATCTCGAAAACTCTATGAACTATTTTTGGTTTAAAAGTCTCTTCCACTGAAAATCCTCACCAGACTCTTACTGTGGAGATTGAACATTTTCTTTTGTAGGATTTGTGATCGAGCACACCGCCTAATCCTCATTAGATTTTATATTTCCTCTGTGCAAAGTTTCAAACCCTAGGTAATAGGTATTTTTACTTGAACTCTTGGTGACATTCTGATTCAGGCAAGAAACATGCCCTGTAATTGTGTCAACCGCTCTTTAAATAAACTCTGAATCACATTGACCAATGACAGCGCACGGTGAGTTTGACGGGCACTTGAAGACACACCCCCTCTGGATGCTGTTTACCGTTATCATGGTGGATTAGTCACATCCATGCAGTTGGCTCGATGATTAATACAACCATGATCTTCCCTGGTTTCCCGCCACCTTTGGCATCATTATGTGGTTCAGTTTCTCTGAAGCTTTTGGGTAAACATTTCTGGGGTGGTTTCTGACCAAAGTATGTATATTACTAATTCTGAAAAAAAAAAAAAAATAAATGGTGATAAAAAATCTTTGACTCATTATTTGAAACTTACTGGTAGCAAAAAAATAATGTACAAAACATTCATTGGAATTTGTGTGGCCTTGGGCCACTTTCAACTTGAAGTTGGGTGAAACCCTCGTCAAAATATCTGGTGATGTAAATTCCAATCTGGTTAAGCTTAAGGATGTTGTAAGGCAAGAAATCATAATAGCAACACCACACATTTTATTATTTTTTTTTCTCGGGTAATTATTAAAAAGTATGTACACAGTCAAGACAGCAAAAACATTTTTTTAAACTACATAACAAAAAATTAAAACACAGAGATTATGGTAAGTGAAACCAGCTGGAGTCTGATGGAATGCCTAAAGGAAATCCTTAATCAAGTTTCTGTCTTGAGGCTCTCCCCTCCAGCTGGGTCTAAGGA
Source organism: Pisaster brevispinus (assembly GCA_023634235.1). Taxonomy (NCBI): domain Eukaryota; kingdom Metazoa; phylum Echinodermata; class Asteroidea; order Forcipulatida; family Asteriidae; genus Pisaster; species Pisaster brevispinus. Next base: position 5,294,740 of record JAMKCF010000021.1, on the reverse strand, counting down.
AAACAAAAATTAAAGATAAGAACCATTCCAAAATTTGTATACTTACATTTTTAGATTAAAAATTAATAGTGTGTAAAATCTTTATATTTACATGTTTAAATATACATATTTTTCATATTTTTTGTTTAATTTTTAAATGAACAAAGGTTAAAAAGGTTTAATTAACAAGTTCATAAAAACCAGCAAACAGGTAGAGAACATTTAAATGTGAAAACATAATAACACAAATAATGATATTAATGTAAAATACTGATTTAAGTACCAATGATCCATGAATACTAAGGGACAGAGAAATTCCAAACCCTTTGCCCCACTCGGACTGGGTCTAATTTCTTAAGCGCGTTTAAGCAGGTTACCAGCCAAAATGTCATACGGTGTATGCTACTTGTGACTGGTGCCCTGGGTATTTTTGGTTTGCCAATGATTTCCTTTGCAACTTTTTTGCTTACCTTAAGATAAGATAAGATAAGATAGATGTTTTTATTTGTCGGCATCATTAAAAAAAAAACAGAAATCTTGCTTCCATTGGCTAAAATTACATTAAAAGCAAAAACTAAGTAGACAATGACTGCACTAATATTTACAATGAATACAATCACATTTACATTACAAAAATGATACAACTGTCACTAAAAAAACCCAATGTGGAGTAAGCGTTTTAAAGGTTGGATAAAACATACAGATTAACGTTTAGCTGAAGAATTAACTTATTAGCTTGATTGCATGGGGCCCAGGTTTTAACCGTTGAAATCTACAATGTTTAGTAGTGCAAAATGCCGTGCAGCTTTTTTCTTTGAACTCTATTGGCCCTTTATAATAGCATTTAATTGATGACCTTTTTTCAGAAACAGTTGTCAATTTAGCTATAGACTTCTGGATTGGATGTGACTTTTCACTGATGCATCAATTCAATTTCAATTAATTTTATTTCCACATCAAAGCACACTATCATTCATCAACATAGTTACATGTACAGTAGCACAAATTGAATTATTATCAGAAAGAATACAAAAGGGCGAATATGAAAAGAAAAGAAAAAGTTACAACAACAAAAAAATGGAAATGATGTGGAAGGGGTTAGCATAAAGCACTGCTTGTCCAGTGCAAACCCCCTGATAACTGTGCTTCTTGCTCGGGGTGGCATCATCATCCATCACTTTTCCCGTTTACTTTAAGTCCAGGCACTGCTGAGTACAAAGTTTCCTTATTATTCACACTCAGAGTTCCCACAGTCTACACTTTCCCTTAGATTTTTATCTGGTCCAAGTTGGCCTGCGACGTTGTATTATTTCAGGCTGCCAACATCATGATACTCCACCGCACTCTGCCAATAGGACGGCTCGATCACGTATCGACTGACTCAACCCAAACCCGGATTTAGGTTCATCAGACTTGTAATTGAATGTGGGCCAGGATGTGGTCCAGGGGTCCGTTTGCTTTCAGTTCAGCTCGCTGAATATTTAATAGATGTAATATTTGCATCGGGATGAAGAATTTTAATTTGTTTTGTTTTTCCCCTTACACCGATGTGTGTTAAGCACTGTAAGCACTATATTAAATCATTGCAGTACTCGCTGCTAAGGATTCGAACCCGCCTCTAGCCATCGGGCTAGCTCGGTGGTCTAGTGGTAAGACATCTGCTCTAGCAATGCAAAGGTCGTGGGTTCGAATCCCACCGGAGTGATTGCCTGTGGTTTTTTTCACAGAGCCCGGGGAAGTGCTGAGCATGCAGTGCTTAACACACATCGGTGTAAGGGGAAAGCCAAATTAGAAAATCACTGAACATTCACACGTCTTTGAGGAAAGTTCTATCATGGAAATATAATCAGTTTGTCTTTGTTCAACTTTAAGTTTGTTGAAACGAGAACCTGAGAAAATAGAATTAGCTATTGCAAACTGCTTACCAGCCAAAGGGACCTATGGTTTAAATGCAAAAAAAATTTGTAGTGGCCTGACGTTTCGACCCTAGCAGAGTCTTTCTCAGAGGCTGAATCTAAAAGAATTAGCTAGGATCAAAACATCGATCCACTAACTATTTTTTGCTTTTGAAAAGGGAATCTGTGAAAAAAATGAAAGTGAGTGTCTGGCCACCACTGACTTCAGGCTTTGCATTACTGACAAGAAGAGTCTGTCTTCGTATTATACACTTTTAAGGGTTTTATTTGAGAAGGAAAGGAAATGGTTGGTCAAATAACAAAAGTTGTCTTAAGCTGCTACCTCTTGCAGCTCCTGACAAAAATAGTAAGGTTTTATTTCCCTGATTTCAAAATCACACTCTTCAAAAAAGTTTCAAAAGTAAGTTTTCAGGTGCTCAGAGTTTATAAGAATGTACAATTTAATTAAACATTAATCACGTAGAATTTTTAAAAACTCAACTTTGTATCATCTTGTTCCTGTAGAGTCCAGGATGACTGCATTGTTGTTATTATCAAAAATTCTGACTGAATAACTAGTACCTAAAGCTAGAAGTTGTACACAAAAGAAGCTTATTTAGATTGCACAAAAATGTGTTTTATTCCAAGCTGTAAAATTGCCATTCGGACTCAAGTTATGACAAAGACTGCGCTGTGGGAAAAAATAAATAAATAAAAAAAAATCGCCTTTGATTTGTATTTCAAGCTGCAATTCAAACCCAGCAGAAATGTAACGTTAAGATTTTGGGTTGAAAAAAGAAAAATTGACTTGAGCGGAGCTTGAACCTGGGACCTCCAGATTAACGTGCCAACGGAGCTTTCTAGCCCTAATGTTGGCAATCTCCCTATCTTATCAATACCTTTATGCAGGGGTACCAGTCAGAAAACATTCAACCTGTAACTGCCCTATGACCGGGGATCACACATAAGTTTACGATACAACCTGGGAAGCGGCAGCCAGGGGATCACCTTAAGGGGATGTGACTTTTTAATAATAAATATCAAGTAATAAACCATAAGGGAAACTGACTGGGTAACTTTTTAAATAATTTGGGTTTGAACAAAGAAAAGTTGACTGGAGCTGGACTTGAACCAACGACCTTTGTTTTAATATAAAACAAAGGTTCAACTGAGGTATATATTACTGAGGCAATATTGCGTTTTATAGTAAACCAAAAGGGAAACCAACCTGGTCTCTTTAAATCAGCGTATTTTTCCTAATTAAGCTACCAGGAGCTAAGTAACGATATCCGCACAGCAAGAATTCATCATCAACCAAAGTTGACAGACAAGCCCCCTAAGCTGACGCTCTTCAAAATTAAAATTCCTTTCCTGTTTTTGACTGACCTCACCTGACAGGTCTTAAATGAATTATCCTCTCCTGCCCCCCCCCTCCTCCTCATTTTGTGGACAATAGATATTGTGATTAAATCTCTGGACCCAAGATGTGTGTAGAGGGAAATTGTATAAGGAAATGATGAAGGTTACTCCTGGTCAGCAGCCATGGATGTTTACATAAACTTTGAAGCTACCGATATCTTACCGATCCAAGACAAACGCATTCTTTTTTTGTGCCACGTTTTCAAGATGAATGTTTTCTTTCTATTTGCCACATTTTCTGGATTTTTTTTTTAATAAGTGGTTGTAATGTGACCATGGAAAAGAGTTCCTAAACCAATTTGGGCAGTCTGAGGTGTCACAGAAACAGCTCAATTTGTTTAATTATTTGTCTTTTTACATAATGTTGCAAATCATGAAATTCAATCGTGTGGCAATGTAATGAATAATGTGATATAATCTGGTTTCTATCAAATTGATGACTTCCAGCTTGTCAGAAATTAACCTAGTTTTGTCTTAAGAGTCCATCAATTTAAAAATTTGTTTTTCATAATTTCAATATTGCTGTCTTTCAAAAAAGGAACTTCCTGTTTCTAACTTTATACTCTGGTGAACAGGGCAGTCGCAAGGGACACAGCAATTATCTCTGTGCAAAACAGGTGTCATTTTTTTTCGTAAGAAATCATCGATAGTAAATCAAACAACTCTGATTGATGACAACAAAATTAATTTTAGTTTAATAGATGTTAAACTTGCATCGGGGATGAAAAATGTAAATGGTTTTTTACCCACACACCGAAAGAACTGTGTGCCAAGCATGCAGTACTTTCCCGAGTCCTGTGAACAAACAATCCACAGGCATATTACTCGGATGGGATTCGAACCCACAACCTTTGCCATTCTGGAGCAGATGTCATACCACTTGACCACCGAGCTTTTCGGGTCGCAAATAGGGCCCAATTTCATTAAGCCTGTAAGCAAACATTTACTGCTTACAGAGCCGCCATTAGTAGAATTTCTATTTCATAAACATTGCTAACCGTTCAGCAAAGCAAATGGCATGCTAGCTTGCCGGAGGTTTCTGTAAGCAGATGAGTCACGCAACAATGCAAATCCGTTGCCAATGCGCTAACACAACGTCAGATCCATTGTTTATGAAATAAATATTTGCTTACACATGTTTTTCTGCAACAGTAAGCACAAAAATTTGCGTACAGGTAAACAGCTTCATGAAGTTGGGCCCAGTTGGAATCCTGTATATTGGAAGCAGTTTTTGTGTGTGTCCATGTTGTACCAGTAAATTCACAGTTAGTTGTTCTGAAAGGGAGTTTGAAGGGAAGTGGGTGTTTCCCGCGTGCTTAAATGTAATATCCTTTCTTACTGATTGTAACTTGATGAAAGCCGACAAGCTTCAGTTAGCTCATCTCATCACATGATTGGTTGGACTGAACATTACTGTGCATGCTCACCTGATCGGTAATGCAATTCTTAAAGGAGTTACTGAGATCTATGGTAAAATGTTAAAACGGACAGAAAGTGTACATTTGTGCTTAGAATGGCACATATGGGCACTCATGAGGTCAAAACCCAAATGAGAATAAACCTCAGAGCCACCTCCTCTTCCAAAAAAGGAGATTTTTAAAGGGGCAGTGGTAAGATCAAAACTAAAGAAATCAAATTCCCTACAAACCCAAATGAGAATAAACCAATCAGCTCTTTTCACAGCCACCACCTCTTCTAAAAAAGGAGATTATTAAAGGGGCACTGGTAAGATCATAACTAAAGAAATCAAATTCCCTACAAACCCAAATGAGAATAAACCAATCAGCTCTTTTCACAGCCACCACCTCTTCCAAAAATAGATGATTGCCTGGGCCCAATTTAATAAAGCTGTTCAGCAGAAAATACTGCTTAACAAATTTCTTTGCTAAGCACATAAATGAGTGGGGCACCAGTCGCAACAATGTAAAGTTTGTAAATGTAAATGTTGGATGGTATCCTGTTTCTGTTAAGCAAGATTTGTCTGTGCTTAGCAAGTTTTTGTGCTTACAGGGTTTATGAAATTGGGCCCTGTATGAAAGGTTCCCCTAAGAACAAAACTAAATCCTCCCTTATTCCTACTTCTTCAGCAGAACAGCAAATAACATTTTCTACAGATATGAACTGAGGGTTCCATTCACTGAAAGGAGAAATAAATTATGATCATGCCGATTTTGTTGATATCTTTGTGCTACTGAAACCGAAAACTCCTGTAAACACTGTGACTAATTAAACAGACTCTTTGGTATGTGTCAATCTGAAAACTCACTGATAATAAAGTTCATACCAGGAACAATCATCCAGAGAAATATTTTTCTGTCTGATGTACTGTCAGATGTCGAGTAAATAGTGTTCGAAGACCCCACAGGACCACTGATGCTTATTTTAATTGTCAAGTAATAAACCACAAGGGAAAATGACTGGGTATATTTTTTTAATAATTTAGGGTTGAATAAAGACAAATTGACTAAAGCGGGATTTGAACCAATGACCTCCGGATTAATGTGGCAGTGCTCTAACAACTGAGCTATCTACATGTAGACCTATGTGGTCTGTCTCCCTATTTTGTAAATGTCTTTGTTCGGGGTTGCCAGTCAAAAGCCATACAACCGTTAACTGCCGTGTAGCCAGGGATCACACCCAAGTTTAGGATACTACCTGGGAAGCAGCAGCCAGCTTATTTTAAATTGCCACAATGGAAATAAGCCTGATATAAACGGGCAGTTTTTCTTTGTTTTCACTAAAATGTGTGCACCAAATTTTGTGACTTTTCACAGATTTGTTGTGTGGTGTGTTGAATGAAAACTAGAGGATGAGAAAGAATTTACTCTCTCAAAAACCAATGGTGTTCTTTCGCTTTGACAAGACTGAGAGCAAGAACGATTAGACTGTAGTACCTCTAACAGAAATATTTGTAGACTCAAATTGAAAGAATTTATTTTAAAGATGTAACGCAGTTCTTATTCTTTCATCATCGTGGTTTTAGCTTGTTTGTCTTGGTCCGCTTGTGGTTTTTGTCTTTGTTTGTTTGTTTGTTTTTTTCCCCCGCTTGTTTACCCGTCGCAGCAGTAGAATAAATAGCAAGACAAGTTCTCAAAAGAACATAATCTACACGGCAAAGTAGACGTACACATGGTGTTACCGCAAACCCAATATACATTGAAACAGTTTGCGTTACCTATTTTTCTTTTAAAGTTACTTGAGTGCCACAATCTGATAACCTTTCAAAAACAATAAAAAGATAAGTGCTGAGAAATACTTTTCTTTTAAATTCATTTCTTTATTTATTACACATCCAACAGCACAATAAGTGCCAATAACAGGATGTATTAGGAAACAAGAAGAAAGTTGAGTTTGAGATGGGGGGAGGGAAACCCCCTTATGGGAGAAAATCTCATGCAGTCAGGCAGGGACTGAAAACCCAATCCACACGCAAGGCTCTGGTCTGAGGTGGGATTCGAACCGGGGTCTACAGAGGTGAATGACAGGGACAGAAACCATTGAGCCAACCTGATCCCCCATTTTTAAATAACCCTCTCCCCTCCCCCTAAAAAAGACTGTTTTTAATGACAATCATAATAGTAATACAACTTTGTAATTGAAAAGATGCAGAGCTTGAATTTGAAATATTTCTGGTAGGTAATACTTTTTAGAAGTTTTAGTTTTGCCTTCTTGCCCCCTAGCTACAAAAAGTATAGTAATCTGGTAGTGTTCTTCTATATTCTGTTGGGAATTTTTGGGGAAACACTGTTGAAGGTGTCGTTTTCACATTCAACAACTTTGCTTGCCACAGGTGAAGAGGCCAACCAGAAAACTAACTGGAAGTGCTAGGAAAAATTCTTCATTAATGAATCGGGATTTGAAATTATTTTGTTTTACCTAAATACCTACTAGAGGCTGTTGAGAAGTGTCGGACAGAGCTCTAGAATATTTCATTTCACAGCTTTGCTTGCCTCGGGTTAAAAGAGGCCAAGCAGAAAACTAACTGGCCTTGCTGGAAATTCCTGCAAATAATTCTGCATTAATAGATTTGCGATTCAAAGTAAAATTGTTTTCATCTAAAGGTTGTTGGGAAGTGTTGGACAGAGCTCTAAAAGATGTAATTTCACATTAAACAACTTGGATTGCTCAAGAGGCCAACCAGAAAACTAACCAGACTTGCTGGAAATTCCTGCAAATAATTCTTCATGATTAAACTGTGATTTGAATTTAGGAAATTTGTTTTCTTCATCTAAAGGCTGTTGAGAAGTGTCGGACAGAGTTGAAGAAGATCCAGAAGAAAGCGTCTAAGAACCACAGCGAGAAGTACGTAGAGAAAGAACAGAAGAGCTCGGAGGAGTTGCAGCACCTGACTAAACAGCTTTATGACTTCCGTAATGAGGGTCTCAGAGATGTAAGTAGTTTCCATGGAAACTCGGACACGGAGCGGTGATCACTAAATCTTTGACTATCCAGTGCGCTGATTTGTTTTTCCCAGCAAGTTCACAAAGAGCTGCTGAATTCATAGAAGAGAGAACGCTGAGCTCGACAGCACTCTTTATCCTCAAGCAAACTTGAATCCTTGATTCTGATTGGTCGACCCATGAGGCAACAGGAGGTGTGACGTAAACCGATATCCCACGGCCCATATCACACACCTGCATATTGCACTGTTTTTACTCTGCATATTGCGCTGTTTTAAGCTATATGCAAAACGTACAGCTGTTCCAACAGCGTGTATTGCATTAAGCTGTGCGTCAAGTTTGCTTGAAGACTCATTTGTTAAAAGGCCTCGTTGGATATGGGATGGGACGCACTATATTTTTCTGTATTCCACGAGTGCGTGTGTGATAACTAAAAGTGCCCTGCTGTGGATGTCCATACTGATACCATGTGATCCCAGAGTGTGACATAATTATATCACCTGAAACGCTGTATGGCAAAATTGCTACGCACATGGAGCATTTCTCCTGTTTTCTATTGGTAGATCAAAATGATGTAAATCTGGACGACATTTTTTGCCAAAATTGTTTTTCTCTTCATTTTGCGTAAAAGTGTAAGACAATGGCCTTGCCCACATCCATCGTTACAAGTATAGCGCGTCATGGCCGAGTGGCCTAGTGCTTCTAACTCTGGTGGCTAAATTATTGAGGTGTGGGTTCAAATCCCGGTCATGACACTTGTGTCCTTGAGCAATTCACTCAGCTGTAACTGCTTCTCTTCACCCAGGGGTAGATGGGTACCGGTGAGGGCAGAGGTGGTTCTTGTGATTGTTTTAGCTTGATGCGCTACATACTTGGCAGCACAGGCTGTTCGTTTCCCAGGGAGCTGAGGTGTTTTAAGGAATAAAATAAATGGCCCAGTGACCAGGGTATAATAATTCATGGGCCATGAGTGTCAGCATTGGTGAATACTGACACCGTATAAGTGTCCATAATTATTATTTTTATTGTATGTCATCCTCCTCCTGTGCTTCTGTGTTGGGTCTTACTAATCAAATAACTCCAAGGATAGGACAATGGAGACACTGGGGACTAGCTTCCCTCGTAATTAACCTTGCGGTTTGCTTGATTCTTTGTTTCTAGGTGTGGTCCAAGGAGAGAAAGCGCTATTGCCACGTCGTGGAGAGATACTGTTCCCTCATTAAGAATGACTCTGCGTTCTTCAGCAAAGTACGTACGACAAGTGTCCAGGGAGTTTCTTTGTGTTCTCTTTTTCCGCATTTTGATTTGTGCACATGTGCCTTTATCATGGTTCCCTTTTGTTTGTGGGAAGGGGGATTTTATTTCATTCAATCATTGGTACACAGGATTGGTAAGAGCTGACAAAATAGTCGCAGACAGTGTTCATGTTTCGTGTGATCAACCATATACAAATAACAAACCTGTGAATATTTGGGCTTGATCTGTTGTGTGAGTCAGAGAAATAGTGAAAAACCATGCACAATTTTCAGCTTGTAAACACATTGTACTTAATTTTGGTTCGTAAACAACTGAAATCAGCTGTTGAGTTTGTTGTTGTTTTAGGTTTTCAGATACAGTTTTCACAATTTTGACTTCATTTCAGAGGGAGGGAAATATTTCACAGAAAAAAAATGGGTTTAGTGTGAACTTAATAATCAGTAAGCTTTCAGACTAAAATTAAACAATGATGTTCTTTATCCTATACCAATTCTGTAAAATAATGTTTAACTTGTGGGGAGTTTTTGCATTTATTTTGTACTTACTGTTATGTTTAAAATTGTTATTTTATTTGAAGGGTGGGGGGGGGGGGGGTTATGGGAGAGGAGTCTTGGAGTAAGGGACTCTCTTGACGACCCTCTTGTGGTCAGATTGCTTCTGTTGGTTTTGTTGGACTGACTTGTTTTTCGAGTTGCTGCAACTGACCGCCCTGTGAACCATGCAATTATTGTTGTTCACTGTAAAATAATTAGGCTCTCAGAGTTTTAGCAGATTTTTTTTGAGTGATGTTGAATTAAGTAGTTACTTTGACTCCGGAAGATGTTACCAGGATGAATGAAGTATTTGAATGGCATTTAGAGGCGAGTAAATCAGCAGATTGTTATTCTAAATGTAATGAGGAAACCCGGAATGGAAATGATCGTTCCCATCAGATTCACAAAGTTGTTTGTACAGATCTAAGAAGAATACTTTATTCATTTGTTGCACTTTTCTTTCACTGGCATTACCCAAACCTTCAGAATGTCAGCAGACATGACAGCCTTCCTTCTTTATTCTGGTTTCCAATCTTTGTTTTGCACTTAGAAAACAAATCGGACAAATTGTGATTTTAAACAGCTTGAATTGCTTATTAAAGCCCACACCATGTGTACACATGTAGGTCAGCCCTTATACTCGATAAAATAATCCTACTGGGTTTTTTTTTCAAGGACCAAATATCAGGCCTGTGTCAGTGAATATCATAGAACAGATAACCTTTTCTCAACCTTTTAAATATCAGACTAAAACAAAACAAAAACAAACTGTATGACTGGTAAGTTTGTTTGTTTTTGGGGTGTTTTTTTTAGCATAAGTTGATGAAAGATTCTTCTGTTGTCCAGTGTATGGTGTGATCTTTGAAAATTACAGAATGAAAATGAATTACCATGTACTCTTCGATAACCAAATTACCCATTATCCATTCAATAATAGTAAGATGAAAGGTTCTTTCCAAGTGATTAAAAAAAAAAGACAAAAAAGAAAGTATTTAAAAAAAAATCTATCAAGTAATAAATCACAAGGGAAACTGACTGGGTAAATTTTTAAATGATTTGGGTTTGAACAAAGAAATATTTACTGGAATGGGACTTGAACCAACGACCTCCGGATTAACGTACCGGTGCTCTACCAACTGAGATCTCCCTCAGCATGTCCCTCACAGTTACTTCCGTTAACATCACAGCACCTTTGTAAACCGTTACAGAGTTACTACATGTATATATACACACACGTAAAAAGTCATTTTATAATTTCAAAACATAACTCTGCATAGGCCTACCTGTGGTAAAAAAAATAATCAGCACTTTTGGCCGCCCTACGAAGGGTGAAGGCCATAGCGAGTAAAAAGCACTAAATGAGAACTGCGTACTATTATCATTATTGCTATAATTATTACTTTATTTGCGCTAATGATAATTGCAGGTTAATCGTTATCTCTTTACCAGCATTGAATATCTTGGCAGATGTCTGTTTGAATGATATCTATCATATTTAATGGGGGGGGGGGGGGGTTGGGATCTGAACTCATACTGTTTGTCACTGCCGCAAATTAGCTATTGAAGACAACAATTCTTGTCTGTCTCCCAAGAGATTTCAACGCAATGTTTTTTTAATCCATCTTCTCCCATAATATTAAATAAACATTGTTTGAGCTTTCAGTGTCGTAATTTACATAATTGCACACAGTCGCAACTGTGTTACATTGTACATGTAACTCTGTTAGGGGGAGAGAAGAAAAAAAACCTTTTCTATTTGGCGTTGGATTTTAATGACAATCTCACTTTTTTTTTTAAAGGGCAGCAAAAGTCTTTGCAGCTTTAGATTGATTGTAAAAATTATTCACCACATGTGAACCTGTACGCCAAAATCAATTAACATTTTGTGACCTTAGTGCTGTCAAAAAAACTAAATTGACATAATTGACATAATTTCACTGTACATTTGACACTGTTTTAGGAAAAACTCTTTCCATGTGGCATTGGATTTGAAATGACTTCTCACTTTTGAAAGAGCCGGAAAATCTGTGCAAATTTTATTTGATAGTAAACTAAGTCTTCACAAATATCCAGATTGGATTTGGTTTTGTAAAATATTTTGTTATGTCATATTCACCCCTTGTACTGACGTCACACACGGCTACTGTCTGCTCATTGTCTGCCATTTTTTGAGTCAAAATGCACGTAAAGATATGTTGCACATCTTACTGTGCTTGTGTTGCCTAAAATAGGCCTGGATTTTTATCTCTGAGAGGGCAAGGATATTTTTATTTTGCAAAGGGGCACTTCCATTGGAAAGTCTTAAAGTCTATGGGAAACTTATTTGAAGGGCCACTAAGGCAAAGTCAAGGGGCAACAGAGGCCATGACCTCCGGGCCTCCATTTTATTATTGGCTTGCTAACTGCATAACTCTGCAGAGGAAATCTGACTCCCTAAAGTGGTGCAAGTAAGATTTGTCATGTGATGACGCCATGTGAGTCGGGTCAATGAACCCTTTTTGAAACTTTCTGAAGCGGCTTGGGCTTAGGCTTGAGTTTCGTCTTAGGCTTCGTCAGTAGTTTGAAAAAAACATACACTTTTGTTTTAGGGCTTCTTATTAGTAAACAGAGCCTAAGCTAGAGTCCAAGCCAAAGCTGTGGTTTTGAAAAGGGCACTAGACCCATTCAAACCAGTGTAACCAAACTGGGACTGGAAGGGAAATTAGTCTGGCTTCTTTTGAATTTTATGAAAATTGCTAGTCATTAATTGCTGTAGCAGACAGGGTCTCAGCTTGCAAAATTACCCAATATGTTACCACCTGACAATTTATCAGCTAAATATCGTATTCAAGTAGGTCTGCTCATCAACATAAGATGTCACTGTGTTCAGACTTTTCCCCCCTTTAATTTCAGGATACCGTCCCAGTCACAACTTGCATGAATACAACTGAAAGAGTGAAATGAATGTTCTCTTGAAATTCCAAATCACATTAAAGCATCCTGTTTGTGTCATTCCTGATTAGATTTCATTATGTTATTTCCTCCAACCGTACGAATGACATTCCAGTGTGCAAACGTTGACATGCAATTCACTAATCAGGAAAGGGTAAAATGGCGAATATAATGTGAACACCAAATTCATTTATTTATTGTACATCCAACAGCACAATTAGTGCCAATAACGGGATATAAAATAGGGATTGGGAAGAAATTTCCATTTTAGATGTAGGAGAAAATCGAAATTGGTAAAACCAACGCAATCAGGTATAAGTACATCAATTCTAAATCCAGTTGGCACACATTGGAATGATATGAAGAGCAGGGTTTTTTTCTTCAAATTGGACCCTGATTGGAAATAAAATGTCCAATTGAAAACATTTAGGAGGTGAGGTTTCCAACTGGTAGTAACAAATTCAAGCTAGTTCCAATTCAATTAAATCAAGCCAACTGACTCCAATTGGATTTCCAATTGGACTGAGTTGGTCTAAGATTTTATTCCAATTGGGAAGTTCAGCCGTCAATTTCACCAAACTCTTCCTAACTTAGGATTAATCTTAGGACTTAGGACGAGTCCCAGCCTTGCACTGTAACATGTAAACCTTTAGATTGATCCTAAGTTAGGACTAGTTACTCGTCCTAACTCGAGATAGGATTAATCCTAGCGTTTCGTGAAATCGGCTGCAGTATTCCAATATCAACCAACTCACACCAACTCAATACCAACTCAATCCAATTCTTTCCGACTGGATATCCAATAGGAATGAATTTGACATTTTGGTAAGGGTGGACTGAGAACCCATTCCACATGCAAGGCACTGTTCTGAGGTGGGATTCGAACCCTCCACAGAGGTGAAAGACGGGGAAAGAAAACACTGAGCCAACTTGATCCTCAAATGCGTGTTGTATTCATTCAACAGAGACAATCCCCCTGTGCATTGCATTGCATGGACCTTTGCATTGTATTGCATTGCATTGTATTGTATGTCTTTACATACTTTTGAAAAGGTTTGTAATTCATCTTGCTAACTCCTACTCCAGTTACTCAAGCTGAAACTTAAGAGCAAGAGGGAGCTATAACCAGGCATGCAACTTTTCAGCTGATCAGCTCATATCCTCTTTTTTTTCTTTAGAAGTTGTGCTGTAGAAAAATTGTAAAACAGTATAGTGGGTTTGGCCAATTCTTCTTTTGTTGCAATCACATGTATGCATAACATAAACTCTCTACGTGTGGGTAAAAAAAACCAGACAATATTCTTTATTTCCTGGTGCAAATATAGTGGAATGTGGATGGAAGGAATTTTATAATGGTTAGAATTCCTTGTCCAGTTTTCCCTTCATATTTGCCCCTGTCCTAAGCAGATCAAGAGGGTCTATGATGGAGACCTAGACCATGGGCGATCTGTAAGCAACAGATCTTTCTCTTAGTTTTAGAGGTTGCTCTCTTGTTTTTCTTCAATGTTGCAAAATTGAGTCGGACGGGGGAAAATAGCCATGACCTTTTTTTAAAGTAATGAGCACTGCCATTTGTTATTACAAACTGAGCCAAATTTCATAGAGCTGCTTAAGCACAAAAAGTAGCTAAGCATAAGAAAACCATGCTTACTAGAATAAGGTTACCAGCCAAAATAGCATTTGACATGTACCATTTATGACTGGTATACTGCTTCTTTTTGCTTAGCAGAAAACTTTTTAGCAATGTTTGGTGCCATAAACAGCTCTATGAAATTGGGACCTAGGCCCAATTTCATAGAGCTGTTAAGCAGAAAATACTGCTTAGTAATGGTCTATGCTAAGCAAAAAATGATCAGGGCACCAGTCACAACAATGTAAACTTAATGGAATTTTGGCTGGTAACCAGTTTCTGCTAAGCAACATTTTCCTGTGCTTAGCAAGTTTTGGTGCTTAACAGCTTTATGAAATTGGGCCCTGGTAAAGGGCAGCGTGGTAAAGGTTGGTAGAACTACTGAGGGAGGGAAGTACTAATATGCAATTGGTCGTTAATTGTGTTTGACCGTTTTCCCAACAGGCACAGAGTGTTCTTCGCCATCGGATGCCAAAATGGACAGAGTCCTGTGCCAAACCAGAGAAGCTGTCTGAGGAATGCGAAGACACACTCAGCACTGTAAGTTAGGCATGAATTTTTTTTACGATGATTACAAAACCAAGAGTGTTGGTTCTCTTGGTATCACAAGTGCATGTTTTAAAGAGGGGCTCTGATGTCAAATTAACTTGGATTGATCCACCCATTTTTCAATATATAGAGTCTTTACGAAATTGGGTAAAGCATTACAAGTCTCTAACTTTAGGTTATAACTGCGTAAAATGTCACTGTGTTTGATTCCCTTCAAGTGCAATTTTTGTCAAAATGCAAAAAACGTCTGACGTCACATTTCAACTATTTTGATCTGTACATTTTGTGTACAGATAATTTTTAGTTCATTCCTGAGTTTTGATGATATTCAATCAAAACAGCATTGGAGTTGCCCTTTTGAATTGCTCCAAAATAGACCCATTTGTTTTTTGCTGTTCGATGACATCATAAAATTTCACTCTGAAAGAGTGTCATAAAATAACGTTTGACACCATTTTAACGCGAACTTACAGACTAGTAATTTGTGTCCAATTTCATAAATGACTCTATCTTTGGGGAAATGAGTGTATCACAAAATTAAATTTGACCTTGGAGCCCCTCTTTAAACATTTCCTGACCATTCGAAACTTTGTGGGAAATATTTGGCCCTTTTATCGAACACAGATGATTCAACACAAAAACAGTCTGTTGTCTTTACAAGTTTATACAAACAATACCTCTGGATAAAGAAAGTGGGAAACAGTTCAAATTGTTCCTAGCTCACAGGCTTGGCTTAGATTCAAACCCTAATTATGTTGACATAGCTCCAAACCGAAAGCATTATAATCACAAATTTCACTAACTTGCTTCCATCCAACAAAGAGCTCAATGCTAGAAACTATGTATACTTCAGAAACGAGGATTCCCAAAAAGCAAAGTTTTGCCAAAAAGGAAGTACAGTTTTCTTGGCAGTACAAACGATTCGGGGTGAAATTGATCGAGGAATGGATTTCACAATTCTATGAGACGTGCAGTTAAAGGATTGTTTTGAAGAGATTTTTTTCTTGCAATCTCTATTACCTTTTACAAAAAGTTTGCACAATGTTTTTAGCGTTTGTCGGTGAAAGAAAGCAGGCGGTAAATCTCATTTAAAAAAAATAGTTTTCAAGTAATAAACCACAAGGGAAACTGACTGGGTTAAAAGGCAATACACTGTGCAAATCTCATGTGCAATTTAAACATTGAGACCCGTTAAAGTGCACCAGTTTTCTTCTTGCGCTACAGCATGGGACCAAAGCAGTTCCAACAGTGTTTGAATACACACAAGACTTGCGCGGTCTATTGATGTGTGAATTTAATGTAGTAAGGTTTATGGTAAGACCATGAATATGCAATCTCTCTCTCTTCTGAGCATTGGTGGTTCTGAAAAGAATGGGTGGTGTAACAACTTGATGTTTCGATCAGTATGCTCTAATTGACTTCAGGAGAAAAGCTTTGAATTTTCAAAATGTTATGTATATTCTGGATTCTGGTAGGAAATAAACACGAGTAAAGATTGTTAAATTGACTTTCAATTTTAACGGCTAGAGCAAGTATTTTTTACAAATACCGCTACGGTTGTTACCGCTTAAGTCGTTAGCTCGCAAATGTTTCCAATGATAAGATGTTTTTAACCAAATGTATGTATGAACTACATGTGTCAATATTGCAAATGTTAGGTATACGTTTTAATAACGCACAGTTCCTTCTGTCCAAATAAACAACTTGATATGACGTCTGGCTGACAGGTGTACTCTGGGCCTCTGGGAAATCCCCTTCAGATGGAATTAAGAAGCTCCAAACGTCTCTACGAGCGCAACATCCTGCTTGCACAGGGCGAGGGGCACAAGGGGAAAGAAAAGGTTCCAACGCCGGGGAAGTCTCACGTAAGCTGCTTATACATCTCTCATAAATGGATTAAGGGGATTATGTCATACGGCTGTTTGGTGCAGAAATTTACAAACTATGTTTGCTAAAAATTTTGTAAATCAAAAGTCAGTTTTTAATTAAGGGGGGGGGTTTGGAGAAACCAGCAGTCTTTTCTAGACAGTCTGTTAAATCTGTCAAATAAAGGTTTTTAATTAAGATAATAGAGAAAACAAAATTATTTAGAGGGGGAATTACCTGAAGCCTCTTCCAGACAGTCTGTCAAAAATGCCATGTCTGTGCTGGTCCGTTGGTATCGGCCAGCATTCGAAAGCCGACCTGTCCATCCAACAGGGAGTTAGCATGAGTTTTCCTCTTTTGTCTCAACTACAGCGTTTCTGAGCTGGGAGAAGATTAATATAAAATATCTACTTTGTTGTTCAGTGTATAGTCTGTCAATATCTGAAAAACCGCGCTGGTTGGCATGGACGGCCGGATGTTACCAAAACTTTCAATCATGCTAACAGATGTTTTAACCAGATGCCACATTTCCTGCAAACTTTCAATTAATGGAAATAACTCCCATGATGGATTGCTTTATTTCCAACAAATTCAACACTTTTTTTGAATATTTGTGTAACATTGTTTCAAACTATGGCTATCTGTTGTTTGTTTTGCATTTCTGGCTTTCCATAGTTTTCCAACCTTGGTTGGCAAAAACTTGGGCTGTGACGTTGCAATAGAAAGGTCTCTAACAATGATACACTTTGCAGCTGGTACCCTGCCAATCATCAGGTCAACATTATATTTTGCCTAGAGACTCTCACTAATATGAGGTCCCAGCTGTTATTATCTCTTCATTATTCAGATACAGTCTACTATGTGAAGGGGGGGGGGGTGATCAACTCATCATAAAACCATGACACTAATAACCTGTGAAAGGTTGTTAAAGAGAGTGCACACCTTAGGTTTCTGGAACCATTCGATAGTTTTCATTCTATTTCAAAAGGTGGTAGCGTTTTTGAGATATCGCCAAAAATCCGGAGCGGTTGTGTCCACGCAGGAAGAATAACCCGTAATAGGAATACACAGTCTAAGAAACGTTTCTGACATATTTAAATTTTTGAGATAAAAACTGATATCTTTTTCCATAACCACATTAGTTCAAAGTGAAATGATTCTCAAAATGCTTTATACTATATTATAAAGCTGCTGTACTTCTAACCAAGTACGTTTTATTAATTTTAAGAGTGATTACCAAATGTATACCTGACCTTTAACAGCACTTTAGGATGCAGTTGCTTTGTGAAATATTTACTAAAATATGCTCAAAATTGACGTTTGTAGTATGGAAAGACTACAAAAGAAAAGATGAAATCTTGGGCCGTTAAAAATTGTTTGCATACATACAGAAGGTCATTTTGGTGGGGGAGCAGTTTGCAAAAGGTAATTCTGTTTGTTTGGGTTTTTTTTTTTTTTTTTTTAGATAAAATCTTGTCACACTTCCTTGAATTTTGGTGTGTTTATAATACTTGCATTTCTAAAAACCATCACATTGGTTTTTTTCCACCGATTTGAACAAAGAATTTCCGCTGTCCAAGATTAACAGGAAATGGTTCAGCAAAACCATTTTTGGGGGGTCGAATTTCACTTTCCATTTAACGATGAAGTAGCATTGATAACAATGATTTTAACAGACTTAAAATGTTTATTAATAAAATATGGAATGTGATCCGTTGGTTTGTTGCATGTTGCTACTTAGTATCACTATGAAAAAAAAACTCACAATAATGACTTTTTTATGCTGCTGGTATTCGTATGAACATTTCTAACCTGGTCACTGGGCCAGTTATTTCATTCCTTAAATCATCTCAGCTCCCTGGGGAGTATACAGCTTGTGCTGCCAAATATGTAGTGCATCCAGTTGTTTCAGTATGTGGGGTAATCACAGAAAAAAATTACTAGAATGGGATATAAACCTGCGACCTCCGAAATATTGTGCTGGTGCTCTACCAACTGAGCTATCTAGCCCTTATGGTGGCCGTCTCTCTTGTTTTGTTCGGGGTGCCAGTCATTCAATCTGTAACTGCCGAATAACCAGGGATTACACCCAAGTTTACGATATATCCTGGGAAGCTGCAGGAGAGGGATCACCTTAAGGGGATGCGACATGTATTCATTTACTCCTGGGTGAAGAGAAGCAATTATAGTTAAGTGTCTGCTCAAGGACACAAGTGTCATGACCGGGATTTCAACCCACACCCCGACGACTGAATTAGCCAGCAGATATTTAGTCTGGTGCTCTTTACCTCTAGGCCATGACATGGAATGGATACAGCATGGTTACCAGTGTATTTTTATTTTTCATTTGAGCTCAACGAGAGTAGTTGAAGGTTTTTGTTCCACAGTTTTATGGTTTATCATAGTACATTGACCGCTGGTTTCAGAAATCTGGAATGTTTTTTGTATATTCTATATTTTGACATGTTGTCATTGATTAGAAGTAGAATTCAGCACACCAAGACAAGAAAGTTACTCGCAATAATTGAATCTGAGCATCCATTGGACCTGAGCAACTGAGTAACCGTGGAATTACTCCCATGATTGCAATCATTCCAACTTCATTTCATCGACTATTTATCAGTAAATATATCATAAAAGTACTTTTTGGACGTCTTTTTTTAAAAGGAGGCACCAGAACGACCTGCTTCGGCTGAAATGGCCGACGCCCACTCTTCCGCCAATTACAGCAGTGCCACCTTGCCTAACCCCAAGAGAGGCTCTGGGGTCCGCCACACCAAATCCATGATCCAGCATATCCCACAGGGTAAGTTGGTTTACTCGGGGGGAGTTGGGGGGGGGGTCTAGCAGAGCTGCCAACTCTCCCTGATTCTGCAGAAAGTTTCCCTGAAAATAAACCAATCTTTGCCATGTTCTGATGAACAAAATTTGAAAACCTCCCTGATTATGGAAACGTTTTCCCTGTTTACGTTGAATGTAATC
This sequence comes from Pisaster brevispinus, assembly GCA_023634235.1. Classification (NCBI taxonomy): domain Eukaryota; kingdom Metazoa; phylum Echinodermata; class Asteroidea; order Forcipulatida; family Asteriidae; genus Pisaster; species Pisaster brevispinus. The sequence goes on along the minus strand of JAMKCF010000021.1, from coordinate 5,275,299 downwards.
TCCCCAATTGCAAGTTGTTGGCAGTTGGTCTAGGGTCTAGAGGAACTCTTAGAAGGAAAAAGGGCAGGGTGCACCGGGTTAAAGGGTGTACATAACATTGGTAAGATTGAAACTAAATATTCACAATTTTGGAGATATCTTATTACATGGTATAAACGTGGTCATGGTGGAAAACTTCCCTGGAAATATTCTGGCCTGAAATATATTTAAAAAATTGAGTAAAACGATTAGTTTTTTTATCTTGCGTGGCAAAAACTTGATGTTTGAAATCTGTTTTTTCGTGACTTGGATGACTAATTGAGCTTAGCAGTTTCACAGATTTCTTGTTTCATGTATATAAATTATTGGGTCACATAAGGTGCAGATATTGGCCTTTTTCAATTTATCAATGGTGCCCTCATGCTTGAAGAGAAAAAGCTCTTAACTAAGATTGTAAGTTACTTATTCATAAAAACTATTGAAATGTTGTTATTGTTTTACCCATACATGCAAACATTATTTTCTTTTCCTGTATGACATTTTAAGTTGCCTCTCAAATGTAAAGGCCATGTCACGCAAGTCAATTTACAGGCAACCAGCTCCAGGCAATCTATAAGTTCTCTCATCTTTTTCTTGGGGCTAGTAATTGACAGCTAGAAGAATGTCTCTTGTGCTGCTGAAGTGTTCCTTTTGTATACAGTGCAAGTGGTTGCCCTCAAGTTGCCTGAAAAATTGCCCGGTTTAATATGACCCTTTTTTAAGATGCAACTTATAGATTAAAAAAAGTTTTACTTTGCATGCAAAAGGTTCAGGTGAGGTTGTGTAGCCTGTACTTGTTGAAGGTAGGGTCATAGATTGGTTTTTGCCAACATTTGCATACTTATAGGCAGAATTATAAAGAAAGTCACATGTGAAAGTTTAGCTGCGTACAGTTTCTACTTGCCGAGCAAAAAAAACTGTCACGATATTTTCACAAGAATGTTGAATCCATCCAAGTTTAGCGAGGTGTTAGCAGGTACCAACCGCATCTCTGGCCGCAGCATTCGCAAACGAACATCAACCCTCACAAATCATGCATGAATCATTTTTCAGATTCAAATGTTTTGGGGTGAAAAAACTTATATGACTTTGAAGGGAATCCTTTCTCAAAATATTTTATACTATCAACAGCGGCAGTGCTTCTCACAAAGTAAGTTTTTAACGGTCATTAATTTTTTGAGTATTTACCGATCAATGACCCTAACATTAACCTCATTTTTTGTATCCGTTTTGGGGGGTTAATTTTAGGAGGCGTTACTGCATCGTTGCCACGGAATTCCTACATACGCAGAGTATCCGAAGGTGGGGAGAATATCTCCGTTGACATCCAGAAGCTGACTAAAGTACAAGCCATGTACAGTCACATTGCCAGCAGTGAAAGCCAACTCAGCTTCAACGAGGTACCACTTTAATTTCTCCTCTTCATTCAAGGCCACATTTCATGGGTTCGCTTACCGGGGAATTCTGCGCTTACAAGCCCGCAGAAATCTGCACATCCTGGGGATTGTAAGCGTGGTAAGCAGGTCCATAAAATTGGGCCTCGATGTAACACAAATATTCATGGAGTGCTCTTACACTGGGTACCACAGTTCTGTACCAGCAGAACACTGGTGCCTTGGGCCTATGGAACACAAGGTCCTAGGGAACACTGGTGCCTAGGGCCTGGGGAACACTAGTGCCTAAATCCTACAGAACACTGGTGCCATGGGCCACATCTAGGAGCAAGTTCAGGTGCTAACCTTTTAGTCAATATTGCCATTAAATCTCGCATGCGTGGTCTGTGGTTCACTCGAACGCATTTAGTCGACTGATTCGTCAAATATGGCAACTCATATAATGGCTCGTTTATTACTTGCAAATTACTTGCAAAATACTAACAGTGCAATGATAGTTATTATCTTAATATTTGACATATCTTTTTGGCAAAAACCTACCATTTATCGTTAAACCAATTTTTTTGTGGTATTGCAAAAGTTTACAAAATGTTCCCCGCCATGAAACCAAACTGCCACTCTCGACAAAGTGGTGTAACTTAGTTGACTAGAGAAACAGTGCTCCAGGGCTAGGTTGATCCAGTTGGACTAGCTAGTTCAACCATGCAGCGTTCGAGTGACATCTAGATCGACTATGGTTAAGTTTAGTAGACTCTAGTCAGCCACCCGAACTTGCTCTAGGTTGATATGTCTCACACTTTCACCCCTCTGGAGCCCATTTTGAATCCCTCCTCAAACTAGAACCAGTTGAGTTTTCAGCCTTCTGCACTATTTTTGTTGTCCAGTTTGTTATAGGTATGTCATCAGGAACAAGACGCTGGTTAATCAATTGTTCTTGTTGATCTAACAAACAGGGTGACATCATCGGACTGATGGGACCAAAGAACAACGGCTGGTACTATGGACACAATTTATATTCCAAGAAAAGTGGCTGGTTCCCAATAGCCTATACCCACCCTGTACAGACCAATGATAATCAACAGAATGGAAACAGAAGGTTTGTACTTTAATAAAGTCTTCATAATATTGTGATTCAAAATCAGCCTTTTACTTCGAAGAAAGGTGCATGGTTGATCCTCAGATTATTCAACTTTAATCCAGTACCAATTGTGTCAAAGTCAAGAAAATGACATAAAATCCCCCTATGTTAAAAAATAATTAATTAAATAAATAAACAAATAAATAAATAAATAAACAAATAAAGAAAGAAAGAAAAAGATAACAATAACTGTTTCTTATTGCGGCAATCAAAGTAAACTTGTATAGTCATGTACATAGCACCCCAGTGACAAACCATATTAGTCATTGTGTCGTTGTTCACTTCCCACTAGATTTGGTGAACATTCCACAGCTTGGTTGTGTGGTATGTTTAAGTAAAACTTACGGATAGGAATGAATGAGTTCTCTTAAGTTGTGACGCTGGTCTAAGTACACTAAGAATAAAATCATGGCATTCATTGCCAATCAGGTTAACAGTAGTCTTGGTCCAGACGTGAGAGATCGATATTGGATTGTGTGTGTACGCTTGTTATTATTATATTAACATAAATGACCCTGGGTCAAATAGTAATTTATGTAAACTTATTTCTGTGATTGCACACTAATTGGCTCCCTTGGAAAAGATGGGGGGGGGAAACAAAGAAGAAGTTAACCCAACGGATGCCGGATTCCCAAGACGTTTAAGTGACAGCTTGTCAAGTTGGTTAACTCGTGCCTTTAGAGGTCACACTATTATGAATTGACAACGAGTGTACATAGACAACCCACTATCAGTCGCTGACACCTTGGGCCAAGACTAAGTCAATAGTGACTCAATCCCATAAAGTAAAAACTTCAAATTTTGATGATTGAAGTTGTTTACTTCATTTCTCTGAATGTGAAAAAGATTCTTATTGATGTGATTCTTACGCCCAATTAGCCCATCAGCTCATCCCACTCAGAATCCATTGTCAACTGGTGCCCCGCCGCCTCTTCCCCCACTCTCCAACAACCCAGCCTTCAACAAAGGCATGGCAGCCAGCTTGGACAACATACTGGATGGCAGGAGCCAGTACCCGTCACCAGACTATGGCGGGAACAGCCCCGGTGTGGCGCCTGGAGTATCCACCATGTCTTTACCACACTCTCTACTGCAAGGGGCGCATACTAACCATGCACATCAGGTCAGATTGGGATTAAAAACAAGTTTTGTGATGAATGGAAACACAATACATGTATGTTTGTTATGTTAATAATGTGTGGGCAGTCATAACTTACCACAATCTTTGGCGTATAAGCCAGCAGCTTATGCGCCAAGGTATTACTATTGAAGAACAAAAAACCAGCGCGCATTTTGTTTTAGAAAGATCATTAAAAAAACAACTTTTTGTTCTAACAAACGAAACCAAAAACCTGCAAAACATGGCCTGTGTGATGTGACAATTGTGACGAAATGTAATACACTCCATTGTATTGATAACAGCTTAGCTTATACAAATGTATGTTTGATCAAATGCCTGTATAATATACGCCAGTTGCTTTGGAAAGTACAGCAGCTTCAATCTGCAAATATTGTGTTCAAGTTTCGTGTTCACTGTGTACTGGGGCAATTATATCTATCAGAACTTGCTGCACAACAATGGCCAAGTTCCACTGGTACCCTACACTTGGTTTTCAGCATGAGTACCAGCTAAGCCACTAGTTGACATTTTGGTCAAAACTACATTTATATACTTTCTCAGGAAATTGGGTTCCCACTTTTGGTTTTTGTTATATTCTTGTCAGTTTCATTATCTATAGACTATGTGACCCCTGGCATTACATGTTTGCAAAAGAGCCACAGAGCCTGGACTTCCTGCAGGCACACTTTGTACACAGCTCAATGGAAGAAAATATAAAAACTTTATATTTCATGGAGATTGTACTGTCTGTGTTTTTTTATCAACTTTTGTATCTGGCGAAAGGAGGCACATCTCAAAACTTGTACAGCTGTTAGTTTTATGACTCTTGGATTGATGCGGAAATTATGATTAAAAAAATGTCAAATTTCTCACCTGACCAGGGCAGTATCTCGCCTGCCAGGAAATGCCCTGGACTGTACAAGGTCACTTGTGATAACCGTTGACTCCCGTTTACCCACAGGCTGATGGTCACCATGGGACAGAGGGCACCATTGGTAATGGTCATAGGTCACCTACCAGCAGTATCTCTAGCTCTGCCTCAATGCCGTCTCAGCCATCAAGAGATAACGCCAGCATTGAGGAAGAAGATAGGTAAAACTGTCTCCCCCTCCCAACCCTCCTCCCCACATTCCCCAAGAAACTCCTGCCTGATTTACAAAACAAAGAATAGTTAGTGGCCTGACGTCTCGACCCTAGCTAAATGACGGCTGAATGACAATGGTGGTGTAATTTAGCCTTTGAGAAAGACTCTGCTCGAAAACTCTGGGTCGAAAGGTCAGGCCACAAACTAGTTTTTGCATTTATACCTTAGTTTCCTGATTTATAAAACGAAACCCTTTGACCAATCTGAAATGACTGTCAAGAAAATGTATTGATTCTGATAGTATACACATTCAAGTTATGAAACTGTTGTATTGCTTTGACTTTTGTCCGTGTTTTTATAACATGTCTTGCAGTTGGGTTATGTTTTTCCAACAATGAAAGTTTGCTTAAGTGCCTGCAATAACTGCATTTTGTGTGATTTTTTTCTTTCTTTTTTCGGAGAGTAATTTGGAACAGCAACGGTTAAACAATTTCTGGGCCAATTTCTTAGAGTTTCAAAGAAGGACCAAGTTACATGACAAGTAACAAACCAAGGAACTTCACCAAACAATGAATTTTCTATCAACCAGTTTCTAGTCGGCTATCTTTATTGTGCTCATCAAAAATGTAATTTATCTCCCACCCCCCACTCCCCCCCCCCCCCCGAGAATTCACATTCAGCGTAAATCCATTCCTTTTTCATTGTTCTTCTTCATTTCTCAGCTCTGTGTTTTCGAGTGTACAGTTACGCAGGACCGTCACAAACGATCGTTCGGCCCCACTCATCCCAAAGGACTACACTTTGAATGAGCTCGCAAGGTAAACAGCAGGTCTTTCTTTTTGTTATTGCCTGACATTTTAGACCCAGCAGAGTCTTACTCGAAGGCTATTTTTCTTTGCTATTTTGTTTTTGGATGAAGAGGGAGTATCGTTTATTATCAATCATGATAAACTATGATGGCTTGTTTTTGTTGTTAGACATATCAAATTTCGGAGTGTCTTGCACAAAACACTTCCTCTGAAGATCTGTCAATACCATACAGTGCGCCCTCTACAGTTGACCCCGGAGAGACCATTTTCCCCAAAAGCAGTGGACTAAAAATCCATCACAGACGCAATTCAGCATTGCACGGGCAGCTTGGGATCTTTAAATGGCTGACATACATGTGAAAAACATTCACCAGCTTCACAAAAAATACCATCTTATGACAACCATGCTGCTTTACAAACCACAAGCAAACATTTTAGATAGTCAGGGTCCTGCAACAGGTGCTGCGAGGTGGCTGAAAACTTGTCAACCTTTTCCCCTTGAATGCACTCTTAAGGGCACTCTGTAGAGGGCGCACTGCAAATCGCTTGTATTGCTTGAAGTTTACAAGCAGTGAAAATATCAGAGTAAGAATTGTTAGCAGTAGGATCGAGATTTAACTGCTTTTTAGCTTTAACTCAGAAGTTACTAGTTTTCAACAGCCTTGCTTATCATTCCATTGAGAAGTTACGCTCATAATGTTGGTTCATTTTTCTCCTTCCCTTATATAGCTCTTCTAAGTAGAGTAGCTTTACACTTTGCGAAGTGGAGTAAGTAAGAATATCAATAACACTCCAACCATTCCTTCCAAATAATCAGTCATCTTTCTTTTTTAATTCATATTTCTAATCAAAATTATTTTTTGTTTTATTTCAATTCATGGTCAAGAGGGCAAATTGCATGAGTATTCATTACTTTAAGGGGAGGTCATCCAAACTTTTCAACATTTTTAAGGTTGTACTTTTTAAGACCTAAGGCCCCCATCCCCACCAAGCAAACTAGTACTTGTCACTATTTTTCTTTTTGTGATTGGCAGTATCAATGTGCATTATCGTTGTTCTTAGAAGTTCCCCCCGCCTACTAGACTTTTTAGAAAAATGTGTTCATCATTTTGTTTACTCCTGAACATTGTTGTATCCCTTGTAAAGTCATTAACAGACTCTAACCACCTCCACGCCCCCGTTGTAGTCACAAATGGCAGTGAAACTTTTTCTACGAATGAACTTATTGTTGGGTACCTTTGGAAAAACAGTATTCCACATTGATAGGTTCACCCAGGGTAAAGAAGAAAGAAAGAAATAAAATAAAAATTTGACAAAACTTTGGACCACCCCCAAGTCTGTACTTATAGAATCGCTCCATCAACCTGGGAAAACAAGGAATTCAAACGATAAATTGAAAATTTAAATTTAAATTTATAATTTTGTTTTTGTTTACTTGATAAACTTGTAATTGTTGATAATTCATATCATCAACTAACAAAACCAAATCAGTAAAAATATATATAATTTACATCCAATCATAACTGATTAAGTTGGGCCTTGAGTTCATCTTCGAGAGGGCAAGGCCATTTTCATTTCGCAAAGGTAAATCTGAAGATCTTGAAAATCTTCTAAAAACCTTGACATTCTTAAAATCTTAAACTTATTAAAGGAGCACCAAGGGCAAGACTAGGGGCAACAGATGCTGTTGCCTCCGTGCCCTTGATGTAATTTCAGGCCTGCTTATTTTTTTCTAGCATTTGGAGTATACTTTTGATTTAATTGTATTAACACTTTGACTGCTGCATTTTTTTTACACCGTCCATCCCCAGGCCCAACGGCTGAAACCATCGAAATTAACTCCATTGTGCACCCTAATGCACCTCAATACATTTTACATAGGAAAAGTATTTCAGTTCTTGACCTACAGAGGGCAGCACAGCATTGTACTACCAGCCCTACTACTTGGGTTACTCTATCCCCAGAATTCTTGGGATTAGCAGTCAAAGTGTTAATACTAAAAAAGTTAACAGAGTTAAAATTGTCTTGTAATTACCATTCAGATTTATTTTTATTTTCAAGTTAAAAGGTCTTTTTCTTAAAGAGTTCCGTAACATAAGTGATCCATTTCTTCGCTATATGTTTTTTCCTGGTTTAATGATATATTTTATTAAAGGGAATATTTTTTACTAAACCACTTCATGTTGGATGACATGTCTACTCGCCAAATGTACGGCGGCGGTTTTGGTCATCCACAAAAACTTCAGAGCGCCCTCATTTTTTTGCAGTCAGTCAGGCGGCTGACATAAAAATTCATCCATTGTGTTGTGTGCACAGGCATGCACCTACCATGCTGCATTTCATTTCGCCAGTACAAAGAGGGACAGAAGGTACTGGAAATATGCTTGTAGTCTCCCTTTTTTTTATATATGGGGGTTATTGTGTACTTCCCAATTCCAGACCTCTGTTCTTTTGTTATACAAATGTGGCATACAAGAATGGACGGGCTGTCTTCATTGTCTATCATTGTATTCCAGCATACCATGGCAGATTATCGGCCGTGGCTTGCGACCGAGGTTTTGAAATTCACAGTGAAGGCATACTCATGTTTTCTCACAATAGCGCAGTAAACTCTTGGTGATCATTATAACATTGGTGTCTTTCCTTCGTCAAGTCAAGGTTTCATTTGGTCACCGATATTTTCAAAGGAAAAGGATTATTCTGGAAACTTCAAAATGTTCCCACACAAAAATGCCGCAACTTAAAAAAAAAATACAGACCTTAAGTGGTTAACTCATTTTTCAAATTTTGTTTTTAATTCTTCCTGTTATTCCGTGGTCTAATTTGAAAAATATTCCTTGAGGTATGAACCTCAATTTCAGTGAGATTTCACTCAGAGTGACTACTATTATTGCCAGTTCTCATCCTTTTCTTTTTTATTCTTTCTCTCTCCAGTGTGTTTTGTGGATACCTTTGTACGTCATGTTGTGTGTTGTTCTTCTCATTTGTTGTTAAACATTTCACAAGGCTTTCCTTGAGTGGTGTCCTGAAATCATTCCTCTCCTACCCCCACCCCCATCCCTACAAAAACTAGAGGGCTGCCAATTCTAGGTTTGAGTGTGGCAGAAAGGGGAAAATATGAAGAATGCTTGGTGGGAATAATTGGATTGTATGACCTACCCTCCAACAGCCTCCAACTGCATACTTACAAAATCTTTTCATAAATATTTACCATAATTTTGTTGTTTGCTTTGTTGTTTCTTTTTGAACAGATATTGAGGAAGTATTATAAGAGACAATAGATGTTGAAAAAAGAAAATGCGAAGTAAGAGAAGCTATGCACAACTCAGGTAAGAAGCCCATCAACCAGCTTGTGCCTAGATCTACACAAAGAAGTTCAGACTCATATGAAGTGATGATCAACTCTTCCACCAAGTGCCTTCCAAGAATGATCAAATTGAAGAGTTTATATAAAATCTTTATATATGTATAAAAAAATATATATATTGTACAATTATTAATTACTTTTTATCCACAAATTTATATAACGTTTATTTTTCACAACTCAACCATGGATATTTTAACGGCCAATTTTTTAAAAGCACTACTTGTAAATGACCACATGCAGTAGTTTAGAGACCACTCAAGTTCAGGAACAATCAGCTGTTTTTTTTCATAATCCATCTGTGTGAACCACGTTCTCCTTTTGTTCATCACCGTGTGTAATCCCAGTGTATTAACTTGCACTTATATCTTACTACTGTCTGTGTTGACTACAAAAATGCATCATCTGCCTCTCAAATTTAAACAAAAAAACAGCATTCCATTTACGGTACAACTTACAAGTGGACTTAACAACAGTATTATAAACATTAGGACATAATGTCATTATTTAAACTTTTGCAACAATAGCCTTTTATAAAAGAGTGTGTCATTTGAAGAAGCGCCGTCAAAAATACATGAGTTTTATATTGTTGTGTATATGGGTAACATACATGAAATAGTTAAACTAACTTGAAAACAGAAGTGGAGTTTCATGACGAATGTTCAGGTTTATCAAAAAATTGAAACCGTCGTGAATAATGTCGAGTTTTGCTATGGATATATACCAAGTGCTTCACAGATAAGCCGTTGTAACCAATGTCTTGACTGCACTGTGTTAAGTTTTTTAGTTTTAAACCACTGAAGATTTCAAGTATTAACCTGAGTTATATTTTATGCTGTAGATACTTTTACTATAAGTGAAGTAGAGATTTTATGCAATGGCCTCATCCTGACAGCATCTTGGATGTAAACAAATAATGAAACGTGGAAACACATAGCTGTGTACATGAAGGGCACACAGGAGTGGCCAATATGAGCAACCTTGTGACCTCTACGAGAGGGCGCCCTAGTCTGGTAACATCATAAATGAAAGGGCTGTGAAAGAACAACACATTGGGTCAGGGTCGGATTAGCTAATAGACCCCCTTGCACCAATCTCACATGGCTACTCTCTACCACGCTCGCCATTTTGGGGGTTCAAATTGAATGTAAAATATATGGTATACGCGTGTAGACGCTGCATCACCTGAAACGCGCACTGCACTGTGCAACACAAGGGAACATTGACTCCCAAAATGGTGCAACCGAGATTATTGTGATGATGATGACGTCAGTTGAATCGAGTCGATGGGCACAGTAGGGCCTTACAAAAATACAACAGAGAAAGTACACGCACACACATGCACTCAACCTTACGGATCCAGTTTGTGGGGCCCTGCGATTGTTGTTCTGTTATTCCCTTTTCTAAGGATTCCTCTGTTGGGTCCAAGTTAAACAAAGACAAATATTTTGTGGGGTTCATTGTTCCATTGTGTAAAAGTCCCCGCAAGACCCCTTCCATGCATACACTCTGTGGACACTCTTATTTTTCTGTACACTTAAGGAATATCCTATTCTTCATAACTGTAAAAAAAAACACCTTGTGGACGTGTGTAAATCCACGTGGTGTTTCAAGTCCCTACATTATGTGGACCTCTTTTGTTCTCAGGTCCACACTCTGTAGTGTTAAAACACACGTAATTTGTTTTCAATTTTAACAGGGTCTCTTCGGACTTCGGGAAAGCTTTAGACTAGTACAGAACTTACTGCAAACCTTAATACATGTAATACATTGTATACAGAACTTAGGGCCTACGAAACACTGGTGCCTAGGGCCTATTGAACACTGGTGCCTAGGTCGTATGGAACTTTGGTGCTTATGGCCTACAGAACACTAATGGCTTGGGCCTACGGAATACTGGTGCCTATGGATTTTGAAACACTGGTGCCTAGGGCCTATGGAATTACAGGTGCCTAGGGCCTACAGAACACTGGTGCCTGGTAGGGCGTACGAACACTGGTGCGTAGGGCCTACAGAACACTGGTGCCTAGCGCCCATGGAAACACTGGTGCCGAGTAGGTCCTATTGAACACAGGTGCCTAGGGCCTGAGGATCATGTCATGTAGGCCAAGTTATTCCTCTTTTTATTTTTGTTTTATCTGGTGAGTTGTAACTTGGTTTGATCAAAATCAAACTACTAGTAGCCTTCAGTGATAATTTTAAATAGAATATAATTTTAAAACTGGGGATGATTATATTCAAGTAAATGAGTGACTCCGTACAATATTTCAGAAGGCTGTCCTTGTACCATTATAATAATTGGGAGAACTGAGGGATTTGTGCAGCAGAAAATGTTAAACTGACGCACATTAAGTTTGAATTTGGTGATAGTTCTTTCTCATCTGTGTGTTTGTTAGTTTGTTTATTTCTTACAGAATGTGATAGAATGGTTTGGCATGATTGAAAACTAATTTAAGAATATTAAGTTAAAGTAAACATTCTTTTGTTAATCAATAGTAAGTTAATAAATTAATGCATAGTAACGTTACTTATCTAAAAATGTCCATACTGCAATTACAAAAATGTATACTTTTTTTTTTTTATGAGCACCTGATTTTAACTGATTTTTCAAAAGGTTTTACACGGACCAAACCATTTCATTAATAAAATGTACAGTGCAAAGTTTGTTGAACAAACTAATTGCAGTTATTTCAAATCAGTAAGGTCAACAAACAGATGAAGAAGTTTGATTTAAGTATTTTGAATCTGAAAATGCCGAAGAGGGAGGTAGGTGAATAATTTTGGAAGTCTGTCTTCGTTACACTTAATACTGCCAGTTAAAGTGTAGCACCAACAAAAAAAGGCTTCACACCAAATGAATTTCTTGGGAGAATTTGGTTGACCTTTTCACACTTGAGTTGCTAGCACTGGCAAATTCCCAGGAAATAGCTATCCCCCACTTGGGAGTAGGGTTAAGCAACATAACCCCAGGGTTAGTGTACTGAGTGTTTGGGTGTTTGTTTTTTTCTTGGAAAATTGCGGCAAATGTGTGAGATGAACAAGGGGTTGTGGTGGGGTTACAATTCCTGATGAATTTCCTGGGGTTATATTTTCAGGTGTGCAGTGTGAAGTGGGCTTAAGATGTTCCATGAGGGCAAGTGATCAAACACATTGTGATCATGTGCTTCGGGCCTTGATTTTTCATCTTTTAGAGGGCAAGGCCGTTTTCTTTTTGGCCAAGACCAAGACCAGGGCAACAGAGGCTATTGCATCCAGGTAATTCCAGGCCTGGTACTTGCGGAAAAAGGATTAGAAGGGAAACAGAGATTCTAGAGAGGTTTTCGGAGACATCATGTACATAAAACTTTCTATGAGTTGGTGTGATTCTGAAAAGAACCAGTTCTTTTTCAAAACCACCACAAGAGATTGATGAACGTGGTGTCTCTCCGCAAACCTCACTAGATGGTCTTCCCACCATGCAAACTTTCAAATCCTACTTATACAGCAACTCGTTTTGTAGGATCTTGTCAAATTTCTAATATTGATTTTTTAAAATATTTTTTATGGCTTAATTTTTATTTTAATGGCCAGGTGCTTGTCGAAGTAACATGATTTAAACAATTTGAGATTATTTTGTAAAGTATTACTTGTACAAATTAATGATACGTTTAACAAGGAGTATTGGCATAATTATCCGTAACTTTTTTTGTGTGTAAATTGTTGACACTTCTCTCACTCTGTTAATTTGAGTGTTTTGTTAAATATTTATTTTTATCAGATTTGTTTTTTATGTCGGAGGTAATGCATGTTCCCTAGCCGATGGCATTATGGATTTTATTATTGTTGTGGACCTATCAGCTTCCAGTAAAGTGTGCTGAAAAATGTGCTATTAAGAACAACTCAGAATATTATTTTAAAGAAGAAGATATTAAATTTTACTAAATCACTTAAGTATTAAAGATAGTGCAATGCTAACACTTCAATGGGAGATTAATTTTTTATTTTATATTTTGTGTGTGGGGGGGGGGGTGTCCAATTTCATAAAGCTGCTTAGTGACCGTTATTGTGTTGTAGGTTTTTCATTTCAAAGCACTGCTAATCGTAAGCACAGCGAAAGGCATGCTAATATTCCCAACGCTTACTGTAAGCGCATGAATGATGTAACAATGCAAATCCATGGTGAACACGCATGTTGGTTGCCATATTTTCTTGCTAACTTGTGAGATAGGTTTGCGCTTAAGCAAATTTTGCTTTCTGTTTAACGGGGGGTTTCTGTACTAAGCAGGAGCCACTCTTGTGGTTAAACTATTCATGTTACATTTTATGCTGTTTTTTTTTTTTTTTTTTTTATCGGAAAGTTAGGTTGAATGTACTCGTCCATTGGCCATTGATGTGCTATCCATGAAACAAAACATTAATGTCAGACAAAATGTCAGATAAAAAGTTTGCTGCGTAGGTTTCAGTAAAAGATGACATAGTAACATTAAAGGGGATGGAAGGTGTGGATATTTCATACACGTCTTGTTCAGAATTATATTGTTTTGTTTATGAGGTTTGTTTTGAAGTGTTATTGTTGCTCCATGCGTTTATTTTTTCTTGTATAAAGTTAAAGTCAACGAATAAAACAGATACAATTGCACATCTATTTTTGTCTGTGTGGTCAGATATCAGTGAACAGACAATGTTATTTCTGATAACCATTCAATGTTGTAAAATCATCAGAATCTACAATGGCCTGTTTTATTATCGTTTAGTTTTTATAAGACTGAATCCTTCCGCCATGCAAAAAATAATTACACTTATTTGACAGACTAGCCCTTCCCCCACCTCAGCGGCGTAGCCTGGGGGGCACGTGCCCCCCCCACAAATTTCCAGTGCCCTCCCCCCATGAAAAAAAAATTGTGGTAGTGCTCACCAAAATAAAAGAGGCAAATGCATGTTAATTTGTTTAATAAAAATGTAGTTTAATAAAAACGATCGCAATCAGGATCGCTAACGCGGCCACAAAATGCCATTACAGGATGGTGGCCCCCTGCAGCGTCCCCTTCCAAAGTAAAAGCATGACAACCCCCCCCCCCCCCTGACAATCCCATTCCCCTGCTTCCCCTCCCCCACTTAAAAGCAATGCCCCCCCCTCCTGTGCCCCCCCCCCCCCCACACACACACAAACACCGAAAAAGTCCTTGCTAGATTTTTCATTTAAGTCAACTCATTAAAATATCACATTAGGTGGGAATAAAAGAAGCCACAAATTTCAAAGGAAAAGGTGATTTATTAAAAGGAACCGAAATAAAAGCTTAAGATCCTCAAAGACGCAGCACTTTTATTGGAGAAAAGTTTTAGTTGACATCATATTGACTAGAGAGGGCAGTAGATAAACATGTTGAGAAGATGCAAATGAAAGTCTAGATCCCTGGTGCCCGTGCGCTCATACATTGTGTATATTGCTATGAGAACGAATGGGTAACCTCAGCATGGGGGTAAACATCATCATCATATCCATCACACATCCCACACACACAACGCGGATTTCATAACACGGGAACACACATGTATGTTTGTTGTTCGCTTTTCATCGTTTAGAAAACTATGTTTTGGACGAACTTGCAGCAATATTTTTACACCGATGGAACATTCAAATTAAGAATTATATTCTGGCTCGTACTTAGATCACAGTAACTGTATTTGGCTTTAACCATGGTCTAACGTGGAAATTAGGAGACGTTTTTCTTTTTCAATAAGGAATTTGTGCTTTTTACATTCGACTTCGACTTCGAGTCCACACAAGTTACATTGTCACTGTCTGAATGGGACTTCATTCGCCGTAACAGTATTCAATCGGCAATTCGGTGCGCTGTTTTTGTCGTCTGCTCTGTTGTTCCGAGCTGTACTTTTACAACGGGACAGTTCAGTCCTAGGTCGGTGATTAAATCTACAACTTGGACAAATTAATCTGACATTTTGATGAACAGTCTATCCGGTTTGCCCGTTCCAATGAAGATGACATCGGAGGCCGGTGTTGTACGGCTTCTTGACGGGCCAAGGGTACTGCAACAGCGGGCAACAAACTCGCCGCTCGTAATGTCTGGACTGTCATCCAGCGGTGGTGGAGTTGACTTCCCGGGTGGACATCAGGTGGCGGCTGTCCGCTTACAATCTCTGTCCGTGCCGACCGTACATCATCAGGGTGTACTAGATGGTGTCAAGACATCCCACAGTAATCTCAATTTTATTGGAGGACGATCCACATCGCCAGTTTGCTCAGCTGCAAAGCGGGAAAGTAGGTCACTGAACGAGGGGGAGAACAACAACAAAACGGATTCAATAAGTTCACCGAGTTCAAACAATGAAAAGGTTTGTCACTCAGCTCCTTTTTACCATCTTATTTTTATATATATATTTTTTTATGATGATTATTATTTTGGTTACAGTTTCTAGTTACTGAGTATACACATTTTGCCTCTTGATTTATCCTTTGTCATTGATGATTTTTAATTGGAATTTCTTTTTATGAGTAGGGAAACAATTGGCCCCATATTCATATGTAGTACCAATCTACTTTGAAGGATACGAAGTGGATTTGCCCTATTTATGGGGGCTAGGAAACAATGTGCAGGTACTCGTCCTGTTTCGGTCGAAATCTTTTCATTTAAATTAAAATGTTTCAGTAAAATTATTATCTAGTGGTACTTTAGTAGTACATAATCTGATAGTACATGTAGTTTGTTGAAATATTTATATAAACAAGGCAATAATTTAATCTGACTACTCTATTGATCTTTGGAAATGAGTTCAGTTCATAGAGTGTGGGTTTGAATCGTGGCCTGGCAGGTCACGATTCTTGTGTCCTTTAGCAAAATACTTTAGAATAATTGCTTAAAATGTCCTTCGTAAGGGACGTAAGGGTGTAAGTAGGTGATGGCTAGGTGCACAGAAAAAGGATGTTCTTGATCACTTACCCGTGGAAGAGTAGGGCTTTACCTTTGTGTCTCTGGTTCACATCTAAGCACTATCGTCTACAGCTTTCCTCAGGCTACTGAGTCACAGTGATTTAAAGTTGGCTTTCGTTGCAACCTTGGTTCCATTATCAAAAATTGAAGAAGAAGAAAAAAAAATACTAATGTAAAATATGTAAAATGTGTATGAAATGAATTCTCATTTTCAATATTAAATCCCTGCCATCTTCATAAACGTAAACCAAACTCAATTCTCACAATCTTGAGTCTTAATTTCCATTTCAGTCTATAGCCTCTCCAATTAACGCCAAATTAAAAAGAAATGTACAGCGGTTAATTAAACTCAGATTAAATCGGAAAGCAGGTGGATTAAAAGTACCCCCCCCCACACACACACAAAATACACTGTGGCAACCCTCTTTAATTACTTGGGAATACTTACCCCTGACTTGATGGAAATTCACAATTCATGTGTTAATAATGGATAATCCCCCAGGCACTGACTTGAAGGAAATGATTAACGCACGCTGGATGCACTTCAGATATTTTATACATAACAGCATTTGGCTGTTTTTTCCTGCACCGAAAAAAATTCAATCATTCGTTGGATATTAGCTTTGGCTACTTTTAATTATAATCCATGTGCTGACTGGAAGAAAGTTGATATTTTCGAAATTGTTGTTTTCACAAAGTGTATGCAATCTTTCCTGGGTTTTAAAAGCAAACCCTAATAGATGGTGGCATTGCATGTTGGCATGTTGTTTTAAAAAATGAGCAAAATGTAAGATCATTGTTTTAATTTGAAAAAAAAACCCAGAATGTTATTTGGTCTCCTGAAAGGAAAAGAGTGAGGTAAATTTGTAAATAAATTGTACAAGCTTGTGGTGTAAATTGCTTGGTTGATTGTAGACTGGTTTATTATCATAATTAAACCAATGTCTCATTGAGCAAACATATGGTTATAAATCAGCATGGTCAGGCGTCAGCCACTAGTTATATGTCCGTCGTCGTATGGTGATAACCAATTGATGTCCTTAATTCTGTATGCATCCATTAGCTGATGATGTCCTGGTGTAGTTTGCATTCAAAGCATCCCTGAACCCTCATTAATAAGCTGTGGCACATCATTGGCTCCACACTGCATTGACTCCTTAAAAAAAAAAAAAAAGAGTATTACAGCCATAATTACTGTTATATTAATACGATGCCTTGAAATATTATTTTGAAGGGCCTGAGGGTATTTTTCATTGATCAGGGGAAAATTAGCATAAAAATTACCCATGTAATGTTAGCTTTTGCTATGTTATGTGCTGACTGGCATTAAAGTTAACATTTTAGAAATTCTTGTTTTTGCAAAATTATATGAGCCTTTCCGGGGTGAAGGCGAACCCCTTATAACTGGTGATGTTGTTTGTTGGTGTGTTACTGTTTATGTTTTTAACGAACAAAATGTAAGTTAGTTTTTAAGTCGAAGGCAAAATGTTTCTTGGTCTCCTCAAAGGAACAGAGTAAATTTGCTTCGTCCTCCAGATGGATGTGAAGCTGTTGGTCGTGTGTGTTGTGTATTATGCACAAACAAGAACCCAGTACATTTAGCGTTAAGGGAAGGGATTGGCCCCAATGTTTCTGGCATATGGTAGGCTGCATTAAGTTTGTGCCACAGCACCTTGTAAATGTTTACAGGTGCTACATGTATAAATATAAATGTACGTAAAATGGATCTTATAGTTCCTTAGATGGCTCTGCTTACCCGTAAACAAAGTAATGATGCGCGCTTGGGATGTGCTTCGGGTGTGAAATTTGGCTCTGTATAAGAACTGATAAGTATTATTAATGAGATCGTGGCGTTTTTAAAGTTAATCATCTGTATGTAGAGGATTTCCATAAACAAACTACTGTACATTTAGAAACTTTAACTTTTAAGAAAAACAAAAAGCCCTGATAAATGACTATGGTATGAATAATTTCATTCTAACAATAGTCATTCGATTTGTAAAAGTATAGGAAACAATGCCATAGATGCACTTGAAGTCACATTTCATATAACTTAATTTTGGTATTTAGTGCAAAAAAACAAACCTTGAACAAGTTGTCAAATTACCTAACAACCAGTCAGAAAAAGACACTGTTGTTTCTGAAACAAGTGTGCACAGTTGCCCGGTGCACAGTTTTCTTCTTGAATGTCCTCAATCACTTTGATAGTTCAAGAAAACAAGAAATACGCTTGCCTTGGAAAGAATCGAAAGGAAAGAGTTTTTTGGTTGTAATTGATATAGTAGGGTTTAAGAGTACAAAAAGTTTCTTCGATTGATTCCCAATTATGTATCAGACGGTTGTTACGCTCCTTTACTCGATGCAGGCATTGAGGCAGAAGAGTGAATGATCTTATCTAATTACATATTTTGCTCATATCGAGTTTCCTCACGAGCAGACAAAGGAGATCGTTACAAAAAAAGACACTATCCCTTTACATTTTGACTTTCAGTTTGTGTACATTCTGGGAGTGAAATAAACTCACCCTTGAAGATAATGATTTTATCAAAATGCTTATATCATACTATTGATTTGATTACTTTCAAAGCGAATTAGTTTCAAGCAATTAATTTTTTGGTTTAACCTCGGCATAGCCCTCTATATGTCCAATGCCATGCATTTTAAGTTGTACACTACTACATTTTTAAATAGAGAAAAATTGCGAATAAAAACTCTAAAAACACTGACTGCAGTCGAGGCCGTCAAGGCATACACAGCCTCCAAGCTGACTTTCCAAACTTTATTTTGATCACATCTGGAACTTTCCCAAAGGTCTCGTGGTGTGTTGTAAACCAATACAAATGCATCATATTATATATATATAAAAAATAGGGCTAATCATATGTAGTCCCGAAAATGGGCATTTGGCCCATGGACACTGCTGTTATTCTGTAATGCGTTAGACATTATAAAATATTTTTGTATTGATGTAATTCGGAAACTTCAACACCCTTTACTCTGTACAGTGACGTCTTCACTTTACAGATAAGTTTTATTGCCATGTTCCTCAGGACAAAACTATCGATGCACGCTTCTTGAATTAAGTTCAGACTCAAACAGGATCACAATATTTTCACCATTATGCAATAAAGGTGCCTCCTGGAGATTTGCTTTCAAAGAATATCGTAGGAAATTTAATATTAAATGCAATCATAGCTTCATTTTCAAGGTGCATTATACTGAAGGCAACGCTCAGCAGTTAGTAATTTATGTCATTTGTGGAATTTGACTTCAGGCTGAATTTTTTCCGTTCAATGAATCGAAGAAGAAGAAAAACAATTGTGTTGAGGTGTAACACTCTTGAGATGCAAGATTTGGAAATGCACAAAATGGAATTTACATGAGATGTGATGAACTGTGCACTACGGCAATGCGTGCAGTTCAAGCATGATGAGCAATGTATTGTGATGCAGGTGTGTACCATGTACTTTTATAGAGTTCATTTTAATACAAAGAAAAAAAACAACCAGTGGCTTAAAGAAATTAAAATTGCTTTTGTGTTGCAGAGTTTGTTCTGATGGACACAGTAAGCCATCGCACAGACCACTTAAAAATGACAAATTTAAAAGTACAGTATTAATAAAATCATCTGTTGGTCCAGTTAGTCCATGATTCAGACACAGGTAATTTGGGTCCCAAAGAAGTGCATGAAGAATATTCTTTATGGGTGATGTAATTCACCACGCTGATGAATAAGTGATGCGTATACACACATATTCATGTAAGTGGGTCGACTGCAATGCTCAGGAAAAAATACCTATGGAATCTGGATTCAAAGCTGTAATTGAAATGTTTTTATGGGTCCTCCTTTTAATCAGAAATTGAAATCAGGTGAGAATGCTAAACCTTTTTATTACATGTAATGATGTCTTTCTGTTTTTGTTTGTTTGTTTGTTTTTTTGTGGGGGGTGTGGTTTTCTTCATGATTTGTGAGTTTTCTCTCACTTGGTGAAGGTAATTGTACTCTACCCAGTGACTGCCCTGTTGTGTTATGAATGGAATTGATGACAAATACACACCTTCAGGTACAGGTATCGTCAGGATGGTTTTCAAAGGGAAGGAAATTTGCTCACATCCTCAGCTAAACTCACAAGTTTTATCAGTGCTTTCATGTAAAGAGTAAATCTATCCATAGGTTAGTTGAACGGCAAGTTGTACGGATTTTGTTTTTTACGTTTGACATTGAAGGTCAATGTTGTTAAAAGTACAAATGTAATTACTTCAGAAGTACATTGTACTATACCGTATTATTGTGTCAAGGCTTTATATCAGAATGCAGAATCTATCCGTGCCGGAATTTGATTTCATTTTGTATGAGAAAAGCATACCAATGAACTTTTAAAAACAATTTAAAAAGGTAAAATCTACCAGAAGACTGATGAAATGTTGCCGATTCATTATCGAAAGTGAGCTTTCAAAAAAATAAAATAAATAAATAAAACATACAGGAAATGAAAGATTTTGCAACCGGAAGTTTTTAACTGTGCAGTGGTTTATTTTTGTTTCAAAAGGAAATAAATGGAAACCTTGTTACATTTGAAATGCTAGAGCCTTCAGTAGCTAAAGAATATAACTTGACCTTTATATATTGTCTGTACAGTTAATTGACTCCGACTACAAAACATTGTCATGAAAGTTCCCATTCACAATTATCTTTCTTGTATGTCATTGTGTTTGGATATTGTTGTTTTATTATCCATCACTTTCTTTAAAAAAAATGGGGAAAAAATCCTAAAACAAGCTGTACAACAATCTCATTGAAGTATGTGACTAGATCATACAGAACAAGTCTTAATTGAAATTTGTCTATAATAATTGGATTTCGTTAAGCTCAGATTATCAAGTAAATAATTATCTTCAATATGCTCCCGACTGCTAATAATTATCTAGTAACATAAGAATGTTTTAGGGTTACAATCATTGGCCATTTGCACTGATGCATAATTAAGCAATGCCAAAGTGATGACAAAAGGCTTTTTACACAAATGTAGGAGCCCTGGCAACTTCAGACTCAGATAACAAGTGCATGTTGAAGGAAAGTAAGTTCAGAAACCCTCCGCATACAGTGCTATTGTTGGGAGCAGTCCATGTTGTTACAGCATTGTCAACAAGTGGTAAATTGAATACGATGTTTCTGACACCTGTAGGGCTGTGAGAATTGTTCAGAAAGCAGCAGCTGTTATTGCCTATCACGTTGCAATGTTTACCTTTTTAGTAAAGGAATCATGAAGCACAAGTGCCTTCTCCATGCACTTGTAGCATGTTGTGTGGTCCTACAACTTTGCGTCATCAGTTGTAGCAGAGTAAAGCCACACTCTAAAAACTTAGGCCGTATCTGAATTGGCTAACTACAACTACGGCTATGGCTGTTGCTAAGGATGTTGCTAAAGACTTACTATACTTCAAGGCATGGCGTGGAAATCTAGCCATAGCTGTAGCCGCCAATTTGGACACGGCCTTAATGTTGATTTTCAAGACGAGAGTGCTTTCAGTGACTACTCTATAAAAATTATATAACATTTTATAACTCCTTTTTATTAAGATGAGTTTAACTTTATAAAGAGTGGTCATTAGACTTGTTTAAATGTTGAAATTAACACTTAGTTCTTAGAGAGTGGCTTTGTAGCAGGAGATGTAAAATCACATACTAGGAAGCGGGTTGGCCAACACAAAATGGGGCATTGTGAGTGGGTGGGGCAGACTGTAAAAAAGAGGGCCATTGAAACTATCATTGGGTCTCAAATGCACATGTTTGAAAATTGATAGTAAAAGCGATTGTGGTATGCCATGTTTATGTTAATATTTGAAAGATAAAAGTGACATACATACATGCGGTAATGGAATGTACACAAATGACAACAATATTTTCCCAAGTTGATATTCCTTGTGAAATGTTATACTTTGTAGTAAAAATACATCTCGCGTACAACTCAGGTTGTCATATTATTACAATGAAAAACAAAGGAAAGGAACTCATAGTTTTCTGACAGAGACAACGCCGTATGGAAACCCTACGATTGATATTATCTAAAACAAACATTAAGTGAATTACATTTCTAATGACATCTCATTTGCATTGAGCGAATCACTCAACCTGGGAGTAGGGCATCCATGGCTGCACAGTTTGAGCCAACACAAACATATGTTGCTGCATGGGGGCCCGGAACTCAATATTGACCCAAGAATTGAAAGGCCTGTAGATTACACAGTTTGGTATCTGATGATGGAATGATGATTTATCAGTTAAAGTGATGGATGGCCCCTGGGAGTTAAAAAAAAGAAGAGAAAAAAAAGGAAAAGACGCTTCCTTTGTTTGGGGAAAAATATCGGGGGAAATTTGTGTATGAATGGAGGAAGGCAAGATGTCGGCCTGACTGGCCAATGGCTAGGGGCTGCGAGGTAATTTGAGAAGACATACTTGAATCATCCAGACACATTTAATGAAATCGTTTTTATGAAGTGATCGTCAGGATATGAATAATTTTACATTGTCATTGTAGTAATTCTTATGTGAAATTTTATGTAAACAAAATTTCAATTTTTTTTTTTTTTTTATAAGCTTGAACATATTTTGTTTAAAATCAGAGTAAGGTGATAAGAATAAGAATGATCAACATACAGATTCGTTAGTTTGAATCAATTCTTGTGATGTTTGCTTATTTATCTGTAATAAAACTGTAAACAACAAACAGTGTCTTAATGTTGCCTTTTAAAAACAACGAGAAAGTGCTTCTAACTTTATACAAATTCTACATTAGTTCACCATTGTCAATTGAGCAATATTAAAAAGTACAGTGCGAGATAATAAACGAGCTTCAACATGATATGTTTGATGCGCCGCTGGTAAATGCAATTGTTCATTTACTATTCATCGCAGTACAATCACACACAATGATAGATGACGGTGTTCCATATCTGTCTGACTGAATATCACTCGTGAAAAGGCCCAGCAGATCTTGATAAACATTGCCACTATACATGAGTGATGACATTCACTCTTTGTACAATATATACAAATGTACATGTACAGTATCATGTAAACTCACAGGCATCCTGGCCTACACTTCACTTGTATAGTAATTTGACTAATTGTGTCGGTTGTTTGGTTATCCTGCTGTGAATGACTACTGGAATGGGCTAACAAATAATTACCATAATCAAATACTCTGTAATGCGTAGGCCTATATGTCTAGGTACTTCTAAAATGGCATTACTCGCACAAAAGACATCTTTTAGTAGAGAGGAATTGGTGTATTATTTGTTCACAAATTGATTAAATAGGAAAACTGCAGCACGCTTATTGAACAATTGGAAGTAATATTAAATAAAATAATATACCGTGTTTGTATATATAAGCGCATATTCTCTGGTTAGTCCCTCAGCCTAAGTCCGTATTTGCTTAATCTGGGTTAGAATTTGGGTGGAAAATCCACAAGACTGCAGGGCTTACAGCTCAAATTTTTTACTGGACCAACAATTTGTTTACAAGACTAGAATCAAGAGGAGAAAAAACTTCTTACACAGTTTAACATATAAACTTAAGGCATTATTTTTTCGATTGAAAAACACAAGACCGCATTATATTTCTTCTGTGAGTTCATTGGTCTGACACTAAAATCACTGGCCTTGGGCCTGTGGTCCAGTGTAAATTTCAAGCCCTAATAATTGGAATAGAGAAATAGACGGGAAACAATACGGAATCAGAAACAGGAGGCCTGGAAATAAACGGAGGCAGGCCACAAAGGCCCTGGCCTCTGTTGTCCCTGGTCTTGGGCCTTGGTGCCCCTTAAAAAATGTCCCATACACTTTTAAGATTTTCCAGTGGAAGTGCCCTTTGCAAAATGAAATCGGCCTTTCCCTCTCAAATATGAAATTCCAGACCAGCAGAAAGGAAAACAACGAGCATGTCATTCAAATTTAAATACCAACAAAAGATGAAACTCACAATTATAGTTAGTGATATTTACTGTGAACAGAGGAGTTTGGGGGCAATTTTTGAATTGGTGAGCTACCTCCTTTAACAAACTCGGGTACGCCATTTCACAGTTTGGCTGAAGCTACTTGGAATGAGCGAGCTCTGCTGTGAAGTTTTGTATCATTTCAAAGGAAATGTTAATTTGATTGTTCAATGTAAAATTGCTTTATATATTTCATTTCATTGTTCTATGTTTTGTGCTGCACATAGAGGCTCCTCATATTATTATGACATTAGAAACTGAGGAAACTGACAGCATTGAATAAGAGAAATGTTTCTTTGTTTTTATTAAAACCGTATGTTAGGCCTTAGACATTTTGCACATCGTACATGAGGTTAAAACAAAAAAATAGACTTGTGCGAAACCCACGTACACGAAAGTCCGATCGTCAGTGCAAGTTTCTTTCCTTCATAAAAAACAAAACAAAAGCCAATGATATTGTTGTTGCACCAGAGCTTGAATGACATGGGCTTTCTATGTCCTGAAGCATATTGAATTATACAGGCGAATAACAGGTGCTTTTAAAGTCTGTCCTTTTTATCTCTACCTGAGAATGCATTTCATCTATGCGCTACTCATGGGAATCACTGGACGAAGGAGACAACGCTAATGGTTGGCAATTTGGCAGGAGAATGGCCAGGCTTCCCTTTAAGCTATAATACATGTTGAAAAAAGCATCACTAGGTTTTGAGTTGGATTATTCTATTTTTGTCAGGGTTGTGCTGCCATGTGAAAAAAAAATTAAATAAATAAAAAACCAGCCACCCGCTATGAAAACTCAGAACTTGATGAAAACCGTAAAAATGTGTTGTTCTGTATGAAATTACTTGTCATGAATTACTGAACTTTCTCTTTGTAAAGGCAGTTAAGTCAGGACTCAGATTTGGGGGGAAAATCCACAAAAACCAAAGGGCTTTTGTAACTCAGAATTTACACCAGAATCAAAATGAGAAAAGACCAGAATCAAAATGAGAACAGTTTTAAGGTATCTAGAGACTGGAGAAGATCTCTGTTGTCTTATTCGCTCTTTGCACGGATCCCCCATGTGCGTGTAGAGCCTCGACTTCATGCTTTATTTGTATTGTATTTATGTATCTCAGTTTGGATGAAAGTGTCCTTAGTGGTAGTACATTACCACGTCAACACAGAGTTCTATAATGCTTCTTATTCACTGCTGTCCCAAATTCAAGGCTCTACACGCCAATGGCTGAACGTGCGAGGGTCGAATTTGCAAGTAAACTTTTGATACTCAGCAGAATTGTGAATATATTTATGCTATTTATGAGACTCAAACTCAACACTTGAACACTATTTTTATAAAAAAACAAAGATATTGAATTGAAAAACACAAGACTTGTCCTGTCTTGAGTTTACGTGGCCTGGGGCTAAAATCAGTGGCCTCAGGCCTGCGGTCCAGTGTAAATTTCAAGCCTTGTTAGGATGTGAGCAAAACCCGTGTCTTAACTTGGAAGGCAGTGATTCTATAGTTAGGCTACATATAGTCAACACCAATGCCCACAGATCTTAATTGCAACTGAACAAAAATATTTAGGGCTTTTTTGTGAGAATTTATTAATGAGTTTTAATGCCCTTAAAAAATATATATATATTTTTTTTTTCAGAAGAAAATTTATCATTCAACAACTCCAGACAAAATGCCACAGGGTGTGTACTTGACTATATAAAAAGAGCGGATATTACCGTATTTGCAACATTCGGAGAGTGCACAAACTGCACTCAAGAAAATTTGATTTTATTTTGTTTTTCACTGTCTGCCTGAAATCCCCAGTTGTAATACCTTAAGTGACACTGCTTTGTGTAAACATTGGTGGGAATCACTTCACGGGAAAAAAAAGGTGATAACATTTAGAGCTTAGCAGACTATGTTAAAACAGGAAGTAAACTTCTTCATTGTAAATCACTGTTAATGCCAACTCAAGATAATTTGCCAAGTACGTGTAGAATCTACACTGTAGAATCTAGATTGAAACACATTATCGGACCCCATCACAAACATTGTACATTGTACGAACTAACTTGATACATCGATGTGGAAACATGAAGAAGACGAACAAAGTTGATAGCTCTGAGTTCTTTGGAGATCCTTGCAAGGTTGTTTTATCAATTTAATAGACGTTGTAGTTTCCAGAGTTTTGTTTACATGCCAACATGGATGTTCTAACTCATGACAGCATTTATAGTTCATGTTTCTCTGAAAGATAAAACCCCTCCCGCTTTTTTTCCTCTTAACAAAACTTAATTACTGTACATTAAAAGAGCACAAGGCTTCAAATTGCTCTTCCTTATTACGTCCTTGAGCGTTTTTGTATGCCATTTAATCAATGGCAATCGGCTCATTCTACTACATTCCCAATAACATGGGTGATGACATGGGTGTAGTGACGTAAGGCGTTAATAGTTCAGTTGTGTACCATGGGGGGGGGGGGTTCTCTCTCGCACCCCTGAGGGCCAGCTTTTAAGACCCTTGTAAATCTCAGCCCATCGACTGTACCATGCTGAACACACACACACACGCACACCCAGGGTTGTACCAATCAATAACACTGGCCCGGAATAAAGAAGTCTCACAATATATAAGCGTCTTCCCAATTGTATGCGCCACCCTGTACGAAACACTTCACTCCCCAATCTCATCTCTATTCACCGTCATAAGGAGGGCCACCTCAAGAAAACAAATCATCTTGCTAACAATAACCTGGGAATTAGCATCTGGAGAGTGGTAGGTCTGTGTTTGGCTAGTGACTTACAGATCCAACGACTAGGAGTGACTAAATCTGTTTTGGTCATTGCTTTGAATTGGATTCTTGAAACAGACTGATCTGTAGACATCAAGATGAAGGGTTGCCCCTTAAATCTGATTTGGGGGGGGGGGGAGATTAACACACCAGCCTGGTCAGTTTGTGTTTAATAAGACTTGAGTAGTTCTCAAGGTGTTTCCTTGTTTCATTTTGGTATGTCATGGGTCATAGAGAAGGAACTCAATTATTGGGATTGGGTGAACCTGGCTTAATTTGTATACACTTGTACAAGACTCATAGTAATAATTCAAATAACTTACCGTAGTTTTCAAAACTTTATGAGCCATGTCTGTGAGGAACTTGTTCTATTAAAAAAATTGTTTTAACTGGACTTCCCTCTTTTATACTGCACAGATGCAGTGTTCGCCCCATGCATGAGCTAGCTTTTTGGGACGATATGTGTGAATCGTGTCACCGATCCGAAAGAATTCAGCCGGAAAAAATATATTAAAAATTGTGTACTTATATTTTTTTATTTTTTATTTTATTAACAAAACAAACAATTTTTATTTATTTTTATTATTTATTTATTTATTTATTTTTTTTTGGGGGGGGACTTTAGGTTAAATTCACAAAAAACATTATAAAAACATTTAGAATGCCCCAGATTGCACAGTAGAGCTTCTAAAACTAAAGATAAACACCAAGTAAAAAACATTCTTACGACCTTTTTTCAGCGTGCATAAGGCCAAACTTCCAAAATTTTGTTCAAGAATGCCCCCACAGTTTTGACAAACCTTGGGGAGAGAACCCTGGATGTATGACTCCATTCTGCTCCAATCATGCAAGCCTGATACTACATGGAGGTAATTACCTGGTCATTAATTGCCTCGATGCCCCTTCAAATGTTCTAGTAGAAGTTGCAGTTTCTCTCATAGAGGTGCCCTTCCCCAGAAAAAAAAAAAACAAACGTCTGACTCTTCCAAGAATGAAGAATCAGGCCTGATTATGTGCTCTCCTTTTCTCACATTATGAATGGTGAACGACATTTTGAAAATCAACGGTGTCGAAATTCATGCTCCTTCGCAGTTTATTTCTGATACACGACTTTAAGGATCATGCATTTCAGACAAATGCTTGAATCAGATTTCTTATTGTAGCTAGGGAAAGGGCACGCACCTGTACTCTGCTAACGAACGAAATATTGAAAAACAATGATGTAGAAATGTGCTCACATTCAAAGCAATTGTCTACCTCTCCATCAACATAAAACAAAAAATATATCCTGATCGCTTTCCAAATTACAAAATTTGTAATAGGGAGTTTTTTATCAGTGTTGCTGATATATACAGTAATGGTGTCCTTGTAACATGATGTGCAGCGTGATTGGATACCCCTGTATGCACAAAGCGTCCATGTACTGTAGTTTGAGAATCCAATTTTTGATTTATGAGTCGCCACAATGTGCAAGTCAGTCAGTTATGGTTTAAATTGATTGCATCTATGAGGCGGTCTACTTAACATGCTGAGGCACAAACCTTTACCGGTACTCTCATGTCTAAAGAAACAAAACAAAAAGGACTGTGAGTTTTTTGTATTGTATTAAAAATGCATTAGGAAGGTACACAGGCTGGATATACTTTGCTGTTGTGAGGACAAGGCAGTTTTTCCTTCGTTAAGGCAGGGATGTGATTTCTCCGTTTTTAACCGGAATTCCAGTTTTTTTTGCCCTAAAAAAAAAAAAAATCCTTTTTTTTTGGCCCCTCCCCCCCCCAAAAAAGATCAAATTCATAAAAAAATGAAGATAAAACCATATAATAACGCCCAAATTGCAGAGTAGGGCTTTTAAAACCAAAGATAAATGTTAATATTGGGCTTTATGATCGCAAGTTTTCGAGCTCGCATGCTTTCGCTCTTTGCGCTCAGAGTTCAGGTTTTTTTCTCAACAGCCTATCACATCCCTGTTAAGGACACCTCTATGATGGAAATTTGTATTTCTACTAGGAAATTTCTGATGGGGCATCAAGGCAAATGATTGAGGGGCAAGGAAGCGATTGGCTCTGTAGTGTCATGCCTGGATATATTTCTTGCCTCAGATCTGTTCTTGGGTTTGTGAAACTCTGTCCAAATGTTTTACTTCATAGTCTTGTAAAAAGTTAATCTAAGGATTCCTTTTATTTAATTTTCTTGTTACATATCTGTTTGAAGTATGTAAAAAATGTTTTTGGTAAAACTTTTTAAGCTCATGGTTGCAAAATTTGATGTAAAGTTGGAAGTGTTTCTAACTCAAAACATTGTTTTTTTTATAAAAACTACCTGTTTTTAAATTAGCTTTTGTTATACGGTACAAATAAATTGTTTAGTTACATTCTGCACCGATATAGAGTTCCATAAAAAAGCTCTGCCTTAAACTCAAATTCATGTACTGTAGGTTTCAAAAAAGAGTTTTCCTCAAACTCTTTTTTTTTTCACCGCCAAGTCAAATTTAATATATTTTTTAACAGAACACAAGTGAACAGGAAATTACTGATTCTAAATAAAACGAGGTGTTCGTGCACGTATTGCACGAACACCCAAAAAGAAATCTGTTTTTTCCTAATATAGACTAGCAAACAGCTATAATTTTGTTTGTGTACAGTTTTTGTATTTAACAAGGCTTGTATTGTTCGCCCTATGCTAATACCATAGGCTGTGTGAACAAGGTAAGGACTATGAACAATCTACTGTTAAGATAGTCTTTCAAAGAGTGCAGGGTCTGTCTGGTAAACAAGTGCACCTGAGGGGTCAAGAGGGGTGGGAAGACTGAGGAAAACTCCTCAAGTGTGGACTTGGTGAAGGATAGTGTGGCAAAATGAACAAATTACAGTATTCGGCTTAGCCAACATGGGGCTCAAACTTGTGGGGGAATTCCACTTGACCACAGGGCTCGCAGCTCAAAATATTTACTGGACCAGGATTTTGTTTTAAAGACCAGAAATTAAATAAGTGAAGAAAATAATATGAACTGAGTTAACAATTGAAGTGTTTAATTTGAACAAGCACCAAGAGAAGATTTATCTTATTAGTATTATGGGTTAAGTATTCTTCACTACTCAACGTATAACTAAATTGAAAGATATTTATTAGACTGAAAGTCAACACTTGAAAAAAATGCAAGACCGCTGGACTTGTCCAGTCATGACTTTACTGGCCTGATGCTAAAAATGCTGGCCTCAGGCCTGCAGTCCAGTGTTAATTTCGAGCCCTGCAACAGTGTATTATTTCTGACTAAAACTATCCAAGCTTTCCTGTGGTGCACAATGGAAAATTTACCTCAGAGACTCTATCTGAATTTGATTTTTTTTTCTGTAAAGGTCATTATAAATTAGAATGTTTTTCCAGTTAAACTATAAAACATGTACTAACCTATAAGTTCAAGTTTGTTCAAAAGTTATATGAGGTTTATATCACAACTACCCCCCACCAAAAACAGTTAGGGATGAAAACTATGCCCCTAAAAAGGAGACAAATTTATGACGTGGACATCTCATTTGGTCCTTGATAATGAGCATGGTGCACTCCCCTATTGTGTCATCATTGTGTGATTTGAATCTCAGGAACTCTTTACAAAAACAAATTTAATTTAAATTTCTTTTGTTGTCTCCAAGACCTTCACATAACAATTTCAGTCTTATCCCATATGCCTGCCCTGAATTACTGCTGTTTGTCATTTTAAAAAATTGGTTGATTTTCCGGGGGAAATTAATAAACAATTTATGTATGGCAGTTGGAAATATTTGTATAGCGCAATGCTGGTTACATGACAGATATATGAGGCCATGAGTCCAGGGTTACTGTAGTTCTGATGAAATTGAAGATCAACTACAAATAAAAGAAAATAAATAAAGACAACTTTCCCCCAGAAGTGGGTCTGTGTCATCTGTGAGGTAGAATTCCATGATGAAGCAGAAAAAAAATGGGACTCGTCTGACCCACATTCCTACAGTACTAGCATGGTCTAGTTGCGAGCAGGTGAAGGGCGGAGCCAGGGATGTTGAGTGAACCGAAGCTTGGGGAGCAAAGGGTTGAGAGGCTATGGGGCACAAAACAAAAAATGGAAGATCACATTATGTTACATACTTACTTATTCTCTCAAGTCTTTTGATTCATCGTCGATCGATCACCAGCTTTTTCACCTCAGTCTAGGGTTTTGTCACCAGTCAGAGATCAATTGATTGTCATTACAGGCTGTGTTTATCGTGCCTTTGCTTTTTTAACCCTTGTGGTATGTTTGCAGCAACCCTACTCAGTGAGCGATTTCCCTTGATAGCATAGCCAAAAAAAAGCTACACAAAATGTATCAGTTGCTACTCAAAGATGTGTATGTCTCCGATCAAACTCTGATTAAATGATACAATTGGTGGCAATTAGTCATTGTGTGGCCAGACCGTCTAGTTCCTTTAGGGGCTGCTCCCCAGGGCAACTGTGACAAAATGCAGTCACTAGTGATGCGGGCAGCTGTTTGGAGGACAGCTTCCAAACTCACAGGCTGGACTAGCAATCAAACCCATCCGGAACACATTTGCCCGGAATCGACCATATGACCATATTAAGCATTCAGTCTGCACAAAAAGGGTTCAGTCTAAAATTGCTATCACGAAATCGTTCCCTGCTACCTCACAAGGATAAAAACATAATGGACACTTAAGGACAAGGACGAAAAGTTTTACCTTGTCCCATCTTACCTTTAACTCTATAACCACTCCAGACCCATCAAACTCCGACGGCATGTTTTGTTTATAATTCTGAGAACTGCACCAGTAAAGTGATTATGCTTTCCATGCGATCAGGCATACCACCATAATCAGAGTCCAGTGTTATTATTTTGGTTAGGCTGAGGAAGGATGCTTGCTAAATCACCCTAAGGAGTTAAAGAACAAAATGAGTAAAAATGATTTTTGTGTGTGTATAGATTCTTTCAAAGGAAATGTTGAATAAATGTCTGGGCGCAAATTTCATGGCTCTGCTTACCGCCGAAATTTGTGCTTACGATCACCATTCTCCAAGTTTCTGGGCTAGCTGTGTAGCGAAGAATGCCTAGTAACATATGGACTACGCACGCGCACAAGCAAAAATTCCCTGCTAACCGTTGAAATAAGCTTGACATAAAGGGCGGAATTCCCTGCTTCCGTAAGCGCTGATTCTTTACTTGCAGTGAGCAGAGCCATGTAGTTAGGCCCTGGCGATCTACTATGATAAATCTCAAAAGAAAATATCCGTGGATGGTGGATGTATAATACAAGCCTGATACTTCACAATCAGTAAATGGCAACGAAGGACTCCTTGCCCCTGGTCAATGCTTTGGTGCCCTTTGAAATGTACAAATATTATTTCCCCAATAGAGCTGCCCTTTACGAATGAAAGCATGGTATTGCCATTTACAAGAATGAAGTATCAAATCGGGTAAAAAGGAATGAAATGTTCAATTTCATGTGATCTGGCCTCTAAATGATTGCAGAGCTGACATTTTGTGAGCTAACTAATAAGCACAGAGCCACAGAAATATAGATTTCAGTCAATCCAATACTCGGCGGCGCAAATACCATGCACTCAAATATGTTGAGGCTTTAAGAAAGTCACGGTGTGTTCATTGTTGGCTGTGCCCTCTCTGCAGATACCTTACATATATAGGCTCAGAACTGTAAGGTCTTTAGTACAATGTGTATGGGTTTTATAACTTGCTCTTGCATATTTGCTCCTGGTCAATAGAGTTTATCGGTCAAATATTTTCTAATAAAAAGTTCATGAATTGGCAAAAAGAAAAAATGTCTTTTCTGAGATTTTGATTTTTTGTTTCCAGATTTATAAGCTTTTTACACTTTTGATTGTAACGGATATGAAACTTGCAACTAGTGACCTTATAGCACTCAGCTGAGGATGTATTGAGACTTTTCTCCCATTTAAAACAACAAATTGCAGATGATATGTAGCAATAGTTAGTTTTGGGTGATATTTGCCTACTTGGCTCATGCGTGTAGTGTCTTGATGCCGTCATTATAGCCGCATCTACCTCCGGTGTGTGTAGCTTGTAATCTGTCCCATTTTGCTCCTCTATCTTGCCGCAGGTGGTATTGTAGTTTCCAAAGATGATTGTTACTGACTCCCTCTTCCCCCATATGCTTGGGATAATCTCTGGATTATCTTCTTAAAGCTTGTAAGGGATCATTACTGGAGAAACCAGATCTTGGTTGGATTAACCCTGTCAAGGAAACAGAAAGGGAGCCCTGCGGACAGATATAGCCGGGGACTTGTGTTCTGTCACACAGTTCTGCACTGCATGCATACTTCATGTATACCTCATTATAAAATGGCATTTTAGCTGATTTTATGACAGCTAAGCATTCTTGTCTGTATTATGTTGCTGTCCTCAAAGTTGGCCTTGTTTGGTTTATTTTCTTTCTTATGATGGACATCTCCAACAATATGAAAAAAAAACATTTTGCTGTTCACCGATGTATGAAGAAGCACTGTAATAAACAGTGCTCCCTGACTCCTGCAGGGGGGAAAACAAAGAAAGAAAAATCAAGAATGACAAATTTTACCATTTAAACCTCTATAGCAATGCAGTGAATGATTGATCTTGTACATCACAGCAAAATGCTTTACAAAATGTCTCAGTTACTACTCAAACATCTTCATCTGTGCAAAATTACTGGACGGAATCATTCCCCCAAATGTATTTTGCGAATTGATGTTGATTTTGTACAATTCAAGTGAAATGTAATTTATGACCTAAAAACACAGCCATTGAATGTTTGCAAGGCCACTTTGCAAAGAGCACTTCCATTGGAAATTCTTAAAGGTTTCAGGAAACATCTGAAGGGGCACCAAAGACAGAAGACCAGGGGCAACATCAGTTATGATCTCTTTTGCCTCTGGAAATTTTGCAGGGCCATTTTTATTTTGTAAACAGCACTTTCGTTGGAAAATTTTTTAAGTTATAAACTACAAGCCAAACTGACTAGGCAAACTTTAAATAATTTGGGGTTGAACAAAGAGTGGGATTTGAACAAACGACCTTCAGTGCCGGCACTATACCAACTGAGTTTTTATAGCCCTATGCTGGCGGTCTCCCTATTTTGTCAATCTGGAGGCCATTTGGTTCAAATCCCACTCTAGTCAATTTGTCTTTGTTCAACCCCAAATTATAGAAAATCTTAAAGGTTACAGGAAACATCTGAAGGGGCACCAAGGCCAGAAGACCAGGGGCAACATCAGCCTTGACCTCTGTGGCTTCTGTGTAATTCCAAACCTGTAAATAGCATAAAAATTACTATTTTCCAGACAGCTTTGTACAGAGCTTAATTTATTTCTTTGGCATCATCCAAGATTTCCTATTTCCGAGCATTTTAAAACTAATGAGTTTTCAAATGCGCACAACAATGTCCTAAAAAAAGTAACCTACTTTAAAAAATTTGGGTTTGAACAAAGAAAAATTTACTGGAGCGGGAGTTGAACCAACGACCTCCGGATTAACAAATTGGCGCTCTACTAACTGAGCTATCCAGCCCTATAATGGCGGTCTCCCTATTAGTCAATATCTTTGTTCGGGGGTGCCAGTCAGAAGCCATAACCGTTAGCTGCTGCCGTGTAGCCAGGGATCACACCCAAGTTTACTTTAAATATAGTACAGGATTACGCTGACAAAAATTAAACAATGCCCCTACCATTAAATGGATGAGAGATCCTTGCAAGACAGCCTGGCAAACCATATTCTATTTTAACAATCATGGCATTAACATCAAATAGAAATTGACGAATAGTATTAGCTGTTGCAAACCAAAAGGACCTATGGTATATAAATGCAAAAAATAGTTAGTGGCCTGACGTTTCGACCCTATAGCAGAGTCTTTCTCGAAGGATAAAATGGAAATTGGTTTATTTTTTTTAGGCAAATGAATATTAGTAAACAAACAACAATCAAGACCCTCTTGTTCAGTAAGAAAGGGATAATTATTCTCCCAAACTTCCTTGAGTCATTTTCCAGGTTACTTCCTCACTGTAACAAAATCCACGTAATCCATCGGGAGGGTTAAACAACGGAGCGTGCACGCACAACTCTCAGCCAATGATAGGTCTTCCTTGGACCTCAGCGTTTGAGCTTGTGATGTCACAAGTGTGATTTACTAGGATCCTTTTCTCGTAATCTAGCAAAATCTAACACCATGTATGAAAACTCAATACGCAAATGATTGGACTCTGATTCTGATGATATGCATGATCACAGTAAAACATGATCAGTTCACTAATGCAGTCCTCAGTCCTCACTATTCAGAAACTCAACATCCAAACTGTTGGACTATGTGGACTCTGTTTATGGCCGTATTCTTGCTTCCACTGTATAAAGCATGTAATCAATTCACCAATGCAGAGTTTCACAGAATCAAACAAACCATGCCGTTGGATTTTGAAAGGCTGGACTCGGTTTCACAAAGAGCTAAAATTGGTCTTAACTGCAAATCACTCTTAATTGCTAAGCAAATTATGATGTCACAATACAAATCATTATAGCAATACTGACAACTCATCTTAAGCTGAATCTTAGTGCTTTATGAAATTGGTCCCTGTTGTGGTTAGGGTTAACTTGACAAAACTTTGGAAAAGAAACATGCACCTTCACCAAACTGACACTGTAAATTTATGACTGAGGTAAGTCCAATAAAATTTGTTGATGCAGTTTCAAACCGTTTCACAGAGAGCGTGAATACATGTAGAGCTATAGTTGAGCTGAATAATTCATTATTCACCACTAATTAATTACTGGATTATTGCTGCAGTAACTAGGTGATGCCAGTGGAATACATTAACATTTCCATCCAGTAGACCAAGAGGCCATTTATTTTTCCTCAATAATGAGCTAAAGTGAGCAAGTTTCCTTGACTATATGGCAGCCATAGATACTGTACAGCCTACCCCATTTACACTGTATGGAGGTACCGATACACAGAAATAATGTGTGTATTTTTCAATTGTGTAATAAAATGTGTTAGGCTAACAAAATAAAAAATAAAAAAATGGCAATATTATATGGCAAGCTAAGTGTAATTTTTTTTATCTAGTTTATTTATTCATTCATTTGTAATCTAATATTCACAGGGTAACCAGGAAATATCCATCAAAGCACTTCATGTTCATAAATAATGTGAAAGACTTTTCAAAAGCTTTTTGTCCAACTTAAAATTTAATGCAATAATGGCAATCTATACAAGAGCGATTTCGATTGGTGCATCTCTATTGTCCAAGTATAAAAAATTAAAAAAATTAAACCATTTATTTTGTTTTTGTGCGATATGTTGTATTCTTGTTTTTTACTAATATATACAGTCGACCCTTGTTAATTTGGACTGGCCCGTTTTCCTTGTATTATCCGAACCTTGTCTTAAATGCATAAAGTGCATGCACTACACACGTGTATAGGCTAGAATGAAGCGGTTTGCTTCCTAGTACAGTTCTTACGAGCATCCTGTACACAAAAATATCAATGCATTTTTCTTGACTATGATCATAGAAATTTCATATTTTGTATTTAACTCAAGATAAAAATCATAGCAAAGTAATGTCAAAGTTGCTGTTCATGTGACCATAATATGACAGATTCGGTACTGGGTACTGCGTAGCGCCTATGCATGCTGCTGAATGTTTTTTTCGTTGGTAGTCGTCCAACATTTCAAGCCTAGGGTAACAGCGAAATGTTTCTAGGGGAGTTCAGATCGGACAGAACTGCATGGCCGGTCCGATCCGTTTGGCAACAAGAATGTAATTTCCAAACCTTGACTGAACGGTAAGCAATATTTTTTAAGATCTCGCTTCAAAAGTATGATAAACAATATATTTTGTCATCATGGGGCTGCAAAAATACCTCATATTTTCCATGTGCTCATATCTTTAGTTTTTTAAGACATAGAAACACGCATGGGACAGTTGGAGACCGGTGAAAAACCTCGTTTAAACCGGCGTCTCATATCTTTCGAGCTCGTATTAACGAGAGTTGACTGTACATGAAAGGTCATCTGAAGATCACTGTCTTTTTTTTGATATGATACAACGACAGATGCCCCATTTCCCCAGTTGTCAAGTAGCAATTTGAGGAACGAGTTAAGCCTCCGCCCTAAATGCATGCTGCCTATCAACCCCGCATCAGTAGTCCATGCCCATCAGCTAGGTGAAAACAGATCTGATAAAAAGCATGGGGAGGAGGACTGTATCTTTGTCCTGTGTCATGGACAGATTGGGAAGATTCCACGTTACATTTTGTATAGCGATGAGGCTGATGATGATTTATTATGAAATCCCGGAAGAGACAAAGTTCTTCTTATCAGTGGACAATGAAATTGTCTACAAATCTATTTTGTGTAGATACAGTGTTTTTAATATTCCATGTTACATTTTGTAGCGATGAGGCTGATGATGATTTATTATGAGATAGAGCAAATCCCGGAAGAGACAAAGTTCTTCTTATCAGTGGACAATGAAATTGTCCGCAAATCTATTTTGTGTAGATACAGTGTTTTTAATATTTCTTTACCCTTTGGAGAGTACGGCTGCTTATCCATTTGCACCAATATGCCCACAGAGGCTGCAAATAGCCACAGTGGTTGACCAAGTCCTACTCAGCCAAAAAGGTCTTGTCCTGACCTTAAACAAAGTTGTCAAAATTTCAAGGGTTACTGTTATCAATTTTAAGAGAGAAAAAAAATGTGACTTTTATATTCGAAACCAAGATATGCTACAAAATCCAGGAAAACAGCTTTGTCTGGGTATTTGGCAGAAAAACATGTCCCCTCTTAATGGTTTTAATGTACAATTTTGATGCTACTTGTACTTTTATAATGTATAGCAATAGTAGCCAAATGTTTTTCTACAATCCTTCCTAACCGATCAAGATGCTTCAACACGCTTAACACCACTGTTATCATTATCATAATTATTGTTACTTGTACGGTGTCATTACTTTTTCATGGGTAAGGTCGTTCAGGCAAAACAAATGAAAAATTCATTAGTCAGGCCGCATAAGAAGGCTCTGTGTAATGCGATTATTCAACTTCAAGGTTTAGTAGCACACCACAAAGTGGTTCATAGGGAAATTTTGGGGGTACAGTACAGTCTCCATGTAAAAGTGTTTACCAACGTTACCCTGCAGTGCTGTGCTTTATCTTGATTCAAAGAGAGTAAGAATATCGATACAGCGGCAA
The DNA here is from genome assembly GCA_023634235.1 of Pisaster brevispinus. Classification (NCBI taxonomy): domain Eukaryota; kingdom Metazoa; phylum Echinodermata; class Asteroidea; order Forcipulatida; family Asteriidae; genus Pisaster; species Pisaster brevispinus. The sequence goes on along the minus strand of JAMKCF010000021.1, from coordinate 5,237,438 downwards.
TTTTTGCCTACATTTCGAATTTGAGGAGAGTTGTCACAGCTGTAGTCAACAGTTTGACCAACAAAACCAATTTGATAACTTGTCTTGATTAAAGGGGAATAGGCATCAACAATTTTTGCAAACAGTTTGAATACTCTACCTTATCTTGGTTCAAAGCTTACCAGCAGCAGAAGTTTGGCAAACTTGTTCTACCATGTTTTATCTTGACTCAATAAGAAAGACTGTATATATACCAAGAATTTTGCCTACCCTACCAATAGCCCATATCGCAATGCATTTTGGGAAACCAAATACAAATAAACCAAGCTGCCAAGATCAACACCATGTTGTAGTTTACGAGCAACTATGCTAGGTTTTATAGTTCTGTACCGCATTTGTTCAAAATCAGTGGCAATGCTGGTTGCCGGTGTGAGCTTGAACTTGGATTTCACCCAGAATCCTTTGCGCGCCGATTATGCGCATTGGGGGGAACGCATTTGGGATTCCGTGCCCTATCCTCAGAATCGAAGAAAGCAACCACACCAGAAGCAGAATTTACGCCAACGCTACAAAAGCTGCACTTAATCTCCAGTACAGAAATGCGTCATGTGAAGGTTTTCATTATTAGAGGAAAGCTAAATCACCTCCCATTATCATTCTTGCCATCAATTGACATCATGCTCAAGTCTTGGGGAAGCAGCTTCTCCCTTAAGAGAGTCTATTCATATTTTAGTGTTTTTCCCGTGCTGTACTGCGGGGGGGGGGGGGGGGGGGGGGGGTAGGGGTTGGACGATGGCGCGGTCATGTGCACTGCAACATCACTTAAGCAAACGAGCTTGGGTCCTAATCATGAATTATGTAAGACACCTGTTCTGTCTATAGACCGGCGCTTCATTTGACTAACTGTTGTACAACATTATTCAGCCAGCCTTGCCGTTTCATTTAATCTACCACATTTTTGTTCAGTTTTATTTTTTAGGTATGTGTTTGTTTTCTTTCTAAATGCAGACCGATATTCAAGGCCTCCACCATTATCTTTTTTCCCTGTGAAATTATTGATGTTTGTTTTTGAAAGAATATTGTCAGGGATTACAGATGACAGTATGAAATTGATCCAATATTCATAAATACCCGGGACAGTTTATCCGTTCTGATTGGTGGAGAGGAGATCACGCGGCCATGTTTAAACGTGTGATATAAGCACGATGAGAAATGTTTAAACATAATGTGTGGTAACGCAGTCAATACATACCTGTAATCAGTGTATAATTTATAACAGTCCCTGTGCGCCCCCATTCCCGCAGCCATTGAGCGTCGCATGCATTTTTACCCTTCATGAAACGGATCCAGAGAGCAGGACAAAAACTTAAAATTTTCAGGTTTTTTAAAACAGATTTTCCAATATTTCTTAAAGCTTTTTTACAAAAACAGCTTTATCCTTTTTTCGGCTCGGTCGTTTACCGCGTGGCCACAACCCTGCCAGTTTTAAATGAAATTTCAAGACCTTGTCCCACCCTTTTATTCCCTTATTCCATATACGATCCAACCAAGGTTGTTTTTTCTTTTTTTTTTGCAAGATTTAGGAAAGCCCCGAGTAAATATAGTGCTTTTAAAACATCTCTGTAGGGCCAGACTAAATCATGTTGTAGATTTTACTTTATAGTTGTCTCTTCTTTCTTTTTTGGAATGAAAATGAGAACATTACAAACTAATGAAAATAAACTAAAGCGACCTGTGCACTTTGACCCAGTCTTAGTCTTTTTCTGTCATTATCTTTACCTTGTGACAAGTTTCTTTATCTATTTCTCTTTAATAGAGAACCAAGGCTTAAATGTCTCAGATTTCAAACTTACACAAATCTTTGAGGCCTGCACCACGTTCTTTTTCCCATGAGAAGTATAGATTGTTTTCCTCTAAAATGTTGTTGAGATGTAAACCTCCTGCATCAGTTAAGAAACTAAGAAAAATGAATCCTCGAAAGTTTGCAGAAAAAAAATGTATAGCCTACAAATTACTAAACAGTTAATGTTTGGTCGTTCATCATTGGATCTATTTTTACACAAGAAATTGGAAGGATGCATAGTCTGCTGTGGCATTGAGAATAGTAGTAATGTAATATAAGAAATTTTAAAAGCTTTTATTACGCAAAATTGTGCAATTATATACAGTATACAATGCCCAATCAATATTATAGTCTAGATTTTTCTCCCCCCAAAATAAAAATGAACGAGTAAACTGTGACCAGTTTCATTTTCTGGAAATTTCAAAATTTGAAATTTGTCATATTATAATACATTTATCAATATAACTAACTTCGAGATAATATAACAGGGTGTGCTGAACATTTATGAGAGTGAAAATATAAAATGTTCAAAGAGTTGCTTATAACTCTTAGAAAGATGGTCATGGTCATGAAATAGTTTTGCTCGAATGCTGTAGTTTATGTGAATACGTTAAATGATGAGGTTTTTTTTATCTCACAAGCCCAAAACCCAATGTTTGCAAACGGTGAAAACATATATAATGGGTGTTTTTCACATTTTTTTCTTCATTAATTTTGGGTCGAACAAAGGAAAATTTACGAGAGTAGGTCATGAACCTGTGACTTTCAGATTAATGTGCCAGTGTTCCACCAACTGAGTTATCTAGTCCCTGATGTTGGTGATCTCCCTATTTTGTCAATATCTCTTTTTTCTTTTTTTGAGTGACTCCATTGACCGATTTAGCTTAAACTGTTATTTCATATATATGTTGGGTCCTATAAAGTGTGGACGCTGGTCTTTGGCAATTACCAACGTTGTCCAACTGCTTATATTGTTACAAATATATATATCACTGTTGAGGATTGACCCACATATTGATTAAGGTAAAAAAATTTAGGTGAAGCAGGTTCATAAAACAACTTATTAGATGGAGAAGACGGAAACTGAAGAGACAAGGACCCGAGGCAACACACTCGCATGTACATGTTGATGCTCATTGACATCACAATCCACTACGTGGGTTGGATGTGGTCAAAGTACTTCAATCATGACAGGTAAATGTACATGCAGCTAGGCGTTAGAGTAGAAGGATTGTGGCCGGGGTCAGAGCCTTTGGCAAGAAAAAAAACCCTTCCTGGTTCTGGTAACGTGTCGAGATTCTGTTTTGACATGGCTATAGCTATCGTCAAAGCAACAGCCGTTAAGTAAGCTGTCAAGTGCTAGCGTGTTTTCAATCATTTCGGTAGTCTTGGTGCAAGATGTCCTTTGTGCATTTTGCTGCCCAATTAGTTACTGCACACGTACTGTGCAGCGATTCAGCGGGTCTCTGGTCTCGGCGCTCTAGAACAGTCGGGAGGGTTCATTAATCAGTGAGAGCTGCATGGGTGTAGATCGCCCTTTTATCCGTGAATCGTGGAAGGCCGGAATTGCTACACAGTGTAGCATAACCAGTCAGGCAGCAAAAATGCGCTGAGAGCGTCATGCACCAAGAGTAACATTTTGGGGAATCTTGGGTTTCCATGTACATTGCTTTAACTTGTCAAGAAAACTAAATCAAGAGGTTTGAACATTTAATACAATATTGATCATGTTGATACTTGCATGAGCTATTTTTGCCGAATACTCTGAACTAGGAATTCGCACAATAATTAAAGATGGTATTTTCATCATGATCATAGCAGGCCTGTGACTGCACATGGAAAAACTCTAATCCAGTTACTGCAAGCACGTACACGCTGACCATCACATCACAGTGTAATAATGACGCTGCCCTTTGTGGTGTAACAGCCAGCGCATGCGTGCAGTAACTGAATTAGAGTTCAGCCAAAGTCCTCCTATAATCATGATGACAGTCTCCCTTTTTAGAAGACAAATTTTAGAAGACAAATTTTAGAAGACAAATTTTAGAAGACAAATTTTAGAAGACAAATTTTAGAAGACAAATTTTAGAAGACAAAATTTTAGAAGACAAATTTTAGAAGACAAATTTTAGAAGACAAATTTTAGAAGACAAATTTTGTACACATTCTAATGCCAGATACCGTTCGTGACGTCATAGAAAAACCTTGTTACTGGACACAGGACCTTAAGGCCAACTCTTACGTAGTATTTGATAGAGGAAAGTCGTGGCTGAGAGGTTACGAGCACCGGACTCAAGCTCTGGTGTTTCTGATCAGCAGAGTCTGGGTTCAAGTCCTGGTTGTGACATTTGTGTCCTTGAGTAAGATAGTTTACCGTAATTGCTTTGTCCTTTAGTTGGGACATCAATTCATAGGTCCTGTGTAATAGGATTGGTAGTACACATAAAAGAATCCAGATCACTTATCATGGAAGAGTAGGGGTTAACCCCAGTGTTTCTGGTTCACATAGCAAGCACCCATCGTTTACAGGTTTCCTCAGGCTTGTGAGCTACAGTAATTAAGTTCACTTATGAGGCATCCTTGGTTTCGACTTTTGAAAATGTCAATCTGAAGCAAGTCGTGCATAAAGGAAATCCACAGTAAAGCACTTTCAAAATGTGTGAACATTTTAACCCGGGAGAACCTGTTCCCCCCCCCCCTCTGTGATTAAACTCAATACTTTGACTATTTTCTCTTTGGCATTGAGGTAAAGGAATCGGCAAATATCACCCCTTGGGTTGAAGAAACCTGTAAAGAGAATACGATGTTCTGCTTGAGTTGATAGAGAAACCTTGAGGAGGAGAAGTCCAGTTGAAATAATCGATATTGACTAAAGAGGTCAACATACATTCATACTGTTGATAGTTTATGCATTGTTGTGCATTACTTGCTCCAACTGTCATATATTTGAGTGTCTTTTATACAAATTTTGAGGGGTGAACGAAGAAATTTGACTAGAGCAGGATTTGAACCAGGGACCTGTGGGTTTAAGAGCTGGTACTCTACCGATTTTTCTGTGTTCTTCCCAGAACTGATTTTTGATTATGCAGTCAGTTTTCCGTGTGGTTTATAACTATTTTCGCATTTACACACAGACAACTGTTTTTACATGGCTTGTCAGATTATCTTCTAACAAATAGTAAATGGTAATAAGTATAGTAAAGTAAAGAGACTGAAAAGGCACTTGTTTAAGGAAAATGCAAACGGAAACTACAGTTTTAATGGTTTTAATCTAGTGCCCCCTCCTCCCACTAAAACAAAATTGTGCATCTCCTTGTTATAAGCCCCTTCAAATTTTACCCTAGTTTTGTCACTGCCGGTGCATAGAGTTAATAGAATCAGGGCCATGAGGAGTTGTAGCCCTGTTTGTTGTTAAATTATGTCACTTACATCACCGGGATTGCAGTTTTTTTTCTTCAAGTAAGCTAGGGTAACCCAGGCTTTAGAAAAACGCGTGATATTTAATAAGAAAAAAAGGGTGACCACTTAGTGACCTTTTGTATCCCCATGGCGATGCGACTTCTAAGCGAAGCACAAGCCCGCGTAAAATTACTCTCTCGGTGTACTGCCGTGACAAGATTGTGTGTGACAGAATCTATACAAAATTCAACTTGATCGGTCGGCATGAGCCGGGGAAGTCCACAAATATTCCTGTGTATGAATTGCGCATTCAGAGTCCGGCCTTTTTTGTTTGTGGGAACCGAGATCGAATCCAATAAAATATTGTGTCTAACCGAGACAGCCTCACTTCCTGAGGCCAAGAAAGCGTCTTGGGATCAGCCAGTGTAAAATGAGATTCAAGAGACTCTACTGAGATTTTAACTTGGTTAATATCTGTTAAATGCGGCACACTGTATCTGGGTCACACCAATAATTTGTACTTTAAGGCTTTTTTGTCCAGCCCCCCCCCCCCCCCCCCGAAAGGGATGTGGCATTTATGGTTTCAAGAGTTGATTATCTGTGATCAGAGAGGCATGCAGTGGTCTAAACATTTCGAGTGCATTTTGGATGTAACAAAAGAATGAAGTGACAATTAAAACATAACACGTGCAAAACCTTGATACATTATCGCAAACGTTGTGAACACTCTTCTTTGTTAATTTTTCAACCATTAAATTGTGTTCATTTTTCTTAAATGCAGCGTGTACTTTTGGTAATTATCCCACATGTTAATGACTAAAAAAAAACCTCACTTGGTAGAGAGCACTGGAGAGTTGTTGATTTTATAAAACATTATTAGAAACGACCCCCTTTGAAGTAACCCCCTAAATTTGAATCTGAAAAAAAGCTTCAGGCATGAAGCCTTTCTCAGGCATCTGAAAACACACATTTTTATGCAACAAGGGTGTTTTTTCTGTTCATTATGTCAGCAACTACGATGACCAATTGAGCCCAAATTTTCACAGGTATGTTATTTTATGCTTATGTTGGGACACACCAAGTGAGGATACTGGTCTTTGACAATTAACAAAAATAATACACTGCCTTTAAGAATCAGGTAGTTTCACTTTCTGCACTCTTCCAAGAAACATTATTGTACCATCCATAGAACTGGTTGATTGACAAGTCAACCCAAATACTGAAATTCACAATTCGTGTGTAGCACAAATTTATGGTGAATAAGGTTTTATGAGAACATTTTCTTGTAATGGTAGGCCTACTAAATAGAGTGCATTATATTGTCATTAACAGACAAGTAGAAACCCTCTTTTCCCTAAACCATACTTTGCAGAAATGAGTTTTGCAACATTAAAAAAGGTCCACAAATGGGAGTGAAACATTAAGGTAGACATTGATATGTCTCCCTACTGGCCAACGTCTTCCTAGTTTCCTTTAAGTCAGCAGAAAATGACTCCCTAAGGTGCCGTGTTTTTTATACATTTTTAATAGACAATATCAGTCATTGGAGTGTAATGATGCAGACATACAATGAAAATACTCTGGGTGAAGTACTTTTCCATATGGTAAATCAGATTCTTCTTTTTTTGCCTGTCTGTATACTTTCAGAAAAAAAAAATCCGCCCTCTGGTCATTATATTTATTTCCATAGCAACAGCCAAAACTCATGTAATGTTCAAATGTTTGTTAGTGCGTATGAAATTATCCAATAATGTCATGAGAGCCAAAACAAAAGTATATTGGATTTTGAAAGAGCATTCACTGATCAGAATTTAATTCACAGCATGATGAATTTTACAACTAAATTGAGAAGGTTGGGGGCCCGCTCAACCAGCTAGACTGTATCCATCCCATTCCAGTTCAAATCCTCCCATCACCATGTCACTAACAGTATAAGCAAATGCATTCCCCCCCCCCCCCCCCCCCCGATTGTTAGTCCAGCCGAGTCTGCTTGGTGGGTTCCAGATCTTCCCCCATTTATTGCTTCAGTCCTCTCACACCTGTGCTCCACAAACATCCAGGATGCCAAATACCGTGGTACAATCCTTCAGCATGCCCCAGGTGTACCACAGGCCAGTTAATCATTGTCACGCATGCAGCTTCGCAATAAAAACATTCCACATTACGACGACGACGACGGAGGGGAGATGCCGCCGTAGTCCATGCCTGAATTACAAATCTTCTCGCAAGCCCTTTTACACCTCTGCGTGCGATTTTGACCCGATATTTAGGAATTTTATCCGGAGCATTTAAGTAAGCTAGTCGTACAGAGCTGCAAATCCACAATATTTATGGACATTATCATTCAAGGTAGCATGTAAAAGTGTCAAAAATCCATGAATGAGAGTCTGAAATGAAACCTCTTCATTTTAGAAAGAGATTTTTATATGGGATGGGTCACTGTCTAGTAACAGTTCATTTGTGCACTCGCTTTTTAAAACTTTGTTTTAAAACAATAAGAGGAAATACATCTAATGGGTTTCACAGACTGGTTGTGGTTATTTCAATTTGTAAACAAGTTCCACGAACTACATTTAGCTGGTACCCTGTGGGGCAAAATGAAAACTAGTGTTTCTTGAATTAAAAAAAACAACCTGCTTGTCAACCAAAGGACTCATATAGTATTGCAAATGGTCGGGGTTATAAACTTTAAGTTTCAAACCTCGCAGGTTATTTTCATAGGCATTTTTTTCTCCAACTCTTCAGCCACAGAGTTTTTCTTAAACTTATTTTGTTTTCTCCTTTGAGATTGTTGATTGTTCCTTTCGGCACTAAGATTAAATATTTATTTATTTATTTATTTATTTATTTCATTTTATTTTACCAGGGTAGTGCCCCCCCCCCCTCATCAGTTGTCAAGGAACTGTTGTCTCCGTGGGGGGTGGGGGGCTTTGTATAACCTTTGAAAGAAATAACAGAAATAGGACCCTTTTTGCTAAGGAGCCATATTTGTTTCTACTTTCAGGATAGCTCTTTCAGAAGTAAAGCTTGCTGGTCATAAAAAAATATTAAGCCATTCTGCTTTTACTAAAGGTCTTTCACCTTTTACAATGTTTGCAATTTCATGATATCAGACAGAAGGGCAATTTTTTATTTTTTTTTTACATTTATGGATTGAGGACATCCAGTTTTGTCAGGAAATTACGGGGCACCCAAGGGTGACATTAAACAGGAAGGCATGTCAAGGAATCATGCCTTGACATATATTCCTGAAACTTGTGCAGGAACGGCAGATCTTTTCGATGTGTGGAACTTGAATTATAGTGGCTGTAGTGGTTACGGTTGTAAATTGAATCCTTCATTTATAAAGCAAGGTTATTACACATTTGTACGATTACATTACATTTGTGTACTATATATAGATATAACTAGTTCTTATATAGCGCATTTAACAATAACGTTATCAATGCGCTTTACATTAATGCCCTGGTCATTGGGCCAATAATCCTTCTGAGCTCCCTGGGGAGTATACAGCCCCGAGCTGCCCGGTGGCGCTCCGCAGGCTTTTGCAAACACAATATCAACCTCTACCCTCTACCCATTTATACCCCTGGGTGAAGAGAAGCAATTATAGTAAAAGCATCTTGCTCAACAAGGACACAAGTGTCATGACCGGGATTCGAACCCACACCCTGATGAATTAACCACCAGAACTTGAATTCGATGCTCTAAACGGCTCGGCCATGACACCCTATTCCATAGAAATAGTATAATTGATGGGTGACCCACAGAAGGACTTTGATCAAGGTAGGGTCATACTTTGGTACTGACCCCAGCGCCATAACTAGAGTAAAAGCTTAGGGGGCACAAGGGGGGGGGGCACCATTTTTCCTAGGTGGGCACTTCTGACCAAGTTTCTGTTTGCCTTCTTCTTAAACAAACCTCTTTTTAGCATCTTTTTAAAAAATGTAATTTAGGCTACTATTTAAAAAAAAAGATGATTTGGTGTTAGTGTAAAAACAAATACATTGTCTGTGTGTAAATGGAAAAATAGTTTTAAAAACATCAAAGTTATCATATTTAAGCATGTAAAATGTAATATTTTACTCTGGAAATTTCCAATCCCAAAAGTCAAGAATTCAAATGGGGAGGAGGGGGGGGGCATGTCCCCCCCCTTAGTTACACCACTGATTAACAACGATAACAAATTGTGTTATTTCTGTTCGAAAGCTCATGCTATAAAGATGATAATGGTAGTAAGTATCCTGTGAAATTGTTTTGTCTTGAATGCCCCCGTTGATCAGAAATCAATAAAAAACATTTGAGTCTGAGACAGATTTCTGAGGGTTGGTGTCCGTTTGCGAATGCTGCGGCCAGAGATGCGGTTGGTACCCGCTGTCACCTCGCTAAACATGGATGGATTCAACGTTCCTGTGAAAATACTGTGATATTATTTTTGCTGATATCTCAACAAGTAGACACTGTTGAAACTTTCACATGTGACTTTTATTGTATCTTTCTTATTAATTTTGCCAATAATTAATTTTACCGCATTCAAGGTCAAAGGCATTGTACACGGCTTGATATATGCGTCAGGCTTGTGTCGTTCTAAAAGACCAGTTAGCGTACAGTCATGGTACGCGGGGTCTGTGATTAATCACGCAAGTTGTTTTTGTTTTGTTCTGGCGCATTTTAGAAGATGCAAACGTTTCATAGAAAAAAGTTTCCCTTTTTTGGCAGCTCGGTTAGGGGCAACACCTTTCCTTTTTTTTATCGTCCGAGTATAAATCAGCATTACGTTGGAAAAAAAACAACAAAACTATGACCCTAGCTTAAGCAAGTTTACTTGTAAATATTTTACAAAATGTTTCATTGTTTTATTTCAATGTTCCATTGTTTTAATTAGAACCTGAGTAGCCAGGTTGAATTTTTGCAAGCTTCAAACCTTTATGCAATGTTTTACGGTAAATCATCAAATGACAGAAATACATAGATTATTAAAACACTGCAGTCCTTTACTTTTTTGAGAGGACAGGGCCGTTTTCATTTGGCAAAAGGCACTTCCACCAGAAAATCTTGAAAAGTCTATGGGAAACTTTTGACGTGACACCAAGGGCCAAGACCAGGGGGCAACTGAGGTTGTGGACTCCCTGTGTTGATCCAGGCCTTTTACAGTCAACAAGAATTTCACTGTTACAGAAACTGGCTCTTGTTATTTTAACCCTTCATGTTGACACTATTGCAATCTGCCCCCAAACCCCCCTCCCCATCCCTGTCCCCATCTACCGCCCTCAAGCATTCATTGTCACTACAAAACGCATGGCAGATTGCAACTTACAAAAGAGGTGGGGGGAAATTCAAATTTTTGAACTTTCTGGAATTTTGCGAAAAATGGCTTTAAGAAATTTTCCACTTCATTTACGTGGAGTACAGCAGTGGGTATTGATGTACCTTCTGGCCTTTACTCCTACCTACACAAATAAGAAAGACCTACATGTTGATGTGGGGTTCAACAATTATTTTTTGCTCCAGTAGCTTCTTGGAGACTCTTCATCCATCCTCTCTATCTTGCTTCTTTATTTATTGATTCATATAATTTTTTTTTCTTAACTAAAAAAATGTGTTTGACACATACCAATTGTTCCGAGAAAGATCAATTTTAAATACTGGAATGTGTGAAAACAAATTATCTCCCAATTTTTTTATTTTAGTTGCTAGCCAAATAAAAAGAAGCATGCCCCCAAAAACGCTGAAAAAAAACCCACAAACAGTTATTCAGTGCTATTTCAAAAACCTGCCCACCTAGATTGATCAAAACTTTCACAGGTCATACGGTGTGATAATAATTACAACACAATGCATGCAACTTGCGGGTTTCGATTTTGATGAAAGCCTGGTACAATGACTTTAGTTAGTCCACTTAAAATTGAATTCCTCAGACTATAGAGACACTTGCTATGTGGGATGGTTTGGGGAAAGCTTTTTTTATATAGCAATCTCCAGATGAGCGAATCCCGGTACCATTGTGTCAAACACATTCATTCAGAACTGTGTACTGGGTTTTGCCGTCACTTACAAAATTTGGCCCCCACTTACAAAACTTTGCCCCAAATCATGTGACATAGCAACTGTCTCTATTGTCCGAGAAGTTCACATTTAAGCGGTAAGTAGTTGTGACGAAGCAAGTCATTCAACCAGGCATGATTTAAATCTAATTATCAAATGGCCTATTGAAAAGCAGAGGAAAGAAATGAAAACACTCTTCCAGAGACCAACGATGTACTATACCTTTAATATAATTGTAGCATCTCCGAATCCAAGCTCACAGTCCTAAGGCAAGGACCACAAGGACGCCCGCCTCCACCCTCTACGTTTCTCCTTGAAGCGAGCAAAGGAAGAGCAGTGAGTGACTGCACTTTCATACTCCCATAGTATCCCTTCGCTCCACAGGGCCATTGATTGCTAGATTTAATACTTCCACTTGACTTACCTTCAGCCCATATTGGAGCCTTCTTATGAACTATATAGCCCATGTAGTACTACCTCCATGATAGCCGATCAAGGGGAAAATTGGGATGGCCGAGAGGGGGGCTGACAACATTACCGGGGATTGTTGAAAGTGTAAACAAATACAGCGGGACGGATTAAGGGATAAGGTATGTTCGTATCGGTTGCTTTATCTCTGGAAAAATGAGGAAAATATTATCTTTAATTTGAAAATTGGCATGGGGGAGGGGGAAGTGTGTGTGTGTATGTACCCTTTGAAGTGAGTTTTGGAGATGAAAAGAACTGGTGGTGCGATGAAAAATCAATTTAGTTTTTATCCAGAGATTAGGAGCGATACAGAGATGGAGAAAGCCTACTTTTTGTAAGCGGGACTAATAACGTTTGAGCTTGTGTGTTTTGTCATGAGTTAATTTTTTTACCTAAATCTGTTTTTTAAGGTGATGTCCTGTGTCCTCCAGTTAGCCGTTTTCTCTATGGACAAGAGTAAACTTGTAACGTCATAAGTTTACAAACAGAACCTGGACATCCTACAAGCACAATATAAACACACTTCAGTGGTAGAAAGCAGAACATTTGTTGTTGTCATGAGTTACTTTGAGTTACCTAAACAGGGTTCTCCCCATGCACAAGCTAGTGTATTGGGCCGATACGAACAAAAACAACAACCCCCAAAATAATGTTTTTAATTTGTTTTAATTTTTTTTTTTTACTTCAGATCAAATTCACAAAAATCATCAAGGTAAAACCATTAAGAATGCTCCAGATTGCATAGTAGGGCTTTTAAAACCAAGATAAACACCAAGTAGAAAACGTTACGAGGACCTGTTATTTGAAAAGTCCACAATGGTAACAAATTATACTTTGAACACATATTTGTTTTCATCCCTGCTGGATTCTTTCATTTAGCTCTAAAGTTTCTTGTCCAGATAGCAATTATCGGTTTTTCAAATTTCCAAAATGGTAAAAAAGGAATACACATTGAACGCATATATTTATTTTGAACCCTTCTTGATTCTTTTATGCATTTCCACTTCAAATTCCTGGCCCAGATAGCCAACGCCAGTATTTCAAATTTCCACAATGGTAAACAAAATATATATTCAACACGTATGTATATTTTTAACCCTGTTGGATTCTTTCTTTTACCACTGAATTTCCTGGTCCAGCAAAGCCAACAAGCAGTGTTTCCAAAATCTGCCATGGTAATTAATAGATATGTGTGTATATCTTGAACACAACCCCTCTGGATTATTTCATTTACCACAAAAGTTTCTGGTCCAGATAGCCAACGCCAGTGTTTCCAAATTTCAAAATGGTAAACAAAATAATATTGAACACCAACTATATTTCCAATCCCTCTGGATTCTTTCATTTTCCTCTAAATTTTCTTGAATTCCAATGCTTCAAATTTCCACAACGGGGGAAAACAAAACAAAATTAAATTCACATTTAACACATATTTATTTTTTTTAACCCCTGTGGATTCTTTCATTTACTGAAGTTCCTGGTTCAGAAAAGCCAACTCCAGTGTTTCAAAATTCCTCATAAGGTAAACAAAATTTACATTGAACACATCTGTATTTTTAACCCCTCTTGATTCCTTTATTCGTTTACACTTCAAATTCCTATCCAAGAATTTCCAAGGTCACTGTTCTCAAAAAACTACACTCGGCTAACTCTTTGCTTTCATATTAATTTCCAAATTCCAAGGATATTTTTACGGAGTGTCAATTTGATCAACCCTTTGCATCTTCAGTGATGTTGCCAAGCAGAAAAGGTCTAAAGGAATTTTTATTTACCGTCCGTCCTGGTATTTTGAGAAAAGGAAATTGATTTAATTATATTTGAGGGGGTCTGCTCTTTTTATGGCCCCCGACCTCCCCCCCCCCCCCCACACACACACACCTACAGACGTAACATTACAGTTTATGTAACACACACTTGGTTATCGAGGGAAATAGAAGTAACTTATGATTGTGTATTTAATTCCAGTGGAGACGAAATTCTGGCGTCTGTCTTCAACCAAACATTTATTTCTGTCTAGAACTAAAACCAAAATGAGAGAAGAGGAAATTTAAGAAGGCAGCTGTAATCGTCAGCAGGTGAAAAGAGAGTTTCGTTCTCTAATTGTCCTGAATCAATCACAGTGAATAGACTGGAAAGGTTGTCATTTCCATGTGTATTTTACATTGACAAGTCTCTATTGGGTGTTAACAAACAATAAGGTTCAACATGTCTGGAGTAGGGGCCAATCATTGATGAACAGCAATGTGGAATCTGCCCCATAAGAATTTCCCAGACATATTTGGCTGCCATAAAACTTGACAAGCTGTGTTTTCCCCTTGATAGCATAACTGATTTTGATTCTTTTTTTTGTGTAGGTGATTCATTTTCAAGCTATGCTGTCAGGTTCAAAGCCAAGTTTAACTCTCGAATTTTACACTGGACTGCAGCTGCGAGGCCAGTGATTTTACACTGGCCAGTTGATTTTTTACACTGGACCGCAGCTGCGAGGCCAGTGATTTTACACTGGCCAGTTGATTTTTTACACTGGACCGCAGCTGCGAGGCCAGTGATTTTAGTGTTGGGCCAGTAAACATATATCCGGACAAGTCCGGCGATCTTGTATTTTTTCAATTGAACAACAATAGGTCATCTTGTAACATCTTGAAGGGCAACAAAATTATGTTCAAATGTTGACTTTGAGTCTGATATACCTTTCAATTCTGTTGAGTAATGAAGTTTACTTAATACCCATAAAGACAAATGAGGTAAATCTCCTCTTACATGTCTAAGCGCTTGTGCAAATAAAAAAACAGTTAAAATGCATGTTAAACTCATGTTTCTCATTTTGATTCTGCCCCCTGTAAAACAAATTTGGGTCCAGTACACATTTTGAGCCACAGGCCCTACAGTTTTGTGGACTTTTCCCCCATAAATTGTCGCCCTAAAGTTACAGGATCCAATTTTATGGAGCTGTTTACCTGTAAGCACGTTTCTGTGCTAACTATATAGCTAAGCATAAATGTGTTTCATAAAACCATCCAGTAGATTTGACAGCACCTGTTCACCTAGACAGTGGATTTGCATTGTATGTCACTCAGTTGGAACCAGTCTCATAGTGCTGCTTACCCACTGAATTCTTCGCTTACAGTGCTTGTGAAGGACATATATCTTCAGGGCCCAATTTCATAGAGCTGCTTAAGCACAACAATTTGCTAAGCACAACAAAATTTTGCATACCAGATTAAGGTTACCATCCAAACTACTATGTCATGTGTACAATCTGTGACTGGTATCCTGCTCATTTCTGCTAAGCAGGAAATTGTTAAGCGATATTTTCTGCTTAAGCAGCTCTATGAAATTGGGCCCAGGCCGTAACCGCAGAATTATGCAGTGAATTGGAACCTGGGCAAATTTTCGTGCTAACTTTAGCAGAAAAATTTGCTTAATCCTAAGCGTATTTCACAGGTTAGCAAGAAATTGCGCGTTCACCATGAACTTGCATTGTCAAGTCATTCATTTTCAAACAGAAAGCACCGGAAAGTTAGCGTGCCTTTTCGTGTGCTTACGGTTAGCTGCCCTATGAAATGGAAACTCACGTAGTAAGCGCAAAATTTGCCGTTAAGTAGCTCTATGAAATTGGGGCCTGCTAACAAGAACCACTGCCAAGTAAGCGTGCCTCTTCCTATTGTTCATGGCAGCAGTGGTTACAGAATAGAAACTGTACTAAGCGCTGTTCTGTGAGCAGAAAACATCTGCTTACAGGCTTTACGGATGAAATTGACCCCAGATGAAGGAGCTGAAAAGTGCATTCAATGTACTAACACTTTTTCACTTGGTGTGCTGCACGTATAGGATTTACAGCCTTACCTGTTATATCCCATCCAAAGGACACTGACACTGACAATTTTAAAGGGCCTTGGACTCTACTGCCTGCAGACTAGTCTCACTCCTACTCCCAGTCAAATCATTCCACCGTAATAAAAAAGGTCTCTCATCCTTGTACTGACCACTACAGCACCCCCAGCCCCCACCTCCCTCGACTAGCCCCTAAGCCTTTTTGCTTTTTAATATTTGATACAAGTGAATGTATCCCATTTACAAAGAACTAAATACACTCCACCTTACAGTTTAAGAAATTAATGGAATGGATTGACTGCGATGTGAAAGGTTTTAATGCCCACTGGGCAGTCAGCGGAAAGTGAATTTGATATGATTTTTGCAGTTTTGTTTTATTCACAGAATTTCTCTTTATCCACAAGTGCATATTTACTGTCGTTGGGAAAAAGTATTAGCTGTAGGCCTAAGTAGTGAGTTTCCTGGACAAATTTCCATCACAGGAGAAAGTGCTTTCAAGTTATAAAAAAAAAAAAGTTAGAAATATTCATTTTGCCAGTGCCCTGGACAAGATATAGCCTACATACATAGAGGGAATGGCCTCTGTTGCCCCTGGTTTTAGGGAGCCTTGATGCCCCTTTAAAGTGTTCCCATACACTTTGTGAAATTTTTCTTCTGTCTCCATTTTTTTGAGGTCCTCCATAATGATAAAAGGTCACACTTGGGTTCCAGTATTACTAACAATCATCATTACTATTTATAAATTTCAATAATTTAAAAGTCATAATCCCAATTTAATTGCACCAGATAACTTAAATCTCCAAGTGGCATCTCCATTCCAAATAGGCAAAAAAAAAAAACCACTAACAACTTTCTTCAGGCCTCTCATTCCATCCTACCTCGCTGACACCTAAAAAGCACAATGAATAATTAAAGCGGATAATTTCTCTGCATTTGCCAGCTGCCTCTGTCTCTCCTATTCAGGCAGGACCGATTTTTTTTTTACACCGCTGTCGGTCCGGTCACGGACTCCCAGAGGATTGAGAGAATTCCCCTTTCGGTGAATTGGCAATGCCGGGTTTTTTTTCTTTCGGGGCATCCTATATACCCTGTATCTGTCCTCCTACGCGCCTCGGAATATAGATTGAAATGTGGTCCTCGTGTGACTTCAGTGTATCTAATCATTGACTGTGGTGGATCAGTAATAATGGATCTGTGTAACACCACGTGAAGCGGACAATTTTCTTGCTTTACGTCGGGGGGGGGGGGGGGGTGGGGGGGGGACAAAAATAAAAGGGGAAATGGAAAATTGGATTCTTTGGGGGAGCATCGGTAATACGTGATCGGAATTCATCACATAGGGTTGCACAGATTGATATCTGGCTTCCCCCCAGGTTCTGGTGTGAGATCGGGAACAGTTTTTGCATGATCCAAAAGGTGTTAAGCCTCCTAATAAAAATCATGATTTGATTTTCAATGGGGTGTTTGGACCACAATGAGGTAGTCTTTACATGCACTTGTAGAAGCTCCCTTGTAGAAGCTCCCTTAGGTATAGCAAAAGAGACAAGTGTTTTTTTTGGTATGCCCCTGTCATTGTCATGATGCCCTTTTTTTGAAATGTTCTGATATAATTTCCCACTTGAAGGGTGGTCTTTATAGAATTTGTCATCTTATTTGCCTTTTATAAAAAAAACTAACAATAGAGGCAGTCCTTTTGTGCTCGCTCTGATCGCTGCCTTTTTCCCCGCTTTTTAAAAAATGTTCCGAAAGAAACTGATTAATTTTCAACTAGGAGGTTGTTTTTAACCACCGCGCCTCTGCGTGGTATTATTTTTCAGATTTTTACGGAACTTCCAAAGTTATTTTTGTCGGTGAGGATGTTGTTGTCATGATGAAACCCTGACTAAATAAATGTGTACTCATGAAATGCATAGGAAGTTTTTGTTCTCTTATGGGAAATTATGGAATGTCCTACATTGAATAGGCCTGAATCTTGGCTGTAAGACCGGGCTAGTAATAGACCATGGTAAGCTGAAATCTCGTACTTGCCTCCCATATGCCGAATACAGTCAAACTAGTGAGACAGCCTGTGGCTCTTTCTTTATCCTTGTTTGTACAACAAAAGGAGGAAGGTCAGGAATTGGGTAATCCCCAATTACCCATGGGAAAAGGGAAATTTGGAGCCTGAGTTCCAGTACCCTTTTGCCCTCTTTGTAGGAGAGAAACAAAGCGAAGCAAGGTAGATGCATACCTGTGCATGCTACACAATGGATTGATTGGGGGCGCATTTATACGTCAGCCGGTCAACTGACTACAACCAAAAGGGGACACTCCAAGCTGTTCCGGGCATTTATGCATGTCCACCATAATCCAGTTTGGAAAAGTTTTTTTGGGAAAACATGTCATTTGATGTGAAATGGTTATAAGGAAGCATCCCCTCTGCTCTTTTAAGAAACAATTGATGCCATATTTGCCTTGATGCCCTGTGAAATGTTTTAAAACAAAGTGATTTTCGTATGTAAATTTTCCACAAGGAGGTGGTGCGTTGAGGCTGAGTGGTTTAGTTCAATGGACTTGAGTTCTAGCGGTGAAGTCATTAGGGTGTGGGTTCGAATCCCAGTCAAGACACTTGCGTCCTTGAGCAAGATACTTAACTGTAATTGCTTCATCTTCACCCAGGGGTAAATGATGGGTACCTGTGAGAGCACAGATGGTTCATGTAATTGATTCAGCTTGGTGCGCTACATACTTGGCAGTGCAGACTGTATATTCCCAAGGGAGCTGAGATGGTTCTTAGGAACAAAATAAATAGCCAAATGACCAGGGGTAGTTGGAAGCACAACGATCGTTTCCTTGGAATTGCTCTACATAAGAGACTTTACTTTGATTATATTTAAGTATATAGGAAATACTCCCTAACCCTCAAGGTATTGCTAGAGAAAGTTAGGATGCCTGAGAAATGTTCCAATATAAAATGAAGAAAAAAAATTTTCCACAAGGAGGCGTTCTTTAAGCATAGAGGAAGTGTCTCCCCTTGAAAGTATAGCCCTGGAGGCAGTTGTCTCTGTCCTCATGGTCATTGCCTTCATGCACTTTGCAATGTTTCCATTTAAACTTTGATGTAATTTCAACGAGGAGAGTGTGCAGGAGAAATCTCCTTACCCCCTTTCATCAAGCTAGCGATAGACTGTGGTGGTCTCGCACGTTTTCGATCATTAAGAGCCGGTACGTTTTGTCTTCTTCACACGTTAAAGGCAAGATACGTGGGAACCCAAGTTTCCCTAAAAAGACTTGTACTATATGTCTAAGAATAATTCTGTTTGTGCTCTTGGAGATTAGAAGTTTCACACTTTTAATCTGAATTCAATTTTTTTCTTTTTTGTCTGCTTGGTGGAAAAAATTGCTGTTAGTTTTCTCCAGATATCATGGCTCAAACAATGGACTTGTAGCACACAATTTTTACCCGACCAGAAATTATTTTACAAGACCAGAATCATTGAAAGTGGTAGACTGTTCCACTCCTTTGCTGCAGTGACTGTGAAGGTTCTGTCACCAGCCTTGTTGTGGGTGTGTGGGAATTAATGAGAGAGAACTTTCTACAAAGTTTAACATGTACACTGTTTTCATTTGAACAAACACTAAGAGAGGAGTAATCTTATTTGTCTTATGGGTAAGTGTTCTTTGATACTCAACAGAGTTGAAAGATATTTACCGGTACCAGACTCAAGGTCAACATTTGAACACCATTTTCTTTTTGTCACAGATATAACACAGTGCGAGGTGTTATTATCCAATTTAAAAAAAACCCAAAAGACCGCCAGACTTGTTGATGAGTTTACTGGCCTGGAGCTAAAATCACTGGCCTCAGGCCAGTGGTCCAGTGTAAAATTAAAGCCCTATATATACATAAATCTTGCTCTGTGTGCTTCTCTTCTGCCAGGGATACTGTCCCCGAAAGCTTATTGAAATCTTCAACTTCATGGGTTAGCAAATGGTTTACATGCCTTCATTTTAAAACTTGCATCCTAAAATTTTGAAACTAGTATCAGTGTGTCCTCACTCGAGTCCTCTGATAGTAGTCTCGCCATTTCCACAAAAGTTTCAGCGAATGTCCCCTTATACCATTTAAGGTAGCAGTACCAGTCAAATGTGTTTGTACTGCTGGCGTTGCCTTGATGCCCTTCAATGGGAGAAATTTGAGACGATAATAGCGGCTTCTTATGTTGCGCTTAAATCAGTCGCTCAGTGAAGCTCTTTATCACACCCGATGGGCATCTCAAAGCACTCAGTTTTTTTCCTGTAAGGGATGTGGAGCTACATTTTGAAGTATGAGTTTGTTTCCTTTTACACAACACCATGTAATGGTTTATAAGGTGCTGTGGTGCAATATGCAGCCAATCAAAGCAGGAACGCTAGAGTGAGCCCAGCATGCGTCCCACTCACCGGCCCTTTTCCTTTGTTCTCAGCATCAAGAACAATTGTCTCAAAAGTCTCCCGTTGTTTCGATACTAACCGATTTTACTAACCGTGAATTTATGGCGTGTCGTGGGCGAGCGGTTAAGAGCACTGGACCCAAGCCGTGGTAATTCTGATCAGCAGAGCGTGGGTTTGAGTCCTGGTCGTGACACCTGTGTCCTTAAGCAAGACACATTATTGCTGAATCCTTCAGATGGGGCGTAAAGCCGTTGATCCCGTGTGTTGTGTAATGCACGTAAAAGAACCCAGTGCACTTATTGTAAAGAGAAAGGGTTTGCCCCAGTGTTCCTGGTTTGATTGGCTGCATACTCCGCCTAGTAGCACCTTATAACCCAATGGTGCTATGTAGAGGAAAAAGGTCTCATCCTTCAAAAACATAGCTCCATATACATTGCAGGAAAACTGAGCGCCATGAGCATCACTGAGTGACGGATTTTAGCGCTACATAAGAAGCCACTACTATTATTATTAATTCTCCCCAATGAGGTGGTCTTCAAAAAGGTCCCTTACCCTGTTGGGCTAAGCATTCATCTTTGTTCCCCTGGTTATTGCCTTGTAATTTATTGCAGTAATTTTCTCAAGGTACCTGCTTGATATCTTAGACGAACCCGTGCGTGCAAGTGCTGCACGCCGCACTGCCAATGCTGGGATGCTGGCAGCACAAAGTATTATACACAAAGATATGAGAAAACTGTTTTTTGTGTTTTACTTTTTACACAACTTCCCTGGCAGGATAGCATGACATAATGATGTAGAACATATATATACTTATTAACTATCTGCAACTAACCAGAAAGTGAATACTGAAATTCTGACAAAAAACTTTGCAGATGTAACGCATTTTAAACCCTACTCTGTAGTTTCTGTGTCACGCTTAAACTCACCTCTTGTGTGTGCTGTTTTAAGGACTCAAATTCTGTTTTTTAGTTGCAAAACAATTATGGTCAGTGTTCTGCATCGTTATGTCATTCTGCCTAGTCTTATGGATATTGAGTAAATCATTGAGGAAGACACCTGTTTCACATAAAAAAGGGTTAAAAAGACAACAGTTTTCTCTCCTGTCTTTGTGTACAAAACCTTGCGCTGCCAGCATCCCAGCAATGGTGGCGTGGAGTGCAGCACTTTCGCGTACGGATTGATCCATACACAATGATCATTGTTAACGTTAACCACACAATTGTTTTTTTTCTCTGAAGCTACTGACTATTAATTTGCAACTCTTATATATTTCCCCAGTCCCCTATCAGTATCGGAATAGAAGTTGATTATTATTATTAATGAACTCTTCCTGGTACCCCGTGTGCTATATTAATAGGGTCACGCTACGTCATGAAAAAAACATTAAGATTACTGGCGCCCATCCTTCATTAAAAATTGACTGTATATTTTGACAATTCCGCGTGGGACTTAGTGTCTGAATTATAATTCCCTCTATAATTAATATGGTAAGCTGTACAAAGTCACAATTATTGATTAGCTTGTCATTCAACATGATACATATTGGTTTTTAGGGGTTGAGCCTGTAAGCATAAATGGTGGGGATGTGTTCAATTAATGATGGGTACAGATAGAGTATTGCGTGGTACGACAATCCTCGGAAGCATCCACCTTCTAAGAGGCATGTACTCACCGGGGCCCAATGTCATAAAGCTGTTAAGCAGAATCTTCTGCTTGGCAAATTTCCGTACTTAGCAAGAAATCAGCGGGGGGACCAGTGGCAACAATGTAAACTTTATGGACTGTTGGCTGGTAACCTGTTTCTGCTAAGCAAGATTTGTCTGTGCTTAGCAAGTTTTTGCGCTTGCAGTCTATATGAAATGATGATGATGATGATGATGATGATGATGATGATGATGATGATGGCAAATTTTATTTATTTCTTGTGGACAACATCTAGATGAGCTAATGGAGGTGTTTGATTTCTACTTGAGGTGAAATTGTATCAAGTTTGTGCACCGGGTTCAAAAAATTTGCTGAGAAATCTCATTACGAGTTGTCATATTTGCAGTGCATCATGGGAAAAGGTCAACAAGTTTTTTAGTCATAACCGCTTTTGTTCATTTGCTAAAAAGCAAGGGTTGTGTTTTGCTATGTTTACTGCATAAGATGGTGTTTTTTGTTGGGCTAGCACATTCATTTCAACTTTTTAAATGGCACAAACTACCTGTGCCTGTGTGTGTGTGATTTTTTTTTTTTACATAAACAATAATGTGCCATCATTCATCAATTCATGCTGTCCAAATTTAAACTGGAAAAAAAAATCAGAGGTTAAGCACACTGGACTCAAACTCTGGTGTTTCTGATCAGCGGAGTGTGGGTTCGAGTCCCGGTCTTGACAATTGTGTCCTTAAGCAAGACACTTAACCATTAACGCTTCGTCCTTCAGATGGGACGTAAAGCGCTACGTCCTGTAGGTCCTGTGTGTTGTGTAATTCTTTTGAGTAGTTTAGGTTCTAAAAAGAACCGGTGGTTAACAACTCAACGTTTCGATCAGTATGCTCTGATTGTCTTCAGGAGAATGGCATCAGAGCATACTGATCGAAACGTTGAGTCGTTAACCACCGGTTCTTTTTAGAACCTACACTACTCAAAAGAGATTTTCACATGGTGTTACCGCAAACCTCACTTAGTTATATTTCCACCATGCAAAGTTTCAAATCCTACTTAAAAGAACCCAGTTACACTTTATCGCTAAGAGAAAGGGTTCACCCCTGTGTGTCTGGCAGTGGCTGCTGAATGCGCCGTAAAACCCTTACCAGGTGCTACATAAATGGGTCTCGTAATTCAATAGCCTCAAAAAATTAATATAATAAGTGTTTTGAGACGCCCATAGATAAAGCTTTGTGTAAAACTTTTTATGATGATTATTATTAAATGGTATCTACAGATATTAATTAGTTTTGTTGAGTACACAATGTAAGAATCTCTTTTGTAAGAGTTGTTGACTCTGAAAAGAACCAGTTTGTTGTTCCCGTTGTTTGGATGACTCGTAAGCTCTAGTCATCATGTAGAGAGAGACGCTCAGAACCAAATCAACAGTAGCAACGGGCATTTCTCTGGATTTTTCCTGGTTTCAGGATTGCCTCAAAACATTGAGCCTTCAAATATTCTTGAAAGAAGTAAAGCAACCACCAACGAGAGAAAGAAATAGTCCACATTTGTATTTCTGAATCCTGAGCGGTAAGGTCTTGGAGGTTCTGGGTGTAGGATATTAAGGGGGAACCCGGGCTAGGAAGCCATTTTCAGGAATGTTCACCTTCGTCACATCTCATCCCTGTAGCCTTGTTCACTGTGTGTGCCCTAATGGGGACACATTTAGTGAGAAAGTTCTACCTCAGGTCGTTGTCACAGAGAGACTTTTCCAATCCACTTACATTTCCTTAATGAGATAATATCAACTAAAAGGTTGGGAACCAACCCACCAGCCCCCCTCCCCCCCTCCCCCTCTCCGAAGTAAAACCTCACGGTAATGCATGAGATAATAATGTGAACACATCAAATGATGCACTGCAATACTCCAAGTCAATCAGATGTTATTGAACTCTGGAGGAACCTATAAGCAGATTGGACGGACATCACCCGTACCCCCCACTTCTGTGATCCACTCAGCGGATTACGTAGGCAGTCAGCCACAGTTCCCGTCTCGCTTGATGTTGCATGGCTTAACTTCTGCACGTGTCCGACGTTGACTTGATATTATTTGTGGCGGGAGTAGAATCCAATCATGGGTTTTAGATCCATTATAAGGAACCTTATGGGATATCAGTTATTTGTCTGTGCCGTGGTAATGGTGGAGGATTAATGCTGAACTTGATATACATGCCGATATGGGGGCAGAGGGTCCTCCCCACCCCCCAATGTTTTTGTACTTTAACACACTATTTTCCTCTTGTACAGAAGTACCCCCCCCCCCAAAAAAAAAAAAAAATAAATAAATAAATAAATAAATAAATAAATAAATAAATAGGGGGGCCTAGAATAAAAATTTAAAAAATAAACAAATATATAATAATAATAATAATAATAATAATAGTAATAATAAATTTTAAAAAAATAATGACAATAATAATAAAAATAATAAAATAAAAAATAAAACTAAAAAATAAAAAAATAAAGAATTTAAATAAAAAAATCCTCTAAAGAATTGCTGAGATTCCAAGCACACAATGAAGACACAATAGTGGGGACCACCGTGCCCCATATCGAGCACCAAATGGAGCTTGACTTTGGTATTTTTAGTTGGTGTACTCTACTTGTGCGTAACATTCATTGCCATATTTTTGACTGCATGAGGGCGCTTTAAACGGCTAATTTCCTTGCACCACAATTACAGTTTTATCTTATTTTGACTGCCTGTATATTATGTTCCTTATATTAATTGCCAACTAGATAATAATAATAACAATGGAAAAAAAACACTTCGTTTTAAATGTGCGAATCACATAAATTTGTTTCGCACATGCCCTCACGTGGTCAACTAGGAATTATGAATAACTTTGTAGTTTGAGTAGTATGCCTCTGGATTTTTTCCCACAAGACTCGGGGAAAGCACTGAGTATACAGTGCTTTTACCACGTCGTTGTAGCGGAAAAAACCCAAATAATATATTCTTTATCCCTGATGCAAATATCACATCTCCTTAAACAAATTAACAAGTTTGGTTTTGTTGATTATTTCTTAGTTTGATGCATTAGGCCATTAAAGGACTTGTTCTTCAGCTCAAAACATGACTTTATTGATTGTTATAGAGTAACAATAACCAATCTTTCTGCGGATTTTAGTTAAAATGCATTCAAGTTTGAAAAATGTGTCTTTTTTTCACAGAACTCAGGAAAGTACTGAGCATACAGTACTTAAGACACATCGGTGTATGGGTAAAAACAGTTTGTATATATTTTCAATCTTACCAATGTTATACAAATGCTTTAAGCAATGAAATTGCCCATTATATAGTGCCACTATAGATGAGAAAAAATAAAACCTATTAGAAGCCATTTTTTCCCAATGCAAAAAAATATATAATGTATTAGACCTACTCATGTACCATCAAATAAATAGATAATTTACCCTCAGGCTACAAGCACAATACTTGGGAGTCCAATTTATAAAACTTTTGTAGCGTGTAACTATCCTGGTATAGTTTGTAATTATAGTAATGATGCCTAGAGACAGGCGACTGACTTGCTGTGAAATTACTGCTCAAAACATTTGTGATGGTTCAAGGTTAACTCCAGCTTTGTGTTTGTACTATGCCATGAAGCCGTTGTTTGGTATAGCTGGATCTGGTTGAGCCGGATCTGGGAATGTTCAATTATCAGTGCGTGAAGCTTGCAGTGGCGTGATGACCCAGGCCTCGGCCTAGCGGAGGAGAATGCCTGGTCTTTTTAGTGGGAAAAATGTGAGGGTATTGTGCCCATGATGAGACAAGCAATGGAACTTGGCACACAGTCAGAGTGACAAAGACAGGGCCATGGCAGGCTTGTGTAAGTGTACTTCCATACTCAACAGAGTTGAATGATATTCATCAGATTCGTAGTAAACCATTTTTTTCACAAAGATATTACAAAATGAGGTATTGTTATTCAATCGAAAAAACACAAGACCACAGAATTGTTAGGTCTTGAGTTTACTGGCTTGGTGCTAAAATCACTGGCTTTGGGCCTGTGATGCAGTGTTAATTTTCGAGCCCTGTTAAATCATTGTTTTGGAGACTGTCACTGAGTCTTTATTTTTTTTATTTTTTTTTATTGAACAATGAAAGTGTCTGAAATCATGCACATTTGTTAATTGTAGTTTTCTTTGTGGTACATATTATTAATGAGTATAGGTAATTGTCTAACAAAACTGTCTCTTTGACTTCTTACTGATGCCCCCCTAACAAAGATATTGAGAAATAAGGGAGACTTTCAAGATCTGCCAGATAGCTCAGATGGTGGAGCACCAGACCCAGAGGTTGCAGGTTCAAATTCTGTTCAAGTCAGCTTTTGTTTATTCACTGTAGATTTATCGTAGAAGCTGAATCAACCAGATTATGTGTTCAGAGCCTGTGTTTATAAACCGACGCTTAAACCAAAGTGTCTCGCCATAAGGCTCAAAAGCCAGAGCATTTGTTTTTGGCACCGTGCCAATGATCGATTTAACAAATGGCAGAGTCAAAGATTGTCTCTCCGTTGAAAACCTTGATCTTTAAAAATCGCAAGATAATCTCAGTGTGCTCAGTTGTTACAAAACTTTTTTGAAGACAATGAAAATGTGTTTAAAAAAATGATTTGCCTAAGTTTATGTTTTTTTAAACTATATAATTGCCTCTTTGTAAAAATAGTGATGATATTTATGTACACTGTACTTCCTTCAAATCTGCAGTATTTTTTTATTTTATTTTCATTGTTATTAATTATTTGGCATTCTTGAACTTGTTGGAGCATGCAACCTCAAGTGCTTAGACAACACAGGGTCACCAAATGTACAAACAAAAGCAGCATCAGGTCCCTTTAAATACACCTAGGCGAAGGGAAACAATTTAAGGTTAGATGTTCAGATACAACAAGGGATGGAACTATTCTTCAAAAAACACCATTACTCAAGTCTGTTGCACGCTGTTAATAAAATAACAAACACGAACCACCAGACCTAGTTTTCAGAATTCCGTCCCTAGAAACAGCACAGGTTGTTACTTTACATTTCTGGATTGGCAACAAAATATATATCCCATAACTCATCAATTTTACATTCACAGATGTTTTTGCCGACAAGAAGAACTGCTGTCGTGATGTGAATTTTATTATGACATAAAATATTCATAGCTGTATGACCCACTTCAGCCTGAACCATTTTTGTTGTTGTTGAAGCATTGTACATCCAGCAGCCGACATCAAATATCCAAGTGAAGTGGAACATCCCTTGATGCACTCTTCCCGTATTTAACCATCTGCCCTAATTACACCTCCGAGTTTCTCACAAGAAGGAGTGTCCGTTATCCTCGTTAATCTCCTTCGTGTTCCCGGAGCAGCTCACGCCTGGCATCCTTATCAACAATCCACAGCTATGTGTTAAGAGATGAGACCGGTTTATACATTGCATACATTGGAAACCTGATTGAATTTCACACTATTCTATTCAAGAAACTGTTCCAATCTTGTAAATTTCTCAATTGCGTTCCTGCTGGCCATTTTATGGCTCCAGCAGGGATGCAGCGACCTGGGATGGTGGGTGGTTGATTTGTCTCAGTCGGCATTTTGAGAACCTAGTTATCAAATAATCGAGTAGATTTGATATGGTGCTAAGTGGAAAAAGGCATTCAAACTAAAATCAGGCGTGGAGTTTCATCTTTGAGAGGGCAAGGCCATTTTCATTTTGCAAAGGGCTCTTCCATTGAAAAATCTTAAAGTCTATAGGAAACTTTTGAAGGGGCATCAAGGCCAAGACCAGGGGCAACAGAGGCCGTTGCCTCCATGGCCGCTGTGTAATTCCAGGCATGTAAAATTAAGTCATTTTGCAACCAAAAATCATTATTGTTGGTTGATGTGACATTATTGAATGCAGGGGGTTTTTGCACCGGTGCGATAGTCTTTCTTGAAATAGTGGAGACAATTGGTAGTTTGCAAGTCTACAAACTGGCTTCCATACTCAACCTACCCCCCCCCCAAAAAAAAAAAAAAGACTGTCGGCAAATTGACTTTCAGAGACTGTCCCAAAGAAAAGGCCATTGCTACGCCCCTGGGCTCCAGAGTTAAAGTTGTGATACTTTAAGATTTTAAAGCACTTGGTTCATCATATTGGTTCATCAAGAAAATGTTCCTCTGGAATAAGTACAAAAAGTCTTTAAAAATACATTTTGGGAGTTTACATTATTAGTTGTTTTGTAAAATTTGTTTTAGTTTTTTAATGAATAACACAACATAAACCAGAAGAATTCTTGCTGCGTTTTGGTTGGATTGAGGTAGTAAGAAATACTTGTGTATTTTTAAAGACATACCATTGTCGAACATGGTCTTTAAAGGTATGTATTGATTAATGGAAAGCGAGCCCCCACACTGGAATCAACTAGGACAGCTGCACTAATGGCGTACCATTCCTTTAAATTTCAAAGTGAGTGAAGACGACTGTAGAATCAACCCTAGCATCTATCTTTCTTCAAGTTAACATAAACCCCATCCTCATCTGTCAGAGGCAGACATCTGCTCTCAGCGCACACCTGTTTATTTGTGGAGCTTTCTTGGAAATTAAGATGAGACTGCCAGGGTCCTCTAGAGAGAATGTCAGGGCAATGACTTTGAATATAAGGGGGTGGGGGCGTTCCAGGCTGGGGACAATTTTATATAACATGTTAACAGAGGTTTTCTGTGGAAGGGGGGTGGGGCTTCACAGACTCTCATAACAGTAAGACATCAAGTTTAAAGGTAGGGTCATAGATTGGTAAATGCTCCAAAGTTTTATGGCCA
This sequence comes from Pisaster brevispinus, assembly GCA_023634235.1. Lineage (NCBI taxonomy): Eukaryota > Metazoa > Echinodermata > Asteroidea > Forcipulatida > Asteriidae > Pisaster > Pisaster brevispinus. Next base: position 5,208,974 of record JAMKCF010000021.1, on the reverse strand, counting down.
TAAACAACTTTCTTAGTAAGAAGCACTGCAGCTGTTGATAGAATAAACTATTTTGAGAAAGGATTATCTTTAAAATAATGTGGTTTGGATGCTCTTTCACTCATTTAAATCTGAGAACAGTCATGCCTGAAACGTTTCTCTGATTTGTGAGGGTTGACTACAAGTTCAAAATTCAGCAGTGTCCGTTCGTGAATATGCTGCGGCCAGAGATGCGGTTGGTACCCACTGTTGCCTCGCTAAACGCGGATGGATTTGATATTCTTGATAAAAAATTCCGCGATAGTATTTTGCTGTTTTCTCAACAGTAGGCCTAGACATATAAAACTGTCTTACTTTTTTACCAAGGGCCAAATATCAAAAGCTATTTTGAGGTATGGTGGACACATTGCTAGGATCGGAGAGTATTTGGTTTGGGTTAAATTTGTCTGTAAACACCCAAACCAAAGAGCGCACTCCTATAGTGTCCATCATCATATCTCAAAGAGGCTAATGCCTTCTTATGAGTCAGAAGCTGCCTGATTCTCCTCTTATGAGAATGAAATGCCTAATAAAGGGATGCCCCGCCTCTCACCAACAACAGAAAGCTTTCAAAATGCTGGGTTCATCTCCCTTTCCAATGTACATCACATGATTTTTGAGATCCTCTTTTTTATTATAACCCCCTTTTTCACTCTTTCCCTATTCCTTAATTAAAAAATTATTCATCGAAATTGAATAAGGCAGTCGTGACTTGAGCTCACGGATGTCTGTGTGATTTACATCTCATTCACTCACGATAATGAAAATGTCTGGCCGGCAAAGAAGTTCTGCACCCAAACTAATTAGTCTGTATTATAACAGGTCCGCAGGTTGGGGTCTGCACACTTTTGTTGCACCAAATGTTTTTGTGAACCAAACTATAGCTGCATGCTTTAAAGGTATTATACGGGATTGTTGGGCTGACAAAAGTGTCACAGACAGTGTTCGTGTTTTGTGCGATCAACCGTATACATGAAATAACAAGCCTGTGAAAATTTGGGCTTTATCCTTTGTGTGAGTTGGGAGAAAGTAGTGAAAAGCGACGCACAATTTTCAGCATGTAAACACATTGTTCTTAATTTTGGTTGGAACAACCAAAATCAGCTGATTGCGGTGTTTTTCTTAGGTTTTCAGAAACGGTTTCCTCGAATGTGACTTCATCAGAGGAAAATATTTCACAGAAAACAATGGTTCCAGTATGAATTTCATAATCAGTTAAGCTTTCAAACTGAAATGAAACCATGATGTTTTTATTATCCTGTATAATACCATTAATGGTGCAAAATGAAAGCAGTCTTATATTTTACTGTCATCTGAGTCTCTGGCTTTATACTTGACACCAGACGACATTTTATCACTCGTTTTTATTTCTCCAAATTGAATTACATTGGGCGTTTATATTTGCTGCAGAACAATTCGGGCTGTCCTCTCTTGGTTGCAGTCAATTGACCAGCTGTCGTATAATTATGCCCGGACATTCTCTTGTGTAGAGTGCGCAGCCATGCACTCACTGTGCTACGCTTCGTTTCTTTTGCACAAAGAGGACACAAATTCACGGTGAAGACATTTAATATTTTCCAAAAAAAAAGAGACACCGGATGACATCTTATTACGCATGATTTTTCCAAACTGAATTCTGTTTGACACTTGTTGCAGAACAGTTGGGACTATCACCTCTCTTAATTGGTTGCAGCTGGTTGACCGGTTACCGTATAATTATGCACGGAACTTCCATTGTGTAGTTGTCTTTACTTTGTTTAGCCAAGGTTTCATTGTAGCATCAATATTCTCGGAAAGCAAATTATTCCCAAAGTTCACAAACATTTATACAGTGCAGTGGCACAATAAATGTGTGTTGATACCCACGGAAGTGGTTAAAGACTAGTAGAAAATAGTACAATATTTTCTTTGAATCTAAAAAGTAAGGCCTCTTTAAAAAAAAACCAGACAGGCATGATCTACAGGGCTCATATTCGGAACCTTACGGAGACCAAGGACAAAACAAAAAAATGGGAAAACAAAAGGTCTCCACATGGAAATTCTAAAGACTGGGGTGCTCCACAAGGAAATTTGTGCACAAAGTCTATGGGAAACTGTTAAGTGCAGGGACAAAGGAAAGAACAAAAGAATGCTCCACAAGGATGCATGTGTGGATTTATCTGTGTAATATACTGTCATCTTAAATAGCTGGAGTGCGCCATCTTGAAGTGAATCTAGAAAGAAAAGAAAACAGGTTTTTTTAAATGAGAAATTTGAATAATAATTTACTAAATCTAGAGAGTAATTAAGCCCTTTAAAGGTTTTATACAGGGTTGGTAAGACTAAAAACATCATTGTTTCATTTTAGTCTGAACGCTCACTGATAATGAAGTTCATACCAGAACCATTTTTTTTTCCTGTGAAATATTTCCCTCTGAAATGAAGTCATATTCAAGAAAACTGTATCTGAAAACCTAAAAAGACGCAGCAGCTGATTTCGGTTGTTACAACCAGAATTAAGGATAACGTGTTTACTTGCTGAAAACTGTGCACGGTTTTTCACTATTTTCTCCTGACTCACTCAATAGATTCAGCTCAAATGTTCACTGGTTTGTTATTTCATGTATATGGTGGATCACACAAAACATGAACACTGTCTGCGACTATTTAGCAGTAGGTTTCCAGGAAACTGAATACCCATGCCAAAACAATCTGTAAAATGGCAGGCTTTGAAAGCTACCAAGGCCAAAAAAATGAGAATATGTCCTGATACCAGACACTTGAGTTTCAAGTTTCCTATATGCAGGATGTGAAGTGTATTGCATTCACAGACTGCAGACAGATCAACAAAAGGAAAAAAACAACAACAATGAAATAAAATAATAAAATACACTTATTTATCAAAACATACTTTCAGCTGTCACCCCCCCCCCCCCCCCACACACACACACACAAGTGTGTAAACACCTCCAATCGGGGACCTCCTATTGTCCCTCTTTTGTTTGGACTTTAACTTTTTGGCAACAGCTCCCATTGGTTTTGTACACAATTTCCAACTGGGGACCTTTACCCAACCGGGGACCCTATTGTCCTCTTTTGTTATAGGTCCCCGGTTTGAATGTGAAAACAAACTCACACACACCCACCCTTACATATGGCAGTTACTGGGTACTTCCATTGTTGTTCTATTATTCCCTTTTCTGAAGAAATCCTCTGTGGGGTACCACTTGAACAAAGAAAACCTTGTGGGGTAGCATTGTTCTATTGTTAAAAGTACCCCATAAGTTGGCGTGTGCAAGGGCACACACACACACTCACACAGCCATACGGATCCAGTTTGTGGGGTACTGCTATTGTTGTTCTATTATTCCCTTTTCTAAAGAATTCCCTTGTGGGGCCCAATTGTTCCTATTGAAATTACCTTGTGGGGGTCCATTGTTCCATTGTAGTCAGGACCCCACAAATGCCCTTCAGTGTGTCCACACACACACACATAAAAATAAAAACAAATGAATATTAAGAAAATTCAAGGAGAAAAGGTCTTTTCAGTCACTGACTTGGGACACTGTACTGAAATTAGAAAACATGCTTTCAACTGCCACCCCCCCCACACACACACAAGTAAATAAATAAACTTAAAGGAGAAAAGGTTCTATCAAGTCACCGACTTGGGAAACTGTACTGAAAGTTGAGACTGAGGAATGTGGGCAAAAAAGGTGTTTAGACAGCATGGTATTCTTGGAATATAAGAGGCTTAAAAGCTGTCCTTTACGGTCTCCGCAAAGTGTCAAGCCATCCCAACCTGAGCGATTCTCAATTTACCAGCCAGTGTGAAAACGCATCTCCATGACAGCTGGGCCTTTGCATACCTAACTAAGATCTCGTCTGGCTCCGCTGCGCAAATGAGGCCCTCAGTTTTTGTTTTTTTTTCGGGGGGGGGGGGGGGAGCGAGCATGCGGTGAGTTACAGAGGTGATTAGGTGCCGCCATGCTTGGCTTAACATGCATTCGGAGGGCCCAGTGATGGATCGTCGAATGTGTCGGTGTAATTGACTACTGTAATGAATATTATCAGGGAAAGAGAGTGGACTTTTAAAGGGAAATCATCGTCCCCCTCACAAAGTGGGATCCAAATATTAGCGGGAAATATTTTGCAAATGGTCTCTTTGAATTTACAGCTTTATGTCAAGGAAGACGTTTAATCGAGAGGAAATAATTAGACATGTCTAAACAAACTCTCCAATGGCCTTGTTGTACTTGGTGTGACCTTTGAACTCAAACTGACCATTGCCATGGTGCAGTCACCTTGTATTTCATCCGAGCGAACGCATCCAGTGGAAAAGAAAATGGTCTCTTTCTGTGTATGGTAATTGGCACTTTGAACTTTGAACTGTAACGGCATACATACATTACAGGTATGTAAATGGAGACAATTTAATTTTGTTCAGAAGAGACAATAGTGTATGGAATACTGTATAGATGCCATTTTGTAATATCCTCTGCTGGATATAGTCATCTGTCAGTGCTGCCATCCCACGGGCAACATGACAAAAATACTTTCTGGAGTAATTTGTATGCATGGTCTTCAAGAGTTTGTTCTGTCACCTCAAGTTCTCCTTAATAATAAATAATAATAACGGGTTCTTATATAGCGCTCATATCCGTCACTTAGTGACGCTCAAGGCGCTTCAACATTAAGTATTTTCCTGCAAGGTATGTGGGGCTTCGTTAGAAGTATGAGACCTATTCCTTTACATAGCACCATGTAATTGTTTACAAGGTGCTGTGGCGCAATATGCAGCCAATAAAACCAGGAACACTGGGGCGGACCCCTTCTCTTTTCGATAAGTGCACTGGGTTCTTTTACGTGCGTTACACAACACACAGGACCAACGGCTTTTCGTCCCATCCGAAGGACGAAGCAATAATGGTTAAGTGTCTTGCTTAAGGACACAAGTGTCACGACCGGGACTCGAACCCACACTCTGCTGAGTCGGAAACACCAGAGCTTGAGTCCGGTGCTCTTATCTGCTCGGCCACGACACGCCACTTCAGTCCAAGGAATGTCATTAACAAATTTTAAAAATTGTTTTTAAATTATTTTGGTTTCTCTTGTAATCTTGGTGTGTTGTCGATTGGGACTGCAGAATTTGGATTAACAATTAGGATTATTTTGCCCAGTTGTAAGGGATTGCCTGTTTTGATATTAGTCTAAATTGCTTTTCCTTGTTAGTTTTGTATCTACATGTTGTTGATCTTCTCCTTAGCAGGGTTCGATTGCATGCAAACACTACTTAAGAGTGTTGGGGCTAGTCGAACTTACTTAAAACTTAAGTAGCCCGGCAGGCAAGACAAAAATTACCAACATGCATCACAAAACCGGGGCCCAACTTTACGGCTCTGCTTTCTGTAAGCAAAGAATCGGGGCTGATGGAAGCAGGGAATTCCGCGCTTATGTCAAGCATATTTCACGGGTTAGCAGGGAATTTCTGCTTGTGTGTGTGCATTCTCCACCTCATTAGACAATCTTCGCTTACACAGCTAGCCCAGAAATTCAGCGCTTGCCCTGTGAGGGAAGAATGGTGATCGCAAGTGCAGAATTTGGCGGTGAGCAGAGCCATGAAAATGGGTCCAGGTCATTTCATTGGTGTGAGATAGCTGAAGCTGACTAGCCCAAGGGGAAACTTCTGACTAGCCCCAGGGGGCTACTCAGGAAGTAGTACATGGTCTGCGGTGTATACCGACTTTTGTAATCTAAAAAAGAATTTAAAGTAAATTAATGTTTTTCAGTGACATTTTGGTGTGTGTACATTAAGTCAAATGATGCAATGATTCATCCTTTCTTGGTTGCATTTACATTTCGTTAGTTCTGGTAACCTGACTCAGTTTTTTTTTTTTTCTACCGTTAATTGATGAGCTTCAAGAACACTCTTAAGTGTCCGCATGGGTATCTTCGGTGACAGTCTCTTCACACTGACAACAGCTAACGGGTTCTGTCTCAAAGCATCTCTCATCATCATGCTTCTTTGCATCGTGTGTGTTAGACTCAAGATGGCCTGTCATCCTGTGGACACCCTTTGTCAGATTCCCTGACTACCCAATAGATAACACTCATAGTACCAGACTATTTCCACTCCAGCCTCAGTTCGGTTTGATCGAGGAGACAAAAAATGACTGTGACAAAGTTTTGCAGAGTTAGATTTGTCTATGCTTTGCAAAAATTATGTGCTTAACAAGTTTAGCTCAGGTTCATAGGAGCAAATAATGGTGTCAGAGGTTCGCATGTCATTTGACTTGAAACCATCTCATTGGTCTGAAGTTTGGAGAAGAATTGACCATTATCAACAACAGAGGGCAGCAGATAGTTGTTATGGTGAACTTTGCAGGCCGAGTGCAAGGGATAATCTGAACACATCGATGGTGTTTATCTAGTGTAACTGTCAACAGGAATTGTTGAACGACAGAATTTGTGTGTGTGTTTTTTTAAATTTTATTCACTTACCATGCCTGACGTTGTTCTGACGGACTTCTTCTGTCTGAAGTAGTTTACGAACAGTTTGAACTGCGTCACAATTAGTTTGTAAACTGAACTCTGAGCTGTCTTTTCAAAAACAGGGCTCTAAATTTACACTGGACCACAGGCCACATCTTCCAAAAACAGAGTATGATTTGTTACTAATTATTATTTTTTATTCTTAATATCCTTTCCTTTGAGGATGTCTAAAGTTTTTTAGCATTTTTAAGGTCGTACAGTCTTTAAGACACCCCACAAAAAATGAAATAAAAATTTAAATTATATTCATTATAAGTAGGATTTGAAGTCGTTAACCACGAGTCGTTAACCACCGGTTCTTTTCAGAACCTACACTACTCAAAAGAGATTTCCACATGGTGTTACCGCAAACCTCACTTAGTTATATTCATTATGAATCATAGTCACATTCATTGCACCACTTCCCCCAAAACTCTACAGCATAATCAATGTGAATACCAGCTTTATTTGTCACTTGCCAGTACTTTTGCTCAATCTTTTGTGTTTTCTCTTTTGATACTACCAATGTAAACTTTTTAAACAAGCGTTTCAGTCAGGACCTCTGACCACCCCCCCCCTTCCACATCGCACTCTTTTTATGGCCATGAAATTATTTCGAACCATGGGAAATCTCTTTATACACCTTCAAGTCCATGTACAATTTTCAAACTTTACTTCATTCACAATCGAAGCAATGTAAAGTGCTCAATGTCAAGGATGAGAAGAAAAAGAAGAAGAAAGTAAAAAAAATGCATATAGCAATTCTTTCAGTCTCAATGGATTTATGTCTGAAAGCTTTCAGAGTGTCAGCCTGGGTCCCAACGCGTGTCCCTCATGTGTAAAGTATGAGGCAGAGTGGCAGAGAGAAGGGTGTCTGATATCACGGACTAACAACGCTGAATGACCACATTAAAGAACAAGCTTATGTGTATACTTCAGAAGCTTGTGACGTCAAAGGGGCAGATTTGTAAAAGCTAGGCGTATTTCGATAGGGGTGGGGAAAAAAAATAAAAAATTGCTGTCAACTTATGAGGTCAAATTACACTTATACTTTCACAAGAAGTTTGCCACCGGGTGTTATAAGGTTACTGTTTACAGTATTCAGCCTATATATAAATAAGCAATATCCCTGCCTTGTAAATTAATAATATATTAATAACACCTACAGCCCTTTGCAGGCCTGGTTGGAATTACGGGGAGGCCCTGGCCTCTGTTGCCCTGTTCGTGGCCTTGTGTGACCTGATCGTGGACTTGCGTGCCCTGGTTGGGGCCTTGTGTGCCCTGCAGGGCCTTGTGTGCCCTGGTTGTGGCCTTGTGTGCCCTGGTTGGGGCCTTGTGTGCCCTGCAGGGCCTTGTGTGCCCTGGTTGGGGCCTTGTGTGCCCTGCAGGGCCTTGTGTGCCCTGGTCGTGGCCTTGTGTGCCCTGGTTGGGGCCTTGTGTGCCCTGCAGGGCCTTGCGTGCCCTGGTTGGGGCCTTGTGTGCCCTGGTTGGGGCCTTGTGTGCCCTGGTTGTGGCCTTGTGTGCCCTGGTTGGGGCCTTGTGTGCCCTGGTTGTGGCCTTGTGTGCCCTGGTTGGGGCCTTGTGTGCCCTGGTTGGGGCCTTGTGTGCCCTGGGCTCGATTTCACAAAGAGTTAAGATTGATCTTATCTGCGAATCAATCTTAATCGCTAAGCAAAGTGTGATGTCACAATACAAATCACTATGGTGATACTGACAACTCATCTTAAGATGAATCTTAGTGCTTTGTGAAATCGACCCCTGGTCGGGGCCTTGCGCGCCCTGCAGGGCCTTGTGTGCCCTGGTTGTGCTCTTGCGTGCCCCTTCAGCAGTTTCCTATCGACTTAAAGAATTTCTAGTTGGGAGTGCTCTTCTGCTGAATTAAAATTAATTGTCTTGCCCTATCAATAATGGAATTCCTGGTCTGTCCATGCTAAATTATGGTAATGTTGTTTTGTCATGAATTGTTGTCATGGAACATTTGCAGAAACCAACGTGAAGGATGATTTATAAACAGTAGATGGTTAGATAAAATGAATGAACTCAACAAAAGTCAATGACCAGAACAACAGGCAACAAGAGCAGGTTGTCAGACAAAAATAGAAATGATTAAATTCAGTTTCTCTGTAATTTTTAGCAAGAGACTTTGACTAAAAAATCAAATCGATGTTAAAAAAATAGCAAATTTCAGTCTTGTGAAAGCTATCCTTGTTAAGCAATAACCAAGGAACCTTGTTATTTTTAATAAAGATCCAGACCTCCTCCAACATTAAAATCACCATGATATGTAGTTTGACAACATAACTGTGCCATAATCATGGACCCTTATTGTGGCGATATCATTAGTCTCATACACAGGCTGTGACTTTTAGAAGAAATTGTTCAGTGAATGAACGATCATGACCTTTACCACCCCCCTCTCTTCCCTCCCCCCCCCTCCGAAAAACAAGGGACGTTGGTAAAGCTTGGTAAATAATTGCAATCAAACGAAGTGACAGACAACCGGCATCCATTACTGAAACCGAGGACCTTTGTTACTAGTGCTCGTGTGAAAAGGCCTAGAGTTTTAGCTGTATAGCAACAGCAGAGGGCGCTAGATAGGGACACTGTGATGAAATACTGGACTGTTCTTACTGCTTCGTGCCATGCACCAACACACACTGTTACAATGGCTTCACTGTTAATCATTTGTTTTAGAATAAAATACACAATTAAAATCATTATTAGAGATTCACACTTTCACTGGTAAGGCACAATGCATAATTTCTGCTGGTAAATGAATGTTTTCTAAATTTTAGTTTTGAATTTATTATTTTGAAGTGAAAGTTCTTCTTCACCAGGTGATTTTACCAAACGAAGTTGTCCATTAGCTTTATTTCCTGCACAACCTTGTGATATATTATGAACAAAAGCACAAATCTCAGTTATAAACAGATTAATGTTGTTCATTTTTTTAGTCAATCTCGGGAGCCATACGCAGTGCTCAGATCAAACTATCGATTTCCACTTCCTGCCTACTTCAATCTATCCTTATTGAGACAGAATAAAGTAATTATGATTTCCTCTCACCCTAATTGTCAACAAAGGTCAGCTATTTTAGGAAACCAGCCATTGCTTGAATGCTGGGGTCCTGATGGTCTGAAGTACTGAATTGAAAACTATCAAATAATTCAGTTTCAGGAAACCCACTGAATATAAAAAGTAACAGTTGTCCACAGAAATGCTATGTCTCATGAAATACTGTCAAAGTTGTAAGGGAATGAGCATTTGAAGATCCCTAAAGATCCCTACAAATTACTGTTACTTGTTTTATATTTTTTATTCTGATTGTCGCGATCAAACTAAGCCAGGTTTGAAGTATTTAGGGTAATAATTTTCTGTTTAAAAAAGAAGTTTATTTAATATTATATTTGTGTTTATTATAAACATACTTTATTTGGGAGGGGAGGGTCGGAGAGGTAAATTAGCCTAGTGTTTTGGTACTCCATCAAACCGGTTTGTTTAAAAAAAATTGTAGGAGCTAGTTGGAAAAAAACAACAATCATTACTTCTTCTCTTGTTACTGACTCATATCTGCCTAACTATGGGATCTACGGTGGAACACCCAAACACTGGCTGGAAACTCTAAAATATAAACAATATTTTAGTGTCTTTCTTCATACGAGATAAGAGATTGGCAAATACTGTGTCCAAGAGTGTACAGTGGGGTATGTTGTGGGTATGTGACAAGAAGGCAGTAGACAATTATTTTTTTAATACAACAGTCGGACAAACTGGCTTCAGGCAGGAACAGTGTTTATGTTCTCCTACCATATTTTAACATTTCCATTTGTCCCAGCCAGCTCATATGCCATAACATCCTAAGCTGGACCATGCCACATGTCCTGTACACTGCTAAAAATATTTAAACATCTTGTTTAAAATTTTAAGCAACCGCTGTTTAGCCAGGGCACATGAACAACTGTTGTTCAAACTGTTGAACAACCAGAGTTGTTTACAGTTTAAACATTTTGAAAAACTTTGGGAAACTAAGAAGTCAACTTATCATTATAATTGATCTTGCAAGAATTCATATCAAGAAGTCGACTTGGCAAGATAAGTTATGTTGTTATCTATATATTATAAGTGGTATGGCACTCGTGGAGCTGTGTAGATGTCAAAGATTACATGTTATTAATTATCAATGTAGTCTTGCAAATAATTTAATTTTCAAGTCTGAATTATTAATTGACAACAACAATTTCATTTCCAGGTTGGTAAAATTTCATCATTTCATCTGTAGCAAACCCACATCAATTTAATTCATCTACAGAGACAAAATGTCATCATTTCATCCATTTAAAGGCAGGGTGTACTTTGATAAATGTCAAAGACCAGTATCCATCCTCACTTGGTTTGTCCCCAACACATGCATAAGATAACAAACCTGTGAAATTGTGTGCCTAATTCGTCATCAAAGTTGCAAGACAATAATGAAAGAAAAAACACCTTTGCTGCATAAAGAATGATGTGCTTCCAGATGCATGAGAAAGGCTTCATGCCTGAAGCCTGTCTCATAAAATCAAATTTGTGGATGAAAAATTACCGCTTTCTCTATTACTACAATACGTCAAAGGAGGTAATTTTTAACAATGTTTTGTTACATTGACAGTTCTCCAGTGCTCTTTACTAAGTAAGTTTTTATGGTCATTATTTGTGGAGTAATTACCAAAAGTACACCCTGCCTTTAGCAAAGTCACATCAATCTACTTCACCTAGATTACCTAAATGTATTAAGGTAATTGATTTATCTTTTGCAAGGGTTTATGACAAAAATGTACGCAACTCCATCACTGTTGTTGAACCGGCACTAGTTTCTCCAGTGACATTATAGATTGGTGTCTGCAAGATTTCCCATGTGGCACATCAGGCAGGCTGATACTGGACATCCAAAACTAAGATAAGCTTAAAGCAGTAACCTACAGCTTTTGCCAATATTTGGCAATCGATTGACTGACAACCATGATGAAAGGCTGTGACTGTGTGTCCTTGTCTATGCTTTTTAGGTAATGTCAGACCTGTCCCCTCCTGTAAAAATGAGAAAATATGTTGACACAAGTAGTTTAATTAGACTGAGAGAAATAACAATCGGGAGGTGTAAAAGCTATGAGGGGTACGTAGCAAATGAACAAAATGCAAAGGAAACAGAGAGAATTAACTGCATTTGGTGAGAAACTTTTGAGAAATAGAAGACTATTATTCATGTACCTGCCCCACAAGTAGTTGTGTTCAGGAAGCGGTAATCCAGCTCAATTAAAAAATAAAAAGGCAAAATGAAATGTTCCCACCTTATTTTAAAAATATTAATTTAGTACTACAACCAGGTGCTTCAGTTCAGGTAAGGTTAGCCCACCCCAGTAACTGGGTCTAGGTTGTAAAACTTACCTCGCCATGTTTCAATGAGGGCCTCAAAATCCCAATCTTTTATAACATTTCACTCATGTCAGTGTCCGCCATTATGAGAGATTGAGTAGCGTCGGCGGGAAAATTCATCACGTGATGACGCCTGACGTACATTTAAACAACATTGTTCAAAACACAAGTCATTTACTCTATTGCATTTTAAACAGCGGGTGTTTAAACAAGAGTGAGTCATTCTGAGCCACATTGTTTAAGGTTTTAAACAACTTTGCTTTAAACAGCAAGATTTTAAACAGCGTTTTTACTGTGTAGGGGGTGTCAATCAACAGGGGTCAGTGGTTTGCTCAGGAGGGGGGGCGGAACAAAACTCTGCCAGCATCCTTTGTGTACAAAATCGGTATGTCTATTGTCAGTGGTAGATAACTGACAAACTTAATTAATTAAGCCAACAAAAAGCTTAAATTAACCCAGGTAATACCTGGACATGTAAACAACACAATGACATGAAGAAACCATTGACCCCCCAAAAAAAGCAAAACAAACCCTCTTGACCTATGGAAAAAAAGCTTGGGAACAATATATGCTGACAAAACAAGCTCTCCTAACCTATGGAAACATATGCTTGACAATGAACCACATGTGCGCTATGACCAAACAGGTCCCTAGGTTGAGGAACCTTACCCCTTTGTACTTCCCTCCATGAGTTTTTAACTCTTTCAGTGCCCGCTGTTTTTTGCGTTTTGAACCTAAAATGCCCATCTCTTTTAGGTTTTTCAAAATTCTGTAAAAAAAATAAATAAATAAAAATAAATCTTTTTCACCAAACAAAATGTATCTTGCTGTTGCCTTGGTACATCCCAAAGTCAATAGTATTTCTCGAGAGATTGATAATGCCCTCTTGTGATCATATGTATACTATGGGTCGCACATGTGCGACTGATTACACTTTTCAAGTAAAAAAAAATAGATCCTACATTTACGACCTTGGCACTGAAAGAGTTAACTTGCATCCTTGCAGGAATAAAGGGCCAATGTCTCCAGAGTATCACCGATGAAGCAATTTTTTTGACAAAGGTTGTTTTACAGTCTCCTGTGGATTTTAAATAATAACAATAACAGACAATTTTGGCAGGGCACCTTTTGCCCATAGGATAACAAAGCACATACACAAAGAATCTTATTCAGAACTGAAAAATGGAGGTGGAGTTTCTGAGAGGTTGCCGAGCAGGTATTTAAAAAGTTGTATCTCTAAAAGTTGCAAGTCTTTAAATTTTTTCTCAGTGGTTTTTTCAAGCTTATGATGCAAATGTAAAAACTACATCATCTATTGTTTGTTTTACTCTCAGGTACTTTGGTGGTTTCAATAATGGTTTTTCCTAGTACATATGATCCTCAATTTATTTTCTCCTTTTTGCTTTCTACCGTCGAGAGACAGACCAATTAAGGGATGAGTACTTGATAACTTTGGCTCAACGCATAAGTCCAGCAATTTGGCATAGCAACAAAATTGAGACTGAACATGTTTTGTGTAGACTGGATGTTAATACAGATCTGCAAACTCTCCCTGATTTTCAGAAAGTTCCCTGAAAATAAACCACCCTGTCCATGTTCTGATGAAAATCTCTCTGATTATAGAAACTTTTTCCCTTTTATGTTGAATGTAATTCAACATGTCGCCCCCATTGTTGAACAAATTTTCCCTGATTGCAAGATGCAGTTGCTGGCAGCTCTGCTAGCATTGAGTAGAAAATAATCATTTCAAAGTAGCAACTGATTCATTTTGCTTGAGCATTTTGCGATGCTATAAACGAGCAAATGTTCAACGGTCAAGTAAAGAAAGCTTTCTATGGTATGGAGAGGCATTTATTTGTTTACAATGAGCAGTTATTTTTTGGAGATGAAAAGTTTTGCCTACCATCATAATACACACACACACACACACACACACAGTTTTGGTTCTATAGTATAGAACCCAAATTATAAATCTCAAATCTCCATGTTTGAACTTATTTTCCTTTGAAAAGATTTGTATGTGAATCCACTGGGAGAAGTTAGTCACAGAGTTGACTGAATTGACATGATTATCATATTATACCAGGGCCCCTGCTTAATCCAAACGTTGCCATTGGCTCAGATTTAAGGGGCATGGAAGTAACTCTAATTGAAGAGGAAGTTGTGTCTCATACGTGATACCCTCCTCCAATAAAACCCCTTAATTTCCATGGTTGCCTCACATTTCCTCTGTGCATTTAACTCGCCTAACACCCGTTCAAGACTTCTTAGTCATCCCCCCATCACGTCATACAAACTTGTTTGGCGCAGTGCTTTCTCTCTTGTTTTACTTGTCGGACTTTACACGTACTCGTTGTTTTTCGCCGGTGGTTGTCTTCAGCTTTGGGCGTTTGAAACCAGGTATCTATCAAATTCATGTTTCTTTGTTTTGTTTACACAATTTTTGCAATTTTAATATGACTGTAACATCGGTTAAACCTTAAAAACTTGTTGACTTTGTGATCAAAGTTTGTCTGGAAACCCCTCTGTCTGTAACTGAAGTTACTTTGTCGATGAGCTTTGTCCATATAGATTTGTGGAGTTTGTATAGCGTCAAATTATCAATTGAGACAATTTACTCATATCTGTTGATTTCTTTGAGCTAAAGTTTAGCATTAACGCTCGTGTCTTTTGGCATTCTTTGCTTACAAAGCTAGTGCAAACATTTTGTAAGCAGAGCCATTATCCTTAGCCCATCTATTGTTTGTGTGTGGAAGTTGAAAAATGCTGGTTAGTTCAGGTCAAAGACAGACAGAAAAGGCATATTTTAAAAGACAGTTACTGCTCTATGTTCAAACAACCTTAAGTTCTGATAACCTGTTGTGATCTACATGATAGGGCTAGGGTGAAGGGATGTTGGTATAGGGGTGTCTGAATTTGGAAGAGTCATAACAAGGTGTGTAATCTCGTGACCTATGGCTTAATGCTCCATCCAAAGGACAAAATTATTAGGGCTAAGAATCTTGCCCAAGGACACAAATGCCCCAATTGGGACTTGAACCCACACTCTGCTATTCAGAAACACAAAATCTTGAGTCCAGTGCTTGTAACCACTCGGCCACGAGATGCCATGAATGCTCAAGTAGAAAATATAGCAGGGGAAACCCTCAATAGCAAAAAAACTTCCTAATCAGGACCCAATTTCATAGCACTGCTTGTGAAGCATGTGAAACTATGGGCTGTAAGCGCAGGGTCTGCGGTAAGCAGAGACATCAATTTGGGGCCCAGGTTGGGTCTGAAAACCCAATCCACAGGCAAGGCTCTGGTATGACGCAGGATTTGAACTGGGGTCCACAGAGTTGAAAGGCAGGTGCAAGAACTACATTTTGGGGTTTTGTCAATGGAAAGAGAAGCTAGGTTGTTTGTTTTCCTTTTTTTGTATTCCGTTCACTAATTTGTTATCATTCGATATATTATGGTACAAAGAGATGTTAAATCTTAATTACATTGCATGTGTATAGATATAGTTTGTAAAAACAAACATGATTGGACTCACATTTGTTTCAGTGTTATTGAGACTCAATGACAAACTAACTTCCTTTTAATAGAAAAAATAGTTAGCATCTTGGATCTGCTCTAGAATGTTGGGGGTCTTGGGTTCAAATTCCATACCTGTGGATTTTCTGAAGGACTCGAGAAACACCGAGTATACAGTGCTTATCATCACACATTGGTGTACTGGGTAAAAAAAACAAAAAAACAAACAAACAAAGTATTGAACTATTTCGGGTTGAACAAAGACAAACTTACTAGAGTGGGACTTGAACCTGTGACCACTGGATTGATGTGCCTATACTCTACAAACTGATCCATCTTGCCCTAATAAAATCTTTGTTCAGGGTAACTTCCATTTCCTTTAAAAATGGACAAATTATTACTGTATTAAACAAATTATTGGACATCCTAAAAATGCTGGCAGTTCAAGTCTTGAAAAGAAGCAATCAAGATTTTTACAAAATATAGAAATTGTGTTAATCTTTAATCGGCTTCCTGTTATTGAAGCATGGGTTTTACTCCTCGGGGGTGGAGGAAGGGCTAATAGAACAACAAGGCTGGACCAATTTGAACATCAGTCAGGATGAGGGAAGATAAGAGCATGCGGAATGTGACCCATGACCCCTCCTGATCGCTGCACCAATTACCAAAGGTTAAGCTGGATGTCAACGTATTGAGAAAAATGACAAAATGATTAAAGGACACTTCTGCTGCTCTAGTTAAGAAAATTATTATAGGAATACAGAGAGAAATCAAAACTAAAGAAGTAGATCCTCTGAAACTGAACGAACAGCTGTTTTATTTGTGAGCACTTTATTAGAATTTGGAATCTTGGCGATTTGCTTATGAGAGTTAAAAAAGAAAATGAACTTTGCTGATCATCAAGGCATGGAAAGTGGGGGGGGGGGGGTTGGAGGGGTAGGGGTCTAAAAAAAAGTTAAAAGCTCCTTTGAATAAGTGTGATGCTGCCCCCCCCCCAAAAAAAAAAAAAATAATAATAATAATAATAAATAAATAAATAAATAAATAAATAAAAATAAATAAAAGATAACAAAATGGGGGTTTATTTGCTCATCAAATAGATGGGAATAAGAGCATTCAAATAACTGTTTATGAATGAGGTAGATTTAATTGCATTGATCACGTAATAGAAATAACAATCCCCCAATCCAATCCTGCAACCCTTAAAGAATATAAAATCGTCAGATGTACTTCTGGGCTTAATTTAAACATCTGAAATGGTCGGATTTTGTAAAATCTTGTTTTATTTCCACTAATCTGAGAAGTTTGATTCTAAGGAGTTCAAAGAGCTCGCCTCAATAGATTCCTCTCGTTGGCCACCACCACTGAGGTCAAATAATAGAAACAGGCACGTGTGTGCGTGCCGGGCTTAACTCTCAGCCATTGATAGGTCTTCAATGACCTTAGTGAGGGCGCTGTTTTAGGCAGGCGTGTGACGTCATATGCAAAGGTTCTATAATTGGAGATGAGCAGTTTATAGCTTTTCTCATATTTCTTAAAATAAAGGACTGTGGTCATACATGAAATTTAACTAAATTAATTACAACTGATTCTTATGAGAAACTTCTTCTTTTTCTTTCCTTTCCTCCCAATGGATTGTACTGTTTGCATCATCTCACCGTTGATCTTGACGGGCGTGGTCTCTCTGTTGGTCCTGCATCCTCGTTTATATCATCATGTCTTGGCCTGGACCTCATCCGCCTCCTCCACCTTCCTTGGAATATGAACATGAAATACCCACCTTCTTCTACCCTGCTTACGGACCCATGGATTATCAGGTATGTGTACAAACTCATTGATATGAACACTTTGCAACCAACGTTTTTCAGGGCCTTGTCTTGTGAGGCAATGTGTACAGGCAACTGATAGACAACCAACTGCTCT
This sequence comes from Pisaster brevispinus, assembly GCA_023634235.1. NCBI lineage: Eukaryota > Metazoa > Echinodermata > Asteroidea > Forcipulatida > Asteriidae > Pisaster > Pisaster brevispinus. Next base: position 5,191,598 of record JAMKCF010000021.1, on the reverse strand, counting down.
GCATAGAAAAAAAACCCACAAATTGGTAGTGGTTAGCACAAGATGCATTTTTATGAAAATGTCCTACCACTTTCCAAGAAAATGAAAATGAAAATGGTGGATGTTTTTGTTACTTGGAGAGTCTCTGGAACTGTGGCCTATACATTGCCTCATATGATATGGCCCTTTATATTCAAACAAAAAAGACCTGAGCCCAATTTCATGTTCTGCTTACCGTAAGCAAAGAATCAGGGCAATGCAGGCTGACACCAAGTGTATTTCACAGGTTAGCAGGGAATTTCTGCTTGTGCACGTGCGTAGTCCACGTTACTAGGCATTCTTTGCTTTTACACAGCTAGTGCAGAAATTTGGCACTTGTCCTGTAAGCAAAGAGTGTGGTGATTACAGAGTCATTAAATTGGGCCCTGGCTCAGACGAAATGTTGTCGACTGATATGGACTGACAAGGTCGCGGTTTAACACCTGCATATATAATAATTGGACTTTGTGACTTTCTCAAGATTGCTGCATTTACAGATGTTTACATGGAAATGTTTTTGTTTTGGTAAAAAAAAATATTCCCCAAGTGTTGAAATGCTGTAATTACACTTTGAGTCTTATATTGTAATTCAAACATTATTCCTGGTTTGAAATAGATTGTAACAATGGGGAATGTTTCTATTATGGGTGGACATTTCACTGTTGCCAATAGTCTTAGGCCACATTCACACTATGAGTACTTCCTGGAAAAATGACTGGGAAAATTTGGTTGACCTTTTCACACTTGAGTTGCTAACCCTTGCAAACTCCTGGGAAAAGACTACCCCTGCTTTGGGAGAAGGGTTTTAAGCGAGATAACCCCAGGGGTGAGCATACCAAGTGTTCATTTTCTCGGGGTAAATTTTCTCGGGGTAAAGTGTGAACTGAACATGAGTTGGTGATAGGGTTTAAAATCCCCAGGAATTTCCTTGGGTTTATATTTGGGAATTAGCTCTGTAGTGTGAAAACTAGCTTAACCCTTTCGTTACCGAATTGTTTGGACATAAACAACCGCTGGTGACCGCATTGTTTGACCACTCAAGCGTGAAGCACACATTCTTGCACAACAGAAAGCTTTCGTTCAAAGGCCACTTTTACAAACTCCATTATCTCCTTGAAGATATTGTTTTACAGCAAAATAAGTAATAACAAAGTTCTTCCTTATTGAATTCCCTTTCATATAATCGAAAACTCATTGAGATTGGTCCAATAAATGTCAAAGTTCTTGGTCTTTCTCTCCTCAGTGCAATCTGTAATCCCAAACACTTTTTTGTACACAACCATATGGCGCTCCGTAGATGTTTGGCATTTCGGATCTTCCAACTCCAATTTGAAGAGATTGCATATTAGCAACCTTATTTTATTTTACCACCATTGGAAAGATCCGATCTCTCTCTTTCCAATGATGGTAAGCTTGGGTATGGAGGGTGAACATGGACAAAACTACAACTTTATTACAAATGGCCTTTGTGCTCAGGCTTGAGTGCCTTTTTGTGTGCAAGCTTGGTCGACTAAAGTCGCCAATGGTAAGGAAGTGGGGGTATGAGTGCAGTCGACTAAAGTCGCCTATGGTAAGGAAAGGGTTAATTGTTACTCAGAATTATACTGGATTGAATTTCGTATTGCATGGTTTGAGGAACTTGCTTGGTTCAAAGTTTTAATATGGGGGTGAATGTCATTGATTTCGGTACTCTCAAAAGTACACTAGTTGCTGCTGTGATGAAGACGACGAGAGCGTACTAGTCGAAATGTTGAGAACAAATCGGCCGGCTCTTCTTTTCAGTGCCTACACTGAAAGAGATTAATATACAGTGTACCCGAAATAACTACCCATCATTCATTACTCTGAGACCATTTTTTTGTGTTGTTGCCAAAATAGCTTGCCAACCACCTGGGGTTGCAAACTTAATTGTGAGAAAGGTCGACATCATGTAGAACGGAGCGGAGTGTAAACGGCGCCCTCTGTGATGTTCCAGTAAATGTGTCAACAGATTAAGTTGCATATGCTCATTAGTTGAATCTACAGTACCCCCTCTTGTGGCAGTCATTGGTCAGCTTTGATTGAACCGGCGGCGAGGGTAATGAACTCGGTTTCCTTCACGCTGTGCCACAAATCAACCGAATTAATTGCGTGGAAAATAAAGTCCTTGTACGGTGATTACGTTCTCGGTAGGACCTCTGTAATTCTTGTTGGTGACTTGTTTTAATCAATCAGGAGGAATTGGTGCAAATTTGTCCGGTGAATCAATTACAAATTGAAGAAACAACCAAACAGATTAAAGGGCTCACCATTGGTGCGCTTTTGAGTATTATTATGAGAGCCATCATTCAAACCTTCTTAGTTTTCAACTGACAAACATACCACAAAAACAACCATATAATTTACCCTCAAGAAAAGAAACCCCCCTTTTTTTGTGTGTTAATGTTATGGTCTACAATCGAGCAAAATATGTTTACAGAATTTGCCTTGCGTAGGCTCAAGTGCTGTGTCTATAATAACAGGTTGGTATCTGTAATAATCAAAAGGGTATTAAAAGTAAAATGCAAATGCATCTGACCGAAGAAAGAAAAACAAATCCACAAAAATCCACAAATAAATGATTTTGTTTGAAAACTTGTGTGGTTTTTTTTGTGCCAAATAATTACTTTGGAGACCACTCTTGATCAATAAAATCCATTAGCAGGAGTTCTAAAAATGTGTAAAAGCAATTTTATGAAATCCGTACAAATCAAGGACCTTGTAGCATTGAGTGGGGAATAATGATTGATGCATTTGTATGTGGACACAGAACATGTGTATGTGGAGATTATGTAAAGATAACAGGACTGCGCCATAAATCAAGGACCAGTCCTATATTTAAACCATAGAGTAACTACAGGAAAAGTCATTGTGGTGATTTTGCCTCCTGTTGTAGTAATTGTTGTGTGACATCAAGGTCCTTTGACTCAACGACTTCCTCCCTGGTAGACCCACCACAACGCCCCATTGATGATACATGGATTAACATCCTCTGGGGGTGGTCTGTAGCACTGGGTATCTACAGTTTGCCTGATAGCATTGTCTAATTTTTCGTATAAAAACCAAAGCATTTAGAATTGTTTGTCTGAATGAATTTAAAAGAGGATACTGTCTTTAAAAAAAAAACCAAAACAACAACAACAACAAACAAACAGAAATGACTTTGACATAAGCCACACATAATGCACTTGTCTCAAGTAAAATGTTTGTACATGGCTTCTTGCAAGGGTCGGTATTCCAAATTAAAACAAACATTTCCGTGCCTCTGCTTGTTTTTTTTTTTCCAGAACTTTTCGAGATTTCGGAGTAATAATTTCATTTGAAAATAAAGTGTGCCAGTTTTTAAAAAGTTTGCCGGTTTCAAAAAAGTTTGCCGGAACAATATGTCATCTGATGCGGTTAATACACATCTTAGGATCAATCATCATGAAATCCAGCTCTGTTTATACATTGTATTACTCTCTGTAAATTATTCACATGTTTTTTGTAATTTCCTAATTCAAGGAGGGAGCATCAGACTTCTGTTATTCCTGATGAAGTCTTACTCTTAAATCGCTGACAATCGCTGACATCTCAATGCTGGTGGGACAAATTGTGTCTCATTACCATGGTTACACTTGTAAAGATTGACGTCAAATCTATTTGGCCAGTAGAAAGATTCAAACTCAGTTACCTCCAAATGGAGAAAAAAGAAACTTGCCAGAATCTTCTGACATTTGAATGGAACACCCAACCCACGCAGATCTTAAACTTCTTCATCATCCCTCCGTGGATATTAGACGAAAAGATAATATGTGTATCTGGGCTAAGCTTTGGTATTATTATGTTGAGCATGGTTTTTTTTTTTTTTACTAGTACAAAGGTATAGGCCCTTTACTGTGGTGCAGCCATTTTGTTTATTTTGCCAGCATAACCATCCATACTGAGGCTGGGAGGCAAATTATAGTCAGGTCCCGTTTTGTATGGTTTCATAATTGGAACTCTCGCTGTGTTTGTGTTAAGACGGGGAATATGGTTCATCGTTTTGCTTGGGGTTCTTTTCCGTCTGGTTGGATTGCCTGCAGGGCTCGCTCGTCATCCTGAGGAGGTGATGGCTTCATTTAATTACCAAATTGTAGTAAAGTGATCCAGAAATCGTTATTCTGGATTATTGGTGAGCGACTGTCCGAATAATGAAAACATGAGTAGTATACTTTATGAAGGGTTTGATGCTGTCAAATGGAGTTTCTTTTTTCTTCAAAATGTCAGTGCTTATCCTTGGGATACTTTTTACCTTCTTCCCTTTTCTTCTTTCTTCTTTGAATATTTAAATTTTGACTTCAGAAATGACGGATTAAGAATTGGGTATTGACGGCTTTTTGTTTTGTGAAAATGAAGTAAGCTTCATTTAGTTATGCCTTGAGGAGTGTGCAGGGTTCTCTCCAGGTTTTTTTTTTTGAAAGTGGGGAGGCATTCTGGACCCAAATTTTTGGCCGACGCACAGTAAATTGAAATGAGGTTCTCGGAAAATGTGTTTACTTGTTGTTTATTCTTGGTGTTTTAAGCTCTTAGTGCTTTTAAGCTCTTAGTGCAATCTAAGAAGTGTCGTGGCCGAGTGGTTAAGAGCACCGAATTCAAACTCTGGTGTTTCTGATCAGCAGAGTGTGGGTTCGAATCCCCAGCCGTGACACTTGTGTCCTTGAGCAAGACACTTTACCATTGCTTCGTCCTTCGGATGGGACGTAAAGCCGTTGGTCCCATGTGTTGTGTAACGCATGTAAAAGAACCCAGTGCACTTATCGAAAAGAGAAGGGGTTCGCCCCGGTGTTCCTGGTTGTGGCTGCTTAATGCGCCGTAGCACCTTGTAAACCCTTATATACGGTGCTAAATAAATGGGTCTCAGAATCCACCATTGCAATAACCTATCTTTCTGAAAGTTCGTATATACTCAGCGCCTTGAGTACCTTGTTTGGTAGATACGTGCACTATATAAGACTTCAATATTATTATTATTATTATCTGGGGACATTCTACGTGGTTTTATTTTAACAAATTTTTTCATGAATTTGATCTGAAGTCCCCCATTGTATATTAGTCGCAATTTACGAGTATCAGCATGCAATTCGCGAGTATCGGCCCAATGTTCTAGCTTAGCCATTGGGAGAACCTTGAAGGGCAAAATACTTTCAGCTGAATCTGACGCAATTAATAAGGAGGACAAATTACAGGAAGATTTCTATGAGAAAATTTATCAATAAAATTTTTGCTTTTAATTACCTCGTTCATAGCCTTGAAAAAGTGGGCGTTCCTGTTTGCAATATCATCATTAATTCATCAAAATATAATAATATACTAAGGGGGGAAGGGGAAGAAATACAGTTCCTCCCCCTCCCTCCCTCAGATTCCCATTGAAATGGTCCACAAAGATCCAGGTCCACCTGATCTAGGGAAGGGTGTGAGCTCACCCTGCTATTGTGGGGGGTGGGGGTTTAGAAATGATACACACTTCCTCTGACGCCCCGATATGAAACCAAAACCAGTCATCATGAAAGGAACTCCTTGTCTGCAGTTTGGGACATTGTTGCTGTGATGGTGTACGCCACACACTGCACATTTTTATCTTAATTTTTTGATCTCCCATAATATCCTGGCATCGGTGCAAAAACTCTTGTATCTCGATTGTGCAAAAAACATTGTATCTCGCACAAAAATGCTTTATGTAAAAACACTGTACCTCGGTGTGTATTTGTTGTATGTGTACATCTGGATTTTTTATAGCAAGATCCAACGTTTTGACAATTTCAAACTCACGCGTAATGTAAATGCTGACAATAATTTAGTTTTAGAGGAAATGAGTACCTTAACACACTTGGTGACTTGTACAGGCAACTTAGAGGCAATTTTAACTGCACTTCCACTCAAGAGAGCACTTCAATGGTTCGTGAAAGTACACTTTCTTGTCCGAGTATCTCATCAGATGAATGAATTTAATCTTGGTTGCAACGAGGCTAGGTACAAGCTTTGTCTGCAGAACTAAAAGTTCCCCTTTGTGCAACTGAAATAAATTGGCATTGCTGTTGAAATCTTCCTGGCAGGGATTGAGCTAATTTGCAGACTGATACTTCCTTTGCCCCTCCCCCTAAAAAAAAACCCCAACAAAACAAAACAAAAACGAAATGTCTGGTTACACTGATCTGAGGTTTTAATAATATGATTTGGTCTGTCCTTGTGCCACAAGGAACACAGGGAACAATAATTAAATCCCACTCCCAGCTTACTGCACCTGATTAAAAAAAAACTTTATTCTTGATTCTTAATTCTGTGTTTTTCCTGGGAAATTAGATGAAAACCTTGCCTTGGAAATCTCTTATAACAGACACCAATTACTTTATTATTGTGGCACAGACTTTTTGTCTCAATACTTTTTGTCCCAGTTTTAGGGAAAGCCATTTTTCCTTTGTCTACTTGCACCAACGCATTGATTAGGGGCAGGGAGTCAATTGCCTCTGTTGCCTCCATGAAGTATCAGGCAGGAGTTCTCTTTTACTCCCAGGTCTAAAAAGGCAAAGTAAACCTTTGGTTTTTGGAACCGTTCGGTTGTTTTAATCCTATATAAATGTAGATATATAGGCCTACAATAAAACTAACCAGTTAAAAATTTCATTCCAAAAGGTGGGAGCGTTTTTTAAAAAGATATTGCCAAAAATCTGGAGCAGTTAATGTCCACGCAGGAAGAATAATCCGTATTTGGAATGCACAACCTGAGAAATGTTTCATGCAGAAACGTTTCTCAGATTGAAATGTTTTTGAATCCCTCTCTCTAAAACCACATTCCTTTGAAGGGAATTGTTTCTCCAAATGTTAGACTTTATCACCAGCTGCCGTGCTTCTTACCAAGTAAGTTTTTATGGTCATTGGTTTTTGGAACAAATTACCAAAGGTATACCCTCCCTTTACAGTATGTGGACAACGCTAGTAATTGTCAAAAACCAGTATCTACACTTTATGTGACCATAGAGCTAGGTCCTAGCTCTATGATGTTGTGACCCAACATACATGTATACATGAAATAACAAACCTGTGAAATTGTAAGCTCAATCTGTCATCAGAATCACAAGAAAATAGTGAAAACCACCTTAAATGTTTACATTGTTTTTTAAACATCTGGTGTCGGACTCTCGAGATCAAAACGAAATCCTTTTACTCATTTTTCATAAACTGTAGCATTTCAGGCACAAATATTTGAATAAGTGAAGTTTTCCTACCATGACCATCTGTATACCGTGAAAGTTTATGTGCAAATCTGTGAATGATTGTATTTTCAATCTTACCACTCTTGTTGTGCACACCCTAAAGCATTTTGTCTGCAGGAATTTCATTCTGAGAGGGCAAGGTAGTGAAGCCTAAGACTTTTCTCGGGAAGGGGGGTGGGGCACTTTTATTGTTCTTATAACTGAATTTCTTTTTCCTTCCTTTTTCTCATTAATTTAAATTCGGTTTTAACGTCTTCACATCTTTAAAAAAAACAAGGAAAAAGTGTGACTAAATGACTGTCCAGCTCCATTTATGGAAAGGGCTATCCATACAATTCTGCATCAAAGGCAAATGATTTTACTCTACTCTTGAAACAACTTTGGAAGTAATTGGTTGGAAGTTCACAAAATCATTATTATTTTTGATGTATTGTAAATGTTTAATATATATTAAATTTGCATCGAAGATTATTATTTGGTTTTGACCCATGCACTGATGTGTGTAAAGCACTGTATACACAGTACTTCTCCCCCCCCCCCCCCCCCCCGAGTCATGTCGAAAAAAAAAAAAATCTGCGGTACCCCCTGCTAAAACATAGGATTCAGACTGCCTCTAGCTACTGGGTAATCTCAGTGGTAAGACATCTGCTCTGGAATAGCAAAGGTCGTGGGTTCAAATCCTACCGGAGCGATATGCCTAAGGATATTTTTCCTACAGGACTCTGGGGAAAGTACCAAGTATACAGTGTTTTACACACATCCGAGTATGAATGAAAACCAAATAATACTGTAATTGTATTAAACCTATCTGAGCGCTAACTATGTTTTTTTTTTGCACTGGGACCATGCCGGCACTTAATCTTTAGCCACTGAAGGCAACTTAGTGCCCTTCAGCAGTTCCCCTTCAAGTGCCTCGTTGTCTAGTTGTAACCTCAGAGGTGTCAGATACATAACCCATCAAGTTTGAACATTATAGTCGGACTTATTTCACCCAGTGCAGGAATGAAGTGTGAGTTTGGGTTACTGAGTTCAGGTGTCATTTGAGAGAATCACTCAGAAAGTTAAAGTAAGAAATCGGTAGTATTGGAAAACCACATGGCTAGTGTTGGTAAGCTTACTTTCTTTGGATCAAGATCAGGTAAAGCATCGGTTGTTGGCAAGGCTGCAGGTTTGGGTTTGCTTTATCACTATCTTTGAATCAAGAAAAGGTACACCATTGGTTATGTACAGGTGTTCGTATTCTCTTTGGATCAAGATAGGCATATCATTTGAAAATCTTGGCAATTTTTAGTAGGGTTTGTTTGACACTTTCTTTGAATAAGGATAGGGTACAATACTGAAAAATGTTGTCGAGACATGATCCTGTGGCTGTTGATGCGCTAAGCGTCTTCACAGCTTTACACAAGTTGAGGATCCAAGCCCAAGCCTCTTCAGTTTGACAATATCCAGATTTTGTGAAATATTCTTCACTTTTCCAAGTAGAAAAAGATTAAATAAAAAAATTCAGACAAAACCTTTCTTCTCATTCTGAATCAAACCCAGCTTTTCGAGAAACCCCCCCCCCCACGCAATTTCTACCAAGGATATCTTGGTAAAATTTCCACCCAAAAACCATTCCTCGTTGACATTCAACAACTTTAATTGATGCAATGGAGAAATCTAAATCACGAAGGCAATCCAGCCTCTTCAATTGCACTCAGCTAGTGAGACCAACACTTATATCCAGATCAAGTACAGTCACCAACACGACGAGTTAGATAACGCAGTTCGTTATGCTGCACATTCATTTGCATATGGAGGAAGTTTGGCAGAACAATGGTTTAAATTACACGGAGATCTAGGATACTTTATCCCTGGAACAAGAGGGCAGAATGATAAAGGATGAAAGTGCAATGAAGTCTAATTTACAAGTACTTTATGATGTTATTAAGTCAATGCAGTACACTTCTATTGTAGTCTAGTTAAAGAAAATACTGTATTGATCTAGAAAAATTAGTAAGAAAAAATGTTTCAACTATTTTAAACAGGTACATTATGGATACTTCATCCTGAAAAGAATATTTTTAGAAAATAAAAGAATAATTTTGATTGTCCAGTCTTCTCCCAGGCACTTAGTTGAATCAAAATTTGAAAGAAAAATCACTTGAAGCTTTGAAACTTCATAAAATTGCAAGACCTTGAAACGTGTAAAATCTTAAATAAAAGAAAGTAAAAAAAGAAAAAGGTTTTTTTTACTGTGTTAGTTCATGGTGTGAATGACCATTTTGCTGTATTGACAAGAAAAGTACAGGTCAGCAAATGACATTTGTTCACTTTCAGAATGAAAACTTGTTCAACGGATGAAAGATGATGTTTATCTGCGTGTACTTCTTCTTGATCGAGATAAGTCTGGCGATTGTGTATGTGCAGAATTTAGTTTGAAAAAACCTTGCCCCGTGGGTGTTGAGTTTCAGCCAGGAGGTGGGAAACTAGACTCTTCTGCTATGATTTCCATCTTCTCAGTGGATTAAGTTACTTCTTAGGAACCTGGATCAGTTTCACCTGAGGAAATCTGACAACGTCTTGGGGGAAGAAAGAAGAAAAAAAACGTTGGTCTATATTCAAAAGATTTAGGAAACTGATCAGTTAAGGTATAGAAAATAATGTATTCTAAGCAATGTGGACTTGATTACATGGGATAAACAACGATTGTATTTCATTTAAAGGATAGAGGGTGAAATATGTTTTTTTAAATTAAAATTGTTTTATTTTATATTGTCCTCACAAAGGGTATGCATAACAGTTGGTAAGATTGAAGGAAAAAAAAACTTCACAGATTCACGTTTAACTTAAACTTACATGATATAAAGATGGTCATGGTGGAAACTTCCCATGGAATATTCATGTCCAAAATACTATAGTTTTTAGAAATGAATAAAACAATTAGTTTTGATCTTGCTGAGTCCGAAGCTCCAATGTTTGAAAACAGTGAAAACATATCGCAACTCTGATGACTGATTGAGCCTAGACTTTCACAGGTTTGTAATTTCATGTAGGACTATGGTTACACAAAGTGCAGATATTGGTCTTACAGTTACAATGTTGGCCATGTGCTTTAATATAATAACCTGTTCGATTTGAAAAGTGTGTAAATAACTCTAACAATCATGGCCACTTCTTGGATGGGACAGATCGACACATTTTGATGTCAAATTTGAATTTTGTTGTCAAAAGGTATTTTTGTCTTAAGATTATTTTGTTTTGGATTGTAACTTGGTTTTGCTCTGCAGAGAAATGATACCACCACCAGCTAGCTCTGTTGGAGTTTATTTGTTGGATTGTGTATACCATCCTTGTTTAGCAACTTCATGTTCAGAGTAGCAGAGTATACTGCTCGAAACGTTGAGACCACACTGGCTCTTTTCAGAGCCATTACTCCCTCAAAGAGATTTGATACATGATTGTACCCGCAAGTTCACTATTTATAGTTACTTAACTTCATGTTCATCTGGTTTGACAATGTCTGAACATGATTATTTCATTTCTGTAGCTTCCTTTGTTTTATAAACACAAGTGATAATTCTGTGATTTTGTTTAGAATAATCAACTGAGGGAACAAAAGCCTCCAGATAAAATACCCAAGCAGTTTCCCAGCCACTGTATCAAATGTCACTTTACATACCACCACAGACCTTAACACCCTGTGGTAATTGCAGGGATATTTTGACAAAAACAAAGCATCACTGTCAATAAATAATCAAACCAGTGAGCTCAACAACCACTGAAGGTTGACATTGGGTGCGATCTTTCGCGACCTCTCGAAGGACTGACCCCACTGAGGTTTGACCTTAGAGGAATCAATCCCCACCTACCGAAGGAAACAATCGTCCCACTCTGCGTGTTACGAGGCGATAAATATTCTTGGTTGATGGTTGGACACAAGAGATCTGTTCTTGATCTGAACATTCACCATGAAAGTGAACCTCAAGCAATAAAAAGTCCCCAACATCATGAAGAAGTTTTTTTTTTATCTCTCCAGAAATTTCAAGCTTTCCGCTCAATCTTCATGGAGTGCTATCGGAATCACCCCAATCCCCCCCTCACCCCAAATCAATTATTGTTAAGATGTTGTAAATGCAAAATAGTTAATCCGGCCATGGAGGAAGGAATGGTCCACGGAAGACTCTCTTAAAGAGTTAAAGAGTTAAACGCATTTTCTCTTGTACGATCTTTCTGGTACCATTGAAACCAAGAAAAAAACCTTGCACTGTGGGTGTGGGAAATGGTTTCAAGAAAATTTGTAGTACATCTTTTTCTTAAATCAAGTCTTGAAGTATAAGTTAAATAAAAGGTGGCCAAGAAGATGCGTTGCCAATGGCAATCATTGCTAATTGTTCCCATTGAAGTATACATAGATGTTTAAATCAAACGCTTTAAAATTTAGAAATAAAGCTGAAGATATACACAAGAAAAATTAACTTAAAAACCTGAAAGTGACACGGACTACTCAAAGGTGAAGTTAGACTGATATTTAAAGCTGACTATAGCTAACATGCAGTCAATGTGTAAGAGGTTTTGTTTTCCTCTCTTGAGAAGCTTTTGGTATAACTCAAAGAGCCTAAGTGCCTAAGCAAACAAATCTTGTATTCCTCAGTTACCATGGTAATCTGTGTGGTCATGGAAGGTAGGAAATCCACCTCCTTGCTGTGGTGTATCTCGGTGGATTTATCGCCGTCCTTCGATATTTGCTCAAGTTGAACCCTGCCCGACTGAAATCAGTGTTCTAGGAATCGGCAAGATTGACTGTGAGGTCCCTGTGGACGGTCCCCATAGACGAGAGACTGTTGATGAGGTGGGCTATCTATCAGATCATCTGTCGTTAGTTCAGATGTTTTAGAAAAGGGATTTGGTTTTCAGGAAAAACATCTGGGATGACAATGCTCAGTTTTGTTCTACAAGCTTACTTCAGGCCTGTATTTTGGAAGGGACATGTTCATTTTGCAAAGGGCACTTCAATTTGAAAAGTTGAAAAGTCTGTAGTGGTAAGATTTTAAAGGGGCACCAAGACCAAGATTTCAGGCAATAGAAACCAAGACTAGGGAAAAAAAGAGGCAAAGATGAGGGGCTACAGATGCCAGGTCTAGGGGCGCTACAGAGGCCAAGACTAGGGGCAATAGCAGCCAAAGCCTCCATGTAATTCGAGTCCTGGTTTTTTTTTTTTCACACAATTTATTTTATTTAAATTTTTTTTTTGCAAAATCTAGAGGATTTGAGTGAACGTACAAAATCAATATTTACCCTTCCGTTCAGCTTAGCGCTGGAAATTCTCAGTTGACATTTTCTCTTGGATGTTTTAATCATACATGCCTCTATAAAACATAGCAAACAAACCCCTCAGTGGAAACACTTATTAGTAGAGACCGTGCTGGCAACATATTGACCCAAATTTCTTTAATTTGTGTAAAACCAAGATTCACTCAAGGCAATTAGGCCTGTTTATAAAAAAATACAGTCATATGTGAGTGAGCCACTATTGAAATACATACTGGATCGTGAAGGAGACTCGGTTGTTATAATTTTCATTATTTATCTCTCTGGTAATAAAACCAAGGAACCCTTGATGGTAGATGAAGGAAAAATGTTGAGGAAATGTCAGTTTTAGAAAACCTCAACTCGTGTGCCAGGAAGTAGGGCTTCCAGGCACACAAAGTTTTTCCAGTAGCAGAAGGCCAGAAGCAATCAAATGGCTCCTGACAATTAAAAAAGTGGCATAACTGTCACATTTTTTTGTTGCTAGAACTACCCCCAGAGATGTTTCCCATTGCCATTCAGAGTTCAATCTTCCTGTGGTGACTAATGAATGGCAGAAATCCGATCAAACTCTCACTCTCGGTTGTCTTGAAGCACACTCCTGCACACTAATTGCTCACACCCTTACTCCGGTAACTTTTCGGTACGACCTTACTCCATGCACACGACAAACTGTGGAAAACCAATGTAGGTATGGACTGAAAGTTTATCCACATGCAATGCTCCGATCTGCAGCAGGATTCGAACCAGGGTCCATAGAGGTAAAAGACAGGGAAAGAAACCCCGAAGCCAACCTGATTCCCATAGAGGTTTAGAAGTAGTGTTTAAAGAAAGATATTCACCTGCCAGCTTCTGTAATACTAGAATATACTAGAATATATTTGTTGTCATTTAGCCTTTGAGAAACTCTGCACAGAGTAAGGGATTGTGCTAGCGTCAAAATAAATAAAATAATATGCAGTTCTTATATTAGTGCTTTATTCCACCCGAGGGCATCCCGGAGCGCTCATTATTTATTCTACAAGGTATGCAGAGCTATGTTTGAAATAGAAGGCCCTTTTATTTACCTAGACATGATGTGGCGCAAATCTGCAGCCAACCATACAAAAAAAAACACACCGGGCGAACACCTTTTCTTAACAGTGAGTGTACTGGGTTCTTTTAAGTGCATTACACAACGAAGCAACAACAGTTTAAGTGTCTTGCTTTAAAGGATACAAGTGTTACGATCAGGATTCGAACCCACACTCTGCTGATTATAGAAACACCAGAGCTTGAGTCCAGTGCCCACTTGACCACTCAGCCATGAATGCGTGAAATGTGAGACCATAATACGATTTCTGAATCTTTGCCTATTTAGTGTAGTGCACCCGACTAAAAATCTAACAAAAGTTAGTGACGCCCTCTATTTTTGGAATGGATCGCAGGTTGTTTTGAGTCAGTACATGTAAAGCAGTTTGCAACAGCACATTCCTCTTTCTCATTTAGTATATTCAAATTCAAATGAACATTACACAAATCTGCAAACATCAAATCAAGAGGACTGCTTTAATATCTTGTGGTTTATTTTTAACGAAGTAAAAAATCTGTGATCTTAATAAGATCGTAAACATCTGGGTTGATTATCAATACCTAGAGTCATCTCCACTGTCTCCCTCAGTGAACTCCACAAGACATTTTTTAATTGGAATAGCTGGAAGTTTTGAGGTGTCTCACAACACCCCTCAGGAATTTACATTGAACCGGGGAGAAATGTGCGGGCAACACAACAGTATTTTAATCAAGGTGATGTGCTGGGTCCTTATCTGTATTTTGATAGCGGCAAACCATTGTAAACTTACAAATTCAGTTACACTGTGAAGATAAAATCCTCCATGTTTACTCTTCAAATGTGTGTTTTTAGTCTCAGCCGACTACCACCTCTTCAAACAAAATAATGTAAACAGAGGAAACCATAACTTGTATTTTGTATTTATTTTTTTTTAATTAGGAAGAAACTGTGAATTTTGTCAAATTGAAGGCTGTGTACTGAAAATATTTGAAAAAAGCCAAAGTTGTCTTCTTTCTCAATTAGTTTAGCCACTATTCAGGTTTTATTGTCAGATATAAATCTATGTTTTTGTCTCCTTTGCTTGTATGACCATAAATATAAACCCCCCCCCTGGTATGATGTCACAAGCTCAAACAGCGCCCTCACTAGGTCCTTGGAATATGTTTTTACTTGATGTTTACGATTGGTTTTTAAAAGCAATCTGGAGCATTTAAACCGGTTTTGTGAATTCGATCTTAAATCTTAAAAATATATATGTATAAAATCTAGAAGAAAAAAAATATTAATTTGCTTGTTGACATTTTATTATTATTTTTTTTTTTTAACTTGGCTACCAGCCATCCATTTGCAAGTATCGTCCCGATATGCTAGCTGGTGCATGGGGGGAGAACCCAAGTCACTTGATCATATCAAGATACAGGAATAAATCAATGCTCTCTGCAATCCCTAGGTAGCCAAGTGGATTCGTAAATAATCCCAAATGCTTAGGAATCCTGGGTTAAAGTGTTGCTGTGTCCAGGTGTATTTGCATTATCACTGATGTAGTTTGTAATCCTACTGCTGTGCCACAGTCCCAGCATGGAGGAAGGAAATTCCTCCATGGTCCCACTAACTAGCTCCTGAGAAACCCTGGCCTGATTTCATATGGAGATAAGATTCCAGGCAGATGCTTTCCCAGGGATTTGTCCTAATTTTTGAGGATTTTCTCAAAACCTCCTTGAGCATTCAAATTGTCTTGAAAGAAAGTAAAGCAACCACCAACAGGAGAAAGAAATAGTCCACATTGTATCCAAGCCTGTGGTTTTGTATTTCTGATGATGCACAGAGTCTGTAGACCTCCTGAATTGTAACATCTGGGAGGTTGCGGGTCTAGAATAAAGGGGGACGCAGACCTACATGCCATTTTCCCCAGGAATTTTCACATCTGACCAATCTCATCCTTGGATTCATCTTGATTCATCTTGACATGGGGGTTTTCACTTACACCATAATTTATATTGTGGCATCACATTTTTGCTTAGAGCAATTAAAATGGATTCGTTGACTAACTCATCTAAAGATCAAGTTCAGCTCTTCGTGATGTGATATCATAACCAGGTGGAGTAAAAAAACAAAAACGCCAAGAACTCCGGGTAAAGAAAGCCAAGTCGTCCTCGGACTGAGCCGCCACTTCAAACCACGCTCCAGCTAGAACCTGATCAGGGCAATCCCAATGGGTGGTGACCTTAGATCGTTGATAAGCAAAAGAAGACAAAAAATATTCATATAAACCTGATTACTCTTGTGACTGGCAAGAGGATGGATGGCAGGGAGTTGTTCAGTGACTTTTATCGCTTGTCCCTGGATCAATATTCCCATGTTTTCCCGACGTCTGTCCGTCCTCGGTTTACGGAGGAAAGTGACTTTGTCAGTTGTGGCGAAGGGACACTTGAGATGATGGGAATGGGAACTCGATCGGTGGAATGCATGCTGGCACCATGTTTGGAAGTGTGTGAGATCACTGATAATGTTCCTCTAGTGAACGATGATCACATTGTCACCAAACCTGTTTTGTAATTTTGGGGCCTCATTTTAACTATTTACTATTGGAAGGCGCCTGAAGTTCAAGGATTTTAAATGAAGTCGATGCAAACTCAGTACAAACTGAGTAATTTAGAACACAGCTGTCCGTCATTCTTTTAATAATAGGTGGCAGTCACTCTATGTTTACTTTTCAAGATGGCATCTGTTATTTGTACTGTGTAGATTTCTTTTCTCCATTTGTCATCAAACACAAAATAAAGTTGGCTTAAATTTACACTATATATTCAGTGTCTGATATAAACGTACTGTTTTAAAAGTGTTTATCAACTTTGAAAGAGTATCTACTGAAAAATAGCTGAGTCCAATTTGTCTACATCTTGATAAAGTTTGATAATTTTTTATTTAAAAAAAGTATGCCTGATTGTAAAGACAGTTGCAAGTAGATGCACAAAGGAAAGGTAATCTTGAATGTCACAAGGGCAAGCTCTCTTCATTTATAAAACACTCTTACTTATGACTCAGAGATGTTTTAAAGATGCAAAACACAGATGTGGTAAATGAATGTCAACAACTGGAATGTTATCTTCACTGAAAAAGCTTTTAGTTGAGATAAGAATGTTTAAGTATCTCAAAGAAGAAAGTAACTCTTGAATCAAAAATCTCTATAGTGCTTAAAAATGATGAGGAAAAAAAGTTGGGGGAGAATTGTATCCATGTGGAGCTGCGACTCTGCGAAGTCTGGCCCTTGCTCTAATGGCAGGACCTGCCATCAAGATTTACACCTGGCAAAGTTATTAACTTTATAATCATTCTGATGGGTTGTCCTGTTTTGGCAAGTTTTGCGGTAACCTCATCAAGATTCCATGGGTCAGTCAGCCTCACTGCCAGTCCATGATGAAAGTAATTTATCTACTCTACTGGCTCTATGATCCCAGACTTGAATTTTCCCCAAGGTGAATGCTTCAGTGATTTTTGGCTTGCCTGTAATCTCAAGAGCTAATACTCTGGGTCTCATTAGTTGGCTTCTTGTTGGACAGTTGTTTATCTGAAAGTTAATCAAGTTCCAA
Source organism: Pisaster brevispinus (assembly GCA_023634235.1). Classification (NCBI taxonomy): domain Eukaryota; kingdom Metazoa; phylum Echinodermata; class Asteroidea; order Forcipulatida; family Asteriidae; genus Pisaster; species Pisaster brevispinus. Next base: position 5,174,400 of record JAMKCF010000021.1, on the reverse strand, counting down.
TTTTCCTGGACTTAACAACTATTAGTCCCACCACCCAGAAGGTCCAGCACCAACCACACTGTATACTATGTGGCCACATGACTAGGGCACAGAACCCCCACTGTCCTACGTGTGAATCTGGCAGTGAAACCTGATCCACCCCAGCAAGGGCGTTGTTGTTGTTTAAAATAGAGAGGCGCTAGCTGTCTTATATATACCACATGCCATTGTCAATGCTCAGCATAAGATACCAGGAAAGAGGCCTGTTGCAGTCAATCTGTGCACAATAAACCCACACGACCCGCCTGTTATAAATCTTCCACATGTACTTCAAGCAGGAAGTTTAATGGTGGACCAGCTACGTTGTTATTTGGATTATAACCGATCATCTGCTCACACACAGACACATATCGGGAGAGTTTGGACGGTTGGATTTTAGCTTTTTTTTATTTGTGAGTGGAGTTTTCTGTCTGGAGAGTTTGGGATGAGCCTTGTGAGTACATCGCCAGCGTCGTGGCTGAAACCTAAAATGCCTTTGGTCCTACTCACGGTAAGTTTAGTTTGTTGTTTTAGCTTACTGAACTAGTGGACTTGCAGTGCAGACATTGGTAATCCATATCAGGCAGACATTGGGGCTGTATATATTAATAGTTTTACCATAAATATCCCAGTCATGGCCTTGATTGTAGCTAGGCTGTGTTATTATATGCAGTCTTGTTTTCACAGTTAGTTGAGAGGGGAATCAAACTTTTACTTTCAAAGTTTAGGGAGCCTTTTATTTACGTCGTCATTCGTGTGTAATTTATGGTACACTGGTGTAAACTGCCCAGCTGCTTTTTACAAGCATTTTTGTGATAGGGTTTTGTTGTGATTTGTTGTGCTAGCCTATGTTCAGATTTCATAAAGGTTACCACAAAGGTTCTACTCTCTTTAAGTGGTTGTATTATATGTAAGTTTCCATGATTGTAACATTTCAGTTAGGATCATTGCTAACTTATCCAACATGTCCAAGAGATGATCCTTTATTATCTTTTCCTGCAATTAATTTTGGAGACCCCAAATAATTTTTGGTCATGAATCGAACTTTCAGCTTTCAAGACACTGCAGTTTTAAAAAAGTTGTGTTTTGTTTTTGATCTCATAAATGTTTAAGTTTCGCCCCAACTTAAGAATAACATCATCCCAACTATGATTGGGAGTTGGGACCAACTTGAGTGTTTTGTTTTAGTTGGGATGGCCCAATACTGGGACTGCCAGATATTGGGATAGGGATAACTGTGATCAGTCAGTGGACTGGTATAAAGTCGGTTTTGATCTTCAAGTTTATGTTGACCTAGAACATGCAAGGCTTACTTTCTCTTGGTGGGTATCATGAAAAAGGTCATAACAAATTGAGAAGAATCCAGTAGAACATTACTTCATGCTCCTTCACGCACCCTACTTCTAGAACTTGGTTACGCTGTCGTCTACACGTGGACACGATAGTGGAAAGAGCCTCATATAGTTCTAGGAGTACACGCACCCATATATGCCACCTGCCATCAGCAACCACTGTCGAAACCATAAATTTGGACATCATCATGATGACTGGTTCTGTTGGTCCCTGATAGAACTTTTGATCCCTTCTGCAGTTTGGCCGCCCAACTGTGACTGATCCCAAATGTAGTTGGGACGATTCTAAAGTTGGGACCAAACAACATGCTGATGAAATAGTTTAGCTAATTAGAAGGTAGGATACAGATACAGTATCAGTTTTTGAAATTGTGAATTCCTTCCATTCCTCTAGTTTTCAATAACACACTATGGAAGTTTTACACACTTTGGAATACGCATAACAATGTTTTGTCAGGGATTCATTGTTGGGTATTTTTCTTCGAAAGCAAGAAAAAGGAGAAAAATACATCAGTAAGACATAGAATGACCTCTTTCCAAGTCCATTGTATAGGGGCCTACCCTGTGAATATACTATGGTATGGGTTTGTGGATTGTACACATTTACTGTGTCATAAATATACACTGCATGCAGTCCATCTATGCAACACTTCCTTCCTCCATGTTATATCTGTACACAACAATGATTAGTAGTCACTAGTCAAGTCAATAAACTCTCACTCTCAGGATTCAATAGGATCGTACGTGTGTGTAAAGCTGCTTAAGCACAAAAAGTAGCTAAGCACAACAAAATTACATTCACCAGATTATTAAGGTTGTACCAGGCAAAATACCATGTCACATGTGCCATCTGTGACTGGTATCCTGCTAAATTTTTGCTTAGTAGAGCATTGTTAAGCAATTTAAAAAAAAAGTTTATGGTTAAGTTGGGTCCAGGGCTCCACGCCTTTATCTCGGTTATGGCTATCCAGCCTATCTGCGTCTAGTTCCCTGTATTCACACTGATTGTTCTTATTCTTATTTCATGTGTAGAAGGACTAGACTGTTTGATCTCTCAGCCTCGATTCTAGTTACAATATTGTATTGAATAAATGTGGGAAAGCGAGATGGCTGCCCCATGATTAAAGTCTATTGAATTCTGAATAACATAATTCAAAATTCAGTTAAAAACCTTTCTTTTCAGTAGTTCCTAACTGAATCAGTCAGATTGGTGTTTTTCATTCACGCAACTCTGCCCTTTGCTGTCAGTCGCGCCAGGAGTGTCAGGTCAGACAGACATGACGCGTTATAAATGTTCACTATTCTTATTATAGCAATCATTTGCACGTAGGAGCAGTTCATATAAGTTACAACAGTTTACAATTCCCTGCTTATGTTTTTAAAACTAATCGTCACTTAGTCAGTATTTCTGCATCTCACTATGTCTGACTTTTACCCCAATCCAAGATAATTGTAAACCAAGTAAATGTTGTGAACAGAAAAATGTGTAACTTAAGCATTTAATATTGATTAAACACATCAAAATTACCTGACAGAAATGTTGGCTTTTATTTTCTTCTTCTTCTTTAAAAAACAAAAACAAAACCATGACCACGTGATGTTGGTTCAGTGATGTTTTTTGTTGAAATTACAGATTCTGAAAGAATTTTACATGTATATTTGTTCAAAAACTATTGGTACACGTCAGACCATGGAGGTAGAAAGATCAGACTGTATATTGAGCATGAACAACTGGAGGTTGTCAAATCCCAACACTCCTAAAAATGGGTCCAAAAAGGCCCTAAAGTAAGTTATGGAACCACTCCAAATTGCACTTTTATCACCTCAAGGGTAATGGAACACTGCCAAGAATGTCAGATCGGTTGATCTTGCCCTATTGATTAACGACAACATCCGGGTCTAGCCTCTAGACTCAAATCATCCACTTGGTCAAACTTCTTGGTCTTATCTGTTACCAGACTGGGGTCAAAGAGTCATCAGAGGTTGGGGTCGTGCAGAAACTGAAGAGATTGATCCATTATATAAAGTGATGGTGCTTGTATTGAATTGCATGAGATATATGGGTTGTCCTTTTCTGGCTCACTTAAGGGGCCATTCAGAATAGTCAATGTTAAAAAATGTCGGGGTTTTTTCCCCGAAATTATGAGTGGGTGGGTCACAAGAAATAACCGAAAATCGAAATTCAGTTTCTATTTAAAAAAAAAAAGTATATAAGTTTAAATTGAAAAAAGAAATGTAACAAGTATTCAGCTGGCCAAGATTGTAAATTTAATTCCTGATTTAATTCTTTAATCCGCGTGCTAAGACTGCGTGCGTAAGAAACGCCCGACATTACACAAAAGATCGATTCACACGAGGAAGGGCACAAGGTCCCTTGCGAAAAATGCCACTACCGTAATTTTTTTGTGGTAGGTTGGTATTTACTACAAAATTTCACAATGTTTGAGAAAATTTTCCCAACGAATGTAGAACATGTAAAAAATTGCTTTCCTTTCACACGAAGCTCATTTTGGTATATTTCACAAAAAATCTACATCTCCCTTGGTGTGAATTACTCTGTTGTCTGAGTGTATCCTCATGAATTTGTTCTTTTTAAAGAGTATTAGAAATTTGTTTCATATGATGACAAAAAGGAGCCACTTGCATCTGGCAACCTTTTTGGTCGAAGTATAACCATTGTTACCTTTTGGGGCAGTTTCCTTGAAAACTAGAACACCGGTTATAAAAAAGAAGAAGATCAAAATAGATTTAGCCGTCGGCTTTTATCAAGCTGACTTTCACAGTTGAAGTGTAAGGAGGTTGTATTTCGCAAGAGCGGTGGATTTTAATGGATCTTCTCTTCCTAGAAGTCGTGGGTCATATATTCTGGCTGCTCCCTGTAATTATCTCGTGAGCTTGAGGAAACATTATTTGAGAGGACAGGCCGGTTGCGTGCCTCCGTTACCATTTGCTGATTATGCCGGATCTAGAATTTTGTGTTGAAACTGTTTTAAGTACCCCATGAATGACAAAGTGTCCTGTAAAGAAACTACGTTTCCATGGTAACATATATCACTGCTTGTTCTTCGAAGAAGGGCTTAATCTGAAATTATTCCAATGAGCTATGGGACGATGGCGATGTAATTTTATGTGATTGTTCCAGCACGCCATTAAAATGACGGCAGGAGTGAAGCTTGAGAGACTGATTAACAGTTAAGGAGATGGCGAATAAATAAAGAAATAAAGAAATAAATAAAAACATGTATTGAAGCTCACAAACTAAGCATGACTGTAGGTTTTCACCAACCTTCAGCCAATTTTCCGTCCATCGGTGTAGAAATAATCATAGATGACTCATAAGAGAAGTGCCAATGTTTTTCTTCAACATCAGATATGCGGCCTCAACAGTTAACCTTTTATTAGAGCACTTAACACAGAGCCATTGCAGCAGGATGGGAAGCAGAATTTGGATTTAAAGTCGGTTTTAGAATGATCGGATTTGCAGCAAAATTATAAAACAGGGTGTCGTAAAGGGAGGGTAGACCTATACCCTTCGTAGTTACTCCAAAAATGTATGACCATTCAAACTTTCTTAGTAAAGAGCACTGGAGAGCTGTTGATAATATAAAACAATTTTAGAAACTACACCCTTTGAAGTAATGTATTTTTATAAAAAGAGGTTAATATAATGGTTCCAGGTATAATATAGTATTTCTCAGGCTTCTGAAAGCACACAATTCTATGCAACAAGTGTGGGGTTTTTTCCTGTCATTATTTTCTTGCAACTTTGATAACCAATTGAGCCCACATGTTTACAGTTTTTACTTTATTTGATGCATATGTTGGGATACACCAAGTGAGGATACTGGTCTTTGACAATTACCAAAAGTATACCCTGCCAGTGCCTTTAACTGGTCTGTCGTAGTACTTAAAATGTATATGAGTCATAATTGGAGGCTGTTGGAGTACCACTTTCAGCAGGAGACACAAAATACAATTAGAATTTGGGCGGGATAGTATAAACTTGCTGCATATTGAAACCATAAAAAAGAAGAGGTGATGAACTAGTCTCTCAGGGGTCTGATGTAAATTAGCCTTAATTGCAGGTTGAAGGAGCGCCCCTTCAAAATTGAGTGGCAAAGAGAAAAAAACATTCCCTGTGGAAAGAATAGTGACCTGACTAAAGAAACGAATGTAAACAATGGAGTACATGGATGTGTTTATGTTCACATTCCCTCAGGGGGATCCAATGTGTTAAGGCATGAAATGAATGTTATTGATGGAAAGGAAAGATCACACATCATGAGGGAGGTGTAAACTCAAGGGTTGAGTCTACAGTCCGTGCTGTTTTAGAATTAGAAGGGAAGCTTACTGTATATATACTCGGCCTGACAGTACAGCGAGGGGAGTCTGTTTTTTTTAATACCTGTCGCATAGTAGGAGGTTTTAGAGCTCAAATGTCAAGAAAATATCTGCAAGAAACCAAGGCCTGGGGCTCGTAGTGATCTTGTCCTGGAACTGAAACAATTTTTATAAGACATTTGTTTTTCTTTTTTGTACACATGCAAAAAAGATATAAGATAAGATATAAGATAATAAGATATATCTTAAGCTTGCTTTGTGAGGAGGAAGAGGTTTAAAGTAGAACAATTTAAAAAGCATCATAAACAAAACTACTTAATTATTATTAATAGTTTAAAGACAAGGCACAGGTTTGGTAGTTATAAAAAAAAAGAAAAAAAAGATATTAGTTCCAATCTTAGTTCAAATCATAAGTTCCAAGCGCACTATTTACAAAGTTCATACCAGTTATAATAACTATACTGACTTTTAATGTAGCGCTTTATCTACGCCAATGACATGTATTCTAACAAAGGGTTAGTAAGTTTGATTTATCAGTCCCATTTACGATGTTGCAGAGTCTGCAGCCAACCACGCCAGAAACACAAAACCTTTGTGTTACTGGGTTCTTTCACATGAAAGAACCCAACACATTTCACACAACACATTTCACACAACACATTTCACACAACACATTTCACACAACACATTATTTTTGTATGTATGTATGCATTTATTTATTTATTTGTTAATTCATTTATCTTTTCCAATTTGAATTCTTAACATTTATGTATGTAGTTTTTATCTGTAAATTTAAAAATTCTGTTATTTTTTGTTTTCCCTTTCCTGTAATTGGCAGTTCATCCGCTGTTGGTTTGCACAATAAATACAAATACAAGTACAGGTACAAATACACAGTGACGTATTGCTTTCTGTCCCATTAGTGTTTGACCTCAAGGACAAAAGTGTCGTGACCGTGGAACCAAACCCACACTCTGACGACTCCAGAACTTGAGTCTGGTAAACAAGACCGCTTGGCCATGACACTCCTCATGACAAATATATCCGTTTGAAATACCGAGTACTCTCATAGTCAAGAAAATTGCATTTGATGACTCCCCCGACCCCCTCCCTCACCCTTATTTCGATCACCTTAATCAAGATAAGTACATTATGAACTTGCTCAAAATACCCAGTTGAGAAATTGTTAACTGGCTTAGTTTTCAGTAATGCTGGATCACCTTATTAATGGAATTTCCATGGGCTAGTTGGATGATGTGTTTATTGAGAACTAGAGGAGCATGGAAATAAATTTGCTCTCCCAAAAACCAATGATGTAATGTAGCATTAAAGTTTATAAATTCTGGCTGATCGCACTTTATTGATCTTCAAAAATGAATTTAAACAATGGCTTCATTTAAAACAGCTTTATGCTAATTTGTAAAATTCACAACTTTACACATTTTTATCGGTGGATGATGGCATTGTTCAAAATAAAGGAAATCAAATTAATCTTAGTGAAGGAAATAATTGCTGTACGTGACCTTAATATAGGTTATGGTGTGGACGAAGTGTAACTTCTGTGGTTGTTTTGTGTTTAGGTGTAGACAAAACAGGTTACAGGGTAAGGCACTTTGTGGTACGGATTCAGGGAAAGTGGGTCGTGTCCTTGACATCCACTAAAACAATAGCTTAACTGCTCAGTTAAAGGTGCTTGGTCCAATTTTTAGATAGCTTTGTTTATTGATTCGAGAAAGTTATAAGCTTTCATTTTAAGGTATTGCCTGAAAAAATCTGACAGTGATAAGTGGTATTTGATTAAAAACTAAAAATGAATTATTGTCATGTCGATTAGCCGTGTACAAACAGAACCTGCTTGTTACATTTATTTTGTCCATTGTTGCATATGCAAAAGTTCATGTATGCTTTATGTGCTAAAAAAAAACAGTTTTATAAATATTTAGAAGTCTCACAGTGTCTTGAAATAAAATCTGATATATTTGCTGATGATATGACAGTTTTTCCTTTTCAATTGTTAGTAGGTCAGCCATTGAATTTTCAAGCTATGGTCATCCTAAATTAAAACAGAGTAGAGTAAATTTGGGAAAAGGTGCCAGTCACAGCAAACTGGGGCCATGTGTTGAGGGCTAGTCTAAGTGTATCCAAATGCTCATGGCTGCAAGTCCACAACCCCATGGGCATAATATTGGATCATTTTTCTACAACCCATTATAAGCCATGACTTTCAAATCTTTTGATTTACCGAAGAAGTAATGGAATTACAATTCATTCATCAGAGACTCAGTGCATGACACAATGCAGCAAAATACAGTGCAAACAGCGCCCTCACAGTTTGGGAATGTCAAGCCCTTTGAGTACCAAACTTTGGACCACTAAACACTTGTGCACACAAACCCAATCATGTTTATTCATGATACATTGTCAACCTGCCATGAGGTCACCTCATGTTTATTCATGATTAGCTACATTGTTGGAGGGCTTCTTTGTCAGTTGCTAGAGTGTGCAGCAATACTCCTTGAAGTGTACTTCAATTTAGGGTGAAACAAGATTACAGAAAGTGCAGTAAATGTGCCACACAGCTTTTTACGCTCTGCCGTGTTTATTGTGTATGAATCCTTCTTTGTAATTTTTTTCCACCGCAAGTCCTCTGGGGGTTGAGTAGTACAATATGCAAGACCTTCTTGCTAAGTGTGCTTGATAGTTAATATGATATAACACTGAAAAGGGGAAATTATGCGGTAGTCTTGAATCACTTCTTAATTTGATGGAAGGCAACCACGGTTTTGTGCAAGCAGCTCACAAAAAAATTCATTGTTGTAGGTTTACATTAAGAAATATTATGAAGGTGGTTGGCTGTTTCGTAAACCAACACTGCTCTAGAGAGGGTCAGTTTTTGTGTGTGGGGCGAGTGCAACACTAAACCTGTATGGATTATATTACTGCTGTCTAAATGCCACAGCTCATGAAAAGTAGAATTGATTGGAGTCTTTAATTGATGAGTTGTACAGCAGGATTTGAAACTTTGCATGGTGGAAGTAAAACTAAGTGAGGTTTGCGGTAACACCATGTGAAAATCTCTTTTGTGTAGTGTAGGTTCTGAAAAGAACCAGTGGTTAACCACTCAACGTTTCGTTCAGTATGCTCTGATCGTCTTCAGGAGAATGAACCTACACTACTCAAAAGAGATATTCACATGGTGTTACCGCAAACCTCACTTAGTGAGTTGTAAAGCGTTAAAAAACAGCTTTACTTGGGATGAGAAGTTTCTGACCTTCATCAAAATTCAGACCCTTTTTTTTATGCTGGCAAGGTGAATTAAAATTAGCCTATCTGCCATTACTAAGTTGCTGTAGAAAATGTTAGTTCCAGATGGCAATGGAAAAAATATTCCTTTCGAATATTTCAAGCAAGAAATTTATATAGATTGATCCCAATAGACGCCAACTTTACAGGCAACTTGCATTTTGGCTTGCAGGCGCATCAAGCGCTCAAATTATTGTGCAATGAGTTATGTGCTGCACGCCGTTCTCACGCAAAACGCATGAGTGGGTGTTCCAAATTGCCCGTAAAGATTGCCGATTTACTTCATATTGCAACCTATCCATAGGTTTTGCCATTTAAATTTTACAAATTTTATTTGTAAAGAAGCCATTTTTTTTTTTTTTTTCCTACTCTGACAGAATGTCGTAGAGCCCTAAGTCCTTCTAGCTGAATTGGATACAATAATTCTCCTCCCTTCCTGCTTTGACATTATTTTGCTGAAATGCAATTGTGAAATGCATTTAACTCACATTGTACAATGGTACATGTAGGTGCATGTACTTGTAGTTTTTCACTGCGCTGAGATTTTGAACTTTGCTTTATTCATACTTCATGATATAATCAGGAATAAAGAGATTACATTTGCTTTCAAAAGAAGGGCCGTGTTGTTATTTAAAGATTTCTAATCACGTTATCTTTTTTTGATGTACAACAACATTCAATTTGAATGCCTTGTGTACTTTCGGCAATTTGATTATTGTGTTGTTAACTATGAAAAAAGCGAGGCAAGTATTTTAAAAACATCTGTTTTTTATGTCTGGAAAACGCTGAATACTTAAAATCTATATCTTCACTCCAGTGGTTGTTAAAATAGTGGAAATGTCATTTTAACACACTTCCTAAAATTGGGAGCATAATTTCTGACATTTTTTTCATCAATAACACCCCTAGATTTACCAAATTGGAATCAGAATTTTTTTGAACAAAAGCGTAAACTTTAACTTCTGGGTTTTCTTGAAGACACAACTCACCTTATTTGTTGAAATTTCACAGGTTGGTGGATTGTGTGCTTATTGCAAACTGGAGGGTGGGAATCAAGTGTCCAAGGGCTAGTCCAACAATTTTTCGTACCTATATGAGAATGGTCTCATGAATATCAATGGATTTCCATTCCTTTTCCATTTAACATTAGCCTCATTTCAGTGTTAGTTTGTAAGCACTATGTTGTGTGTACACCCAAAAGATTCCAGCTTTTTTTTCCTTTTCTTCCCCCCCTTCCTCAGCGAAATTGAAACATTTGACTTCAGTACGGACACTCACAAATCACCTCGCTGTGAATTTCTTCATATTTCATGGGATGGAAACATTTGCACACAGTTTTGTGGGGTTTTTTTCACTCCTGAAGATCAGGCATTTAACAGTATAACACTTCAATATGGAGCACACCTCAGGTGAATCTGTCGCCTGTAACGATTGGCGTTATTGGTTTACTCAAGCAGTATGATCTCACCAGGCAAACCCAACGATGCAGCCCCTGGAAAGGTGAACATATTTCCCCATGGAGAACACCGACCTAATTCTCATGCAATCGTAGCTTGTAATGGATGCCAAGTATGGCCATGTTACCAGGCTAGAACTTGGGTTATTTGGAGAAATCAATCAAATATTCATAAATTAATTAGGCCTTAAACTCGGAGTAGCTGTCTGGGAACTTACAGGGCAGTTTACACACCAACGGCAAGAACATCATGCGTGGAAAGGAACATGACAAAGGCAGAATTAGGTGTAAAATTAGACCTGTGGAAGTTCTTGGGTGGGTTCGGTGTACTTCTAAGAACTCCTATAGACCAACTGTCAATAAACCATTTGTGGCGGTTGGATTTTTTCCCCCCATTAAGAACTCACAAATGTAAATGGTTGAGGGGGTTATGAAAAAGAAGAAGTTACATTCCAGACACGTTTCAAAATTCTCTGCTAGTTGAATAGGGCATAATATTTATGGCACCGCTTATCACGGAATTCTGCGCTTACAGTCCGTAGAATCAATTGCTTTATAGGGTGCTGTATGCGCAGAATTCTGTGGTAAACATCACCATGATGCCCAGGGGCCAATTTCATAGAGCTGCTTAAGCAACAAATGTTGCTTGCTAAGTAAAAATAAGCAGGATACCAGTCACAAGTGGAACATGTGGCATTCTATGCTGGCTGGTAACCTTGGTTAGGCATATTTTTATTGTGTGCTTAGCTACTTTTTGTGCTTGAGCCCAGGTCTTGTGAGGTAATCCAGTAACTCGTAAGGTTTGCAGTGACACATGTGAGGTAGTTTGGATGCAGGAATAAACAGGGTGTTGTGGCCAAGCGGTTTAGCCCACTGGGCTCAAGCTCTGGGGTTTCTGATCAGCAGAGTATGGGTTCGAGTCCAGGTCGTGATACTTGTGTCCTTAGGCAAGACACTTGTGTGTTGTGAAATGCATGTAAAAGAACCCAGTTACACCTATTGTGTTTCTGGCAGTGGCTGCTGAATGCGCCGCAGCACCTTGCAAACCCTTTTAAGGTGCTACATAAATCGTTCTCATAGTTCATAAAAACTTCAAAACCTGCCTTAAAGAGTGTGGATAGTACGTACGTTAATATACAAACTCTTTTAAAAATTTATTTTTTACTTTGAATGAACAATTATGAAAGTGAAATGTAATTTTTGGGTCAATGGACACAAATGGTTAATAGTACAAACAAGATGAAAAGTAATGGTTTGAGATTTGTTTTTCCCCCAAGACTACAAATAACAGTGACGTCCAAACACCTCAGCATGACGTACAAAATCCACTTAAATTGTCTGGTTCAAATACACAAAACACTCTGCTATTGTTTAGTTATTAAACACTAATTTCATGCTGGTTTGAATCAATACGATAAGTTCCACGCAAGGTCTTCCCAACGTCTATGCCTAGATACTTACTATTGTACTACTGTCCGTCACTATGATCACATCCACCAAATAATTACAACCCGAAAGAAGAGAAGAACTGAAGGAAGCATCGACTATACATTTCACACTTCATTGTAGGAGGTAAAATGCTTTAAAGCGTTAATTAATAAAAACTCCCGGCTCCACGAGAGAGCGAGAGCGTTGGAGCATTCAAGGTTTCTTTTTCTTGGGGTGTTTAAACGCCGGCATTTTTGAAATGGCGTAAGTGGAGTCGTGCGATTTTTCCATTAACAGCTTTGTGCCGACCTCTGGACAGCCTGGGAAAAAAAAAATCTTCCCCGAAGGATCTCACTGAGAAATTCATTTACATTAATTTTTTAATGGAGGAATTTCTTTTGTGTGTTACGTTGAAACACAACTGACGCCGTGCTGCTGGGTAAAACGGCGTTATACTGTAATTAAACAAGAGTGAAAGAGAGAGAGAGTGATGAAAAAGTAACTTTGGAATTTCCAGTCCTGTCTGTGGGGTGTAGGTCAAAATACAAGTAGAAATGTGAATTGATTGATAGGTTTATTGATTGGTTTATTGATTGATAATGGATTTTTTTTCTTGAGAAAGGATGAAAATAATGCTTTAGATTGCACCTTTGGCATTTAATTAAGTTTAGGACATGTCGCTGAATTAGTCCTTCAGAAGGAAATTTGCCTGGTGTATATATGCAATGCAGATAATAGACAACAGTAATGTCAAAAAAAGAAAAAAAAGAGTTCAATTGAGTAGAAAGACCATGTAATTTTTCTAATCCCTTTTTCCCCCTACTACTGACTTTGTTAATTGTTTTTACCCGTCTTTCTGCCTGACAGCATTCTGTGCCTAGAATTACAGATAGTTCACAGAATGGCCATACATGGCCTCCATTGCCCTTGTCTTGGCCTCCGTTGCCCTTGTCTTGGCCTCCATTGCCCTTGTCTTGGCCTTGGTGCTCCTTCAAATGTTTCCCATATAGACTTTATTTTTGAAATGGATATTGTCATTTGCAAACTGAACGTGGCCTCGCCCTCTCTCGAAGATGAAATTCCAGTCCTGGCCTTCTTCCTTAACTGTGATCCGCTGGCCAAATGCTAGTTAAAACACACACTCGAGGAGCAGTCAAAATTCTCTCCAAGTAATCCAGCTGACTAGTTCAGTGTCGATTGGCATCCGTATTTTATATGAAATATGGACAGGGTAAAAAACTAGTGTCGATTGGCATCCGTAAAAATGGACTGGGGAAAAAAACCTGAGGGAGTAGTGAAATGACAGGCTAACAGGTCCAGCTGGCTAGTCACTGAAAAAGTTGGGGCTTAGGGGGCAAACCTTGGTCTGCCGCCTGTATTTGGAGTTCTGCTAGCCACCCTCCATGGTTTATTCAATTCCTACTCCCATCTCCTTCGTCTCCTTTTGGAGTACTTTTCTTCGTGCATCTTCTGTGTGCTCCCTGCTCGTTGCCTTTCACTCAATACCAACTTTTCCACCTGACTGCTTTAGACTTGTGGACAAGTCGTTAAATGTTTTCGTCGCGGTGATAGCGTAACGGCTCTCCCGTGACTCCCGCATTACTACTGCTCTCTCAGGAGACTGCTGGCTTCCGATTACTGCCGGGCCGTAGTTGCAAGAGCAGAAGTTTCGCGGGAGCCGGCAGTCTCGCAAGAACAGCAGTGGCATCGCAAGAGTCTCGTGAGAGCCATTTAATACACAATCACCATGGCCGTTCCAACTTTTAATGACTTGTCCACAAGTCTAGACTGCTTCTGTTAATCTTGCGTGTATGTGTGTGTTGTTTTTGTGATAGCCTAGCTGAGAAACTTGAGGCTACTTTTGTTATTTAATACTCCTTTCTGAAATTTGCATTAATTAAATGTTGTAGGGGTTTCATCTGCAAAGAGAATCTAAACAATGGGTGTCACTAAGTACTCTCACTTTTAAATAGCTAGCGACAACTCTGTACAAATTTTAAGTTGAATAGCTTGCAAATCCCTCGGCTGCAGTGCAGTTATAGCTCCCTACACTTTTTGTTGATGTTGTTAAATCCAAGTATGACCAATTCTAGTTAAGTGGTTAATTACAATTTTATCTTCTTCGGGGTTCTCCCCATGTACAAGCTAGCGTATCGGGCCGATATGTGCCAATTGCATGCTGATACACGTAAATTTCAGCCGATAAGCAAACAAATAATAATAATAAATTTTTATTTTTATTTTTTTTCCTCAACAAATTTGGGAATGAACTTGGTTTTCTCAATCTGTTGTCTTGTATGGATTTTATGCGTAAAGACACGGAATTCACGTACAAATCAAACAAATTATGATGCATTTATTCCAATTTCATTCCATCATAAAATATAATGAGAACCGTGTTTTATCAAAACATCCATCAGTCAAATGAGAGAAATTACTTCATTGGGGATTCAAGTAAATACCAGGATCCAATTGTTCTGGTCATGAAAAACCCATGATTAATGTAAACGTATTTCCCATGCGCAGCACGCTTGCTTGTGTGTGTGCATATACTCCCCGTTACTAAGCATTCTTCAGCTCAGAGCTGAAATTTGGCACTTGCGAAGAATGGTGGCCGTAATCGCTTATTTGTGCGGTAAGCAGGGCCACGCAATCGGGCTCAGATTGCGTACGCCACGAAAATGATGTGCTTAATAATTATATTTTTTGAATTAGCTGTTTTCTTTCTGCATCTTGAAGGGCCTGTCTCCTCCTGCCAAGGTGTGACCAGTGAGTCAAAGCCGCTCAGATATTTTGACCCGTTGGCAAGGTTGGACACTTACCAGGGTTTTTCGACTGTAGGAAAAAGTTAATTGCATCAGCAGGAATTTTTTTTTTTTTAAGGAATGAAGAAATGACGACCTTGTCAGGTTGTGAGGATGTATTAATGCAGGCGGCCTGGCGTGGTAAGAATTGGCCAAATCATTTATGAAGAAAATGACATCAGATTAATTATATAGCACTTCATTATTGTCTCGTTGGGGGAAACAAAATGGCTGGGGATGATGATAATGGCGGGGAGAATGGTTTGTCATGGTTGGAAGATTTTTACGTTCATCTAGCTTGAGGTAGCAATTAGAAGGTGAATACTGTCATTCATCAAGAAGTTTGATATTTTCAATTCAAGATGAGTATTCCAACCGGGGGCCCAAACTTGTTTAGCAGAGAACACTGCTTAGCAAATTTGTTCAAATGAATTGGGCATCAGTCGTAACAGTGTAAACTTAATGGATTTTTGGCTGATTACCTGTTTCTGCTAAGGAAGATTTTTTCTGTTCTTGGCAATTTTTTATGATTACAGGCTCTTTGAAATTGGTCACAGGGCCTATTCTATGGAGCTGCTTTAAAACCACAGCAAGTAGCTTAGCACAAAAATATTATGCTTACCAGAATAAGCCAAAATACCATGTCTCATCATGGTCTCATGTACCATCTGTGACTGGTAGGTAGCCCTTTATGTTTTGTTTTGCCAAAAGTTGTTGAGCACTATATCCTGCTGAAGCAGCGCTATGAGACTGGGCCCTGGGGAAAGTATGTAACTTGGTTGGGGTAGGTTTTAGAGGCGATACCACTTTGAGCCCCATTTAAAGCAAAAACTGTCACAGACTGAGTTCTCCTGGATTGGAGATCGTTAATATCCTCATTGTGAGAACTGAGATCTAGGCAGGACAGGATATTATAATACCCCTATTGGGGTAGTTATTATTGAGGTCACTGACACTGGAAGCAACAGTGTGCGCAATGTATAACAATGCACATCAACATTAAGGTTTGTGTCTAGTCAATTTCATGGAGGTAGATAGAATATTCATTGATAGTCAGCCCGACCCTCTGTGGCCCGACCGATCAACATTCAGCTTCCAACTGATCAAGAGGGGACGAGAGTAAGGGGGGGAACCCTTATTCAGATCAACACCCTGTGTCAATGACACACCGCCAACCATAGCCCCTCAGTCCTGAATCTCATACCTGCATTAAAGGCCCACTCATCCGCCTCTAGGTAGTATTGACCAAGGACGAGGAGAGATGACGGCATTGATGGCACATAGAGGGGAAGACATTTATCGCCTCCTGTCTCCCCACTATGTAACAGAAGAAGCAGAGGAGACCTTGTTGATGCAGGGAGAGAGAGAGAGAGAGATGCAGGGGAGGGGGGGGGGGGAGATACAGCCATCTATCTGTCCTGGAATGTATGCTTGGTCAATACACACCTCTGCAGTGTGTATTGGATTCCAGTTTCTATAATTAGTACTTGATACATAAAGCAAGGAGCTGCCTGGGGGCATATGGCAGGGACCTTTCACCATCTTCTTCTTTGTCTTGTAAGAAAGAGTCCCGCTCAAAACACTCTCTCCAAACTGACAGTAAATTAACTCTACAGTTACTTCAACCCTACTTTAAACACATCCTGTCCAGCAATTTCTGTGTGTGGCTTTAAAGATAAACCACTCATTTCTGAATGCTTTATCTGCCAAAGTTATCTGTACCCATTTTAGATAAGAAAGAAAACTGGCATACAGCTATGCAATCTGTTAATTGGAACAGCCTTTGATATAGGGCATGTAAAGGGAGAGTTCAAACAATAACAAAGATTAGGGTGTTGACCAAAGTCCAAAGGAGAAAACATGATAAGGGGAATGAACACTGAGCAGAAGTCTTGTTCAATCTGGTTTGACTTGGCAGTGTAGTTAATAATGTACGACCAATGCCAATCATGTTTATTCTTTATTATCTGGTTTTACCCATACACTGGTGTGTGTAAAGCACTGTGTACTCGGTACTTTCCCTGAGTCCTGTAAACAAAGGCATATTACTCGGGTAGGCATATTACTCGGGTGGGATTCGAACCCACGACCTTTGCCATTCTAGAGCAGATGTCTCGCCAGTGAGACCACCGAGATCGCCCGGTAGCTTGAGGCAGTTTGAATCCTATATTTTAGCAGCAGGTACCGCAGCGATTACATTTTTGTGTTTAATTGGGTTGTGAAGTTCAATTTAATAGAAGTTCTTAATTTTGTATGAGGTCATCAGAAAGTGAAACTTGCTATTGATACTGGATATAAATTGGTAAACAGCATCAATAATAACATCCCTTATACAAGAAAGGAGAACATTCTTGAATCGGTTAAGCCAAACAAGGCACATGGAAAGTGAAAACGAGAGTTTGCATTGTGGTTTGTCACTTAAGGAATAGGGAAGGCGATGAGAGCTTGTGATGGAGCTTGAATTTAACACTGGATGACAGGCCCGAGGCCAGTGATTTTAGCTCTAGGCCAGTTAACTCAACACTGGACAAGTCCGGGCGTTTTTTAAATTTTTTCAATTGAATAATGTTACCTCACTGTTTAATACCTTTTTAAACAAATAATAAAATCATGTTCAAAATGTTGACTGTCAGTCTGATAAAATATGTTTCAATTCTGCTGAGTATCATAGCATACTTACCCATATAAAGACAAAATGTGATAAACCATCGATTTGTGCTTATTCAACACGTGTGAAAGTTCTATTTATTTACATATTTACCAACTTATCTTTTGATAATTTTGGTTGTTTATTGGATCGTAATTAATCAGCTATGACCATTTGCATTGAAGGAAGACATTTTGCAGTGTATTTCTGTCATGTACCTGCAGGTGATTATTTTAACAATTATGATTTAAAAATCCCAACCTTTTCAATCCAATATGTTCTGTGGGAGTCTTTGCAATGGGGACATTGCATATTATAAATAATCAACCTCACAGATCCTACCAGGAACAAGAATATATATTTTATCAAATTCACCACTTGGTCTCTGAGAAGTAACACAATTCTGGCAGTGAAAATATAGGCTTTTCCTTATATCAATTTTACCTTCCTTCCTTCCTTGATTTGGTGAACATTGACTCATGACATTATTTTAATGCTGTACGTATATTAAAAATATGTAGTCAGTGATTAATGACAGCATGGGCACATTGCAAAGTGCAATAATACCGTGTAACCTGTGACATCGCATGGTTATAAAAAAAAGCCACAGGGCCTGGACTTCCTGCAGATGTATTATTTGTGCCCAGCCCATTGGAGGAACACATTAAATCTGTTTATGGAGATTGCATTTATGGAAATGTGTCCCATTTTTATCAGCTTTTGATATGAAGGGGGGGGGGGGCCACATCTCAAAAGCTGTTATTTTGTAACTCTTGAAATTTATGTTGAAATTATGACACAAAATGTAAACTTTCCTGTATGACCAGTGTTAGTATCTTGCCTACCAGAAAGGCCCTGGAATGTACAAGGTCACTCTTTTTGTAAACAAAGACTGTTGGTCTATGGTATAGATGTACACACTGTGTGTAAATAAACAGCATCAAAAAGGAATATAAAGACATTTGATTTTATTCATTATACTGTAAGCCACTTATCTGGTTTCCTAATTTGCTACATCTGGTATAGTAATCCCTGCAAGAACGAAACCCTGCAGTCCTCAACAGACACTTTGATTACATAATACATTATGAATATTATAATTCTTTCCCTTATCTCTTGAATCGATTTTTTCAAAATAACCCCCCCCCCCCAAGCTCCCTTCTCAGAACAAACAAACGCTGACTGCTATTAAGATTCACTCTACCATATCCTTGCTGCCCATGCTTTGCCCCTACAGCCCTTAAAATGGCACGTGCCACTGTAGGCCATTCCTTTGTCATCAGAGTGTCCTTTGTCATTCAAATCGCCAGCGTTTTTAAGAGGTTTTGATTGCGCGTGTGATAGAAGTGTGCCAGCGCTGGGCCCCATCTGCTGGACACACAAAAGAAAGTTTGTTGTGGGTCCACTGGGGTGGTGAATTGACTGCTAAAGAGCTGGACCTGGGAGACACAATAGGGTTTTGTGGAAACAAAGGGCTTTTTTGGACTCTGTGCTTTGGCATAGACCAGGTGATGGCTCATGTGGTTTTCTTTATACATTAATTGCTCATTTGCATATTAATCAGGGTGGCCCCTCTGGCATCACAATCTAGTTGTATATAACATGGGCAGGATGTCTGCAGTGGGTTGAAATAAACATTGCCCAAACAAAATCCAGACAAAGACAACAGAGGGATAAACAGTGTAGAGTCCTCCCCCAAAAGCACCACATGTGATGACTGTGACTGTGCCTCTCCAGTGAGTGAGTGAGTGTAACGTGTGTATGTGTGTGTGAATGTCGCTGGTACTGCTTCGTAGAACTAGCCCAGTATGCAATTACATCCTGACCAAAGCGCCAAGCTCCCCAGCTGATTAGTAATGCCCTTCTTCTACTGTACGGAGCAGACCAGCGGATTTTAATTACGCAGCAGCAACGAGGCCTGGACTGTGTGCGGAACATCTCTCTAGCCACGAGCGAACAACAGCGCAAGGCATCACGACCCTGTGCAGTAAAGAGAAGCACACACTGATTTGTATTAGAGTGATCGGTGACGGTAATATTGGCCTAGCCATGCGGTGACCTATAGGCTTATGGAGATGACAACTACAGCCTAGCCAGGAAGTCCAGCTGTGAGTGAATGTATAACACTACAGGCCTTGGCCAACGAACTCCTATCGCTCGCATGGATCATATGGGGACAACACTGTATACTGAGAAACACTAGCAACTGCACACATACCAACGACGACATCATATTGCGGCCTCCTCATCATACCTCCTACTGACTGGGCATTAGTTAAACCATGATGGGATGTACAACAGCTATATCAACATAAATCTACTGGATCGGTGTACAGTCTTTTGTCTGAGTAAAATCCCGATTCGGTTGGATTTCTTTTATTCAGTAATCGTGCCGCTTTGAGCTTGATCTGCTCCCGACCTGTGCTACGCGGACTCGCATCGTTTTGGGGCAGCAGGTAGCAGGAGCACTGCCCTCGGAAGCTGGAATCATGATGAAAGACTTGAAGTTGTCGTCTGCAATGGCCGCGGCAGCAGCAGCAGCGGCGGCGGCAGCTATGCCCCACAAGCCAACAAAGGGTTTCAATAATCATATGAACAGTCTGGGACTGGGCAATACGCATATCATGTCCCCGTTAATGATGATGCCAAATCCGTTACTGCAGATGCTCGCCCTCAAGAATGACATCGCGGCTAAGGTAATTTCCCTCTCTCCTTTTTTTTTTTTTTTTTACTTCTTCACTTAGACCGATCATTTGTCATCATCCGAGACGTTGACATTTGATGTTTATTTTGATTCACTCATTTGTGAGCGGTATTTTTAAACATCAGGTCACGGTATGGTCAGACTGAGTAGTTGTCACCAGTCTAAAATGCCACATTTAATTCACATCGTTCACGCACACACATTGTAGAATGAGAGTCCTTTGTGCAGAAGTGCCAGCATCACTCATAAAATTGCTCCATGCGGTTTGGAATAATATCCTAGTAAACTAACAGGTTATTGTAGTTTTATGTTTACGCTGAGAAAGGAATAAACAGTTGGATCGTGTTGGGATAAGTCTACTTTGATCAAGGAAAATAGAAACCTCACAGTTTGGATTGTTTTGTTTTTTTGCCATTTTGTAATGATTTATGCAGATCAGTGTATGCGTATAGCATGGCATTGTAGTGGACATGTGTGTGCACTAGTGCATTTAGTGTTTACCTAACACTTCACGTCTGGTTTATTCTGATTGGAAACCGCTGGGAGGGTTCAATCATGGCAGGAACAAAAAGTCAAGATTTGTTTATTCTGACAAGAACTGTTTCTTGCTTCATCATAAATCTGTTATTAACAATAATGCATAAAGTTAATGACGCAGGAGGAGACTGTTGTAGGAAAACTCAGTAACCTGCAATGTCATAAAAATCTTACAATTTGTAAAGATTTTAGGTCTGATTTTTGACCGATTTGACCCGGAAATTTAGATTTAAATTTAAAATCAAAATTTTTGTATCGATTCGAGAAAGTTTTAAGCTTTCCTTTTAGGTGTTGTACACAAAAAATTCCCCTAATGACAAGTGGTAGTTAATTAAAAACTAAAAATGAATCATTGTCGAGAACCCAACATTATCTCGCATCCATTAGCCACATACAAACAATTTTTCATGTTACATTTAATTTGTTCATTGTCCATGGCATATGTAAAAGTCTCTGTAAATTTTGAATTTTTAAAAAGCATCATCTTGTCAAAATTCGCTCAAAGAAGAACTTCTTTTAAGAATTTTATTTGGCGAAAAATTGGGTCATTCAACTTTTATATTTATGCGTATTTTTGTGTATTTTTTTTTATGAGAATGTTCATCACATAATTTTAGACTATTATTTGTTTGGTAAGACTGTAAATTCCCACACCATCTGCACAAAAAGTAAATAAGAGTATTCTTCACAACCCACAGGTCTGCATGTTTGTGTCAATTTCTCAAAATGTCAGAGAAAAATGCTTATTTATAGTCATTGTTAAGAAAACTCTTGACAGATCTGTGTCCGTCGGTCTTATTATTCATTTGGCATGAGTTTATTCAGCAATGGGAGAAGCCATGCAGCGTGCACGGCCGGCTGTAACATGTGTATACGGCAGTGTTGCGTACATGTAGTCGCCACCCAAGTGAATTAACACCTACGAATACTATGTACACGTAAAAGCATGGCTGAATTATGATGATAGGTGCACTTGCTTGCATCTCCCGCTGCAACAAGATGGCCGCCAGATGGTTATGCCTGCAGCAGGTCATGTGGATTAATAACACGGAGGGAGAGTGTCAGTGCCAAAATGATTTGAGGGGTTTGCTTGATCAGGGGGGGGGGTATATATATTTTTTTAATCATGGGATAATATAGTAATGAAATGCATGCAGGGGTTTTTGTGAACTATTTCAATATTGATTAGTTTGTATTTGAAGCCCAGAGATATCCTTAAGTTATGGAAAGAAATTGCATGGGTTTTGTGAATTTGTTGTAGGTTGTAAGTGATCTCTTTGAACCAAAGGCATATTGTATAAAATCAAGATAAATAGTTTGAAAACCTCTTTCATACTCTGTGCGAATCAGGAATCCCTCATTCACAAGCTGGTGTATCAAGCTGATGTGCACAAATTGCAGGTAGATACGCTTTTTAAAATTTGTATTTTTAATTTTTTTAAACAAATTCACAACAAATCATAAAACAAAACCATTCAAAATGCTTGAGATTGCACACAGAAAAGCTTTTAAAAACAAACATTATCATCAAGTAAAAAACTTGTCCAAGGACCTCTTTTCAATTCAGCATTTTTCAACCAAAAATGCACAATTTGGGCCCGGAATACATTTGTATCCCACAGTTTTGAAAAAAATCTTTGGGAGAAGTAACCCTGTACGATGTACATATGTTAGTGAAACATAATTTATTTTGAACAAACTTATTTTTGTCACATCAGTGACAAGCAAATATGGAACAGTTTTTGTATACACAATTATTTAACAATATGTAATCAAATATGATTCATTATTTATGCAGGTTTTGTTTGTTTGGAAATTACAGTTTGTTTTTTTAATTTTTTTTATATATAACAAACAAACAAACAAACAAACAAACAAACAAACAAACAAACAAACAGTATCAAGATGTTAATCATTAAATTGGGAGCCTGGGTTTTCAGTGTTAAAATCCTAGATCAGTGAAAAGCTTAAAATAATGCAGCGTATTATAATAAAGTGTTTATTGAAAGCTAGGTCACTAAGGTTGGCAAAATGTTAGCGTTCGGACAAAAAGAGAAAATACTGCCATGGATTGAATAAGGGGGAGCCTTGATGCAGTGTACAGCAAGATTGATGTGTGTACCTGGATATTCAGGGGCTATCAGATGGATTTTGTTCTTGTCTCTCTGCCTGGAGGAGAGTTGGCAAATAAAACATGCATCATAAGGGGGGGGGGGTCAGATTAATTAATTGAATCTCAATCCAATGTTTTCCAGAGGACTTTCATGTGAAATTTCACTTTGATGGAAAGGTGTAGAGGTGCTACTAAATTTAAGCAAAAATGTGGATTCCAAAACATGGATGTCATTATGTGAAAGCTTTTATATCTAGAAATGGGGTTAGTTTTATGATTTTATATGTGGTTCACATGTCTTTATTCATCGACAAAAGAAAGTCAAAGTAGATATAACTGTTGCAAACCAACCAAGATGTCCTTTGGTATAAATGCAAAAAGAAAATGTTAAATGGCCTGACATTTCGACCTTGGTGGAGTCTTTATCAAAGGCTGAAGAGAAAGACTCTGCTAGGGTCGAAATGTCAGGCCATCAAAAATGTATTTTGCAACAAAGAAAGACGTGTACAAAGCCATTGACCATCATTTACGTTCACAAAGGTGCATCCAGAAATGAATTGGGGAAGAGTAACTATCAATCAAACAGATAAATGGTTCCGCATATAAGTAATAACAATAATAATTATAGTGTTAATTATAATGCGTCATCATGCCTGTCATAAACTCCTGGCGCAGAAACATCGAAAGTGGCGGATCTTGTAACGAATGATGAAACAAACCAGACAACCTTGGTGAATGCATAAATAAGTGATTTTTATACATGTTGTACCATGCCTTTCAGTTCAATTTTAGTTTAGTTTTTTTTTATTTTTGTGTGTGTGTGTGGAAGTTTGCGCTAGGGTATTTCTTGCTTCTCGCTTGCAGTACATGATTAACAATGATAATTGTCAAAGACCAGTAGTGTCTGAACTTTGCCTGACCCAACATACACATGAAATAACGAACTTGTGAAAGTTTAAGCTCAATCGGTCATTGGAGTCAAGAGAAAATAGTGGTTTTGGTCTCTTGTTACTTGTTTCTTCAAACTGTGCAGCATTTTAGGCAAAAATATTTTGAGGGAAGTTTTCCGTTGTGACCATCTTTATACCATGTAAGGCATGTGCAGATCTGTGAACATTTGTATTTGCAATCTTACCAATGTTGTGCACAGCCTTAAATCACAGTTTTCCAATACATTTTGACAGATTTTTGGGGTACAGATCAAAATCTTGTAAACTGAGCAATTTTCAAATAATGTCAGCTTCCTCAAAAGCTAAATATATATCGCCATCCAGGGAAAGATTTCATCTAGGATAGCAAAATATTAAGAGGGAAAATGTTTCGTGCAGACTGAATGCTAATAGTGAGTAGTGAAATTTAGTTTTAGAATCGGCCGAATCCCGGCCTTATACCCATGTTTTCAAATAAATTTGTAGAATATACTCAAATGCTTATCTTTGTGATTATTTGGGTCGTTCATAAGGGTAAAACTGTTTTTTATGCGTATGAGCGTAGCGAAGGAGCATGAAATGATGATTTTTGAGTAGCAACTTATACATCTCGTATATAGCATTTTGCTGCGCTAAACAAAGGAAATCTCTCACTGCCCTCTCCTGTAGGTTTAGTCTAAGCTCTCTATGAAATATCTCGCTGAAGCATACAATGTGGAAAGTAAATTTACACAAATTTCCCTTTCGGTTGACCGTCTTCCTTTAAAGGTATTATAATACAAGATTGATAAGGATTAAAAACATCATTGCAAAATTTTAGTCGAAAAGCTTATTGATTACTAAGTCCATACTAGAACAAATTTTTTCTGTGAAATATTTCCCTCTGAAATGAAGTCACATTCAGGAAAACTGTATCTGAAAACCTAAAAATACGCAACAGCTGATTGTGGTTGTTACATGCTGGAAATTGTGCATGGTTTGTCACTAAAACTCGCACAACGGATTAAGCCCAAATTTTGATTTTTATTTCGTGTATATGGTTGATCACACAAAACATGAACACTGTCTACGAGTATTTTGTTTGGTTTTTGGAACCGTTTGGCTGTTTTAATCCTATATAAAATATAGACATAAACAATAAAACTAACTTGTGAAAATTTCATTTCAAAATGTGGTATCGTTTTTAAAAATCTGGAGCGGTTGTGTCCACGCAGGAAGAATGATCCATAATTGAAACACACAATCTGAGAAACGCTTTCTCAGATTGAAAAGTTTTTTAAACCATCTCTTTAAAACCACATTCCTTTTTGAAGGGAATTGTTTCTCCAAATGTTATACATTATCAACAGCCGCAGTGCTTCTTACCAAGTGAGTTTTTTATGGTCATTAATCGTTGGGAGTAATTACCAAAGGTATACCCTCCCTTTAAATAAGGCACTGACGAGAGGGAGGACCTTGAAACAATCTTCAAATTCAATTCTCAGTATCAAGTTTAACATAAGGCACTCTAAGCTGTGTCCACTCAAGGTTTGGGTCTTGTTGCAGGCAATTACTCCAGGTGTACAAGAGAGTCTACTAATGCAATTCCTTTATGCTTTAACATTACGGAACGTTCCAGAAACTTCTCCATACAAATATCACTCCTTTGCGGCCGGAGAGTAAACGTTTGTGCCTGCAGAACGTGACGTGAAAATCTGAATGTTTGAAATGTTGTCTGCTCTGCTGCTGGTGTAATTCATGGTCCATTTTGTCAAATAATATGTAAAGTGATGTGTTTACTAAAAAAAAAAAAAACTAAAACAAAATGCCATGAATACATGTATGATAAATCATCAAATACGACCCTCAAAAATTGGACTATCATTCGCATTTAGTTTTTCTTCAAATTGTAAAACAACTATGTGTGTTGACCTATTTTATGAAGCGCAGGATACTCACACGCACCTATTCCATCTTCTATTGTGGGAGTCAAAATGTACATAAAAATGACTTCCAAAATCGCCGAAATGGTAGACGGCGCGTATTTTGCGCATGTGCATTCTGCGTCCTGCGAGGGTTCAACATAGCTGACAAGCCATTGGTATACAGAGATGTTACACAAGTATCAAAAACAAATTCGTTGAATGGACAGTGGCCTTCGCATCTCAATTGACGGTTCTGATGTGTACATATGTACAGTACATCATTTAAATCATCAGTATTGTGTGTAAACAATTGTTTTGTTCTTCTGTAGTGAGGCCATTGTAAAGTAAAGCTTTCTTAGTTCTCTGTCGTACATTTTTAATTACGAGATTACTCTTGGCAGCGTTTTGTTTTCATCAGTTTCAGGCTTTACGGTTGTGCAATTTCAGTTTAAGTGCCAATTAAAATTTATCGTGTGCAAGTATTTTATGCTCTAAGAAATGCAGGTACATGTAGTTATATTGCGAAGGACAAACCATCGGCACTAAGGGAAGCAATTTTCTTCCCACAAAATGCAGATTAAACCCAAAACCCTTCCACCGTCAAATTTTTCTTGGCTAATTTGCTGGTATAAAAAAAATGTATGTGGGTCACCTTCTCAACAACAAAATTGCAAATTAGTTACAGATGAATAAATTTTCTATGTGGTGCTCCTGCATGTAATCCTTGCCTCCAAAGACTTGTGTACACTTTTTGCCTTTCAACCTTTGACCTTGTTAGTTGCTTGCAGGGTTTGCCCTTAACTTTTTTAGTGACTGGCCTGGCCAGCAGGACCAGTTAGCTTAGGTCATTTCACTAGTCCATCGCCTTCTTCACTAGTCCATCTTTCAAATGAAATAGAGATTTTTTTAACACTGAACTAGCCAACCGGACCACTTGGAGCAAATTTTGACTGGTCCTTGGGTGTTTCAACTAGCAGTTGGCCAGTGGACCCACTGTTGAGAGAGAAGATTGATAATGTCATGGCAAAATTTATCG
This sequence comes from Pisaster brevispinus, assembly GCA_023634235.1. Taxonomy (NCBI): domain Eukaryota; kingdom Metazoa; phylum Echinodermata; class Asteroidea; order Forcipulatida; family Asteriidae; genus Pisaster; species Pisaster brevispinus. The sequence goes on along the minus strand of JAMKCF010000021.1, from coordinate 5,147,828 downwards.
TTTTAGAAACATATTTTATGAAGACATCCACGTTATCATTCCTTTTACTGGTACTTCTTTTTGTGAGCACACTCGGAGCTCTTCGAAGAGATCAAAGCAAGTCGGTGGAATCCTTTGGTCATGACGGCACTAATTGAGGCATGTAATAATCAACCTAGATTATTCCTTAGCATTGCCAGGGGCATGTCGTATAATCAATGTGTTGTATGCAGTGACAGCTGTCCAGGGGTAGGGAACATGATAATGTCAGTTTATTGTTGCAACTGTCCACATCGCTCATTCACTGGAGATTGTTTACAGGATAAGTTTAAGGCGCATTCAATTTGGATCATCCTAAGGAAAGGAATAGGAATGGCAGTGACAATTGAAAAAATGTTTAAAAAACCAAGTGAAAACCAAGTACAATGTGGACAGTTAGTTGGACAGTTCTTGTGAGTGTTAATCCTTTTAGGTTTACCTTCATGTTAAGCTGTAAATTGAGTCCTGTAAAACTCTCTTTGCTTTTGTGTGAATAGTTGGTGACCCAGTTATTCACCCCCTTGCATGACTCGCAGCACACTTACACGTGCCTGTCCAGTTGTCCCCCCCCCCCATTTTGGGAGTCGGAATGTACACAAATGGAGTTGCACCCAAAATGGTGGAAGTGGTAGATTCACATTTTGGGGGAGGTGCGTTCCACGTCTGCAAGGGGTCAATAATATAACTGTTTAAGTCTTGTATAGACCATGTAACCTGTGATGTCACATGTTTGCAAAAGGACAACTGAACCTGGACTTCCCGAAGGGAGGATTTGTACACAGCTCAAATGGAATCAAACATACTAAAGTCTTATATTTTATTGAGATTTCACTGTCTTTTGTCACTGTCACTGTTTTGTTTTTATGGAGTTGATATGAAGAAAGAGGGCACATCTCAAAAGTTGTTTGGCTGTGATTTTTTTAAACTCTTGAATTTATATGGAAATTATGACTCAAACTAATAAATTTCCCATATGTCCAGTGTAGTTTCTCACCTGCCAGGAAATGATCTGGAAAGGACAAGGTCAGGCTTTGTAAACATAGGTTACATGGTCTTTTCAAAATAGAAATTTTACAAGAACCGCCAGAATCTTTCTCAAATAATCTCAGAAGTGTAGTTTATTTCTAATAAACCAACAAAATGTACATTTATTGAATGGGTTGAGTGAAACGGGAAACTTCTTGAGTAGTAATTGAATTGTAAATGTAGGAATTAGACAACTTTTCTTTTTTAAAGCTACACTGATACTCAAATTGGAGCTAGAATTAAACTAAAAAAGTGAGACACTAACTCAACACTAATGAACATTGATTTTTAAATAACAGTTGATTGAAAGAAAGAAGTTTTCTTGACTGTCATGAGAAGTGATTTTATTCCATATGATTGTATTAGAAAAATCATATTTATATTCAACTTCATTACATGCATTCCGAAAGTGATTTTCTCTGTCAAAATTGACACCATGTTACAATGTTGATGTACTTCCTACACACTTAATTGGTATCAGTTTTTACTGGGATTTCAACAATGGTAGATTGTTCCAAGACCTCCTGCCAACAACATGTGACTTTCATCAGGGACACATGTCGCTCGCATCCGGTTTCCTACAAACACCATTTATTGCACACAGACTCCCTTCTAGTACAGACAAATTATTGGCCATAAAAGTGTGCAGTGATGCTGTTATTCTTTCATGGGTGTAATACCTACAGCCTGAATAGCCTTCTTCATGTATTCCAGATGTAGATGAATTGAACAACTCTAATGAGCTTGTTTTTCCTCCCACTACAAGATCAAAGTCTACCTCTTTTTGCGGTAGAATTATATTGGATTTCACCTCTGCTTGGGTAAAACCCTCTTTTAAAAAAAACAAGATCCCCCCTCAGGCATAGCCTAGTTGGACATATGTAGACATCCAAAACCCTTATCTGTTTTTTTATTCTTATAATACGTATTCTTTTTACCTGCGTTTCTGTCAACGATTTTGCAATTCAGCCATGTTGTACCCTTTTTTAAAGGGTAAGATCTGAAATATAAATGATAAATGGTCACAGATTTGCACATTAACTTACAAGAAGTTACATGGTCATTGTATAAGGTTTCCCTTGAAATATTTCCCCTCTGTATGCAATACATGTTTTTAAGTAATGAGTAAGACTTTTTGTTTTTTGGAGCCCTACTCAAGCGAACAAGAAGCTAGTAGTTAGTGAACTACAACTAGAGTTCGTAAATTGTGAGCAGGGGGGCGTGTTTATATATTATGAGTCCTGGATTTAAAAGACTGGCCTGATTGGGTTACAACGACAGACTCGAAGTAGGTAGGTTTTAAAACAGTGGAGACATTTAATGGGGGTTTGTCCACTATGTTCTTGTGACTCTGATGTGACTCGTTGTTATTACATCTGTTGGGTCACTCAAAGTTTGAATGCTGGTCTTTGGTACTTACCAGTGTTGGCTGTGTGTTTTGAGTGGATTCACCATGTGCAAATTATCTTGTACTGTCTTTGACCTCTCCACCTCAATTCCTTGTAAGAAGAATTTGCCAGATCTAAATTTGCAAGATGGTCCCGACGAGGCATTCATTGCTTCTGTGACCTGATAATTTATGTGCTTAATAGAATAGTATTGCTTACCAGCTACATAACTGGCTAGAAAGTTTGGCAAGAGTCTGTGAATTTGAGTCGAACTGAATGAGCCCATGAACAAGTTCCAAACCATCACATCCTCCATGTTGGACTTGTCAAGTGCTGAACTCTGGGAGCTGACGATGGTTGATCCAAGAGTAATGGAAGAAGAGCAATGCAAAAAAAAAGGGGCAATTTATTCCAGCCATGTTCGTGAGCAGCGTTGCATAAAACCTCCCGTTTAAGACCACATGTGACCTTTTTTGAAGAAGACAAACACGGAGTAACTGAACCGGAGGCATCTTCATTATTGCAAGAACTCTGCGCCGCTTATACAACAGTTGGCATCATTTCCTCATTTGGAATTTAAAACATCACAAGTTAATTGTCCACTGACCCTGACGTCGGTGAAAAGACGACTCAATGTTGTGTGCAGCATTCACGCCTCTCATCACACTTTGTTATTTTCCCCCTAAACCGGTTTGAAAAAGCTGCCCTGGGCACGTTTTTAATGACAAGAATGATTATGACGCCTCTCATTGAACGAAGTAGGTGACATGACAAACTAGCATCTCTCAATGGTCAAATTAAAACTCTGACATTGAAAGATGAAATGGCTCCCCAACGAGGTGCCTCCACCATCTAAAGTGAGGTCAACCTTCAAATGTGTACTTTATATCACGGATGTTGGGTTTTTTCATAAGTTGTGGTATGCATTATCTGCGATGGGATCTTCTCATATGTATATGTCTTGAGATGCTTCCGCCTCAGTTGTGTCACGTTCCAGCCCCCCTTGTCTTCGCCTCAACCTTAAGAAGTGTTTGGCTTGTCGCATCTGGTTATGGGCCTGGCTGGCCTCTCCATAAGGAGCAAGGCCTGTGCTCTGACCTCTTTTTTTTTTTTTATTTTTTTTTTTATACCTCTCAAGGTGCTTATCTGGAGGAGATCTTAGCGCTTCTGACAAACAGGAGCAAACCTGAGTGGAGGGTCTTCACAAAGAGCATAGAAATCTCTGTTCACCCTGATTCTTAATAATAGCGGCTCTGATTCAAATACACTGGGCATCGTTGCTGAAGTAATGAAGGCTGATACCCACCCAGGGACCTGACTTGAGGCCCCTCCAGCTTTTCTCTTTTGTTTACATACATCCAAGAGGGGAACAAACTGAATGGCCTTTTATTTTTTGTAAAGATCCAATTTTAAAGATTTGTAACTAGTCATGCTGTTTATGATAACAAGAAGTGGACAATTCAAAGGTGACAACCATGTGTTTGGCATATTTTGCTGACCAGTTTATGTTAAGTCACACTGCTTTGTGAGGCCTGCAGAAAATAATAATTCCCTAGACACCTTGATGGGTGGGATTCAAACTCATCACCGTCTCCACACCACTTCTACTATGAACAAAGTGGATGGCTTGAAATGAGGTGGAGTTCGTCTGATTCAGTAAAACAAAAAGTGTGAACTTTTAGTTTTCTAACCATGGCTTTTTATCCCCAAGAGAAGTGTGTGAAAACTAAAGTTTGTTCTGTGGAAGGTTGTCTTGTTATCATACTGCATAATTGTTGTTTTGTTTGATTCATTTAGTTCTTGTATCAAGAAGGGTCTCCACTCCACAAGCTATTCCTTCCAGAGACCTCCATCCACACGCTTTCTACAAGCATGTTATTGCAATTATATAGTTATGTATTATTTAGTGTATTACTCATGTTCTGGTGTATTGTGATGGAAAATGTAAAAGAAGAAGAACAACAACAACTGTCTTTCTTCCTGGAGATTGGTTGCCTGTATATTGCCCTATGTGAGATGGCTCTAAGATTTGCAATAACAGCAGCACATTTGACCACTTAGACTCGTGCATTACAATATATTCTAAGATGCAGGAGATGAAACCAATACTGTCAGGAGGTAAGGCTGTGAATTTATTCTTCACTTGGCAAAAGAATCTCAAATAAAACAGTAGCTATGCGGGGTGCTGAAGGTTGAATTGTCTTCATTCCTACCCCTCCCTGCACTGCAGCTGCTCGGTTGAATCATCTTACCCCACCAAGGCAAGAAGATTAATCTTTAAACCTCACTATCCAAGCTTCTGCACGGATGGACTTCTTAAAATAAAAAAAAACCTACATTGCATGATGCACTTTCCTACAACCATCATGTTATGAAAATGAGGTTTATATGTTATGTGTAATAATGACAAGCATGCCCCCCTGACAGTGTGTTCCATCTTGAAGGGCCAATCATGGTTGCCCATCCACGCAGAAAATTGGCATTGATCTGGTGCGAAATGGAAGCTCACTTCTTACTGGATAGTGAAGAAAGACAAGCAAATCAATTTCGAGTGTGTGCTTTTTTTTTGTACCACTAAACCGGAACCTTCTTTGCTCAAAAGTTCCTTCCAACATTCTGAACAATATGTGTGCGGTGCCAGTATATCGATACATGTTCTGGACAGGAAAACCACAGATGGTCTGTGCATTTTATTTAGATTGAATTTTCGCTTGAGTGGATAATGAATCAAATACCTGAACCCCCCAAACCAGCTGTATGCTCAATGTCTTGAACAACCTGGGAGCCTCTCTCTCTATGAACCTGAAGACTTTGTCAGAACTTGCATCATTCAAGCCTTAGGAAGAGAATGTTTTGCTTGACTTAACTGTACCATGAAGCTGTATTTGTACTGTACTGCAAAATCTTGAGAGCTGCTGACTGTACTGTACTGCAAAATATTGAGAGTTGCACTGTACTGTACTGCAGAATCTTGAGAGCTACATTTGTGCTGTACTGTGCTGCAGAATCTTCAGATATGTAATCGTATTGACTGCAGAATCTTAAGAGCGGCAAATTACTGTACTTCAGAACCTTTAAAGCTACATTTGTAGTATGCTGAAGAATCTTAGGAGGTACAATTGTACTACAGTTATACTGCATCACAGAGTTTGACACTCACAATTTGTAGTTAATGAACATTTGTTGTTATCATTTTCCATCCCACTGTTTAAAAACTAATCAAAATGAATAATTCAAAGTAAAGGTCCTAGTTCAAATAGTCTCCATTATTACTAATGCAGAGTAAATCCATCTGCAAACAGTATGAATAAATATTCATGCAATGGCAGTCAACTCTTAACAGCTTTATAGCGAACAACCATGCCTCGCTTGTTTGTACTCCTTTGAAAATGTGCTATTATAATTTTTAATTGAAGTTAATACATGAAATCTGAGTAATTTTAATGCCCTCAAGGTAGTCCTTCACTTATGTTTTTCACTTGGAGAGTGGGACATTTCTTCAGGGATGTTTTGTTAAAAAATGTTACATGTTCAACACAACATCTGACTATACTCCGGTTGACGTAGATACTTATGTAGAAGTTTGTCAACCCTTTGTGTTACAAAAGGACGGCCATGCATATTTCATACACAGCACTGGCAGTCTTATTAGGCCTGCTAGTTTACTCACAGCTACTCTCCCTAAACAACTTTGCAGGGGGATTTATTATTAAGAAATGCATCAACCAGATGGATTTACGATGCAGAGAAATGCATCAACGACGACGTTGTTTTTTCTTCATCAGGAGATTGCTCCTGCTTTTCATGAATAATTCTTTTTTTCTACTTACATAAGATGTTTTTGTCATCACCTGATTCAACGTCTCTTCGTCTGTATTCATATTGTATTTGACCAAAAGATTAGGGATATTTCTCAATAACATCTGTGTGTAGAGGCCTTGTGTAATATGCACGCAGTTTAACTGGACATGAATTTACAAGAGAGCGCTGGTGCACTGATGTTATTTTTTTTGTAGGTGCTGATTTGTTGTAGTATTCAGGCAAACAACTCTCCAGCTGATCAGCTGATTCCCTTCTTTTTTTGGTTTTTCAACTGTGCCATTGACAATTGAAGAAAAAAAAGGGTTTAAACTTGCGATGCCTGGCACTTTCTGATGCAGTATCCCACGGTGAAGAGGAATGTTGTTTGGGTTAAAAAGAAGTACAACTACCTTCCAACAAATGAACCCTGCAAAAGTCATCTCAAAATGTGGAAATGGAAATTGAAACAGAACTCCCCCTCCCTTTTTCAATAAGAGGCATTATAAGCAAAAACAGATAAATAAATTGATTAATTAATTTATAAAATCAGCTGTATGTGACATTCATTTGCACATGCACTTGTGATATGAATTGTTAGAAATGCTAGGTTCAAATTTTTAGATTAGAATTTTAAATAGCTACATTTATAGATCAAAAAAGTTGTAAGCTTTCATTTAAAGTATTGCACGAAAAAAATCTGCCAATGATTAGTTGTAGTTATTGAAAAACCAACAATGAATTATTGTTGGGACCCCGACACTATCTTTGAGTCCATCGGTCGTGTATTTTGGGCATTGTCCGTGATATTATGGCAAAGTTTTTTGTATGTTTTTTCATTTTGAAACTGTGTCATCTGTCAAAATCCGTTCAGAGAAATGATCCTTAAAAAAGGAAGAAGTTTCTTTGGGCGAAAAAATCTGGCCATGCAACTTCAATGAGTTATTTGAGTTAATTGTCTCCACCACGTGCGTACTTTTCATAAAGTAAGGATGTCCAGCTTACACGCTAAGTTCAGAAATATGGTGCAGCAGAAAATGAGGATTGTGAACATGGAACGCGGCAATGAAATTGGACCCTGGTCGCAAAATGTCATCAGAGAAGAAGCCAGATTGACCGACCTTTGCCATCATTCAATTGGATGTATTAAAGTAGACGGTCACTTAGCAGTCTGCATCTAGTTAAATTGATTACTACAGCTCATGAATATTCATCACTCTTGATTGACCGATGAGGCTTGTTATAAAGGATTTTAGGCCCAACTGTCCCTCGCTTGGCCGGAGCGATCGATGCTAATCGTTTTGGTTTTGATTGGATATTCTTAAACGTCACCCATTCCCCCCCCCCCCCCCTTGTGACAGTTGATCAAAAGTTCATCGACTTGACCGCAGAAGATGACTGGTTTCATTATTTTAATCCGGAGGTCTCAGATTCGAATTCCACTCTAGTCAATTCCTCTTCGTTCAACCCCAAATTAAGTCGAATTTACCCTGTCAGTTTCCCTCGTGGTTTATTACTTTATATTTCAAATAATGAAAAAGACATGTTAGGTTAAAACATTTGCAAGTTCTGAGCTACAAAACCTGTGGTCTAGTGGTGATTGTATTGAAGTTTGAGCCCTGAATGTTTACTGACAAAGTGCAAGAACATCTTAAGACCTATGCCCTTATACCAAACTCAATGCAACCCAACTAAAACAAAATAGTGTTTGGATTTTGTAGCCATTGAACCAAATTCCTTTACAGCCCCTTATAAACTTTTATTCATAGTAAACATTTCTAAAGATTTAAAATAAATAAATAAATAAATACACAAATAAATGACCATTGTCCTAGTTGTTGATTGCATTCAATTCAAGAGGCTGGCAATCCTCTGCATCAACAGAGCGAGTGATGAGATTCTTACTGTACGGTGGGAACCGTTGGGATACAAAAATAGACAGAGGTACTTCCAAGGTTTTGTAATCGGGACATAAACCACTGTCGCTATCAGATTGACATTAAAGCTGAAAAGTTTTCATTCTGATTAACCAAATTGGATGAAAATTCGCTAATGATATTGACCTTTCCGCTTTTTCTTTTTTCTCTTCCCCTCTGTCCCCCCACCCCCCTGTGTTGCCTGACCTGATTGATGATGTGACCACATTCCGCACATTGTGACATTTTGGATCCGCATGCTCCTCCTAAAGCAGGTATGTATCAACTTATGTCAAGTTAGCCAACTTACATTGTACAGCTGACTAACTACATGTAAATGCGCACGCTGGTGTGTACACTGTACCAACAGTTGGTTCAATTGCAGGGCCAATGCAATTTGCTGTATTTTTTATTGAATGAGGGCGCTTTCAACGTCAAAATTCCTTGCATCACAATTACACTTTTATCTTTAGTTTGACTGTCTGTGTGTTGCTTTCTCATATCAATGGCAAAATAATAATTTTTACAAGAACAATGATGAACCGTTCGTTTGACTTGTTTCGCATTGCTGAATGTGATCCACACACGCACGCCCTCACATGTTCATATGGCTCATATGGTTAAAAATACTGCTAATTGCATGCACATTTACTTTCACATTTTGTAACTGGACTCGATTTCATAGAGCTACTTGAGCAGAAAATTACATCTTAATAATTTTCAGCTAAGCAAATACTAGCAGGATACCAGTCACAGATGGTACCCCTATGAAGTTGAATTTTTGCTGGTACCCTTTTTTTCTGGTAACTTGGTAAGCGTAATTTTGCTGTGCTTTTGCTGAAGCAGCTCTATGAAATTGGGCCCAGAACACAATGATGTGTTTGAAAAGAGCATACTTTGCAAAACAATCTTCTTATTCTTTTCTTTTTTTTAGTATAATTTTTATACTGCAATGTAAAATTATGTGTGGTGAAATTGATTGATAAACCCCATTGTAATATTAATGTATAATATCAAATGCTTTGTTTAAATTCACAAAATTTCTTATTGAAGTACAAATTTATCATGGTCTTTATAATTTTAGTGACTTTTTCTTAAGAGTGTTTTTTTTTTTTTTAGAGCAAAAAGAAAATATCTTAAAAGAATCCAGGGGTGGATTTCACAAAGAGTTAAGACTAGTCTTATCTTGAGTAAGGACGAGTTACTCGTCCTAACTTAGGACTAGCCTTAAGTTTTTAATAACTCCTAGAACTAGTCCTAACTTAACTAGTCCTAAGTTAGGACTATCTTTGTGAAATCTACCCCAGGTCTGGAATTATACAGAGGCCACAGAGACCATTGCCTCTGTGGCTGTGTGGCCTTGGCCTTGTTGCCCCTTTTCAAAAGGAATGGAAGTGCCCTTTGTGAAATGAAAATGACCTTGCACTCTCAAAGATGAAAATCAAGACCTGATAGTCAGTTGTCACTGGCTATGACTCTTAATGTTTCAGTTTGAAGCAGTAAAACATTGATTGGTCAGAACTAGCAAAAAACTCATTTTAAAGTAGTTTTCCTGTAACTGATGCGTGGGAAATTGCTTTTAAAAAATAACAAAATTACCGCAGTGCAAAAGCGTTGAAGTCGAGTCATCTTGTTTCTCATTTAAATAGGATTCGTGGCTAGATTATCACAGCTTTCCTATGCCGCAGTCCACCTCACGACATCTGACATTTCCAAGCTTGCGTTTATAGCACACAGAATCGCCCATCTTATTCCCTCCCCCCCCCCCCCCCAGCTCAAGATACCCCCACAACAATACGCTCCGTAAATGCTATGAGTAGTAATTGGATTTGTCTCCCAGGTTTTTCTTGAAGCAAAGCTTTTTCTCCTGTTACTTTATTAGTACATGGAAATAAGAAGCCTGGGCAAGTTGTCGGCGAGTGTCTTTTGATTACGATGACTCATTGAGATTTTAGAGAACTTTAAATGCGGACGACTGTGGAGTGTTGCTGTAATATAATTCATGGAAAGTCCTTTCTGAGGATATCAGCCAGCGCGGCTCTTACTTCAATCAATTTCTGGTTTTTGTTGTTTGTTTTTTTTTCTTTTCTTCTTTTTCTTTTTCTCTTTCGATTTATGTAAATTTGAGATTTTCCTGTCTTGGACAACACTTAAACTTGGGGCCCTGGATAAGTTGTTTTGCTTAAATGTGGTGTACATATCAGACTTCCTGCTGTGAGGGTAAAGTAAAGTTAAAGCCCTGATTTGTCGAGGGATATGAAACCCAACATGTTTGTGCTTGCGTTTTCTTCTGGCAAAAAGGGACATACATGTACGTTTGTTTTGATTTTTGTTATACCTTTTACAGGCCGGATACTTCATTCTGGAAAGCAAGATAGGTTTCTCTTTGGTAAAGAGCACTTGAACTAGGAAAAAAATTAATTTGTTCTGGAACGTTTCAAGAGGCACCGAGGCAATGACCAGAGGCGATTGCCTCTTCGTACTGCATCGAGCTATCAGGATTCTATTTTTAAAATACTCGTTGTCACTCAATAAGCCAAAGTATACCTTGCAAAAGCAATCATGCATTTTGGCTTTAAAAATTGTTGAAATTCGTTTTGAATTGAAGATACTTACAATAATTATAATAAACAGTACTTATATAGCGCCTCACACAAATGTCCCAAAGCACTCTTGACAGAAGGAAGAAAATTAGAAGTTAATTAAACCAGGATTAAACTGCTGTGTTTTCGGCAAGAGGCTGAGGCGAGACGATACAAAGTCACAAACAATTTGGATTTTAACTTGAGTTGATGACTTTTCTCAGTCGAGATTCATCAGTAAGATGTTGCTACTCTTGGTATATTTGAACACTTTCCCTATTTGTTTGTTTGTTTGTTTGTTTTTGTTCTTTTTTGCTCACAAGTCAAGCCCTTGCGTACAATGTACTCGACATTCACAGAGAGTGAGTTACTTAATAGAGATAAGGATGAAATCTTATCTATGCCGTAATGAGATTAGCCTCAGTAGTGCAACTGACATAGTGTTTAAAATGAAGCATCCACCTTTTATGGTAATTTTGACATTTCTTGACAAGAAAAAAGGAGAGTAAAGGAGGATGGGGGGGGGGGGGCAAATAATTGGGTAAGTGTCAGCTTCCATGAAACAGATTGTAACTTGTCACAATATTGAACCGATGACCTAATTGTTTGTCATAAGAAGATGATTCGATGCTCCGGCCTCATGCCGAGAAACACTAACAATCATTGGCTGATTGCAATAGTTGCCCCGTACATCACCTCTCCCTGAAATCGGCAGGTGTATTCTCATCTTTTCCCCGGGGCTCTGCAATCCCAATTTTCTTAAAGATCTTCCCAGGAGGGCTACAAGATTGCAGGTGATTATATGGACACCATTGGTTTTTCTGTCGAGGTGAAACCTCGTCAACAAACCTCGTCAACCGGAGACCAATAAAAGTATCAGGAGAGAAAAAGCAGGCCAACAGATATTGTTCAGGGGGGAAGATACATGTGAGCATCAGTGGAGATGACCTGGGTTTGTTGTTGGAGCCGTAAGCGGTTGGGAAATGCAGTTACTCTGTAATGCCTGATGGGTTGTGTAGATATTAAGAAGGTGTTTTTTTTTTTGTGTTTTTTTTTAAGTCTCCCTAGTGACACTAGAGGGCGCTTTGCTTGGAGGAAGTTGATGCTGATTGGTTTGAAGATTAGAGAGTCCATGGGGCATGTCACATTCACTGGACAGAGCTGGGATTGCTTTCAAAGTAACTTCTCAACATTAGTTTCCTATTGGAAATTTTTGGGGGTTTTATTCTCCCACAATGACGTGTCACTTTTTTTTTAAATTTGTTTTTGGGGGTTGGGGTGGGGAAATGGTACATGACCACGACTGAAACTTTAGATAAAAGTTGAAAATTTAGTGGGAATAGATAATAATGAAGCAAAATTTGTGGAAACACCATGCGACGCCATTGAAGATCTGCGGCTCTGAGAAGAACCGGTTGACACTCAACGTTTCAAGCTGAAAGGTAGTTGTACACTACGGGAACGCTAATGATTAAAAATCTTCAGGTAATGTGCTGTACATGCTGGCCCAACACTTCATGTAGGCAACTGAGCTAAAAGACCCTTCCCATGAAGTATGTAAGTTTCTACATTGCGGCTGCACACTACTAACGATACTGGTCGGCTGAATGATGAAATAGCTTTTGTTGTGGGCGGGCTGATAGTAGCGTGACATTTATGCTGCCATACATTTTTCAAATTTGACAACAAATGTTATGGAATGACTTCTTTATAGACATCAAAACTTCCCAAAATGAGAACATTTGGAAACACTCAAAACTCATTTGTTTTTTAAAGACATTTTCTGTGTAACTAATATTATTTACATGTGTACTTTTTTGTCAAAGCGCCTGAATTGAAAGATATTTATTACACGTACAGAAAGTCATAATTTGAACAAAAACACAAGACCACCGGACTTGATGAGTTTACTGGTCTGACATTGAATTGACTAGCCTTGGGCCCGTGGTCCAGTGTAAATTTCCAGCCCTAGAAATGTAATTTTCCCCCATAGAGATGCCTTTTAGTAATTAAGGAAAACTACCTTGCCCTTACGAGAACGAAGTGTTATCAAGCTCATTCCTAGGTACAATGTGATTTAATAATAAAAATTGTAATAACACAAGTGTCACAGTAGACACGAATGTGAGTGCATTTACATACCCCCTTTTTTTTTATTGCAAACAATATGGTAATCATGATTCTGATTCTAATGTTAGTTTTTGGCGACACTCTTTTTATCCGACTGAAATGCATTACCTCGGTCTTCATCAAAATTATTTATAGCCCTTGTTCCTAAAGCTCCCATTGTGTAATTCCAATCTAAACAAATACAACAATATTTCTGTGGTAAAATCTGCAAACAATCTCAGTTATGAAAGCACTGATGGTCTTGGCAGTTGCGTGCTGCCATTTAGGTCAGCTCAAGGCCTCCACCACCTTGAGGCAGGTGCTATTATCTTAGCCCTCTTCCTCTTGCTCTCAACGTCAAGGCAAACCCCGGCCGAGGTTTGTCCTCCGTACCAAATCACTCCACGCTCAGTCTGATTCGCATGGTACGTTCCGTCACCGATCACAACCATACGGAGCAACCCCCGAGCCGGAATCACGTGGGCCCCGGCGACAACGACGTTTTTTTTTATTCTGAGGAAAAGGGAATGAAAACAAGAACGGGAAACTCAATGGAGCCAGCGTGGTCGTGCAGGTCTATTCGATCAGAAAAGACAAGGGAAAAAAAAATAAAAAATTAGTATTGTTATTATTTGGGTGAAAGTCTAGATTCTAGGTCTGTTTAGATAAGTGAGCTGGTTTCAATTAAAGCGCTGGCCTTCATTGGGAATGGCAGATGGACTCTCTGAGTTTCTTCATCTTGGCCTCCTTTCCAAACGTTTGATTTATTTGGATGCACTGTTTTATAAACAAGCTGATGGGTTTATTAATTTAGGACTGAAACAATAGATGTTGAGGTGGGTTTTGTGTCTACGGGGAATTAGTTTGGTGACGCACCTTGAATGTGAGCCTCAAAGGAGAAGGCCTTTTGTTGTATTGATTTGTTTTGAAGGATCTGTTTCTCTTTTGTTTAGGCAGTGTGCCTTTGCATGGAGTGCGTGCCACACACAATTTCGAATTTCCAACCCTCTTTCTTCTTTATTTAAAGTACATTTCTGTGGAGTCGGTTTGAATTTCTCGACCGTACTTAATCCAGAGAGAAAAACAATCTACCTGTGTTGCTTACATTACGCAAAGTTAATTAATTTTTTATCGGAGATACCTTTATGTAGCTCACCAAAAATGACAGGACAATGCACAGCATTCTCCCAGCAGCCAAAGCAAAAGTGGTACTTATGAAAATGATATAGCAGTGGAATAGAGATATTTATTTAGTATTATTGCAATTGTTTTCCTTTCACAAGCCTTTGTATTTTTTTTGTAGGCTTGGAAATGATTAACGGTTCAGATTTAATTAAAAAATTGGTTGTACATCCACCAATGATGGATCATTTAAATTTGCACCATAGCCGTCATCACACCTTTTTGTTAGTACTAGAACTGAGCATTCATACCAATTATGGCGAGGCTGCTATAAAAAATTATCTAGTTATAAAAATAAAGTGAATTCAGGAAAATTATATCTGATATTTATATCCTCCGTCCTCATGAGAGAAGAAGAGGCATCTGCACCTCTTGAATCCTGTCAGTGATACCCCCAAGGGTGTCCATTTCTTGCGAGGTCAAAAAATACAATATCCAGTTCACTGGACTTTGTTGTGGGTGGGGCACTGGGTGTCCAAACACTTTTGTAAAAGGGGGTTATGTCAATTTGGACTAGGGTCGAATTCCATTGGGCTATGGATTCTACGTGGGTGTAAAAATAAAGATTTAGTGTGGGAGAGGGTTTACTCTTTCTTTCGTTGTATATATATGTTGGGGTTTTTTGGGGGGGGGTAGGGGGAAAAAAAGGGTTTTGAAAAAAATGATTGAGAGATATCAAAATGTTTCCTTTCTGCCCCCATTTCCTTTTGTTTTTTCTTCCTCTAAATTTAGGAATGAGTCTGAATGTATGTTATAGGTGTAGGTTTTACAGTGGAACATGGCGGTGGGCGTACAGGCTCCATAAACTTAAGAGTTCCTGTAGTCAACTTGCTCCTTGTGTTTATAATACTCTGAACTCAAATGGCGAGAGGTTGAATGAACCCTGAATTGTAAATGTACTGTGGGAACATTTTCATGTGTCAATACGAGGGGTGCAAGAGCTTGCATTGGAACGGAATAACCGCAAGACAGGAAAGCGTCATGTCAAAGAACTGTCATGTGTAGGGCCTACTTGTGACATGTGTATAAAGTACTGTTAGGTCGATTTAGTATTGCAACCTGGGCCCAATATTATACAGCTTTTTAAGCAGATAACAATGCTATGCAAAAATGACCGGGACACCAGTCACTGGTGGCACTTGTGAAGTGGTATTTTGGCTGGTAACCTTATTCTGGTAAGCGAAATTGTATTGTGCTTTGTTAGTTTTTGAGCTTTAGAAGGTCTTACTCTATGTGGGCACTGGTACAGTGTGCCTAGTTCCATTTTGCATTGGTGCTTTTCTTCAGACAACAGACTGGTGACTTGGGGAGTGTGGTTGTGTGTGTTTTGGTGCTGTCTGCCACACTTGGAGCTAGACTTGGTAAATTTGCATTGTGTTAAGTTTGGACGGCGGAATAGTGAACTTGATAAAATCAGGAGAGAATTGCTGGCCTTGCAGTAGGGAGACAGCCTTGGCCAAGGCTAATGTTTCAACTCTACAGTGATTTCTGAAATGGGACACTCCTGTTGTTCGTTTTTTTAAATTGGCTTTTCAGTTGTTATAATTTCTGTGGTTTTGTGTGATTGTAGTTAAAAAGGCATTTACAGTATTAACATTGATTTTATGTTTATAGTTTTTAAGGAATTAGTAAACAAACATTTGAGACTGGTCACCAGAGAGCCAAGTACCAATCAGATGTCAAAATGTTGATTGTTAAATGTGGATGTACCTCCGTTCCATGCACTGTTAAAAAACTGCACTTGTGAAAATACCATGTGCCTACAAATGCCAGACGAACTACATTCCTCCAGAGGTCATATCCTGTTTTCACTATTATTAGCTGGTGTGTCTCAACTCTCTCTCTTGTCCATAATTGTCAAAGTTGTCTGAAAATTGTGGCGTGTTTTTTTTTTACAAAGATTACCAGTACAGGTTCAACCAACACCAGATGTTTTATGTGGTTCTGGAAGTCATTTGTAGTTCCAGAAATATTGGAATGGTATTATTTTAGAATTTGGATGAATAGTGAACCAGAAGTAACATAATAAATGCCTTTCTTTTTCCGATACAACTTAAAATTTGAACAGTCTTGGCCTTATGCTTTATAAAGTGTTGATTTTTTCTCTTTTGGGTAAAACATCTAAAAGAAGGGTGTGCACATCATTGGCAAGAATGAAAAGATAAATGTCCACACATGTGCACATTTCTTGCATGATATATAGACATGATGGAAAAATTCCTTCCAAATATTTTTTCTTTAAACGCATAGTTTTTCAGAGATAAAACAATTAGTTTTGACCTCGCGAGTCCAAAACTTGATATTTGAAAACAGTGAAAACATGTAAGGTTTTTTCCCTCCGTTTCTTGTAATTCTGGTGATCGATTAAAGCTTAAACTTTCACAGGTTTGTTGTTTCATGTATGGGTCACATAAGGTGTGGATGCCGATCCTTGACATTATCCAATGCTTTCAAATGTGTGAATTTAGAAAACTACCTCTGCACAATGTTTTTGCCAGTTGTGCCGCATCCATAGTTATAATTTACAAGATTATTACATGTTTTTCCCACAATGGATATGTGGCTTTGGTTCGTAGGAAGCACAGAGCTGGCTCCAGGCCATCTAATTAGATTCCCAGGTATTTTAATAACAAAGTAATAAATGAAGGCTTGGAATTTTCACAGAAGAACGGATTAAAATTCTTGATTCAGATGAATTCAGCCTTCTCCCACGGATGTTTTGCAGGGTGATTTGACGTATTGTGTCTATTTGTACTAGGTAGTATTCTTGTCAAACAAAAGCCTGAGGGTTGCTCCAAAGTAGGTGGACAACTCTGATGAACAAATTTGTTTTCTTTTTTAAATTCACTGTATGTCTTTTTGTTTTCACATGGATGGTATTCATTGCTGACATTCCTTGTGCAATGTTCCAAAGAATTTTTGTGCTGCATTGTTTTTGTATGCTTCATAATTTAGCCTTGCGCTGCCAGTTTTTAATAATCATGAAATAATGAAAAATGCAAAAGAAAGATTTTTTTACATCAAACTAACCTTAGTTGAAACAACATTGTAATGGATGTTTGTGATGTTTGCGAATGTGCGTCGCCTCAGGGTCAGGGGAATGCTTAAATTCTTTCATCGGCAACTTCAGTTGTCATTTTGTTCAAAGTAAAAGCCACTCGGATCGGAAGAAAATTGCCACTGGGAAGAAAAATGACAAATCATGCCAAAGCTGATTTGTGAAAACCCTCCCTTATTTCAAGTTTCAAGGGTTTGAGAAAATGTCATCAAGAAACAAAGTAGGGATGCATTTACTGATTTATATTTCAAGGAGGACGCTTCCTTTAAAGGGAGTGTCTACCTTCAGTAATTACTCCAAAAATGTATGACCATAGAAACTCACTTGGTAAGAAGCACTGCAGCTGTTGATAATGTATAACATTTTGAGAAACAATTCCCTTCAAAGGAATGTGGCTTTTTTTATAGAGAGAGGGATTCAGAAACATTTCAATCTGCATGACATGTTTCTGCATGATATGTTTCTCAGACTGTGTATTCCAATTACAGATAAGTCTTCCTGGGCGGACATAACTGCTCCAGATTTTTGGCAATATCTCAAAAACGCTACCACCTTTTGAAGTAACAAATTTCCACAGGTTAATTTTATTGTATGATCTACATGTAGGCCTACATTTATATAGGATTAAAACAATCGAACAGTTCCAAAAACCAAAGGTATACTTTGCCTTTAAGGTAATTAAGAAGGCTTGTAAAGTCCTTGCAAAGGTTTTTATTTCGGAACAAATCATGCACATGTCTCTGTCGCAAGAAAATTACAAGAAATCGGAACAAACAAGAAGGTATAATCGTCCTTGGGTTAAAGGAGCTTATGTATAGTATACGCCTTTCCAGAGATTACATTTTTACGAAGATTTTTTATTTTAACAAGGAGGATCAGGTCTTTGTTTTGTTTTGTATTTAAGTGGTGTTCTTGTTTTTCCTTTTTTTTTTTTTTTTTTGCGCATTTAAAACAAAGTTGCAGCAGGGCTTAAAGAATTACATTAAGGATTAACAAGAAGCAACATTTAATATTAAAGGCATTAAATGCACTCAAGTGTCAATCACTTATAGCAATTGGTCATCTGAAGTATAAAAACATCTGTGAGCTGGAATGAATTGGAAACTCTGCATGGTGGTGAATACAATCCAGTAATTATGCAGATCCGTGGTTAGGAAGACAATTTCTGAAGTCGTGTTTAATTTCCACTGAAGGGGACAAATAATGCGTCAATGTTTGCTCACTTTTTTAGTGAAGGAATGAATTATCTTGTAAGTGTAATTCAAACAGACATACGTAAAATATAGTGTGATGTCCTATTATACATTAACTGAACTGTATAAAAGCCTAATGGCACTGTTAATATTTAACAATACATCCAAGCAGTAAATCAAGTTTATGATGTTCAACTCCCTGGGGTGATTATCTTAGATCCCTTCCTCACTCCTAACAAAATCCGACATCACACAGTAACTCAACACCCAAACTGTGGGACTCTGATTAATGGTGGTGTGCTTGATTCAGTGCAAAGCATTTATAAATCAGGGCCCAGTTTCAAAGCGTTGCTTAGCAAGTTGCTAAGCACAACAAAACATGCTTACTAGAGTTACGGTAATCAGCTGAAACACCATTTTAGGTGTACTGAATGTAACTGGTATCCTGCTTGGTTTTCCTTAGCAGACAAATGTTAAGTTATATTTTCTGCTGAAGCAGCTTTACGAAATTGGGTCTAGTTTACTTGCGCAGTACCTCGCCCCAAAGAATCAAACGAAACGTTTCCTTCTTTTTCCTTCTTTTTTTTCTGATTAGGGTGGTTACTCTAATGTATCATTTAAGGGTAATTTTGATCAGGGATCATTTCTACTTCAATCAAGGTCTATTAATCTACTCCAATCAGGGTCCATTAACCATTTCTACCCAAATCAAGAACCATTTCTACTCCCCAATCAAGGTCTATTGATATCGTCACCAAATCGGGGTCCAATTTGGGGTTGCCCATTAACATTTTCACTGACTGGCCAGTGGAACCAGTTCGCTTGTCGGTTCACTTGTCTACCAGTCTTTTTCGCCACAGGTCCATATTTTAAGGTTTTCACTCCATATTTGTCATTTTGTTTGGGGCTTGAATTTTGGGCCAATTTGAAGCAATCCGTCCAGGCAGTGGTTTGCATGTAGCTTCGGTTCTGACCTCTTTCTTAAATTTATTATTTGAATTACATAGTTGGGGTCTGTTTTTGACCTGAGTATGCCTTATCAATCGACTATTCAAAATAGTTAAGTTAGTGTATTTTGTTAAGCAGATGATAGGATGAACATAACGGTAACAAAACAAATTGCTGTAGACACGTCATTCTCATTTAAAAAAAAAAATTTCTTCTCTTCACTTAGTGCAACTATTGATAAAATGTCTCACTGCAAAAACAAATTATTGTCTCATCGCTAAAAATAAATATGACCTAAACTTGCGAATTTGACTAGAGAAACAGTGCTCCAGGGCAAGGTTGATCCAGTTGGACTAGCTAGTCAAAGCACACAGCATTCAAGTTACATCGAGATCGATGGTTAAGTCTAGTCAACTCTAGTCACCCAACCCGAACTTGCTTTTTCCCCCTTTTTTTCTTCTAGTCCTGGAGGTTTTAACTGGCATTTGGCCAGCGATCCATGCCAAAGGAGGGAGGGGGGGGGGGGGGGGACTCTGCATGTAAATTCTGACTTTCTAGACTGAGACAGTATTTAACCACATCACCTCTTGTCTTCGTATTCTCAGTAATTGTCAGTAAGAGATAGCTCCCCCAGGGGCCAATATATTAAAAGGAGATCCACTGGTAAACCCGCCTGTCTCCTCTCCCTAGTGTTGCGGGTTTTGCAACGAGCTCAGACCTTCATGAATGTAGCCATTCATTTAAGAGCCTCATTGTAGGAAAAAACACTTTAATTATCCATTTCCGTGTGATCGTCGTGGCAACCTTCTTGCCTGGTTGCCAGACACACTTTCTCCGCGGTGTGTACACTGGGAATGAAGGGTCTGAAACCGGCTCAAATTACTGTTTGTATATGGCTGTTTGTCAGACAAGACTTATTTAAAACCCCTTGTTTAGACACTATGAATCAGTAACCCATGGGTAAGCTATAAAAAAAAAGCTATCCCATACTGATATACTCAAGATGTAGAGCTAAGCGCTCATTAATATTGTTCTGCCGGGGGGGGGGGGGGGGGGTGAACAGAGAAAAATTTACTAGAGCAGGGACTTGAACCTGCGACCTCCGGATTGATGTGCCAGTGCTCCACCAACTGAGGTATCTAGCCCTAATGTTGACGGTCTCCCTTTCAATATTGTTGTCAAAGAAATGATTAGGAAAAATATCATGTTGCTGGACCGAACAATCATCTGAAATCTCACTTATTACATGAATAAAATTCGTAGTATTACCAATCCTCCAGAGAAATATGTCCATCTAAGACATTGTCAAAGTTGAGAAAATAGCCTTTGAAGACCCTCTGATTTCACCATTTCTTATTTCAATGGGCAATCAAAACTGATCATTATACATTTGGTGCTAAATGTGTGGCATGGTGTACCCCAGTCCCATTGTATGTTCATTAGATTATGGGAATCTCAGGAATTCTGTAGAGGATTTTGTTGGGTTTTGTTTTGGGTTTTTTTTCCAGTTTTTTTTTTTTTTTTTTTTTTTTTGGGGGGGGGGGTTACTTCTGTTTTAATTTTTGCTACCTCATAGAGACCAAGGACAAAACAGAAAAAGGGAAAACAAAAGGTCTCCATAGGGGAATTCTTAAGACTGGGGTGACCCATAAGGAATTTTGTGTACATGGGGGGCTGTAGTGTTAAGTACAGGAACAAAGAAAACTTAACAAATTATGTCTCTACAGGGATGTACAAATTTGAACATGTGTACAAGAGGAAATGGGTATTGTACAGTATGGGAACCCCCTTTTTTCCTTTTTAAATATTTGTTGTTGTTGTGGGGGACACCTTCTGCCACATATGGGCATAATATAAACAAATAAGCTTTTTGTTGTGCATGATATGTAAATGATTGTTTACAAAAATTCTAGCAAAAGAATAAATCATTTGTTGTTCTTTTCGCAAAGTGTGACCAGCGAATTTGATAAGTTTTTCACATTGTGGTTGTATTGAATACTAGAGGATATGAATGAATGAATTATATATATTTTTTTAAACGATGATGTAATACTTGATCCTTGAACATGAGGAAAGCTTCCTTTTTTACTTATCTGTGAGTCATTTCATATTTTCACAAAGTCATGGGGGGTTGGGGTTGGAAGGTATTACAAATGCAGAATGTGTGTTTTCACATTGGGTCATGTTAATATGGGTGACATCCCATCTACTGAGCCCTTGAGTGTAAGAAATCAACACTGGCTCCATATGGCACACAGCTGGCACCTATTGAGCACAAGAGGGAGCTATACACATACACCATTAGTTTACCCCTTCTCTTAATAAATTAGTATGCACACAGCATTCAATGCACATTGGCAGCAGGCCTGGGATCGACAAGATTGTTAAAATATTTGTTATCAAATCAATAAATTGTCATAAGATTTGGTGCATATGCAAGTTGATGCCTCGTGATGGAAAAATAAAAATGTTTTTTTTTTGGGGGGTGTTGTTTGATTTGAATTCCCCCAAACTATGTAGTCTCTTTATTGAGGCAAAGAAATTAATTAATTCAAATTTAATTAAATACTAGTCACTCATAAAAATGGATTTAATTCCATGTGGCTCAGCTATCATTGTACCTGCAGCTTTTCCATAGTAGTTCCTTTTTTTATAATTAAAGAAAAATGTGATGAGGGGACGGCTTAGTAAGGGAGGAAGCCCTCCCTGTTGTCATTTCTATTCACGGAGTATGCGTGTGGCCGCAGACCATTTGCAATTGTCCCCGGGCAGTCTTTGCGCTTTTACTGTCCCGCCTGCGATTGGCAAAATTGATCCAGGATTAGCCTGCAATCATAAATATGGAGAAATGGGCAACGTAGGGAGCGTGAAATGTTTGGTAGAACCATAGTGAATATTAAAGGTCTTATACAGGATTGGTAAAGTTGACAAAATAGGCGCAGACAGTGTTCATGGTTTGTGTGATCAACCATAAGACATGAAATAAAAAAACCTGTGAAAATTTGGGCTTAATTAGTTGTGTGATTCAGGAGAAAATAGTGAAAAAATGTGCACAATTTTCAGCATGTAAACACATTCTTTAATTTAGGTTGTGACACCCAAAATCAGCCGTTCAGATACAGTTTTGTCGAATATGACTTCATTTCAGAGGGAAATATTTCACAGACAAAAATAGTTCTAGTATGAACTTCATAATCAGTGAGCGTTCAGACTAAAAATAAACAGTGATATTTTGTTATCCTTCCCAATCCTGTATAATAATAGTCCTTTGAGGCAGAGAAACCTAAACTTGTGTGGGAGTAGTTTGTTTTTTTTACAATATTTTTTATCGTCCACAGTTGACACATGATAACATGGCTACAATATTAAGAGCAGCAGTAGGCTTTGTCAAAGAGTTTTTAGCTTAAAATAGTAGAGAGGAAAACAGTTTTTGAAAATGTGGATTGTTACCCAGTTAGACCTTGCCCAACCCTGTGTTGCCCAGCCAGGTAGGGAAGAATTCCTGTCTTAAAAAAAAAAAATCGTTAAGGTCACGACAACAAAATGAAAATGGTGTCTTTCCTCTGAAGACTAACCTATAGGCCTGCAGACAGTTTAAACATCGCCCTTCTACATCCAGTGAATAAAGTCTAAATGGACCCTTTATATGTAATTCAGGCGTTTGTTAAGTCAGCATTCGGCCGGATTTCAGGAATTTGGACTGATCACCAAGGGCCTTCAGATTTTGTTGAAAGAGACAAACGTGCCAAAGACTCTGCTCGTGTTACAACCAAACCTCTAGATTTCTATTTGAAATGATGTAGAGAGTCTGTAAAACCTCTAAAATGTGATATTTGATAAATTCGGGGGGGGGGCCTTCATGTTCACTCAAAGATAAAACTGTTAGTGTTATCAAATTTTCAAGATTTTTTTAAAAACTCATACAATCTCACTTGAAACAGTGCTTCATTTTGTACCGATATGACACATCCATTACTCATTCTATTAGTACCCTTCTATTATTATGTAAATACTATGCAGACCTGCAAGCCACAACATCTGTATTAGTTGTCCTCATACATCCAATATACTTCCCTCAGTTGAATAATTAACCAGAATAGCCTTAAAATATAGATTTTTTAATTTTCCGAATGACAATGCCGTTTCACTCCCATTGATCCGACCAAAATAAATACAGACTATTTTTGTGAATAATTATACGACCCGTCCCTGGAACTCCTGCCAGGACTCAACGCATCCAGGGTGAACGGGACGATCTTAACGGGATTAATTCTAGTCTAGCTGCCGAGGATCTTCTTAAATAATATGAGTGAATCGTGATATACGCCTGGTATTACTGCCCAGCGTTTTTGTGCAGCCGCGTGGATAAGCTTTAGAAAAGGGGGAAGGGATTTGTCGAGTGGAAAAAAAAAAAAAAAAAAGGGGGGTTGAATGAACCATTTTGCCGGACCGGTACCATAGTTAATGTTATTAGGAAATGACTACAAGCAAGGAAACCGAGATGCTCTTGTAGTAGCGGAGGAGGAAATAGCCGTGGCATAAGAGAGAGGCAAACCATGTAATGCTCCTTCCACCCTCCTTCAGTTTTGTGCTGGCAGTACGCGGGATAGCTTGTCTTAATATTCACCATTATTGATCAGTTGCTCATCTTTTGATGCAAGGGGGGGGCAAAGTCCACTTGATTTGCATCGGGTTCATCAAGACGGCCCTGGCAAGCCGCTGTCATTCTAACTCATGACAGACTCTTACATGTTGTCAGTCTTTGGACGTCGCCTCAGTGTGGAAATCCCAAGGAAACGAACGCACCCCAGCATCGGCAACATCATCATCATCATCGTCTTCATCTTATCAGCATGGCGGGAGAACTGCTCCTGAACTGCTAGCGTATTATCCAAACACTCCACCACTGAGCCCTACCCCCTGAAAGATCTTCAACAGTCCTCCCGAAACTTGGATTCATGATCAAAGATCCTGAGGAGCAGGTGGTTTTTTTTCTTCAAGTACTGATACGCGAGTCTGATAAGAGAACAGCATATGGATAATGGCGCTAGCTCCAACCACCACTCTCATCCAGAGACCATTCTTGGTTCCATCATCATGCATCAGCAAGCCATTCTCCCTTCTCCTGCAAGTAAGAAATTGCTTTTTTTTACACCAAGGGCAGCATTGATTTTTAGTACATGTGTTGTCACAGTTTGGGTAAAGTTAATTGAGTACTAGACACCATTAGAAATGTTTCTGCTTGAGTTGAAATGCCTCCATCTTTTAGAAAAAAATAAATAAAGCAAACAAAACAATCACCAAGATTGTGATTTATGATTGTGCTGTTGACCCCCAAAATAATGATGTACGGTACTTGTATTTTCATATTTGGGTATGATATTTGACGGACTTGTCTTATGATATGTGTTTTGAGGCATCGTTGTATCAATGTGTATTTGGTTTGCAGTTACACCAAGTGAAAGTATCTTCTTTGCTGTTTACATTGGTCTTGGAAGAATTGTCTGACTATTTGTCTACTTCGGGAAGGGGGGGGGGGAGAGGGAGTTTTATGATGTCGATTTAAGGTGTATCTCCGGTAAAAAAAAAGAGTTATATTTAAACAAATTAAAATACATCAAAAGATAAAATACTAAAAGTGACGAGACTTGGCAGAAGGCGCGTAAAAAAGGGAAATAACACAAACATTCGCTTAGCACAAAATAATTTTGCTTACTGGAAAAGGGGTTACCAACCGAAATACCAAGCCGTGTGGGTGTGCACAATTTGTTACTGGCTCAACAATTTGTAGAGCAATATGTACTAGTACTGGGCCATGTTGATTTAAATGATTCAACGAGCCCTTTAAAATATCTTGATCATTATTTTATCATGGTGTGGGGTGAAGTTGTGATTCATTTTCCAGATGCTTGTGTAGTGTTATAAGAAACTCACCTTAGGCCATGTAAAAAAAAAAAAAACACCAGTTGATCGTCCTCGCTCTCATTCTTTTTATTTTTATTTATGTTGGGGTTTTTTTACCCTAAAGACTAAATTTTTGTTTATTTACAGGTTTTCACTTCATCTTGGCACCATTCTTTCGACAATTGATTTAATTTACCCACATTGTAGACTTCTAACTTCACCAAAGCCAGGAATTTTTTAAGTCTGGTTCTTTTCTCCTTGAAAGAAAATGTTTTTAAAAAATAAACCGAATAAAAAAGGGGCCCTCATCATTCTCAATTCGAGGAAAAACCAGGACGATCATTTAGTTTACTTTATTCACTTGGCCTTATATAGCGTGACTAAAGCAGTCAGAACCAATGATACCTGTAGTAAAAGTTTGACCTAGCGTTGATGATTAACTGCTGTCAGGATCTGTCTCATCAATCTCATTTTTGATGTTGGGATCTTTTTTTGGGGGGGGGGGGTCTCGTCTGTAAAAACTGGTTCACTTTGCTGTAATGAGTAGCAAAATATGTGGACTGGTGTATCCCTGAGTAGACAATTGGTTTCTCGTTTGTCCTCTAAGAATCCCTGTTTTAAAAAAAAAGCAAGTCTTGAGAGTAGCTTTAAAAGTTGGACATCGGAGATATTTCGGATATTTTGCGGAAGTTGGTTCCAGGGAGAAGGTCCAGCATGTGTAAATGATTTAACCTAACCACCTCTAGCTCTTCAAAATCCCAATGGCCTGTTTTGCTTGGTTCTGTTTTCTCTATGGTTGGACCATGCTTGGACTGAGGGCTGCAGTAGTGAACTGAGCGTGCTGATTACATGGGATCATAGGGTGTTGAGTTACCGTGTGGTGTTGGGTTTTATTGAGAGTATGGAAGGAAATCTCTACAAAAAGTTTGAGTTAAAATGCTGATGAGTGTATGGAAGTCAGAGACCAGTTGCAGCATTGTCAGGTTCCCCCGTACAACGCAGTAATGATTACTGATGTAACTGCAGGGTACTGACCATTATTTCACTTCTATGCCTCAATTGGGTTTTGTGGAAGTGAAAACAAGATGGCGGGCATTGGCGGTAATCAAAGATGACAACAACAAAAAACTAACACCTTGATGAAAGGCATGGCACCTGTTTTATGCCAAAGTGTCTAAATAAAAATGGTAGTCAAAAGTGTCTATGAAGTACTGCCATTAGTGAGCCCCATTCTAATGATATGTTCATGACCAGCAATCTTTATAACAGCTGTTTCTGGAGGTCACAAGGTTACTCAATACTCAGGCATACTTAGCTGCAGCAGATGCCAAGCCAAAACATGTCGCAAATTTGTAGACAGCCTTAATCAGAACAATTTCTCCTAATAATGGATAATGGCTTGCAATTTTTAGAACCTGAGTGCAAAGAGAGTTTTTAAGACGTAATAACTCTGAATGGCCCATTTGTGGAAGAAAAATTATATAGGCCAATATATTTTGTATCTTGTTTTGTTTTCAAGGGAAATAAAATGCATCCAGCACTTTTGTCCATTCCATTCGGCCATGGCATTTCTACACTCTTGCGAGTGTGAAAAATCACTACGAGGGATCGGCAAATGTAGGAATCTCAGGTCACATGATTTTACATGTACCAGTATTAAACCACTCACTAATAAAGAACACCCTCAGCACTGGCCCAGATTGCCAGGGTCATTTCATTTTCACTCATACAGTTATAATATGTAGTCACAAAGTTTTTGTAGCAGATAATTTGTCATTTTTTAACCATAAACTATTTGATTTATTACTTCATGTAGAGAACAGGTATTGGAAAAAACGATATCAGTATGTTTTTAGCGTGGTGTAGTGTTTTAAGTAAATGTAACCATATTTAGTTTGGGAAATGCAGTCTGGACCCTTCTTTCACGATGCAAAATGATATTCATTTATCGTTATTGTTTACTGGTAGCATGACCGACTAAGATAATCAACGTTAAAAAGGGAATCTATTATGACCTCTAAGTCTGAAATTCTTTTGAAACAAATGTTTTGTGGAAACTTGTATTTATTATTGTTGTTTTTAAAATATGTTTTTGAGATCACCAAAACCATTTTCCATTTTTGTTTTGTCAATTCTGTGAAAACTTTGAAAAAATAAAAAAAATAAAGATTCAATAAAAAATTGAAATTTGTTAAAATTCAGTGCTGTAAAAGAACATTTGGAAGAAAAATGTAAACATTGTCAGAACTTGACACATGAAAACATATTCTCCCTGGTTTGCTGGTGAAATGCTAGTTAAAACACCCGGGGACCAGTTACAACTTAGTTCAGGCGGTCAGGGCCCAGTTTCATAAAGCTGTTTAGC
Source organism: Pisaster brevispinus (assembly GCA_023634235.1). Taxonomy (NCBI): domain Eukaryota; kingdom Metazoa; phylum Echinodermata; class Asteroidea; order Forcipulatida; family Asteriidae; genus Pisaster; species Pisaster brevispinus. The sequence goes on along the minus strand of JAMKCF010000021.1, from coordinate 5,120,341 downwards.
AGAAAATAATAATAGTTTCTGCCAACGCTGATTTTTTTTTCCTGTGCTTAGCAAATTGTTGTGTTTACAGGCTTTATGAAATTGAGTTGGCTAGTTCAGTGTTGAAATGTGTCCCTATTTAAAATAAAATAATGGACTAATGAAAAAGCTGTCAGACCAGTGAATTGACAAGCTAACTGGTCCTGTTGCCTAGTCTTTGAAAATAAATATGGGAAACCCCTGGAAAGCAAATTGAGAATCCCAACTGGTTGAATTGATTCTGATGCTCGTACTTGCTACGTGATTCTTCCAGAGCGTATCATGATGAACGATGAAAAAATAAATATAAATATCCTCTGCCTTTGTCAGCATTTAGGAATTCAAGGTGACTGCCTCGTCATCTCATTAACAAATCAGTCCACATGGGAAATGAAAGGAATTAATCAATAAATAAATCCAAATGACCTCCCTTTATTGCTAGCATTGGAAATACCTGACCTTTCAGTTTGCATAGATTTTGCATTCGACAACATTTTTGTTTGTTTGTTTGTTTGTTGCTTAATTTTAGTCTGAAAAGCTTACTGATAATGAAGTTCATACTACAACCAATTTTTGCGTTGAAATACTTCCCTCTGAAATGAAGTCGTATTTGAGAAAACTGTAAAACCTATATAAAAAAACAAAAAAACTGCTGATTTCGTTTGTTACTACCAAATTTAGTGGGCAGTGTGTTTACATGCTGAAAATTATGCAAGGTTGTCCACTATTTTCTCCTGACTCACACAATGGATTAAGCCCAAGTTTTCACAGGTTTGTTATTTCATGTGTATGGTCGATCACACGCCACATGAAGAGGGAACACTGTCTGCGGCTATTTTGTCAGCCTTGCCAATCCTGTATAATACGTTTAATTGATGGGTTCTTGATATCCCCTAAATTCACCTGTGTCTTCCAGTCAAGCTAGGGGGATTCAGATCACTCTAATGGCCTGGCGCTTTCTTTGAATGCATCAATGCCTTTTTTTTTTTCTCTCTCTCTCTCTCTCCCATTTGGTACCAGTTAAAGTGTATATTTCCCCAGACTATAACAGACCAAACTTGGCATCATAGTTTAACCCTAATGTGGCTGTTGAACACACTTTGAAAGATAATACTCCAGGGTTTGTGAAGTCACCCTCACAATGAGCCCTAAACCAAACTGAAAACCCTTCTGGTATAAGATTGCATTAACAACGACATCGGATAGCTGTTGAAAGAACACCACTCCCCCCCCCCAACACTGAACAGCAGAGAGCTGGAGTACAAACCTGCAGTGACTGCGATTCAGACAGCACCCTCTGCATGCGTAATTTCCCCCCGCCGTCTTGAAAGTACATGCCCCTGTAAAATATTTACACATTCTGATTTTAAAATCTGATCACCCTAAGAAACATTGCCATCCAAACAAATAATTCCCACCCAGCTTGCAGACGACTGACGAGCGTGTTCGTTAATCACTTTTTTTCCCCCGGATTAGCTCACCTAATATTTACAATTTTTTTTGCCGTCACAGGGCGTAAGACAGCCAGGATTAATGGCGGCAACGGTTCATTAAGTTGAGCCATTTGTGAAGCCGAAGGGTTATTTTTGGCCTGGGTGCCAATCTGTGGAATGGAACCCGAGTATGCGAATTGTAAATCAAGACAAGATCTCAGTGTCTCTCGGACATACGGACGTCATCGGAAATGGGAATCTAGTTTTGTTTTGTTGAGAAGCCATAAATATTCTAACCTCATTGCCGATGGTTGTGTGCAGAGTGTCTTCTCGGCAAATGATGAACCTCTTAGACAAACAGTGTGTCTTTGTCGGTCATCTAAATGTCGGCATTTTGTTTGTCAGAAAAATAATGTTTTCTTTCCCTTTTTCCCCCGTTTTGATCCAATTTTAAGGGGACGATTTTAGAGGGTTGTTTAGATAAATTCTTTTCAGGGTTTGGGGAAGCTCTCTGTAATAGACTTTTATATACACGACACCATTTAAGTAGGGTGCTCGTGTGTAGAGGTGAAAAGAAGGTTGTTTATTTGCCAATCCTATGCGCCATGCGCATAAACCTGTGCGTTTTATTGTTTCATCATCGTTTTACCTCTTAGATGGTGGCTGGATGACGTCCATGCATATTAATAGCCATGAATCACTATGCATTTTTCTTGGAAAAGATTACATGAAAAAAATAGACCTTCATGGTATTGTAATCTCTGAAGGGTTTCCTATATCCATCGAATGAGATTGAGGTGTATAATAGTACAGGGGCCAGGCTATTTTCCTCAGAGCCTCAGTCTGATGGCTGTATAACAATTTGTAGACTATCTGATGCAGACAGTCTCTATTTTTTATTCATACCAAATGAAACTGCATTTTGTTATTTGGTTTGTTTGAATTATTAAATTTCTGCTTCTCACTAACCAAATGAGGTTAGTGGTGAAATAATCTGGTGTCTCGTACTAGTCAATATTTTATGCAGGGAGCAAGACTACAATTTTTACAGCCCACACAATCCCCGAACAAAACAAGAACAAAGAAAACTCACACGTCACTTACAAATATGCAAGATGAAAAAGAAAAGAAAAGATATCTAACAAAAATTGGTTCGATTGAAACTTGTTACTAAGATTCTGTATGAGCGCTCTTTCAATTTCCGGCGTATTCCCATGCAGGGCCATGTAGGCCGGCCAGACCCCCATCCTGCAACAGCAGGTGTGTACATAATGTCTTTGATTGTCTCAGGGGATGTAAAGCTCAGATTCAGTGTGTGGCTGGCATTGGGGGCCGGGTATAGTGGAGGATGAGTCAATAAATGCTCAAGCAAATGATTCCAAACATCAGAAGATTTACATTAAAGGGAAGTTCAACCGTGGGTTGTGTCGACTTCAAATCTCTAGTGTTTGAAAACCACGAGTACAACTTTTGTACAAAATGTTCCGTTTGTAAAGACCCCTTTCAACAGAGTTGAAAAGCAGGTTATGTGCCATACAGGGATGAGAAATTGCAGACTTTGATCTGAATTCATATTTTTTTTACTTAAAGTCTGCCTCGTAATATAAACCAAAAGATGCTATATTTTTCGTCAAGTAAAAATAAGTCATGCTCTTTGATCTACTTCTCTAGCGCTGAGGATACTGTTCCCAGAAGCTCCTTGGAATCTATAACTCCGTGTGGGGTTACCAAAAGGTGGAAATGCCACCATTTCAATGTACTTCCTGTGACACGTGGCCGAGTTTCAGACTTCATTTGTCAGCACTGACTCTCAGCCCTGTTGCCATACTACCTTTCCATACGTCGTGTAAAAGTTTGTAATAATAAATCAACTGAACTGTCGCGACCCCCCTCCTCCCCCCCCCCCACTTTATAGCAAACTTATCAGGTAAATTTCCATTGCTAACGTAGTTCTGAGCATGCGCACATCACCGAGGAACAATGGGTTTACCTGGTAAGTCTGCCGCCACCTAGCGTCCCAAAAAGTCTCCCATTGATTTGATGTGAAATGATGCTGTCTTGGAGCGCCCAAAATGCCTTGCTCATAATGTGATAATTGTGACATTACTGTTGGAATGAGTAATGTTAAGATTCGGGTTTATTTATTCTACAGTATTATAACCAAAGAAAGTAAGTCACAAAAAGCTTCATAATATATGTAAATGAAATTATAGAGATGAGCATAAGGCTGAGTAAAAAAACCAAACATGTTTAGCGTCCCCGCCCGCCTCCTTTTTGGCCGCCGCCTCCTTTTTTCTTTTTTTTAGCTGTTTCGCAGCAAAGCGCAGCGAAACAGCTCTTGTTTTCGTTAAAGTTTTTGTTTTTGTTTTTTTTATTTTTATTTTTCAGACACAGGAAGTCATTGACATAATGCACGAATCGTTCTAAGCGGCCTTTTGCATAGTTCCTTAAGAGCAATTGCAATGAAACTTTCAGTGATGAAAGGCATTGGTGCAGTAATGATTTTAAAACAATAATGTCATGATGACGTCATCACCTGTCACGTGACGTCATCTTAAAGGTTTATATTTTAAATATTTGAAAATCCGTAACAAATCAGCCACAAGAGACCGTAGGTTTCTGTTTGCGGGATTGTATAGGGATAAATTAGGTCTTCATTTTATTCAGTGTGCGTGACCTCACATGACCTCTACTTCCGGTCGAAACCGGAAGCGCCTCGTTATTCAAAAGTGGAAGTTGCTTTCAACGATGTTATTGTTTGGCAAGGGTGGGTAATTAAAAAAAAATACCGATGACATCACAATACACAATAGCGCCCTCTAGCGGCAGGTTGAAAACTTATCAAAATGGACTTTTTGAAGATGTGTGTGGTGAAATTTTGTGTAATCACTTAAAAATTTACACACATGTTGATCGTCAAGCAGCCATTATATGTGTGAAATTTCAGATCGATGACGTCATCGGGGGTCACGTGACGCGGCATTAAAGGTGCCTTTTTTAATGTCGTATATCTCCCTAAGTGTTAGTGCGATCATGTTGAAACTTGGTAGTTTGTTGGATATTGGCAAGTTCTTGTAAATTCTGAAATGACGTCATGATGACGTCATCACATGATTTGTTATGATTTTTTGAAAAAGTTATGGCGAAACAGTTCGGCATTTGTGCACAAATGCAATATGTCTAGTTTTTTTTTTTATTTGTCAGTTTCAGTAAAAAAGGCTATTGACATAACGCACGTTCGTTCTAAGCGGCCTTTTGCATAGTTCCTAAAGAGCAATTGCAATGAAACTTTCAGTGATGAAAGGCATTGGTGCAATAATGATTTTAAAACTAATGATGTCATGATGACGTCATCACCTGTCACGTGACGTCATCTTAAAGGTTTCTATTTTAAATATTTGAAAATCCGTAACAAATCAGCCACAAGAGACCGTAGGTTTCTGTTTGCAGGATTGTATAGGGATATATTAGGTCTTCATTTTATTCAGTGTGCGTGACCTCACATGACCTCTACTTCCGGTCGAAACAGGAAGTGCCTCGTCATTCAAAAGTGTAAATAGTTATGAAGTTGCTTTCAACGATGTTATTGTCTGGCAAGGGTGGGTCATTAAAAAAAATTACCGATGACGTCACAATATACAAGAGTGCCCTCTAGCGGCAGGTTGAAAACTGATCAAAATGGACTTTTTGAAGATGTGTGTGGTGAAGTTTTGTGTAATCACTTCAAAATTTAAACACATGTTGATCGTCAGGCAGCCATCATATGTGTGAAATTTCAGATCGATGACGTCATCGGGGGTCACGTGACGCGGCATTAAAGGTGCCTTTTTTAATGTTGTATATATCTCCCTAAGTGTTAGTGCGATCATGTTGAAACTTGGTAGGTTGTTGGATATTGGCAAGTTCTTGTAAATTCTGAAATGACGTCATGATGACGTCATCACATGATTTTTTATGTTTTTTTGAAAAAGTTATGGCGAAACAGCTCGGCATTTGTGCACAAATGCAATATGTCTAGTTTTCTTTCTTTTTTTACCATAAAAAAAAGGGGGAAAAAAAGAAAGAAAAAAAAAGACTAAAATGATACAAATCATTTGTTTTGTGCTTTTTTAGTGTACTGATGCAATAAAATAGCACAAAATCTGTGAATAAATATACCTTGGCCAGCCATATTTAGCATGGCGGCCATCTTGGAAAAAATAGCAAAAAATAGTAAATAGTAGCGCCCTGTCTCCTCCTCTTTTTGAAAAAGTCCGGACATGTTCAATGTCTTGTCCAACATGTTTCTTTATGTATTGCGTGTTTGAACAGTAGAAAAACAATGGATATTTGAAATTTAAAAAAGAGTGGCGGCCATCTTGAAAATAAAAAATAAAAAATAAAAAGCCCCTCCTCCTTCCTTTTTTTTTAAAACCCGGACGATAAACATGTTTTTTTTTTTACTCGGCCTAAAGTAAATGTGATACTGCGGAGGGATCCATTTTAAGAAGCAAAACTTGTAGACAATGGTCCCTATAATAAGGCGGTGTCCGAAACGGCGACTTCGGCTACAAGCTACAGCTAGATCAGTGTGTCTGCCAGTGTTGAAGAATAGGCAGACGCGCGTGATCTAGCCGTAGCTGTAGCCAAAGTCACTGTTTCAGACACGGCCTAATAGTCCATGAGCCAGGGGCTGAGGTGTCACGAAGGCATTATCACACAGGCATTGTTAAACAAAATGTAACCTATACAAACAAATACCTCTTTGATGACTTTATTTGAAGGAACCAAAAAAGTGCTCTCACATCAGTACGTGCCTGTATGGTAGCAATGAAATTTAGACGTTTTGGTTTACGTTCCTTGTCCCACCAGCGACGTCACATCATGAGCAAGGCCTGGGTACTTTTTTTAGCGACCCCGGAGAGCACTTTTTTTAAATGAAACAAATTTGTTAAATGATATTAAGGGGATAGTAGCGGATTTATCTCCAGCTGATTTACGCATTCTGAAGTTATTTTTTCTGTCCTTGACTATATTATATGTAGGGCCTATGCATTATGTAATAAAATGCTTGTGTAGTTATGCCAGTAGTTTTTGTCAATAATTTGTTGATTGTCTTCTTTTCCTTCTTTTTGTGTGTGTGTATATTTTTTTAATGATATCGTGCTCACTTATTCAAATAACTGTAAAAGGATCCTCGGTGTTGTAGAAATGCTGGTACCTCATGGATTAGTATTTTAAACGAGTATTGGAAAAAAAAACCTGGTACACAGTCTGTTCACCATGCTATGGTTCAGTGATATGAAAAATGTAGGGTAAATACATGTACGAAACGCCACTTGGGTAAGAGTTATCTCTATGTGAGTTAGAGGTGTGGTAAAAAAACAAACAAACATGCATCAGTCTGAACTCATTTGGACTGAATACTTCTCTCAGACTACTCACTGGTTATCTTTTTTTTTCTGCCGAGGATTAGGCGTCATCGAGTATGAATTTGTATTATTTGTAAAAATTAATTCATTGTTTTAAATATATTATTTATTTTTTTCTTTCTTCCCAATCCTCTTGACTGGATTTCCGTGGATCTTGGTTTATTTCTCTCTCCATCCACTTCCTAATCCTGCGTTGCCCCCGTTTTCTTCTGCTTCACTTTGGAAAATCAGGTGAGTTTTTTTATATCATTAACATCCTTTTTAAAGAAAATTTCTTCCTTGATTTGTTGCATGTAGGTCCCTTGTATCGTAATAAGTTGGAAGAATTAACCCAAATATGTCAAGCTTTGGGGAAAACACTCCATCCCCTGTGCATTCATCACCCCTAGCCTCAAAATAGCTAACTTATACCCAAATATAGTCTGGAACTTTCCGTCCAATTATGACCACAAAAAAATTGATATCCTTTGTCCGAAATTGCCTGCATTCCTTTGTGGCAAAAAAAAAACGTGGCCATATGAGTGAAGGTGTGGTATATGACAAGATGTGAGCTGCTGTCTAGTTATAGTCTGGCCATGGGCTGGTTGACATTCATCCATCAGTGTTTGTTGATGGTTCACTTCAGTGCCTGTCACCACTAATTAGTGTTGGAAAGGCCAGGAATGGTCAGGAGCCCTGGCGGAGGGTGTTGATCGGATTGCTGGTTTAGCGGGCGGAAAGAGATGCATACAGGATTAGGAGTCTTCTAGGAACCAGTCATGCAAAAGATTGAAATCTTGTTAGTTTCCCTCAATGATGGAGGATCTTATGATCAACATACAAAATGTGGCCATCTTTTGAAGATACTTCATATACAGGGGATGAATGCAGAACTGAAATTCAAAATTTCAAATTTTAGGGACTTGCTTTCATTTTCATGTGATACGTGGCCTTATGTGATTTTGTGTAATGTGTATGGCACAGGGAAACGAAGTCTTAAGTTACAGTCTGACATTAGCTTAACAAAGATAAGCGTTTTAGACATGCTATTATTCAATTACAAGATGCCAGCTGTCACTGTATAACTATCCAGCAGACTTGCAAACTCTTTAACACTTCTTTGAAAGTGCCTTGCAAAAAAAACATGATGAAACAAGTCGGTGATCCAAGTAACTGGCAACTGTCTGGGGGTAGACTGGAGAGGGTTCAGAAGGAATTCCTTCTACACTGACGATGTGTTTACTTTTGGAATCCAATCCAAACATTTAATTTCATTTGTCATGTGGAGTTAGGATAGCTTGTTGAATCCACCAGAGAAGTGAGAGAGGTCTGTTTACTGCTAATAATAAGTAGTTAACTCTTCACCAGCTAAGGTCCATGGTCCTACCATGGTCCTACGGTTTGTCCATATTTGGCAATTTTATTGAGAAGCCTGGCCGTGTGTTGTGCACTTTTTGTAGGGGGTCAATGTGATATGTGGTTAAATCATGGTGGGTAGAGCTGATGCGTTTGAGCTGCAAACCATATGTTACTGTTTACTGAATAGCTGGTGTTGTTAATTGTAAATATGAGCTCTTTCCATAAACTTTAGAAAAGACTGGGGACTGCTCATTGTGTCATAGGGCTATGCACAGAGCAAGGAATAATGTCTAGAATAGATTTTATGTTTAAGATTAGTATAGACATTAAAAAACGACAACCGTACATATAAAAAAAAGCAAAAAAAAGCAGGCCTTTGTTTAAAAGCATTTAAAATGCAGAATAATAATGCAGGTACATTTGCATTTACAAAGACTATAGCCTACAAAATGTCAGCCTATTTGTTTGTTATATTTAGGAATTGTAACAAACATGTTCATGTATATGTACAGATAGTGTTAGTGTCTGTCACAGTTTCATTTCCTTCCTCCAAGCTTCAGCCTTGTGTCAAAACTAATCCCAGGGCTCAAATTTTACACACTGGACTGCTGGCCTGAGGCCAGTGATTTTAGCCCCGGGCCAGTAAACTCATGACTGCTGAACAAGTCTGGCGGTCTTGTGTTTTTCAATTGAATAATTATAACACCCTAACCATGTTATATCTTTTTGTTAATGACGAAAAGAAAATGGTGACCTTGAGTCTGGTACCGGTAAATATCTTTCAACTCTGTTGAGTATCAAAGAATACTTACCCATAAGACAAATAAGATTACTCCTCTCTTAGTGCTTGTTCAAATGAAAACAGTTTACATGTTAAACTTTGTAGAAAGTTCTCTCTCATTAAGATTCTGGTTATTGTAAAATAAATTCTGGTCAGGTAAAATTGTGTGCTACAAGTCTACTGGTCTTGTGGAATTTTACCCCCAATTTGGGCCTTGGATCTCAAGCAGATCGGACATTTTCAACATTATTTTATTCCAGAAATGTAAGCGTAATTGTAAGCAAAGAATGCCTAGTAACGTGGAGTACGCACGCGCACAAGCAAAAATTCTCTGCTAACCCGTGAAATACGCTTGACGTAAGCAAAGAATACCCTGCTTCCGTAAGCGCCGATTCTTTGCTAACGGTAAGCAGAGCCATGAAATTGGGCTCTGAAGAAGTTCCCTTGTTTATGCTTTGATGTCAATGCTGTGCAAGGAACAATAACTCATCCAGTCACATGTGTTTTATAGGTTTAACTTTTTGGCACTGTTCCACCCTCAAATGGAAGCTCCACCCTCAAGTGGAAGCTTGCCTTAACCTGGGTTGGCAATGCCAACCCAGGTTTGTGTAAACACAGGACTGGGGAGTGCACAGAGATATAAACACTTTCATTGTCACCATCCCCTACCAGTACTTCCCACCACATGAGTCATGGACCTTCAGCTGGGTCTACTATTTATGGAATGCTTCAGGTTTGGCCCTGATTCAACCAATTGCATGTCAGAGTTCCTGGATTCAACCAATAGCGTGTCAAAGTTCAAGTGGAAAGGGGAGGACCATTGAACAAGTATCAGAGCGTCGGAGGTCCCTGAACTGAGTATTTCTTTGAAACAAGCTCTCAGTGAAGATCCAATGAAGCAGTCATGAAAAGTTATGTCCCAGAAGTAACTTTAGGTTGCCGTTGACCAATAGAAACCCAGCTGTCGGTGGAGCCATCACTGGAAGTCGTTAAAATTCCTGACAAAGAAATGGAGTTGGGCTGTGTCTCAGTGTAGAGAGCAATCCCTTGATTTGGTCTGAGTAAATGGAAGGCTGTCTGTACAGTGGGATTTGCTTCAGTCTCCCGTGGGAGTTATAACACATCCCTTAAGATCATCCGGAAGGAGCATGGACCAATAAGGGAAGGTTCTGGAAAAGGATGACACTACCACAAAAGTGTCCCTGATGTGCTCCCTTACTGGATACCAGCGTGTCATCCCATGTACACAGTCAACTGATCTGATGACATCACATTGAATAGTGATGACATGCCACTGATATCTTAAATACAGTTCCAGTAGCAGAGCATGTATAGTCTGAATTCCTCTTGTGGAACGCCATTACCATTTATGTAAGAGCAAGTTTCAAGGGTGTACCGTTTTATAGGTTTATCATTGGGCAACCTTTTGAAATGATTGGCTGGTTTCCGGAGACCTTATCAAACCTCTTCCCCCTCGGGTAACAAAACCAAAACTGAGTAATATCATCTCATTTACTGGCTGTGAAACAACAGACATAGCCAGTGGCCTCTTTTCTCCGTGGATTGTTTGATATAATTCAAACCGACCGGCAGAGACATCAACGACGACTTGGATTTAACCCTTTTGAGACAGCTGGTGACCTGTGTGCCAATTAACTACCACATCGGACTGCACTGAATATTGCACTGGTGTTCTCATCAACTGGTATCCCGTAATTTTCCTTCTTATACCAAAGAAGAGGTGCATCGTCCGGATACTTCCGGAGTATAGAAACGACGAAGCCAGCGGGAGGCAGCGCATGCTGGGCTACTCCTGGTCAACTTTCAACCGTCTTTGCCTCTTTTGTTAATTGACCGTTACCAGCAGGTAATGTATCCTCATGAAGTTTTACTTTATAAGTTTGATTCAACTTCTGGGTTGCATACACAAGTTGCTGGCTTTTAAAACCTTCTGTAAACTGTAGTCTTCAATAAACATTTTCATCAAAAGTGACTTTTATCATCTCGTTTGTAAAGTCGGTGCTCTTATTCTTAATTGAATTTTCTTGAAATACTCCGCTACGAGGGGACTCAATAATTGTTTATGGAGTGGCGACCAAATTTGTTTTCCATGTCGGTATTTATAAAAGTAAGAATGGATGCACTTCTTGTATTGGGTCCTTAATTTAATAAATCCAAAGAGGAGACCCACAGTACAGCTTTACGATCGGATTTAATGGACGACAGAGCGGAACAGTACATGTTTGCAACTTGACTTTCTTTACCGGATTAAACCCATAGAATGTTTAACCCATTCATAAAGCCGGTAATGGGTGTTGAAAATCAAATTGAAGGTCTTTTACTTCTGTCAAAACCCCCGCACTAAAGAACAAGCTCTCTCGCTACACTGAAATAAATCCATTTGCCATGTAGATTTCATTTTACTCTTGCGCTATCACGTTGAGTTGAAATACAATTTCATCCCTTTTCATGTTATGATGGAATCATGATTCAAGGCGGTTTGTGCCACATGGTGTCCTGTCTTTGTTAGTCTCGCTCTCAAGGGGGTAATATTGCCGTCTTTGGATGGGAAAAGAATGGATTGACAACGACCTTACAGTACTGTATTTTGGGGGAATGCATGTGAGCTGTTCCCTGTTCCACCACTTGACCTTTCCAATTGGATTAAAGACGACGCAACGTGCCGTTGTCATGGAAGATGTATTTTTAAGACGTCTCTCCTCATTGTATCGAATGTCTTTTCTTTCAAGGCGAGGTTTTAGTTTCAGCGGTTGTGATTGTACAGTGACCACAACTTTTTTTATTTTAAGAAGTTTTCATTTTGCATTACTGATAATTAAATATAGTGGACTTTAGCTTTTCATAATATGTTTCGCTTTGCTAGTACGTTATAAGTTTTTTGGGGGATATAACTCTGTAAACAATTTACTGTATTTCTTTCTGTGATTTGCTATCTATTAATGAGATGCAGTGAAATTGATTTTAAATACATTAGACAAAAATTGTTTTCTGTAACTTCCCTGTGTGGTCTTTACGTTTGCTATATGAAAGTTGGAGGGGTCCTGTAATGTTTTCAGTTAGAATTAAATTTAACATTTTCAAAAACTGAAGCCCCCCCCCCCCCCCGGATTTTTTTATTTTTAGACAGTCTTTATTGTTTTCAGTTTATGGACTTTCTCTTTTTAATTTATTTTACCAATAAATTTAAGGTACGGCATTTGGGGAGTGCCATATTACAGTCAACACAATGCTGACACTCCCCAGCACTGCCAATCCTGCCATAACATTTCCAGTTCAACCAACCAACATAGCTTCTATTCTAAAAATATAAAAAAAAAGCGTTCATAAATCATGCTATGGTATGCTTTCCAAGTTATGGGTGGCTTGTTTATAACAGGTTCACAAACTGCAACCTTTACAGGAGGTTGCCCCCTGATTATTATACCGCTGGGTTCCCAAAGTTTGTTCACCATTTCTGGAGTGGCTAAATTGGATTTTCAGTTTCAGGGTTCCAGATTACTATTAACAGCTCCACCGTTGAGACGAAGATCAATTTATTAAAAATTTGCTTACTTCAAATCCTTCGTAATTAAGTAAAGCCCGCAATATTCAATTTAGAAGAGAAAAGGGGGAAAAAGGGTAAAAGTAATTAGGTTAGCAGTGCCACAATGTTTTCTCTGCTTTGTGTTGGGAAAGTATAGCAAAGGGTACAAGGGTGTGGGGAAAAATGTTTTTTTTTTAAAGGAAAAAATGCCATTTGCTCTTACAATTGTCTTTCAGTAAGCAATTTTCATTTTTCACAATAAACATTAACAATAAGTGTATTTCATTTTGACCTGCACAAGACAGCTAAACTTGCAAAAAATGTATATATAACTTTTATACATAAATTTCTACTTGGTTTATAAGTGAACATTATGATTAGGCCCCTATAGTTTACAGACATTTCTAGTTTGTTATAATGTCTATAACTTATAGACATTATAACAACTTTCCAATCAGTTAAGTGACTATAACTAGACATTTCTAGTTTTCATTAAATTAAATGTCTATAACTTACACAATTACTAGTTTTCAACAAGTTAAATGTCATAACATGTAGACATTTCTAGTTTTCCAACAAGTTAATTAAAAATGTTGTTTTCATAATTCAAATGCTTATAACGTATACACATTTCTAGTTTTCAACAAGTTAAAGAAATCTAGTTTTCATAAGGTAACTGTTAACTTATACACATTTCTAGCTTTCAATAAGTTAAATGTCTGTAACTTTCTAGTTTTCTAGTTGTCTTATTGAGGCAAAGCTTTGGTAATGTCAGCCACTTAAGGTTCTTTGGAATTGTTATTTATTTAACAGCTTTGTCTAGTATTTATTGCAATCTCAGGAAGCAAACAGCATTATCTCACTGTTACTTGCTTAACACTGGTGGTACAATAAATAAACAAACCTCCTCATGTGATTACTCCTACATTGTTGCTACTGTGGTACCAGCAATAATTAAGCCACAGGTCAATTTCAGAAAGATTTGCTGAGTAAAGAACAATCTTGCTTTTATAGTATTGAAACTGATCATCGTCAGAAATGCTGTGTGATGGTTACTGCAGTTGTTACTCGATCACAGCTATTTTTCACTTGGCCAATAAAAATAGGATATTACCTGTAACCCTAACCATCCACTGTCCTTCAAAATCCAACTGCATGTTTTATTTGATTCTGTTGGACTGAGGACTGTACTAGTAGTAAACTGATTATGCTTTACATGAGGGATCAGGCATACCACCATAATCAGCATCCAACCAATTGGGTGTTGAGTTACTGAATGGTGTTGGACTGAGGACTGCATGAGTAATAAACGGATTATGCTTTACTGTCATCGTGCATATCATCATAATCAGAGTCCAATCATTTGGGTGTTGAGTTGTCATGGTGTTGGATTTTGTTAGATTATGAGAAAGGATCCTAGTAAAATCACTCGAAGGTAGATCCCCCTTGCATGTGACGTTACAAGCTCAAACAGCGCCCTCGCTGAGGTCCAAGGAAGACCTATAGATCATTGGGTGAGAGTTGTGCATGCACGTTTCCATTGTTTAACCCATGCGATGACGACCTACATTGTCTGCAAAGGGGTCCATATCAACGGCACTGGTAACCATTTCAGTAAAAGTATTTGAAAGTTCATTTGATTGACAGCAAGTTGGCTAAAGTAGAAACCATTCTTACTGGGTACATGTACTTGCTGAGTAGTAGTAATTGGAATCCCCTTTTTTGTATAATTAATAGTTACTTATCACCCATGAATAACACAAAGAGATGCTGTTATCGTATGAAGCTTAGCTCAGTTACAGTTTTTCCTGACAAGTTTTTGGATAATGTGTGTACTGCCCTCTGCTGTTGAAATAATGACAGTTATGGTGTCTGTCAACCACACATACAGTACACTGTAGCATTTTCTCTCAAATTCATGGACATGTTTTTATGTTTGTAATTTATCCTTGCCTCTGATGAAGTTCTGGTTTGGATAGAAAGCTAAGGCAACCGATCTAATCATTTATGTAAATAATCTGGAGGATTGGCCTCAGCTTTCATCAAATCATGTCAGCTTCGCTACAATGGGCAACATGTTGTATCGATACCTCTCGTCACTAACCCCTGGAAGTGGAAGGAAAGTGCTGGAAAAGAATGCTGATTGGCTGACCAAAAACTTTTGCTTTGCGCGCACGCTTGTAGGGTGCTCAGTATGAGCTTGTCAAAATGCAAGTATTTTGATGCACTTCACTTCCAATGAATCATATTTTTTACATGGTCATCCTAAACTGCATACAGTTAGACATGTCACAAGATCAAAGAAGAATGAGAGGGGACCAGTTGCTCTATGACTTGAGGCCTCTTTGTTAAGCGCACTCTGCGTACATCTTAGAATGGATCAACCACAGGACTAATTAAAATATCCATTGTATTTTGGTATTTCAAAGTCACACTCCCAGGGGTTAAGATTAAGCGAGGCATTCTGGGAAAAAAATGGCTCGGTGAGATCTTACACCACTGGGGAATGAGGTTGAATATCATGTAGACTTACTTGATGTACTACAAATGTACATGTACAATCTAAATCTTACTATAAAAAAATCATGAGCTTTTTAGAAGGTATACCATGAAGTTTGTACAATGTCAACAAAGTAGGCTAGTTTATTATTCATAACACACAATTCATATAATATTTGTACTATGAGGTTTTTGAGATTTCGACAAAGCAAGCTAGTTTATTCATGAGAAACTGGCGGATTCATATCTTATTTATCAGAAAGTTGAGATGTGATGTCACAAGGGATTGCAGGCAGCAATCTTATCGACCTCTGAAACGAAAAATCGAAAGTTTCCTTTACTTGATTTTTCTTCCAGACACTTCATAGTCAGTTAAGTATTTGACCAGCTTATTGTTGAGCCCAATTATTTCACTTGAGACAAAAATAGAGAGCTCGTTGATGAGGAATGTGGAGACACATTCTCTGTCCTTGGGCACGTGAATTTCATCAGGGCCCAGTATGTTTGGGAACCAGCCACACATACATAACATCACATGACACGTGGCTGGTAACCCACCACAGCAGGTGTTAGTTTAATGAAGTTGAGAATTTTGATCAACAAATTAATTTGCTTAAGCAGAATTTTCGCGATGAACTTCATTCACATTATCAAAGTTTTCCCAAATGAGCTGTTTTTGTTTAAAACAATATATGGCAGTGCTCAGCAAAGTTCCTCTCGCAGCTCTGTGATTTGTGAAAATTCACACATCGATAAATTCTAAAAGCTCATGGGCAGTTGCTATTCCTCACCCTTGAGTGGACGTAAGTTTACCCCCAAAAAAAGGACAGCTCAGATAACTAGCGTAGGATGAGGATTTGAAGATCATGGTTGGGTGATTGTATCTGGGCAGCTATGAAAACAAAATGGCCAGTCTGGATCAATGGTGATACTTGGGTATCCAGGATTTAGAATTTATTGAGGTTGTCTGATGTGTTTAGTAGGGCTAAGTCCTATGTTCTTGTGGTTTTGATTACCAGACTGGGCTGGATTTGAAAATGGAAGGCAGCGATTTATACAGCGCTGTTAAGTTTGTGGTTTGGAGGACTGCAAGCGAACCAAGAGTATATCGAAAGTAAATTGTGAGTTAAAATTTAAGATTTTCACAATGTCAGTCTGCAGCGTTTTTAGCCCTCTAAAATTGTTTACAGAAAAGATAATTGTTCTAAGAATGAGTTACCAAATAGTAAAACTATTATCACCCCCTTATTTTGTCCTGTGCCGGTTGTAACCCCTTGATTATGTTCATTAAATTTACAGAACGGAAAAATGTTTTGTACTGTTTTTGTTTTCAGATTACTAATATGGCGGTTGATAATCTCACACTTTGCCCTAAAATCTTTGTTTTATTTGCTTATTTGAGAAGCTTTGACTGTAAATTACATTTTGAACAAAAATGTCGAACTCAAACCAAGACAGGGATAATTAATCAAGACAAAGTTGTTAGAAGCATTTCCATTTCTTATACACCGGCCCATATTTTGTTGTCAGCGCATAAACCAAACCGAAACCCACTTCTGTCAGGACAATCTTGCTCAACTTCACACATTTGGGAGTCACAAATTAGATAGATATTTATCTTGGCAGGGATTACTGACTGTTGTGTCTTGGCTGGTGTCTCAGCAGGCATGGTGTGTAGATAGGGTAAAGGTGAAAGGTCACCTTCGTTGTAATAGGAGTGGGACAAAGTGGTAGTGTGGCCCTGAAAAAGTACCCACAGATTTGACCCTTAGGAGGATAAGGTATGGTACATTGGTTGTTTTCGGGTTTTGAGAAAGCCGTGGTGCTGTACATGTGCATGTGCTTCTCTTATTTTGTTCGTGTATTTTGCTGTACAAGCATATTTAGCAGTGTATACCATATGCTTTGGGGTTTTCCAGAAAACTCCATTTTTGTTGGCAAGTTCAAATCTGGGTGTCTGTTTGAATTGTTCAAAGATTCCTGTTGAAGGAATCCTTACCCACGGATGGAAAGCCTTGCCAGCTGAACTAGTGAAATATGTTGGAGTAGTGACTTTACCTTGGAGAATTTCGGCCGTGCCTGGAGCAACAGAGGGAAAAATGCAGCTTTGATAATTGAAACTGTGGCTTGCCTTGGTTTTGGGACTGACAGTGATAAAAGCCGTGACACTATTTGGCGAGACCCGGCAACACCAGGAAAATTACAGCAGTAACTCAGGAGGACATTGGAAGGAATAAACTGCGAGTATTGTTCGTAAATCATGGACCGTGTTTCATTTACTGGGATGGTAAGGTGGAGGTGAAATCGTGTAAAACACTTTGGACGCTTTTATTAGACAGGTTGATGGACTGTGGATATAAACAATGTACCAGGTAGTGTACATGGTGCCAGACAGCGGTGTTGTCGCAACACGCCGAATTGGTCATGCTCAACCAACGACTGTTAAGGTAACTGTTAGTAATACTAATGATAACTAGTTTTGATAAACCGTTTTATCTATGGGCATCTCTCAGCGCTTATTATTATTATTTTTTTATACAGGTATTTGAAATTATGTAATTTCGATACCCAGTTATGTAGCACCTTATAAGGGTTTGCAAGGTGCTGCCACATACTTGGCAGTCACTGCCACAAACTCTGGGGCAAACCCCTTCTCTAAGCAATAAGTGTATTATTGGGTTCTTTTACGAGCTTTATGTCCCATCTGAAGGACGAAGCTCTAGGCCTAATGGTTTTAAAAGTGTCCTACTTAAGATTACAATTGTCAAGACCGGGACTGGAACCCAGACTCTACTGATCAGAAACACCAGAGCTTGAATCCGGTGTGCTTGGCCGCTCGGCCACCCAAGACACGCCATTCTCAGTTGTCAGTCTCATAATCTCATTAAAAAATTTCAAAGAGGAAGAAAAGGACTCCTGGCAGTTATCCAAAAACCAGATTTGATTCATTTCAAAAAGAAAGTTTACATAATATTACAAAGCTCACACTAACAGCAATCTACAAAATAAATAACCCTAAGTACTGGCAAGGTTTACAGAATAGCATTTGAAGATCTCACACCTCACCATTGCTTAATTTGATATCCGCAATCTAAATCATCCTGTTGTGAACTTGCTCAAAACACCCTGACAAAACATAACCATAAATTCAAATGTAGTATTAACAGGTTGCATGGTGTGTTAAATGATGACAACTAGAGGATAGGAATTCATTTATTCTAAAAAAATATACTTAAAAAAAAAACACCTTGGAAGACCAGACTGTTTTTCATACAAATTTTTCTTCTTCTTTCATTTAAAAAATATATATAAACGAGACTCTAAATGATTCCACCGTGGTCAAACACAACACCTCAAAGTGCATTCACTCATCATTAACGAGGAAGTGATGAATGGATATACTCTCCAGTTAATAAGGGCTGGATTGAAGCAATCAGTTTTAGTTACTCTCGATACTGCTTTTAGACCATACAGTTTATGAACCTATTAGTCTTGGTATAGTCTAGTCTTGGCTCAAGACGTCAGTGATGGATAGTGGATTGTGTATGCTTGTTGTTGATTCATAATATCATGGCATGAGTTAACCAACTTGACAAGCTCTCACTAACGCCTTGGGGATCCTGCATCCGTTGGTTTAACTTTTTCTTATTATTAAGAAATTTAAATTTAAATAACTAACGAACTTACTTACACAGTCCACTGTCGGTCACTGACGCCTTGGGCAAAGACTATGAACCTATCAAAATGTCGGTTTGATGATCGTACATTTTTTGTAAGCTTTGTTCTCTTGGGTTATTTATTTTTATCAGGGGCATTTGTTATGAAATTGTTTTTATTTTTGTCATGGGCCTATGATGTTTCATCACGGTGTCATGCTCGCTTGGACAGAAACTGCCAGTTACTTTCAGTGTTTGTTTTTTTGTTCGTTGTTGTTTTTTTTCTGATACAAGTTTGATAAGATAAATCTCTTGTAGTCCGTCCAACCAAAAGACGTGATAAGACAGTCTCAAGACAATCTCAAGACTCTAAGACAGTCTCAAGACTCTTGGCACAGCCAGTACATGTATGGCACAGTAGTGAGACTCATAGTGCCGACCCTGTCTTTAGCAACCCCATCCTCCGAGTAAACCCAACTCCAATCCCCGAACGCTGACAAAGCTCTCCAAGTATTTACAAAGCTGAAATTTCCTGTCAACCACTCTTTGAGTTGCTTGCAATGACCAAAAAGCCCATTCCAAACAGACGGAGCTTGTTGAGCAAACCCGGGACCAGTAAACCAAACTACGGTCGTGTTGACCAGCTATGTGATTTGATATTGGAATACATAAAAGACGATTGAAGAGTGAGAGTGGGGGAGTGTTTACCGTTGGGTTTAAGCTTAGATCAGTTGTAATTGTGTTGTATACTGTATACATTACGGGTCTCTCTCAATCCCTGTTCTTATGCTACATGATTACATCTACGTGACTGCATCTACAAAACTAGAAGTGAGTCGTGAGGCAGGATTATTGGTTAGCCGTTGAATGCGCTGTAAACCAGCCTATCAGTAGTTACTTGTTTAAACAGTGTTTTTTATTTATTTATTTTTTTTTAGAAAAGACTAACTTATTTAAGGTGTTTGTAAAATTGTGAAATAATAGTTAATGGCCTCAAGTTTTGACCATAGAGCCCCTTTCACCCTACACTTTTTTTCAGTTAAGGAAAAAATTAACACGGAGATTCTCCAGATTAAGTGGAGCGTTCACACTACACTTTTCACCTACCTTTAACCCTACCTTGGACTAAGGTTAACCCACCAATCTCAGTGTCAGTATGGAACTGGTTAACTAACTTTTTTCTGGGTTAGATATTGTAGTGTGAAAGGAATCTCTGGATCAGTTTTTTTAACCCATGTAGAAGACTTTTTACACGGGTCGCCAATTATATGGATCAAACATGGGTGAAAAGGGCTTAACAGATTCTTTCTCAAAGGCTAAATGACAACACTTACACACACACTCTTTTAAGGAGTTTGACAGAAGCACTCAGGTGGAAAATGAGTGAAAAGAAAAGAGCAGGATGCAGTCAGAAGAAGCAGAAGATAAACAAAGAATTTTTTAGTAATGAAGAAGTAGGAAAAGGAGATGGAGGTTTGAGGGAATAGTTTTGTAAACTGATGTCTTGATAAATGCTTATCAGAACAACAATCTGTGCAAAGAGCATCGTTGAAAAAAACTTCTGCCATTATTGTTTTCTCCCTTGTACATAAATTTAGATTTTCTTCTTCTTATTTGTTAGCTTCCCTGTGTATATGTACATGTATGTTATGAATTATTGACAACTGTAAAAGGAATAATAACAAAATCATTAAGTGTTGATTAAATAATTACAAGCATGGTAATGCTGGAGACATTTCCTTGACACATGAGCCGGCCCTCTTCCTGATTTTACTCGACCTTCACATGTGACCTTTGAATTATTTTTCCTAATTTTAAAACTTTCCTGAGTGTATTTTATATAAATTTGAAATGTTGACAATTTGTTGACTGCGGAAGAATGGTACCGCCATCAGTTTTCCATTAAGTAAATTTTGCTCGATATCATTTTATTTCTCCATTGAATTACTGATGTTAGGTTAACTTTTTGATAACAAAAACAACCTTCTTAACTCAAGCCAAAACATCTCTCTACACTCCAGCCTTCATAATAGACCCAACACAATGCACAGAAGATTGTATCTAATTAAGTCTCCACTCCCAGAGAATGTTTTGATCCCAACGATTGTTTTGCTTCCAAAGCCAAGACTCTTAAAAACTGCTCAATGAATTTTTCTCAATTCATCACATGTTTCACTTTTCCCTCCTATTCATCTGAGAGCTGTGAAAGCCTCTGCGGGCTTTGTGCGGTTCCCTTCTTTCACCCGCCGCCCAGCACAGTCCATAATGCTCTTTTTGTTGTCTTGACGTAAAGATAATTTGATTTCAGCTCTCTTACGGCAGTGCCTGACCATGCGGGGGAATCCTGTGGTCACGTTTTTCATTGTAGTCCCCTTTTACCTGCTTTTGTTGGCGTCTTCTTATCGATGCTCTAATCACAATACACTTAAATTTGCCAATCAATTTTAACTTAAAAAGTCAAATGTCAAAACAAGCCTGTCATCTGTCTTATGCTGATTTGTCTTTATCTTCTTCTGGTTGGTGTCTATTTTTATGAGGCTGTCAGTGAGTAATTTGTTCTTTTCTTTTCATAAATTTGAGTTCCTCCATACATCCGGGCTGACACTCCTTAGGCTTTACGTCTTTCAATATTACATTGTGGACATCAGTCATTTTGAATGACTGAGTGTACTTTTGTGAAGCTGTACTGGCAACAATTTACAATCTTTATTGAGTATCCAAAGTCTGATGACAATTTTTGGACAGCTTTTTCTCATCATGGCGGCACAACAATAAATGTCTATAACCGATCGTCAAACTTGAACCTCAAAGCAGTTTTATTGGCAGCTTACTATCGTAGCACCTAGCCACCTAAGCTGTAAAAACCAAGAAAGCTTTTAGGCAACTTTTATGATTTTGCAGATAACTCTCTCAATTAGCAATTACCATGGTGTACCATTCTTTGTTGTTAAATTGGTTAACTTATTTGAATATCCAGTTATGATTCATGAATATTCATAGATGCATATTCATGAGTTAAATACCTGCAGTGGAGTAGTGGTATTATAAAGGTTGGTCACGATCACACTGTATGTACAGCCGTTTAGTAAATCAGCTTTACAGAAAAAAAAACCCATTTATTCATAACCCCCCCCCCCCCCCCCCCCTCCCTCTGACTTTCCAACACTTCAAGGAAATATCAAGTATCCTTAAAACACACAGTGATGGCTGGTCCAGGCAATGGCTCAACCCCGAGGCCGGCCTCGACCCATTGGCTGAGCCAGCGTGCCCCAGACCCATGAAGTACATGGTAAATGTGGTCGATATTATTTGGTTAAATATTTACTTCTAGCTGGCTACACCAGAATTTCAAATTTGCACACTGTGTCGTTCCCTGTGCACACACACACACACACACACTTTCGCCTGTCGGACAGCAGCGGCACCACAGCAGGCAGCTCTACCCCTAGAGACACATGATACAATTAGCCCATCAATAAGTTCTTTTGCTATTCAAATGAGGTAACAGTTGGCGGAGATAGATAGAGAGGGGGAGCCGAGAGATAGAGAGAGAGCGAGTGTACCCAGGCAGTGCATATATATGGGCAGATAGCTTGCTCTATCATTAGGACCTTTAAAACTGTCCTCATTCTGTTTAGTAGCTGCAATCAGTGCACAGAGACAATAGTTCTTTTTTACTCCAAGCAACTCTTCCTTACTAGGCCAGCAAGGTGTCAGATTTTGTAAACCAGCGCCTGAGATTGGTTACACATCCTCCGGAGTGCAATAACAAAAGAAATTGCAGTGGGTTGAGCCGTTCAAGACACCTGAGCTTGTGACACGGCACTACCCATAGAGAAACAAGGCCAGTATGAATGACTCGATTGTATTCTTAGCTCGACTTCAAACTGCATGGATGTGTTGCATTGGGAGTTTCTCCACCACCAAATGCTTTGAAGAAATTGAGGATGAATCTTCGGGACTTGCTTTAACAGACGCGGGTTACCAGTAATTGGATGGCACTAGAGAACAAGACGTTCTGATTTCCACTATCCAAAATCTGGGATTTATTACTGAGGGTAGAATTTTGTGTTGTTGTGAATGTAGGCCATCATCATACGCCGTGCGTCATATTAAAGTAGTGGCGACAACAATATATACCCCCCAAAAAGGTAGCTGCACGTACGATATTCACTGGCAGCATTCACGGGAAATTTAATTTCAGAGAATGAAATCTGCAGAGCTGGCCTATAACAAAGGGAACGACAGCTGAACAAATTGTGCACGGAGGAGCTTCTTAAAGATGAGGTTTCCAACGGAAACCGGTGAAAAACTGAGCCTAGATTGACTGATGATGAAACTCCAAGTCTGTCAAGCTGAAACGCGGACCTGATTATAAACAAATCTACCAGACGGAGAATTGTTTCCCCCCGTAAACCAACACAAGCCCAGAGTTGAATCATCGGGAAGAGCGACCATTCACACCTATCTAAACCCTAATTTGTAATAGATACCCCCCTCCAGAAACTAAATCAGAACTGACTGTGGCTGGAGAACTCACAGCGCCCGTTGTGGTATTGTTGCACTGTGTTGGGGATTGAGCGTTACACAGCACATGGTGATACAGCAAGGCACTGACTAATCAACCCACTTCTTCCAAGACGTCTTGTACTCCACGGTGATGATGGTGATGATGCTTATGCAGCATCTGATGCACTAAAGAGGGACCCTCTACCACAACCTCAAGATGATGGTGAATGCACCGCCGTCTATGGCCCAGCTGCCCCCTCCTCCACAGTTCCCCCATGCTCCGCCCCAAACCTCTCAGATACTCTACTGTGCACACTGTCCTCCCAACGGTCTCAGCGGAACCTTCCCTTCTTTCTGCTCACAGACACCGCAGAAACCAATGGTAACGTCTACATTTCATTCGGTTGTTATCGTCAGTTTAAACAAATGTCTAGTAAATGATTTATCTCACTTTGTAAACACTTGCTGTAGACCCCTTGGGTAAGTCAATACAATTGTGCCTTTTTCTGTTACGTTTTAAATTGCTTGTTGTGTTTGGTGTTCGGATGCCAGTTTAATGCATATGCAAATGCATTCGATTCCTTCTCTGCTTTGTCTTAATTTTTCCAGATGTTGTTAAATGTTCGTAGCTATGTCATGTAATGTGCAAATAACGGGTTATAAAAATTCCATACCTTTCTATGGAAACTACTGTTGCAACCTGAGATGAAATCCATGGTCACCGCTTACTATGTGTATTTCTATCAAATGAGATGCAGGCATTGTGGGGGGTTGAATTCGATCCAGGATTGTTTGGATTGTCAAGCTGCCAAAGTGGCCCGTTTCTCCGGTTGTATTTTAAAGTATAACCGTACTTGTCATGTTTAGATTGTCTGGGATCCATACCATGTTTGAATGGCCGGTAAAACGTGACTTCGTCCACAGTGGCTCCGCTGCTAGAAAGGCAAGACGACTGCTTTGGGTCAGGGCTGATTATTGGATGTAAACAAAACTTTTTTTATTGTGTCTAAGTCTCCAGCGACTGCAGGAACTGTGCTGGGTTCAGAGACAAGATCAGAAATGTAGCACATTTTACATTTAACCAAGACAGGCAATTAAACTGCATGGCCCAATTTCATAGAGTTGCTTAAGCAGGAAATGTTGCTTAACATTGTTCTGCTATGCAAAAATGAGGTTGAAACCAGTCACAGATGGTACATAAGAAAATAATATTTTGGTTGGTACCTTTATTCTGGTAAGCGTAATTTTGGTGTGCTTAGCAACTTGGGCCCTGAGTGAGTGATAAACTGATTTGCAGTTTGAGCTGATCCACAGCCTAGCAGTCTGAATATTCTGTAATATTCCCTGAAATGCAGTATTTTGTTTTCGATCCCCGCTTCAGTGAAAACCCACGCTTTTTAAAAAAAAATCTTTTACTGGATAACTCAAATGAGAAATGTTTATTGCAGCTTGGTAATCACATGATTCCTTTTTAACCTTATTATTTACTGTTTATATTAACTCATGATAAGAAGTTTGTAACTGGACACCCCCCAAAAAAAGAAAAAAAAGAAACTTGATGTATAATTTTTCGCACGATTTAAAAAGAAAAACCCACCTTGAATGAGCAGGGTTTTTGACCCATTATACAGCTCACCATTCTAACCTTAGGGTCTACCCCAATCATAGCCAAGTGAGTGTTAACAAGAGTGCACCGTCTTAATGGACTCTTAATTATAACAGAAAAGCTGTATAACCTCGGGAGAAACCCTACAGGATGCACGCTTTCAGTGGCTGTAATACAATTAGGAACACTGGGTAGGCATCTTCAAGAAACGGGGGGATCACGCTGGGATAATCGGATTCCAGCCCCTGTGAGTTCAGGGGATCGGGATTAATCAAGTTCACAGCATTTGTTTTTACATGGTCAGTGAGGGAATTTGTTGAAATTAGTTAAACCTTGTATGTAGCTTGGAGGAGATTTGCTTCTGCAATTGTGTGGAAGAGCTTTAATCGAAGAGTTGCTCGAAGGAAGAATAGGGATGAGTCTTTATCATGCCTGGTGTGGGGGGGGGGGGCTGAGATTTATTTTCATTTGATTCATTCATAGTAATTTGGGTGAAGATCTTGCACTTTTTCTCTTCGGGGACTCTGATCAAACCCCTTTTGTAGTATTGACAATACTAGCTATTTGTGGCATTAAAAAAGATTCATCTTTGAATTAGCTACATTGGTTGACGGAGTTAGCTCTGGTAGTGGTAGTTTAATGTCTAACTTTTTCTTGCAAGAATGAGAGATATTATTAAGTGTTCATTTTTCAAAATTGGGTATCAAGTTTAATGTTTTCAACCAGTATAGGCCTGTGAGTTGTCAGGAGTTGTCCCAATTTCATGTTTTTTTTTTTTTTTTAATAAACCTTCCAGGGCCTTCAGATTTTGTTGGAAGACAAAAGCCTGCCAGACTCTGCTCTTGTTATGAACACGCCTCTAGATTTCTACTTGAAATGATGCAGAGAGTCTGTAAACCTCTAAAATGGGATTTTTTTTTTTTTTATTCAGGGGGGCTTCATCATCACACAATTTTTTTAATTGTTCATCTTCATAAAGTATATAAGCTAAACAGATTTTAGCTCAACTCTGTTAAAAGTCACCTCTGAAAGCCGTTAAAGTTAAATAACAAAACCATCTCCCGGCTTGAACATTCTTGTTTAAAACGGCATTTCTGTAAGTCATTTCCGTATTCTACCAATAGAGAGCTACAAAGCACTAACAGTTTACCTCTCTACAGAGTTTCTTTGTACGTCTTCCTTTTTTATTTGTTATCAAGTCTCCCCCCCCCCCCCCCCGTCACAATGAAGGAGCGTAAACCTCCCTCTATTTGTGTGTAAACCAAGTCGTGTCTCTGGACCAATATTGAAAGATCTAAAGAGTAAATATTACTCATAATAGCTGATGGCAAGGCAGACACTCTCCTCTGATTGAATCAAGGAGTGGGATATAAACGTAATGGTGAGAAGGTTGGGGGTAATTTGCAGATAAAAGGAAAATAAAATAAAGCAATGCTGAAGTGAATCAATCCTATTTGATGAAATTTAATCAACAGAAATCACAACTTAGTGTGTAAATCTTATATGAAACTCAATGCGCATAGAGAAATACGTAATTTTATAAGCAATAATGTTCTTATTTCTAATCTGATTTTTGATTTCCTTACCCCCAGAAAATCAGTGAGAGGTTTATTAAATAATGGCCTTTCAGAAAGCCGAAAGCCCACAACACATGTAGGTCAGCCCTTGTTCTTGAAGACTTTTTCCCAGGTGTTTTTTTTTTTTTCTCAAGGGGTCAAAAATCTTGCCTGACTTGAAGATTAGCAGGGCTTGAAAATTTAAAATGGACAGCAGGCCTGAGGGTAGTGATTTTAGCATCAGGCCAGTACACTCCAAGCTGGACAAGTCTGGCAGTCGTTTGTTTTTCAATTGAATCATACTAACACCTCACTGTGTAGTATCTTTCATTAAAAAAAAAATTGTGTTCAAATGTTGACTATGCTGAATAATATCCTTCGTTTTTAAAAACTACAGCATTTCAAGCAAAAGTAATTTAGGGAAGTTTTCCACCATGACCATTTGAAAATTTTGTGCTAATAAAATGAATTTTTTTTAGTTGATTTAAAAAAAAAATCTTACCAATGTTTTGAATGCCCTTTAAATGAACAAAATGCATACTGTGGTCGTCACAATCCTCAAAATAATATTCCATGCCTAGATTCGACGACTACATATGCTTAGAAGTTCAAGGTAAATAATGATAATCACAGAGAGAGAGAGAGAGAGAGAGAGAGAGAGTGTCGGTGAAAGGTATTCCTGGGCAATCAATTTCTGACGCTAAATCTGTGATAATTGCACTCAAAGATTTAATTAGGACCGTATTTTGGCTTGGGGCAGTGTCTGGGCTAAGCTGCTGAAAAAATAACAAGAGTCTGATGGTGATGTGTGTGTGTGTAAATATGGGGCTAGCTTCTGACCTGCTTTGTCAGCATATGTTTTTAGTTTTTATTTATTCAGAATTTCAACTAAAGGTAGCCTAAATAATTATTTTTATATTTATTTGTGAAGAGTACACATCCTGTATTTTTCAAAAGCACATGAGACAGGCATTTATTTATCAAATAAGGTGGCCATGTTTTAGAGAAAAGAAAAACCACCGAAAATACCAGTTCATGCTTTTTATGAGGTTTCATGCACTTTAAGTCGCATGTTTTGATTGATTGATTGATTAAAATAAAGTACCAAGTATGAGGGGGAAAGTTTTTTTATATTTTTAAAGATTTTGCAGTCTTTCGTATGAAGAAGTTTCTCAAGATAATTGGAAGTTTAATCAAGTTTTAAAAAAAGTAAACTTTCAGATTGAAGACGGTCAATTCTGTTCTTCTCTTTTATTTATTCTATAAGGACCAATCATGTACGCGGATCACACCTTGAATTCATAGTGAAATTTCACAATGGAGTTTCTTTCAAACCCCATATTATTTTTTTGCATCTCTCCCACATAGTGTTTCAGTGTTTTGTACGATTGAAGTGTTCACTATAAACATGGCGTTTCAATTCTTTCTGCTTCCTTCTTTTAAACAAACCTGCTGATGTTTTGGTGTTTGTTTTTCCTTTTTTCATGTGAGGTTTTTTGGGGGTTTTCAATATTCGTCCTGGGTGTCCGGCTGTAAAAGGAAGAAGTGCATAGAGGCGTTGATTGTAATCATGTACTCCTTGGACGTGTCCATGTATGCCATAAATAAGTTAATATTCCCCCCTTCATGATTTTGCAAGTGAGGATTAATGCGGAGTTGATCACTCATAAATCAAAGTCGCTGATTCCCCCGCAGCGATTCTTTGTCTGTGGATCTAGATCAAAACTCGGAGCGGTGTTAAAGGGAAAAGCTGGACGTGGCTTTCAAACACCAACCCGAGTGGCCAGATTTCTTATTCTGATCAAGAACACTTCCTGTTGAAGAAAAAAAAAAAAGGTGAACAATGTCCACAAACTGTAGAAATTATTTGGTCCTGCATACTGCATCTTACTTAGGAAGAAATCTTTACATTCAAAAGTAAAACTGCAAGTTTAAAACATACAAAGCGCGGTGAACACAGATTTGGTTCACACTTTTGATATTTTGCTGTTTATGACTTGTGCTTGCCTTTGAAACTTACGTAATTTCACCTCCATGACGAGACGGAGATGTGTTTGTGAAGCAAATTCATCCGTAGAGGGAATACTCTTTGAATATAAAGCAGCTATGCTCAGAGCCAATGGGCATAGAATCAGCTGGAGGTGAAGTGGGCTCTAAGTCAAGAATCGGTAATTGCAGGAAGTAATCACAGCGCTGAATACAATTAAGGACACCACCACCCCACCCCCCCCCCACCCCAACCTTAGTGCTTTGTACCATTGAGGAAGGAGTTTGGGAAGATCTGCATGCAGGAGTCATTGACTAACCACTGATGGACCAATTGATCCAATGAATGTGAGATTCACACACACCAGTCCATCAACAATGGGCAAGTGTGAAACCTCTGAACCCCCTCATGGGAGAGAGGGGGGTGTACAGGTGACACATTCAGGTAATCCTCCTATTCAAAGAACTTGGATTCTTAGGGGGATAGTACTGTTAGTATTGTTGCCTTTATCCAGTCAGAAAGTCATGTAAGGTGACACTGGGGGCCAGCAGTTACAGTGGTAGTGTACACACTCTTGGTGTATTGTGAGATACTTGAGTCTGATTACTACTGGAGGATGATGTTAGTTGAGGTTGTCAAGCTATGATCCCATAAGCATAGAGAAAGGTCCACAAGGTGTCAAAGAGGGTTGGGTGGGGAGGGAGGGGAACAAAGAGTAGGATCCATCTGTTGTTCATGTTGCTGTTTTCTTTTGTGATGGTCTCTGTTTGAAATGACAATGTGTCACTGCTGTCTGTTTTACAAAACAAGGCACTGGACCCCCCCCCCCCTTATCCACTGTTTGCCAACATTAACTTAAGGTTTGTGATTTGTTATCAAGATTTGTGCTGAAAGTATGTCCTTTTCCCCCCATGATCTCGCCTTAGGTACTTTACAACCCTGCTGACTACAAGTGGTCAATATTTGGTGATACTGATTTGTTTTTTGTTTTCCTTCTTTTTTTTTGGGGGGGGGGGGTACACAATCTAATCATTTGTCATAGTCCCATAAAGTTACACAGTTTAATTATTTTGTTCATTTTTATGTGGTCAGGGGTTTAACCAATTGATTCAGATTTGTTCATCGAAGGTTCTGTGATTAGATGCATGAAACTGCAGATGTTCCAACCAGTGAAAAAATATTTTAAAAACCCATTCCCAGCTGTTCATACACAACAATAGAGGTGATGGTGTTGGCTCATTAGTTATAGAGTGATACCTAAATAAATCAGTCAAATACAGTCAATATTTCTGAATGTCATGCATGATGCCATTGCTCAGTCTAATGGTAATGTCTACTGTATCATCGGAAATCAATCTGATCTAAATCAAACAGGAAATGCATTTGTTTTGAAAATTATGGATGCACTGTTTACATGTTAGATGCCAAATTTTAAGCTTTGTTTTGTTAGCAAAGAAAACTGATTGCTTGAGTATACAATTAGGCCCAGCTGTGTGATATCTCTTTGTAAATATTTGAAAGAAAGTTCTTGTCCTCTTAAAGGTAAGGTCATAGATTGGTAACAATTCCAAAAATTAATGACCATAAAAACTTAATTAGTGAGAAGCACTGCAGCTGTTGATAGTGTAAACTATTTCAAGAAAGGATTTTTTTGAAGTAATGTGGTTTGAATAATTTTTCACCCCCAAAAACATTTGAATCTGAGAAACGATTCATGCTTGAGATTTCTTAGGGTTTGTGTCTGTTCCTGGATGCTGCGGCCAGAGATATGTGGTTGGTGCCTGCTCTCACTTCGCTAATGTGTGGATGGGTTCAACGTTCATCTGAAAATAACGTGTCAGTTTTTTTTGGTTTTTTTTCCCAGCAAGTAGATGCTGCATATAGATGCAACTTTCACATGCGACTTTTATTGTATCCGTCTATATAATTTTGCAAATAAATCAGCATTACAATGACAAATTCAATCTATTACCCTACTTTTAAAGAAGTCCCCTCCTTTATCATCCCAGTCTGTTGTCTTGACTCCGCCCATTTGGAGTGTGTTTAATCTGTGATGCCTCCAGCGAGGCTGTCTACAACCACAGCTGTTGCTTAGAGATTTATTCAACATTTCAGGCAATTAGAGTTCAACAAAAAGAGCAAAATCTAAATTCTTTGTTGTCAAGCCCTTGCCCCCCCCCCTCCTCCCTTTTTTTCCGGTTCTTTGAACTCAGTCAATCCAGCCCTTTAAATAAACATCCATGTCACAAATAACGTTTATGCACATCATTGTTTTGATCGCTAAAAATGATCGCTAAATATGGAGAGAGAAAAACAAACGCAGAGGGAGATTGGGGGGGGGGGGGGGAGTAGGAAGCGTGGATATTACCCAGTTGGTTTTCCCAGTGATTTATACCCCAGGTGGCTTTCTAATAATCATGCAAATTAGGAGCGTGGTAATGGCCTGTGACAAAAATTTGTCTGCAGGTCTGCAGTGTGTATGAAGAAGTCAACACGACGAGCTTTATAGCAATGTTCTACACTAGGCTGCAGGCATATTTCATCGATGCGATTTCCAAATGCTCCACTCTTGATAAATTCTTGGATTTTTTTTGTTTGTTTGGTTTCATGATCGTCTGTGAAATCAAACCGGATGCTTTTTAGGGACTTGTTCTTCATCCAATTTAACAACTTAAAGGGAAAGAACATGCTTAAAGGTGTTACACAGGATTTGTAGAAGCGGCAAAATAGTCGCAGACAGTGTTCATGTTTTGTGTGATCAACCATCTACATAAAATAACAAACCTGTGAACATTGGGCACAATCGTTGTGTGAGTCGGGAGAAAATAATTTTTAAAAACATGCACAGTTTTCAACATGTCAACACTTTTTCCTTCATTTTGGTTG
The DNA here is from genome assembly GCA_023634235.1 of Pisaster brevispinus. Lineage (NCBI taxonomy): Eukaryota > Metazoa > Echinodermata > Asteroidea > Forcipulatida > Asteriidae > Pisaster > Pisaster brevispinus. Next base: position 5,089,117 of record JAMKCF010000021.1, on the reverse strand, counting down.
TAAAAACCGAAATCGGCTTTTGCGTTTTATTTCAGGTTTTCATGAAAAAGTTTCACAGAAAAAATAGTTCTAGTATGAACCTCGTAATCAGTAAGCTTTCAGACTTAAATTTAACAATGATGCTTTTATCCTTACCAATCCTGTAAATATACAGGGGATTTTTTCCCCTTTTCCTTGGGAATCCTTCATTCGTTCCAGCTGTAAAATTCTGTTTTTCTCTGATATGCAGTGCAAAGCACTTTTCTTTGTAAGGCGACATTTTATGAGTGGTGAGAAACATTACGGCTTTTCCAGACTTTTTTTTTTTTTTTTTTCCCCTTCTTTTTTCTCGGTATTCTGCACATGGCTGTGCTAGCGATCCATTTCACAAGTTCTCCAGAAAATGTCAGCAAGTTTAATAGACTTAATGGCTTCTCAGGCTGTTTGATATATTGCTACATTTCTTCGTGTTTTCAGTCAAGATGTCTTTTTTAGATAAATATAATATGGATTTTTTTTTTTTTTTTTTAAAGCCACTATTGATATTAATCCTCAAGTATTCTTGATTCATCTTTGGTTGATACCAGTATGTGGATGTGACAATGAACAGCTAATGCTTTGTCAGTGATTTTGCGCAGTTTGCAAACTTTCAATTTTAGCTTGAAAGTAGGGTCATCAATCCCATCATAGATAGGTTTTTGTCTATGTAGTTC